>CM045946.1:8297015-9704515 GCA_025177825.1 Aechmea fasciata
ATATATATATATATATATATATATATATATATCTAAGCTACTATTTTATGCTATCAGTCATTTGTGCTACAAAGTTTTTGGCCGTTGGTTTGAGAGATGTGTGGTTAGGATGTTGTGGGCCTCCTAGAGTTAAGTGGGTGGTTGGTTGAATAGTATGATCTAACGGGTGAAAATCATCAAAAGGGTGGATCTAACGGTGGAAAACTTGGTAGAAAGTCTTCGTCTTATTGATAGCATATGATAATTTCTATATATATATATATATATATATATATATATATATATATATATATATAGAGGTAAATAAAAAGACTTGTGAATAAATTCATACTAATAAAAATTTTTAGGCAATACAAGCTTTGTGCAAAAAAAATAATTTTTAAAATTTATTTTATTTAAAATATAAATATAGTTTGTTTTTTTCTAAATTTTTATAGAATGTAATTGTGTATGTTAATTTAATAAGTTTTAATTAATTATAATTATTAAATTTGATAAAAAAAAATGAGAGAATCGTTTAAATTTTTAAAGTTTGAGTTACATATTAAAATTAAATAAATTAAAAAATTTAAATGTGTCGATTAATAAGTTGAAGAATTTATTGAAAAATATAAAAATATTATATATATCTACTTATTTATTTATAAATAGTAAATTTAAATGATTAATAAACTTATACAATTATTTTATGTATAGTGAAGGTAATCTCACCACTCTATCTGAAGATGTGACAAAATTCATAAATACAACTATCAGCTTCATATTACCAAATAGAAGAAATATAACTGCAGTAGTTGCAACTGTATAAAACCAAACAGATTAGGTGTAGTTACAAGTGCAGCATTTGCAACTGCATGCATTTTCAACTACATTATTTCATGTATTTTCAACTACATTATTTCTGCAATTACATGCAACCAAACAGCCCCTTAAAGTATACAGATACAGTACGCACGGGTTTCAATTGTAACTCGGCTCACCCAATCTTACGCCACTTTGAACATGACTCGACTTAACCCGATCTCATGCTATTTTGAATGTGACTCGGCCTACTTGGCTTCTAGCCATCGGGTAGAATACTGGTCCATTTAAGCCAACACTAACTAGAGAGATAATTTATTGTACCTTATTTAAGGGGTTTAAGTGAACTATTTTGAGAATGACCAAAAATTTACAGGATACTGTTTTCTACCAAAAATGTTTCAGAAAATAATTTTTTGGTTGGAAAAATATTTTCTATCCATAAGATAAGTGTATTCTTTTTTTTAAAATTTTTTTTTTTAGATTTCATGAAAAAAACAATATTTTCATGGAAAAAAAGAAATTGATGTTTTCCATGAATTTTTTTTTTCGAAAAACTACTTTCCACGAATTTCCTAATTCTACTTTTAATTGTATAGTTATTTTAAATAAAAAAAATCTGACAAGCCAAAAAAAAAAATTGTTAGAAGCTGAAAGGGAAAACTTTAAAAAAAACCCCTGTGGTTTCGCATTTTCTCACTCTACTACTCCGTGCTTTAAAGTGTATCAATTTGCCCCCTTCGTTTTTTTTTTTTTTAGTATTATCAATTTTATTATTATTTTTTCTTAAATCTGCGACAAAAGTTAAAATTAAAGGGTGCTGAAGTGAATATTCGATAAATCTAGATGTGTATATGAAATATTTTGTATATAATTTAACAAAATATTAACAAAAAAGTTACCGAAAAGATAAAAATGAAACCACAGAGGGGGCGAATGGATACAATTTAAATCATAGGGTACTAAAGTAAAAAACTACGAAACCACACGGACTTTTTTTTGAAGTTTTCCCATGAAATAAAATTCTGATACCAAAAAAGAAAAAAGAAAAAAAATATTCTACATATATAACCAATTTAGATGAGGCCCATTTTGTAGCAAATTTGGGCCGGCCCATGAAAGCTAAGCCTAATTGTAATTGGGCCTTTTTGGGGGGAATTAAAAATAGGCCCATAATCTATTAATCCTGCACCTGGTGCACCAAATCACCCGTGAATCATATTCGTATAATTCCACCGACACGTGTTACGAAAATTATTTATCTTTGATAAAAAAATCAAAATTTCAAAAGGAAATTCAATGAAAGGAAACGCGTGACGGTGCACGAATGAATCGGTGCACAAGGTGTAGGCAATATTTACAACCTGTTCGCCACTCGTTATTCCACCGACACGTGTAATGAGCGATCTGACGATTATCGCTCAATCTCAGCCGTCAAATTTTTTACCGGATTGTGATAGGCCGGTAAAAAAAAAAAAAAAAACTGAAATACTAAAAATGTAGGTTAGCCCCTGTACTCTCACAATATTACGCATCGTTTGTATACTTATTTCTTTAAACATTTTAATTCTTAAACTTGCACCGAAGTATTTGGTGAGTGAAAATTTAAAAACTATTTAAATCAAATAAGCCGATTATTTTACAAACATAGGAAAATGGAATGGTTATTTTGAAAAAATATTAGTGCGTGTTGAGACCAAAAAGTATGTAAGAGGAAAAAAATAGGATAAATTTCAAATATAGTTTCTGTGGTTTCATATTTTCTCACTTTAATACCATGTGGTTTAAAATGTATCAAGTTAGTGTCCTTTGATTTTATTTGTATTTTTTCATCAATTTTTTCATTAATATTTCATTAAATTACCCCACCTAAGTTTATCGAATATTTACTTTAATATTCTTTAGTTTTAACTTTGTCACTGATTTAATAAAAAAAAATAGTGAAATCGATAATAAAAAGATGAAAATGAAATCACAAATAAGACTAAATTGATACACTTAGATCACAAGTACGTTAGCAAGTCGAAATGTTAATCGACGGAAAATTTTCAAGGTTGACGCTTTTTCCAAAAAAAAAAAAAAAAAAAAAAAAAAAATATATGTAGGAAATAAGGACTAAATTGTAAATTTTAGATAGTACAGGCACTGGTCCCATATTTTACCTTCTACAAGCGAAATGATAACCGAGGTGCGTCTCTCTCTTAGCTCTCCTCTTCGACTCGGTGACTCGGTCCGAGCTCCGACCATGGCGAATCTACCCCCCTCCCTCTCCATGAACCCTTCCTACGGAGGCCCCTCTCCTCCCTCGCCCTCCCCCATCGCCTCCGCCGCCGCCGCCGCAGCCGCAGCCGCAGCCGCCGCCGCTGCGGCGGCGGCGGGTGGCGCCTCCGCCGCGGCCCAGGTCCCCAAGGATCGCAAGATGGCCTCGGCGGAGCAACTCGTCCTCGACCTCTGCGACCCCGAGCTCAGGGAGAACGCCCTGCTCGATCTCTCCAAGGTCGAATCCTCTCACCCCTTTTACTCTCTCTCCGAAACCTTTTTAGGGTAACAATGGATCCCGATCCCACTTCCACCGATACGATCCCTCGAGCTTGGATACTTTGTGGTGCCTCATATAGCGAATAAACGTTAATTTATCGAGTAATTCCGTGGAAAAAACTTTGCTTTCGATTGTCTTGAGCTTGATATTACGTCGAAATGCTTAATTTTGCATCAAAAAAGGTTTTTGCGGATAAAAAAAACGAGTTTTGTTAGTATGTTAACGAGTGATATTGGTGGAATATGTCATTTCCATCTTAGGAAGGCCTCGCATGGTTACAATTATGTTTCTTTTGTTCTTTTAAACCTAAATTCTATGCGAACGTGGAATGCGAACGGTGGATTGTTTGTAATCTATGCATGTATGGGACTTGTTTGGTAATAAAAGACAAAAATTTTAGTAGCGCCTCCTTCTTTATAGGAAGATGAGTTGCGAGCTACCCGCCAATAAAAAGATCGGAGAATTTTCCCGATGGCACGTTTATTTTGGTTAGAAGAAAATGTAAGTGAAACCAAATGGATAAACATTCACTAGGGATGCTCCCTAAACAAACCAATTTGAGACAGCCCCTTTGCATTACACGTGCGGAATGGGGAACCGTTCAATTTTCTGAGAAATAATTTTCAGACGCTGGCGCACCATTCACCATTACTCTAAAACACTATCATAAAGGTCTCAAAATCCAAATTTGATTGATTAGATATTTCTATGGCATTCAAAATCTCACGTATATGAAAAATTATAAATTTAGGAGAATTGAGTAATATCGGTTCCTATACAGTTGGTTTTTGGGGACTATTTGATGCCTAAATGAAAACTTATGATTGTTCGCAAAAGCGGATGCACGAGTTGTGTAGATACACTAGATGTGAACAAAGTGACCCATTTTTCTCGTTTGGGTTGCTTGCGTCGAGATTGAGCTGGTAATCTGGTATGCCACTTGTCAGCACATGGCCTGGAGCATCCCAGAGGAGTATTCATCCAAACCAAATGAGTCCTAAGAGGACGTAAACTTTAGTTATGCTATGCATGGGTCGGTTATGGATAGTATTTACCTTTTGTACTGAGCTGTAGTTATTTGATATATATACACAAGCAGCTTCATTATCCTATTATTTCTATGAGTTGCTCAATTAATTTGCGAGAAATTTATTTGCCTTTGATGGAATGAGTAATATATTGATTATTCACTTTTGCTCTTTCAGAAAAGGGAGATATTTCAGGATCTAGCGCCATTATTGTGGAGCTCTTTTGGTACAATTTCTGCACTTCTCCAAGTACGTCGTCCCTCCCTCTTTCATAAAGTTTCCATCTTGCTTATATGGGATGCTTTTCTTTTTGTTTTTCTTTCCCTCCTATTTCCTTAATAATCTTTGGCTAAAGAGTTTCTCTAACTCGTTACTTTACCTTTTATTACATATATTTTTTGTTCTCATGAGCTTCCTACAAGGTTTTGCATGTTAAGATGGACCAGCTAGGCAACAACTCATGAATGCTTCACGAACAATTCATGAAACTTTACTATAGCTACTACCATAATATTGATGCTTGATAACCCTAGAAATTGTTGTAAGCTTGTGCTGACAAAATCAATCAAGATAGGAGTTTGCTGTGAAATCTACAATGCCTATGTGTTGTTAATAAATTATGATCACAACTTAAGCTCTTGCTAATTATGAGAAATCTTCATTAAGTGGTTAGACAATGGAGAAAGTTTGTAAATTTGATCGATAGAATTTGTTTCATTGTTGGATAAATGAAAGAGCAGAACAATACAGGCTCCTAATTTCATTCAACCATCTGTATAATCTGAATATTGCATTATTTATTCGAATAATTTGGATGCTGTCGAAGTTTACCCTATTATTGTATCTATTCCAATTGTCCTGCCGAGGGTTGTTAGCATCCCTGTTTGTTGTTTTATGAGCTGTAATCTATCAAGCAAAAGGTTCAAGCATGGAATTGGTTATAAGAAGCATGAACTGGGCACTCCTCATTATGACATTGAAATTCTGACAGCAACCAAATAATGTTCCTTGATGGACTTTATGAACTTTCTTGGTTGTTTTGACGGCATTTTTTAGATTTATTTTGTTCAAACGTAATTAATGTTTTTGTTTTTTCTTTTATTTTTGGTCTAATTATGTAACTTAACATATGCAGGAGATTGTCTCAATCTATCGTGCACTTTCACCCCCAACATTATCGCCAGCTGCATCAAACAGAGTTTGCAATGCACTTGCTCTTCTTCAGGTCTGTTATTTCTTCTGATTTTTCGCGGTAACGGAACTTGCCAGTACCATCTTGAAGAACTAGCCTACAATTTCAAGACTACTTAACCAATCCTAAGATTCAACTAGATGATGATGTGATTTTTAATAGACGATGCTTGATATAATAATGATTTATCTCATTAAGCTATCCTAATTGTTGGGTAGTTCAGCTTTCATTGTTTGGCTGTTGAGGGAGGGTCAGCTGAAGAGAAAACCAACATTTTAGCTTTTAAGAGAAAGACTACTCTATTTCGTATGCTCCGAAAGCACCATGAAATAATTTTTAAGTACTCTATTAGTTCATTTTTGAACTGTACTTTGGTCAATATCTAGGTTTCTTGGTGCTATTTTTTCATGATTTGCTATTTGTTTCTTTCTGATTTGATTATTTGTTGGTGTAGGGTTTACAATTTTTAGACAAGGACTTTTGCCAGTTGTTACTTATCAGACCTTCGTTTTTTCCTTCTTAATTTCTGCAGTGTGTCGCATCACATCCGGATACTAGGATCCATTTCTTAAATGGTAATTGAGATATTCTATGCTTAGTGAGCTTGCTTACTTGATGCTTTATGCTGTTAAATGCTCCAAGGCATTTTAGAATGTTACTTTTACTCTTTTCATCATATTTCTTCTGTACTTGTCTATATTGTAGTGTAAATATGAATGTCGTGTTGTTGTGATTCTTATTGACCTACTGTAATACCGCTATCAGACCCCATATTCTTCAGAAAGTAGAAAAATGAGGAAACTGTCTGGCTCTTTTATTTGCTCAGATCTATTTAATTCCATAAAATATGTATTTGGAGGATATAAGGACTCACTGATAATGGGATAATCTGGTGAATATGCAATAAACGTGAAGTAGCTTATGTTAAATTTTGTTGAGAGAAAATAACCTATCTAGAGAGGATGGCCTTGAAATATTGATATCCCACAAGGCTGCCGTTCAAGTTAGTCTTGCAGGCTTCGTGCTCAATGATCAAATAATCACTAAATCAGTCAAAAAAAAAAGAGGAGAGAGAAAAGGAAGCTTCCGTCTTACTTGCGTCACCATAGATTCTTTATTGTCAAGTGAAAATGGAGATTCAAAAATGGTTGGAAGTGATAACGAAGAACAAGGCTTTTTGGCTGAAGAAGGGAAGAGGGAAATAAAGAGCCTGATTAGGTGATTAATTGCTTAAAGCTATATAAGTGATTTGGGCCAGTACGAGATTTATTTATGTATGGGTAATTTCAGCACTTGCACAGAATTAAATTATTGTCCACTCCCTTTGTTTCATCCCAAATGGACCGCGACGTCAATATCAACTTTCTGTTTTCCATGGCAAGGGGATTTATTTTTCTCATACTGTGCTTAGAACCAAATGCAGCTTTATGCCTTCAATTGCGCATCTCCTTGCTGATATTTGAACTTTAATGGAGTTTTATGATCTCTTCTTCTCTGCCGACTTATCTATTAAATCATTCATGCGAGGGTTGCATTGCACTGCCTTATCTCTGATTGATGTTTGGTGTTCACTTTCTCCTTTCATGTGACTCTTTAACTGTACTTTCTGGACCGAATTTTCCCCTTTTTACTTGTCCGAAGAGTCTTGTCTGCTGGGACTAGTTGCTAGGATATTTTGCTTAGACCTGATCAATTATTATTAGACATTGTTATTTATTGTCAGAATAGTAAAAGAATTTCTGCATTTTTCCTTTCTTTTACAGCTCATATACCTCTGTATCTGTACCCGTTTTTAAATACGACCAGTAAAACGAGGCCATTTGAGTATCTTAGGCTTACCAGCTTGGGAGTTATCGGTGCCCTTGTGAAGGTAATTCTGCTTGACATCGCATACATTAGAAAGATATAAATTCCATGGCACTTCCATTATCAATTATTGGAGTTGATTTGACATTCTTCATGGTTATTTTTGCCTCGTTTTAATATTTCTTATTGCCGGATGAATTTGTTTCGAGTAAACTATAACCCTCTACTCTGATAACATGTGTTTTCAGTAATTTATTGAATGTGTTTCTTATCAGTAGTTTATTGCTACATGGCAAAGGTTGTTGTAGTATTGCTTGTTGTATGTTTCTACTGATTTGTTCCCAAATTAAGCCAGCGACCAATGACAAAGCTGTCTATATCTTACTATTTCTAAATACCTAGAAAATTTTTACGTTCTCTTTAACATAACCTTTGATACATCTCTCCGGTTGTTTGTATGCAATGATTCTATCAAAATAGCTAATCTTCACCTATATCTTTCCTTCTCTGTTACGATGACTCCCTGGCCTCCTTATTTACATCATACCTTTATTTCTTTCTCCCAGTTGTGTATTTAGAGGGATGGGAGTGAATTTAGTTTCTTCATTCATCACTGTATTTTTTTTTTCATAGGCACGTTTTGCTCATGTTTTTGGATATCTGTATTCTTCCCTGTTACTTACTCAATTTATATGGTGCTCTTTGCATATGCAGGTTGACGATACTGAAGTTATTGGTTTTCTTCTGCAGACGGAAATAATTCCTCTTTGTCTCCGCACCATGGAGATGGGCAGTGAACTTTCAAAAACAGTATGTTACGACTTCTTCCCCACTTAATCGATTTAGCTGTACATATTACACTATATACTGCTTTCTGTCCAGGTTTAATGTTGAAAGCATTCTTTCCCTAATGCTTAACCTTTGTTCTGACTATAGTTATCTGCCACTTTGCAATATATGGAAAGAGCCGCGAAGAAAAAGATTCTTGAGGGATGCCAAAACTTAGTTACTTAACATGGATAAATTTGACCTTTCTCTGGATGATCTGCACTAGTTATTATTAAGACTATTTATGGCAAAATAAGAAGGGAGCATCACTTTATGGTAATGTAATAAAGGGTTGGTTTATGGTTTGATACTCTCTTCGCTCGCCTTGAGAATATATTCAACGTTTGAAAATAGGAAGCAATAAGTGATCTGCACATGGCCAGCCGGCCTGCTAAGACCAAACAACCAAATTTTGCGTGTGTATATATTGGAGATAGACATGATCTAAGCTGTCCACTTCATGAAACAAATTAGATTGTCTCACTCTTTTTATACTTTTGTTGCTGTTGCGGACCTTCACGATACGTCTAAACTTTTCATATTATATTAGCATCAAGTTACTGGTTTACTTTATCCTAACCCTAGTGTGGGAATTTTCTTTAGTTGCTAAATGGGTTTCTTTTTCTCCTTGTTTCTACTTGTTGATCACTGATCGAACCAATATGAAAGAGTTCATGTTAACTGTATACGACATGACTTGCTAAGACTTGGTCTATATACCTAGACCACCTCTAACGCTATACTTGATTGCTGATTCAGACTGTTTTATTCTGGCTTCTCTTTTCTTACGTAGTTAAAAAACTATTCTCGCACCTGATACTGCCCGTCATTTTTCCGTATGTTTTAAGTCTAATTAACACTATTCTTTCATACATAGTTGCTGAAATTTGCTGAGCTTCTAATGTAGGTTGCAACTTTTATTGTTCAAAAAATTCTACTGGACGATATTGGGCTCCGTTATATTTGCGCGACTGCAGAGCGTTTCTTTGCTGTGGGTAGTGTTCTAGCCAATATGGTTGTAACGCTTGCTGAACAACCTTCCACGAGGTTGCTTAAGCACATTATCCGATGCTATCTTAGACTATCGGACAATCCAAGGTTTGGACGTGCTTATTTAGATACTTTTGTTGTTTCAATATTTCTATGCTAAATTATTCTATGCTGGTGTGACAAATCACGGCTTTTGCTTTGTTGTCGCGACAGGGCATGCGGAGCGCTGCAAAGTTGCCTACCGGACATGTTGAAAGATGGGACATTCAACAATTGTCTTCGTGTAAGTTGTTTTAGTTCTTTCACATCACATAAAGCTTCTACTAGGCATTAACGCCGTTCTTATGGAATAGATTTCTACTCGACAAATCATAATCTTTTTCTCTTTAATGCGGCTAACTTCTAAGTTTAAAGCTTCTGCCGTGTCAAAAAGTTGAAACAAGCTTTTAGGACCCGAGACCTAAAGTTCCGTTTTCGAAGTTTTTGCCATTGCTGCAATTGAAGTTTAATGCTTCTTCAAACAGCTCTGTTCGGATAAAACTTTTGCAACAGCCCTAGCTGGGCCGAGAATATCCTTGAGATTTGTTCACTATTGCATACATTTAAAAATATCAATCTTATTGAACTGTTTTCATGTTTGTAAAACATTAGGATGATCCGGCAACTCGGCGATGGCTTCAGCAGCTGTTACACAACGTGACCGGAGGAAACTTGGGAGCTTCCCCTCAAGCAGGACTCGACTACATGACATGATGGCGATCGGATCAACCGCGACGGCGAACCCTTTCCGTCTCATAAGATCAAATGTAGCCTCTCTTACTATTTATATAAATATCGGGACCGTTAACATCCTCATCCCTGGAGTCTTGTAACGAAAACTAAAGCTGTTATTTATGCAGCATCTAATGTTATGACTGATTCAAAATGTTGTGCTATTTTTTTCCATGTTGTAGAGATTTGAGCACAACCAACTTTTTTTTTTTTGTGTTTAATCCAATGATGATGTGAATATATGCAGTAAATTGTAACGCAATCACGATCTGTGTGCATTTTGTGTTCTTAATGTTATCAAACTCCTCTTTTTGTACTTGTTTTGTGGATGTAGCAAGATTACTGCAAATATATATATATTTTTTTGTGATTAAATAATAGTTTGCAAACATATTGTTAATTAATTAATTCATAAATAGTTATTATGTTTTCCCACATTGGGCCTTTTGTGGTTGTTGATCGAACGTTTCTTTAACTGCTAATTATTTTAAAATTTAAATTTATTAGATCTAAATACTCTATTAGATGTTAGATCATTTGCTAAAAAGTACTCAAAAACCTCCTCTTTTGAGAGCGAAAAAGAGGAAGAGATATGCTCTTGAGACTCCCTTTTACGCTCCGCTCCACTCTCCATCCCCACCGCTCCAAACCCTTCTCCTCTCTCTCGTCCTCTCCAAATCCTAACCCTAACCCTAACCCTAGCTCTAATCCTACCCTCCCCCTCTTCCTCCGCCCACTCTCCTACTCCGCCCCCGTCTCGTCCCTCCGCTCCTTCCGCCTCTGGGCCGAGTCCCTCGCCCTCTCCTCCGTCGACGACCACCACCTCCTCCGCGAGCTCTCGTGGCTCATCGACGACGCCTCCGCCCACAAACACGCCCGAAACGATAGCATCGTCCCCCTCCGGGTCGAGCTCCACGAGCTCTACGAGCTATGGAGGGA
Organism: Aechmea fasciata; assembly: GCA_025177825.1. Lineage (NCBI taxonomy): Eukaryota > Viridiplantae > Streptophyta > Magnoliopsida > Poales > Bromeliaceae > Aechmea > Aechmea fasciata. Next base: position 8,307,910 of record CM045946.1, read on the forward strand.
GCGGATCGAGAAGCGGCGGCCGTTCCAGTACTTGGTCGGGTGCGAGCATTGGAGGGACCTGGTGCTGGGGGTGAGGGAGGGGGTGCTGATCCCGCGGCCGGAGACGGAGGTGGTGGTGGATTTGGTCGGGGAGGTGGAGGGGTTCGAGAGAGGGTGGTGGGCCGATTTGGGGACGGGGAGCGGAGCCCTCGCGATCGGGATCGGGAGGATGTTGCGGGAGGATGGGAGGGTTTTCGCCACGGATTTGAGCTCGGATGCGGTGGAGATGGCGAGGTTTAATGTGGAGAGGTATGGATTAAAGGTTAGTTCCTTTGTAGAGTTTATTCTCCATTATACTTGTTCCTTTTTTGCTAGTGTAAACGCTCTTTTTTGCTTTTGTAGAAATTGAAAACTAGTTGTGAAGTGTAATATGTTTCCATTACTGTGATACTGAAGCATGCCATTAAGGAAGGGCCTGATTATTCTTAGTTCTCCTCTTAGACATTTCGACAAACACTCTATATGCAGGAACTTCCGTGTAAATTTTTAATGGGTAGTTTAGCTAAGGTGCATTGTAATTGTTAGATCATCGAAATAGAAATGGTAGATGCTTTTTTAAGAAATTATGTAAACTGTGATGCTTGAAACAATGTAATTGTAATGTTTGTTAGATATTATTGGGGGTGAACATTTTGGCCCGTGTTAACTACTCTTCCATGAATTAACTTGAATTACATAGCCTGTAAGAATAGTTTCCTTCTACTTGTTTGGCGTCTTCTACGATTTCATACCCATTTGATTGTCAACTGTTCCCTGCTTAATTTTTGGTTTTTGGGAATTTAGTTGGATGGACATATTTCTGCAACAACATGACCTAAATGTGCAAATTTGTTGTGCAAATTCATGTTTAATGCATCTTGTTCTGCTTATCGCGTGTAGTTACCATGCATAGCTCTTACCTAGGAAGGTAAAACCTTAAAATAAACATGTAGCACTCCTATATCGTTCGATCATTCGCAGTTGCTCCTTGTTCCTAATTTCACTTTGCTCGCTAGGATAAAGTTGAGATAAGGCAAGGCTCATGGTTTGAGCCTCTGCGAGATGTTAACGGGAAGCTCGCAGGATTGGTCAGTAATCCACCATATATCCCTACTAGTCATCTACCTGGTTTGCAACCAGAAGTCGGATTGCATGAACCGAGCCTAGCACTAGATGGTGGTGAAAATGGCATGGATCATCTTCTTCATCTTTGTGAGGGGTCGGCTTCAGCATTAAAATCTGGTGGTTTCTTTGCTTTTGAGGTAATTTCTTTTCCCCCTGTTACCTCTCTTGTTTGCTATTATATTATAGTAACGAACAAAACCGAGCACTTAATATTTTCTTACCTTGTATTTTTAATGTAACTCAATTAACCTGCCATGATCCATCTATGAGGTGATTTTTTTTTTTGGGTCGTAATCCCCGGGGCTGGACACCTCTGCCTTGTTTCAGCCTAGTAGTGTCAGCACATGTGTAAAAGGAATTCGCATGTCGGATCGGCTTTGAGATCTGAAAAAGCGCTTTCTTTAAGATGCAGTGATGCACATCATCGTGATTCAGCGGGCATTAAGATTCATGCTCATCGACCAAATGCGCCGACTTCAAAGCCCATCAGATGTGAGAAAAAAGCGGAAGCGTCGCCCCTTCAGTGCATCTGAAAGTCCTAGCTTTCCTCTGTTTGAGAATTCTCGAAGTCGTGCTCCTTTTTTAACCTTTTCTGTTGCTAATCTCCCATCGTTACGATCTATTACACAACAAATATTCTAATGAAGTGCCTTCCACTGTCTCGCAGACAAATGGCGACACGCACTCCGAGTTCCTCGCAGATTTGCTGACCACGAAATGGGGGAAGTTCTTTCACAACATAAAGATAGTATTGGACTTTGCGGGTATCAAAAGATTTGTGACCGGATATCGCCGATGAATGCAGAAGATTATCAGAACCCCTTGAGGTTGAAGAGATTTCGAAGCCGAGGTTAAGGAAGAAATCTATCTACCTCTTTAATAAGTGAATTTTCGACTCCAGTTTCTAACAGTTTCTTTTTGCTACAACCCCCAAGATAGTATAGTAAAGAATCAAAGTGCTCCTGTTAGTTGTTTGAGAAAATTTTTCGCGGCGCGAAATTCATTAAACTTATTGAAAATTTGGGGTATTATGATTCCTGTTCATCCTTTATTTAAATTTTGAGTGCTTGAATTTGCCCCTGAGAGCTCCTGGTAAAAAGGCTCCACATAATTGGGGCAAATTGCACTTTCGGTCCTCGAACTTCGATTCGCATGATAATTTGGTCCTCAAGTTTTGATTTGCTGTAATTTTTGGCTTACTGTCTAATTTATTTGATTATAAAATAATAATCGTTGATGCGATAGCGATATGACATTTTAATAATTGCCATGTTATTGATTATAATACTGTATTACCAGCATATTATTATTTGACTAATTAAATTAGATTGTGGTTTTTTGATTGTAATAATATAGAGAATTTAAACTAAAAATTATAATAACACATGCTCTTGTTGTTATTCACCAGGGAGGAAATGCTTCTTGTTGGAAAGGACAAGGTGTTGGTGATCTTACACTTTACAGACACAATCTGATAAACACCATCTGCACACGCCAATAACTTTGTCCTCTTCGAAAATGACACTGGGATCTGATCATCAAATGCAAAATTATCTTCTTCTTTTTTTTTTTTCTTTTTTTTTTTAAGAGATAGTTGGCATGCTATCCGCTTCGTTTATTTAATTTAAAAATAAACTTAGCTGAAAATGTGAATCAACTGGGATTCGAATTAGGGTCTCGGATACCAATCACAAAATCCTGTACCACTTGCTCTATGGACGGTCAGTGCAAAATTATCTTTTTGAACATTTACTATAGTCTGAGACTCTTTGAATTTTAAATATTTTAGGGAAAATTTTGAAAAACTCCCTTGTGGTTTCAATTTTTTTCACTTTAGTACCCTGTGGTTTAAAGTATATCAAGTTAGTATCTTGTGGTTTCTCACTTTATCACTTTAGTACCCTGTGGTTTAAAGTGTATCAAGTTAGTACCCTGTGGTTTTGCACTTTATCACTTTAGTATCCCGTGGTTTTAATTTTTGTATCAAGTTAGTACTATGTGGTTTTTTAAACTACAGGGTACTAAAGTGATAAAGTATGAAACCACAGGGTACTAAAGTGATAAAGTTCAAAACCACAGTGTATTAACTTGATACATTTTAAACTACAGGGTACTAAAGTGATAAGGTGAGAAACCACATGATACTAACTCAATACACTTTAAACCACATGGTACTAAAATGAAAAAAATTGAAACCAAAGAAAGAGTTTTTGAAGTTTTTCCAATATTTTAAGCACAACTATCAAGTTAGTTCCCATCATCTCCTATTCAATGCGAATATTTGGTTTTGTAGAAAACTTTACTACTAACCGAATAAATTTTAGCTCTTTCCGAGCAGCTCGACTTAAACAACACTTCTCGTACGAATCGTGATAATAAATAATAAAGTGGTAATTTTTTTTAATATTCTTTATTCTTCTTCTGTAACTAATTCAGATGATTAGATTATCTGCTTGTCGTGAGCGCGCCACAACATCTAAATCAGTGTATCAACCAACCTAATAATAGTGATATCTTTGTCGACAAGTGCTTAACCCTATGTGAGAATTAAGTTAGTAGGTGAAGCCTCATGGTTTCCTTTATTCAGTTGCTAATTGTGATGGTTTGATAGTGATATTTGAGTACCAAAATAGTTTACCAATGAGTTCTCAATTTATTTTTCTTATGTTATGCAGAGAATGGTACCAACAATGATTATCTAAAATGACTAGTGCTTTTGCGCAAATACATTTTAGATATTATAATCTATAAATGCTGATTCATCTTCTGCATTTAAAAGAACCTCTTAAATAGACGGTGATATTAATAGTTCTGAAATTAATATGTGGAATTTAGTTGGCGTGTAGTAGTTATGACACATTAAATGTGTTAACATTTTTGTATGTACCTCGAAAAAGAATGATGTACTTTTCACGTAACAATTGAGTTTAACTTTTGAAATTTGAGATGTGAGATACTTCGACAATACGGTGACTCTAAAAAGTTGAATCAATCACAAACTGGCATGTGCGCACTGCAATTCGTTAACGGCGGTTCCTTGGGTACCATTTGGGGTGCGCGAAGCATTAAGCTGGATCAGCGTAACCCCAACCACTATTTTAGGGAGTTAAGCTAATTTATGACCCACGTAGTGAAAACGACGATGAGAAAAAGATGGTCACAAAAAATAGAAATTAATTGGGAATTTTAGTTAGGTGTAACGTTCTATATCTGAAGAGGTACTTCCATAAGGTTATATTGTTTAAAAAGAGCTATTTTTAATTAAACAAAATAAGTATCTTATTATTAGTTCATGTTTAGATCTTAATTATTGCTTTCACAATGAATTTTACGAATTATTTTTTCCTTGGGTTGTAGAGAAATAAATATATGGACTGTGTCAAAAAAATATTTTTTTTTTAAAAAAAAAACAAAAACTTTGTTTGCAAATATATTTTCCTTTTCTTTTGTGACAAGTAACATGAGATTAGTACATACCAAGCATATTATTATTTTTTTCTTTATTTTTGTTGTTGTTGAATGATTCTACATGAAATTAATTAGGCTAAGTCCAACCTTTAGATGGACCCAAAACTTTAATGTTTTTAATTAATTACTTAGCTTATTTAGATGGACCCTAACATTAAAAGTAGATCTCTAAAATTTCCTTTTTTTGGGTGAATATTGCCTAGTCTCTTATTATTAAAGCAAATATATTCTTTCTCAATTTGCTACCAAAATTTATTTATTTATTTTACAACAATTTACTATCATTGTTTGATCTCCTCATATTCCTTAATGAATTGTTTAACCTATTTTTTACTCTGATTAATTACCTCTCTACCCCCTTATTACAACTTAATTGAAACTTATTTTTGGTGAATATATGATGCTCTACAAGAGACAACTCTTATATATTTTAAAAAATAAATCTCTACAAGAGACAACTCTTATATATTTGAAAAAATAAATGAAAAATAACATAATATTTGTAACTTAAAAGACTCAAATTGTATAACCAACTAAAAATAAACGAAACGATAACGTGCTACCTATCTCTCTCTCAAAAAAAAAGAAAAAGAAAAAGAAAAAAAATAATAATAAACTGGCGATCAATAGTAAAATAGTAATGAATTTTATTAATTAAAAAAAAAAAAAAAAATAATACAAAATAGTGAAAAAAGCTAAAAATGTAAACCTACTTTAAATTTTTTTTGAAATTAAATATAAGTTGTAACCAAAAAAAAAAATCTATCAATATGATGATGTTGGAAAATTTCGGATTCACTGTTCTTTTCGAAAATATTTAGATAGTGATATTTAATATATAAATAATCTCTCACATTTTAAAATAATATTTTTATGATTATTTTGATAGGAGGGAGTTTAATTGGGAGTAACGTGACATCTAAAATAAAAATTATACTACAATATTATGGAGAGATAATATAATTTATATATTAGATTTATTCAAAATATATAAGAAGTATATGAACACTAAATGTGACATTAAAAAATGTATAAAAATGATATCAACTCTACTCCATTTTAAAATACACTCAACTTTAAACTTGTTTGATCTAAATCAATGTTATTAATTTAATAAAAAATTTACTAATTAAATCTAATATTGAATAAAAGTAAATGATTAAAAATTGAAACGTGTTAATAGAAAACAAGTTGGAGGATTAACATATCCGAGTGTGATATTATTATTATTGTTATACAGAATTATCAAGTTTAATTACTATTAATTAATAACTGTTAAAAGTTGATCATATTACCTTAATTAGTTTTTTTTTAAAATTATTATACAGAGTTATTTATTTTTACTTAAAAATAATTAGCAATACTCGTTAATTTTCACACTACTTTTTTTTTTTTTTTGGGTTAATTTTCCTCCGCATCGTCGACCACTCCCTCACTCTTCGCAACGGTAACAAGTTAAAAAACCCTAATTTACTCTCCCCACCCTCTCTCTCTCTCTCGTTCTCTCTCTCTCTCCCAATCTCTTCTCTCTCTCTCTCTCTCTCTCTCTCTCTCTCTCTCTCTCGTATATTAATGTGATTCTTCTCGCTTTGCTCTTCGGATCTCTGCGTCCTTTTCTTCCTCCTTTTTTCCTTTAACGCCTCGCCCGCGTTGCTCTCCCTCGCTCGCTTTTTCACGAGCAACACCTGAACCCGAGGAGTAAAGAGGAGCGAGTGGTGAAATTCCGAGAAAAAGCTACGGGTTTTGCCGATTTTCGTGCAGCATTTTAGGGTTCCTCGGCGCCTTTTTTACGAGGAGGGTCGGGTTTCGACGTTTCGTTGCGCTTGTTGAGTATTTGACGAGGACTTGTGGTTTTGTTTGGTCGAAGAGGGAGTTGTTTCGTATAATGGTTTATTTGTGTGAGGATTTCTCTTCAATTTGAAAAAAAAAGACGGATTTTTTGGTGGTTTATGGTGTTTTTCTGATATAGTTCCTCTAATAAACTAGGAAAAATGGGTATTTTAGGCACCTGGTGATCTTTCTTTGATTAGGGAGGAGGATAGGGAATTAGATTCTGTTGGGTTTGTTGATTTGTGCAGGGATTTCTTTTCAATTTAAAAAAACTGATCTTTTAGATTTTCCGATTAAGTTTCCTCAAATAAACGAGGAAAAATGGGATTTTTAACCACTTGATAATCCCTGTTTACCTGACTAGCGATTAAATTTTGATGGGCTTGTTGATTTCTCCTGCAAAGATAATGTAGGAATATGTCTTCGGAGAGATATAAGGATTCTATTGATGCAATTAGAAGAATCATTCATGGCAGATATTGGGTTGTTGAAACAAGGGTGGAACTGGTTGCAATCTCGGAAACAGGCGTGGGTATGTGCCCAAATCGCGGCGAGCCGTGAAAGGGACAGGCTTGTGTTCTTGATCGACCGCCATTGGCCAATGGTTCACAGGGGATTCGTTAGTGTTGGGAGGCTTCTTCTGATGCTGATGATTGTGTGGAGGAATTGTGTTGTTAGAGGATTCTGGTCCTTGATCAGTTCAGGTTCTGCGGCCCTGCTTGTTGTGTTGTGGAGTTGCTTCCTTTGCTGGACTTCGATTTCGTGCCTCATATATGCGCTTTTTAGTCTGGTTTTGTGATCTCAACTTGTACTTCTATCTTTACTGTTTAGTTATTTTAAGTTTAAATGTATGGAGATACCCTAAACTATAGGCCATTTTGAAATAGACACGAAATTTCAATTATGTAGATTGGTGCTCTCCTTAAAAATTTCTTGGTTTGAGCCGAGTCTTTTCTGCCGCCTCAAACAGATTTTGGCGGTTTCTGATCTGTAATTGTTTGTGAAAACCACAATTTTGTCAGCTGAAAAGCAGAATAGGACCATTAAATTTTACTGAATTGTCGTCAAATTTAAAGGAATTTCCTATTTAGCTACTTGATATGTTTAAAATCAAGACCAAAGAATTTGAGATCTCAATTACGAAAGAAAAAGAAAAGGGTTGAAGGGCTATGTCAAAATGGCTTATAGTTGAGGCCCTGAGGGGTTTCCATTTGTTTTCACCTTTATTATTTACTGAATCCTTTTCTATTTCCAGCCGAGTTTGTGTTCTTCCTGCCTACTGAATATGATTTGATTGGGCACCGCACTTTGATTAGCTTTCAACTGAAGTTAATCCTCTATGTCATTTTGATTTTCTATCATTCGCTTTTGTATCTATAAGCTCATTTGGTTGCACGTAAGCCTTCATTTATAGACTAACTGTCTAACGCGCTAGTTGCAGGTGCTTGTTTGTTCCTTAGTTCTTCACCTCTCTGATCCTAAACAGTTGAAATTGCAGAATACTAGCCGACTCGAACTCACTCTCTTGCCTACATAGTAAATTTAGAAACTATAGGCATCCCGAACCATGTAAGGAGGCGTCGGATAAGGGGGGTGGGGGGATATTTATGATTATGTATACATGCATGTAGAGCCCCTTCTGAATAATGCAGTTACTTTTTAAGTCAAAGTATCTTGCTTCTGATGTTTACGCTGCACGTACACATTATGAAGTATCTGACAATTTGTCTAATTTGTAGTACTTTGAGACTAGCTAGTATTTATTTATTCAGAGTAGATAATGAATAACAACTATATTCTAGATCCATGTTTTGCCTACAAAAGGAGTTTAACAAATTCAGCTATTCTAATGATTGAATTTTTGATCCAGGGAGTTGCAGGTGCCAGTATTTGTTACTTGGGTTATATCCCTGGTCTTTTTATAGTAGGGGTTCTTGGGATTTTGATTATGTGGATGTTTGGGGGATTCTGGATGGCAGGAGTCGTGCTCTTAGGTGGAGGTTTGAGATCTTTCGCCCTCCCCCTCCTCTCTCAAGCACATTATCGCTCTCTCTCTCTCATTCTCTCTCTTCCAATTCTGTCTGCCTCTTCTCTCTTTTCTCTTAGATGGGATTGACGGCCAGTGCAGGTTCTGTACTTTGAAATTCTTAGCATTTATTGAAATAGAACTTACACCTTTCTAATTGATTATTGTTTCTTTATGCCTGTGCAGGTTATATGTTTTCCTTCAATCATGCACGGTTCCTGATACTCATGTCAGCTGCCTATGCTGTTTACTGCATCAGCACTCGGGTCGGATGGTTTGGAGTTTTTCTCATGCTGAACACCTCTTTCTTTTCAAATGATCTCCTAAATAAGTTGCTTCAAGGGTATGATGGCACTGCAAAAGGTGCACGCTTTGAATACAAAAAGGCACGCTTTCAATACGAAAAGGCATCAGAACCAGTTATGGAAGAATCTTCGAGTAGTTGTGAGTATTCCCCTCCAACTAGTGAATCAGAGAATGTGGCTGCATTTAAATCGTCTTGTACAATGCCCATGTCAAACATATTTGATACCACTGAGGATGTTTCCCCTGGCAAAGCTGTTAAAGATGACTCAACTGCATTGGATGAGATGAAGAGGATAATGGATGCATCGAATCATTATGAAATTCTAGGCTTTCCCCCAAAAGAGTTCATCGATCCAAGGATATTGAGGAAAGAATACCACAAAAAGGTGCTGCACTTAAACATCCATATCATTAAGTAATCGGGTAAAATGTTTCAATATTTTGTGCGCTATCCTGGCATTGCCACTTGGTTTCTGAACTTTCTCATGTGTTGCAGTTCATCGCGGGTCACTAAAAACAAAATCTAACAACATGCAACCTTTGCCTATTAAACGATCTTTTTAATTGTGTTCAAGTATAGTTAAGGAAAAGCTAGATTTGCTATAGGGATGAAATGGTTTTGATTTTGGATTGCAATATATGAGGAATTGATTGAAATGTTCAGGGACTAAGTTGCAATATCAGAATAGTACCAGGACTATCCGCACATTTCAACCATGGCAACTATAGCTGAAAAATAGTTTATTGACCAAATTTAAGTTTTTTTTCGTTTTCTCCCTTTCATGTGTAGGTTCTTCTTGTGCATCCTGACAAAAATAATGGAAATCCTTTGGCTTGTGAATCATTCAAAAAGCTTCAGTGTGCTTATGAGGCAAGTTTTCTTAATTAAGAGTGATCATTGTCATTTTATCGGTGCGAAATATCAACGACTTGTATAAAGAGGAATTGAACTTGATATATAAGTTCTTTCATTCCTCTTGTTTCTGTGATTGCGACTGCTGTAACTCATAAGTGAGCTCTTCAGATTCTTTCAGATGTAACAAAGAAGAATAGTTACGATGAACAGTTGATGAGGGAGGAGGAATCCAGGAGAGTGTCTCAGAATTCTCAAGGCACCACTCGACAGGTGGAAACATTATGGATTGATGCATGTGATTCGAATTTTCAATTTATAAAATTGAAATTGATGGCTGCCAAATTATACGCTAAAATTGAAATAGATCGTAAGAACTTAACCCCCTGCCCTTCACATTTTTCATTCAATAACTGTTAGAAAGTCTTAATGTGTTACCCTTCCCAACATAAAAAAGGAAATGAGTATTTTTAAAAAAATGTGATAGAAAGGGGGTTAAGTGCTAAATGCCTAAAATAAAGGGGGTTAATTGCAGCTTGGTGTATTTCATTCGTGCAAAGTGTAAAACTGCAAATAACTTTATTTTCTGGGTGATTTGTTGCAATTTAGACTTAAAAGGTTATAAATTGCAGAGGACGTGAGTAATTTCTTTTCGAGGTGATATCTTTGCTATCCATCTGATACAATACTATTACAGGATGACTTAGAGTTTCTCTCAGAAGAATCCAGGCAGATAAAGTGCACAAAATGTGGCCATTTTCATATATGGATATGCACTACTAGAATTAAAGCCAGCGCAAGGTGGTGTCAGGTTAGAGCCTAGATGCAACTTTAGTCTTTTTGCAAATTAAATTTCTTTCTTAAATTCACATGTTGTTTGTTGAATTCTTAAACTTTTTTGCTTTTGATTATTATGTGCTGGACTAGGATTGTTTGCAGTACCATCAAGCCAAGGACGGAGATGGATGGGTAGAACTTGGGTGTTCACCGCTCTCCTCAACTTCTCAGAAGGTGCTTTCGTGTTGAAAATAGTTTTCTCTTTCGATTCGGTGTTTATATTCTCTTCATAATATAATATCCATGTTGAAATGTTGAATGGAGTTCCTTTGCTTTAATTTGTTGAGCTTTTGAATTCAAGAACACATTTGATTGCTATTGAAGAAGTTGTATGCTGCTTTTCAGGTGGACATACCCCGCGCTTTTGCGTGTGCGGAAAGTAAAATATTTGATGTGTCTGAATGGGCAAGTTGTCAGGTCGGTATATTTAATTAAATATCTCAGACAAATAATGCAAAATAATCACATTTTTTCCCTTCATCTGTTTTTTTGCTTCTCTTTCTTTGACCAAAAAAAAAAAATCGTATGTTCTTCGAACGCAGGGTATGGAGTGCAAACCTAACACTCACCGCCCAACCTTTACGGTCAACATGGTTAATTTGGACGAGTCAACGCAGAGATCTAACACTTCAGAGTACCCTTGGGGCTTGGATGCAGAGATGATCCCCGAAGAAGATGACTATGATTTGTTTCAGCAGGCATTGGCAGCCAGCCTTTTCTCCAAGTCGCCAAAGCGTAGGAAAAGCTGGTGCCCTTTTAAGATACACCACAAAAGTACGAAGAATTCGAGGCAATCCCCGTAATCAAATTACCGAGACTATATTTGCAGGCTTTTTTCGACTTCGAGGCCTTTGGTGGATCATTAACAAACAAATTGGATTGCACACCTGTATATAGATGGTCCTTGATGGAGAACAGAATTTTTTTTTTCTTTTTCCCTGCTAATGCGAGTTTACAAACCACAAAAGAAAAAAAGAAAAAAAGGCATGGTAGGTACGGAAAAGAACATGGTATTACATACTGATCTTAAGATTCCGAGTGTTGTTATAACCCTGGAGCTTATCCTTTAAAGTTCATTGGGAGGACAACAAGAGGTTACGCGAACGTCGACAGGTCTCTCGGAGGATGTAAGCTTGGCAGCAGTGTCTTTTGCTTGCTCAGATGTTTGCGAGAGAAAAATATGGAGAAAAGCGAAAGTAGGAATTTGAATATGACTGTGTAAATAGAACAAGAGTAATCTGTTGAACTAGAGTGTGCTGTGTTGTAACCACATTATGTTGTACACTACTAGAGAGATAAGCTGGTAGAGGAAGTAGCTAATCCAGGCCTATTATTCTAAAATCTTCTTGTAAACTTCTGTATAGTATACTGGCGAACCAGATTCGATGTATGATTTCTTGATGTTATCTCAGCATCTACTGCGTAATTTGTTCTTGATTTCTTGATGTTATCTCAGCATCTGCTGCGTAATTCGTTCTGTTTGGATGCGAATCTTTTTCGCTTTAATCTGCTGAGATTCTTTTATCTTTTGAAGAAGTTTCAAAGGGTTTAATTTGCTCAAAATTTATAGTTAAATTGTCGTTGACGGGCTCAAATCAAATAAATTAAAAGATTGAGCAGTAAAATTAAAATCTTGAAAAATGTGATGGCCGATTCAAGGTGATTAATAGTTCAGTTAAATTTTGTATGCTTTTTTTAAAAGATCATACTCTCCTGCTTCTCATGAACATAAAAAATATATATATATATAAGTTGCAAATTATTATTTAATTATTAATGAATGGCAATCTAGTTAATATTGTCTTTAAGAAGGCCAATTTTGTGAAACCCCATTTTGTCATCATATTCACATGTATCCACACTTGCATTATACTTGGCAAAGATGCATAGCAACCCCTCAACTTTATCATATTTTGCAAGCAATCCATTGTTCATCTTTCTTCAAATTGCCACATTCTTAATTTTTTTGATTAAAATTAACTATTATATATATCAATTAAATTAAAAATATTTATTATATTAACATAAATTTTGTTAAACCTAATAGTTACAAATGCTGCGGATGAAGCAATTACTCCAATAAGTGGTCTTAAATTAAACAAGAGAAAGTAAATAACAGTAGGATTCTCGTCGAACTTGAACTTAAAAGCTCTAAAATCTTATAAAATAACAATAGTATTTTAATAGTTTATATTCAATAAACGCTATTATATCTAATAAAGTTGCAGAATTTATCAATTATTGATGGTTATTATCTAAAATTGAGAGGATATAAATAAGGATACAAATGGATCTATTATAGTAATATGCTTGTTTGGTATCATTCCAAATGGAGCAATAAGTAAGAGCTAAAAAAGTAAAAAGAGATATTTCATTCTGATCCATTAAGAAAATGAATGATCTTTTTTATTTTTTTAAAAATATGCTAAAAATTCGCTTCTGTCTCGTCTCGCCTCGCCTCAAATAGAACGATAAGTAAAAACAAAAAATAAAATAAAAATCATTTCGTCCTGATTTCGCCGGAACCATTCTTTAAGAAAATAGAGCGGGAGGCGGAGAACTCCTTCCATCTCTAGAATCTCACTCGTTTGCATCCACAGCATAGATATTTTTTAAAAAGTTGAAGGGGGTAGTTTCAAAAAGAAGTACACTTGAGGGGTCTCCAAGCATTTGTTTACTTTTATACTTTCGAAGGACTCCTCTCTCTATGCTTTGTCTTGTATCAGCCACCACCGAGGACTCTCTCTCTCTCTCTCTCTCTCTCTCTCTCTCATCGCCCAAATTTTCCGAACAATTCCCAAATAAAGCGGAAAAAAGAAAATAAAAAATCCCTCTTTTCGCTTCCCCTGCTTGGGGCTTGGGAGTGGTGTGCGGGGTAGAGAGAGAGAGAGAGAGAGAGAGAGAGAGAGGGCGCGCGAAAAAGCTAGGTTTTCGGAGGGAAAGCAACGGTCGTGGCGGGAAATCCGAAGGGGATCCCCCGCTCCCCACTCCTCGGATGGAGCGGATCCAATCCGTGAGTCCTCTCACTCCCTATCTCTCTCTCTCTTTCTCTCTCCCCTACGTTTGAATCGTGGGCTGGTAAAAAGGTGTTGACTTTTTTTTTAATTCCGTGCACTTTTTTCCGCTAAGTTTTGGTGCTGTGGAATGGTAGGTGGCTTCCTAATTGGCCAGGTTCTATCTTTATCTCTTGTTTTTTCACTTAAATTTTGTAAATTCTGGTGATTTGATCCTTTTTTCGAACTTCGGAGTTGAGTTTTCCGTTGGATTTGGGAGTTTGATTTGATAAGAATTGAGCTTCTTTTTTTTGTTGATGTTGATTGATGTAGTGTTTAATAAGTATCCAAAGCGTAATTTTAATGCTTATAGTAAATTTTTGGAATCACGCTAATCTTGCTGAATTGGGGGAGAAATTGCGAGGGATTGTTAAGATAGGGGAAAAATTAGGGGTTTTTAAGTTATTCTCCACTCAAAGTTAGAATTAAATTTTGTGGATTTGCTCTTTTGATTTTTGGTGTTTAAGCTCCCTAATTTTCGAAATGCAGGTCAGAGAAGGGGATTGTGAGAACTCAGAAGAGACGGTTTCTCCTGCTTTCTATGAAAGGTTCTACCTTGATGTGGATTCTTATTGGGCTGATGAGGCCGCGGAGAAGATCACCCCAAAAGAGAGAGATTTAGCCCTGCTGAAACAAAGATTGCATTCTTTAAGTTTTGATCCATGTATAGGAAACAGATTAGGGTTTTCGAAAGGGGCGGCGCAGAGCCTTTTCGATGGTAGAGTAGATTTGAGTTGCAGCGAACAGTTAGATAGGCTTAGATTCGCGGTGGAGGAGCAGCTTCATAGGGTTAAGGATGATATCGAAGACTTGAAGAGCTCGAGCACGAGAGATAATTTTAATGTTAGTCGGAAGAATTTAGGGTTGCAAAGTGTACTTCCGAGAGCGAAAATTGATCGGAAGTTGGTCGAAATCGACGGAAAAGTCGACGGGCTAAAGGCATTACTAGATTTCGGTTTCGATCAAATTAGCGACATGTTCGACTTGGTGAAAAATTCGGTTTGCGAACTTCAATGGGAGCATGAGTTGCAAAAAGAAGTTGGCAGTGTCGTGATTCAGAACTATGTTAGGGGCCTTCAAAACGAGTTTGAAGCTCGGTTATACGAACAAAGAGGTCTTATAAACAGTTTGAATATGTATCGGGAGGAAAAGGTCAGCGAACTTACTTCGATGCGCGAAGAACTTGACGCTGTTTATAAGTCGCCGATGAAGTTAGAAGAATTTATTATTCACTCCAATAATACCCAGGAGTGTTTTGAAGATGTGAGTATTACAAAATGGAGGAGAGATCGCCTTTTGCTGCCTCTTCACGACGAAAATGGAAATGGAACAACTTTGGTAGAGAAGTCCGCGAGTGCTAGAGAAGTTGTGTTGAACTATGCCGATCTTCCCATTTTGAAGCACATGAAAAAGGAGGAAGTGGCAATTTACTTTAGAACGGAAATGACCAAGGTGAGGCGACAACATGAATTGGCTTTGCAAGAAAAGACGGAAGAGTTGTTCAGAGTCAAGCGAGAGTTCCTCAAGGAGAAGCGCTTATTGTTTTTCAGGAAAGATAAAGAGATTGAATTCCTAAGGAAGGTAATTTCTGACGTCGTCTCAAAGCTAGATGAGATTCTCTTGAAGAAAGTAAATGCGCCGGTAAACAGCAATGATAATGATGAAGTATGTAGATTGAAGGGAAAAATTGATTCCCTAGTGTTTGATAATCAGTGCCTTCGAGGTTCGCTTGCAGATAAGAGAAAGGAGGTCAAGCACTTACTGTCTCAGGTTTCAGATGCAGCAAGAAAAATGTCAATTTACTCATTATCGGAAGCGAAACTTCGGAAACAAATCAAGAAATTAAAAAGGGATTTGGAAGACCAACAGATTGAAGTTAGCATTAGAGACGACTTGCACCAGGTTTTCTTAAGAGAACTTATTGATGATTACAGAAGCAATATAGAGGATCGAAAGATTCAGAGTGATGTTGCGGAATTTGACCTACTCCACCATGAAATTAATAAACTGAGCGATGAAGTGGAAAAGCAAGAGATACAAATAGATGATCTGAGGACTGAATCAGACTTGTGGAAGAGGAGGTTTGATGAGAGTTTGCAGCAAATTCGTAAATATGAGGCAGAGATTGATACGCTAAACCAAAAGTTAACCAGTGCTTCGAATACTTTGGAGGAAAAGAAGAAGGACAACTGCATACTTAGTACTATTATAGAGGGGAAGGAAAAGACATTATTATCATCTGCAACAAGGGAAAAAGATCAAGAAAAACGGTTGAAATCCATAGTTATGCTCATCGGGGAGTTGTCAAAAATATGTACAGATGCAGAAAACAAAATCATAGAGAAAGTTCAAAGATTTGAAGATAGGTACTTGCCTTCTACTTCGGTCTATTCACATGAGCTATCCATTTAAGTCGTAGTTTTAACCTTGAAACCCGTAGTTGTTGCTTTTGGATTAGCAAATACAATTTCAAGTTTATACCAATAATTGGATGAACTGAGATACTTGGTGTTTAATTCGCAGGTTGGAAAATCTAAGCCATCAGTGCAATTCAGTAGTGCAACAGGCTAATTTACTAAATAAGAAAGGACTCTGGTACGAAGAAATGCTTGAAATCAGATGTTCCGACCTCCAAAAGGCTGAAGCTGAGGTATCACACAAATGTCTTACTTAATTTACTATATTCTGAACACCTTTTTTCACATTCATATAGCAGAGGTTGTCAGAGGCAACAACCCTTGTATCTCACATTATAGTCATTTTAGTCCCTGGTTCTATTTTTGAAAAGCGTCATCAGTTATATTGACATGCAACTATTTTGCGAGGCAACTATTTTGCATTTCTCGAGAGCTGTAATCGAATTCAGAGTTGGTTTTGCAACTATTTTGTGACAGAGTTGATAAAAATATCGGTTTGGTTATATCATAGTAAAGCTGGTATGTATCTGATGATTGTCGGTTCATTGTAACGTAAGTCTCAGGCGTGTGACAGATCCGCATTATACCATGCCAATATCCCATCTGCATGGCATGTCTCCATTTGTCGAGTAGGAGCAGTCCAACTATATGATGGATAAGGATCTTTTACAATTCTATGGTGGATAGTAGTTTTTTCAAGACAACATAAACACACATAACTGTTCAGCTTTTACTTAACAAGTAAACTAAAATCATTTAGTTATACATTGTATTTTTCCCTTTTACATATTATACGCTGAAGATCTTGGTTTCTTTTTTAATTTTTTTGTTGTTTAGGTTAATTTGTTGGGGGACAAGGTTGATACTCTCTCGAGTCTTCTCGAAAAGATACACATTGCGCTCGGTCATTACCCTACATTGTCTCAACACTATCCAGGGGTGAGAATTCCATCTATGGTTTGCTTCCATATCAATTATCTGCAAGTTAATGTTTATTCTCATGTAAAGTTGTTGTGATACTGCGGCTTTGTCTCTGAATTTTCACTCATATACACTGCAATTCCATTTCTGCAGCTAAAAATGAATCTAACAACACTTTCTTTTCTTTTTTTTTTCTTTCCTCCTGTGAAATAATCTTTTGAACCTTGTTCAAGTACACTGAGACAGTAAAGTCAATTTACGAGGTAAAATCGTCATTTCATAATACGAAACCTAATATACAATTTGGTTCTATGTGCAGTTACTGGACAGTTTCGTGCGGACTTGTAAACTCGTTACGAGTTTGAAAAGCAATCAGAAGAAAGAAATAAAGGATACAAACTAAACTTCAGATCTCGAAAACAATCTCTCTGCGTGCGCGCGGACAAAGTTGCGCATATTTGATCTTCCACGGAATCTGGGCCAATAACATGTAGCTAGATATTGTTTCATAGTTATATTAGTATCAGCTATATTCAAATTTTGCGTATAGTGGGGATTCCTTTTGTTAAATTATTGCCTAATATGTGAGGGGCCTTTTTTTTTTTTTTTTTTTGTGAGGGGGTTGATAATTCTTTGTTTTATTTGTATTTTTATGTATAGGAAAATTTAGATTTGGGTTAAATATTGTAAAATAGCACGATTTTGGGGGCCTGTTCTGTTACTTAGTATATTGTAAAAAGTTAGCAGAGATTTTCAGAGCAATGTTTGATTGAATCTTGTGAGGTTTTAATTTCAAAGCCTATATTTGTTTGAAATAAATCAAGTTATTTGTAGGTTTCTTTCTGAGAGAATGATAACATTTTATCCGCATTTTTAGAATAAAATTTAGCTGTAAATGCGAAGCAATTATACTTCCAAATCGGAATTTTCTATATCATCTATCAATTTTTTTGTTACTTGTGCTACGGACAGTGAGTGACACGGAAATTTTTTTTGATGAACTTGTTTTATAATTAAGGTCTGTTTAGATCCACAGTTGAAAAAAAACACTCTATGTTAGTAAAGCTGTGCATTTGAATTAAACTAAAGTGATTAATGATGATAAATATTAAATTTTAAATTTTAAAAAACTATTTGTGAATGGACAAAAGTACATGTGATTTTGGTGTATTTAATCCTACTGCAATCCGGTGGGTGGTGGTGATTGAAAGCTACGAAAGGGTGGAGGGACCAGATGCAATGCGGTCCACGGATTACATGGTGGACAAGACAAGGTCCAGTGAAATAGTTTCAATGAGAGCACGGCCAAAATGCTTAAGTGTAAAAAATAAAATATGCTAAATTATAGTAGGCCAATTTGCATAAAAAATTCACTAATTTTGAATTTTTGCAAAAGTGGGCCACTTTTTTCGATTTTGCAGATTCGGATTAGATTTTGAGCAAATTGATCAAAATATTCTTATTATTTTTTCCCTCTCATCTTTTTTTCTCTCATTTTTTTTTTCTCTCGCCGAAGAAAGCAGCGGGGGTGGAGGCATAAACGGCCCGTCTCGTCTCTTACCCTCATGTTCTCGTCCTCGCCCTCGCCCGCCCCCACCTTCCTTGCCTCCGATCCCGCCGAGGCCATGCAAGGGCTCTTTTTTTTCCTCTCCGGCGAGGGCGAGGGCGAGAGCATGAGAGTAAGAGACGAGGCGGGTCGTTTCGTCTCCGCCTTCGCTGTTTTCTTCGACGAGAGAAAAAAAACGAGAGGAAAGAGAAAAAATAATAATAATGATATTTTAGTCAGTTTGTTTGAAAATTCGGACCGAATCTGTAAAATCGAAAAAAAAAATCTATTTTTACAAAAGTCTAAAATTAGTGAATTTTTTTAATGCAAATTGGCCCTTATAGAATAATGATTAAGTATATGGAAAAAAAAAGGTTATTTTAAAGGCAATTTTTGGGACCCTCATTCGAAGAACTTAAAAACCTAAAATTAATTAATTATAAAGTAGTGTTTTTGGCGAACGCACGATCTCTGTCCTCGTCCGATCAAATCCATTCACAAAATCTCAATCCCACACGACGCGAAGCTTCCCGGCTTTTTCCTCTCCCCCTCTCTCTCTCTCTCTCTCTCTTTTCGTGATCCAATAGCAGTTCCCAATACTTCGGGCCCCGATCCGTCCAACAATTTAGTGGGAGGGAAAATTAGGGCACGTGAGATCTCGTCTCTGATCGATTAGGGATTTTTTTTTGCCCTTTTTTCCCTTTTTATTGTGTTAAAGGTTCTATTTTTCTCATTGGAAATGTGATTGATTTCGAAATGGAACGCTGGAGCTGTGATCCCTTGCGGATAAATTGAGTAGCTGTGAATTAGCTGTTTATAATGGGAATGGAGCACCGATGCATGCTAATTTTTTTTGTTTTTTCATTGGTTTTACTTAAAAAAGCCCCCTTTTTTTTCATTCATAATGGTGCAAAATACATTGGAGATGATTTAGTTTTATTTTTATTGCCTGCGTCTTTGTTTCGTGCTTTGTTTGTGAATTTGATTAGGACAGCGGATTAAAGGATGGGGTTTTTTGTGAATTTTCTGTGGTACCAATTGTTAATTAATCTGCTGATAGGTGTTAAAGTGGGTAAGAGGTCCTGTTTGGCCTAGCCGGAGCTTCTGCAGAAGCGCTTCTGACTAGAACTGTTTGAGAAAACCCTAATTATTCTTCAATCCAATCATCCTGACGGCTAAGTTTCAAATTAGAGCGTCTAATTTTGATGCCCAAAATATCACTTTGACTTCTTGCTCAATCCAGAAGCTCAGGACTTCTATGTTGCCGAATTCTTGGCTTTTGCTTCTGGACTGAAAAAGTTGTTTGCACATAGGGAAGCTTTTAAATACTGAGAGAGTTTGATTCAGAAACAGATTCTGATTTCTTTGTTTCTTTTCCCCCCCCTCCTTTATTTCTACTGTGATATTATCTAAAACCAAACTTGATTTGAAATGCAGGACGAAAGGCGGTTGATGGACGCCGCATGTTTCTCTTTTGCGAGGACTAGCCAATTTGTCAACAAACATATTACTTTCACTCCAGAAGTACTTTTTGCATCTAAAATCACAAAATTTAGCACCTTTTCACTGTCTAAAGGCACAGTGCTCCCTTTTTCACGGTTGTTTTTACTCTCTACAATTTTTCCTTTTCTTAAAGCCGTGACTTTTAAGAATTTGACAATGTTAGGTTGCAAAGGTCTCAGTATCAGGAGCTCAATGAAGTCTTATAGATTGTCCGAGCTAAGTGATGCTGAGGTTGATGGCCTCAAGGCTCGTCCTCGCGTAGATTTCTCCTCGATTTTTAGTACGGTAGGATTACATATTCTTTTCAGGAAGTAGAAATCATCGATTCATTTTTATGTGAAAGTGATTGTTTAGTATTAATGATATACTATTTTCTAATTAGGTGACGCCAATTGTGGATGATGTTAGGATAAGAGGGGATGTTGCAGTTAAAGAGTAGGTGGATCTTGTTCCTTATTATATTACTATACTTCTTAATAAACTTATCAGCATCAATGAAGAAAATAGTCGTTCTGCAGCTGATGCTCTTCTTGTAATATGCTTGCAGTTATACTGCAAAATTCGACAAAGTTGAGCTTGCTAAAGTAGTTGACCTTGTCAATGATCTACCAGATCCAGAGGTGGGCTATTCGTAATATGAAATATATACATATATTTTAGCATTAATATCCATACCTATATTTCCAATTATCTTTCTTAATGTCCCAGAGAATAAGAAGTGTAAAAACTTTGATTTTCATGCGTAAGTACATGTGATGAAACAGTTGCTGTTAACCTTAAATGATAAAATTTATAGAAGACGTAAATAGTTGACATTGTACAATGTAGCTTGATCCAGCTGTGAAGGAAGCATTCGATGTAGCGTATGACAATATCTATGCATTTCATGTTGCCCAAAAGGTTCCGGAGAAGATTACTGAGAATATGATAGTAAGCACAGACCTTTTTCTTTCGTTTTTTCTTCTTCTTCTTCTTCTTTACGCACAGACCTTTTTCTTTCGTTTTCTTTCTTCTTTTTCTTTTTTCCCTGTTGATTCATTTTGTTAATTACAAATGTGTGAAGGGTGTGAGGTGTAAAAGAATAGCACGGGGCATCGGCTCTGTGGGGCTTTATGTTCCTGGCGGAACTGCAGTTTTACCTTCTACTGCTTTGATGCTTGCAGTGGTATGCTTGTGTCTTGTTTAGACCTTTTAAGAGAGTCAATCCTTTCCACTACCAGTCCAAAGCATCTGCAGGGTGCTCCTCGTTGATATTGCTTACTTATTTACTTTTTTCTCACCAGCCCGCACAGATAGCTGGATGCAAAACCATTGCTCTTGCGACTCCCCCACGTCCTGATGGTAGTATTTGTAAGGTATCCTTCATGGCTCGCTTAGTTGCTGGTATCGTTTATACAAATTTTAACGTTATCTTTACACTTTTTCCAGGAGGTTCTATATTGTGCCAAGAAAGCTGGTGTCACACACATACTTAAGGCTGGTGGAGCTCAGGTAGAAGAAATTTTAAAGTATTTTGTTGTGTAAAAGACTCCTTGTATACAGTTCTTAACACACTCTACCTGCAGGCCATCTCAGCCATGGCTTGGGGAACTGAGTCGTGCCCGAAGGTATTAATATCTGCTCTTTAGCTCATTTACAATTGAGAGATTTTAAATAGTTTCGACTTTATGTTCCCTTGCAATTTTGACATGGAGCTGTGGGATCAATTGAGGCTTTCATTTCAGTTGCATGTTGAACATGCATTAGAACCAGTAACTTGCAGCATTTCTCATAATTTCATTCGTCTATGGAATCAACTAGATCTCCAGTATTTTAGGCAGTTGGCAGATTGTTGAATGTTCATACGTTCTCACTGATATTAACTTCTTGTCTGGTAGCTTACACTTGAAAAATGTGCATAGGTGGTGCTATTTTAGCCAATTTCTTATAGTGCAGTGTAGTTATTTTGTTAACTGAATTTGGACCTAGAAGACATTATATTTTTCTTTTCCCCGCTCCTGTTGCAGGTTGAGAAAATTTTTGGACCAGGAAATCAGTATGTTACAGCTGCAAAAATGATACTCCAAGTATGATCCTTTGTTCCCTTTACTTTGCTGCTTTCTTTCGCCATAAAAAGAATAAACTGATCAAGCATGTGGATTAGCAGAATGCAATATATTGAGTTAATTAATAATACCTATACTTCAAGTTGTCCATTACAAGCTAATTCATGTGATATAAGTATTTTATTTCTTCTAATATTTTTTCGAAAATAATTTTATCCGGTTCTGTGCCTTCTGCCGCAGAACAGTGAAGCTATGGTTAGTATAGACATGCCTGCAGGCCCTTCGGAAGTTTTAGTCATTTCTGACAAACATGCCAATCCAGTTCATGTAGCCGCAGATCTGCTCTCTCAGGTGCAAATCTTTTTTTTCCCTTCTTTTATTATCAGTTTGTATAGCTTCTACATGACATGCGTTTTCTTCTGTACAATCCCGTTTTGCTTTCGCTAGGCACCCTTGCTTATTCTGCATGTTATGTAACGCATAATTAGGAAAATCATTTGAAATATTAATATTTATAGCTTCACAAGTTTATCTACGTACATTTCTCCACATGAAATCTGAATTTTCATGTACAAAACTTCTTGTGATGCATGCCCTTGTACTTACAAAAAATCACCCCTTCAAAAGTTTTTTCTAATTCAAAACCAAGACCAACTTCTCCCCATGAATTTGATGCCTTTAAGGATACTTTGAAACAAAACTGCACTGCTAACGGTTTATATGAAATTTCTACACCAAGTGCCCACTAAAATGCAAATTAAAGCACTTCTTTTTGTAGTTGATGTTTCTTTATAAAGTTCCAGAAGAACATAATTTAGAGCATTGGGAAGCAATGAGTTGAGAAAGTAAGCTTTGACTAGTTATTCTGTCATTTTATGGCGCCTAAGTTGTTGTCGGCTGGTCTTATAATATTTCAGGCGGAGCATGGCCCGGATAGTCAGGTGGTTCTTGTCGTAGCGGGAGATGGCGTGGATATGGGCGCAATCGAAGCTGAGGTCAACAAACAATGTGCATCCCTTCCTAGAGGAGAATTTGCTTCGAAAGCACTTAGCCACAGCTTCACAGTGTTCGCCAAAGATATGGTTGAGGTTGGTTGTTGACCCCCTGTCATATATATCTGTCGAGATTGTTCTGTTTTACAAGAACAATATTTTCTTTGAGAAGAACCCATTCTGCTGATTATTGGCTTTCATTTTCTAATCTTATCTGGCTTAAGTTTGCGGTCAAATTTCCATCGCAGTATGGTCGCGTAATTTTATCCTGACGGCAAATGGCCACCGAGAGTTGGATATTCAATATCGAATTTGTTAGCAGGAAAACTCGAACACTCTTTTAAATTTTGCAGGCAATTTCCTTCTCGAACTTGTATGCTCCCGAGCACTTGATCATCAATGTCACGGATGCGGAGAAATGGGAGGGTCTTATCGAGAATGCAGGTGACTGCGCTATATGCAATCAATCGGATTGTTTTGATCATGAAAAAGCACGAGATTTGTGCACCGACTCGCTTCTATTTTTGCCACCTCTATTTCGAAACAAGTTGGGACTCTTTTCTTTCTCCTTTTTCTTGTCGCAGGGTCTGTATTTTTAGGGCAATGGACTCCTGAGAGCGTCGGCGACTACGCGAGTGGGACGAACCATGTCCTTCCGACGTACGGTTACGCGAGGATGTACAGCGGGGTGTCGCTAAACTCTTTCCTCAAGTACATCACAGTTCAATCTTTATCCGAGGAAGGGTTGAGGAGATTAGGGCCGTACGTGGCGAAAATGGCGGAGGTCGAAGGGCTAGAGGCCCACAAGAGAGCAGTTACCCTCCGGCTGCAGGAAATCGAAGCTGCTTTAGCTGTTTAGTGATTCTGCAACCTCTCAGCTCATTTACAGATCTGTAACTTTATGATATCATAATATCATTAAACCTGTGAGAACTCACTTATTTAAGGCATTTTTCCCTCTCCCAAGCCATTTGTTCTGCAGGAAATGCTTCTTTTTGTTAAGTTGTAGTTTATGCTGATGGAGATTAGAGCAGATCCGGATGCAATGAACTAATTGAAATGTTGGGTTCTTAAATAGTCTTTTTTTGAGTCTTCATAGGATAGCATTATTTGTATTGGAAAATTCTCTCTCTCCTAACAGGTACAAAAAATTATCAGCATTTCAAATAGGCACAAACATTTTGTATGATTGTTAAATTTGGTCGAAAACTTTATTATTATAATGATTTTGTAGATTACGATTAGTTCCATATCCAATTCCAAACATCTATCTCAAACTATTTGGTCGGTAACATTTTAACTCTCAAATGTTATTATGTATTGATTTTTTTGCTTAAAATTTTTGGATTGTTATAGTTAAGTTTTTCTATATAATTTATTTGAATAAATAGTGGTATATTGCTGATGTGATAGTAAAATGGCCCATAATGTGATAATAATTAAAATGTCACGTAATTTTATTAACGACATATTATTTATTATGCAAATTAAATTAAAGTTTGAGTATCAAATTGTTACTTTGTTACAATCTATTTTCACCAGATTAAAAGAATCATTTTAAAATTTTGAATATATGCATATGATTTTTGTTTTTCTATTTTTAAATATTTGAATCTAAGCTAAAGCACGATGGTTACTGCTTTTGATCTCCTTCGTTAATCTCCTCCTCCTCTCTCTCTCTCTCTCTCTTTTGCGCTTCGTCCGCGTCGGCGATCGTCGCCGCCGCACAATGCCAACGCCGGCGACGGATCACGGCGGCGGAGCCGCCGCCGAGGAGGCTTCGGCGGGAGGAGCGCAGCGGCGGTGCGTGAGCTGCGGCGCGCGCGTGGGGGCTCTCTTCGTCCAGTACTCCCCGGGCAACATCCGTTTGATGAAATGCGTAAGAGACTCGAACGAATCCCTCCTCTTCGATTGCTGTATCCCCAATCTCCGAGTGTTTGAGCTCAAAATTGCGTCGTATGATCCGCAGGATGAGTGTAAAGCCGTCGCCGATCCCTACATCGAGTGCGAGTTCATGGTTCGTAAGTCCAAAAAAGAGGAAGAAACCCTAATTCTCGGCCCTTTACTGATTAGTACTCTTTGTTTTTTTTTTTTTGTTCCTCCCCCTCTGTAATGGCTTAGTAGTGTAATTTAATAATATTTTTTCCTTAAAAATTAGGTTTTTCTCTGTGATTTTTTTGTTAGTGGGTATATTTTAATCTCGGCAGCATAAATTTCTTGATCTTATAGCTTATTTTTGCTTGTTATGAAAGAAAATACCTTTTTTTTTTTTTGTGGAGATGCTAAAAAAATGGCAATTTCTACCAGATTATTTTGATCGATCTGATTCTGCACAAGGAAAAGGCGTATCGTCATTTGCTATTTAATATGCTGAATCTAGAATCCGGTGATATCATGGTATGATGTCAATAAGACACTTGTGAAGCTCTTAATACAATTTTTTAGCAATCTTTTATGTTCTGTAATTTGACTTACTATTTCTGAATTACTATAACATCTATAACTCTCATTGTACTATAACATCTATATTTCCCATTCCATTTGTTTTTCTCTTGGTCTTTTAATCTCTTCATGTGAATTGAGATACAAAGATTACTTTGCATCTTACTACGTGCAGCAGCCCGAGATGTGAATCAGTTTTCTATTCAAGATACCTTTATAGTTCAATTTTGTCTCATGTACTGAAGTTCCCTAACACCTTCCCTAATCTGGGTTGGTAATTTTTGTTCAAAAGAAAACATGTCTGTTTATTGACTGTTTTTTAATTTTTGAGAAATAAACTATTGTTGTTTCTATATTCCCCTTGAGTTGACAAAGTTTTTTTATTTAGTGAACAAAAGAATCGATATTCTAGCTGGGCACTGACTATGTTGTTGGTTCCTGCGTGCCGTACCTCGCTTATTTCTGCTAAAATATTTTGTGTCGGTATAGATACTCAATTTAATATACTTGATGTTACTAGCTGTGTATCCTGATTATTTGTGCATTGCTTATTTTTATTACTACAGCTTAATGTGCTAGTTGGTGCTCAGAATTTACTTATCCTATATAATCACTTTATACTGTGTTTTCAGGGTATTCTTGGCTATGACTTATCGTCTTGTGTTTGCAGGGAATATTGCAAAAGTCATGTTTAGTTTATATTCTTTTGGATGCATGTATCCTTGGGTGTTCCTTTCTTTTTTCTTGGTGTTCCTTGGTATCATCAGTTTTCCAAAAGAAACATACTTTATCTACCTTGTTCAAGGTTCTTAACAATTTAAGTCAGGATTTCTTTCTTAAAAAGCAGTAAAGGCGACTGGGATTTTTCTACGAGCCTTCCTTTTGCTATTTGGACTTGTGGAAAGGTGGTTCAATTCTTGCCGAAGCCAAGTATATGTTTTATTCATCTTATAATGCTTAATTAGCTGCTTTGCTGTTTTATTTAATTTGCTGTTTAGCAGGTACTGATGAATGTATTGTTGGGAAGCTTTGTATTTATGCTTATAATATTTCTTGCCACGAGGTTTTTCCTCAATTTGTCACTTGACATGGCCAGGTAATAGTTTACCTTCTGTTACACATTTAGAATCTTACTTGTAATTCTGTCGATAGATCTTTTGTTTTCTCTATTCTTACGGAAATCGTGGTAGACTAGTTCTTTGCTGTAATGCATCCAATAATTGATATATATTGTTGCAAACAACTATGTAGTGGAACTCCATATGTTTAGAATTACTTAATCTTTTGAATCAGAAACTAGATGATTACTAATAAACAAGTTCAAATTTTATTCGTTTTTTAGAGCATTTTGATTATTCAGGTACAAAGAGGTTTTGCTGGCCGTCCTCATTTCAAGCTACTTCAAGTTGTTTCCTATATTAATGATGGTAAATGTTGGCCTTTCTTAACAGTATTTCATTGAAAAAAAAATTCTAATGTTTCACTTCTGTACTATTTTAGCGAAATTTTTATTTTATTTTACAGATTTGGGAGTTTCCATCTTCGGTTCTTTTCATTGTCGAGATTTTTGTTCTCTCGTCAAATACAGTGGCCTTAAGAGGTGTGAACTAGTTGTTCTTAAGAAAACAAATATGAAGCTCTTTTCCTTCGAATAAAATTTAGTCAATGTAGTACAATGCAATTTCTTCATGCACATAAGCAGATGCTTTGTAGGTTGTATAAGGTCCCTTTAAGTTTCACTGATTCACTCTATGTGAATGGCTATAGAGGAAGTTAGCTATGGTACTATTTGCGAAGGATAATTTCACAACTAAAGCCTTGTAAAATTTTGCTGTTTCATCAACCTTGTAAAACTTTGGTGTTTCATCAAATATTTCCAGTTTCTGACTTTTTGATCTTACTATTGCAGAATCTATTTAAATTGGCTCAGACATGATCAGCATAGGTTTTGTTTTAGCCTTTTACTCTTACCTAAATCTTAATCCTATATGAAAAGGGCATGAATCTTCAATAACAATAACTCATCTTTGATTTTGATGGGAGAGAAGATCCCCCCAGTGCTGAGCACCTACCTCTATTTAAACATGAATACATATATATATGTTTTTCCATGTATACACTAGGTGCATATGTAACTATTTACGTATGCATATGTATGTATGTACATATGTAATATGCATGTTAAGAAGATGCAGAAATGCACTGCTATAGGATTGCTTGATCACAGGGGGTTGTTATTTGTCTTTACTTCAGATGAGTTTTCTTAAATTATTTTGCTGCTTTAATTTCTTATTCTGAATGTTGTCAATTTCATCTTTACAGTTGTAACTCAATCGCCAATTGCCCGTTGTTTTGGAGTATGCTTTGTCGCACATGCAATGAAGTTCTGTACTGAATATTGCCTACTGCATCAACTATATGGTTTGTATTAGGTGCACTAGATACTTTAATGTTAACTTATTGAACTTTCGCATATTTTTATCTCGAACCCTCACCAGTATCAGGTTCTTCAGTTGAAAATTTTGGCTTGTACAGTTTAAATCATGAGGGGTTATCATACTTTATCTGTATCTTTATCTGTATTTCTTCTGTCAAATTCTAATATCAATATATTATTTAAAGAACTTTAGATTATAGCTTATGAAACACTGCATTATCTCTTACTGTTTCTTTTATACTGTAAATGGTAGTGTTATAGAGCAAGAATGATGAGTAAGTTCACATTTTCAATTCACCATCAAACAGTCGGTAGTTTTCAGTGCCATTCTTTGCTCTCCTTTAGGTATAACAGCAACAAGTGCGTGCTTGCAATTTGGAGTTGTTGGAGGGTGCATTTAGTCTCCCAGTGTTTCTCTAGTCTTTGGTAGCAATTTTACTATTTTGATGCTTTTTTTTTGCCAAATGGATGTTTGTCAATTTTTTGATTTGCTGGGTAGCTAAATTTGCAATGATCATCTCTTGAGAAGTTTAAACCATAAGATTTTCTGGTTCTCCGGTTTTGTAAGTTGCTAGGAACTAATTGAGAATACACATTTAGATTCAATGGATACATTTGATCTTCATTGTTTAGATGCAATATGGAAATGTGGAGTTTTTATTATTGTATGCTCCTTTGCTCCTTTGATAGTTCAAAAGAGTATGAGATTTGTTTGATGTAGTTTGTTCATCAGTTTTTAGGTTTTGAGACAATGAAAGATTCTTTCAATTTCTCAATTCAGACCCAATAGAGAAAAAAAAAACAAAAAAACACCACATTATAGATTCTTTTAGTCTTTGGACCATCATTAAATTGCTTGATGTGACAGATAAGTTTGCTACCATTACACATAACACTACAGCTTTTATCAT
This sequence comes from Aechmea fasciata, assembly GCA_025177825.1. Taxonomy (NCBI): domain Eukaryota; kingdom Viridiplantae; phylum Streptophyta; class Magnoliopsida; order Poales; family Bromeliaceae; genus Aechmea; species Aechmea fasciata. Next base: position 8,336,640 of record CM045946.1, read on the forward strand.
GAGATAAACATGGCTTGTTCATGCCCCCTTGCGATTTTCATGTTTCTGATAAGAATCGCGAGTCGAAGCACAGAGGTAGATATCGATGTCACCTTAAGTTGCATTGACCAATTAATCTAGGCAAATAGATTTCCCTCTTTAGCTCACATTTCCTAATACCTATATGTGTTGGTGATTAGATTGTTTGGTGCATATATTTTTCCCCAAACCATTCCTATACTGCCCTAATTAATTTTGCTACCTCTTATTTAAGGAAAAGGGCCCAGTTAGAAACTGTTGAGAGATTTGAGAGTGTCCATGAGACAGTGAGAAAACTACAGCAAGGCTATATGTTGTTTTATTATTTGTGGTGGCATTAACATCTTGTGACATTGATGGACTAGTAGATACAAGGTAGTAGGGGAATGTTCATAAATAAGCAAATAATTTCCTCTTCATTTAGATTTCATCATCTCCTTTGTTTCTTTTCTGGTTTCATGGAGTGATAGAAGATATTGTCCTTCAACTGATCTACTTTGCGTAATCCCCAACTTTTCTATTCTGTGTTGGTGTGACATTATGTGATCAGAAGGTAGTTGTCAATCTTAATGAAATGCTGCAGATTTATTTATTTTTGTTAATGAAATGCTGTAAATTTTAACACTGACCCTACATATTGCAGTTTGTGAAAGGGCTTGAATGGTTGGTAGATAAGATCCCAAGTTTGAATCTTATTTGCTTTACATTTTTAACTGAGTTCATTTCTAAAATGTATCTTCCAGTGTAGAAGCTGTTCCAGGTGCAATATGAACAACAAAACCTTTCCAAGAGGTATGTATATGCCAATGTTCTTTTGTGAAGGGTGATTTAAGTAATTAGATATTTTTCTTTTATAAGTAATTAAGAAATCAACTTTTAACCTACCCATCATCAGTTCCTTATTTCTGAACCATCAAATTCTACTCTCTTTCTCTAGTCTTTTTTAAGTGCTCTTATAATGACCCTCACTAAACTTTGCTTATAAGATTTGTTTCTGTTGCAATTGATTGCAGAGATATCTTCAATTAACATCCTTCACCTCAGTGGGGAAGCTCATGAAAACCTAGTTCATAGCAAATGAACATAAAAATAAAAGGCACTTACATGAATGATGATGATCAACAAGAACCAAAAGAACTTAAAAAAAATGGAAAAAGGAATGTAATAAATTGTAATTTATAATTTTATATAAATCACTGATTAGGAGAATACCCATCAAAGGTCCACAAAAGGAAAGGCCTATTGATAGTATGCCACATACCACTTAGACAAAAGTGATATCTATACATGGAGTTGAGCTAGAATGCTATCGATAGCAAAAATTCTCTGTTACCATCCATTTGTTTTCGATGATAGAGCCTCCAAATTGACGATTGACACTGTTGAACATGATCTATACCACTTAAAGTATTTAGAAATCAAAATTTAAATTTTTTTGACATCATTAGTCTAATGATCAAAGGGTTTCAAAATTTATAATTTTAATAGTAGATACGAGGCGTTTTCTCGTTTAACGGTGTAAAACTATTCAAGTCAATTGAATTTTCGTTAGAAAATTTTTTAAACTATTTAGAACAAGATCTATACTCTCGATCTTGATTATAAAATTTCTATAATCACTTTTTAGAGGATATTCATTTGTAGCCGTTCATTTTTACGCCCTTTTGATAGACAAGAGAACAATATCGAAAAAGTATGAAATTTGATTTCTAGATACTTCAAGTGGTGTAGATCATTTTCAACGGTGCCGATCGTCGATTCGGAGGCTCCATCGACGAAAACAAATGGGTGGCAACGGAGAGTTTTTGCTATCGATAGCATTCTAGCTCAACTCTCTATACATGATCATTATGTGAAATAATGTAACAACCCCATCAATTAAAGGGTTCTAAAAGTGCTTATTTTGGGCAAAGCTTTTGGCTTCTCTGGGTTAATTTGTATCATATATATATATTGTAATGGTGGGTGAACTTGGCACCTTCACTCTATGTTTCCTAACAAATTTAGACATGGCAAAAGACATTTTTAGGGCTCTCCAAATCTTAATACTAAAACAATAAGCAAAATGCAATACCTAATCACAATATTAACTTTGAAAACATTGACGATTAAGAAAATAATCTTAAATTAGGAGATGATTGTACACCATGTTAACTAATGTGTTAACTTAGCACAATATAACTAACTACTTTTGTGCTCTTTGGAGACAATTAACTAATACTAACTCACTCCTCTCACACCGACTGCTCCTTTAACATAACTTGCAAAAGACGATGTTAGTACCTGAGACCCGAGTTCGAATTCCTACGATTCACATTGCCAACCAAATTTATTTCTAAACGAATAACCAAGACAGAAAGGCTACCCATATATATATCTCTCTCTCTCTCCAAAAAAAAAAAAAAAAAAAAAAAAAAAAAAAAAACTCACTCCTCCCACATCTTCTTTGTAATGTTTGCCCACATGCAGCAGTTTCCAAAAATTCTGGGACTACTTTAGATTCTGTTTGGATATACTGCGATATAGTTTTTCTTATTCAAAAGAGAAAAAAAATGACTTAAGAGGTCGAATGTAATATTCAATCATAAACATTTAATCACATTTTTCAAAAAAACCAAATAATACCATCTTCTGGAGTAAATTTTATTCTGTAGCACCGACTATCCCTAGAGCAAGTGGCAAAGGGCTTGGTGATTGGTATTCAAGATTCAAGTTCGAATCCTAGTTCATTCACATTTCTAGTTAAATTTATTTCCAAATGAAATAAACGAATCGGGTAGCGTGCTACCCATCTCTCAAAAAAAAAAAAAAAAAAAAAAAATCTGTAGCATGATTTGAATCAATTATAATAATCTAATTTAGTTGACTAAATATCGACGCATTACTGATGTGAAAGTAATGCAATATTTAAAGTCATTACTGTGTCATTAATCATAGTACTGCCACATTATTTTTATATTAGCGATATATTAATATTTAGTCAACTAAATTAAATTATAAAACTTAACTATAATAATAATAATAAGGCTAAATTACAGAAAATTTTCGTATTAAAATTCGATTTTTCACTTTTTTCTTTTGGCATTTAAAAACCTACACTTTACCTCCTTATAAAATGAAAAATATTTACAGAAGTACGGTGTGAACTGTGATGACAAAATGATCGTTTTGTTCCTCACCATGTTCACGGGAGAGAAAGATGAGCGCATTTTTGATATAAAAAATATATAATAATATTATATAAACGGAAGTCTAACGAATTACTAATAGCATGGGACGAAGTAAACTTTTTCATTTTACAATGAGACAAAGTGTAGATTTTAAATAACAGGAAGGAGATGTAAAAAATCAAATTTTGACAAGAAAATTTTATGTAATTTAGCCTAATAATAATATAAAAAATAAATTACAAATTATGGGTCCGGCTACTATACTATTATGAGTAGGATCGCCCTCGTACTCATAAGTTGTTTTCGACAATAGAACTTCTGAATCGACGATTCACACCGTTAAACGTTATTTACGTATTTAAAACTTCTAGAAATTAAATTTTATAATTTTTCGACATCATTTACCTTACGATCAAGAGGTCACAAATTTGACAATATTTAACAGGTATGGAATACTTGCTAGTTTAACGGTGTAAAAGAATCGAAATTTGTTGAATTTTTGATAGAAAATTCTATTCACTACCTAGATAAAGATCAATAACTCCGATATTGAATTGAAGGATTCGATCATTCTTTTTTAGAACATCGTTTGATTTTGACCGTTCAATTTATGCCCGCTTAATTGACTTTATTATGATTTAAAAAATTTACGAAATTTATTTTCTACAAGTTTCAAATACTCTAGAGCATATTTAACAGAGTTGATCATCGATTCGAAAGCTCCATCATCGAAAATAACTTATGAATAGTAGAAGTCCAATACTCATAATAGCATAGTAGCCAGACCTATAAATTATTATTATTATAAATTAAAATTTAAGAATAAAAATATCACGGGCCTTTAATCCGTGAGGATCAAAAGCCCGAATACTACAATCCAATTAAGGTGTATAGCGCGCGACACGAGGACGCGAGCCACGTGGCGACACTTTTGGCGCGCCCTTTCCCGACAACTTTGCTCTGATTCCCCTCCCCCAACCCCGAGCATTGAATCGTGGCCGTGCGTTAGGCGTTGTTATCGCCCCCATAAAAAAAAAAAATCTAATAAAATACACCAGTTATATTATAAATATAATATTTTTGATTAATAGAATTATACTTTTGAGTTCATCAGTTCTATCATTGTTGATAAAAAAAATAATTTTTATTATATTTTTTTTAGAAAAATATATATATAATCATTCACATCGTGCGATACAGATAAAGCGCGTATCAGAATTTTTCTGTCCCTAGACACTATTGTTTACTCACCCCGGCCGCATGTGCGCCACCCCCCCTCTCCCGCACGAGCGAGTCACCGTTTTTCCATCATTTGGACTAAGCCAAACGATACGCCGCAGTCGTCATTAATTTGCATTTTTACGTCACCACACGGTGTTGTTCACTTGTCCGGCCACACGTGCGCCCTCTGTCTCCGCACGTGCCCACTACACTCTCACCACAACAATGACGTGACAAGATCATTTAGCATTTAAAAATATTTAGATGGACCGACCGTCTCTGACTATGATCAAGCTTGATATCCGAGATCTAAGTCAATCCTGATTCACATTTTTAGCTAAGTTTATTTCGAAATGATATAAACAAAGCGGGTAGGCGTATTATATATCTCTTAAAAAAAAAAAAAAAAAAAAGATGGCCATAAATGAATGCATTTTTATAATTTTTTTATTTTATTTGAATATTTCTATTAAAAAACGCTGTCTTTAATATTAATGAAAAATTTTAGAAAAAACTGAAAAAGATTTATTTGAGATAGAACTAAATTATATAATTAATATTTATTTATAATTATTAAGCCTATTAATGATCAATAATAATAATAAAGAATAATTCAAACTTTTTCTAAAAAAAGAATTTCAAAAAAAAAAAATTCCACCTGTATTTAATATTTAATAAGTAGTTTACCGTGGCAAGGGGATCTTTCCCACGGGCGGGATCGATCCGCACCGTCGAATGCCAACCGCTGGTAACGCATCCGACGGGCAGGATAGACATCCGTGCAACGGAGGGTATTTCCGTAATTTTGCTGCAGTAGAGGGAGGGCCCCGGCGCAGGTTAAATTAATTAGTGGGAATTAGGGGTCACGAGACGCCGCTATCGTGCGCCGCATTAACGCGGCTAACGTGCGCCGATTCCTCCTCCCTCAATCCTCTCTATTTAAACCCCTCCATGACGAGCTCTCCACCTCCCCCTCCTCTCTCTCTCTCTCTTTCTCTCTCTCTCACACACACACACACACACACACACGCTTCGGTCATTTCTCTCTCCTCCTTCGAGAAGAGAGGCGGAACCCTAGAAATGGCGTCGGCGCCGCCATTGATGGAGCCGCCGAGCTTCGACGTCGACAAGCTCAGCTACGAGATCTTTTCCATCCTCGAGAGCAAGTTCCTCTTCGGCTACGACGACCCCAAGCTCTTCCTCGCCCACGCCGGCGCCGGTGCAGGAGCGCTCCCGGAGACCCCTCCCAAGCCCTCCGGTGCGCGGGCTCCGGCGACGCTGGCGAGGGTCCGCATCCTCTCCCTCGATGGCGGCGGCCGCGCCGCTGACGGGCTCCTCGCCGGAGCGGCGCTGGTCCGCCTCGAGTCCTCGCTCCGCAAGCGCTCGGGCGATCCGGGCGCGCGGATCGCCGACTTCTTCGACGTCGCCGCAGGATCCGGCGCCGGCGGGGTGCTCGCGGCGGTGCTCTTCGCCCGGGGCGGCGAGGGGCGGCCGCTCTTCTCCGCCGAGGAGGCAATGGGGTTCCTCCTCAAGAACCTGCGCCGGAGCTGGATCCGCAGGGGCGGCGCGCTCCGATCGCTGCTCCTGCGTCGGCCGCGGGCGCGGGCGCGGGCGTGTGGGGTGTTCGAGAGGGCTCTGCGGGATCTGACGCTGCGGGAGACGGTGCGGCCCGTGCTGATCCCCTGCTACGACATGGCGACGGGCGCGCCGTTCCTGTTCTCGCGCGCCGACGCGGTGGAGTCGGAGGGCTTCAACTTCCTTCTGCGGGAGGTGTGCGCGGCGACGTGCGCCGGCGCGGAGGGCGGTGGCGCCGTCGAGATGAGCTCCGTCGACGGCCGGAGGAGGCTCGTCGCCGTCGGCGCAGGGCTCGCCATGGGCAACCCCACCGCCGCCGCCATCACCCACGTCCTCAACAACAAGCACGAGTTCCCCCTCGCCGCCACCGTCGACGACCTCCTCGTCGTCTCCATCGGTTGCGGCGAGCCCCCCGCCCCTTCCTCCTCATCCTCATCCTCGGCGGAGGAGATTGTAAGGATCGCCGCTGAGGGCGTCGCCGACATGGTACATATACATTATAATAATATGCAGAACGTAACATTACGTAGACCTACAGTTAAGCAGAAGATACATGATAGATGATGGATGGACGGTCGGGATTAGTCTATATTCGATGGAGGGAACTGTACACTGCATAGTTCCGCTACGGAAGTTTTAATGTGCCTAATTTAATAATTTAGGTGACAGTTAATATATAATCATGTTTTCGTATCTTCTTGGTATCAGGTGGATCAAGCGGTTGCTATGGCTTTTGGCCATAACAGGACAAGCAACTACATCCGCATCCAGGTACTGTTGAAGGCCAATCTCCGTATATATAGTATTGTCCTTAGATATATAATTAATGAGTGATCTCTTCCTTTGTAACACTAAAAATGAGGCTAAACAGACACTAAATAAATGAATGGTGTGGTATCGAAACTTTTACAGGCCACTGGAAGTGCTCTCGCGAGCCACGATGCTTCGAGGGTGGGGTGCGGCCGCGACGGACCGAGGAAGGTGGCGGGCGCGACGGAGGAGATGCTGTCGCAGCGGAACGTGGAGTCGGTGCTGTTCCGGGGGAAGAAGCTGGCGGAGCAGACCAACGCCGAGAAGCTGGAGTGGTTCGCCCACGAGCTGATCAAGGAGCACGACCGACGCAAGTCCGCCGCCCCTCTCACCCCCGTCCTCCTCAAGCAACCCATCACCCCAACCGCCACCCCTTCGACCCCCACGCTGTTGACCCCACGCGCGTTGACCCCTAGATCCTTGACCCCAGAGTTATCCCCTCAGACCGTGTCCACGGCCACGGTCGCGATCCCCCCGCTCATAAACAATTCACCGTCCGGTGCTACCGCTGCGACTGCGGCCAAAACCGCGGCGGCCAAGCCCGCGAAGTCCAAGAAGGCCTTAACGCAATCGCCCTCGTACTCCGTCCTCGTCGGCCAGATGCTCACCACCATATTATAAAGCGGGAGCCATCAAAAATTCAGTTAAAATTCATGACGTTTCCTTTTGGGTCTAGTAATCGAAGAGTGAATATTTCTGGTTATGTACATGGTTTTTTTTTTTTTTCCTGCTTTTACTGGTTTCCCTAAAGTGTGTTTGTACGGGAGCCATCTAAAAGTTTCGGCTCGGTTTTATTTTATTTTCCTTCCTACTTGCGGTTGATGAATTTAGCACTAGTCTCTCTATTTTGGTTTTAAATATGATACTACTAACACCATTGTTTATTATAGGACACGAAGTACTGGTCCGCTCTTTGAACAAAATTTAATGCACAAAACGGAAGAAAAAAAAGAAGAAAAAAAGAGTGTTATATGGCTTGCACGTCTCAAAATGCTTTCCACTCCGCGTAATTGAAATGTCAGTTTACAAATTATATACTCTTGCTCTGTTTCTGCTGGGCAGTTCTTATCAGAAGGCCGATTGTGACTATTAAGATATTAGAGTTAATTTCATATATTTCCTTATAAATATATTTATGTAAAGTTTAACTTTTACATATTGTTTCTATAGAAATTCTGATGTTTGTAAATATATTCATACCGTTAGAATCCGTTAAAAATTTAGTTAACAATAGGTTAAATACTTGACTCTGATTAATTTTTCACTCTTGGAGGAATATATTTGTGATGACAAAATTAAAAATATAAACGATTCTTTAATAATTCTCTAACGGTAACAAATCAGAGTGACATATTTAAAAACATCAAAACTTTTATAAAGACAATATATAAAAGTTGAATTTTGTTGAGACATAGGCTCTTTAATAATTCTTTAATGGTAACAAATCAGAGTGACATATTTAAAAACATCAGAACTTTTATAAAGACAATATATAAAAGTTGAAATTTGTAGAGATATATTTGTCGTTCGTTATATTTGTAGAGCGACCTGTATAAAATTAACCCGAAATATTAAACTGTTTAAGGTCAAATATCTGAAGTTTCATTTCCAATATGGTAATCACTAATTATTATTATGTATAAGATTCTGCAATCACGATTCAATCACTTTTATTGACGAATGGGGACTCGGCATGAAGATCCGAGGATTACATCTAATGGTCGCAGTTAGGGTAACTAGGCCTCTTATTACGGTGCAATTAAAGGTGAGTAGGTAACGGGTACAAAAAATGGAGGGACAAAGTGAAGTTTCTTTGTCGAGCTACGCCACGCATAAAATAAAAAAAAAAGAAAAAAAAAAGAAATTCCTGCGCAGGAAACGATCATTCCAATGCTCATCATCAAACAAATGCAACAAATGCATCACATCCCACCATTCATTTGCAGCAAAAATCACCTGCGCCGCCCCACCCCCACCCCCACCCCCGAAAAAGGATGCGTACAAATTGGATGCTTCCATTGAATTGCCAAAAGTAGCAGCGCTTCATTTATTTATATCCAGCTTTGCATGAGCTGGACTCTCTCTCTCTCTCTCTCTCTCTCTCTCTCTCTCTCTCTCAGATGAGAGGACGTACGGCTAATTACCAAGACACAGTCTAATAAATGTGAAGAGGAAGGTAAGTGTTTGGGGACAAATATTTGGTGGCCATATATATATATATATATATATATATACGCGACGTGATTTAATAAATTAATTAAAATATTTTTTAAAAAATATACGCTACATTATGATCAAAAAAATATTTTTATTATATTTTGTTTGAAAATAAAAAATGATGATTGATGATTGTGTAAGTGTGATAATGTAGAATATCTCGCCAATGATGCACGGCGCCCATCACGACCCTCAAAAACAAAAAAAAAAAAATAAATAAATAAATAAATAATGGTGGGCTCTGTTTTTTAGAAAGAGAGAGAGAAGGAAAAAGGACGGTGGTGATGGATGCCTGTACACACGCGGCGCTCATCTGGCTCCGTGCCCAAACAAATTGTTTAGGCACGGATGCCCACCAAATTTTTGCTGAGTGTTTGGAGAGGAGATTTTAGTAACGTAGTCTTTTTAAAAAATTTTATTTTAAAATTAGATTCTTTAAAATTTTATTTGTAAATATAGTTTTTAGAGAAAGTCCTCTCTGTAATAGATATGTTATGTATAATAAACATGCAAATAATTCTATTTTTGTACGTGTGAGATAGTGCAAGATCTAATTTTTACGTTCAAATAATGCTAATAAATTTTACTCCTGTACTTTCGTACAATATAAAAAAATTGCAATCGAATTAACATAAAAAATTTACTTTCCCGATGGTCTAATATTTTTCTGGGGTTATATTAATTGTGGAGGGAGAGTGCCCAGCAAATGCTTGCATTAATGAAAAGGAAAAAGAGAAAACATAAAACCCAAAAAACCATGCTTTAGTCAAACTATGATCAACTGAGACTGAGCTTCTTGATCAAATAAATTGCCCACACGTGCAGGGCTGCTAGTCTATGGATTGTGATCATATACATAATGCTAAATTAATTAATTTTTTTGATCCGGGATTAGGTTAGTTGCAGGACTAATTCTTTGTTTATATATAGAAATTAAGGTAGTAAAGCCTCGAAGGAGATGAGGCTTTTACAACCGTTACCATTCGCAAACTTTTAGCTTCGTAAGTTTGGAAACTAATTTTAGCTTCTTACCATAATGAATCTTTAGATTTCTTTTATTTGCTCAAGGTCAAACTAGAGCTCTAGGAGTAGAGAGGGTACTACAAATTTATACCAACTTAGTGCTTGTTTGGTCATACCGTAAGATGTATTGTGTAATACAGTATATTATTCAATAAATATCTTAGAGTTAAAAAAAGAATAACGATGGTTAGTATACGAGGCTCAAGTTCGAATCCTAATCGATTCACATTTTCAAATGTTTTTATTTCTAAATAAAATAAACGAGCGGCACGCTGCCTTTCTCTCTCAAAAAAAAAAAAAACTTTTTTTTATAGAAGAAACACTCTTGAAAACCTTTTCAATATCTTCTATTTGCAACATTATAGAAACTTTAAACTGGAGTGTTTGTTTTTAAAGCTCAGAATCTCATTTTACCTATAATCACAATGTAAAGTACGGCCCGTTTGAGATCAAATTGGCTTAGGGTTAGTTATTAGTGTTGAGAGAGAGAGAGAGAGAGAGAGAGGTATGTTTTGGTTGAGGAAAGAGATTACATGGTATAGAAAAGGATCACTCTTTTGCGAGTGCTTTAATTTTCCTGGTACCATGAAACGAATATAATAAGAGGAAATTAATGAGAGAGAGAGAGAGAGAGAGAGAGAGAGAGAGAGAGAGAGAGAGAGAGAGAGGAGTTTATGTTGGTCGAGAAAAGAGATCATATAATGAAAGTAGCATTAGAAAAGGATGGCACTTAGACGCAGCACTTGAGGGACCACGACCTTTGATTTGAGTGAGAGCCCACTCTATTATCATCCTTATAAACATATGCATTCTAATTAATATACCATAGTGGTGCTTCACCAAAAATTAACAAAAAAAAGGGCTAATCAATTGCAATGGGGAGAATGAGTGGAAGAATTAAGAAGAGAGGAATCCCAGTACGAAATTAATCAGGAAATAGATATCATGATTGAGATCATAATGGAATGCTAATGATGCACTTTGAAGACTTTTGTTTAGGGGGACGGGATAAGTAAGGATTTATGAATGTAATATAACACAGAAAAATGCAATGCTAAAACTAGGCGGTGAAAAGTGTCTGAGTACTCACTGTGCTATTCATATGACTAGTTTCAAAGAATTGATGTGCGCTACTGATCCAAATGTAATTGAACTTTTTAGATTATATATAGACTTTGATAAATGTGTTAAGCCCCTGCACCATACCGGATTCAGTTAGGTCAGATCCAACAAAAACAAATAAAAGAAATGCTACATGTAAATCCCATATAAGAGTATACATCTTACAAACAACTAATTAAGTCCTAGGGGGTGTAAACTCTATACCTATAAATAGGATGTACGGATAGCATTGCTCAAAAAAATGTGAAGTAGATACCTATGACCGCTCGGTGGCTTTTTGTGAACATGGCAGGGTTAGGTAACACTCAACTTAAGCTCCGTTTGAGATTAATCACATTTTATACGAATTAGGCTGAAATACTATCAATAGCACCAAGCACCAAGCTTGGTGCTATTAGTTTTTTAGCCCTTAGATGGGGAAATATGTGGTTAGGACCAAAGTTTTAAGTGCCCGTCGGCACGGGCCGTATCTACCGTGCCGTACCGTGCCAACAAGTTACCGGCACGATATAAATCCCGTGCCAATGGCACAATTCAAAACCCTCTATTCTTTAAATTAGTGAGTAATTTCTTGAATAAAGTTTAAAAGATGTTATAAAAAGACATAATAAATAGTTAGAATATTTTGTTGCTAAAAAAAACAAATATTTCAGATATTTTTTTGAAATTTTTGATTTTGATTGTTCACGATCGCAATCGCTCGCATGCACCGTACCGCACCAGCAGTTTCCAAGACGACCTACAAGACTTAAATCCATGGTTAGGACGATGTGAGCTCCCTAGGATTGAGTAAGTGGTTGGTTGAATAGTATAATCTAATGGGTAAAAATAGTCAAATGGTTAAATTTAACAGTGAAAAACTCGATATCACTAAATCTTTGGTGCTGTCGATAGTATTCGAGCCGAACTCCATTTTATACTAAGGATGAACAAAAGGCGACAAAAGATGGTGGTCCATGGGCTTGGGCTCACACTTTTATTAGAATCAGAGGGCCTATAATTGTCAGGCCCCTTTTGGATGTGGGCCTAATGAGGATAGAAAATAGTGACAAAAGGAGGTGGCAGAAGCAATAAAAGCATGCCTTGCATCGCTTGAAACTATTGAAAGAAGAAAAAATAATTATTTGTATTTTCATGAATTGTATATGATAGCATCCTAAGCCTTTTTTTTTTTAAAAAAAAAAACCCTCTAAAACTCACTTTCTAACACCAACCATCCTGCCATGGCCCATGAGTTGATTTATCTACTTAAAATAGGGAACTTTAGAAAATTTTTTTGAAGGTCATGCATGTTATATATATTGGATTTTACAATGGGTATTCATAAGTATGTATACAATTTCACAGTTCATAAAATGGTTGGTTTGAGAGTTTCAATCCCGCGAATTGTAAGAACTATACTAAATGAGAACTATTATAGATGACTAGTTCACCAACATGTTTGTTTGGGGACAATGAGAATTCTTCTAGATAATGACTTCGCCGATATGTTTGGCTAGGAACAATGAGAATTAGTTGAGATGAAGGCATATAGTAATATTGTAATACCAAAACTGTCATAAAATTGCTAGAGCTACTGTTATCCCACTTTATACCCCAACCAAAGTCTAAAGCTAGTTTTCAAGGTTAAGTATGTAAAAGGATATATACAGGCTATGATGAAATGTTGAAAATAGTGGATGAGCACCTATATTTGGGTGGATTCAGGAAGGATTCTTAAGAGATTCCCTGGGATGTTATAGTGGTCACTAGCATAAAGTGGTGCACCAACCAGTGTGGGGAGTTTTACTATTTGAGCCAAAGATTCCTAACTTTTTGGGGATGAAATAAGATCAGCAAGTCACACGAGCAACTCTCCGGTCCAACATGTGGCGGTTGATGAGGGCCATCCCGCGCCATTTTTCTTTGAAAAATAAATTCTATGAAATGTTTATTCCAAGGTAAACCATTTACTGGTCCAATCCGAAGTTGTTGATGTTCACATTGGTCAATCATAGATTAGAAATAATGATTCATTCAGATTAAACTTTCTTTCTATTAATCTAGAATTTCTTCTCCGATATTTGGCTTAGATTCATAAACGTGAGGTCTCTCTCATTTTTTGTTATGATCATAGTACAACGTACATCATCGGAATTTATTTCCCTAGCTCGACGGTGCTTTAAACCTCCTATAAACTGTGATAAAAGACTTTGACTCTCCTAATCATAATAATTTTTGTAGATGCATCATAGCAGGATAACTATTTCTTACTTAAAAATTATTACCTGGAATGTCAGGTTCAGTTACATACCTGATAAGAGACTCAAACTTCCTAGAAGTTTGGAAGCTGCTCGTGTGCCGCTGAGAACCGCCCCTTCAACATTTGGGCTTGCGCAAAAATCTCCACAAATAGCCAATTTAGTGTTCTTGTCCCAGAGGCACTTGTCCTCCCCGCCGATCGCGGCACCAGGGAAAGCACTGCCCCTGCATTTTCATCAAGTATTCCAAAAATATTGTAAAATTTATTGTTGATTGATAAACAGATTATCAGCATCAGACTCGCATCAATTTCGATTGAACTGAAACAACACATGTTCGACTGTGGTGTTTTGGTTTTTTGTGCCATTTTATTCCCACATACTTGGGATCTTTTGTACAAAAACAGGTACTTCATTCCCTATATTCAGAATCACTATTATTGCAGCTCATAACTGTTGTTTTGATCATAATTTGTTTTATCTGCTGCAAATTCCTATTAAGCTGTTGTTTTATAATGTTGACAAATTCATTTTCTTTCAGTAAAGATGTAAAGTTCTCAGAATTAACAGAGTTACTGAATTTTCCTAAACAGGAATTCATGATCATGTGTGAGTTAATTCGGCCATATATATGCTCTATTTTTGGCCTATACTGATTTTGCATTAATTTCAAAGTTGATACCTACTAGCAATAATAGCTTGGGTTTGAATTTGTGCAAAAGAAAGGTGCGCTACACCAGCGTCTTACTTCTATTGTAAGTTTGCCAACTAGCAGCAATATGCTAATAATCCATTCAACTAAAAAATATTTAACAATTTTTCTGTGGTTATTAGAAAATGATTAAAAGACTAACCATCTATGAGCTTTCATAAATACTGGCTGAGGGATATTCAAACCAGTAGTTTTAAATTCTTGAAATAACTCGTCCGCAACCTTGGCAAGTGCATCATTTGAAGGTTTCCGAAGCCCATTTTGAGCTATTACCCTAGAGGCGTACTCAGCTGTCGAGTGTAGTACCCAAGTTTCTCTGGATAAAAAGAAGTAATTAAGTGAAATTATGAGGAACAAATAGCTATATATAGCGTGCAAGGTTCATACAGTGACTACCTTATTGGGGGCATACAGGTACGTCCCGGCTTACTACTATCACAAAAGGCCCAACTTAAAAGCTCAGAGTTTTTGAATGAAAAGCCTTTAACAGGGATCTGAAACATTGGAAACCAAACATATATGAAGAGCGTAAGTTAATAGCAGTGCAAATAGAATTTCTACCTCTTACAAAAAAAATAATCAAAGGGGAATGAAAGAATCAAGTAACAACACAAAGTAGCTTCATAACCGAAAAAGCTGGTATACTAATTCAAAAGTCTGAATAAACGAAGAATTTATAATCATTTACTTAAAAGTCATAAACTCTCTAGAAAACAAAGACAAAAAGGCATGAGAACGGGTAATATTAAAATCCTAAATCTGTTTGAGTATGTGGGCAATGAACAATAGCACATCCAATAAGCCAATCCATTCAGATTTTTAAACAAGTATCAGAAAGTAAATAAATAATATTATAACACACATACATCTAATGAATATTAATACTTAATTGAACAGTATCACAATTCTTACCGAAGTCAGAGGTTCCGCAAATGCTAGCATAAGAGCAAAGCATGAGCGGACAGGGATATCTTGTGACATCACTGACAATGCTGGAAATAATGTTATATCTGTAAAAGATTATCATGTAGATTTTAGAAAGCACATATCAGCTATCTTGCATATCAATCAACATTTAGAGTGCACTTTATATATGGCGACAGACAAATTTAATTTGAATGGATCCTAGAACTTACTGCTATTTCATTTGATTTGGTACATTTAAACAAGCTTCTGTATAATCATATTTTAAGAACCAACAAGTGCAATCTTCTTGAAGTGATCTTGGGCAATTTCATAGCGTATTTGAGAACGGGTTTACTCTAACAAAGCACTAAAGAAGAACCAAGTGTAATCTAAGAACCAATCACAATTCTCAAGCATAGAGATTTCTAAACAACCAAACAAATATATGGGCCTGTTTAGCCCTGCGGTGCGGCCCACGAGCAGGCCACATGTACCGCAGGGCTTCTTGGAAAAGCTCCAACATTGGAGCGTATTAATTTCCCTCATTTTGCGGGGTCGTGCGCCACAAACGCACGCTCGACTGCGCAGCCACACAGGGGCTATGTAGATTTTAAGTCCCCATAATTTCCTGCCCTTCTTTTGTATAATGCATTTAACAGTTAAAGTCAAAAATATTATTATTCTACTATTTTGTTTTACTACTAAGGCCAAATATAATTGCTGAGATTCTAGGTATAGTGAAATGCGACTAACCAAGAGGTGGTGGTTTTTCAGTCAAACCAGAAAATCTCTGTGATGATATATTCTTGTCCGAGGCCACAACAGCATCAAAATGGCCTAGATCTTGCCCATCCAAGCTAGCCAATGACCATAAACGCCTGTCGTGAAGCCAATCCACTTTGCCAACAGTGACCCCAAATTTGGCTTCCACTCCTGACAAAGAAGGCACCACAAAAAGACATTAATTCTTTTCTCCCTGTCAGATATTGAAGAATCAAATAAGGGAGAAACAGAGCTAACCAGCTTCTGAGCATAGAGCTTTACATATTGAATTCATGCCTGGGACTCCAACATACTTCTTTGCTGTCCCTTCCTATAAAATTGAATAGTGTAGACAATGATACACCATCAAATGTATTATTTAATGTGATGGCTAAGGCTTGTCCTTGCCCCTAGGCCCTAGGCGATCTGAATTTATGTCACCAAAATAGCCTCTCAGCAAATGAAAGATTATATACATCAGGAGACCATTATGAGGCATCAAATAGTGAGTAGAACTTCATAAGATTAGCACATTGTCCTAAAATTTCGAGAGACCTAACAATATAAAATTTCGAGAGACCTAACAATATGTAAGAATTATAACTAAATGCTGTTCATTCCACTAGCAATAAAGAGCACATATATCATTGGACGGTAGCATCTTATGCATATAGCTATCATAGTTTGCAGGCATGTGAAAGATCTACCAGCTAACAATGTCCAAAGAAATTACTACATTGTAATCACAAAATCACCAAATTTTACATACAGATGCCTCTTGAAATCAGTTAGTCCACCGTTTTACATGCAAATTTCTCACTGTCACATGAAATTACTAAATTATATTCACAAAATCACTAAATTTTACATATAATAAATGCCTCTTGAAATCACTTAGTTCATAGTTTTACATGCAAATTTCGCACTATTCACATTAACGAACAACTCTAGCCTCAATTCAGTGTTATTTAAGTTGCTTCGTAAACACAATCCATGTCATATACTCATTATGAAATAATATTGGCAACAAACCTTTTCAAAATCGGAGAATTCGCCGGTATTGCGATCAAAACACCCAAACTTCGCCTTCCACTCCGCCACAAGCCCTTGCGCCTCCCACGATCGTACGATCCCCGCCACCTCACCGTGATCCGCAGTAAAATACGGAGCGCCATGGTCGAATCGGAGCTCGCTCCCATCCCCCGTAGCTTCTCTGCACCACCAACAACATCCAATCGACAAGGATCAAACCAAATGGCGATCGATCGCTTAAACAACATCAAAATCAACACGAGGAAAATAAAACCAAAGAAGAGGACCTCCTCTGCGACATCCTTCCCCCGGGGCCTCTCCCGGACTCGAAGACGGTGACGGAGACCCCTTTTCCGGCGAGGATCGACGCGCACACCGCCCCCGAAACTGGTTGAGCATTCGAATTCGAATTTAAATTGGAATTTGAACTAGAAACAAATGCATCGATTCGAAGATGAGATCAAAAGGAAGGGTATGGAGGCTAGAGATTACCTCCACTGCCTATAATGGCTACATTCGAAGCAGCTCTCATGGCGATCCCCGAGAGAGAGAGAGAGAAGAGAAGAGAGGTGAGGTGAGGGAGTGTCGGGAGCCCAATAACGGCCCAATGAGTGGGACGCGAGTGTTACGGTGAGCTTTTATAGAAGGTTTAAATGCATAGACACCACCCTGAACTTTAACCTTTTTGGAAATTAATACCTGAATATATTTTTTTTCATTTCAATTACAGCATCTATTTGATTTAGATTCTTTTATTAATAATTTTAAAAATTATGTTAAGACCAAATGCCTACAAGAAATATACATAATTTTTTTTGACTAAAGTAATTTTTAATTACATGTATCTCTCTCATTAGTATTTATTTGGATTCTAAAAAATCATGAAAATTACTAATAGAAGGAGTTAAATTAAACAAATAAAAAATAAGAGGGAGCAACTTGAAAACTTGTCTTTCCTTCCTTATATACGACGGAGAGGTGATTCGTGCGGTGGGCATTTGCGGCTTACGTGGACGTTCGCTGAGCCTGAACACTATTGCGGAGAACGCGAGATTGTTGCGTGGACCGTGGTCTATGAACCAGCGTCCTTTTCCACCTGTTTGAGCAAATCACAAACAAAGCCTCCGTGGACCATTTTCAACGGGTGATTGTCACTGACATATCATGGTTACACTGAAAATCTTCAGAATCGACGGTCGGGATCATCAGCATTCTACAATCGGACGGTTTCACAGGTTTGCTCGCAACTTCGAGTTACCTAATCATTAGAGAGGTTCCGATGTAACGGTTACGTGTCACCTTATGTTAACTGACAAGTGGGGCCCAGAAATGTGGGGTCCACATAAGCAGAGAAGGTGATACACAACCGTTACACCGAATCCGCCGAGTTCAACGCATAAATATCTCCTTCCCCGTCGAAAACCCTTCCGCGAGGTTTTATGTTTAACCCTCTCTCGTCGCCTTCCTCTTTCTCCCGCACCCCTTAAAACCCTAGCCGTTCTCTAGGGTTTTACAACCTATCTCCCAAACCCCTTCTCCTCTTGGGTTTTTGATCCCCCCAGGATGAACTCTTTGTTCCGTAGATCCGCTTCGGTCGCCTCCTCGGCGTCGAGGCGAGCCCTCGCCGCGCTTCTCTCGTCGGAAGCGCTCCGGATCTTACCGTCGATTCCGAGCAAATCCTTATCCGATGCATATGGCGTTTCCAGGACCTTTGATCGGTCGGCCATGGCGGAGAAGGTCGGACTTGGAGGCGGTGGTGGTTTTTTCAGGAGGGAGTTCCATGTCTCCTCGGGACCGCTAGGGTTTAGGTCCACCGACGCCGCTCGCGCGGAGTTTGCGGTCGATGAGTTCTACGACGAGGAGAAGGGGAGCTCGAAGAGTGGGGACGAGGGGTTGGAGATCGCCAAATTGGGGATCTCGAAAGAGATCATCTCTCATCTCGCGAAGAAGGGGATCACGAAGCTTTTCCCTATTCAGGTATCATTTCTTTCACTGGAGATGTAGCTTTGAACGATTTAGTAGCATGATTTGATTCTTCTTGCTTCTATTTTTCGCTCTCTTGTTGCATCGGGATGCTTGATTACTTTAGGATTTGGCATTTAAGTTTCCATTTCTATCTCAGTGGCACATGCGATTTACTCAGGAAGGACCGTTGTGTTCTATTAGGTGATAGTATATGGTCTAATGTAATCTCTACTGCGAGTCACACGAATTGATTCACCTTTCTCTAAGGTATTATTGTGTTAGTATTGTTTGAAGCCCTTATTAGTGCAGGGACCTTTTATCCTGAGGTATCCTAATGTTCCTGCATAGCAGAGAGCGAATTCAAAACTATTGTTTGGTTTTATGTTGCAGAATGCTCTAATTATTAGCCTGCGACAACGCCACTTGTTCTTTATATGATTGAATAAACTACGGAAATCCAACTATGCACCAAGAAAATCTATTGACTAGAAAGTTGTACGTCGAGTTTGGTTTGTTTGTTCGCATGAGTGAGTGGTCACCGGCCTTGTGGAATCATTTCTCTCTGCCATGATTTTTGTTGGTTATACCTGTAATTTCCGATTGATATTAAGGTATGAAACGAAGATGCATACCGGCCTAAGAATTCTGTATGTGGAATGCACTACTTAAATTAGCAGGTTATTGTCACTAGTGAAGGCAGTTACTTGTCAGTTTTATGCATGAAATAGATGTATTCCAACACTAGCGAACATGTTAAAAGAGTTTTACTCTTATTTTATTGTGTAGAGGGCTGTTCTTGAACCTGCGATGCAAGGAAAGGACATGATTGGCCGTGCCAGAACAGGAACAGGGAAGACTCTGGCTTTTGGTATTCCCATTATGGACAAAATAATTCGCTTTAATGAGAAGCATGGGTTAGTATAGTATTTTCCCATATGTAATTGTGTGGTATTATTAATGTTCTCTGCCCTTGTACTTGTGACATATTATGACTGTTTTATTTTTTATCAGGTAGATACCCATATCATACTAATTTTATTTTCCTTGACACCTGCAGTCGTGGTAGAAATCCTCTAGCTATAGTTTTGGCTCCAACTAGAGAACTTGCTCGCCAAGTGGAGAAGGAATTCAGAGAATCTTCTTCCTTGGACACAATTTGTGTTTATGGAGGTGTTCCCATTAGCCAACAAATGAGAACTCTTGATTATGGTGTTGATGCTGTTGTTGGAACTCCTGGTCGAATTATTGATCTGATGCAGAGAGGCTCTTTAAATTTGTCGGAGATCCAGTTTGTTGTTCTTGATGAGGCAGATCAAATGCTAGCGGTGGGGTTTGACGAAGATGTTGAGAAAATTCTCGAAAGGTTGCCAGCAAACCGTCAAAGCATGATGTTCTCTGCAACAATGCCAAGTTGGATAAGAAAACTCACTCAGAAATACTTGAAAGATCCAGTTACCATCGACCTTGTGAGTCTTTGTTCTCACTCTTTTATCAGCAGTCAATTTGGATGACGTTCTCATTTTGAAAGAAATATTTGACAGTTTTATTGTTCTATAGAAATCCTTTATATTTATTGATGGAGTGAGAAATTTTATTTCAGGTCGGTGATTCTGACCAGAAGCTAGCAGAAGGAATTTCGCTTTATTCTGTTGCTTCAGACAACTATGGGAAACCATCGATTCTTGGGCCATTGATAAGAGTGAGTATTAAGCATGCTCTCTTTTCTCCTCCAAATCTCTTCGTTAAGTTTATATGCCCAGCAATGCTATATGCGGCTTATAACCTATCCACTTTTTCTATTTTTCTTCTTTTTGTTAACAGGAGCATGCTAAAGGGGGCAAATGCATTGTGTTTACCCAAACTAAGCGTGATGCAGATCGACTAGCTTATGCTATGGGTCGTAGTCTTTCATGCCATGCTCTTCATGGGGATATTTCACAGAATCAGAGGGAAAGAACACTTTCCGGCTTTCGAGATGGCCATTTTAATATTTTGATAGCTACTGATGTTGCTGCCCGTGGACTAGACATACCTAATGTAGATCTGGTGAGTTGTTATGCTTGCTATTCATATGATAGGTTAGCACCATTATTTTTATGATTTGTCGGCACTGATACCTTGTCTATTTACCCTTAAGGGTTGTTTTTTTCCTGAACTTTTTGTGGAGCACCTTATTATGAAGAGTTAAGAAATCCCAGTTTCTAAGACTTCTCAATCGATTGAATTGCAAAAATGTCCAGTTATGTCAAATTTGATAAAGAATTTTGACCCAAAGATCTGATTATTGACTCAGATTGCTAATCAGATTTTTATTGGACACAACACAAGACATTTTACTCCATTGGTTGTGCTTATAAAATGAAAAGTTCGAAATTATTAGAAAAATGAGTGTACCTTTCAGTTGCATAATCAATCAAGGAATGAGAGCATATTCATTGGCTTCAGTGTTGCAATCGCTTTGACATTTTGTATTGCTTAGTATATGGACCTCTATTTGTGAAACATGATAGCTAAGTCGGAGAAGAATAGTTTGACCGAAAAAATTGTCTGACTTGTGTTTCTTTTATTTTCTAGGTGATTCATTATGAATTACCAAACACATCAGAGCTATTCGTTCACAGGTCCGGCCGAACTGGGCGAGCAGGAAAGAAAGGTAGTGCAATTCTGATTTATACTCGCGAACAAACTAGAGCTGTTAGGGTTATTGAGCAAGATGTTGGATGCAAGTTCACCGAGGTATGATGATTTTCTCACTCATCCATTATGTGATCCTTTTCTTTGATCGTATTTCAAGAAATATGCGTTATTCTCTTCTGCAAGTAGCAGTGTTGTTGACTGGTAACTTTCCCATAGAAAGAGCACCGAAGGAAGCTTTTCTTGGTTATATATTTCAAATGTTTTCTTGGGTCCAATTTGTTTTGCTCAGTGAAGTGTGGGCTAGCTATGGGGTTGGGGGGCCACGCATTTGTTTTACAGTTCTAATGGTGTTTTAACAAAATACTATTCAAGTCCTTTTGTGTTCGTTATATTGTTTTTCTTTTCTGATTTTTGATCCTGGTGCTGCATTGCTAATCTCCTAGCCTTGCCATTAGCTAGTACATGAATGCTAGCTAACCTTTTTTTAATGTCTTATAGCTTCCAAGGATTGAAGTCGAGGGTGGGCCTCAAGATATGTTTGATGATATGCCCGGTGGTCGGGGTGGCTCAAATTTTAGCCGTGGCGGTTATGGTGGCTCTAACTCTGGGAGGTCTCGCAACTTTGGCGATTCTGGTGGGTTCGGTAGACCATCTGGTCGCTCTGGTGGCTATGGTGGCGATTCTGGTTCAGGCCGTTTTGGTAGTGGATTTGGTGGGTCTGGTTTTGGCCGTTCTGGTTCTGGTGGTCTTGGTCCCTCTGATTCCAGCCGTTCGGGTGGGTTTGGTGACTCAGGTTCAGGGCGGTTCGGTAGCTTTGGTGAGTCAGGCTCAGCGCGTTCGGGTGGTTTTGGAAAGTCGGGCTTCGGCAGTCCTAGTGGTTTCAGGAACCCCAGTCGGTCTGGCAGCTCTGGCGGGTTTGGCTCTGGCAAATTCGGCACTGATTCTCGTAAGGACGACAGAGATGATGGCTGGTTGAGTGGATCGTCAATGAGCTCGTTTTAGGTTTGTCTCATACTTAATCAAACAAAGTTAATCAATTTCCTTCATGATGCAACTCAATATTGTCTAATGTAATTGTTCTCTTGATTCTCGACCTTGTTAGTTAGTGTTAACTTATTTTTTTACCGGCTGTAGGTTTCATAAGGAGGCTTTCTTATGTAACAGGTACTGGATATTTTCATCTTGCAGGAAGGCTTAACTAGAAAATATAAATAGATCCGCTCGAGCTTTGTCGACAAAAGAATATTTCGTCACCCTTTATTCACCAAACAGAAAACTCAAAATGCACAAGACTCTAACAGGGGGATGCGTGAGCTTCAGATTCTTTCTAACTACACTAGAAGGAAATAATATTTCGAGTTTTCGAAGCTTCCATCATCTTTTTGGTTAAGTTTTGGTGCATTGGAGCCTCTATATCCAAAATATAGACCAGGGTATTGCTCGTTGCTATGGAAATTACTGTTTCTGTTGTTACTTAACATAATATTATTGTATTGTAAGAATCTGGCTACTCGACATGGTTTATCTATTTGCTTATATAATCAAGTTTTCAACCGGTCAATTGACAATTTTTTTTTTCCTTTTTTTTGTTTTGCCTTTTTTTATCTTTCCTTATCTTGCTCTTGTGAATTTGTTGTGAATAATTGTTTTAAGCTGCATAATGGTTGCATTTGGTGATGATTTTTGTGTATATCTTATCATAGAATTTTCTGCGTAGCGTAAAGTTCTTGTTGTTATACTCTGTTGTCGTTTCATAACAGTTAATGAATCAGATTAGCAGCAGTGAAAATTTTATTGTGGTATTCGAAGTCTCAGAGACGGTGAACCAACTAGTTTTTGAGATGCAATCTTAAGCTGTCGAATT
Organism: Aechmea fasciata; assembly: GCA_025177825.1. Lineage (NCBI taxonomy): Eukaryota > Viridiplantae > Streptophyta > Magnoliopsida > Poales > Bromeliaceae > Aechmea > Aechmea fasciata. The sequence continues at coordinate 8,359,914 of CM045946.1, forward strand.
CGCCTAAAGCAGGTTTGGTATGTTCTCTTCGATTGCTCATCTGTTTTTAGCTTATCTATCTCTCTCCTTGTGCCAGTGTTGTGTTCTAGTAATCAACTTTGAATTGAATGGTGTTATTTGTGATTTTATGCATCAAAATTATGGCCGCAATGTCACTCCTATTGGGAACATAATTCCTTTCAATTTCTCTGGGATCATCTCCTTGAAGTTCATTTTCGTCTTCGAGCGTGTATTAACAGTGCTAATGTTTATTTTGATACTTTGGCCTCAAGAGTTTCTGACGCGTCTCATATGTTCGTATTCTCTTGCATCTTTGAAAGAAAATCTACTAACCTGAGGGAGAGAATGCATATGAAATGGCTTTGCTGGAGCAAATATCTTACGAGATCTTGACTCTCTCTTATGCATCTTAGGGGCCGTTTGGTTGGATGTAATTATAAATGCAGTGTAGTTAGGGATGCATGCAGTTGAAAATACAGCAGTTACAACTACATGAATCATGTTTGGTTGGATGTAGTAGAAAGTGCTGCAATTACAAATAATTTGTTTGTTTGCATGCAGTTGAGAAATAATTTTTAAAATTTTATTATTTTATATATATGATGGTGAGATTACCTCCAATGTAAAAAAGAAAAATAATTTTTCTTTAAAAAATATTAAGGAGGTAAGTATACCTTTTATTTAAAGTTACTCCCTCCAACTGCTGTAGCTTGAAATTCCTCCCATTATTTTTGTAGTTGGGCTATGGCCGATTTGCGTAGTTCGAACTATTGCGGTCAGACTCTGCAGTTAAATGCAGCTAGAGGTTAACTACATCAAACCAAACACGAAATTTATATTTACTGTGAGTTACCGCATTGCGACCGCAACTTAAATTTGCAACCAAACGGCCCCTTATTAGAGGCACGAGTGGTTTAGCGATGCTACTTCTGAGTGCTATGAATAAGTTCATTTTGGCACAGCTCTATTTTTGGAACGAAAAAGTTATAAGCCTTTTAGATATAAGTTGCTGTTTTTTTAAAAAATATATAGAGTCCGGCTTATATATTCTTACTTGTATAGATTTTTTTGCTATTCATGAGCTTTCGGCCTTTAGATCTATCTCTTTGAATGTTTTTATCTGTTAGATCATGCTATTTAATCAAGGACACACTCAAATCTAAAAGATTATTATTGTTCTAATCCCACATTCTTTCATCTAACGGTTAAAAATTTATAAATATATAGGGTTTATACTCATAATAGTATAATAACCCTGGCCAAAAAATACATATATTTCATATTATTTGAAGTATTGAAAGTCGGTTAGTTTACTATGTATTCTGATGAAGTAATGGAATGTACTTCAGTCAAATAATAATAATATAGGATGGCAATTTTTTTTTTAAAAAAATAGTTTAAAGTTATTTTTATTTTTTTGGTAGGCATCATATGCATGGGATTGGGAGAAGCTACCCATCGAATAATCAACTCTATTTTACCCTCTTTATTTATTATTATTTTTTTTATAAAAGAATCATGATATTCATTTTTGTCCCTGTGATTCCAATTGGAGCCTTAGCTTAAAACCCTCTCACATCTATTCCTTTGTGTTAATCAAACCCTTGTATTTGAAAGGACTTGCGCCTCGCGTGATGAGAACGTACACAACATGTTCTTCTTATAATTTGGTAATTGATTTCAACGATTAATCTAAAAACTCTTTTTTTTTTTTATAAAAGATAAAATTGCTCATTTTTATTAATTTTAATTAGATATTTCCCTATTGAGATAAATAAATAAACTCTCGATTTGAGTGTCTCTTATGGCAGTTAATACAAAAGTTTTTATTCCCATAAATTAGATAGAACTTTCATAAATTATTTTTAAAAGTACTAATCCATACTATTAAGCATGATTTAGAATATTTGAGAGCCTAAAAATGATTTTTTATACTTTTTTATTTAAAAATTATAATAGAGTCCATCAAGTGTGTATAAAATAAACGGTTAAAATCGATTGATCTAAAATAGGGTATTAATTTTTTTAATTCAATATCGAGTTATTGACCTTGTTCTAGATAGTAAATAAAATTTTATATTAAAAATTTAACTAATTTTAATTTTTTTATATCGTTAAACTTGAAAACATGTACCGACTGACGAATTTTACCAATTATAACCTTTTAACATAAGCTATAAAGGTCAAAAATTTATAAAATTTAATTTTTTACAATATTTAAATAGTTTAAATTATGTTTAACCTTATGAATCGCAAATTTAAAAACCCTATCATTTAAAATAATTTATGAATACGAGGACAATTAACCTTTTAACGTAAGGTATAAAAAGTCATAAAATTATAAAATTCAAATTTTGCAATATTTAAATAACTTAAATTATGTTTAACCTTATGGATCGCAAATTTAAAAAATCTATCATTTTAAAATAATTTATAAATAGGAAGACAATTTATAAGTACAAAGAGAAGGTACGAACGTAGTTGGACTATATATAGAGTAGATATAACAATATTCTACTTAAATCCAACATATATATATAGCACATGAAAATGTGTGCATTAATTCCACAAATAAAAGTTAAAATTGTTACCAATCTCCACAAGTATCACGTACAACAATTAATATGATTAATTTGTAGCCTCCACATTAATTAATTTCCTCATGATTTGAGAGATCAAAACACAAAATTAACATTATGATTAATTACATCAAAGAATCACATATTCACCATTTTCTTCACAAGGCGCCACAAAGCGAACCAAAATCAAACCAACATCGAACCAGTTTATCTAAATCCAGTTTTTCAATCTAAAACCCATCATTCCATCTGAGCCCATGCGTCTAACTCGATCGTATCTATTTGTAGAATGATGAATAATCCATTTCGTGTAGATGATGGAGAATTTGATTAATCATGCACTCACATTAATTTTTCATGTCCAAAGTACACTGGGAAGTGACATGATCACTCATGTACCTGCACTTAATATATAGAAACATGCATGCATGGCTTATTGCGATCGACTTCCTTAATTTGTAGATGATCAGCTCAAATTAATATTTGTAACAAGAGCCCTAGAGAGTAATGCAACATCTTCATGATATCATATCAAAAAATTAAAGAACTTCAATATTTAGGATAATACGATTGATTTTAGGATGATTTAACATATCATAGAATATGAGATTAGTCGATATTAATTTCTTAGTTGTAATAAAGTACACCTATGTTTTGAACAAGAAACTAATAAGGATATGCAAATTAAGGAAAAATACCTAATTAATGCTCTACACAAAGCTCCGATACAATTAACATATTTCATATGCTTCATCTAAAATTAACTTCATTATAAACACTATATATATTTGCCTACCAAACCTTATATATGGAATTATAAAAAAAAAAACTATAAAACATGAAGTTAATGACCTACGAATTAACCTTAATTAAGGTAAGGCATATTAATTTAATATTATGCAAACTTACCCATTTATTGGAGATTAATTAACACTCCGAAGAAGAACAATACCCCCATATGAAATGAACCCAAAAAAATCTGAAAATTAAGTATCGATCTCCGTCTATCAGTTTAAGCTTCTGTGTTTGCTCGAACCCTTAACACACACACACAAAAGAGTCATTAGTTCATAGAAAAAAAATTAAGTACATAAGTATTAATCTCTACTTAATTACCAGCTTAAGCTTTTGTGTTTGTTCGAGCCCTTTAACACACACACACACACACACAAAATTCACTAGTATATAGAAAAAAAAGGTAAGTAGAGAAGTATCAATCTCTACCTATCAGTTTAAGCTTTTGTGCTTGTTCAAGCCCTTTAACACACACACTCGCAAAAGACTCTTTAGTACATAAACAAAAAATGCATAAGAGAGAGGAAGAGAGAGTGAGTGAGAGAGAATGAGAGAGAGAGAGAGAGAGAGAAAGGACATGCTTGGCTCCTCGCACGCCAACCATAGTAGCCAATCTACGTGCTTAGATTGGTAGCTACACGGGTGGCATACAGGGAGCCAGGCACATCCCCATTTTGATCACCTCTATTGTTCCCTCCTCTATTAATTCATTTCCTCCATCTTCAACTAACACACTTACTTAACTCCACTACTCCACAACACGCATATATGCACCATGCATGTATTTACGCCAACACTAACATAAAACTCTCATCATCAGCATCTTCTTTTCTTCTTCTTTTTCATCTAAAACCCTGGCCTCATGCAATAGAGATAAAAGGAATATATAGAAACCTTATAAGGTATAACAAATAGAGAACCATATACAAAACCAAACCCCTAAGAGTCCTCTAACATATAAGAGTACTCCACAAAGGACTTATCATTTTTTTTTTTTTTTGAGAAATAGGTAGCACGCTATCCGCTTCGTTTATTTCATTTAGAAATAAACTTAGCTAGAAACGTGAATCGACTGAACTTGGGTCTCGGGTACCAACCATGAGCCCTTTGCCACTTGCTCTAGGGACAGTCGGTCACACAGTACTCATCATGATCACAAGAACAAGTGCACCTCTCTACATAATTCCTTCATAAACCTAACTAATTACTTAACCAGTTCCATGCTTAATTTGCATGCTTTATATATATACACACACCAACACTTATCAAACCCTACTCTCCTTCTCCTTCTTCTTCATGTAAAACCCACCATGCAACTCTCTCTCTCTCTCTCTCTCTCTCTCTCTATAAAGGAAGGGGATAAAGAGATAGGAGTGAGTAAACAAGAAGAGAGTAGTAGTACACAACTACACATACGTTCTTTCTCCACTCTTATAACATCCCCTACAGGGTATAAATAAGCGCAAAACCCTACAGCTAATGAGTACTTCACAAACTCATGAGAACAAGAGATGCAAAGTGACCCACCACCAGAAACCCTAGCCATGATGACCACTGTTCCCCTTCTCATGAGTGTTCTTACTTAAATTTTTTAAAAAATAAAAAGGGGGAATAAAAGCACACACCCTTCCAAAGGGCAACCCTAGCTAGCTAGGGTTTAGCTGGCAAACAGTGTCAGGGGTGGGCTTCGGCCGTATGTGGAGCGTGAGAATCTTATTAGAAATTAATTTAAGTGTGTGTGTGTGTGTGTGTGTGTGTGTGTGTGTTCATATCACCTTCCCTGGTGCATGTGGAGATACTATATATTGCATGTACCATGGTCTATGTATATTATGTATATAGACACATGCAGAGTCTCCAAAACTCATTAAACAGTTAATTATGAGATCTTAGTGTTTGCTTTGATCTCTGCTGTACGTAATAATTAATTAGTGGAGAGTTTGATAAAAGATAACTAATTAATTTGAGAGCAGGGATATAATTCTGAGTTTCATACATAAGATTGTAAAATATAACTAAAGTATTTCCGTAGCTATTCGTATATATACAATTTCTTTTCAAACAGTATATACTACACTCTGTAGTTGTAGTAGATCTCATATAGATTATAATATAATATTTCACTTTTAGTGAAGTGGTTAGGCTGATACTTTTATTGTAGTAGAGAGTAAATTGAAGTAGAAGTTTATAGCTGCTGCTAAGAAGATCCATTCGAGATTATATTAATTTATTGCTTGAACATGTATTTAGAAAGTCTACATACGTTCCAAGTGTGTGTGTGTGTATATATATATATATAATTGGACTGGAATACTATTGATAGTATTTGCAATACTCTTTTGCTATCGAATTTTTAATCGTTGGATGCAAAATTGTGGGTTTAGTATGATAAGGGTCCCCTAAGGTTCAATGATGGTCTCCCTAGAATTGAGTGGATGGTTGGTTGAGTAGTATAATTTAAAGAGTGAAATTAATTAAAATGTATATCTAGCTGCTAAAAAATCGATAGCAAATGAGAGCCCAAATACTATTAATAGTATTCCAACTCAACTATATATATATATATATATATATAAAAGTCTGGCTATGGTGCTTCAGTTAGTGCTTGTAAGTTTTTCATATACTATTCAATCAACTACGCACTCAATCCTAACTGCACATATCTTAATCCAAAGACTGAAAACTTACAAGCACCAATGACTTAGTACTACAAATTAACATAGGTATATATACACATGCATGAGAATTAATGACGATCGAGCCTAATAGACAAATCAGCGCTCTCCGGTGCAGGGAACATGGTCCATGCAATAACATGTCTCTGGTCATGAGGGAGTGTTCAGATGCAGATGATGAAGGGCTATGCATGTACCACCTCCTCGCTTACTACTGAGCCCGCTGTGTGTTTTTGGACTTGGTTTTGTCTCGGAGCGGTTGGATTTAAGTGGGATTCTCTGAGCCCGACTCCGACCCACCACATGACCCACCTTCATCTCTCAATTTCTCTCTCTTTTTTTTTTCTTTTTGCTTTTCTTTTTTTTTTGTTGATTTTGAATCTTTAATTAATTTGATTCTTGGGGCCCCGTGACTATTTCAGCTTCTTTGGGCAGTATATATATATATATATATATATATATATATATATATATAGAGTTGAGCTACTATCGTAGTAAAATTTTATTTGCTCTTCAGTTTTTTTAAATTTTGGATCAACTCTTTTTATCATTTCTAACTATTGGATTAAATACTATAAAGTGGGGACCACTCAACCCTAGGGACCACTTAACTCTAATCGATTAATATCATTCTAATCCTACAATTTTTCATCCAAGGGTTAAAAACTTTATAGAAATATATATATATATATATATATATATATATATATATATATATATATATATATATATATATATATATATATATATATATATATATATATATATATATATAGTCCTAATATTATACTATTATGAGTACGATCGCCCTCATACTCATAAGTTGTTTTCGATGATAGAGCTTCCGAATCAACGATCCACACCGTTAAACGTTATCTAGAGCATTTAAAACTTCTAGAAATTAAATTTTATAATTTTTCGACATCATTGACCTTACGATCAAGAGATCACAAAATTGACAATTTTTAGGTATGGGATGCTTACTAGTTTAACGGTGTAAAAGAATCGAATAGGTTGAATTTTTGATAGAAAATTCTATTCACTACCTAAATAAAGATCAATAACTCCGATCTTAAATTAAAAGATCCGATCATCCATTTTTAGGATGTCGATGGATTTTGACCGTTCATTTTATACCCGCTTGATGGACTTTATAATAATTTCGAAAAATTACGAAATTTATTTTCTAGAAGTTTCAAATACTCTAGATCATGTTTAACGGTGTGGATCGTCGATTCGAAAACCCCAACATCGAAACAACTTGAGTAAAGTACGTCTATACTCATAATAGTATAGTAATACTATATATATATATATATATATATATATATATATAGAACTAGGCTACTATGATTTAATGTGGTGTTGAATTGAGTATGATCAATAATTCTAAAGAGTGAAATTAATTAAAATGTATATCTAATCTAATCGATAGTGAGAGCAAATACTATTAATAGTATTCCAACTCAACTATATATATATCTTCTCTCTCTCTATATATATATATATATATATATATATATATATATATATATATATATATATATATATATATATATATATATATGTTCTATTATATATCCGTAGTACGAGCTCCGTACTATAGTATTGTTTTCGATATTCGGGTGTTCAAATCAACGATCCACATTAAAAGCGATCTAGAGTATTTAAAGTTTTTAACCATCCATCAATTTTGATGGGTGGTTAAGGTGAGAGAGAAAAGAAATTGATTAGATATTAAAAAAGATGAGAAATTGAGAACCTTAATTTTTCATTAATTTCTCTCTCTCATCTTAATTACCCATCAAAATTGATGGATAGTTAAACTTAGAACAAGGTTCATTACTTATTAATAGCAATAACCCTATATATATATATATATATATATATATATATATATATATATATATATATATATATATATATATATATATATATATATATATATATATATATATATATATATATATATATATATATAGTTGATTTAGAATACTCTCAAAAGCACCAAAGGCTTGTGCTTTTGAATTTTTAATTGGTTGGAGAGATGTAGGGTTGAGATGATGGTGGTAGGTGGTAATAAATGGTGGTAGGTGGTGGTAGGTGGAATAGTGTTTGATCCAAGGGGTATTAGTAAACAAAAAGTAGATCCATAGAAACTCAAAAGCACCAAGGGGTTGGTCTTTTGAGAGTATTCTAACTCTATATATATATATATATATATATATATATATATATATATATATATATATATATATATATATATATATAGAGTAGATAGAATACTTTTACAAGTATTACCTAGGTGGTGTTTGTGTTTTTAACCCTGGATGGAGAGATGTGAGGTTGAGATGATGGTGGTAGGTGGTGGTGGGTGGTGGTAGGTGGAATAGTGTTTGATCCAAGGACTATTAGTGGTCAAAAAGTAAATCTAATGGCTAAAAACCTAATATGGAGGTGATACTTGTAAAAGTATCATAGCTCAACTCTATATATATATATATATATATATATATATATATATATATATATATATATATATATATATAAAAGAGAGAATTCGGCTGGAATACTATTAACAGTAAAACACTCTTTTTGCTATCAAGTTTTTAACTTTTGGATGAAAAATTGTAGAGTCAGAATGATATTAGTTAGTTAGAGGTGAGTGGTCACCACTGGGTTATAGTATTTAATTAAATGATTAGAAATAATAAAAAGAGTTGACCAAAGGCTAATGATAAATATTTTTTTTATATATATATATATCCAACTCTATATATATATATATATATAGAGTTGAACTAGAATACTATCGGTAGTAAACGAGTTTTACTACCGATTTGTTTTCGATGATAGAGCTTCCAAATTGACGATCGGTTCCGTTAAATATGATCTAAACCATTTAAACTATCTAGAAATCAAATTTCACGTACTTTCGATATTTTTCTTTTATACATCAAGTGAATAGAAAAATGAATGGTGAAAATGAATACTCTTTAAAAAATGATGATATGAGTCTTGTAATCAAGATCAAGAGTCTAGATCTTGTTTTATATAGTTTAAAGAATTTTCTAAGAAAAATTCAATTGATTTGGAATATTTCTATACCGTTAAACTTTAAAACGCTCTTATAACCATTAAAATTACAAATTTGATTTTGTGCCCTTCGATCATTAGGCAAATGATGTCGAAAAGATTTGAAATTTGATTTCTAAATACTTCAAATGGTATAGATCATGTTCAACGGAGCGATCGTCAATTTGGAAGCTCTATCGAAAAACAAATCGGTAGTAAAGAAACTCGTTCTCGATAGTATTTTTAAAAACTCTCTCTCTCTCTCTCTCTCTCTCTCTCTCTCTCTCTCTATATATATATATATATATATATATATATATATATATATATATATATATATATATATATATATATATATATATATGAAGTGAAAGTACACACAGAGAATTTTGACCACAATTGTTGTACGTGTAGTTTATTTGAACTCAATATATGGGTACAATGTACAAAATTTATCTAAATTATAAATTAATGTTTTTATTTTATTAATATTAAGCTAATTACATATTTTTTTAATAGTTATATGAATTGATCAAATATGGTAATTAAGTTCATAAAGATAAGCGATACAAGATTAAGTAGCAAAAGTGTTTTTTTTTTTTGAGAGATTTTTTTGAGAGAGATAGATAGACGTTATTCATTTCATAAACTTATTTAAAATGTGAATCAACTATGATTCAAACTTAGAATCCTCGAGAAGAACCACCAAATACTTTGTCATTTGTCCTAGGAACGATCAGTGCAACAGTAAAAACTATTAATGGCTAGATAGTCAATCGAGTCAAAACGACTATAGTTGATTGATATAAGTTTTCTATATATATATATATATATATATATATATATATATATATATATATATATATATATATATATATATATATACACTATAACAAAATATGTTTTATACGACACTTTTTAAACGACGCTTTCTTCTAGCGTCTTTAATGTTTAGCATTTGTCGACACTTTGATTAAGCGTCGCCAATAAACATATTTTTTATCAAATATTTATATAAATTTTTCGACGCTATATTAAAACAGGTATATTTATCCCGACATGTTTTTTTAACGACTCTTTACTTGACCCTTTTACAAGCGTCAGAATTATTTTTGCCGACACTTTAAAGTGTCGCTAATTATTATTTAAAATATCCTTAAATGCAAGATTTTTTGTAGTGTATATAGTACGTTTTCTCTGCTTTTGAAAGTACGTAGGGCTTCGTACTTATAAGTTGCTTTGATAATAGGACATCCGATTTAATGATCGGCTCCTTTATGTATAATCTATACTATTAAATTATCTAGAAACCAAATTTCACAATTTTTCGATATTATTTACCAAGTGATCAAAATATCTAAAAAATGACTATTTTAACAGTCAATATGGTACGATTTTAAATTGAACCTTGTAGAACAATTCAAATTACATAGAATTTTAATAAAAAATTCTACTTAATATCAATAATAAGATTAATATTTCTGATCTGAAATTTGAGTCTTTTATTATTATTTTTTCTGAAATTTTTATTTTTAACTGTTTATTTTTAGACTATTCATTCACTAGACAAATAAAGTCAAAAATATATAAAATTTATATTTTAAATAGTTTTAATAGTGTAAATTATGTTTAATAGAATTGATCGCCGAATTAAATATTACATCATTGAAAACAACTTACAAACATGGAACCTTTGTACTTTCCAAAGTATAATAGTCTAGCTCTCTCTCTCTCTCTCTCTCTCTCTCTCTATATATATATATATATATATATATATATAATCGTAAATATTATTACCAATGCACTGCACTTGCATGTTTAACGTAGTAATTAAGCTATGATCATATTCGATGTATCTGCTTATCTATAGCAAACTAGTTTATTGATTTGTATGTTTTCTCGTCTTCAAACTATGATTGGATATAAAAGTCTTAATTGACCAAGGTACTCTCTATAGTTGTTTATGGATTAATATTGCATTTGATTCAGTTTTTAAATTTCAAATATGACAATTAACGCCGCGCTGCTGAATATAAGTATTATAGGCACTATTTTATAATAGCTTAAGTTTTTGAAGAACAATAATTATTTCATATAATTTAATATAGTATAAGAATATAAATTCAGACACGAGGGAAAACATTAATGAATATATGTAAACATTAGAAATACCATAAATTTTTGGAATATTCTATTATATTATTTAACAGACACAACATCAACTCAAAAAAAATCTAAATCTATCTTTATTATGTATACGATTAATATAGACTTCATCAATAATATATTTAATATAGCTGTTGCAAAAACTGAGCACCTTTTTATTTTATGCTTGCTTATGTAAAGCTGGGTCGAGAATAGGAATTATAGATGTTAACCCCTCGGGATCACGAGAAAGAATTTGTTGTGCTTAATTACAACTATGCAATCATATATATATATATATATATAATAATAAAAGTGTCTTGTTACTTTCACCATATTCCTTGTTCTATTTCTTTATTATTATTATTTAGTTAAATGTCATCAGCAACCTGAATAAAAACACTAATATATCAAAAATATCCCACATACAAGCATACTGTTTTGTTTTTTTTTTTTTTTTTTTTAGATATAGCTAGAATGCTATACACTTCGTTTATTACATTTAAAAATAAACTTAGCTAGAAATGTGAATCAACTAGGATTCGAACTCAGGTCTCGGATACCAACCACTAAGTTCTTTACCACTTGTTCTAGGACGATCAGGCATGCATACTGTTGAGTCATATATGTTAATACATCAACAATCGCTAAAAACAACATTCTATCAACAACCAATCAGAACAGGTTATTCAAAAATAGCTATAGTAATAAAATAATAATAATAATAATAATAATACTATAAATTTTGCACGCCACCAAAGAGAGACCAAACGAGTCATGCTTTAGAGAGAGAGAGAGAGAGAGAGAGAGAGAGAGAGAGAGAGAGAGAGATTCGTAGGTCGCTATCAAACAGATCGCATAGTCTCATTCCTGGGTGTACTGAGAGACCTAATCTCCACAGTGAAGAAGCCACTTTTTGAATATATAAATACATATATTTATATATATATATAGACTACAGGGTTGAGGTATCTTCCTTATCCTATTGTCGTTTAGCTTTTCTTCTTTTCCCTCCTGTGCGCATCCTCCGTTGCCTCCTCTGTTTCGCAGTGTTTTTGCTCTTTCGCGCTTTGCAAACACGGATGCTTCGGTTTAGGAACTCATAATAGTAATTGCATTAGACGCTTATGAGATGAATATCAAATGTACCACTGGAGTTGAGTTTGATAGTTTATTTTTTTCATTCTTTTTTAAGTTAAAACTCAAATTTTGACTCGAACTGTTTTAGCTACAATAAAATGGAAAGATTTAATGCGTCGAGTTTTTTTTTTTTTTTTCTGGTCCTCTTTTAGTTCTTAACACAGGTTTGGTGATTTGGTGACAATGCTCGAGACATGCACGCGAATCAATTAGGGTAAGCGACATAACTATCAACTCATCAACAGCATTCAAACGGATTTTTCCAAGTTACAGTAGAAGCATAGTAAAACTGTAAAGCCTAAGCTTCTGGCAGTGAAGAACTCGTTTCCAACGTTCTAACACACAACATTCAGGATCTTTTAGCCGCCCAGGCCCTTTCAGTGTTTACTTTTCAAAGTTTAGAAAACACAACTTGCTCTTTTGCAACTACGGAAAGTAGTCAAATATTTCTGCACCTACCTTTTCTCTGCAATGTGTGTAGAACTTGCTGGGCTCGTATTCAGGATTCAATTAACGAATTTGCACCGACCGTCCCTAGCTGGTTGGTATTCGAGATTTAAGTTCGAATCCTAGTTAATTCACATTTCCAACTAAGTTTATTTCTAAATGAAATAAAACGAAGCGGGTAGCATACTACCTTCCTCTCTAAATAAAAAAAAAAACGAATTCGTGCTGTTCATTACTCGCACTTTTAATTTCTCTAATCACCTAGCATCTATTCAGAAAGCAAAGGAACCACTAACAACATCGAATCAGATATGCAATTACATACCACCGAGCTCTAACCAATTTGGTTAGCTTTGAAGGGTTACCCACATGCTCTCAAGATCGATGCTCGGACCGAGTAAAAACACCAGAGGTATGCGCCTATGAAAAAAAAAAAGAAAAAAAGAAAAAAGAAACAAACAAAGAAGATATGCAATTGTGAAAGATCTAACCTATTAGCTTGGCTCCGAGCTCAAATTGAGCCAAAGATGAAACCTGATCCAAATACAAAACCAATAAGCTGTCTCAGATCTTATTTTAGAACCCAAACCTAAATCCCAAGTCATGTTTAAATTCCCCTCCAGCAAGGGTTAATATGGTGGAGACAAAAAAAATGTTGTGTGTGATTCATACCTGTTTGATACTTCATCTGTCAAGGCATTGCCGCGTAAAAATGGATTTAAAACAGCAAAATGGTCAAATATATTTAAGACAACTGTATTTTAGTCCAAAACCCAAGATCAAAGCCATAAAAGTATAATAATTAAACCAGAGATATTACCAGATAAGAATTTCAACCTTTGAATTGATTGTTTATATCACAGCGATAGCAGGAATTTGTGGGAAAAGCAATATTTAGAATAACGATTAATCCAACTACCAATCATCGACAAAAGCACTTCCAAGACAACTTCTACGAGTGTGTTCAAAACTCACAGTTTTGAATTGCTTGGTTTCTACCTTAATCTTGTGATTGCTTCGTGAACCTGCCAGTGAAATGCAAGGCGGTATGCGACTTTAGAAGTATGCAAGTTGATCAAAGAAAAAAAAACACCCAAGGACTCAATGTTTTCGGTATACAGGATGGGATTTGCTACAGTTACATAGTCAGAAAGTTAGACCTTCAATTGCTAGAAGTGAAAGCGTTTTGAGGGGGCAATAACAGGATCAAGTACTACTAAATTCCTGCAAGCAGGTCCACAACCTACAACCTCTCATGCGAGCATGCATCAAACTTTTTTGATGCAATTCCAAAAGCAGCACACACCGAACACAATTATCTCATGTTAACTAGTCCCGACAACAATACAGGTCCTTAATGTCTATTTTGGTTAATTTTCGGAATTGTCTGAACAGCGGCTTAAGAAGAGGGAGAATAGAATCCCAGGAAGTTAGGGTATCTCGGCATTTTTGTTCAAAAGTTTATAACTCTATCTGGTTCCACCCATCCCATTTCTGTTGGTCTATCAACCTCTTCCGACAAGCGAGGATCATTAACCTTTTGCAAAAGATGGGATGATAGGTACATGAAACAAAGAATGGTCCATCTCCGTGCCTAGTCGTTTGGCATTTCTCCAGGGTTGAAAACGAAAAGATAGCAGGGACAGGAGAGCTGCTTCTTCTTTTTTTTTTCATATGGCCCTAGACAAGTTTACAGGTGTAAGGTTTCTATTGGCTTAAGCTGATGTCGTAGGCACTTGTGGATAAGATGGTAAGGAGAGTTTTCAGAAAAGGAGAATAGTTAAAGAATGAGATCTTATCCTATACCTGAATAGCAAATAAACCTGATGTAAATCAAATTCTTGAGAGTTAGAATCTACAAGCATAAAATGCGAATTGGTACAGAAAACAGAGACAAAAAACAGTTTGACGAGCATTCAGGCAAGTATTGTATATTCAAAGTGGAAGCAATTCTTCATAAGTTACCAGAGAAAGGTGTGTTGTACACAGTTACCAGAGAGTATTGCCACGATAAGCTAATCTCAGAAGCACTTTCTGTGGACGATTGCCGGACCAGTCTCATCATAATCTGCCTTCGTAACATGCTGGTTTTGAGGGAAAACAACTTTGGCCAATATTGCGCCACCCATCCAAGCAGAGTTCTTCGCCAAGTTCTCCGGCATGTACTCCGGCGGCTGAAATGGATTTGACAGTATTAATCAATCCATGGTTAATGTAATATGTGCTTAATTTTCCAGCTTCTAAAATAACTTCCCTAATCGAAAAACAAAAGCTAGCTATTCAAGAAACATAATATCTAGAGCTCCTAGCTGGAGTGCCAAGCAAGAATGAGCTTCTAACGCCCGAAAATTGAAGTTTTTAGAGAGATTTTAATGCCAACATTTTAAGGGCTTCTTCCATTAGCACTTCCGCAGAAACCCAAACTAGGTTTAAAAAAAAGAAGGCCCAATCTGTTGAAAAAAAAAAAAAAACACTATGTACCTTCACAAGAGCCGGACGGATGGACGAAGTGCATAGATTTGCTTCTCTCTGGAACCGCTCTTCAAAACCTGAGGAAAGGAACAAGTGTGTCGAGTGAATCTACTCCACTGTAAAGTTGTATAGAAATGTGATACAACTCTTCAGGGGAAGTAACTGATAACTAATCAAATTACTTATCAGCAATCATGATTCCCAAATTCTGGTTATACATCTCTGTACTAGACAGATTCACTGAAAAAGAGGGGGCAAAAAAAAGAGAGAGAAAAAAGAGTGGTGATGCTTCTTCAATAATTATAGTTAACTAGTGCCAAATATAGTGGTCCGTCTATTAGAAGTCTGTGAGTCTTCTATTTTCAGATAATGATTATCTCAGCAATCCAGCATCCTTTTGATATATTTTTTGATCCAATGTGCTGATGATAGCATTAGAAAAAATCATACAAATGTAACCAAAAAACAATTTATAGTAACATATCAGTAGTAAACAACTTTATAAAAAAATAATATTAACATATACTTTAATGGAAAGCTACCATCAGTACAAACTGAGACATATATATAACAACAGCAACAGTAATGATGACCAAATTTGAGCATTTAACCACAACTATCTGGGGTTCTCTGTACTGATGTTGCACTTACATGCAGTTTTGTTTAAGGCAAGAGGCTATATCAAAATCAGTGCTACAATATCTTTCCTCACTATTTCCTGAAAAGATTCCCTCTTCATCATACTAAAAATCTACTTACATATTTTTCCTAGTTTCTTGACAAAAGTTTCATGCTGGCTGGTAATCTACTCATCAAGACTCTCCTCTATCTCCTGGCTTGGGAATATGTTAAAAATAAAACATTAAGCACAGACATGCAAAGATTTTAGCATCAATTCCCAAGTCCCCTAGTACATGTCCTAAACATGATCCATTAGGTCTTACAACTCTAAAAGGTTGACCTTTTATTCTTCCTCTATTTTATAATGGCTCCAGAACCCGGGAAGAAATCCAAATATGCTCCTGTAAAACAGGAGCAAAGGCCATTCCAGTGTCTGCTATGTCGGATAGACAACAAACATTTAGACGACACAACACTGGGGAATACAACATAATTTCATTTCAAGAACCAAAATTCTTGACAAATCCAAAAAGATTCCTCACCTAAAGAAGTTTGACACATATATATATATACACAAGTTACTTTATAAAAATAAGCAATAAACATGGCTCACAGATCTGCATAAAGCGCCCTTTCCGAACTAAATTAGCAAATGTGCTTAGACAAAAAGAGTTCTGCTAACCTAACCCAATCCTACTAGCAAAACTCTAAAGAACAAAAAATTTAGATGAAGGGATGTTACAACTAACCAGTCATAGATGCTGTACCACCACAGAGCATAGTATTTTCAAAGAGCTGTCGATGGTACTCAGATGAAACGGTTGAGATGCTCCGGACTAGCTGGTCAACAAGTCCATACTCCTCTAATCCCAAGATAGATGGTTGAAAGAGAGCTTCACCAACAATATATCGCTCTCTTTTAATTGTTATCACCTGAAAGAATGGTTTTAACAGTCGCTGGGGGATTAATCTAAACTATGCTCGGCAAATAAAGACAAGATCACTTACAAGTGAAAATGACAGAAGACTTCATGTAACAAATGAGCAATCACTAGCAAAATCCCAGTGCAATACCATATTTTGCTTGCATTATTATAATGCTGTAAATTCCAGACATTGGAAGGGAAAGAGTGCATTGTAAGGTGTAAATATGTTATGAGCCAGAAAAGGAGGAACTAGATTGTATTTGACAAGCTAACCCGAGAAAATAAGGTAGAGATTAACTTACCAAGATAAATGAGTAAAAATATAGAGCAAAATAATTTGGACCTTAGCCTGCTAACAGGTCATCGCCTGGTCTAACATTCTTAACCTGATTAGTGGAAAAGCTACCTCTTATGGATCAAGCTTGCTACTGCATCAACAAATTACGTAGGCAATACTTTCATCACAAAATAGACAAGCACCTAAACCAGCCTGAGCAAAGGCATAAAAATATGACATTGATATTCTTACTAATGAGGAGCAACTTTTAGCACTAACACAATTTTTCTTACTAATGAAGGTATAATCTAATGCCACCTAACTGATGTAATGCAGAATTTCAATTGCCAACATATGCTATTTAGTTAGCACCAGACAAACAAATTTATATAACATCAAAAGGTAAAAGGGTAATTCTATTACAGCAGTTGATTATTAGTCCAAATACAAAAAAAGGAAATGTGGCATTTTTGAGACAACTTTCAGACCTGCCCATCTGGGAGAGTGTGCTTCTCTGTCTGACACGAATTTTGTGTTTCGTCAAAGGTAGATTGGTCTTCAGCACAGCAAGCATACTGCTCTTTCAACTTCTCAATCTCAGAAATGTCAACGTTAACTGATGGATTGGATTTTTGAAGTTCTCGTGCAAATAAATTTGTCAAATCAATTCCCCCAATTTCAAACCTTTTTGAAGCTATATGGTGAACCGCACCTTCACAAACTGGCGCAATATCTGGATCAAATAGAAAGTTCGTCAATCTAGAGTTAGAGATTCTAGAACAGCAGAAAATGTTTATCCATTAGTTCTAGCTGATCACATCAATGAGAAGGCTAGAGCAATTTAGAAATATAATGAATATCAAGACTATGTATGCTGTTCATCTTACATATGTATAGAACATTGTTCCATTAACAATCAAGTATGTAAAGATTTTACCTGCTTTAAAGAAGGTTAAAATTCCATTCTTATCACCATTCAGACTAATAGACTCTCCTTGTCATTTAAATCAGACAGTTAACTAAATTTGATATCACATAGTGTACTGACACACTTCTCAAAGTGACCAAATACGCTCCAACCTACGCTGTTCCATTATTGTGAAACACTTCATTGCATACATTTTAACTTCATATGAAAAGTACGTTTCTCTTATCATCTCAGTAACAGTTTTTAGGTTGTCAAGTACAAGAGTATCTGGAATTTTTTATGGGTGTTTTAGTCGAGCAAACATAACCTGTTATAGCTACATACAATTTCACCTCCATACAGTTGCAAAAGCAGCCAGTCGGCGGTCTAGAATTCATACCTATCTTCCCATGTCCAATGTCAACTGTGCATCCTGAGATGCGTCCTACAGCATAAAGTGATAGTACAGCTTGTTCAGAGGCATAAAAGCCTGAAACATTAAATGTTTCGAACATTAGCTGTACCAATTGCTCCCGGAGAGCCTGTATGGGATAAAAATTTAAAGATACATCACGTTCAGAGTGAGAACTAAACCGGTTTCTATGAGAAAAGCAACAGACTATATGTTACTCCAAAAAATCAAATAACTAGTTATCTAAACTGTTTAAGTACTGATTCCGCTGCTAATAATGCCAGTAATGCTTCTATTGTTACTATTGCTAATACGTTTATGGCGTTAGCACTGCAGCGTCCAAATGCTGCTGCCACAAGTATTTTTGCTACTACAAGTGCTCTACTAATACAGAACTGGTTCATACTCTAAAATTTATGATTAAACTTTCAACTCTAGATCCACATTGTATAAACATGCATAAATCTATGAATTATAAATCTTTGAACTAGAAGCTCCAAGTGAGCAAGAAGCAGCATAAAAACATCAACTTGAAACATCAAAGTAGTGAATAATGAAACAATGGCCCATCAACAAAACCTTCGGGGTGAAGAGAGGATCCGTGAACAGGATTTGTCCCTCCTCCCCAATCTCCCATCCGATCAGCGTATACAACACATGCTTGAGCAAATCCTCCATGGCGTCCCAGTCCTTTACAAAACCCCTCACTACGGGATCCACCGTCGCCTCCTCGACCTCCGAAGCCTCCCCCTCCCCAGCCTCTCCCTCCTCCAACATCCGCTTCATCTTCGTCGGGAGTATCTGCCCAAAACACTCGAATCAAACAACTAAACTCGATCTACGAAGAAGAAAACAACAGGAATTACACGAAACAAATCGGATGGTGATGCGATACCAGAGCGGGATTCTGATCGGGGGAGGCGATCCCGGCTTTAAGGAGCTTGGATCCGGCGTCGACGACCACCGCCTCCATAGGAATGGTGGGCAGCTTGAATCGAAACCCTAGATGTGGGAATCGGAGAAGGAAGAAACCCTAGCTTCGGGGAATCGCCCCCTTCGCTTCTACGCGGAGGGTGTGCGGAGGGTGTGAAATGGAGAAGCGGTGGGAAGTGTGGGGTATATTTAAATGGGAGAAACGATCGCGGGAAAATGGAATGGGGCATCGACGGGCACGACGAGATCGATGGTCTTTTTCTTTTTTTTAATCTCTCTTTTTTTCTTTTTTCTTTTTCTTTTTTTTTAACAGGGACTCGGTGTTGCTGTGGGGAAGGAGAAAGCGGGTCGGGTTGAGTTCAATGGTTTCTCCCGATAACCCGCAACCCGGATCCTTTTTATATTAGAATAGTTTCGGAAAAACCAACGTCTCGTTACTCAAAAAACTCGTGGAAAACTATTTTTTTTAAAAAAAAAAACATGAGAAATATCATTTCTATAATTTTTGTATTTCGAATAATAAAAATACAATTAACCCTATATCTAATATAGTTTAGAAGATCAAACCAACAAAAAATAAATAAATAAATAAAATTCTTTTCTCCATCTGCAAAAAAACTAAAATACTACTTTTTTTTTTTATAAATTTTGAAAATTCTTTTTCCCAAAAACTACCTTTTTTTTCTAGAAAAAGTTTACTCCAGAATTTTATAAATAAATTTCAAGATTCTTTATCCCAAAAACGAAAGCTATGAAAAAAAAAAATCACATTAAAAGAACTTTTTCTTTGAAAAATAATTTTTCACACTTTTCTGAGGAATCAAACACCCCTCTTGCATTGCAAGGAATGTTTCAATTCAAGCTGATCAAATTTCTTTTCAATACATTTGGGCCCTAATTTAGTCAAATATGGAGACAAGCTTTACATGGCAACAACTTAGTGCAGAAACAAGTAATCTCTAATTTCCATGGAACATCCTGTTCTCCATACAACAGTGCCTGCATTTTCCAGTGGAAGCATGCAAAATGATTCCACAGTTCACAAGCTTGCCGCGCGGTTTTCCCAGCATCCCAAAATTGTTACAGTTGATCCACCATGATCCTCGGCCGATAAGTTTCGGTGATGGGAGATCACTGAAGATAAGTGATTAATCTTCACTTGTTTGTGGCTGCGAGCTGCTTTTCGGAATCGCGACTATTCGGAGACGCGCTCATCTTCTGCGGTCGGTGGCTGGCCAAATGCTAGTAGGCTCATATGTTTGCTCCCATCTGTGATCACTGCTCGCACCGCCTGCAAAAAGCGATGCAATTTATATAAAAAAAGATTTACCAACCACTTACACTTGTTTTAAAGGTACTAGCAAGAAAAGTTGAGAGAGAGAGAGAGAGAGAGATGCAATTCTCATGCAAGTATCTGAGACTAAGATAATGCCGAGATTGCGCACCTTATCTATTTCGCTGCAGATAGAAGGATTCTCTCGCAGATACTGTAGTGCTTTGTCTCTGCCTTGCCCCAACCTGCTAGAAAATTTACTTGTTACAATAAGAATTTTAAAAAAAATAATAAATGAATCAAAATATACAAACTAGCAATAAACACAGTTGTTAAGCAAGGATTCAGAAACTTTTGTTCCAAGAGTTAGCTTCTCTTGAAAAATGACACTTCAGCAGTACCAAAGATGCTATACTTGGAAATGTATATTTCAGTAGAATAGATTAAAAGATCCTTTGGGATCTATTAATAGCATGGATGAAGACATAGGTTTTAAGATGATTCGGAGATGATTCTGAACAGAGGAAGCGAACCTCTGGTCTCGGTAGCTGTACCATGATCCCTTCTTCGACACAACATCCATCATTTCAGCACAATCAAGAACACATCCCTGAAGGATAACTTTTACAGAGTAAGAAGGGTGCTTCTCGAGCATTTAAAAAACAAAACAAAAAGGAGAAAAAGTCACTATATACTCACCAATTTACTGACTCCCTCCCCAAATATGATTTCGAATTCAGCTTGTTTGTAGGGTCGAGAGACCTGTGAAGAAGACAAAGCAGAAAAACAAGTTAGAGCTCATTACAAAATAAGCATGGCAAAGCTTGGAAGAATGCACAAATACTAAATCTACTACTCGCAAAATTTCCAGTTGAACTTCCAGAATTTTCCTCTGCTGCATAAATATTACAAATTGAAGGATAAGAACTAAGAAAGTATACATACTTTGCTTTTTTGCACCCTAACACGGACCTTGACACCAATATCTTCATCTTCTTTTGCCTACATAAAGAACAATAAACCAGTTTTATTTGATTAAAAGGCTTCATTTACTTTAGACATCTCACTACAACTTGCCTACTAAACCAAAAGCTAGTTTTATGGGCTTACAGACTTTATCTTCCCAATAGGACGAATCTCAAGGCGAACCGATGCAAAGAATTTCAAAGCTATTCCTCCACTAGTGACTTCGGGATTGCCATAGAACACTCCAATCTTAACAAGAGAGGGCATCAAGTTACAAACTCCCAAAAAAAAGGAAAAAGAAAAAAAATAAAATTCAGACCTTATATCTTATCTGATTAAGAAAAATGAGAGTACAACCAGCCTTCGAGGCATTGCCCGACATTTTCCGTAGAGCTTGACTCATAAGACGAGCTTGAAGACCCATTTGCTGCATTCCTATCTCACCCTAAACATAAATTGCAGAATTATAATTGACCAGGCATATAAATTATGGCTGAAAAAAGAAATTAAGGGGACTAAATGTAAATGATCTGTTTTGTACTTTCTTACAAAAGTACCATCAGGATCTGAAGTTCTTAAAGAGCAGCACCTTTTCTTAGGAAGGAGTTATACAAGTTTACACTTTGCCAGGATATGTTGATGTCAATAGATAATTTTGCAGGGTTATATATGTGAACATATCAAGAAAAAGAAGGAAAACTTACTTCAACTTCTGCCCTTGGAGTGAGAGCTGAGACTGAATCAACACAAATGAGATCTATTGCTCCAGATCTGCACATACGATCGGCAACTGAGATAGAAGAATGTTAGTCGAACTATACTTAAAGAAGTGACTTAACATGTTCCGTATCTCATCTATCTAACTTCCCCATGTACATCATAAGTTGATTGTAAATAAAAAAAAGTTTAAGTGAATGTATATTAAATTTCCAACTCTTACACACTTTACCCCTTTTAATGTATGAAGAGTAGCCATTTTCCTACAAACTGTCCGTGAAGACTACATGGGAAAGAAAGAAGAGCATCTCCACTACCGCTGAACATACTCTGAAAAGTTAGTTTGTATCACCACTCTCTGTGAATAAAACAATTAGTTACCTATCTTCAATCATAATATATATTAAACACATCATTTCGTCAAAATAAATTATGATTGGACAGTCCGGATAAAAACTTTGATTTGCTTTATAGTAGATTTAGTGATCTTGCAAAATTATTGGTATCGTAGCAGAGTTACTAATAAACATTAGCAATGATATAGACACCTGGCTACATAGAAACAGAGGGGGCAGATTGAATCTTAACAAAAGAAAAGGAACTGGAAGCTAGAAATCATATGGAGGAAATAGAACTGTTACTTTCTAATGCCATTTCTCCATTATCAGGTTGACAGACAATCAGATTCTCTATGTCTACCCCCAATGCCTTTGAATAAGCTGGATCAAAAGCATGCTCTGCATCAACAAGCATCGCATTGCCTCCAAGCTTCTGCATAGTATAACTACCATTACACTATATTTTAACAATAATAAAGCATAATTAGCATTAATATAGTTCAAGTGGCTGTAAAAGAATGCAGTATCTCGTTATGGGTCTGAAAAATTGAAAAAGGTAAATAATATACAATGCCAACCTGTACTTCTGCAATTGCATGCAGAGCTAGGGTAGTTTTTCCACTACTCTCTGGGCCAAATATCTGCAAATAGGTAGAGTCAAACTATTATCAGGATGCATATTGTTGGTGGTAGAAATATGTCCATGACAAGTCAATTGTGTTTGGACATTCCTATTCTGCATGGTCCATATATATAAACAAGATAAGCAACTTTGGCTAAAGTACTGTAACCGTCACGGTAGATTCTTTCATTCTTTTTTTCTTTTCTCGAATTGGCTAATAAGATATTGATGTTGAAAATCAAATTATATAAACTGATATCTTAAGTTCTTAACCAACAAAAGAGGTTCAATTTAGCTATGGAAGTAATAAACCCACCTCCACTATTCTTCCTTTGGGAATACCACCACCCAAAGCGAAATCTAATGTCAAACACCCACTCGGGAAAGTCTCTCTGCAGTAAACCTAGAATAATCAGCACGACCTCTAAAGAATAAAAAAACTATCTTCATATAGAAAGCAAGGAGGGAGCTCAAAAACATACACTAGAGCACCACCGGCACTGCCTAATCTTGTAACACTTCCTTTTCCAAATGAACTGTTTATATCATTCATCGCTGTTTCCAGTGCTTTTTGCTGCATAAACAAGGATCATGATACTTTAGGATTTCTCATAATATTTTACTAAAAATTCTTGTTATATCACAAACTAAGAAGGGTGAACAAATTTAGTTGCCATATGACCGACGTTGAACATAAAGAGGCCGCAGTTTCCTGTACACCAATTTGCAGGACCACTAAACTCAATGTTGGCCTTAAGTATGGAGTTAAAAAAATGCGATTTTTTTCTAATAGTCGGGAATGTGTGCGTATTATTGACTAATAAGTTAGAAATAGGAATGTACACTACTTGAGAAGATAGATAATCTAGCAATAAAACATGAATAGCTAATATCTTATAGGGATATAAGAATTGCTCCCCAGTGATTAGCAAAGGAAGGTTAGAGTAAGCATGGAATGATTCCCAACAGTTCATAGAGGGATAAGTAGCTCCTTAAACCCTAATCTAGAGAATATTAACGTAGAGAAACAAGCCAATACTAGAACTCATTCAAGTCCAATACAATACACTATCACACCACAAACAATCAACATCACCTCCAAATAGGCAACTCCAATTACAAAACCAACACAAAAATTAGTCCAAATTTACACTTCGCAACAACCCACGAAGTAAAAAATCACATTTTGAAGAGAACCCACGACATATTTCGATCAGAATCAACTTCCGCAACGTTATTTAAGATCGAAACCCTACCCGATCGATGAGGCGAGGGTCGGTGTCGCCAGAGAGGGCACCATTACCCTTCACGTCGAACTCGCACCGAACCCTACTGACTCTCCCGGAGACGAATGGAGTAGGGCACAAAAGGGAAGCCCGGAATCGGGGAGGAGGAGGGGGAAATAGCGAAAGCGGGTTCCCTAGAGGGGTGTGGGGGATGCTCGGGGAAGCGGGAGGCGCCATGGGTGTCGATCCGAAGCTGAGTAAGAGGAGAAGAAGAGATGGGCGAGAGAGAGAGAGTGGAGGAATCCAAAATTAGTAGGGGTTTTCGCAAAATAGGATTGAGGAGAATTAATTTTGCGTGCACCCGGTGCATTGTGCACCAGGTGTATAAGTAGAGCTCATACACCACCACTCCACACCTTGGATTGGAAACCTCATTATATGGGCTTTTTTTGCAAATAGCCCCCTAACAAAAAAAAATTTTACACTTGGCCATGTATAAAATTTATTTGCAAAAATGGCCCTACCCTCGTCACGCAAGCGCCACGTCAGCGCCACTCGGGCGGGACGGGGCCAAGTGTTTAAGTTGAACACCGTGAACCATTCACCGTGCGTGTCCAATACACGTAAGACCCACAAATACCTCGGACTCCAAACTTAGCCAAAATATGACTAAATCCGGAGTATTTCTATTAGACACGATGAATGGTTCACCGTGTCTAATACAAATATCCTGGTCCAGTCCCGCCCGCCTGGCGCTGACGTGGCGCTTGCGTGGCGGGAGTAGAGCCATTTTTACAAATAAATTTTATACATGGCCAATTATAAAATTTTTTTGTTAGGAGCTATTTGCAAAAAAAAAACCCTCATTACATTGTGGTTGCGGTGTATATATGAACGTATACACTCGGTGCACGAAATATTTTTCCTATTTTTGGGTGAATTTTCCTCGTCGTTGGAAAATTCCAGCAATAGCAGTTGGTCTCAAACCGGCGAGAACGAAACCCATTCTCTCTCCTCCTCTCTCTCTCTCTCTCTCTCTCTCTCTCTCTCTACCCCTCACCCAAAAAATAATAATAATAAATAATTAAATAAATAAATAAAATAAAGTATAAATAAATCTATATAATTTGATCGTCTTGCTCTTCGCATACCGCGGAAGCGCTTCGTTGCCGAGCATCGCGAGAGGAGCCGATTCCAACAACAGCTCCTCGCGATCGGAACGGGGTTTCCCTTCGATTCGTTTTGGTAATACACAGGTAATCAGATCTTCGATTCGAGTTTTTTTTTTTTTTTTTTTTGGGGGGGGGACGTTGATTTTGTAGAGTTTGATCTCGTAAATTGTGGTGTATTTTGCGAGTATTTGGATTCGATGGTGCGATGTAGTAAATTTGGGCGTTGCGTTTTACTGCTGTATTAGCATATCTACGCTGTTTTTCCAATGCATATGATTGAGATATCCTGTTCATTCGAGGGGGGATTTGTGATGTTTAAGAAGCTAGTCAATTACTTGATTTTTGTGACCTAAGATGATTTGGATCAGAAGCTTCTGTTTCTGTTGTATTAGAAGGATCATTTTTGTGTGTATTTTTGCCGTGGGGTATAGGTTTGTAGTTTTTGTTATTTAAGGGCTTGCGTTTTTTCGAATTAAATATTGAAATCTGAATACAAGTGGCTGCGGGAATGAAGTACTTGCTGTTTCAAGGATTGATTGATTGTTTCACTGCACATTACGCAAATAAGCAGTTGTTTCCTGAGACATATGTTAGCGCGTTTAATAAGAAGATTTAGATGATTATTTTGATGCGTTCAAAACCCTTGCAACAAAATTCAATGCACTTTTGATGCTCACAGAATATGTATCTTAGCTAAACCTTTCATCTGATGCTTCTTGTTTGATGCATAATTCAAGGATCTCAAATTGTTTCTCTTCTTTGGTTGTTGAAATAGTTCTGATCACAGATCACATTTTTGCTCATCAAATTATGTGGCTTCAGATTGAGTTTAATCAAAATCGAGGGTTAAGCTCATGCAATAGATTTAATGTAAAGCATTTTTACTAACAATCATTTTGCTAAGTTCTTATCATCCGCTTTACGTCCGTGATGCTTGGATTATTATGTGATCAGCTGCATTTGATCACTTAACTATGGTTGAATATTGATTGTACAGGTATGCAGAGCCAAGTGGTGTGCAGTGGATGCAGGAGCATGCTTCTTTATCCGAGGGGAGCCACTAGCGTATGCTGCGCACTATGTCGTACTATAACTTCAGTGCCCCCTCCAGGTACTTCTTAATTCTGAGAATGCTGATTATTTGTATCGCTTGTTTACTAGCCTATTTTAGCAAAAGTTTAGAATGACTTGCTCTTCTTACTTGAAGAATGGTAGGAGTGATAATGTTTCTTAGTATCTGGAAAACTGCTGCTCTTCTTGACGGTATCCATACTAGTGTCTTCCTAAGTACCTTGGCCATCCAACAATACTTGCGCACATTAGACGAAAGCAGCCATTATATACATGCCAAAGGAGAATTGCAACAATGTGACCAAGGCAACCTGTTACATAAACCTTGTATACGACTGTTCTGAAACTCCCCATCTACTCCGTATCAACCTTACCTAGCTTAACCAACGTCTATCAAACTATCGGATGTGAATGTTTTTCTTTTTCTAATGACTATTAATCACTTAGGCGTGTTGTGTTGCCACAACACAAATAAAAAAAATGAAAAAAAAAGGATAATGCACAAACTTTGAGTATGGACATGTGCTCATAAGAAAAAACATTTGAGATACAGCTTTGATTTCTGTATGAACTGTGGTTTAAATACTTGACATTAGATTAACATAGGATTCTGCTTGAACTTGATTAAATTGGTATTTGAAAGACAATCATTACTTGCTTTAAGATCCACACAACAGGATTAAATTATGTGAACAATACATTCTCAGATGTCAAGTAACAGCTATTTTAAGTAAGACCTCTTCATTTTGTTTATTCAGTAGTCTTAGGGTTAAAAAGATGAAGCCTTTCTTTTGCATAAAATCCGAGAAATATAAAGCAAATATTACGTATGCAAGTGAAGAGTTATATTATGATATATTGATATCCTAGGTTCTTGTGCATAGCAGAATCATAAGGTGTTGATTAAATTTTTCCCTTCTATCACTTTCTTAGTCTATGTTATCATGGTTCAACAATGCAATTTAGGAGATTAACATGTATTTGAAAGATTGCATCGAACCTTTTTGTAGGAGTTGAAACGGCTCATCTTATATGTGGTGGTTGCCGAACTTTATTGATGTATCCTCGTGGTGCAGCAACTGTGAGATGTTCCTGCTGTAACATGATCAATAATGTCAGATCAGGTGATGACAAGATATTTTATTTATTATTCCTGACATTCTATTTGTCCTTCTGGCCAGTAATATAGCTCCTGTTCTTAATTTCTTTAGTCCTTTATAGTATATCCCTGAATATGCTGGTCCGACCTGGGAGAGATATTCTCATGAAACTCCTAGTTTTTAGTTTTACTATTAACCATCTTGGACACATTTCGACTGTTTTAGTTTTGCCGAAAGCGAAATTTGACCTCTCTTAAGTTGCCAAATATCTGTACTTGTCAATGCATCCTATCAGTAGTTTTGTGATCATTCAAATGCAAACCACAAATTGGACGACAATAAGTTGATTTATAATAACGGTGTCATTCTTAGAAGGTTTTAATTTTGTTTTTGCCTGTGATCAGCAAATAGTGTAGCTCATGTGAACTGTGCCCAGTGCCGTACTACTCTCATGTATCCTTACGGAGCTCCATCTGTCAAATGCGCCATATGCCATTATGTTACAAACACCGGGGTACTGCCGAAATCTCATCTCTTCTAATATTCCTCCTCCATTTTCTCCAATATCTTTTGCTATCTTCTTCAGTTTTTGAGTAACATAAATATTTTCTTCTTCTTCTTCTTCTTTTTCCTTTAGATGACCAATATGACGGCTCCTGCTTCCGTGCCGCAGAGGCCTAATGAATATCCGTCAACTTCAGCTGTATGTATTTTATTTTAGTCAAGTTGGTGATTTAAATTCGAATACATATATATTCGACCGTACTAGTTTTACTTATTCATATTTATTTTACCTCTGAATTGTTTCAGCCTCCATCGCAAGGCAACAACGTCACGGTTGTCGTCGAGAACCCTAAGTCGGTGGACGAAAGAGGCAACTTGGTAAGCATCTTTTATCACTATAGCCCGAGCTTTTGCGAAAAGCTGATTTTACTTTTGAATCACTTCAATTCACCTTGCGCGATGCAGGTAAACAATGTTGTAGTCGGAGTTACGGTCGGGAAGAAATGACACTGCAGTCGCGCAGTCACCGCCGTTCCTTGCATTTGCTTATACATGAAAGTTGGAATCCTCCTAATTTCCTCGGCGTAAAGACATGATGAAACACAAAATAATGTGGTCGTAATTGTTGTGCTTGGCGCGAAAAGCCCATTGGTTTCATATTTGCAGCGCAGTTGTGTAATTGTTTTCGTGGTTTCTGTAAATTTTAACTCTTCTGTACGCTATCCCAAAAAAAAATTAAAAAAAAAAACAAAAAGATTATATTCGAGCTCAGATGTGTAGATTTCGTCTGATAATCGGACGGTTGTGAAGGACCCACCCTATCACAGATCACACAAATGATCATCACAGCTCGAATATGAAATGGGGTGAGAGAGGCTCGAACTCTCGACCTCAGGATAACTCAAACAAGCTATGAGACCTACGCGCTAGCCAACTGCGCCACCACCCCTTTGTTGTTCAAGTTTCATTTTTTACTTATAAAAACTATCGTTTGACTTAGTCCAAAGAATTTCATGTAAGTTTTTGATTCCAAAATGTGTTTGAATTCGACAAAAAAGCAAATAATAAGGGGTCTGGGTGGGGATTTGAGTGCCAAGTAGGAAGTCAAATTCTTAGTTCTCAAAAACAGGAAAAAGAAAAAAATATATATATTAAAAAAAAAAGTTGTGATTGTTTGGGTGGTTTCGGTGCGGGCAGAGCATGTTTGTTTAGATGGAAGTCCGGGGTTGCAGCGAGGAGTCCGTGTAACTGAAGTTTGCGAATGTTTGATAATAACAAAAAATTTGGACTTCCATTCGCGTGCATGCGTTCCTGTCTCATAGGACAGCGATTTCGCAAACAAGAGGAAGTTACGACTTATCCTTTAATTTTTTTTTATTTTTTTTTCACTAGAATGGCTAAATCACGACTGAATCTACAGCACATGAAACTTAAAATCAATCGAGATCGGCAACCAATAGCTGGTTTAGATCACCAGTTTGCTTCAGCTATCCTATCCTGGATAATTGATAATAAGATTATTTTTTATTCCTAAATTATATATTTATCATTTATGTAGAATGAAAAATAAACATGGAGGTGTCGTGGTGTAGTTGGTTATCACGTCAGTCTAACACACTGAAGGTCTCCGGTTCGAACCCGGGCGACGCCAAAATTAATTTTGAAATAAATTTTTTAAGATTTTTTTTAAAATTTATTTTTCCTGATCTTTATAATAAAAACTATTTATATATATATAGTGCAAGAGAGAATTTGTTGGTTAATGAATGAAGCAAATCTAATGAATCCGCAAAATATACATTTTCGAAACTTCTAAATTTTTAGTCACACTTATAGAAGAGAGACTAGAATTTGTAGGTTAATTAATAAACCAAATCTAATGAACCCACATAATATACATTTTAGAAATTTCTAAATCTCTAGTTACATAGGATTTTCAGGGTGCATGTTTTGACTCTCTCTCTCTCTCTCTTTTTGTTTTTATTAATCAAATATTATTAAAGTAATTTTTTTTATTTTAATAAAGAATATTATAACCTTTATAGCTTATAGAGGCCAACAAGAATTAAAAGATTTAGATTTTGTTGGATAATATAGCAGCTAAAAGCGTCATTTTTATAATATAAAAAACTCAAAAACTGTGAAGTGCATTTAATCTTTTTTTTATTGTATTATTAAAAAAATATTTTATATTGTATGAGAAATATGATTGGGGTGCAATAAATTATATGTATTAATATAAATGGCACACCCATTCTATAGCAAGGAGGAGCTCTAATTCAAAACTTATAATTTAAAATTTTCAATATATTTTCAAACAAATTAATTTAAAAACTAAAGTGTAATATATATATATATATATATATATATATATATATATATATATATATATATATAATATATATATATATATATATATATATATATATATATATAAACCAAAAGTTAAAGGTTTTTTAAAAAAGAAACATTTACATATGGTGACTAGTGTAGTGACTATCCCATACATGATTCTATTATAACCTTTTTATTTTTTAATACCATATTAGTCATGTTGTTGAGCACATCATAGCCATGTGCTAGTGGGGCCTATGCAACATTATCAGTTATATGCCAAATATGGAAAATTTTTACCTACTCAAAACCTATTTACTATTTGGTGGAGGTTGCATGGAGTTGTAGCCCCTTTTTGGGACATTGATATAATGTTAATTAATTAAGATGAATTTAAACATGTAAGGTGTTTGAGGCATTGGTTTAGGCTTCGTTTGGGATTGCGGGGAGATCACGTTACGTGCGGTGAGAAAGTACGTTGAAAAAATACTATGTTTGTTTCTGTACGTAATATTGCGTTCCGCATATCGCGATGAGTCGGTTACGCTATATTTTCTCTGGTCACACCGGAGAACGTAGAAGTATATCCCTATATATTTTTTTCACAACTCTATTTTATCTAATAGCGTTAGATAGGCCTCAATACCAAACTAAACCTTAGTTAAGAGGTGACTCCTTTTGTAGGGCACTGTTTAATTTATTTTAAATTGATTTTTAAGTCCATAATATTAGATTCCAAATCATGCACTACATCTCTACGTGCATAATCTACTATAATCAAACTGTAGCAACTCGTACATTAGATAACCGTGACACCTCAGATCAGAATTGGCTGATGAAGTATAACAATAAAGGGAAAACTTCAAAAAATAACTCTGTGGTTTCACACTTTTTCAAAAAAAATCCTGTGGTTTATAGTGTATCAAGTTAGTACCATGTGGGTTCTTACTTTATCACTTTAGTACCCTGTGGTTTGAAGTGTATCAAACTAGTATCCTGTGGTTTTGAACTTTATCACTTTAGTACCATGTGGTTTCACACTTTATCACTTTAGTACCTTATAATTTAAAAAACCACAGGGTATTAACTTAAAACAAAATTAAAACCACAGGGTACTAAAGTGATAAAGTGCAAAACCACAGGGTACTAACCTGATACACTTCAAACCACAGGGTGCTAAAGTGATAAAGTAAGAAACCACATGGTACTAACTTGATACACTTGAAACCACAGGAGGAGTTTTTGAAAAAATATGAAACCACAAAGAGGGTTTTTGAAGTTTTTCCAATAAATAATTCATCATTGACAAGTATGCCTCGTTTTATCGACAAATACTAGTGGACTTCTGAGTAATAAGATCTGAATTATAGAGTCCTAAAATAAAATTGTAGTTTAATATGAAAGGGGCTTCATTTCTAAGTTACCAACTAAAGTGTTTCACCTTAAAAAGAGCCCATAACCACTTATTAACAAATCTTCATGAAATGGACATGACATTGCTTCATCAAATTACATGATAGATCTACTTGATGATATTAATAATGTCACTTATTATTATTATACAATTAAAGGTGATAGTTAAGAACCCTGATAAGAAATGTGGTCCAATTGGGAACATTGTGTAGACCAAAATGCAATGCAATAAAAGATGCGTGCACTTGTATGCTTTGTACTTATCCTTTGCTTTAATAAATGTGGGCATGATTGGATTCAATTCCTTCTTGATCTGAGGTGTTGATTGAAAGGGACCCCAACAACAACACAGTATGGTACTTGGTTAATAATATAAAATAATACATCTCCCACAAAATTAATCTATCATTAATTAGATTGAGCAAATTAAGTTATGGGTTCTTTTTTCTAATGTAGATATATAGCCCACGTGATATGTGCAGGATCGTTGGCGCTAATCATTAATCTCAAAAGCTCGAGTTATTAGAAATACGCAACCAATTCATTTACAACGTATAGATATAGTGCCTACGGATCTCGATTGTGACTCGGTCCAACCAGTCTCACATCATTTCGAATATGACTCGGCCCAATATGACTTTCCGCCACAGGACAAGATACTGACTCATTTAAGACAACAATATGGAACATAACTTTTGTTTGTGGAAATTTTTATCTTTGTGGACAACGCAAATGATCAGTAAATGATTAGCGAACATGACTCGATACAACATGACCTTCCGCCACAGGGTAAGATGTTGGCTCATTTAAGCCAACAATGTGAACCATAACTTTTGTTTGTGGAAGTTTCTATCTTTGTGGACAACCCAAATGATTAGCGAACATCACTCGACTGGATACTGACTCATTTAAGCCAATAATGTGAAGTATAACTTTTGTTTGTGGAAGTTTCTATCTTTGTGGACAAAGCAAATGATTAGCAAATGATAAACAATGTGGTTAGAATGATTAATCACTTGCTTTGGTTGGATGGTAAAGAGGAATAGAAGAAGTGGCAAAAAAAAAAAAAAAAAAAGCCGCTATTGTGAGTTCCCCAGAATGCTCCTCTTATATATATTGATCAGATACTTAGTATATGCATAAACTATTTAATAGCACACGATTAAATTTTTGTTTAGAATTTTAACTCATTAAATAAACAGATGGGGATTTAAATTCGCAATGTTATATAGAACTGAAAGGATTTTTAATTGACTTTTAATGCTATGTGGAAAAAAAAAAGAAAACAAATTTAGCAGCAAACAATATAAGAACAGTAGTGTTGCCGACCGTCCCTAAAACAAGTGGCAAAAAGACTTGGTGGTTGGTACTCGAGATCCGAGTTCGAATACTAGTTGATTCACAGTTCTAGCTAAATTTATTTCTTAACGAAATAAACGAAGCGGATAGCGTCCTATCTATCTCTCAAACAAAAAATATAAGAACAGTGTTAACATCATTCTTAAAGTGGAGAGTTTTGATGGATTAATGCACAGAGCCCTAGCTATCATATGATCTATACAAGACAATCTGTGCATAACATGTCAACAGTAGATGGATACATCAAGAGAGAGCATATATTGTCTGATACTTACAACAGAACTCATAGAAATATCTAATCCAAGTTGTGTGTGTGGGGTTGAGAGAGAGAGAGAGAGAGAGAGAGAGAGAGAGAGGGGGGGGGGTCAAAGATAGGAAAAATTTCAAATACAATACCTATAATTTCACATTTTCTTATTTTAATATCTTATAGTTTAAAGTATACCAATTTAGTGACATGTGCTTTTATTTTTATCTTTTTATTGTTGATACCGCTATTTTTTTTTGTTAAATTAGTGACGCAGTTAAAACTAAAGAATACTAACGTGATTATTCAATAAATCTAGACAAGGTATCTGA
The DNA here is from genome assembly GCA_025177825.1 of Aechmea fasciata. Taxonomy (NCBI): domain Eukaryota; kingdom Viridiplantae; phylum Streptophyta; class Magnoliopsida; order Poales; family Bromeliaceae; genus Aechmea; species Aechmea fasciata. Next base: position 8,393,992 of record CM045946.1, read on the forward strand.
AGTTCTTTTGTATATAACTTAACAAAATATTAACAAAAAAGCTGACGAAAAGATAAAAATGAAATCACAGGACAGTAACATGATATACTTTAAACCACAAGATTTAAAATAAAAAAATACGAAACTACGGAGGTGGTATCTGAAGTTTACCCTGTAAAGATATGATACATGATCAGTGGCCATGTTACCAAAGGGCCCACAGCCACTGACAGTAGTCTTTTCTATGCTGTTTACATCAAAGAATAGTTGAAAGAAAACGAGGGAGAGGAGCTGTCTGCTGCCCCCACATAACATGGCTGAATCCTGCAAGACCCTCTTCTTTCTGCTGATCACCATCCCTCCAGTTGGCAGCTTCAAAGGGGCCCTCCACAAAATTCTCTTCTTTGGGGTGAAGTTTGTGGATGGTCCCTCCACTATTCTGATACTGCAACTTTGGTCTCTAAATTTTTCACTTAAAACTTTTAATACTCTTTAAAAATTACAGGAAGTCCATAGTCCACAAAATTACTATATCTTGATCAGATAATTAAAGTTCGTTTCGAGAATATCTTTTCCTAGCTAGTCAATTCCTAGTAGGCATAATGATACTTTCATTGTGTCCACAATAGTGACACATGAATATCTACTATAATCTTCATTCTACTTTCCGGCCTTGTTTTGTGTAAAACGCAGCGGAAGTATTCGTTCGTACTTTTTTGCGGAAGCGATTCGCGTTACAACGTCCGGATCGTAGAGGTTGATTCGCGTGTTCTTGGATCGTCTTCTTACGCTCCGAACTCGCGATCGATCGAACTACAAACGAGCACGATCGCAAATCCACCGTTCAAGTCCCTCTTGATTAATAGATTAATGGAGGATGTGGAGAACCTTCGGCTTTCCGTATATTGTTTAATGTGGAATCACCACTATATTTATAGGGGATTACAGAATCATATTCGCATAAGAGATAGGGTCAAATCGGTTATAAATTGTTATTCTAACATGATTAAAACTTATTCCTAATTAGCTTACCAATTAAAAACGAGATTAATCCTAATCCAATTAGACAACATGACAACCGTCGGATCGAGCCCGATCATGGACGCACCCGCTTCGATTTAACCGAATGCCAACATTTTGAGTACGCGGGGAAAAGAAATTAGAAGGATTATTATAGCTCGTATTTATTGAGAAGCTTCTTAACGAGTTCTCATTGAGACAGTTTGCTCACATATAATTCACCTCATATGAGAATCTTAAAAGTCGGTTCTAGTTTAGAAGTTCTCCGTCCAAATCTCTTAACTCCGCGTTTGAACGGTGGATTTAGAGAGCCCGATCTGGTTGAATGAGGAGCTTATCGTTTAAGTGTTTTTCAAATTTTATCGTGGTCATTCTACAAGGAAAACTCTGAAAAATTCCGAAACTAAAGTGGGTTTTTTGAGAAAAGGTAGCAAACTACCTGCTTCATTTATTAGTCAAAGTGAACTAACTATACATGATTAAAGTAGCCGGGGGCTCCGAAAAAAGATAGAAAGAAAAAAGAAACCAAAAGTAAGAAGAAAACTAAGAAACGAAGGCGGAGGCGAGGGAGGAACAGGCTGAGGGAACGTTCAGTGAACAGCTGAGGGCTCGCTCGATCCACTCATAAAGCAAGCGTTTGATACGTTTCAGCGAGACCGGAGGGATCGGCGATTTGTCACAGAAGATAAAGCTGTTCCTTTCAGTCCAGACCACCCATCAGACAGTCGCCAAAAGAGTTAGACCTTTAATTCTCTTTCCCGCATCAGCTCGACTGATAGCCCTTTTCCAAAGGCCCCGAACTTCATCCATGCGCTCAGTGTAAAGGAACGAGCCTTCCGCACCGAGAAATAAGTATCGAACAAATATACAGTAAATTCAGAAAATTCCAAAACTAAAGTGTTCTTAAGTAAAAGTTCATGGATTAAGTTGCAATATCAGGTTAGCAGAGGGACTATGCAAGATTCCTATATTTGAATTCTCTCTCTCTCTCTCTCTCTCTCTCTCTCTATCAACAAGGCAAGTTGCAAGATGATTCTGCTATATATACAGTAGCTTAAGACACACACACACAGAGCCTAAATGGGCCCAGTAATCTCACATCACTCACCCACCCAACATGCTGCTGCACTACTGAGCCATTATTAGCATATCAGAGATATTTTAATAGATCAGGTTCATCTGCAGTGCCCATAACCTTTCCCCAAAAGGAAAGTTGAGGTTGGAGAGTGGTGGCAAAATCCCAGCTCCTGTGTAAGCAGTACATGTGGGGATTTAATCATCCAAAAATGGCATATGAGACACACAATCATGAGCTTATTTAATTTCCCTTTTGTGTTCTGTCCTTTGGATTCTTTGTTTCTCAACAACTGACACCAAAAGCTCTCAAAATTTAAAAAAACCAAACTGTGGTGAGTGTTGTATATAATACTCTCAACAGCAAATAAGTGGGCATTAATTGTTTGCATCTTTTAAAAGCTTTTTCAATCTAGTAACAATGGATATATATATATTTATTTATTTATTAATTCACAAAAGAAATAATATATATATAGAGAGAGAGAGAACAGAGAGTATAGAGCTACTATGCTATCGGAAGTATAGAGAATCTAATGCTTCCGATTTTTTGGCCGTTAGATCAGCCCATTTAATTATTTTTAATCTTTGGATTAATACTATTATCCTGTACGGACCACTCAACCCTAAGGGTACTTCTTAACCATGAAAGGACGGCAATTATCTCAACCATATAATTTTTAATCCAAAGGTCAAAATATCGAAAGTATCAAATGCTCTATGCTTCCGATAGCATAGTAGCTCTACACTATATATGTATATATATATATATATATATATATATATATATATATATATATATATATAGAGAGAGAGAGAGAGAGAGAGAGAGAGAGAGCTGTATACTATCGACTACCAAGTTGTTTTCAATTATGCGGCTTTCGAATCGACGATCGGCTCCATTAGACTTGATCTACACTATTAAAAGTATTTGGAAACTAAATTTCATAATTTTTCGGCATCATTTACCTATCAAACGAATAGTAAAAAAATGGACGGCTGAAAATAAATATTTCATAAAAAATGATGATAAAAGATTTGAATTTCAGATCAGAGTTATTGATCTTACTCCAAATAGTGAAAAAAAAATTCTATAAAATTTTCATGAGATTTGAATTATTTTACACTATTAAATTCACAAACGCATCGCATCTACTATTAAAATTGTCAATTTTAAGTCCTTTTGATCACTAGCAATATGATACCGAAAAATTATGAAATTTAGTTTCCAAATACTTTTAATAGTATAGAACAAGTCTAACAGAACCGATCGTCGATTCGGAAGCCGCATCATTGAAAACAACTTGGTAGCAGATAGTATACTAGCCTAGCTCTCTCTCTCTCTCTCTCTCTCTCTCTCTCTCTCTCTCTCTCTCTATATATATATATATATATTTATATATTGATGGATAGTTTCAATTTTTTACTAAGGCATCATCACCACGGAGGTCCGGTCCAGTCTTTTCTAAGACCGCCGATGATTAAAAAGAAAAAAATCAAAATCAAAATCAAAATAGTACAGCACAAACAATAATGTTCCAAATTTGCTGATCTCAGTAATTACCAAATGAAAATTTACACTTGTTAGATATTTATCCCTAGCAATAAAAAAGGGGGGGGAAAAAATTTAAACTCTCATAAGAAATATCAATAAATTAATGCATCAGAAAGTTTCTGGGCAAGGAAAGATGATCATTTTTCGCCATTTCATCTCTTCACATAAAAGAAGAAAAATGAGTTCTAACTAACAATTAGATACTTATTTCGGCCGCCAATCCGAATGTCTCGTCCGCAAAAATGAGCAGAAAGCAGCAGTCATGTTACAGATGCAGTACGCGGGTCCGATTGCGCGGAATTTCCTCCAAGTATGAACCGTTATCCGCTAACCTGTCGACATCGAGAAAAAAGATGCTTAAAGTTTCGATTTCGAAAGCTCTGATGCTAACTCCTCTGCTTCCCTTATTCGTACGAATTCGTGAAGAATATAAAGGCCGCAAATTGGAAAGAAGTAAATGGTGGCGAAATGAAATTGATTGCTGTCGACGACGACGCCGTCGGATACGAACAAATGGACCCATCATGGGGCTCAAATTAGCTGGTGCCAATATATTCGCGCGCAACAGTTTGTTCTTATCTGCCACAAACTTTGATCCCAATTTCTTTTATGTTCTCCGAGGGGTTTCGACCCCGCTTTAGTCCTACAAATTTGCTTCCATTAGCCTACCATCTAAAACAGATGCGACCTCGGCGTCGTACCTAAAATTCGTTGCTGCTAGGACCAATCTCAGACCGAATGACTCAATGAAATTACGCTGACACTTCCACGTATTACGCGTAACATAATCAATTCACCTCCGACCGTCAAATTAAATGTGAACAACCGACCCTCGACGCTGACGCGGCGTCTACTTTAGATGGCAGAATATGTAACAGAAGGACTTAATTGTTACCGACAGTAAGAACTCGGTAGTGATACCGTCTATGAAAAACTAAATCTTGCTGAATATATAGCAGGCGAAAAGCATCGATAATTTACTCGACTATGTCTTACCAGCTTTGTCCTTCGGAGTACTTTCGGATGGAGAAACTCCGGAGATTGGCTCCGCTGAACTCTGATGCTGCTGCGCTGTTTTAGGTTCGTATGCATCGCAACTCATCGCCTGCGAAAAAAAAGAATTCATGCGAAAATCTTTTAGAAAAAGTAGGAAAAAAAAACACATATAAAAAACAGAATGTAAATTCGTACAAGAGCGACGAACCTGAGATTGTGGCGGAAAGTGATTAAGACCAAGTAAACCAGCTCCGAGAGGTACATTCGGCATTTGGTTGGAGAAATTTGCCGCGTTTGCTGTAGAAGTCGAGGCCATAAACTGATTATTCATGAATGGCGCTCTCGACATCGGAGCCGGACTATGCAGCGAAGGAATGGAGGCAGGACCCACGCGCGACATGTATTGGTGGAACCCCCGAAACATCATCGGCCCCATACCATTTCCCATCCACAGAAACTGCGAGACATGTAAGAACAAATTTTTTTTTTTTCTCTTTCTCTAAATGAATCGATGGTTCGAAGTAAGAATCAAAGCAAATAGAAATTTGTTTCTGACCTGAACTTGTAGTTGAAGCGACTTCAAGTACTCGATCGCCTCATCTAATATAGATGCTTTGTCACTCTGAAATGATCAGCACTAGCATATTGAAATTTGTATTGTTTTTTTTCCTATGTGCAGTTGCATACAATTATTTTGCAATAACCATGTATAAGATTGCTTAAACACCAAACTCTCCGAATCGATTAAAAACTTAAAACTTTGTACACGATACGAAATTGCCGCGACAAAGACATCTTACCTTGTTGCAGTGAGGTATGAGCTCTTGCAGTGCTCTCATTTTCTCATTAATTCTATCTCTTCTTCTCTATCGAATAAAAGATACAATAAGAAGATGAGCTGCAACTAAGTTTAAAAAAAAAAAAAGAACGAAAAAAAGGATCTTCGACAATTTTCACCCTCTCTGACAGGTTGTGAACTTCAGCAGCACGGCTTCTGCGCGTAGATGTAGACGGCTGAGCCTGGTTATTCGCCTCGACGGATTCATTCTCCACGTCCTACATAATTTCAAGCGCCGTTTTGAAAGATGAGAAATTACTACAAAGCAAGACTCCAAAATAGAGCTTCTACTTTACCTCGCTGCGGCTTTCGAATTCCTCCATTCCTCTTCCCTTTCTCTTGTTGTTGTGTTGTCCCGTTCGTCCGAAACCGAAACTACAACCGGAACCGCCCGACGACGAAGCCACAGCGGCTTCTTGCGAAGCCAATCTAGTGTGAGCTTCTTCTTTCGAGCTTCTTCTTGAAGCGGAAGCTCCGGCGTTGCCGCTGCTCGCAATCTGCCTCAACTTAGCAGGCACTTGAATTTGGTTGCTCACGCAAATGCTCGACGCGACCGTCATCATCGACGACGACGACGCTCCCGCCACTCCCAAATCCCCACTCTCCACCCTCTTCTCCCCCGGTAACGGATTCGACGCCCCTGCATCACCACCCTTCCATTGTTTCGCGAAGTGCGAGAAGCCAACCGCATCATTCTCCGCGCCCGGTCGCTCTTCGTCGGCATTCGGCATGTCGAAAAAGAACTCAGAGTAGAAATCCCTGTCCATCGAATCCTCGAGCGGGTATTGGAACCACGGCGCGGCCTCGTCTCGCGTAAGACTGCTCGTGGTCGCGACGGTCGCCGCTGATTTCAGCATCGGATCATCGTGCTTACGCAATTGCCTGAATTCGGGGGCTAAGGCCGGCGGGGGTTTTCGATGAGTTTGGCTCTGCATGACAACATGCCCATTCTGCCACAGCAGTTCTATGAGCTCATTGTCTGCTCTGCATCATCATCATCAGAACATGAAAACTAATGTTGAGGCTAGTAAATGTTAAAATTGAGCTAAAATCGGAGAAAATTTCCGCGGCAAGGGACTGACCCAATAGGTTTTCCTTGATCCGGCGCGGCGACGAGATCTCGAAGAGATCGCGATTCGTCGTCCATCTTCCAATTCGGAACAAATTGGTTCATTTGATCTGCTTATTGAGATCTACTTCACAGTTCACACAACACTGCAGTTATTGAAAAGCAAATGAATTGATCTTATTAGGAGATCATATATATAATAATAATACATAACACATTAGCAACTTGTGTAGTTGCATGCATGCACAATATATATAGTTTGAACATTATTAGAACATGGATCATATATGTAACATGGCCAAGGCATAAAATGCACAATAATAAGTGGAATTTGAAGGGGGAAAAAAAAACAAAATTAATGAGGATTCTACAATAAATATTGGAGATGGATCATAGATATATATATAAGATCAAAAAGATACAGCACAAAAGAGGAGGTGTGTTTTTTTAATGAAAAAAGAGGAAAAATCATGCAGTTAAAGGAAAGGAAATGAACTTTTTGTATAGTTTATATAAAACAAATCAAAACAGTGAAAATACCCATATGTAAACATTAAAAAAAAAGAAAAAAAGAACCCATTTATTAAAATGAATGATGAATTATGACAAGTTTAAAGCACAATAAAATTAGCTACTCAGATGAGCAAAAAACTGCAGCTTTTTCATGAAGCAAAACGTGGTGAGATCCATATAAAGAAAAAAAGGAAAAAAAAAAAAAAAAAAAAAGAAGGAATAGGAGATAAATAAAAATAATAGTGGGTACAAATTAAAAAGATAACCTTTTTGCAAAAGAGCTTAGCTTCAATTCTTCTTACATTTGTTCCACTCAATAGCTTCAACACTGGAGAGTTTATAATTACACAACAAATATATATTTACACGTAGCCCCCTCATTGGTTCCATATTTAGTATTTCGTACTTCGTTTTTTTTAATTTTTTTTCAAAAAACTTTTATGCGGACGGATTCGGATTGAGAAGAGGACGTGACATTAGTACTGGAATAGTACTGTGCGGGCACTCGCATAATCGCATCACACTTTCATATGTAGTAACTCTATATATAAGTAAGTAGATCATATTATATAAAATTAAAACATTAAAAAATATTAAAAAATATTAAAAAATTAAAATCTGTCCCATGTATTTTCATGTATAATGTATAATATGTATAATATATTAGAAAACATGTAGAGTCTCGGACATAAATATAAATACTGGACATAGCTGAACACTTCTAATAAAATATATATATATATATATATATATATATATATATATATATATATATATATATATATATATATATATATATATATATATATATATATTATTGAAATATTATTATAATTTTAATATGAAGAAGAGTGAATAATATTTTTATTTGTAGTTCATATATTTAAAAGAAAATTATTTTCACCATGCATAATTTTTTATATATATCGTCCAAAATAAACTTGTATGTATTCACAGAAAAAACAAAACTTTTATCATCTTATATAATATATACGTAAAAAAAATATAATAAAATTTTTTATTGTACATTTAATGGGTTGAAATGTGGATGCGGACGAACGGGCATTCATAGCGTGTCCACGTCGAACAAGAGTCTGACGCAGACATACGAAATTTATAACCATATTTGTAATATTTAAGCGTAGACAAAAATAAAAGAAAAGCTTTATTATGATCTATATAGCATCAAATATAATAAGTAATATTGTTTAAACCAGCTAATATATATTTTGTTTGATTTCGTACTTATTTATTTCGAAGAATTCATCTCAACCCTTCAAATTATATGTATACACGAATGCATCGTAGTTTACTCACCAAACAGATAAGCAAAATTTAAAATTTAACGAGAAATTAAGCTTAGAATCTAAATATAAATTTTTGATAACTTTTTTTTTATGTAATAATATTATGTCGATAAGTGAATGGTTATAGAAAATGAACTTATATGATCTCCTTCAATTGAGAGAGACTCTAATAATATTGTGTTACTTAGCTTGTGTTTGATTCGGAATTAAAGAGTAAAATAACTTCTTAATCTTAATTTTATTTTCAAACTGTAGTTAAAAGATTTATTCAATAAAAACAGATTAGAAATATAATATAATAAGATATTTAAAACCGATATTTTTAATTCGCACCCGCATATTGGCTTATGAAGGTACGTCCGCATAGAACTTTTTTTTTTTTTTCGGTGAGGAGTTGAGCGCGAAATTTGATGCAGCCGTAATTTTCGTCAGCGTTGCCGATTCCAATGACCGCATAAATTTTGACTTAGTTTGGTATTAAGTTCTATCTAACGTTATTAAATAAAATAAAATTATAAAAAAAACATAGCTCTTTCGACTTACACCGCTTTCCCAAATCCGGCAGGATCTCGTCGTGTAAGACTAATATTGAGTTCTATCTAATGCTATTAGATAAAATAGAGTTGTGAAAAAATATATCAGAACATAATATTACTTACAACATATATCTAATATTTAAGCTAACGATTTCTACACAAACATTTAACTCGTGTTCACTATTTTCTATTTTTTTATGTTTTATGTTTTAGCTTTAAAAACATAATATATATACATATAGTTAACTTAATTTTTGTTTTTTAAAATATTTATTAATTGTAAAATATTAATGAATATTTACAGTGCCCACACTCAAAATTTGACCTGATTTGAACTCAATCAATTGTTAAACGAGCCATTAATCTCTGGTTTGATTAAAAATTTAGCTCGAATGGACTCGACAAAAATCACTTCATTTACACTTAATTTGGCTTAAAATTTTGCCCTTTATTAAGGTACTAATCTGAGTTAAACAAATTCACTTTGACACTTCACAGAATCTTTAAAATTTCTAAAATTTTTTAATATGTTTTCAAAAGTTTTTTTTTTTTTGTGCTATATAATAAATTGATGATACTTAAAAATCTTAAATGCATATTGTGGGACAAGGAAGTGACCAAAATAAAGCAATGTTACTTATGGAGGTTAAATTAATGGAGAACTTTAAATACTATTTATGTGGTTTCGCCTTCTTAGTTTAGTATTCTATAATTTAAAGTATATTACTTTCTTTTTATTTTTTTCTTCATTAAGTGATAAAATTTTTTATTCTTTTTATAATTTTGTTTTATTAATTAATTAATTAAAAAAAGTGTTTGATACAATTTGATAAAATATAAAATTAAAGTTTATATTAAATATGATAAATTATCCATTTTCTTAAAAAAAAAAGAAGTAAAAATAACAGGATGTTCTTGAAGTATTAGGAGATACAAATTATTGAAGTAAAAATGAACTTGAATTAAATAGAAAAAAAATTATTAATACTAATTTTCGATGACTCAAATTCAGAATTTTTTATTCTGATACCATGCTAAAAAATAAGATTGAGTTAATAAAGAGCGATGTTTTTTATATCTTATGTATGTGAGCTGTTACATGTTACTTGTACTCCTATTTTATACGTGTAAATTTTACATCCATCGTTTTTAATTTATACAACTAATTAATTTTACAAAGCGACTTTTGTTCTGTAAAAACTTAAAATCATCAGAAAATAATACTTTTAATATTTATATTCATCACTTTTCCTCACATTGAAATTCAAAATTTTTTGATAGATCCAAAACGTGAACTTGAATTAAATAAAAAAAAAATGTTTCAAATATTTTATATTCAACATGACTTCAATCCAACTAATGATTAATTTCAACTAATTCATATTTTTATTCTTAATTAATATATACTTCAATAAAAATGAGTATAAATAAATAAATATCACATATGACTCATCAATTTTGTTAAATAGTGATAGAATTTTTTGGGGAATTTTCTATCTTTATCTCTTGTATGGGAAAGAGCAAGAATATTCTAATTAACACTTTTATAATATTTTAACACCATCCATTCATTTTTTTTTTTCCAAGTCATTTTTATAATATTTTAACACCACCCATTCATTTATTTTTCGAGTCATTTTTATAATATTTTAACACCACCCATTCATTTATTTTCCGAGTAATTTTTGGCCACAAAAAATATCCTCTTCTCTCATTTACCTCTTTTTTTTTCTTTTTTTTTTAAAGGAAAAAAAAAATTTAGTGGTTGAAAAGGAGTGGGGCAACCCCATGTGGCTCACATTTTCTCTTCTCCTTTTTTTTTTTTTTTCTTAATTTGGTAAATATGCATGGAGAACCCCCCAACTACATTTGTTTTGAAATTACTTTAAATTTTATTTTTTTTAGAATTGACATATTTAATTTTAAAAGTTTTTTTAAAAATATATTTTTATCTAATTAAATCAAACTTTTATAATGGACATATAGAAATATATGCTCTTTTTTTTTTTTTATGAAACTATTTGGCTTAAATGGTAAAGCATCCTACCTGTGGCGGGGAGGTCTATGTGAGCGAGCCAGCGAAATAGTATTGATAAAGACGAAGTGTGAGGTTTGTCTAATCCGTACAGGAAATGTTGTTTAAGTGAATTGGTTACGTATTTCTAACCACTCGAGTTTTTGAGATTAATGATTAGCGCCAACGATCCGACAGAAATAACAGAAAATATATTTTAATCAAGTCATTATGATACGCATAATAAAATATAGTTTATAAATACAATTTGCATGTCATTTAGGTTCTGTTGCGACTAGAAAATATGTAATGTATGATAAAATTAAAATGTGGTAGGACAATATTTTATTTTTTCTCTATAATTTTTTTTTGTTTGCATTGTGTAGATCGTAATGATTTTAAACATCCAAAGTAACAAACTTGAATATTAAATGAGAAAAAATTAAATAAAGCTATGGGCTGAAGAGTAGTTTTTAAACTTGATTAATTAAATGTGAGTAAATTAAATGAAGTGAGAAACATACTATGTTGAAAATGTGAAACAACCGTTTATCTCGAAAAGCTTAAACTGTCGAAGAACAATTTTCTTGATATTTATATTAAATACAGTAATATAATATTTTAGTTATTGCTAATAGCAACTCATTAGTATTTCATTAATTAAATTGGACCATGGAGACTCCATTGCAACCATCCAAAAAATTTAAGTCAAAAGTTGCAAAAAAGGTAATTTAACCTACATTTTATTTTTTTAGCTAAAATACCTTCAACTTTATAAGGTCCCAAAACTTATTCATTTACTTTAACCTTTATCCCATGTAAAGATAAACTCCTCAACCTTATCCTCATCCAGGTATCTTGGACTAAATATCTTGTCAAAAAAGTAAAGGAAAAAGTCAAAAATAGGGCCTTAAAAATCTACATTATATATGTTAATGATATATCATGGAACTTCTTATCTGGTAGAATTATATACTCAGAATAACTTTTAGAGCCGGCCGTTTGGTTATATGTAATTACAACTATATATCTATACTTCAATTAATTATAACTATATGTAAATTTAAATTTAGTGTCTGATCTGATATATTAGAATCCACTATTGCAATTGGAACTACACGAGGAGGCTCAACTGCAGCAATGGCGTAGTTCCAACTGCTGCAGTTGGATAGAGTATAAAAAGTAAACTTACATCTCTAATGATCATTTTTAATAAATAATATTTTTTTTCTATATTGAAGGCCATATAAAATTTTATAAATGTACTTTTCAAGTACACACAATCAAATAAATTATTTATAATTACAATGTCTTCTACCGCATCCAACCAAACAAGATATATATAGTTATAACTGTTGCATCTTTAGCTGTATATTACAGTACTGTGTTTCTAATATATTGCATCCAACCAAACGATCCCTTACATTTTGCAATTAATTGGAATAGCTTTATATACTTGTTCAATAGATTCTGATCAGTTTCAAAGAAATGGACCAAGGCCCATTATGGGTCCAAATTAGGCCCATTTGCGTTTTTGGTCCTTGTAAGGCTCAAACTGTCTCGTGCCAAGTCGAAACAATAATGGAATATTAATTTTTAGATAGTTTTCATACAAAGAGCATTTCTTAGATGATCTTCATCAACCAATCAAACGTTGAAAGAAATAGTGTCTAACATATATAGTGGGTGGCATATATATATATATATATATATATATAGCTCCTATGCTATTAATAGCAAAGTCATTGGTGCTAAGTTTTTACCTTGGATTGAGAGATGCGGTTAGGATGATGTGGGCCCCCTAGGTTGTGGTTGGTTGAATAGTATGATCTAACGGATGAAAATGATCAAAGTCGTGGATCTAACGGTAAAAAATTTGGTAGCAAGACCTGTTATTGATAAGATGCTTTTACTCTCTCTCTATATATATATATATATATATATATATATATATATATATATATCTATAGTAAGTTTCGGAGGCTCCGTGCTTCGTTATTTTCGATGTTAGTGGCATTCAAATCAACGATTCACACCGTTAAACTTGATTTAGAGTATATAAAGTTCTTAGAAAATAAATTTTAGTTTTTTTCGATATTATTTACTTAGTGAATAAATTATGTCAAAAATCAAAATTAAATAATCTTTAAATTTTGAGTATAGAATTTTTAAATTTAAGATCAAAGATATTGATCTTGTTTTATATAGTATAAAGAATTTTCTATCAAAATTTCACGTGATTTGGATATTTCTACACCGTTAAACTTGCAAACGGCTCACTACTACGGCCATTAAAATTATTTGATTTTGTGCTCCTTCGATCACTAGGCAAATGATATCGAAAAATCATAAAATTTATTTTCTAGGTACTTCAAATACTCTAGATCAAGTTTAATCTGATCGACGATTCGAAGCCATCATCAAAGCGGAACGACGTGGAAGCACGGAAGGCTCGATAGCATAGATAAGAGCCTCACACTATATATATATATATAGAGAGAGAGATAGTAGGGCTACTATACTATTATGAGTATAGAGCCCTTACTACTCATAAGTTGTTTTCGATGTTGGGGTTTTAATCATGATCCACAATAAACATGATCTAGAGTATTTGAATCTTCTAGAAAATAAATTCGTAATTTTTCAAATCATTATAAAGTCCATCAAGCGGGTATAAAATGAACGGTCAAAATCGACGAGCGTCCTAAAAATGGATGATTGAATCTTTCAATTTAAGATCGGAGTTATTGATCTTTATTTAGGTAGTGAATAGAATTTTCTATCAAAAATTCAACAAATTTCGATTCTTTTACACCGTTAAACTAGCAAGTATCCCATACCGGCCGTTAAAAATTGTCAAATTTGTGACCTATTGATCGTAAGGTAAATGATGTCGAAAAATTATAAAATTTTATTTCTAGAAATTTTAAATGCTGTAAATAACGTTTAACGGTGTGGATCGTCGATTCGGAAGCTCTATCATCGAAAACAACTTATGAGTACGAGGACGATCGTGCTCATAATAGTATAAGTAGACTCTATATATATATATATATATATATATATAGAACTAGGCTACTATGTTATTAATAAGACCAAGTCATTGTGCTATCAAGCCATTGGATTGAGAGATGTGTGGTTAGGATGAAGTGGGGCCTCTAGAGTTAAGTGGGTGGTTGGTTGAATAGTATGATCTAACAGATGAAAATCATCAAAGGGGTGGATCTAACGGCAGAAAACTTGGTAGCACCGAATGCTTCGTGCTATTGATAGTATAACGATGACTGTATATATATATATATATATATATATATATATATATATATATATATATAAAGGGTTAGGCTACTATAGTATCTACAAGACGGGAGCTCCAGACTATAGTGTTGTTTTTGATCTTAGAGTGTTCAAATCAACGACGATCCATACCGTTAAATATGATCTAGGATATATGAAGTTCTTAGGAATAAAATTTTAGGTTTTTTCGATATCATTTACTTATGAAATAAATTATGTCAAAATGGACGGTGGAAATTGAATAATCTTTAAAATTTGAGCATAGAATTTTTAAATTCAAGATCAAGAATGTTAACTTTAATATATATAGTTTAAAGTATTTTCTCAAAATTTGAAGAAATTTAGATTCTTCTACACCGTTGAACTCCAAACTCGTCATAATTAATAGCCATTAAAAATTGACAATTTTGAAATGATTTGATCATAAAATAAACTATGTCAAAAAAATATAAAATTTTATTTCTAAAAATTTCAAATATCCTAGATCGATCGGCTTTAACTAGATCGTTGATTTAAACAGAAGATCAAAACGAAACTATAGTACGAACAGTACTATAGATAGCATAAGTGCCTAGCTCTCTCTCTCTCTCTCTCTCTCTCTCTCTCTCTCTCTCTCTCTCTATATATATATATATATATATATATATATATATATATATATAGCAGTAACAGTCGTGGTACATTCATATTTCATAGTAAAAGAGATTTTTCGAGAATAACGATTATTTTATTTAATTTAATATGGTTATCGGAGTATGAGATCTTAAGTTCGAATTCAATCAGAATTATAGCATTATTTAATTTCCTCCGATTCAATTTAAGTTTCCGTGTTCTGGATCTATCAAATATTTTCATTAAAAATACATCCGTAGAAATTAGAAAACAGTAATATTTAATAAAGAAATACGTACGTATTGCATTTTGTAAATCATAAAATGTAATATATATTCTGACCATGCATATATATATATATATATATATATATATATATATATATATATATATATATATATATATATATCTGTATACGTCCGTAGGAAACAGCTAGTAATGAAATTACACTACATAAATAAATAAATAAATACATCAAACCAACAACGTAAAGTGAAACCCCAAACTCCCACCACACAACAAATCTAAAACCAAAGCAAATCACAAGCAAATACATATATAAGAGGACTCTCCCTCTACGAAAAGTGGACTAGATCCCTACACTCTTATTCATCTACGTACGTACGTACCATGCACGCACAGGAGACAAGCACCCGGGGCTCATCACCAACACTTCTCTAGATCTCTATGTATGTATATATAACACCTCATGGTGCTGCTGCGGCGGCCGGATGGTCCTCGGCCGGAGGCGGGACGTGGAAGGGGAAGGGAATCTTCGGGATTTCCGGGATGGTCGGAATAGCAGGAATCGGCGGCAACTCCACCTTCGGGATCGGCGGCAACTCCACCTTCGGGATCGGCGGCACCTCCACCTTCGGGATCGGCGGCTCCTCCACCTTCGGGATCGGTGGCACCTCGAGCTTCGGGATCGGCGGCACCTCGAGCTTCGGGATCGGCGGCACCTCGAGCTTCGGGATCGGTGGCTCCTCGACCTTCGGGATCGGCGGCACCTCCACCTTCGGGATCGGCGGCTCCTCGACCTTCGGGATCGGCGGCACCTCCACCTTCGGGATCGGCGGCTCCTCGACCTTCGGGATCGGTGGCACCTCCACCTTCGGGATCGGCGGCACCTCCACCTTCGGGATCGGCGGCACCTCCACCTTCGGGATCGGCGGCTCCTCGACCTTCGGGATCGGCGGCACCTCCACCTTCGGGATCGGCGGCTCCTCCACCTTCGGGATCGGCGGCACCTCGACCTTCGGGATCGGGGGCTCCTCGACCTTCGGGATAGGTGGCACCTCCACCTTCGGGATCGGTGGCACCTCCACCTTCGGGATCGGCGGCTCCTCGACCTTTGGGATCGGCGGCTCCTCGACCTTCGGGATAGGTGGCACCTCCACCTTCGGAATCGGCGGCACCTCCTCCTTCGGCACGGTTGGCACGGTCGGCTCGGCGGGAATGGGCGGCAGCTTAGGCAGTGTCGGAACGGTTTCGGCGGGAGGGGTTCCCTCCTCTGTGGAAGGAGTGGCGCCTTCGAGCCGGCGGGCTGCGTTGCTCGTGCTGATCGCGACGAGAACAAGCGTAGCCGCGAGGAGTAGAGAAGTTGTCTTAAAAGCCATGCGAGAAGCGGGAGAGAGTATCACAAATTAAAGTGATTAGAGCTTTAGGTGCTGGAGATTGGTTACTACTACTTGGGGCTTGTGATGATGAGATATAGCATGCATGGGGATTACTTGGTGTTTATATAGTGGGGAGGCAAAGGGAGTTGACGTGGAGGAGATTAGGGTTAGATTGGTGGTTGGGATTCAATTGGGTTAAAGTTTCTTGGTGAGAAAAAGATTGATGTGTCTTGTTGTTAGTTCACCAATCCTAACAATTATTATCTCTCTAAGCTACAAATGTCAAGCTATGGTAGGGGTTATTTTTTTTTTAGCTAAAATACCTTCAACTTTATAAGGTCCCAAAACTTATTCATTTATTTTAACCTTTATCCCATGCATGTAAAGATAAACTCCTCAACCTTATCCTCTAATTAACAGGATCTTATTCCACATCCAGATATCTTTGACTAAATATGTTGTCAAAAAAGTAAAGGATAAAGTCAAAAATAGGATCTTAAAAATCTACATTATATATGTTAATGATATATGATGGAACTTGTTATCCATAGCAACTGGAAGAATTATATAGTATATACTCAGAATAACTTTTAGAGCTGGCCGTTTGGTTATATGTAATTACAACTATATATGGATCTGTGCTTCAATTAAATATAACTATATGTAAATTTAAATTCAGTGTCTGATTTGACACATTCGAATCCACTATTGCAATTGGAACTATACAAGAAGGCTCAACTACAGCAATGGCATAGTAGTTATAAACTTACCTCTCTAATCATTTTTAATAAATAATATTTTTTCTATATTGAAGGCCATATAAAATTTTATAAATGTACTTTTCAATCACACACAATCAAATAAATTATTTATAATTACAATGCCTTCTACTGCATCCAACCAAACAAGATATATATAGTTATAACCGTTAGATCTTTAGCTGTATATTAGAGTACTGCGTTTCTAATTACATCCAATCAAAACGCCTTACATTTTGCAATTAATTGGAATAGCTTTGTAGAGTGCAGCTACTATACTATTATGAGTATAATAACTGCACTACTCATAACTTTTCTTCCATCAGATTGGCTTTGGGATGCGTGCCAGATCTGATGGAATGAAGGCTAACGGAGCCGTCTGTTAGAGCATCCCTCTTTTATTTTATTTTTTTTCCCTATCTTTTTTCCTCCAATCAGATCTGGCACTTTTCTCAATACAGTCCTTCTCCCTCACCCCTCCTCATCCCCTTCTCCCTCACCACTTATCAACCACCATCTCCCTCCTCCCCCAGTTTTCCCGCGGGTAGTCGCCCCCCCCTCTCCCCCGGCGGCCACCTCCTCTCCCCCTCCCCGGCGCGGGTAGCTCCCCTCCCTCCACGGCCAACTACTCCCCTCCCTCCCGGCGCGGGTAGCCCCCCTACCCCCGCGCCTCCCTCCCCCCATCGCGGGGGTCGAACCCGTGCCGGGGAGGGGGAGAGGAGGTGGCCGCCGGGGGGGGGGGGGGACTTCCCACGGGAAAGCTGGGGGAGGAAAGCTGGGGGAGGAGGGAGATGGTGGTGGATAAGTGGTGAGGGAGAAGTACTGTATTGAGAAAAGTGCCGGACTGATTGGAGGAAAAAGGAAAAAAAAAGAAAAAAAAAAAGAAAGGAAAGGGTATGGTCTAACAGAGGCTCCGTTAGCCTTCTCTCCATCAGATCTGGCACGCATCCCAAAGCTAATCTGATGGAGGAGAAGTTATGAGTAGTGCGGCTACTATACTCATAATAGTATAGTAGCTGCACTCTAGCTTTATATACTTCTTCAATAGATTCTGAGTTTCAATGAAATGGACCAAGGCCCATTATGGGTCCAAATTAGGCCCATTTACGTATTTGGTCCTTGTGATGTTCAAACCTATGTTGGACCCAACACTGTCTCGTGCCAGGTCGAAACAATAATGGAATATTAATTTTTTAAATTAGATAGTTTTCATACAAAGAGCATTTCTTAGATGATCTTTATCAACCAATCAAACGTCGAAAGAAATAGTGTCTAACATATATAGTGGGTGGCATATAAATATATAGGCCTATATATATATATATATATATATATATACATAAAGAATTAGGCTACTGTATGGGAGCTCCGGTACTATATAGTGTTGTTTTCGATCTTAGGGTGTTCAAATCAACGATCCACACTGTTAAATATGATCTAGGGTATATAAAGTTCTTAGGAATAAAATTTTAGTATTTTTCGATATCATTTACTTATGAAATAAATTATATAAAAATAGACGGTGAAAATTGAATAATCTTTAAAATTTGAGCATATGATCTTTAAATTCAAGATCAAGAATGTTAACCTTAATCTATATAGTTTAAAATATTTTCTATCAAAATTTGAAAAAATTTAGATTCTTCTACACCGTTAAACTCGAAACTCGTCATAATAGCCATTAAAAATTGACAATTTTGAAATAGTTTGATCATAAAGTAAACTATATCAAAAAAATATAAAATTTATTTCTAAAAAATTCAAATATTTTAGATCAGTTTTAACGGTGCAGATCGTTGATTTGAACACCCGAAGGTCAAAATCGGAACTATAGTACCGGAGCTCCGGTACTATAGATAGTATAATAGCTCTAGCATTATTTAATTTTCTCCGATTCAATTTAAGTTTTTATGTTGGATCTATCAAAAAATTTCGAGTTCAGACGAGAAGATGTATATTGAATATAAATATTAAAAATATATCCGTAGAAAACAGTAATATATATGTAATAAAGAAATACGTACGTATTGCATTTTGTAAATCATAAAATGTAATATATATTCTGACCATGCATATATATATCTGTATACGTCCGTAGGAAACAGCTAGTAATGAAATTACACTACATAAATAAATAAATACATCAAACCAACAACGTACACCACACAACAAATCTAAAACCAAAGCAAATCACAAGCAAATACATATATATATATATATATATATATATATATATATATATATATATATATATATATATATAAGGACTCTCCCTCTACGATAAGTACGTGGACTAGATCCCTACACTCTTATTCATCTACGTACGTACGTATACCATGCACGCACAGGAGACAAGCACCCGGGGCTCATCACCAACACTTCTCTAGATCTCTATGTATGTATATATATAACACCTCATGGTGCTGCTGCTGCGGCCGGATGGTCGTCGGCCGGAGGCGGGACGTGGAAGGGGAAGGGAATCTTCGGGATTTCCGGGATGGTCGGAATAGCAGGAATCGGCGGCAACTCCACCTTCGGGATCGGCGGCAACTCCACCTTCGGGATCGGCGGCACCTCCACCTTCGGGATCGGCGGCACCTCCACCTTCGGGATCGGCGGCACCTCGAGCTTCGGGATCGACGGCACCTCCACCTTCGGGATCGGCGGCTCCTCGACCTTCGGGATCGGCGGCACCTCCACCTTCGGGATCGGCGGCACCTCGACCTTCGGGATCGGCGGCACCTCCACCTTCGGGATCGGCGGCACCTCGAGCTTCGGGATCGGCGACTCCTCGACCTTCGGGATCGGCGGCTCCTCGACCTTAGGGATCGGCGGCACCTCCACCTTCGGGATCGGCGGCTCCTCGACCTTCGGGATAGGCGGCACCTCGACCTTCGGGATCGGGGGCTCCTCGACCTTCGGGATCGGTGGCACCTCCACCTTCGGGATCGGCGGCTCCTCGACCTTCGGGATAGGTGGCACCTCCACCTTCGGGATCGGCGTCTCCTCGACCTTCGGGATAGGTGGCACCTCCACCTTCGGAATCGGCGGCACCTCCTCCTTCGGCACGGTTGGCACGGTCGGCTCAGCGGGAATGGGCGGCAGCTTAGGCAGCGTCGGAACGGTTTCGGCGGGAGGGGTGCCCTCCTCCGTGGAAGGAGTGGCGCCTTCGAGCCGGCGGGCTGCGTTGCTCGTGCAGATTGCAACGAGAACAAGCGCAGCCGCGAGGAGCAGAGAAGTTGTCCTAAAAGCCATGCGAGAAGTGGGAGAGAGTATCACAAATTAAAGTGATTAGAGCTTTAGGTGCTGGAGATTGGTTACTACTACTTGGGGCTTGTGATGATGAGATATAGCATGCATGGGGATTACTTGGTGTTTATATAGTGAGGAGGGAAAGGGAGTTGATGATGATGTGGAGGAGATTAGGGTTAGATTGGTGGTTGGGATTCACTTGGGTTAAAGTTTCTTGCTTTGGTGAGAAAAAGATTGATGTGTCTTGTTGTTAGTTCACCAATCCTAACAATTATTATCTCTCTAAGTTACAAATGTCAAGCTATGGTAGCGGTTATTTTTTCACTACACCTTGTATACCACATCACCAGTACATGCAGCTCAAAACCTCTAAAATGCCGCCTTAATTTTTACAAAAAAGAAAAAAAAATAAAATAAAATTTTACATGCGCTACAAATTTTCTTAGGTTTCGTTTGATTCAGATATAAGCAAAAACTAGTTATTACAGAAGTACAAATATGGGAATAAGAAAAATAGCGTTCGAATTAAAATTGAGTTATTTCCGAAAATAAAAAACATAACGTTTGAAAAGATAATATGAAATAAGAAAAATAGTAGATAGTTATATATAAAAAATGAAAGTATTGGTAGAGATAATTATACTAGCTTATTTCAGGTATCCGAGAATAAATATTTCTTGAGTAAAAAATTTATATTTGGGTATAAAGGGGATAAGGAGTTATATATCCCTCCTCTTATCCCGAATCCAAATGG
The DNA here is from genome assembly GCA_025177825.1 of Aechmea fasciata. Classification (NCBI taxonomy): domain Eukaryota; kingdom Viridiplantae; phylum Streptophyta; class Magnoliopsida; order Poales; family Bromeliaceae; genus Aechmea; species Aechmea fasciata. The sequence continues at coordinate 8,415,185 of CM045946.1, forward strand.
TGCCATCAGGTTCGGTGCACAGAAAATTTTTATTCATAGTTCGAAAAGAGTATGTTTATCTCACTTACCAATTAGTCTAATTGTCTGATTATGATCAGTTAAATCGATGTTCACACTTTAAAATGGACCATCGAGTCAGTAATTCGCCGCTGTTTTTTTGTGTACTCTGCAAAATTTGCACGGCATTAGCCAAAATAGGAGAATTCCATGTTCTTGAATGTAATTAATTTCTATTTTCAATAGGAGAAATCAATATTTTCTAAACTAAAAAAAAAAAGTTTTATCTTTTATTATAGGCAAAATTATATAAAATCTTTCTATCAAAATCCAATTTTTTACTTTCCCTTTTTGTTATTTAAAAACCAAAATGTTCACAGAAAATACGGTGTTAATAGTATTGATAAAATGACCAAAATGTTCTTTTCCTCTTCCTCTCCTCTCCCAATCCTTCTTTATCTGTAGAAGGATATTTTTGGTATAAAAAAAATATATAATAATGTGATATGGACGAAACCCTAACGGCGGGATCCAAGATAAATATTTTTTATTTTTTTAAGGAGACAAAGTGTAAATTTTTAAATGACAGAAAAAAAAAATAAAAAATCAAATTTTGATAGAAAAGTTTTCTATAATTTAGCCTTTATTATACCTATGCAAGTCGGGACACATACCATCCATCCATTAATTGGTGTCTTAATTTGCGTCGATCAAAAAGCCATCGGATATTGACTAAAAATTAGTTGAATGATTAATTTTAGATACAATGTGGACCATCATGTAAATAATACCCAGTGAGAAAGCAATCATGCAATATCCAAAGATCAAAGAGACAAAAAAAAAAAAATCCCCCTCCCAATTCAAAAATGTTTTTTTTCGGTAAAATGAAGACGCTATCCGTTTATCTATCGGAAGCATGAATCGGCCATAAGAGCGAGGCGGCGAATGTGCCTCGAACGACGGCGAAAAAAAAAAAAAAAAAAAAAAAAAAAAAAAACGCTAACTAGAGAAGCACTGCTCCCACGCTACAATCAACTGGTTCACCAAACACGCCGCTTTGACAGGGTCCTACTGGACGTTTTGAAAAATTAAATCATTTCTACTCTTCCAGATGGTCCACCACCGAGCTGCGATTTTCAGAAGGCCACACGCCGACGTATGCACGGGCTTCTTACTCGCCCACCTATCCCAAAGCCCAAGGACGTTGTCACCCAGTTTCCAAGGCTGAACATCGTCGACGGTCATTACCGTGAGGAATTTAGCAAAGACGCACTCCAAAAGAAGATGATCAACTGTCTCTCCCTCGGCCCCGCACATAACGCAGGTCGTGTCACCCATCCACCCTCTTTTCCGCAGATTGACTGTTGTAGGTAGCTTATTTTGTAACACAAGCCAACAGAAAACTTTAACTTTTAACGGGGCCCAAAGACCCCAAAGCTTACTCGCACGGGCATCATCCCTCGTACCCCCATCAGTCAAAACAAAGTAGGCCGACTATTTAATTGTTGACTATTTAATGTTGACTATTTAATTGCGTTTCAAAGCTCAAATCACTCTTAGCCACAAACCAAGAGTTACCTATTCCTGCAACTTCCAAATTTACCACCCTACACACATTTCATTTTACGTAATCTAATAAAAGGTTCATACATAAACATCTCTACCTCCACGAAATACATTAGAATTTTTAAGGATAATCTCCATGAATCGCCTCTTCTTCGCAATCTTAGTCGCGGCGATCTCCGTCTCCGACGTAAAATCTTGCAATGCCGCACGGCTTTTAACAGATTTACCTCCGGACGCAGTTGCGACGGCGGTGGCAGCGGCAGCGGCAGCAGCAGGGACAACAAATGTATCATCTTTCGCGGGCATGATTCCCGCTGACCTTCCAGCCGATATTCCGACCATTCCCGCGGATCTTCGCGCTGACCTTCCGGCCGTTATTCCGGTCATTCCAAAGCTGCCGAACTTGTCAGCGAAGATACCGGACTTCTCGCTGCCGCCGATCCCGTCGCCGAAGATTCCGCAGTTGCCGAGCTTCTCTTTTCTTGGTGTTCATGTCCATCTCCATTCCCTCTTATCCTCCATGCTTAATGGACACAATTGAGTTTTTTTTTTTTTTTCCTTTTTTGTTTAAAAGATGCAATTGTTGAATGATGCTATTCAATGTGGGTGAATTGAATGTATTGTAACAAAACAAGGACTAATTGTATGATCCTGATACCATAATATATCTTAATTACTACCAAATTGAAACACTTGGGCTTCTTAACAAAACAAGGACTAATTGTATGTTTCTTCTTATGATTGGAAAGAAACATATATACAATATCTACAGCAATTTAAGTACTAAAGTATTTAAGCATAGATGATATTGCAGTGAGTAACCATGAATTTGACCCTGAAAAATTAGTGAGGCAAAAAAATTGAGTGAGGAAAATAAAACAACATGTGGAACTAATCATTCATGTAGGGTTAAATTATTATTGAAATGAATAATACATGTGCAGCAACAAAACTAGGTAACAGCAGCAGCAGCAGGATAGAAACATATCATTCTAGAGAGAGGATGAGAGAACATTATTGTCCTACGTGGCCCAATCAGATCTCAGCAAACCCTATCCAATAATCTTAGCATCATCCAATCACCACATCCACACACTATCTACACAAAATCCACTTCCCCTCCACACATCAACAACACATACCACAACAATAACCCATACAATCCCTTAGACTCAAAGCCAACTTAGAGAGCAACTGAGAAAGAGAGAGAGAAAGAGAGAGGTAGAGAGAAGTTACAGAGAGAGATGGCCTCCACTGCTTGCTTCCTCCACCACCACGCGCCGTCCGCCGCCCGCGCGCTGTCGCAGCGCGCAGGGCAGAGCGCCAGGCCGGCCCAGCTGGTCTGCAGAGCTCAGAAGCAGCAGACGGGGGTCGAGGGCGAGAACGAGGCCGCAATCTCTCGCCGCCTCGCTCTCACCATCCTCCTCGGATCCGCCGCCCTCGGCACAAAGGTGTCGCCGGCCGATGCAGCCTACGGAGAAGCTGGTAATCTTTGTCATCTAACACTTTCAAATCATACTACAAGTAGAACAAAGGAACACTCTCAGATACCAAAAGATCATAACTAGTATCATCCTCTAGTTAAAGCATTATATGTTCAAAAGAAGTTGCAGAGAACAATCAAGGGAAAATAAAGAACAAGTAAAGAATAAAAGCTTTACATTTGCATGATCAACTGTTTTTACAGAGCTGAGTTAACAAGAAAGAGTAAGAAAAGGTGCAAATATTTTTTTTCTGAAAGCTCTCATCATTTATTTTCATTACAGTTTTTCCCCTTATCTCGTAAACTAAACAATTCTACAGATAACTCGAAGATAAATTGAAGTGAAATGCGAAGGAAAGAAAAAACACTAGAGCAAACAAAGTTTCTGATTTTCATACCCATCTAAAAACACTGAGCATACATTATCTGGGCGCAGCGAACGTCTTCGGGAAGCCGAAGACGAACACGGACTTCTTGCCGTACAATGGGGATGGGTTCAAGCTGTTGATCCCGTCGAAGTGGAACCCGAGCAAGGAGGTGGAGTACCCGGGACAGGTGCTGAGGTACGAGGACAACTTCGACACCACCAGCAATGTCGCCGTCATGGTTACCCCCACCGACAAGAAGTCCATTACCGACTACGGCTCCCCCGAGCAGTTCCTCTCAAAAGTAAACAATCACACTAACCCCCCACAAACCATTCCAAAGATTGTTGTATTAGGATCTGTCTTTTTGATAACAATGCTATACTAGTCAGGCTCAATGCTAAGATTAGCGATCTTCTTGGGCTGCAAATCTTTGTCATAAATTGTATAAACTTGTTTAGGTCCATTTCATCTAACAAGTATGGCTACTTATAATGCAGGTTGATTACTTGCTAGGAAAACAAGCTTACTCTGGGAAAACAGATTCTGAGGTACATTGAAGATCATCAATTTACTGATCTCTATTAACTGTTTATCGCCATTGTTCGTGTTACGCAAATCTAAACCAATGAATTCCGATAGGGTGGATTTGACTCCGACGCGGTAGCAACAGCGAACATACTAGAAACCTCGACCCCGGTGGTGGGCGGGAAGCAGTACTACTTCCTCTCGGTCCTGACGAGGACGGCCGACGGGGACGAGGGCGGGAAGCACCAGCTCATCACAGCAACGGTTTCTGATGGGAAGCTCTACATATGCAAAGCGCAAGCCGGCGACAAGAGATGGTTCAAGGGAGCCAGGAAATTCGTCGAGAGCACGGCCAATTCCTTCAATGTCGCATGAGATTAACTCAAAAAAAAAAAATAGAGAGGAGGTGAATGAAGAAGCCTCTCTGTTTGCAAATGAGCGAATTCGACGAGAGCTATTGAAAGTCTCTGGCATTAGACCTTCTAATATGTTCAAACCTTAGAATTATATATATTCATTTTGTATCTCTTCTATGATTATTTAACAATCCAAAAAAAACAAAAGATGAACAAAAAAAAGACCAGTACCTTTGGATGTGCTGTGAAATATGCAAGAGAATTAAACATCATGTTATTAGCAATCCTAAGTGACTCTAACCCTGGAAAGGAACAAACCATTGAAATTTTATCTCTCACAAGGAAAAAATGCACAGGATTATTTAGATTTAAGCCATTTGCATCAATCAAATGCAAAAATTTGTGAAATTAAACTGTGATCCTGACAAATTGAACAAATAGAACACTCTTTTAGCTAACGGAATTGCAAATTTCATTAACAATTGATGATGAATAGATATTGAACAATTGATTCCTTCGAATACCAATTCAATTAAGGAAAATAGCTCAAAACGAAACAATTAAAAGGTCCTATTTATAAATGCCCTATAGTTGAGGGGATCTCCATGCTCTCTCTCTCTCTTCTTTCTTTTTTTTTTAAACCTTGTTATAGCTCGTTCGACTACAAATCGAAGCTATTATTGAAATCATCATCATCAAATGAACATCATATAAAAAGCATACAAATCAAAGAGATCCAAAAAAAAAATATATATATACATATAAAACGCCGTGATCGACTCACCGTATTTTCTTCAGAACACGAAGAAGAAGAGTGAGCTACGTAGAAGGGATTGAATTCGTAGTACTATTCGCGTAGAGGCAATGGAAACGAAGTGTAGATGAAGCAGCTTCTCTCGTCGTCGTCGTTGGAGGAGAAGGGATGGGATCATGGGAGCGAGGAGACGAAGCTCTTCCATGGCGATGAACCTCTTTTTTTTTCTTTTTCTTTTTTTTTTAAGTTCTGCTGACTCTTATGTCGTTGTTTATTAAGGGATCATGGGAGGGAGGGGACGAAGCTCTTCCATGGGGGTGAAACTTTTTTTTTTTTTTTTTTTAAGTTTTGCGGACTCTTATGTCGTTGTTTATTAATTAAAGTCTTAAATAATTTTCGATTTTTTAATTTACACCTCTTAAGAAAAAAAAAAATAAACATAAAGAAAAATTACGTTACGTGCAGAAATAAAAATAAAAATAAAAAATATTTTATTTATATTTATACGTAATATTACTTTTCACGTACTGTCACTATTTAGCTTTTGAATTTTTGATTTTACTATATAATATTTTAGTTTATTTAATATAAGTCAAGTATTGGCTATTTAATTTTAAAATTTAAATCAGTAGCTTATTTTTCCATATTTAATTAATATATATATTTTTGTATTAATGGAACTATTGCATGGAGAGTCATCAAATAAACTTAATCAAATAAATTAAAAAATTAAGCATTAAAATCAAAAAATTTTGAACAGTCAGAAAGTAAAATTTAAATATTCTATACTTTTATGTGAGTTTTATACGTTTTTATAATTTTTTGCAAAATTAAATCAACACAGATTTCGGATTTTTTATTTAATTTTGTTGAGAATTGAAAATTAAAAATTTTGAAAAATAAAAATTGAAAATTGAAAATTTATTTATTTATTTATTTTTGATTTGATCGTTTTTGCTCTCTATATAAACCGAGAAGCCACAGAGCATCGTTCTCCTTCGCACGGCGCTTCTTTGTGCGCCTTTATATGCCCGAGAGCCTCCTCTCCCTCGCCCTCGCCCTCGCCGCTCCCACTCCCCCCTCTCTCTCCCTCTCCCTCCTCGCAACAACCAAACCCTAACCCTAAATCCCGATATCTCGTTCCCTCTCCTCCATGGCGTCGTACTCTTCTTCCGACAGCGACCGAGACGACGCCCTCGACGAGGACATGGAGGCCCTGCGCCGGGCGTGCATGCTCACCGGAGCTGACCCCGCCGACACCCTCGGTGGCTCTGACTCGGACTCCGGCGGCGAGAGCAGCGACTCCGACGACCTCGGCCTCCTCCGCCGCCTCCAGGAGCGGTTCTCGGTGCCCTCCGCCGCGCCGGGGGCCTCGGAGTCGATCCCCTTCGTCAAGCCCCTGAGCATCCTCCCGCAGTCGGATTCGGACGAGGAGGACGATTTCGAAACCCTACGCGCCATCCAGAGGCGGTTCTCTCACTATGAGAGTGGTGAGTGGTTGGGTGCTTTTGAATGTTTACTCGTGCTCTTGCTCTAGTTGGGATTGACCTATTCTTGTAATTGTGATTCCAATGCTGAATAATGTGGAAAGCGTGATTTGTTATTAGAAACGGCGAATAAATTCAGATTATTCTGTCTTTTTTTCCGTTAATTAAGACTAGAAATTTCACATATAACACCAAAATTGCACGGATATTATCATGTTGATTGGCGGAGTAGTCAAAGCAGATGAAAAATGTATCAGTTATTCGGAATGTTAGGCTTTGCATGACTGGGTAGATTTGAAGGATTTAGTTAACCGTTTGAATGATTGAAAATCAGGCACTGTCAAAATTCACGGCGTACTAAATGATTTGGTGAAGTTAGAAGGAGCTTATTGTTATTATTGGAAGCAGAATTGCTTTTTCTCACGATTACTGTTATGATCACATCAAGGCTCCTAGGGCACTTCTGACAACTCTGGAATTATTCTCTCAATTTAGGCTTTATCTTCAGTATGGACTGAGGAGATTTATTAGGTCGAACTTTTCAGAGGATGTGCTCTTTTTATTGAGGTCTTCCCTTTTGTTTCATGAGAATTGAGATCTATGGAAAGTTCGAATATTGCTCGGCCTGTAGTTATCCAAGAAACATCCTTTAGAAGAGGACGAACGAGGAATATCTTCCCTAGATGAGCAAATTCATCTGTTAGGGTATGGGATCATCTTAGTTATTTATATGTTTTTTGTAGTCTTTAGCATTGTACACTTTAAAGCTAAAAGCAAATTATGGGCCTTTTATGAGCTGCTATGTACATTAACTTGCAGTTACCATGCTTACTGACTCGTAGGGGCGAAAGATTTTTACCTTTATTTTTTTTTTCTTTTGATATTTTATTGGTATAGTTAGTTTTCCCTTGGTACTTTCCTTCATTGATTGAAGAAGACGATTTCTTTTACAGCTGCAGTTTTTTTTTGTCTTCGGTCCGGAGATTTTAATTTTTGCTAGCATGAATTTTGTTATAATTTCTGCTAATTCTCGAAAAGTTGCTGTTCTAGATGCTCTACAACAAACGTCTGAAAGTTTTGTACAAGAAGCTGATGACTTGGGTTTGATGTCAAAGCAAGGCACCCCTGATATGTTTCCTAAGGGCGGAAAACGAAGTGTTCTAAGTGAAGAGTATTCTGGCTCTGCTGCGAAAGTGTCACACCATGGGGAGAATAAATCTCTCAACTTCAATGCAAGGACCCTCACACATTCCCAGTTCCCAAAGTCTGCACAAGCCTTGGTTGATGCCCTCAAGAAGAACAGGTCATGCCAGAAATTCATCAGGCGGAAGCTGATTGAAATTGAAGCAAAGATTGAAGAAAATAAGAAACTGAAAGTTCGTGTTAAATGTCTTATGGATTTTCAGGTTGCCTGCAAAAAGACTGCGGGGCAAATTTTGTGCCAGAAGAAGGATCCTCGTGTCAGGTTAATCTCAAATAAAAAACCAAGCAGTAGGCAACCTCAGAAGGTTTGTGGCTGTACTTCTATACTCTATATCTGTTTGCTTCTTTGTTAGTAATGTTGAATGTTTTAAGTTGGAAGATCGTGCTGTTACATTGTGCTCTTTCTTCTGTGTTCATCCTTTAAAATTTATGCTTTATTGTGCATTTCTATTGCCAAACTGATGTCTATCTGCAATTTTCGATTCAATGAATTTAGCTACTTGTTAATAGGAGATAAGAGAGCACAGATCCTTGCACACCCATGTCTCATTGTTGGCTGGCTGTGTGGTTCTCAGTGTTTTTTTTTTTCATTACAGCTTGATTAGTGGTTTAATACTTAATGAAAATACATAGCGGCATGAATTAATATGCTTGGCTGGTTTGTGGCTGGTTTCAGAACTCGTGCAGGAAATTACCTGTCCTATATTATGGCCCGGAAGAGAACTCTCAAGTTTCAAAATACAAACTGGTACAAGAGCGATTTCCCGTCTCACTTCGCAAACAACCATGGTCTAATACAGAAAGAGAGAAACTAGCTAAAGGAATCAAGCAACAATATCAAGAGATGTTGATGTGCAATCTGATGAATGCTGACAGGTACTCTATCGCACTAATTTTGAAAGTGCAACTTATTCATTAAGTGCTTGTGTTCGATAGAATTTGATAGAATTATCATTGAGTTACGTGTGGATTACAAATACATGGTGTTGTTTATTGCCAACTTATTTTACGATATGAAATAAATTTATTGATAGGCCTGCTCACTATATCTCTCTTTTTTGTTAGCTCCTTTGCCTTCTGTTAGGCATCCAGATTAACTACAACATTTAAGTTGATTTCCAAATTTTGTTCTTGGACTGGAAGTTGTGTGAGGAGCTGATTTACCCTTGAAAACACTAGTCATGCAGTGCAACGTTTCTTATGTGTAAATTCGTTAACGTAGCTTTTGTCTTGCAGTAACATTGAGGGTCTCCATGGTTCAGATATGATGCCTGCACTATGTAGCAGTGATCTTGAAGTCCCTCCTGAAAAGATTAGATCTTTCCTTCCATCAGTGAACTGGGACCGACTGGCCACTATGTATTTACCGGACCGTTCTGGCGAGGAGTGTGAAGCAAGGTATGGTCTGTGATGTTTGCTACACAAAGCTCACTACTTGAGAGAGTAGCTTAAACTTTATTCTTATCTCCTGGTAATTTGGATGTTAGACAATACTTCATGAAACTGTTTATTTCACAAAGCACTAATTCTGGAATGCCCAAATGTCTAAGGCAGATTGCTAATTTTCTCCCTCTGTTTACAATCTAGGTGGTTGAACTGTGAGGATCCGTTGATTAATCATAATCCTTGGACCATAATGGAGGATAAGAAGCTTTTATTTATTGTCCAAGAGGGAGGCGTTTATAACTGGATTAATATTTCAATTTCATTGGGAACACATAGAACTCCCTTTCAGTGTCTTGCACGTTACCAGCGAAGCCTTAATCCTCATATATTGAACAGGGATTGGACAGAAGAAGAAGATATTACTCTCTGTGCTGCTGTAGAAACTTTTGGTAATAATAATTGGCAGGCTGTAGCTTCTCATATGGATAGTCGTACAGGGCCTCAATGTTCTAACAGGTAAAAACATCCTCTTGCTCATGAATTCTTGTAACTATCCGCCAATTCACCTTAGATAATGTCAGTTCGGCAAAATTTAAGTTATTGAGTGTTGTTGAATAATGTTGGTACTCAAATTTTAGTTGTTATGACATGGTCCATAACCTTTTCAGAGAATAGTAAAAAATGAAAAAAGAATTAGTACTATTGTCTTGCTAACCGCATTAATGTCCGCACCGTGGACTTTCATATTCAGTTCAAATTTGTAGAACTATCTACAAACTTTTTAGCTGGTTATTATAATATATATATATTACTAGTATTTTTTTATTTGTAATTGTGATTTACTAGTTGTTAATGGACAATGGGTTAGTTTGCCATTTTAAACTTCATATCTTCTGTTTGAGCAAGTTCAACAGATATTTGACTTAGGGTTCTTTTTTGGTCGTCACCTATCTTAGCATCGCTACTTCTTGATTTTATCTTTTTGTCTGGATGGTTGTCTTACCTACTTGTTTTAACCATTATCACATCTAATTTAGGTGGAGAAAAACCTTAAACCCTGATAGGAGAAAGGTGGGGAGGTGGTCTGTGGATGAGGACAAGCGCCTGAAAGTAGCAGTAATGCTTTTTGGGGCCAAAAACTGGAACAAAATTGCACGGTTTGCTCCTGGTCGGACTCAGGTTCAATGCAGGGAAAGGTACGACATTGCTATTGTGTATGGATAGTTGCTGTATTTGCAACACTGCAACCTAGTCACTGAACTTTCATGTTAAATGCCTAGTACATCTGATACTGAAGAACTTTCCTACATATTGCACTTAAATCCCTAACTGTGTGTGCTGATCAAACATCTTTCAAGTTCATGCTCTGCATGCACCTAAGTTCTCTGAAATTACCATTATACCCCTTTTACTGTAAAATGTCTTCCCCCTTCACTTGTTTGGTGCATGGGTAAAATGATCATTCTATAAGACAGTCATGTGCAGAGTATGTTACTTGTGTCAGACATGGGATGGCAAGTAGTGCAGGCTGCAACTGCAAAATGTTGAAAAGTTTATAGGGATTGAAATGGTTTATTGAGAGGTTCACGGACTAAGTTACATTATCTACAGGACTATCAGTGCATTTTATCTGACAACAATGAAGCAATAGATATAATGGCAACACTAACTTGATGTATTCCTGCTATAGGTGGCTGAATTGTCTCGACCCATCTTTAAATCTGCAAGCATGGACAGCTGAAGAGGACTCGAAATTGTTGGAAGCAATAAATGAGCATGGTTATTGCTGGTCCAAGATTGCAGCCTGCATTCCTCCGCGTACCGATAGTCAATGCAGGAGGTACGAAAGATATTTTTTTGTAATTGGCGGTGATCAATTGAATGACTAATTCCAAATTTGTTTCCTCAAATTTGAACCCAAATTTTGACTACATGCTCATTGTTTCAATTGTGACAATTGGGTCCTAAAGTCTTTTCTGTGTAAGCATCAAGTCCTTCATTTATGCTACAGTATTACAAGGACATCACATCAGCTACACATTAAATTTAAAAGTATGAAATTTAAAATGAAATCAAGCTTCAGCATTGGTGTTGAAGCTCTGAGAATGAAATTGAATCTAAGGACAAACATCATCAATATCTGGGTCAAATCTGGGTGGCTGGCTATATTTGTACTTAAGCCTTAAATTTTATTCATAGGACAGTACTATAGCATTTTAAATGTTGGATATGCAGGAGATGGAAGGTTCTGCTTCCTCACGAAGTGCCTTTACTCCAAGCTGCAAGGCAAATGAAAAGAACCGTACTCATATCTAATTTTGTCGATCGAGAGAGCGAGAGGCCGACAATTGGTCCCAATGACTTTACTCCCGTAATTAGTTCTAAAAGTGGTGAAACTGTTGAGAAGACACTGAGGTATTGTCGCCCTGGACAAAATAGGATCTTTTCTTTTTTCTATCTCTATACTGTCTTTTCTAGTCTTCATCTTTGATTATTTAAGTGCTTGTTGTAATTTTGTACTTTTTTGTTGTTTCTTTTCATTTTTTAGTGATCAAACAAAGAAGACTAGAACCAAGTCTAAAAGATTTCGCAAGGAAAATTCAGCGGCAGATGGACTGGTGGAATCTTCTGCTGGTACAGCTGAGGATGTCAGAGTTGAGAGATCAACAAAAAGGTCATCCAGGTATTGTGAGCTAAGAGACAAAATAGACCTCTTTGCTGAAATTTGTTTTCTCACTTCAGATGTGGTCTTAATATATCTTATTTTGCAGGAGTAGTCGCCAAAGGAAGTCCAGAGATAAATCCAGAAAAACAGATGAAGAAAATTTAACTACTGATGGCATAGCAAATCCTTCTGGTGATAATGTTCCTGCTAACATGCCTGGTTTGCATGGTGTGAATTCTTGTACTGCTGAGAAGATGGGCATTAAGCGGAAGAGGGGAACATCAAGGTGGTATGGACTATCCACTTGTCATTGATGTGAATTTTGCTGAAGTCTATAATTTTATTTCATTTTATTTTATTTTTTGGTAGCAGCAACTCAAGAAAGAAGTCGAGAAATGAATCTGTTAAATCACCAGGCGACAATTTTTCACCGCGTTCCATGGTAAATACTTCTGCTAATGTGGATTCTTCTGGCTTGTTGCTTTATAGTAACGGAAATTCCCATACTGATGAAAATGGGAGCATTACAGGAGTAGAATGCCAACATTAAGGTACTATAGTATTCCAACCTCTCTTTCTCTCTCTCTCTCTCTCTCTCTCTCTCTCTCTCTCTCTCTCTCTCTCTCTCTCGTGCACGCCCGATAGCTTGCTCTGTGTGCGTGCGTGCGCTCGCGCACGCACAATGGGATTTAATTGGTTGACGTTGTTTCATCCATCTTGTTGTTCTATTTGCAGTGCTGAGCAATTAAACAAGTAAAAAGGAAAAGCAGATTGATTCTCGGAATAAATTTCAAGGGTTGAAAACATGATAAATTCTGCTGAACGAGCTCCTACACTGTTAACTGCACCCATTTTGTAAGCTTGGCTGTTGCTGAATGTGGAATCACGTGAGGGCAAGGAAGAGATTTATTTGATACCAAATTATAGATAGTTGTGTTTGTGCTCTTAGCTATGGTAAGTAAAGCTGATCGATCTTTTTTCCCTTTTGAAAACCTATTTGCTGTGTGTATGTTTGCATCTAAGTTTTAGTGGTTTACTGACCATTGCAGCTGAAAATCAACATTACAAAGCTGAAGAAAATGAGAATCTCTTGCAGGGATTGTTTCAAAACCTATCCCTGTTAACTTCTGCTGGACAATGTCGATTGGTCGAAAAGATTCAACATTGCGGAAACTCCTTACAAAATTCCTCACAGTCAAATTGCACAAGAAAAAGAAAACCACGAGGTATTCTGGACTAGGTTATTTAACTCTCTTGTTCGCATCGAAGATTATGGCCGTGACGTCTGCTAACAAATTTTTTTGTCGGGCAATCTGATCCTCGACCGCACAGGGAAGATTCAAAAGCTCAGATTCAGAAGAAACCCACTTTGTTAGCTCGAGCATCGGTCACTTTCTTGGCCATCTTTAGGTGGTTTTATTTGTCGCCGTGATGCCATTTGTTGTTACACAGGCTACTTAAAAGGGCATTATTAACTTTAATAATGACAATTTAAGCGTGATGCCACAGTCAGGAATGCTGTTCATCGCATGCGGTTTGAAGCAGCCTAAAGTGAGAAGAAGAAAGTTCTGAGAAGAACCAAATGTTAGAGTGGAGGCATCTAGTAAGCAATTGTGCAATTTCAACTGGTCTGCTGGAGCAATTTAGTAGCTTCTTATCATCATATGTTGTGGCGATGTGTTTTTAACAGTTCGAAAGAGAAGGAAAATTGATATTTATGAATCTAATTCGTAATGATGGTTTTAGATTCATAAAATTGTGTCGTATGTAGGAAGAGTTTCTGCATTGTGTTTTCATACTCTTCCTTGAAATGATCTCTCCTCTACTCAATCGGCCCATCGTTCCTGGGGAGGTGCGGCATCGAAGATGACGTTACCGCTTTGTAAAATTGCCTTGCATATTTGAAACAGATATTATTGTGTAATAGCATGTCTCCTGCAGATAAAATATTTGTTGATGGGTTAAATTTTGTACATTTACTGATGTCGGATTGTTGACGCTAACTATTAATTTCAAAAGCTCGTCTACGGGTCTCAATCCCTTCTCCAATATTTAGATATATTTGCATTATGCGATAATCGAATCTCTGATTCTGATATCATTTGTCGGATTGTTGACGCTAATTATTAATTCTAAAAGCTCGAGCCGGTGGAAATACGTAATCAATTCGTTTAAAACATTCAAATACAACGTCTACGGATTTTGATCGTGATTCGGTAGATTTAATCTTACGCTATTTCGAACATGACTCGGCCCAACATGACCTACTGTCACAAGATAGGATGTTGTCCCATTTAAATCAACAATTGATATTTAATTTAGTTTTTTTTTTTTTTTTTCGAGTACTTAAACATGACACCTAATATAATTGATAATTCCTTTACATCCGATTGTAAAGAGTCAAAAAAAAAAAAAAAGAAAAAAAAAAAGCAGCTAATCACCCTCCTCGTTCTAGAAAATGACCACTATGTCCTTTATCCGTTAGGACGTTAACGGTGGAAAATTCACATCAGCAAAAAAAAAAAAAAAAAAAAAAAGAGTTTCGCACTGCGCATCACTCCATGGCGAGGAGGTAGCACGAGAGGTAGGCGCGCAAACCATGGCCCATGCGACCGTTCCGTTATCCGTGCCGAAGCATATTCCGTCCATCCGCCGGAATATTCCCTCCGCCTCCGCCCGTGGCCGGAGCACGGTGGCCTCCGTCGCCGACGCCGACCTCTTCGACGCCGCCAAACAAACGGTTGTTGCATTGCCACAACAATTAGAAAAAAAAAAAACAAAAAAATCCAATCCTTCTGATACGTCGAAAATAGCCTATATATATATATACAGTTCTGGGGATCTCCTATTTTCATGTTAGATGTTTTGTGTGCATGCTGCAGGTGGATAGATTCGTGAAGAGTGGGATGGTGGTCGGATTGGGCTCCGGTCGCGCGTCGAGCTTCGCCGTTCGGTATCTGGGGAGGTGTCTACAACAAGGAGCTCTGCGCGACGTCGTCGGAATACCCTCGTAAGCGATCCTCTTCTCTCTCTCACACACACACACACACATGCATAGATGCCACTCAATTTTCCGCAAAAACATTCTTGTTCCTTGTTATAGTACTTGGTTAGAAACTTCTGCTCGTTAGCTTTAACACTTCTGCTCACGTGCATTGCGGAAATTTAGGATTGACTCTTGGTGTTATGTTACCCGAAAGATAAGCCTCGGGGCATTGTTTGTAAGTTATAATTTTAAACATTTGTGTGGAGATTGAGGAATTTGCATGAAATTAACCAACATCAAATTATCGAATTTGACGGAAATTTACGAAATTTGTTGAATCCAGAAAAAAAAAAAAAAAAACAATTTTGTTTCTAAAAGTTAATGATTTCACACAAGGAAGGTATAATTTACCTACCTCTTTTGAGATTCATGTGCAGGTCAGTTTTCAGTGCAAGTGAGGCAGCAAAAGCAGGAATTCCACTAAACCATTACCAAGAGAATCTTCAAGTGTGTGTTAGATAGACCCTTTCTCTCAGTACTACTGCAGTTGCTTCTTTTTTTGTGTACCACATCTTAAATCTTGTTGGCTTGTATCTATTATATAGATTGATTTTGCATTTAATGATGCCGATTTAATTGAGGAGGGTACACTAACTGCTCTCGTCGGTCGACGAAAACCGGAGGGTGGAGAGTCCCTTCTCATAGAAAAGGTAGATCAAACCCCTTTGAATTGTTCAGAGAAGAGGAAGAGATACACTGATAATTGCACTTTTGACTCTTCCTTTGGGCTTCTTTTTGCAGTCAATTGCAAAAGCAGCTAGTAAACTAGCCTTAATTGTTGCCGAGAAGCAGTACACCAGAGATGTGGATGGTTCAATTCCAGTGTTAGTTAATTGTGTATGCTACTTTCTATTGTTGGTAGAACACACAAGAATCTGAGCATCATGTAAAACATGAACAATCAAAAGGCGCAGATACTTCTTTTCAGGGTAATTGGATGGAAACTGCTGAGGAAATAGATGACTTGTTCCTGGGAGACGCTGAGGTTTGCTTCTTTTCGTGTGCTCAGTATAAGATATTAGCAGATTAAGCTTTCAGAGAGAAATGGTTGTTTCAGAGCAAGACGCTTAGAGCTTTTGTCTTTCTAAGCCCATCACTTCATTTTGATGTTCTGAGTTTTAGTTCCATTGAAAACAAGCTTCTAGATCGCAAAAATTAAAAAGCTCTAGTTTAAAAACTCACTCAAAAACTATTCAAGTAGAAGCTCCAGCTAGGTCAAAAAAAACTAAATATGTAGTACCTGCTTATTGGAATCTTGCTGATGTTTATGTGGTTTAATATCTAATATATTGAAGGTGTGGAGAAGGCCAACATCTGGACAAGCAGACCCAATGGGAGGTGATTTCCCTTTGGTTACTAAAGAAGGACACCATGTTCTTGATGTTATTTTCACATCTCCCATACTTGATTTAGGTAAAGTTCATTGTGGTTGTACACTTCATTTGTAGAGAATTTAGCTCCTAACAATGAAATTAAAGTGCTCCATAGTCACCTTTGAAAGTTCCTCTTGAAATTTTTAACATGTTGGCATTCATGCGTAGCGCATGCTGATTGGTTCACGTGCACACCTTACAGCACCGCCAACTCACTAACGACACTTTGGATGATGCATAAGTATCCAAAATATTACTCACGAATAGTGATTTTAAGCAAAGAGCATTTTTAGGTTCTTTTCTTTAATCAAGCATCTAAACATTGCTAGATCGAGCTGTCCAAATAGGAATTTTGTTCATGTAAAGTAAAAACTAACATTCTCTTTTTTATTCATTATATGGCCTATGGTTTTTCTAATGTTTTGTTCTCATCACAAAATACTATGCTTTTTTTTGTTGATTCATATATAGGTAGAGGAATTTTTCTTTTTCTTTTCTTAATCTTTCTAATTGAAGATTCTTTATGTGCTTTCTGTTTCTCATTTAGGCCAAGTAGCAGAAAGTCTGGATCAGATTGCTGGAGTTGTGGACCATGGAATCATATTTAGCGTAAATCCGTCAGTTTCTTTGTTTCTTCTCAACCTACATTACACATAAAAAAAGCCACCATTAACTTAACATAATAACCATTTTTATAAGATTATGCATGAAGTTATACCTAAAAAAGTTATAGAATTCACTCCTTTAATTGTCTTTAGAAAGTGTATGCTATATATATCCTTTGATTTGATAAGCAGTTAAGAATCTCCTTTGAACATTTATAGGGATCAGCAGTATGAATTCCTGTGTCTTGCAGATGCGTCGCCGTCGTCGCATCGAAGAATGGGGTAGCAATCGTCGATAAGAAATCTTCGGTAACATCCTAAGGATTGAAGTATCATCGTCGCATCGCATCGAGGGAAATGAGTTAAATGGTTTTTTTCTGCAGTATTTGAACTGTGATATCTCCAAAGAATTATCTTCAATTGGATGTGTTGATGCAGTTAGTAATGGATGATCAATTTTCTTATGATGTTTATTGACTTTTTTGGTCAGTAAACAAGTAAATATATGGGCTTGTTTTCTGTTATAATCTTACATGAGTACAATGGAATTAAATGTGTGGTGTTTTGTGTTCAAACCCAGCAAATTAGATGTCTAAATTTCTTAGCTGATTTCTGAATATCAAACAAGATATTAACCATTTCCTTATGTTTGATTAATGAGAAAGTATAGTTCAGAAACAAAGAAAACACAAACAAGCCAAAATAATTTCAATGCCTACTTATTTTAGTAAAACCATTATCAGATTCCCTTTTGCATGTAGAAAAAAAAATTACATCAAACTGCTCCAATTAAAAGCACAATACCTTACCCATATATCAATATTGTATAAAGCATTAACAAATGGGCCACTCTGAAAAATGAATAAGAATTTCATCCACCTCCCTAACAACTAATAAGACTAATTTCTACTGCAAAAAGAGCTGCTTCACAAGACCATGGCGAGCGGCGGGCCGTAGCCACTCCGATGTGATTTCTGCCATCTCCACGCGGTTTGAAGGCTCTCGAGGAGATCCGTGCGCTGCGCCGTCCAATTCAGTTCGCGATTGATCTTAGTCGGATCGCTATAAACTTCGGCATAGTCGCCGGGCCGGCGTGGGAAGTAATCGACTTTAATGTCCACTCCAGTTGCCTTCTTGCATGCTTCCACAAACTCCTTCACTGACCTACCTGAAACACCCAAAAAGAAGGGGTGTAAAAACCAAAAAAAATAAAGTATTAGCTAGTTCTTAAGAAATTTGATCTATATGATTAACTTAATTTGAAGTTTTTGCTGTAGGGTTTTTATTATACACAAATATTATGTACACAAGAAGCATAATTATGAAATGAAGTACAAAGCAATTATCGCTTGTTGGAATAATGAAATGCACATTAGGATGCGTAAGTAACCTTTTCCTGTACCAACATTGTATATGCCAACTTTGCCCGGCTCAGCTTTGTCGAGAGCTTTAACATGAGCATCGACCAGATCAGTGACATCGATGTAGTCTCTTATACAAGTCCCATCGGGCGTTTCGTAGTCAGTTCCTTTAACCTAAAGAGTCAAACATCAAAAAATTTCAGTTGTGAAATAATTTGTTTTTCTTAACATCCCATAAGGTACCAATCAGGTCACCGCCTAAGGCTCTAGGATAAAAATTTAAATAAAACTGAAGAAAAATTTCACTATAAGAGCATTCTTAGAAATCCTTATAATATTTAACCGACCAAATGTGGCTCGAGGACTAGAAGTAGACTACCTTTAAACCTGGAATTATTCCTAAAGCTGCATCAAAGCATGCACCGGATATTCTCCCGTGCTCCCGTAATTCGGGTCGGGGAGCTTCACCAAACCTCCCTTCTGGGTCAGATCCAATGACATTGAAGTATCTGGGAAAATAACCGCAAAGTGAATATATATTCATTGATTAAACAACTTGCTTTTAAGCTAAATATGCAACAGTTTAGGGTATAGTAGCCCATATTTCTCTCTGAGCTCCAAACCTTAGAATCATCACAGCCATGTTCGACCTGGTGGAGAAGTCCAAAATGATGTCCTCTGCCATTTTCTTGGCCTTCCCGTACGGGTTAATTGGAACCTGTGTCGGCACTCAGGAAATCAATATGAAGAGCCTTCAATTTTTACTCTACCTAAAATAATCTCTTTCTTTAAGAGGCAGGTCAATGCCGAAATTATAGGATCAAATATACAACAAGAGTTCCTATGCGCAAAACCATTTAACAAGGAACCGAGATACTAAAGATCTTGATGGTATTTTGGTATTAGAAGCGAACCTGAGGAGTTTCTTCAGTGATAGGCATCTTCTCGGGCTCCCCATAAGTTGCACATGTGCTAGAGTAGATTAGGGTTTTAACACCATGTGCGGCAATAGCTTCTAGCACAACCAAAGTATTTGATGTGATATTATGATAGTACCTGTCAATCATTTAATACATTTTTTTTAAACAAGTAGCAAAATGAAAGGGAAAAAAAAATCAACATTTCACTTTCAAAGTTAAAATGAAAAATTAAAAGCCATATATATTCATAGCTAAAACATTTAATAAAACATTTAACATGAGAATAATATTGGAAAGCACCTGTTTCACCTAGGTAATAAAAGAGCTTATCTACTCGAACTAGCAACCAAGAGTTTGGGAAACAGAAAAATCTAGATTTTCCGAAGCTGGAAGTTGAAATCACCTTTTGGATCCTAAAAAACAAAAGCACCAATTTGGAGCTTCTGCTTTAGTTGCAGCAGGAAATTGTTGGAGCTATAATACTGAAACAAAGAAAAGTGCTCTTTCGACTAGCTCTACTCGAAAAGCACATCTGACGAAGTTTCAGCCAGGTCAAACAGTCAATTCTTTAATCCAGCACAAGTAGATAAGAAAGTACGTAGTCCAGAATGTAAGTATTGGGACCAAAAGAAGGTTGAGTGACCCAAAAGAATTTCTAAATCAACTTTTGAATCAATATTGAGTGACCCAAAAGAAATCCTTTTTTTTCCTCTCTTTTTTTTTTTTCCAAGTGGACCCGAAAGAAGAAATCACTTCCTATTATCTTTCATAAGATTTTAGAAGAGGATTTCAGAGAATAAAGTACCTGAGGGGTTCAAGGGTACTCTCACCCACATAAGCAACAGCTGCAAAGTGCATAACAGCATCAAAGGCATTTTCCGCAAAAATTCTATTGACCTGAGCTCATGTCAAGAAATCCAACCAAAATAGGCAATAACTCTATCGGGATATTGTATAGTATGAAAAGGTCGTGTAGCTTGGATACAGTTTTCGCATCTCCTAAATCAGCATATATAAATTGAAGACGTCCAGGCTCTGGGAATAGATTCTGGAGAGCTTTGATCGCCCCTATATTTCCTCTTGAAAGATTATCCTGATGAATTTATGCAACAGAAAAAAAAACTTTTTAGTTCTTATAGGCGCTTACATTCAACAAGAAAAACTAAATCATGGTTGGCCTGGCTTATGGAATAAGCTCTCATCTCCGAGAAGTACCACAAAAGCATTATAGCCCAAATTTATATGATGAGCTTTTAGTTCCCAAAAGCAAAAGTGCCAATTTGGAGCATCCGCTTCTCTTGCAACAAGGAGCTATTTGCATAGTGCTTCTTCGAACGGCTCTACTTAAAAGCAGTTATGCAGATGCTCTTGCTACGTCAAAAAGCTGATGGGCCCTAACCTTTGACTTTTGAAGCATTTGAGTTCAAGAAGAAACAACAATAATGCAAACTAATTTTGGAAAACTACCACTATAGTAACTCGGTATGAATCCTTGAGAAGTCGAAGAGCAGCATGAGAACCTATATAACCAGCACCTCCAGTTACTAAGACATGTGTTACCCCTGGTTCATGGATGGAGAACTAAAAGAAAAGCAAAAGAAAGTTAAAGTAACAACCCAAGGGCCTCATAATAATTTAAAAAACAATAAATAACCACATATTTAGTTCATCTATCATCAAAAGTAATTCTAAGAAAGCATAGTATGTTGTACTATTGTTTGAGAAACAATGTAAAAAATGGACCGGTCAATTAATAAGCTCAAAATATTGCTATCGATAGATGGACTCGCCGATTAAGAGTAAAGAAATATGTACAGTAAGTATAGGAAGATCTTAATAAGTCATTCAAGCTTTCAAGCTTTCAAGCTTGAACCAAAGTAAACAAAAACTTCTAATTAGCAACAAAATCATGATTAGAAAACGCTAGAAGAGATGCATTCGCATACATACTTTCTTTAAAAAAAAGTAGCTAATTATACAGAAATTGTACGAAAGGCAAATTTAACATAAGCGACGGCTCTAATAATACAAATTAACAAAGAAAATCATTATTAACTACAAGGGGACTGAATTTACCACACTCGGATTGCTGTGACAAGGCGACTGAATCAGCATAACTATGCACATGGCAGTTAGGAATGTGCCCATGAGAATCTTACTGAGAAGCCGGGGCTTGCGTTTTGGATCGGAGAAATCCATTTCTGAGAGGAAAAAGAAAGGCGGAATCAACATAACAAGATAGTATTGCAACTATAATGTTGAATCTTTTCAGTCATATATAAGCATAAATATATAAGCATTTTCTTTAGTTATCCATGTCTCATCAAAATTTAAGCCAACTATGCAAAAATTCACAATTTCGCAAGAACCTAAAAGAACAGGTTCAAAAAATTTGATTATGGAATTAAAGCGGAAAGTAACAAAAGCATGTCACTTTACACACGATATCTATCATTAATCATCTTTCTTTCTTCTTCTTTTTTGAAATTTCACCGTAAGACACAATTTTACTGAAGACAATGATCTGAATGAATCTACGACCGATACGTTGCAGAATTAAAAGGAATAAATTTGTAACAGGAATTAAACCAAACCTGAAAAGGACCAAGATCTGCTAGCCCTAGGCTGAGGTCTGTTTCGATTTGTAGGCAACATGGGAGAAAATAACTTTTAACCCAAAATTAAGAATTATGATGCAGAAAACACCTTCTCAACCAAAAGAGCTTCTCCGTGAAGCAAACGCTGACACTTCCGCAGCAGCAGCACCTGCCCACGTCAACAAACACCCAACAACAATTACTCCACCTAAATATGGGCAATAACCACAGAGACAAATTAAGCAATCAAGTACTGGAAATTGATGATTAGAGCATATTAAAAAAGAAAAGAACCCTAAATTTCAAAAAAAAAATGCAGGAAACTCGTATAAATTAGAAACCAAACTAAATAGTAAAATCATACTTAAGAACAATGTTGTGCAGATCAAATAAGAAAAGAGAAATTATAAGTAGGTTTTACTCACAGAGGGCGAAAACAACCAACCTCTCTGCTCAAATCGATACTAGAAACCTACATAATTCGAGAATTGCCCTAAAAATTGAGCCTTGAGAATTGAATGAAGTTCCCGACTCGGTATCAGAAAAACCCCCAAAAATTCGATTTTTTACATGAAATCCAAGTCAGAAAAAGCGAAAAATCGCTCCTTTTGGTGCCCAAAAACACGCATTCAACACAAGAAGCCTCAAAGCCAAAAAGGAAAGAGAGATAGATGGGGTGTGTGTGTGTGTGTGTGAACAAAAGAAACCAAACTCCCAACACACGTCTAAGAGAAAAGAGATCAAAATTGGCTACGCAAACCAAAAACCAGTATCGAAAAAGCCATTAAAATCGCCAAAAATCGGTGAGAATTCGAGGTCTCAGGAGGGGAAAGTTACCTTGAAGAGAGAGAGAGAGAGAGAGAGAGAGAGAGAGAAAGAGGTCGAACTAGTTCATGTTCACGCGTTTTGTCGAAAAATTAATAAAATAATAATATATGATAGGTAAATTATTAAATAAGAAAATTGGTGACATTTATGGGTTAGAACCTCTACTATCATGATATTGCAATGTGGTCCTTTTACTTTTTAACTCAAAAACTTTCTAAGCTTTTTATACGGGAGATATTTTGAATCTACTTTAGTTTATATCATAATCCTTTTCGTGAAAAAACAGTTTATTAACTAATCATCTACATCCTTATTTTAATTACTAATATATTTACATATCTGTTCATTATATTAAACTATGCATAAAATAATTAAAATTTATCACATTCTATATGCCAACACATTAATAATCTATATATATTTAAAGTGTATCAAGTTAGTGTCCTGTGGTTTAATTTTTATCTTTTCGTCAGATTTTTCGTTAATATTTTGTTAAATTA
The DNA here is from genome assembly GCA_025177825.1 of Aechmea fasciata. Lineage (NCBI taxonomy): Eukaryota > Viridiplantae > Streptophyta > Magnoliopsida > Poales > Bromeliaceae > Aechmea > Aechmea fasciata. Next base: position 8,438,205 of record CM045946.1, read on the forward strand.
TGTACAAAAAAAAACATTAGATGCGACACCTAGGTTAATCGAATATTCACTTTAGTATTTTTTTTGTTTTAACTTTGTCACTGATTTAACAAAAAGAAATTAATAGAATCGATAATAAAAAAAAATAAAAATAAAACTATATGGTACTAAATTGATATACTTTAAATCATATAGCACTAAAGTGAAAAAATTTGAAACCACAGGGATAATATTTTAATTTTTTTTCTATTTGAATTTTGGAAGAAGATCCCAAGTACTGTTATTGGTAAACAATTTTACTTACCCATAAATGCACGCAAGTATCGTACCGATACGTGCCGGTCATAAAAAATACAAGTGTGCCGACGCATAATGGTATGAACTATTTATTTTTTTTAGCAACAAAATGTTACAACAGTTTATTATATGTTTATCAAATATTTTAAATTTTATCGAGAAAATTACTTACTAATTTAAAGAGTAGAGTGTTTTACACTGCGTAATCAACATAAAGACTGTATCGTATCAATATCGATTTTACTGGCATGATACGACACGATAAATACGATTCATATCGACGGGCACTTATTAATAAATTTACAGGTTCATTTTATGAACATTTGTGTAGCATGTATATAATAATTCACCTCTAATTATCATCATCAATTATTAATTATTAATTAATTATTAATGTGCAATAAAGAGAAAATATTGTAGGAAGCACATCAATTATTATTAATTGTGACATTTGCAGTTAGGTCCAAATGGACGAGGACTTGAAAAGAAATAAATACATTTAAAAAAAAAAAAATTGAATCATGAACTAACACTAGGATAAAGAAACTTCTCCAAGTTGAAAAAGAAAGAAAAAGAAACAAAATTATTTATTAAAGGCCATTCACCCCAAAAAAAAACAAAAAATCACATATGAAACATTTTTTTTTATCCTTGAGCTTTGAATTAAGCACATGATGTTTTAGTCCATAAAATTTTATTTATTATATTTTGTTGCTTAAATTTTTTAAATTATTATAATATAATTTTATGGTCCAATGTAACATTGATATGATAGTTTTGTAGTTGGTGAAATCATAATAAATAATGCATTACATTACTATAATAATAATGGAAAATGCTTGAGCTAGTGATTATAAAATATTAAAATTTAAGGATCAACATATATATCAAAAATAATAATAATAATAATGTTCTTTAATTCTAATGTAGAAGTTGAAGGTCGGTAAAGACATGATCGTTCATTAAGGCTTAGTTTAGTATTGAGATCTATCTAATATTATTAGGTAGAATGGAGTTGAGAAAAAGCATATAAGAGATATGCTTCTGCGTTTTTGGACTAACCGCAATATGCAGAATGTAATATTATGTACGAAAATAAACATAATATTTTTTTATCGTTATTTTTCACCGCACGTAACGCAACCTTCGAGGCCTAGATGAGGCTTCTATTTTTGTGGGTTCCAAGGAAAGACAAAATAGAAAGACAAAATAGAGGTAATGCACAAAAATTCTACATTCTTTGTTTTTTTTTTAATTTTTATTATTTGATTAAATTTTGATTCATATACCTAATACACAGCTTGATTGCAAAGCAGGATAAGAAGATTTTGAACCAAAACACCAAAATTTTCTTTAAAAAAATTAAGTAAAAAGGAATTATATTTGACATGAAATACCTAAGTAATTTAGGGCACTGAAAAAAGGTTATTGTTCAAGGTATTTTAACACAATATACTTTGTAAGCAGTACTATTTAATAATATTTTATTAAAATGTATTATACTATAGTAAAAAAAATTGTGATTGACATTTCATATAAGAATAATAGGCACAAAGAATCTCTTAAGACTAAAAAGTTTAACTTTAGGTCTCATTTAGTATCATATTTTTCTTTTTTTTAAAATAAAATTATATATAAAAAGTGAGGAATAGACCGTCGCTTACTTATAATCTTTAGAGTAGAGCTATTATACTATCAGAAGCATAGAAAATCAGGTGCTTTCGACTTTTTGGCTCTTAGATCAGCCCTTTTAATTATTGCTAACCTTTGGATTAATACTATTGCGCTGTGAGGACCACTGATCAACCCCTAACTCCCTAAGGGTACTACTCAATTCTATAAGGGATCGCAATTACCCCAACCATATAATTTTTTATCTAAAGATCAAAAAATCAAAATCATCAAATTTTCTGTACTTTCGATAGCAGAGTAACTCTACACTAATCTTTGTATTTGTTTGGCAGCAATAGCAACAAATACCAGGAAAAAAAAAAAGAAGAAGAGGAAGTTTTGAATACAAATAACCCCAAATAAGGCCTTAGATTTTTTTTTTTTTTCTCTTTTTGTTTTGTTTTTGGGCTGTAAAAGGGACATAAATATCCATGGCAACATAAAAAAGAGTTTAATTTACATAGATTTACCACCTTCCATGTAGCTAATTAAGTGGTCCACATAACCCCAATAAATTAAACCTTTTAAGTAGCTAATCAAGTGGTCCACATAACCCCAGCTAATTAATAAATTTAAGTCAAGAGGAAAAGTATAACTACTCTTATTTAGCTGTTTGGTTCCTCGAAAAAGTATGAAAAAAATAAATAAATAAATAAATAAATAATCATAACAAACTTGTTTTTTTTTCTAATTTTTCATCTGTTCAGTTCTAAGAGAACTAATGTTTTCTTTTCCTAGCTTTATTTATAAAATCAAAAAATAATAATTTTTCACAAAATCTAAAAAATAAAAAAAAAAACCCCTAACAAAAATTTATGATGAATTTTTGTTTGAAAAGAAAAAATCACACTAGTTTAGGCCCCTTATTATTCTCAGCAAATCATTGCATTGCCTTGCTGATTTGGACCAAGTCCACAGCAATCATTGATGTAGACTAAGCCATGTGAAAACATATTTGTATACATCAAAACCCTAACAATATCCTTATCTACTACCACATGACACAAGATTAATTAGTGCCTTAAAAAGTGGGTTATCTTTATATTATTATCATTATTATTATGATTATGAGCATGATGCCAAAGTTTAATCAACATGGGGGTGGGTGGCAAATTCCAATAATTGAGTCTCTTGTGTGGGGACAATTGACTTGTACCATGCATGATTGCCTAGTAGTTGTCAAGCATATGCAAATTTCAAAAATTATTATAATCAAAAGGTAATTATGATTCAAAAATTAAAAAACAAAACCACCAAAAATGTAATTGGATGTATCTCATGTCTTGTATAGGGTGTGAAATAACCGTTATACTCTAAAAAAGCTTAAGTTGTTAAAAAACGATGTTTAAACATTCTTTATATTTAACACTGTCCCTCACGTCTGGGCTCGAGATATTTTAGTCGGCCCATAACGTAGGCTTGAATTAAATTGGAGGAAATTAATATGCTGGGAAGCTGGTGTGACTCGAACTCAGGATCTCCTGTTCTGATATTATATGAAAACAACCGTTATACTCTAAAAACTTAAACTGTTAGAGAACGATATGTAAAATGTAAATCGATCATTTATGCTAACATGTTAGTCAAATTTAATTCTCAATTCAGATTAGAGCATCGTAGCGATATTTCCTTTTATATGAGTAGTTGATAGTAGCATTGAGAGAACATAAACTCGTAATCTGAGTTCCAAAGAAAATTTGGAGAAGAAAGAAAAATCTTCTTGTATAATTAGAAACTAATAAGAGTTTGATTTTATGTTTTAAAAGATCTTAAAATTTCTGATTTATTAGGGTAGTATATTCATTCTTAATATTTGATCGCACATGTTATATTTTTTTTTTATTAACAAATCAAAGATATATGCCGAATAAGGCTTTAATAACTATTTCATTGAATAGGATTAGGAGAAATAACTATCATTACGCCATGAGTGATGTGACATCTTAATTAAGATTTATTAGAAGTGGATGTCTATAATTAAGAGCTTAATTGTAGACATCTGAGTAGTTCTTATTAATGTTTTAGAACATGATGTGATGGGGCAATTAATGTGACCCAAGAGCACACCAACCACCAACCACCACACACAATCTGATCCTACAAAGAAATATGTTACTCTTGCACCCCAAAATATATGATGATATATATAAATTTGGCTAACAAAAAGAAAATTTTTCAGTAAATATTTTATTCCTCTCCTCTAATTTATTTTTTTTTTTTAATTTTATTTTGCATTCGTGAAATGTAAATGTGTAACACTTAACTCGTGTGTAAATTGATGTAGTATGATTGGGTAAACTCATTAAGATATTCATCAATGTATATCCTTAAAAATAGTAGGAATGCATATTTTAAATTTTCTCCTAAATTTCTCCTAAATACTATATTCTTAAATTTTGGGAGGGTGAAATGGAAGTTTTTAAAGGACATGAAGATAGAGTATAAAAGCAGATATTTACACACACACAAAAAAAAAAAAAAAAAAGGTACTTAAGCCTATAAAGGTTACACCAATCCATTTAAGAGTTTCAGACATTTGTTTTTAAAAAAATTGGTATTAAAAATAAAAAATTGATATGACTAGTGTGAAAATATTAACCCTTCGATTAGTTGGATGTAATATTTAAACTCATTACAACCTACGATAAGCCACAAATGAAAACACAAAACAAGCATTTAGCAGTAGTAAATACATATACCTGGGGCTTCAAATTCTTACAAGAGAATCTCTGAAAACAACAACAGCTGCAGATCGAGTAGTTCCTCCATTTTGGGAAATTTTAGTGGCCACCTAATTCACATTAGAGATCCCGCGGATACTATTTGTTTACATTCCAATTCCCCCAGCAGCAACAAATGACAGATAACCAACTAACACAAGAGAGCTTTTCGGAAAAAACATACATACCTGATTTTCTGATATTATCGAATTCGACAGCCACATCTGACCATATCCATAGATCCACTGAATAAAAACATAAGCAGGAAATATTACACCTACCATTAAGTAGTAACGAGTTCATTCGCGGAGTATTCAACACTTCGTCCGAGATGATTTTGAATACTACATGGCGCAACTGAAATTTGAGCAAAGGAGAAAAGTAACGCAGAGGAAAGAAAAAGATGAACAAACTGTGCAGAACTTGACCATAGCCACAGCTCCCGACCGTACAGAAGCTACGGCCGAGCCTTTCGTTACCCACCAAAAGTAACATAAAAAGAACCTGAGCTTATGACACCTTCGGTCGCCTTCAAAAGAACATTCGAAGAAGGTTACAGCAACAGAGACCCTGTGCAACTCTTCAACACCTTGAGAAATAGACTCGTAAATTAAAGCTCCCCGGCAGAAGAATCCCCGTCTAAAATGCTATACTTATGCATCGATTGATGCGCTCGGATGCCAAAGAAGCAATTGAAAGACGAAAAAGAAAAAAGTGTCTAAAGTTTAATCTGAACCTTAAAGATTATCATCTTCCCCTTCTGCGGGTTATGTTCTATATAGGCAAACCGTGTGCGTTTTGCTTCACAGAGGGTTGCAGATAATTCACAGACGACATGGTTTAATCAAGCCGCTTAATTATCTCTTGATGGTACATTAGCCAGGGACAGATTCAGAAGTAATGGGCCCGCTGTCACCACCGTGAGTATTAAAACCAGTGACGGGCATCGATCTCTGAGCAAAATCGAGTAGCTTTCTTCTTTGCTGCTCATTCGTGTGAGGGAGGCTTGCACGAAGAAGCTCAATTGGCATCTCCCTGCTTATAGCTCTGGTTGCTCCAGATCCAATTATAGCCGCACTTGGCGGCGCTTGTATGAACAGCATTTGCATTATGCTCTCATATTTACTGAGACAATAGTTCGTAAGAAGCCCGAAGAAAGCATCAAAAGACGCCTGCCAAAGAGCTCGGTGAGACACATTATAGCTGGTCGAAGCATGGGAATCAGTGAGAAGCTCTGTTGCTCGGTCTAGAAGCGCTTTTATAATTACAGAAGCCCCGTCGCCAGCCGAACTACCGAGAGGGCGAAGAGGCGGCTGTTCAGAGGAGCAGACGATGGCAGCAAGACAAGCACTTAGAGCACTAAGTTCCACCATACTGTGCATGCAAGAAGAAACAGTTCTTGCAAGGTTGGTGGTTGTTTCTGCCGCACTAAGGTCTGAGGACAATCCACCGAACAGAAACCTAAGGTGGCGGAAAATGGCCATGCAGACTATGCGCACAAGCTCACTTCCAGGTATGAGAAGCTGAAGGTAGCGCAATAAGAGCTTGCGGCCTTTAGGGAGTGACATGATACGGAGGAAGATGAGGTCATCCTGTGGTCCAAGCCCTGCTGAGTGGCCGGGCTTGCCCGGCCCAAGGGGGTCCACGAGCTGAAGCGAAGTCGCAAGCCCTTCCAGAAGCACTTCCCTCCGCCGCTTCAGATGGAAGCCGCCATCCTGTGACTGGCTGGACTGTAGAAGCCGATCAATGTCATCTACGTCAAGAAGAAGGCAAAGCCCATCCTCAACAGTGATTCTTGCAGCCAGCATAGGTTCCTGCTCTAAGGGCTTTACAGAAGACTTCTGTTCGTGGACCCCATTGCCTGATGCAGATGATGGCGGATCCACTTCGAGGAGAGGGCGCGGCCGTCGGATGGAGGAGAAAGAAACCCTCCCAAGCGCATCGACATGGAGGTATGCGTGCTGTTCGCTGTTTGAGCGTGTTCTTGATGGCAGATCCTTTATAGAGGTTGGGCAGAAATGGTGCTTAAACCGAGAATTAGAAGACTTCTTTGTGAGACAAGCCTGGTGGTAGTAGTCATCTATATAAGGATCATTGCTGTGAGTTGCAGCATGCTGCATCCTCAAAATGCTCTCGATCTCTTCAGCAGACATGTATTTGGATCTGAACTGCAGCCACCCTGTTTCACTCTTCTGGCTACTCGCATCAGAAGACTGTTGGGAAAGGCGTGTGGCATTGTGTCTTCCCCTGTGCGATGGTTTAGACCGCTGGTCTCTGATTGGCTGTGGATGGCGATTGAAGAGGTGAGACTGCAAGTGTGGGTAAGGAAGAGATAGCTGGAGCTGCTGTTGTTGCTGCTGCCGAGACAAGTGCCGAGATGATGGAATCAAACCATCCGGATGAGGAAACTGTTGCTGCAACAAGCCGGGTAATAGATTCAGATGCTCTGCAGCAAACTGGTTGGCTTGGATTGACCAATGGTTTTGGGGCTGGCCGCTAATTGACAGATTTGATGGAGTAAAAGGCAAACTCCCACCATAGTGGCGGCCGTGAGCTAGTCCTGAGAGACCCGAAAAAGGAGCACTAGGAGGCGGCAAATGGAGGCCACTAGTGAGAGAAGGGATGCTTGAGTGGCGAGTCAGATTTAGCGAAGGGTAGGATCGGCTACCACCACCCGGCGAAGGATAGGAAGGGAAAGATGATTTGGGGACAAGGATTTGTTCGCTCAGGTGATGTTGTGGTTGCTGCTGAGGGTATGAGGATGTTCTGTACAGTGGTTTGGAATCTGCAAGCCACAACAATGAACGGTCAGGATGCGACCACCATCTTTTGGCTTCTTGGGCACTTTCAGCATCTAAAAACTGCTGTTCTGTCCAACTTGGGTACTCCGCCTCCTGAATCCAGTCAGCGGTTGAAGAACCTGAAAAAATAGAAGCACAATTTTAGTAACAAAGTGTGGTAGGGCAGGAAATAAGGGCAGGTCTTCCAGCTCCTATTATGTTCTTATGCTAGAGTAGAAGAACACTTATTCTGTATCTAGAGAGAGAGAGAGAGAGAGACTCACTTTCTCTAGAAAAAGATCCTCTATCTCCGATAACTCCAGCATGCCTTGGTTCATTAACAACTCTGTTTAGCTGGTACCCAAAAAGATATATTATTGTATACTCTACAATGACTCTTAAGGAAATGGTTTTAACATAGTCACTACAATGACGCTAAGCAGCCATTTTCCAACATAAAACTGAATCTCCCTCCTACTATCTGATACAAGCACCAAGCACACAATAAAATCTAAAAAGGTAGAAATTTAATAGGAAGTATCCTAAAGTGTATGAATTAAATAAACATCAAGATTTAAAAGAGACATCTTTTGAACACTATAATATATAGCTAAATTAAATCAAGATAGGAAAAGATATAGATATACTGGCCAAAACTATTATAAGATAAAAAGGACAAACTACATAAGATTTCACATCAGTCAAACATAGGATAAAGAATCATAACCAGACACCTACCTTTGCAAATGTGCTTGTAAGATCATCAATATCAGATAAAGAACCTAATCCTTCAACCTGCATACAAAACATAAAATTCTGTTTAAGAAATTCACTGCAGCTTCTCAAGCAATGAAACTATCATGCACAAAAATGCAAAGCTAGCAGTAAGCCAAAAATTTAAAATACGGAGACTACTAAGCATTCCAACAACAATAAAGAAATGGTGCTGCAATAAAGAAGAAATATCTAGCTGCAACACACAAAATGAGCCTTGCTACTAAAATTTTCCAGAGAAACACAACAAATGGAATAAAATCTAGGGTGACCAAATTTAAGTAGGGAACAAACAAGAGGGTTCCTCCTCCCTGTTGACGATACAGAGAAAGCAATAGTCAGCATGGCAGTTCTAAGGTATGTGAATCAACAACTGAAAAGGAAAAATAACACATGAAAGAATTGGGCCACAAAAGGACCTTTATGGTTGCCTTCTCTGAAATTGCTGCAACACCATGGTTCAAGGTACCATAAGAATGCAAGTTGCATTAATTGGGATGTTCTAACATCCCAATATCCCATTGGCCAAAATCATGTAGCTTGCCGTCCAGGATAATGATCGACTAGTTTCTTGTCTTCTCAACTCAATATGAAAGTAAAGAGGTCCCCGTCCAAAATATGAAAGAAGGAAAAAGATATGAAGGAACACGAAAGTGTTTCTCTTGCAAAGGCAGATGCATATGAGTAATCAATAGCTCCATCAGCCTGCGGCATTAGCATATGTATTAGGGGGAAAAATGCTGCTCTCATTAAAATTGTTTCAATCTCGTGGTTTCTAAATTTCTCACCAGCTTTAAAACCTACATACAGGTCTCCTAAACAGCCAAGCCTAACGAGATCGCTTTTTGTACTCGATGTGATCACCAGCTTCGAAGTTACCCTACAATCCGCATTTGTTGTGATAGATCTTAAGAATAGTATCTTAAGAATGGTAGACTATAAAGAAAGCCGGTGATGGCATAGCCAAAGTTCAGTACGGACCAATGCTAATTTGATAAGTGAGCTATTCAAGGATCAGATGGCAATAAGACAAAATTCAGAGAACTAACCATACATTTATCTATTTAAATTTAACACCTATTTTTCGGTGACGTAAATGCACAAATATATTCCATATTGTCCGTGCTCTCAATTGACTAGGTTATCTATAAGGAAAAAACTCCTCCACTTGAACCACTTAATTGAAAGATTAAGATCCATTGGTAGCGTTTCATAGAACACATTAAAGAGACATTGGGAACACAGCCTAGTGAAAGCAGTACCATTTTACGTATCCCGCTGAATTATGGTAAATTCAAACCTTGAGATAGAAGAATTAATAAGAGAAAGCTCCAAGGTTTTCAATGAAAAACTGTATGAGATTTAATTCGTGACATTAAGTAGATTATTTTGTGATATTAAGTAGATAAGAGACAAATATATACAACTAACATAGTATTTCAACAATAGTACCAGAAAATCAAGGCAAGGAACAAAAGCAGAAATTGCAAAGAGCAAAAAGAAACAAAGCTGAAATTAAATAACTAATAGCAAAAGAACTACAGTACGAACCAGACTTTGGAAAAGGCACTTAATCCACATTGCGTAAAATAAAGGATCTAACCTCTTCTCTATTTCCAAATGAAGAGAAATGATATTCTTCATCAGCAGGCCCACCAGATCCTGTATCATTATCAATTTCATCTTCTAGCCCACCTAGTTCAACCTCTTCCACAATCCCCTTACCGAAGAACGCATATCGTGAAGCATCAAAAGAGGCATTATCTGCCGACAGATAGAGTTGAAGTTGCATCAACATTAGAGAAAATGAAAAGGTAGACAGCATAGCAAATGTGAAATGTGCAGATATCAGTGTAAGGGTACACATATTCATTTCATGAGCTGCAGCTCTCAGGACATAAACAGGAAAGAGGATAAATGCAAAAAAAGGAGAAATTGAGTCAGCGGTTAGTAGAACGAAAGGAGAAGCAACAAGGGGTCATCCTGACATTATACATATATCGAGAATTTACATGCTAATGCAGCTAAAAGCAAGCAATTTAGCTACTAAATGAAGAATAATGAACTTAGCCGAACAATAAAATTTGAGAAGCAATAATTTTGAACCAACACAGCAACAAGTTTCAGGTCTCAATTAATAAACAAATAAGACACGGGACTACATTCCTCAGGTAGAAAGATACCAAGATGAGCATTCGTAATCTGTTTGTAAAAACATAGAAAATATACAATCATCGCGAGACCACACTACAACACTAATAAAACAACAATAGCAATCTAAAGTATAATTGCACGACTAATCACTTAGAACTTTGTGATTATTTACTACTATACAAAGTTTCATCTCCTACTCATACAACAACAACCAAATCTTAAAATAAGACCCTAATTCGACATACCACACAGGATAAGAGGAACCCATCTCAAATCTAAGAATCGCCTCAAAACGAGCTCAATCCAATACCAAACTCACCAAATTAATACAAAAATCGAGCAAAATTAGAGAAATAAGAGAGGTCACCAGTAACAGCATCGCCCGATTCTCCGAGGCCGCGAACGGGGCCCGGGTTCTCTGCAACCCCACCACCCTCTCCCTCGACTCCTCTCATCGATACTAACTACTTAAACCCTAGCGCTCCAAACCCTAAACGAGAAACCAATTCCCAACGATTGTAGAGATCTAGGGGGTTTCCGCCTACGATCTCTCCGATTCTAGGGCTAGGGTTTCTCAGAACTGATATCTGAGACCAATTAAAAAGACGAGAGAAAGTATTTAAAAAAAAAAAAAAAAAAAAACTGGGAGGGCAAAAATATTAGGAGAAAAAAAAAAGGAAAAAAAAAAGGGAAATTTTGGGAGAAAAGGGTCTCCGTGCTCTAATACTCTCTCTCTCTCTCTCTCTCTCTCTCTCTCTTTTTAATTTTGAAACATTTTTTCCGTGCGTCCGCATAAAAGGTGGGAAAGGGTAGTGAGGTGTTGTTCACACTTTATATATTATTAATTTATTATTATATTAATATTATATTGATACATATCATCATTTTGTGTATTCTTTAGATTTTTTTTTGTGCTAATTTGAAATAATTATGTGATAATTAGTGGGTAATTTATTATTACATTAAGCTTCTCTTTGCCTAAATTAACCAAGTTCATGATTTCACACTTGAATTACACGAGTTAAATTAAGTGAATTAAAAAAGTACTTGCTAAGACATGAATTTTCATTCTAATAATAATAATAATTATTATTATTATTATTCGAAAACTAAAATAATAGATTATTGTGAAATTATAAAGTAAAATAAATTAGCATTTTTTTGAATCATTTATAAATGATTATTTTTTATATGAAATCAAAAAAAACATATATATCTAAAAGATATTGGGCATGTTTATATATTCATGCAAATATTAAGCATGTGGATTATATGAGGGAATTATTATTTGATCATGGAGCTTTCCTATTAGTGAGGAGATGTATGATTCTATTTGTTGTTATGATGATAAAGGAATATTCCATGTTATTGTTAGGTACATTATAGCAAGCAATGTACATGTGGAAATTGTTGTATCTATTTGGACAAATTCCCATTAGCTAGTTATTATAATTCGCCACAACTTGTATATGTATATAGAGTAGAAATTTTACTATCTTTTATTATGAGTATTAAATACTTTAACATGGTTGTTTTTAGATGAAATTTAGAGATAAGCGATCAGCTCAGATTAAATATGATCTGAAGTATTTTAAAAACTTTTAGAAAATAAATTTAAGTAATTTTTAATCGTAATAAAGTCCATCGAATGAAGCCAAAATGGGCAGTAGAAATGACGTTAATACATAAAAATAGATGATCGGATCACTTCAATTTTAGATCAGGTGCAATGAAATCTTTATCTAGGTGATGAATAAATTTTACATGAAAGTCAGCTATTTGATTCTTTACGTTAAACACACCAAAGTATCTATATGTTAGTTAAAAATTATCAATTTTGTGAACTTTTGATCGCAAGGTAAATGATTTCGAAAAATTACGAAATTTATTTTCTAAAAGTTTTAAATACTCTAGATCATATTTAACGGAGTGGATCGATGGAATTCGGAAGCTAAATATTGAAAACAACATATGAGTATTGAAATTCTACTATAATGACAATAATTCAAAGCATATTATATTTTTTTTAAAAAAATTGGTCATTACTTATCGTTCTATTTGGAATAGATCATAATTTTAAAGGTTTGAACTTTTATTAAAATAACAACTAATTCACTTACCGTGATGCTGAACCACCAATAAAATATTTAAAAAGAAAAGAAAAAAAAAAGAAAAGAGTAAAATGTGTGGAAACGAAAATCATTATCCCACGCCCTAATAATCCTATTAAACTAATATTTTTCAATGCTGTATTTGGTTTGGACATAAATAAAAACTGTTTGAAATCACGGAGGACTTATATTTGGAAGAAAATAATTTGAAATCACGGTCTCACGGAGGACTTATACTTTCAGAAACATATCAGTCTCACTCAGTATTATTATTATTATTATTATTATTATTATTTTATATGCAATATTGGGTGGTTGGGTCATTGGGTGACAGAGACACTCCTCCAAGTTCATGTGAGTAGCTCCCATTCTCGTATAAAACCATTAATTTATAGTTAAATATCATATGTATGTATCTCTTGCATTTATTATTTACTGACTAAATTATTTTATTTAGGGTAAACTCTTTTTTTTTGAGAAAGAGATAGAAAGAGATAGAATTTGACAATTTATAGTTATTGATCTTTATCCAGTTAGTGAATAGAATTTTCTATCAAAAATTCAACAAATTTCAATTCTTTTACACCGTTAAACCAGCAAGTATTCTATACTGGCCATTAAAAATTGTCAAATTTGTGACTCTTGATCGTAAGGTAAATGATGTCGAAAAATTATAAAATTTGATATCTAGAAGTTTTAAATACTGTAAATAACGTTTAACGGTATGGATCGTCGATTCAGAAGCTCTATCATCGAAAACGACTTATGAGTGCGAGGGCAATCGACTCATAATAGTATAGTAGCCGGACCCTATATATACCCACCAGCTGGTTATTATACTACCGATAGTACTGAACTCTTGATACTATCGAGTTTTCTGTCGTTAGATCTATTCCTTTGACTATTTTCACTCACTAGATCATATTATTCAACCAACCACTAGCTCAATTCTAGAGGACCACTATCATCCTAACTGTACATTTTCTCATTTAAGGGCCGAAAATTTAATAGCATCAACGACTTGATGCTACTAACAGTATTGTAACCTACTATCCTCAATAATATTGGAATAATGTGTGTCAAAAAAATGGACCATATTGAATGAATGAACCAGGTAGCGTGCTACATTTTTCTCAAAAAAAAAAAAAGAAAAAAAAGGGCCCTATTTTAGGCCCGATTTGGTTTTATGGGCCCAGGCCCAGGTTTCGAAAGGGAATAATTAATGAACGCCAAAAACATTATGGGCCGGGCCCAACTGTATGGGCTAAGTATGGGCCCGGCCCAACCAAATTTCTATTTTTATTCATTTTTTTAAAACTTTAAATAAACCATAGTTCTTATAATTTCATAAGCCAATGTTCACTTGTTTTTTTTTTTATAAAAAAAACAAACTTATCCAAGCAAATTGTGTATGAATCAAAAGTTTTTTTTTAGCCCTATCTACGGGAGGTTCAAGGTTTGAAACCTAGTCGTTTCATATTTAAATTTATTAAATTTATTTAAATATAATTAAATAAATAAAATAATATATTCTTTTTAAAAGAAAAAATAGTTTTGGCGTCTTAGATTGAATAAGGGCCTATTTGTTTTGGTACAAGTAGAGTGATGAAACTCAAATTTCATCATTTTTGTTATTTATTTTGGTGTACGTTAAAAATATAATATAACTTAAGTTACGTTAGACCTCCACTTCACCTGCTCTGGACTTTCTCCTATAAAGTGCCAAACTCAACTTCCACTACACTCAACCTCCTCTAAAAAAATTTATTAAACAGTAAAATCTAAACTCTACTTCTTTTATAATGAATTAAAATTATCTTATTTATAATAAATTCGAATTACCTTTAAATAATAAAAAATAATTAATTATATAATAGGTTAAATTTTATAGCTGTAAATTTACCACTAGGAGATAACGTGATCCACTTACTTACATCAAAACAAACAAACGGAACTCAAAAAATTAATTTTATCAGTACCAAGTTACATCAAAATAAACAAAAAAAAGTAATTGAATTTAATTTTCAGATTGTCCGACTGTACGAGTTACGTCAAAACCAACAACAGCAAAATAATTACACTTCAGAAAAACTCAAACACCGCTGCACTTTACTTACGTTGGATCTACAGATTTATCAATTCAAATGTCCCCTAAGGGCGTGATTGTTTTCCCAAAAGTGAAGAACTTTAATTCAACAACTATATTATTAACTCATCTCCCACGCTTTCAATTTTCATGCTATTTACTTTTTATTAAACAAAGAGCAAAATTTGAAGAACTTTAATTCAACAACTATATTAACAAACAGCAATAATAAAAATAATTTATTTTTTAATTGCATGCAACCAAATAAATTATTTATACTTACGGTACTTTCTACTACATTCAACTAAACAGAATTCATATAATTATAACGATAATATTTTTAATTATATGCATCTTTAACTACACTGCATTTATAATTATATCTAACCAAACATCTCAAAATAATTCAACAACTATATTAACAAACAGCAAAAATAAAAATAATTTACATCTCAACTCTATTTTATTGAAAAAGTTACTACATTCTGAACTTCGCCTCGGGCGAAACAACAGGATTATTAATGTATTATACAGTGGTCCCGCAGTGTCTCCTTGTGTTCATTGCTTCGAGAGAACTTACTAGACCAAGATAGTCTCTTCTAGAATCTCACACGTACCGATCGTTTCTAAAGCAAGCGGTAAAAAATTTGATGGTTGGTATTCGAGACCCAAGTTCGAATCCTAGTTGATTCATATTTTTTGCTAAGTTTATTTCTAAATGAAATAAACGAAACGAATAGCGTGCTGCCTATCTCTCAAAAAAAGAAAAAAAAAAATCTCGCACGTATGAATGCTTTTCCTACCAAATTTCTTTCTTTTGTACCAAAAATAGGAGCTAAAATTTTATGGCGTAATTATATATAAAAAAAAATTTGTCAAAATTTGATTTTTTTTTTGTTATTTAAAAATCTACACTTTATTCTCTTATAAAATAAAAAATATTTATAGGAGAATACGTACGGTGTGAATTGTGATGACAAAATGATCATTTTAACTCTCATCATTTTCGTCTCCTTCCTCAACTTGCTCATCCGCCGTCTTGATCAGCCGCGGTTCTTTTCATTTTCTTCTCCACATGCTTCCCTACTCCTCCCGCACCCTCGTCGGCCCTCCATTTTGGCGACAGTAGGGAGAAAATCGAGATGGGCGTGAATGGAAAGGTAGGCAAGAGCAACGAAGACGAAGGCGAGACGGCGGAGAAGGTCAAGGGGGTGTTTGTGGGCCAGACGGAGATTTCGGCGTGGGCGAGGGTGAGGCAGGGGAGAAGAGGGCGAGGCGGCGAGGCAGGGAGGCGAAGCACAGTATAGAGGGCGGAGGGTATTTTTGGCATAAAAAAATATTTTATAGCAGAATCCTAACGGATTACTAATGGTAGGGGGTGAATACTGTAGTTATTAAGAAACAATATGATTAGATGTAAATGCAGTATAGTTTGAAATATATATAATTAAAATACAGTAGTTATAATTACATCAATCTCATTTCATTGGCTATAATACATAGAAAGTAAGGTTACTATAAATTAATACTCTATATTTGGTTATGACATGTGCATTTATAAAATTTTAGCATTGTGCATAGAAGAAAATATTTTATGTTTGCAAGCTTTTTTTTTTATCTCCTAATTCTATAGTTAAAACTACAGTTAATTCGGACATAGTTTTAACTGTTGCATTTGAGTCTCCTCGTACAGTTCTAACTGCAGCAGCTGAATTCAAATGAATGATCATAGTACATTTATAATTACATACATATTGACTAGCTAGCTGACAAACGCTAACGTTATAAGAGACAGAGTGTCAATGCATCTAGGCATTGTAAAGGCCCCGGTAGATAGATTGGCCCGGGGTGATTTTCGTACGCCCGTACGCACGAATTCTCTGGTGCATGCATGAGATCGAATTGCGTCCAAATTAAACAGCAGTACTCATATTTAATTTAATACAAATTTGGCACGACTGGAAACTCTCAAAATTTTAAAGTAGTCGTGTACTGACGGGACCGCAGAAAAATCGTGCCTAAGGCGACGTAGGGCGCCATCGGGGCGACCCTTCATTGGAGCAGCAACCACGCTGCAGGACGACGACCGACCTACATCAGCGCAAAACTTGTGCTCCGCGCCAAAAATCGGCTAAGTCGTGCCACGGCTAAGCTTCATCGTACATGCATTGTAATGTGATCACATTCATTTTCCCTTTTGCTCTTGTTACAGGAGCACATTGATTCATCGAACCTATTAATTACATGTTCCTGTTCCTAAATTAATATAATTCTATATTTTCCTTCTTTTTTTATTTTTTGGAGGAGAAAAGTTTCGTAGGTACGTATTTTATTATTTAAAAAGTACAATTTGATTACAACAACAAATATAAAATTTAATAAGAGGTTAAAACAAGCATATATATTTCCATGCAATGAAATTATGCAGGAACTAACATAAAAGGGTAAATTAACCGGTGCACAAACCTAATAATTAATCAATCAAGCTTGTGAATGTTCTGATCACTGAGTCCGCTAAGCTCCAGCATGAAAAATAGGCGTGAGTCAGAGGTTCCTGATAAATTAAAGAAGAGAGAAAAATTTGAATAGCGAACTAAAGATCTAGATGATTGTAGCATAGATCTTAGTAAAAATATCACTACAACAGAATTAAGTTATAGGGACACATGTTTGGGACATTTTTGAGTAAGTGTTCTATTTATGCTAAAACTTAAAAAAAGACATCTACTTATGCCTAAATATAAAGCCCAATCCGATCAAAAATAAAAGATTGCTCTACTCAACTCACCACATCCAGCCCATTTGGCCCGATTACAAATAAAAAAGAAAAAAAAAATCGATTACCATTTTTTCTTCTCTCTTCACTCAATCCACTGAAATTCTGGACGAAAAGTCCTTCCCTGTCATCCTCCTCCGCCATCGCAGCCAACGAGATAGAGTTTCGACAGTAGCTAAATAGTTAAATAAGTGTTCATAAATTAGTAGCACTCTTTTATTGTCACTATATACCTAGCGACCCCACATATTGTGACACCCTAATAGTCCCACATCGGATGAGAATGAGTTTGTCATTAGGTTTATATAACACTTGGACACTAGTAATAATAACTGGGCTTAAGCATTTTGGGCCGGTGGTTGGATCCATCGAGTTATTATTGCTAGTGGGTTGGGTCGTTACATTTGGTATCAGAGCCGGTTCACCAGCTAGACATGTGTGGCGAGTCTCGGCTGAGCAAGGGTCTGGATGACGGGCTAGCGAGACGAGTCTCACATAGCCTGGTAATCTTAGACTGTGTATGTGATTGGGCCGGTGGTTGGACCCAATGAGTTATTATTGCTAGTTGGTTGGATCGTTACACATATAGTAATGAGTTTTTACCTTAATTAGTAATAGCATCTAAAATTAATAATTAAGATACAAAAACTCAAAATTTTTTAATAATGTGAAGTTGAAAAAAGAATAATTCTTTTTGTGGTTATAACAATTTGGAAAAGGATATGTTAAACTCTACGGAACATTAGCACCATTATAGCTTATCCATTCAATTTCTACAATCTATCAAACAAATTTTGCATTTCCAATAGCCAACAAAATTACCAATCACACTTTAAAATTTTGATGATCATATGTAACGAGCGTATACAAGTAATACTATCTGTACACCTAATTTTTCGGTACAAATTATACACGCAATTCTTTTAAATGCCAAGCATTATCCATATCCATTTTATTAACTCTTTTAAATGCCAAGCATTATCCATATTCATTTTATTATTATTTTTTTAACGCCAAAGGCCGAAAAGATTTTTTTTTTTTTTAAATATTTTTTATAATGAAATGTAAGATGCACGCTTTATAATAAAGTGTGCATGTAGCATATATTTCTCTTGCTTAATTGATAAGGTGATGAGTCACCACTTACCACATTAATGCTTGTACTATGTTTGACTTTGTGGGTGCTGTTCAATGATGAAGGGGTAGGCCACTTAACCTAGAAACCTAAAATGCACCGGAAAAGAATTAGCTATTACAGAAATAGATACAGATATTACGATAAAAAAAAATATAGCATTTATATAAAAATTGAGTTATTTTCGGAGATAAAAAAAATAACGTTTGGATAGATAATATAGAATAAGAAAAATAGTGGGTAAGTATAATTATATATTGAAAATTGAGGTGTTGGTGGAAATAGTTATACCCGATTATTATAGATAATCGGGAACTACTATTATCGGATAAAAAA
Organism: Aechmea fasciata; assembly: GCA_025177825.1. Taxonomy (NCBI): domain Eukaryota; kingdom Viridiplantae; phylum Streptophyta; class Magnoliopsida; order Poales; family Bromeliaceae; genus Aechmea; species Aechmea fasciata. The sequence continues at coordinate 8,457,024 of CM045946.1, forward strand.
TTAGTGTTTGGGTATAAAAAGGGGATAATGGGTTATTCCACCCCTTATCCCTAATCCAAACGCTACCATAATTAGTTAATTCGGATTCGACAAAAATTCGGTACGAATATAATACGTATAAAATTTATTTTCTAATTTTTAAATTCGTTGAAAAATTCGGCTTAAAAAACGGATTCGGCATCAAATATAAAATATAAGATAACTTATATTTTAAAAAAATTATAAATTTTTCATTCATATTTTCAATAATTCGCGAGAATAATTCACGAATAATTTGGCTGGTCCAAAAATTCGCGAATAATTCAGATTCTTTGGAAAAAATTCGTAAAGTAATTCGGATTTTCAATAATTCGCGAATAATTCGCGAATTAACTAACTAGGAACGCTACCAAACAAAAAATAGGGTAATTTCATTCGTACCCCTCGAAAGGATAGAAATATCATAAAGACTTTTGTCGTTATCAAAATTGCCTCCTTAAAAACCTACTTAATTTATTGTGAACTTTACTCTGGTAGTTAACCTCTGTTAAGTTTATATAATTTTTATCCAATTTTTTTATTATATAAAATATATTAAATATGACATTATTGTCTATTTTGCCACTTATTTTGAATCTTCTCACGATCTACCCATTATTTATATTTTTATTAACTAATAGAAATAATATGTATAAGACCCCTCAAATATAGATTATTTCGAAATAGCCCGTAAATTTTTTAAAAATTTCCTTTGGTCCGTATAATTGACAAATTTGCCAAAATTAAGTTGTTCATTTACGATGAAAAACAGCCAATCAAAATCAGTTACAATTGTTGTTTAAATTTATAAAATTTTTATTTTAATGCTTGAAATAAATCAAAGTAAATAAGAAAGGAGAGGGTGAGAAAATATTTAATAAAGTTGAAGAGTCATTTCAAAATAATTTATTATTGAGAGAGCTTCGTACATTTTCTATAGTAGATAAGATAGATGCATTTATTTAAAATTATTTCGTAATTTCTTTATAACGCCCTATAATTATTTTGAAATTAATTTTTATAACTAATTTTAAAAGATTTGTTAACAATTTTTATAAGATAGTCTATTAGCATCTAATTAAAGAATTTCTATAGCATTTTCTTTAATATTTTTTCAAAGAATATAATTAATTCACTAATAAATATAATTAGAGTAAAGCAACCATAGAGAATTTGGTGTTTCCGATTTTTTAGCAGTTAGATCAGCCATTTTAATCATTTTTAACTTTTGGATTAATACTATTACCCTATAGGGGACCACTCATCCTAGGGATCCTACTCAATCCTAGAAAAATCGTAATCATTCCAACAGTATAATTTTTAATTCAAGAGTCAAAATATCGGAAGCATTAAATACTCAATGCTTTCGATAGCATAGTAGCTCTACACATATAATTATAATACATTTATGAGTTAAAATTTCGGAGGGCATTAATGAAAAGTAGAACAAGGGGTATAATAGAAATTTATCACGATTTACTGCAGCTTGGAGGAAATGTTACATATAAAAATGGTTTTGGAAAAAAGATATTTATGATATTTCAATTTTTATAGCGGTATTAGTGAAAACATGTACCTTAAAAGCGCATTGAGTAAATTTTTTTAACAAAAATTACATCTATACGGAGTGTTCCGACGGACAGATAGATAGATAGATAGTTTAATCAATCATTATGTATAAAATGTACGAATTTTAAAATAGTGATAAGAAGCGGATCAAACCATCTTTCCGTGAAGAGACTCGAGACTTTTCCTATGATTTATTTTTGTCCATCACCATCACCTCTCTACTCTTTGTTTTGCTATATATATACTAACCAAAGCCCCCACTACAGCTCTCCAAATCAATGCACTTAATTAACAGTAAGAGAAAAAGAAAAAAGAAAAAAGTATTCTCCTCCCACACTCCTTGGGCACACAAATCTTTAGCTACAATGCCTGCAGGCTCAACCGCGGGCGCCGCAGAACGCCTGCAGCGCCCGCAGTTGAGTCGGTACGAGTCGCAGAAGCGGCGGGACTGGCTGGCATTCCTGCAGTACCTGAAAACGCACCACCCGCCGCTCGAGCTCTCCCGGTGCAGCAGTGGGCACATCCTCGAGTTTCTCTGCCACCTCGATCAGTTCGGAAAGACCAAGGTGATCATCCCGTTATTAATTAACACCAACATCAATTAATAGTTTAAATTGTTATTTTAAAAAAATTTAAATAATGCTATTAGAAAATACGCCCCATTTGATAATGTTGGTATGTTCCTTTCATATATAATTGAATATATTATATTTAGAGTTATTAATTTTTTTTTGCGAAAACTTAATTTACTAAATAAATAGTACCTTGTTGGACTTCGATTAGACCCATATTCATGATTGCATGCATGTACATAATATCCACTTAGAAGTATGTGCATATTTTGGAGTTTAAAATTTGATTTGAAATTTTAAAAGTTGATCTTTCTTTATTCATATATATATATTTCCTCTAACGTTCGCTCGTTCCCAATTTAGGTGCACAATACTATCTGCCCGTACTTCGGGCAGCCCTGCACGCCGTCGCCGTGCCCCTGCCCGCTTCGCCAGGCGTGGGGCAGCCTCGACTCGCTCATCGGCCGCCTCCGCGCCGCCTTCGACGAGGAGAACAATAACATGAGCTTCGTGCAGCCGGGCGCCAACCCTTTCGCCGCCCGCACAATCCGCCTCTACCTCCGTGAGGTCCGCGACATGCAAGCCAAAGCCCGCGGCATTGCCTACAAAAAGAAAAATAAGAAGAAAAATACAAGTATTAATACTGAAGACACCGATAATAACTCGAATATATCGTTTCTGTCATCGAAAAATAAGAATAAGAGTATAGATACTACGACAAAAGGCACCAATGATAGCCTGGATATACCGACGTCAGCAACGACGGCGGCGGCGGCGCCTTTTGAGATGGAAGTTTGTCAAAAGGATGCTAATATGCTGGCAACAGGGCTAGGGTGGTCGTGTGGGTATGCGAAGTGGCGAAATGGTAATGAATGAGATGGGGTGGTGTTTAGGGTTTAATGAGTGTTTTATGTAGGTATTAATTTGTGTGTAGCTTGATCTAGATCTAGAAGATATCTATGCATGACTTCTTTAATGAAATATGATACTGTTTTTATACTCTTTCCAGCTTACTTTTTTTGTGCAAACTTAATTGTTTAGTATACTTTACATATATATATATATATATATATATATATATATATATATATATATATATATATATATATACATTTAGCGTTTAGAGCGTCGAGTTAGGTGCTTAAGTTTATATTGGATCTACTTCCCAATTACTAATCTTGGATCAAACACTATTACCTACCACCACCTACCACCATCATCTCAACCTCACATCTATCCATCCAGATGGTTAAAAACTCTAAAGCACCACCACATTGGTACTTCTAAAAGTATCCTAGCTCAACTATATATATATATATAGTAGTACTACTATATTCTTATGAGTACACAGTATCTAAAAAATTCAATCTATTACAAATTTTTATACCATTAACTAACAAGTATATCATACCGGTCGTTAAAAATGATCAAGTTGGTGATCATGATCTTTTGATCGTAGAGTAAATAATGTCGAAAAATTATGAAATTTTATTTCTAAAAAATTTAAATATTCTAAATAATGTTTAACGGTATGGATTGTCGATTCGGAAGCTCTATCATAAAAAAACAACTCATGAGTACGAGGACGATCGTACTCATATAATAAGTATACTCTCTCTCTCTCTATATATATATATATATATATATATATATATATATATATATATATATATATATATATATACGCTATTAATAAGACCTACTTTGCACATGTTTTTGGTCATTAGATTAAGAGACACATACAGGGATTTATCATGACCCCCCACTTCAGGTTTCGTGTCATAGTTCGCGGGTGGATAAACCCTTAACCCCGCTTTATTACCAAACATGATTTTTATGACGGGGCTACCTTTAACCCCACCTAATCCCATCAAACCCCCCTACTCCAAACAAAACACTATTTTACCCACTATCTTTCTTATCCCACCTACTCCAACCAAACACTATTTTTTACTATACTGGACTAACTTCAACCCCCAACCAAATACAAAAATACTCTAACTCCACCTTAACTCTAACTTAACCCTACCCTCGAATAACTAGTTTTTCTTAACCTCAACCAAACCGTAGCTCAGTGGTCAGAAAGAGTTGTCATCGGATAACATGATCTAATCTGGTGAAAATAGCCAAAATGGTATATTTATCATATATATAAGACGTGAATATATATATATATATATATATATATATATATATATATATATATATATATATATATATATATATATATATATATATATATATATATATATATATATATTAGTTTGAGCTAGAATACTCGATAGTAAACGGAGCATTTTACTATCGAGTTGTTTTCGATAATAGAACTTCCAAATTGACGATCGGCTTCGTTAAATATGATCTAAACCATTTAAACTACCTAGAAATCAAATTTCACGCACTTTCGATATTGTTCTTTTATCCATCTAGTGAACGAGAGAAAATGAATATTCTTTAAAAAATGATGATATGAGTCTTGTAATCAAGATCAAGAGTATAGATCTCATTTTAAATAGTTTAAAGAATTTTCTAACAAAAATTCAATTGATTTGGATATCTTTACACCGTTAAACAAGAAAACGTCTCTTATCCACCATTAAAATTACAAATTTTGAAACCCTTTGATCATTAGGCAAATGATGTCGAAAATATTTGAAAATTGATTTCTAAACACTTTAAGTGGTATAGATCAGCTGATCGATCGTCGATTTGTTCTATCATCGAAACAACTCGATAGTAAAATGCGTTTACTTATCGAGAGTTCTACAACTATATATATATATATATATATATATATATATATATATATATATATATATATATATATATATATATATATATATATATATATATATATAAAAGAACTAGGATGGTATACTATCGGCCGTGCTACAAAGTTATTTTCAATAATACGATTTTCAAATCGACGATCGGCTCTACTAGACTTGATCTACACTATTGAGAGTATTTGTAAACTAAATTTTATAACTTTTCGACAGCAATTAGCTAGTAATCAAAAGGTCTCAAAATTAAAAATTTTAATAGTCGATGTGATGTGTTCGTAAATTTAACGGTGCAAAACAATTCAAATCTGAGAAAATTTTTATAGAAAATTATTTTTACTATTTAGAATAAGATCAGTACTTCTGATCTTAAATTCAAGTTTTTTATCATCATTTTTTATGAGATTTTTATTTTCAATAGTTTATTTTTAGACTACTCCTTTGATATGTAAATGATGTCGAAAAATTATAAAATTTAATTTTCAAATATTTTCAATAATATAGATCAAATTTAACGGAGCCGGTCGTCGATTGGGAAGCTGCATCATTGAAAACAATTTAGTACGGAAGCCTCCGTGCTACCCATAATATACGAGCAGGACTCTGCCTAAAATTCTATATAATATGAATACGTTGTCGGATCGTTGACACTAACCATTATTGATGGAAAAAAGCAGTTCTTTATTTTATTTTATTTTATTTAGCTCTTTTTTGCAACTAATCACTTAAAGCGTACAGATACAATGCCCATGAATCTCAATTGTGACTCGACCCAACCAGGATCTCATGTCATTTCGGACATGACACGATCCAATATGGTCTTCCGTCACATGGCAGGATCGATATTGGCCCATTTATGCCAACATACATCAAATTTGAAAATGACACAATTGTTCCTCTTTTTTTTCATATATAGTATATAACATGCGTGTCAAGTTATTCTAAAAATATTAATTTTTGTTAAAATAATTTTATTTATATTAAATATAAATAAAACTTAATTCTAACTTGTATTAATTGTCGTCAAACTAAGATTAATAATTAAAACAATTATCCAACTTTGTCTAACACAGTTGGAAGAGGATTTAATGATTGATATTCGAGTTCTCAAGTTCGAAGTCTAATAATTTTTATTTCTAGCTAGCTAGCTGACTTTGTTTTAATATTATCGATAAGAAAGAAAAAAAACACAATTCAAATTTAGAAGGTTATAATGAAATGACAAAAATGTCGTAAACTTTAGACATTAGAGCAATTTGTGACAAAAATGACAGATTAATTATATTGTTAAGTTCATGATGGAAATTAAAGTAGTTTCCATGTATGCAAATTGAAAATGAATTGAACCATGATCACATGATTCATGCTTTATATATATATATTTGCATCTACAATTTCTCAACAGAAGATCCAATATCATTTAATTCACAAGTACTAGATAGCTTAATTTAATATATCACGCACCTAATTAACTCATTATTGATGGAAAAAAACTGGTTCTTTATTTTATTTTATTTTATTTAGCTCTTTTTGCCTCCTCAGCAAGAATTTGTGTGCATATGCACTGTATCTATAGCGCATTATATATTTTAAAGTTTTTTGTATTTCATTTTTTTTTTTTTACTTGTAATGGTTTGAAACTAGATATGCGTTCTTAAGTAAATTAGCGAAGCATAGCTTAAATAAATATAGATTTTGATATCTAATATATATAACTCGAAATAGAATTATCAAAGCTTAACTCGAGCTTTTACCCGCACTTTAGATAGAATTAACATTTTTATATTTAACAAATAGCAAAGCAATTAATTGAAAATTAATCCTTTCAAAAACACATATGTACACACACATGCATGCACACACAAAATTAAATCATTAAAAAAGAAAAATAAAAAAGATTGACAAAGTGATGAGCATTTACATACCACATGGCCTAATGCCTAGCTTAGTGGTGGTCCAAAGAGAAGCATATTAATACAATACAACAAACCACCAACAAGGGTTTGGTGGATGTTGGATTGTTGGATCATCCAATAGTTGCTTTCCAATGTACTGAGGTAGGTTTAAAGAAGGAGAGAGAGAGAGAGAGAGAGAGAGAGAGAGAACCAATATTTGGGGGTGGTGGTTAAATTGTATAAATCTTATAATAGTTAATTTTTTTGTAGTCAAAAATATATTTTTGGGCTAAAAGACTAAAAAATATTTTAACTATTGTTAGAATAAGAAGTTGTAAGATTTAGACTTTATTTTTTGAAGGAAAAACTTCAAAAAACTCCATGTGGTTTCACACGTTTTTATTTTAGTACCCTGTAGTTTAAAATGTATCAAGTTAGTATCATGTGGTTTTAAACTTTATCACTTTAGTACCTTGTGGTTTCATACTTTATCACTTTAGTACCTTGTAGTTTAAAAAATCAGAGAATACTAATTTGATATAAAATTAAAACCACAGGTACTAATTTGATACACTTTAAACCACAGGATACTAAAGTGATAAAGTGAGAAACCACAGGGTGCTAACTTGATATATTTTAAACCATATAGTACTAAAGTGAAAAAAATTGAAACCACAAATTTTTTTTTTGAAGTTTTTGCTTTATTGAATGTACAGATAATATTTTTTTGTGAATAGAACATGTATCAGCACAAAGTATACTTTAATTTACTATAACAAAAAAGGACATGGATAATAAATGATGATAAGCCATAAAGTAGGTTAGTATTTATATAAACATATGCTGCAATGCATCTAGAACTAAACATTATTGGGTCCAGGTTTGATGAATTGAAATTTTGAAATAGATATGACACCAATTAATACTCTAATACGATAAAAAAAAACAAATAAATCGAAAAAAATGAAATAATCAAATAAATAATAAATAAATAAATAATATATCTAAAGTGCCATCAACGGAAATTATTAACGAAAAACTAGTTATTTCAGGAATAGGGTTAAGTTCAGGGTTAAGGTGGGGTTAGAGTATTTTTGTGTTTGGTTAGGGCTTAGAGTTAGTCCAGGATAGTAAAAAATAGTGTTTAGTTGAAGTAGGTGGGATAAGAAGGATAGTGGGTTATTATAAATAAAAAATAGTGTTTAGTTGGGGTTAGGTGGGGTTAGCTAATCCCACTCCAAATGGACTATTCCAGAATAGCCCATTTATAGATGGGATTAGCTAAATCCAACCCTTAAATTGAATATTTGGGAATAACTTCGGGGTTAAGAGGTTATTCCACCTCTTAACCCCGAACGAAACGGAGGCTTAGGCTTTGTTTTGGATTGCAGGAATATTATCTTACGTGCGGTGAAAAAGTACGTTGAAAAAATATTATGTTTATTCTCGTACGTAATATTGCGTTTCATATATTACGATGAGTTCGTTACGATATATTCTTTGCGGTCTCATCAGAACAGACAAAAATATATTTTTATATGCTTTTTCTCAACTAAATTTTATCAATAGATTGTCGTGGATAAAATCCCGTGCAGAGCTCTAAGCCGTCGGAATTGACGTTGATGTGATCTTTCAGATCCCGCACGTGCGCGGTGGACCACATGTCCCTGTGCGAAATACCGTAAATACCCCTCGTGTAATCCTCTAATTACGTCACTGCCCTTCATCTATGCGGAATTCACATAGATACGGTGAGGATGATATGGTGATTGTGGGAAATGTAAAGGGTATTATGGGGAATTCACAGTAGGACCGTACGAGAGTCGCTTGTGGTCTGTGGAACGCCGAATCGGTGGGGCCCACCGGGTCCTTGGACCCGCTTACGTCATTGGCTGCGGTGTTGTTGGGATTCGCGGCGTTTGGATCTTTGCTGTGGAGAAAGTTTCGTGAACCGAGTCCGCCACGTCATCTGTAAACCCATTGCTGCGAATACACCGAAGTGCCTGAAATTGTCAGTGGAATTGGTTCACCACGTCAGCGCGTGTATCTTTGTCGTATATTCAGTGTAAACTTTAATTTCCCCCTCCTAGTTTAATTGATTTTTACTTTACTACCTTATTTACGATTTTATCTAACACTTTTACCAAAAAATTTTTATTAATAAATAAATTAGCAAAGTCAATTTTTTTTTTATAAGAATAATTTTTTGAAACACATAGTACCAAAATAAAAATACGCTAAACAAAAACAAGAGAAAAACAAGTAGATCACACCTTTTTTTTTATTTTATTTATTTTCAAGAGATCTTAGCACATAAATTACAACAAATGAGCCCCAGCTCTCGAGTGATACAAAAAAAAAAAAAAAAAAAAAAAGAAGAATATTGGAGAGAAAAAGATGCACAACATTATTGGTAAAACAACCTGAAGGAAAGTGAAAGTATAGTAAGAAAGCCCGGAAACATCGCAGGCCGACACCGGATTCATCAGGTCCACAAAGATGCCACACTGCTGATCAACAACCCACAAGAGTAGCATTTCACGAAAACTTGCCGGGAGTTCGCCTCGGCGACACAAAAGAGGACCATCTTTAGATTACCTTCCAACGATCGACGAATAAGTTACCGAGATTCTGGCATTTCCTTTGCCATCTCAGGAATCAAATACTGATCGAAAGCTACTGAAGAGCGATAACTAGAGAAGATGTAGTGTAGCTCGGCCGATGATTCGGTTAACATCATAGGGCTTCAATGTGTGAGAGGGTCAAATTGAATTGATTTGTAAGCATAAAGATGTTCATAACAATTTGATCATGAGCTCCTTCTTGAGCTTTCTGGTCATTTGTTGTACTCTGGCTCGGCTCAGCATAAATCCGACCAAATTTCTTGATTTGTAGGATCTTTCAAGATATATATATTCCGATGTGTAGTCAAAATTTCACCACCTGGCATGCAATCGATGCAGATAGTTTAGTTGAAAGAAACATAAACAACAATTGATTCGATTTGATTCCCAAAATAATGATAACTAAATACAGATAAGCAAGTATACATAAACAAGATTTGGAGTTAGCCTCAATAAAACAACATTCAGACCAATATAAGAAAGACGAATATTATTAAATAAGAAGAGGTTTCTCGGAGTTAACCTCTCGAGGCAAATTAATAATGATTATTATTTCAAATATAATGGAAACATGGATGAAATAAAGAGTGATTGACCGCCAGACTTCTTTATTCTCAAGTGGGAGCGAAAAAATCTAGTCATACTTTTAGAACTATTTTGTTGAATACTCGAATTTGATGTTAAGGTATACCTTCATATTTCTTTCCAATAGTCCAAGTCGTTCATCATTGCATCCTTTGCATGGAAACTTGTTCACGAAATTGAAGTGCTTCGTGTTATGGCAGCTGACATGCTGACAATATGAGAAGTCTTGGAATGTTAGTGCAAAACATTGGTTTTTAAGCTTAAGCTGTTGTTGAACAGCAAACTTGTGCTTTTTCTTCACAACGGTTTAAAGATGCCAGGAGGAAGCATACTAAGAAAATAATTTGATCGATCAAAAGATTAAGATGTTCAAAAATTATGCCACACTATCAAGAAACGTTTGATAGTAAGAAAAACTTCCCTGAAAATGATAGAAAATGCATTTCATTGTTCATAGTTCATAGAAGACAACTTACAGATTATGCCTTGTGATGGTTAATTAATAAGGTTTCAAATATCAAAGTATTAATATGTATCATTGACATAACTGACAAGAGGCCAACGATCTAACTCACCAACAATAATTTCTCGCAATCTCCAGATAAAAATCACCTTGCTGTTGTCAGGAGCCATCAGGATCAAACCACAGCTACCTTCAAGAAGAAAAAATATAAATAAATAAGCGATCTCAAGTTAGCGTGAGTCAATCTGTTTAACTGTTTCGAGCTTACCATGATTCTTAAAATTGTACAACTAAATACATAAAATCAGCAGAAAAAGGAAGAGCTTTTATCATGCAAGAAGCCATGCATGTAGAAACTCTGGAAGAGTACCTGATGATCTGAATCCGTGAGCAATGGGTAAAATATATCCGGTTGGGGAACATAGCCTTCATCTCTTAGCCCAAGAAGAAGGCCTTTCAGGAAAAAGTAAATATCTTCAGATTCTGGGTGGCTTTTGTCCGCCGCAACAAACATATGACTCGTGCTGTTCACGTCAATCCAGCTATAACCAGGGACCTTCTGTACATTCTTTTCCTTCATCAGGCTTCTCACCTTCGAAACCCCATCCCACAGACCAGCCACTGCATTAATATTTGACATGAGTACATAATATCCCGAGTTTTGACAATCCAACTCGAGAAGCTCCTTCGACGCCAGCTCTGCGAGCTCGACATTTCGATGCACACGGCAAGCCCCAAGAATGGTACCCCAAATGCCAGCATCAGGTTTGAATGGCATTTCCGCAATTACCTGCAAGGCCTTATCTAATTGCCCAGAACGGCTGTATAAATCGACCATGCAAGCAAAATGCTCCATTCTAGCTGGAATACGAAATTCCTCAGTCATGCAACGGAAAAGTCGAGATCCCTCCTCGACTTCCCCAGCATGAGCACATGCCGATATTAGGGCAAGGAAGGTTATATGATCTGCTTTGAATCCTTCCTCCTGCATCTGATTATATAAAGTGACCGATTCCATTACAAGACCATGAGCTCCATAAGCAGCGATGATACTATTCCATGATACCTCATTCTTCTCAGGCATTAAGTCAGACACCTGTTGTGCCAACTTCAAATTTCCACATTTTGCGTACATATCAATTAAGGCACTCTCAGCAAACAAATCTGACCTCAGAGAACTCTTCATCATAAAACCATGGATCTCTTTCCCGTAATTTAATACGGGTATGTTAGCACATGCTGATAGAGCAGAGGATACAGTGACACAGTCATACTTCATCCCTTCCATTCCCATTTGTCGGAAAAGACTTAGGGCTTCTTCAGGCTGCCCATTCTGCGAAAAGCTTGTAATCATCGAGTTCCATGCAACACCATCTTTAACACACATATTTAAAAAAATATAATGGCTTAGGTCGAGCCTACCACATTTAGCATACATGTCCATCAAAGCACTTCCAACATAACAAATTCCTTCATATCCCTTCTTAAGAATGTAGCCGTGTAGCTCCTTCCCCAGTTTTAACGCGGTCAGACTTGAACAAGCTGGCAAAACACTTGCCAGCGTCACGGCATTAGGCTTCAGCCGATCCTTCAATAACAGATGAAACATTCGAAGCGCATGATGATTCATCCCGTTAAGCACGTAACCAGAGATCATTGCACTACAAATAACAACATCCCTTGTACTAGAAGCATCAAAAACATTCTTCGCCATTTCAACGTCCTTACATTTGAAATAAACATCAATTAAAGCACTTTTCAAGAAAGCATCCATGCGCACGCCGTTCTTTATTATATGGGCATGAACCTCCTTGCCCTGTTTGAGGCTTCTCGAGTTGGAGAAAGCGGGAAGAAGGCTAGCAAGGGTAATCGAATCAGGTTTGACGCCACTACTTTGCATCTGATAAAATAGTTCTACGGCCTCATCCATTAGTCCATTTTGGACATACCCAGAAACGATTCCATTCCAGCCTACTAAATCCCTGTGAGGCATTAAATCAAACAGTTTTTGCACATCGGCCAAACAACAGCTTTTTGAGTACATGGCCAACAATGTGTTAGCCACTGATATCTCAAAGTCCAATCCAAATTTAATAGTTAGTCCATGAATCTGAATCCCAAACTTCAACATTGCTTCCGCAGCACAAACGGATAACAAGCACGCGAATGTAACAAAATTCGGCTCGCAACCCATATTCCTCATATCACTAAAAAGCCCAATAGCATTCCCCACATCCCCACTCCTCACATACCCATCAATCATAACATTCCACAGAACACAATCTCTCTCCGGCATTTGATCAAACACCTCTCTCGCCTCATCAATCGAACCATTCTCAGCGTACATTTTGATCAACGAACTACCCACAAAGAGATCAGTCTCCAAACCCATCGAACAAATCGTCCCATGAATCATCCTACCCAACCCAACAGCAGAGACCCCATAACAAGCTTTGATCACATACGGATAAGTGTACTTATCCGGCGCTACGCCGAAGACCCACATCTTAAAATAGAGCAACAAAGCGGATTCAAACCAACCCATCGTAGCAAACCCTCGAATCATCCAATTCCACGGCAAAGGAGACGCCTTTCCGACGCGAAAAAAGAGATCTTTAGCATCGGAAAAGCTTCTGCAGAGCACGTACGTACCCAGAAGCCTAGTATACAAGAAATCGGATTCGATTCCATTGACAACGATTTGGGCGTGGACTTGGCGCCCCTTGGGGAGATCCGAGGGGTCGGTGCAAGATCTCAGAAGCGGCAAAAAGCGAGGTAGTGAAGCGTCGTCGCCATTGGAGGGGTGAGAGGGGTTTGGGGTAGATTGGTTAGGGTTTGCGGGGTAGAGAGAGGAGAAGGAGGAGGAGCTTCTTCGGTGGTTGGTGAAGGGGTAGCGGAGGTGTTTGTCGAAAAGCCAAAGGGTTCTCCGGCGCATTGTAGCAAGGGCGAAGAAGAGCCGCGCATTTTAGCGCTTTAACTCCTCCCACAGTTGGTTAACTGGTTATGGGCCTGGCTTTGTTGGGCCCATAATGGGACTTTAAGGGCCCATCCTTTTGTTTTGTTTTTTTCGGGGGAGAAATTTCAAATAGCACCCCATGGTTTCGCGCTTTCTCACTGTAGCACTCTGTAGTTTAAAAAAGGATTAATTTCATGCAGATCCCTGCAAACATAGCGAATGACAAATATATATTCTTACAAAGTTCAACTTTCATATATTGTCCGTGCAAAAGTTCTGATATTTTCAAATATGTCTCTCTGGTTTGTCACTGTCGAAGAATCTTCAGAAAACCGTTTATATTTTAAGTTTTGCAATCACAAATATATCCCTTCAAAAATCATAACAGTATAATATAAAAAGGATAAAAATATCAAAAAATTAATCAGTATTTAATCTATAGTTAACTAAATTTTTCTAACGAATTCTAACAACATGGATATATTCGAAAAAAAAATTAGGACATTTGTAGGAACAACATACAAAAATTAATTTTGTATGGATATATTTGTCATTTACTATATTTATAGGGATCTATATAAAATTAACCCTAAAAAGTATCACTTTAATCCTTAGTATCTCTGATTTAGTTTTTTTCTTTTTGTTATTCACTACTTAAAAATTAGTGGTAAAATTAAAAACCATATGGTATTAAAGTGAAAATTCTGTAAACCACATGATACTAAAATGAATATTCAATAAATCATAGATGATGTATCTAAAATTTTTTGTATATGATTTAATAGAAAGTTAATGAAAGTGCAGATAAAAAAGAGAAAAATAAAATCACGAAATACCAAATTAAAAATACGCGAAACTACAAAGACGATATTTAAAGTTTATCATTTTTTTTTTTTTTTTTGGAGAGGGATTGGAGGATTGAGACTTTGTACTATAAAAATAAAATAATTAACAATCATTAAACAGTTTGGACATCTGACCGTACCACACTCATCCATTCCCACCTTTATGCCTCCACTACCCCCACTGCGGTACTGTGCCCGTAAATACACCATCAGAAAAATCCACGGATTTTAAAGCTTTGATTTGATCATACGTGGCACCATCAGGGGCCGTCCAATGGGTAGGTAATGGTGTCGGCCCCATTTTAATAGTCCCTTTAATTCGAAAACGCGTTTTTTGAGGGGGGCTATTGAGTATTGACTAAAAGCGAAATGACCACGAACCTCCCCGATCGTGTCCCCACGCCTGCGATATTTTATTCCCCGCACCCGGTGTACACTTTCACGTCATACACCGCTTGTGACCGCTTCAGTTACACGTAATTACAACTGCACTATGGGGCCGTTTGGTCGCATGTAGTTTACAACTGCACTGCAGTTGTAAACTACATGTAAATATAAATTTCGTGTTTTGTTTGGTGTATTTAACTCCAACTGCTGCAATAAAAACTACAGAAGGAGGTCCAAATGCAGCAGTTCGAACTACGCCTAAATCATCAACAGTTCCGACTGCAGTAGTTGGAGAGAGCAACTTATATAAAAAGTATGCTTACCTCCTCAATATTTTTTAAACAAATTTTTTTTTTTTTTTTTTTTTTGTATTGGGGTTAATCTCATCATTATATATATAAAATGATAAAATTTTAAAAATTATTTTTTAACTGCATGCAACTAAACAAATTATTTACACTTGCAACGCTTTCTACTACATCCAACCAAACAGGATTCATATATTTATAACTGCTGTATTTTTAACTATATGTATTTCTAATTACACTGTATTTATAATTACATCTAACCAAACGACCCATATAATTAAAACTACATGCAAATATTTAGTTTCTCAAAAGTCAGCGTTCAAAATTTATAAATTTTGACTTGTAAGCTTTTAAAATATCGTTGAATTTTTAATTAGTTAGGATTGTGATTTTAATTATCGTTGATATTTTACAGAGTCTATGATATTTACAAGTTGACGTATCAAAATTAATAAATTTTGGGCGCGGCTTTAATTTCTTAAAATTAATAAAATATAAACTTCTTTCCATTATTAATTGTTAAAACATTTTAATATTTAGATAATATATTTTTAAAGTTAGTATTGATTAACTTTAAAACAATATTTTTAAAATTAATATTTATTAAATTAAATGAGATTGTATCTATTTAATCAAATTTTAATTTTAAGATAAAACAGTCAAATACTTGATATGGTGCATAGAGTGAAGAAATACACTCGGTGCAGGTAATAGTTTCCCGACGTACGCCGCCGCCCACTGTTTCGGCTACGTGGCACGGTACGGGACACGCTCTGGACATCTCGATCGTTGATCGCCGTCCGATCATGGGCGCACCGGGTCCACGGTCTCTATTTAGTGAAGAAAATGTCTCAGACCACCCTCAGCTATATTCCGTTTTGAAATTCCTCCTCAAATTTACTTTTTTACTTTATACCATTTAAATTCAAAAGTTAAAAGCTAAATAGGAACCTTTTAAGAATTATTTATAGTCGAGGGGTCTCTCTACATATTTACCTCTTTCTTTATTAAGTAGCGGGAGCATTTACGGCCCCGCTTCCGCACTTCGAAATTACGAAACTGCCCTCACTTTTAAGTCCACCTTTTCTTCTCTCATGAGAAATTTGCTTGGACCGGGCTCTCCAAAAATAACCTATATAGAGATAAAATCAAAAAACAAAATATTAGATATTGGAATTATATAAATTACAATATTTAATTTTTGGCCAATTTACATAAAAAATTTACAAAACTAGGCCATCTTTTTCAGTTTTACAGATTTGGACCGAATTTTTCACCATCGGACGAAAATACCATTATTTCTTTTCTTTCTCTCTCTCTTTTTTTTTTTTTTTTTTTTTTTCCCTGCGCTATGTTTCTCGAGGAGTTCTGCTACCGACGACGACGAACCCAGCTCCTCCTTCCGCCGCCTTTCTCTCCCACGACGACACCCCCACCTCTTCCCCTAGATTCGACCCCATCTCGAGTTCCGCCACCTCCTTCTTCGCGGCTCCCGTCCTCCTCATCGCCTCCTCCGATGAATCCATCACTTTCTTTCGCCGTCTCTTATTTTCCCACGACGACACCTCCTCTGCTGGTCCTGCGATACCGCTGTGCACGGCGCCAACTTCCTCGTCGCCCGCCACGTCCGCAGTCTCGCCTGAGCCTCGTGCCGCGCCGCCGAATTTTAAATATGTGGTCCATGACATGTACTTGTGCACCTCACACGAGCAAATAATTTCCCTAGTTTTGGACGTAGTGGTCTATAGACCGCGGTCCACTCAAGTATTTACTGACGTTGAAGGCCATTATAGTAATTACACCAGCGCACTTTTAAACTCACCCCATCTTCGCGCAATCAGACGCGCATTTCACGCCACCTTTTGAGACAAAAAAGAGGCGTATGCTTAAAAAGTGAGGGGGTGAAAATATCATTTAGAAAATTAAAATAAAAAGTCGGGGTTTTTATTTTATTTTATTTTTTATTATTATTATAGTGGAGAGCTTAATCGCGTTGTGCGCGGAAGGTGGGGGAGAGAGAGAGAGAGAGAGAGAGAGAGTGCTCAACGAAGAGGGCGAGAAGTTGCGGAGAGTCAAAGCGAGGTTCCCCGAGCTCGAGCAATTGGGGATTTTACTCTGCGGGGGAGAAAAAGTGGGAATTGAATCGAGTTCTCCGCGGTTTGAAGGTCCAGGTAGGGTTTCGTTGCCCTGCCGATCGATTTATGCGCTTTTGTTTGTCCAATTTTGCGGAGAAATGTGCTTGATTTGGTTGTTGTTTGGTGGCCTTCGCGGATTCTGGGGTTTGGATGGGTAGATTGCGTTTGGGACGGGGAAAGTTGGGATCTTTCTGTGTTTTGTTGGCCCCAATTGGACTTTTGATGATTCCACTGTTCGAATTTGGTTTGTGGTGTAGGTTTTGGTAGTTAGATTTGAAATCGTCGAGGAAATCTGGGGGAATTGTACATTTTGATTGGATTTTGTTATTTATTGCATTGAATTGATGCAGATTGGGCTGTTTCTCTCCGCACAGATTTCTGTTTCTGATCAAATTTGAGAACTTTTCTGGCTTCTCGGGGGTGATCATGGTGTTGTGATCTATAGTCATGGATTCTGCGCGGAGCTGGTTCCATAAACTCCAACCTAAGGGGGAAAAATCGAAGTCGCCGACCAAGAAGAAGGAGGGGAACAATGGGAAGGATTTGGGGAAGCCCCCGATCGATGAGGCGCCTTCGACTATTACGAAGCAGAAGGTTGCCGCCGCAAAGCAGTATATTGAGAACCATTACAAGGCCCAGATGAAGTCCATACAAGATCGAAAGGAAAGGTTAGTGTCCTCTCTTTCCTTTGCCCAGTATTATTTGTTTTTGTAGAACATGTTATTGGAAAATCATTAAGTAGGAAATACTCAGAGACCCACGGCAGAGCTTAGTGTCTACCCTAACATGTCGATGACTTTATCCCTGAACATTCTCAGGCTCAATTTCTGATTCTATCACTGCAGTTGATCCACTGAAGTACATTTGTTATTACATATGTATAATTTAAAAGGATATATGGTTATATCCTACCAATTGTTTGTATCGCCCTGCTTGTGATGTGCTTTGAGTAACAGCGGCCTCTAGTAGAGTGTTTGGTGAAAGTTAAAAAGAAGAAGAAGAAAGATCTGGACAGCTACAGTGAGAAGCAGAATCAGGTTCTGAGCCTCAAAAACAAGATTAGATACTCTTAAATATAACTTTCCTTTAAAAATATTTAAGGCTATAATTTTGTTTTCTCAACAAATTCATAGGTTGCAAGTTGCAACACCTTTAAATAGTTACTTTTTAGGTGATCCACTGTTTTATAGTTTTTCTTCTTGATGTGTCGGCAATTTAGACGATGGATCTTGGAAAGGAAGCTTGCAGATGCTGATGTTTCGGAGGAAGAGCAGAACAATATCCTTAAGCATTTAGAGAAAAAGGAGACAGAATACATGCGTCTACAGAGGCATAAAATGGGAGTGGATGATTTTGAACTTCTGACTATTATTGGGAGAGGAGCATTTGGAGAGGTTTATCAGCTTAACTCCCTATTTTCTTGTTGCTTCTCCTTGTCTGTTGCGCTGAAAGCAAATTATTCTGATTCTGATTTTTTTTTCTTTTTTTTTTTTAATCAGTAAATATAAAAATTTGAGATTGTGATTATGTACTTTGGATTTTCCTTGGGGTAGTAATTTCTGCAAGAGTTTTGAAAAGAAATAGCTGATCATGATCATAAATGTCATAATATTTTGGCTGAATACACTTCTAAAATGTTGTCTTACTACATCAACACGTATAAATAAGATTGGTGTATCATTATTTATTAAAAGTAGTTGCTTATTTATTAGGTTGGATCTTTTCAAACGAAAAGCTTGGAATTGGCGGTCAAAGTTCTTAAACCTTATTATACTTCTTAGGTTTTCGAAATATTGTTTTTAAGTAGGTGAAACTTGAAAAAAATGAGGAAAGGTGGCATTTAATTTGAGGAATGGTATTTGAAGGCTGGTTATGCTATTCAAGAGCTGATACATTGACTTTTTCACTTTGTGAATCAGCAAGGTTTGCTCTCTAAATATCAGTACCTTTACTAATTCTGTAATTCTGTTATGTCCCACCAAAGTGAGGTCCTCAGAGGCAGTATAAAGATGATGACATTTAAGTTGATGGTCAGCTCTAGTAGTTCGTAACTTTTTGTTTAGACTAATCATTAATAGTTTATACATCGGCATTGCTTCTAACATAAATTTTCCTATTAAATTTTGTTTTCTTAATCAGTTTAGCTAACTAGGTGGAACTAGATTTTATGTGATATACTGTATTTCTGCATATGATATCTTATGTTCCAAGATGCTATTCTTTGAGCATGCCATATAAATATATCCATCGAGTTGATAGTTTCTTAAGTTTATGATATCTGCTTGTCTTTGTCTGTATGCTGACAGTTTTAGCTGCATCAGAAAGATTGTAGCTTACATCACTAGAAGAACAAATGATAATAAGAAAGACAAAAATAATGCTTACATTTTCTGATGCTCATATTTCTTATAGGATAGTTGCTTGGGTTTTTTGCATTATTGAAAATAAATCTTGAAATAGACGTAATGCACTTAATAGAATGCAGCGGTTACTTTACTTTTGGAGCTTATTTGTTGTTCCTGACAAAGCTATATTTTCTGAAACTTTTGTTTTGTCATACAGGTAAGACTTTGTAGAGAAAGGGCCACAGGGAATGTGTATGCAATGAAAAAGCTTAAGAAATCTGAAATGCTCCGCAGGGGACAGGTATTATTGTTTTGCTCTGCCTTCCCTTCTCTTCATTTTAACTTTGTAGTTTCCTGACACTTCTGCGATAATTTCTAGGTTGAGCATGTGAAAGCTGAAAGAAACCTACTCGCAGAGGTTGATAGTGCTTATATAGTGAAGCTCTATTGCTCCTTTCAAGATGCTGAATTTTTGTACCTCATCATGGAGTACCTTCCTGGTGGTGACATGATGACACTGCTCATGCGCAAGGATACATTAACAGAGGATGAGGCTAGATTTTATGTTGCAGAGACGGTACTCGCTATTGAATCCATTCACAAGCACAATTACATTCATCGGTATGCTGTTGTTTGTTTTCTTATTCTAGGTGCCTATTTGGCTGACGTTTGGAGCTTTCATTGTGACTAGAAGCTGAAACAAGCATTTCATCTTTAGGCCCAAAAGGCAGAAGATCTGTTTTGAAGCTTCTGCTCCTGCTGCAGTAAAAAACTGTTGAGGAGGTTTTAATGCAAAGATTCCTAATGCTTTTCTGAACAGCTCTGGTCAAACAACACTTCTCTTGAAGCGCCAGCCCGGCCAAATAAGCTCAAGATTTAAAACTTTCGGAAGTGAAATGTCTTATTTCTGTCTATGTAGGGATATAAAGCCGGACAACTTATTGTTAGATTGTAAAGGCCATATGAAGCTTTCGGATTTTGGCTTGTGCAAACCTCTGGACAGTAGTAGCTTTCCAGATTTAAATGAGCCTGAATATTCTGCGGGAAAAAATATCAAGCCCTCACAGGAGGGCGATAAGCGGTTAAGTACCTCTTCAGCACCCAGGCGTACACAGCAGGAACAACTGTTACATTGGCAAAAGAATCGACGGATGTTGGTAAGTCACATATTCAACTGATCTATGTGCAGCTAATTTTTAGATGCGCATTTGTTTCCTACTATGCACTTCTAATATAATATAACTCCATTACAAGAGTTAAGTTTTCATAGAGAATTTTGGGATCTTGGCTAGCACATTTGTGGAGGATTAGGACTGTGACTAAATTCTCATTTCGTTTTTGGTCTTTCTCCACCAAGACAAGATTTTTAATTTCTCATTTTGTTTTTGTACTTTCTCCACTAAGACAAGGGTTTTGCCCTCCATTTATCTTTTGTCGTGTGTAATGTCCTTCAGTAACAATAATGCTGCCAAAACTCTTATCCATTTTCTTGTGTACATTGCTCAAACTTCATGGGTCAAACATGGAAGTGAGCTAGTACTACTTGCTTGTTTGTATTCCATGGTCATATCAACTTAGTGACCAGTCCAGATGAATAACCGCAGTTATTTTCACCAGCAAGACAATTACTTATATGTTTCATGTTCTACTGCCAAGATGTACTAGCAAGCATTTTCAATTAAGCCCACACCAATGAAGACTAAATTTTTCAGTTTACTACTAGCGCCTTTCACGGTAATTTGAACTTTTACCTACATGGCCTTTTGTTTATTCAGGCTTATTCCACTGTTGGTACTCCTGATTATATTGCGCCAGAAGTATTATTAAAGAAAGGATATGGAATGGAGTGCGACTGGTTAGTTTTTTTTAATATTCCTTGTACCTTTTTAAATCATATTAAAGTTTCTGATTCTACATCCTTTATTAGGTGGTCGCTTGGAGCAATTATGTATGAGATGCTTGTGGGTTATCCGCCATTTTACTCTGAAGATCCTATGTCAACCTGTAGAAAGGTTTGTATTTTCTGTTTTGATAACTGGCATGCTATTAATGGTTTACTCTTAACAGTTCATTGGGCATTGATTTTTTCTGTTTCCATTGGTAATTGAGTTGGGAATCTGCTTATCTCTTTATGTTTTAATTTTGCTTACTGAAATTTCTAAACCTTGGAATAATGTTTTATCAGTGTTACTGTTATTAAAATTGAAAATTTACCAACTCAGTTTCTTCTCTGAATTCTTCAGTTTGTTGGTTAGAAAAGCTGAAAATGGAAATGAAATGCTCTCCTCGTCTTCGCCCACTGCCCCCCTTCTCCATCCCTTTTCGAGCCTCTTTCATATCTGCTGATGCTCAAAGAGATATATCCACACGCCTTTTAAGTTTTAACATTACTCGACTCTTCATCAAATATTACACCAGAGTGTTGTACAATGTCATATATCATTTCTGGACTGCAGAAATCCCTTTAGGAATGGATTACTTGGCACTTCTTTCTAATGACCAATTTTTAATAGGGAAGGCGGTAAACCTTCATAACTTACGAGCTTTGCTACAATAAATGCAATGCTTTCCCTCACTAATTGTGGAGGGTTCAGAATAATTCAATAAATGATGGACAAATGATCAATAACTTTGTTGTTAACATGCTTTTGGGGTTAAACGATATGCATTGTCAAACTTCTATTTATCTTTGTATATACTTACGGGCAGTTACTTAGTGGGAAATCTTAATTAACAGCTTTATACTTTTATCAGCTTCGTGTTTTTATCCGTAACTGCCTTATGGTAAAAGTTTATCTTGGATTGGCAGGGTATAATAAGCTGGACTTGAGTGTCCATTGTGTGTTACCTTAAAGCTTTCTTGACTTGCATTCTGCAGATTGTAAATTGGAGAAATCATTTGAAATTTCCTGAGGAGGCAAAACTTTCGCCTGAAGCTAAAGATCTCATTAGCAGGCTTCTATGCAACGTTGAGCAACGGCTTGGAACAAAGGGAGCCCATGAAATAAAGGTGCAAACTTTTGCATTTCTATCTCATTCTTATCTAATTTTTCATTTGTGTTTCAAAGCTTATCATCAGCCAGTGCTTTGCTTCAGGCCCATCCCTGGTTTAATGGCACGCAATGGGATAAACTGTATCAGATGGAAGCTGCATTCAAACCTGAGGTTAACAGTGAATTGGACACTCAGAACTTTGAGAAGTTTGAAGAGGTGACGCTTTATGCACTCGATCTATATTTCTTCATGCCTTACTGATCACATGTGTAAACCATGATTAAAGTTTCAGTTTGATGATTTATAGTCATTAGCCAAATCCTCCTTTGGTTTCCAAAAAGCCACCATCAATAACTATGTGTGATGAAGTGATGCTGGAAATTGCTTGGAATCACTTCACAACTGCTTCAGAAAATATAAGAGACATCTAATATTTGGTCCCAAGTTTCTCGGAATGTTTTTAAACATCTCGATGCCTATTAAACTTTCTAGAAGGCAAAATATTTTACTCTGCATCTTTGAGATGTTATGATTCTTTTAGTTACTTGCTCTGAGATCTATACATTGTTATCACGGTGCAGACTGCGGCTCCAATGCAAACTTCATCAAAATCTGGCCCATGGAGGAAGGTATGGTTGTTGCGTGCTTTGTTAATTTTATCTCTATTATGCTTATAACCATGCATTGCATACGTTTAGGCTGACCATCATTGTACAGGTTTGTTTCTTAAGATTGTTTTGGCTGCGCAGACAATTGTTTTGACTCTAAAATCTAAATCTCAGCGATGCAAAAGACCAAACTTTAGTTACCTCTTTATTTATTTATTTTTTTGATTTAACTATTTGGCTACACTGAATAGTCATTCTTCTTTAACAGATGCTTTCCTCCAAAGATATGAATTTTGTTGGTTATACTTACAAAAACTTCGAAATTGTGAATGACCACGAGGTTGAAGGAATTGGTTAGTTAACTTCCACCCCTCTCTCTCAGAGATCTCTTATCTTCTTCTACTGTAAATTGCCGTGCTCTATTCTCCTGACACAATGGTCAACTATTTTATCTTTACAGCTGAACTAAAGAAAAAGAACAACAAGCCAAAGAGGCCAACGATTAAATCACTATTTGGTAAACTATAAGCCGTTATCTTGTGCACATTTTTTCGTCTCATGTAAATTACCTGTGTGCATTACTTTTTCTCCCTTTCTTTTTTTTTTAACAAACAGAAGATGCAGATCACTCGGACCAACCCATCCAAAAAGGAAGTTTCCTCAACATGTTGCCCCCACAATTGGAGGCATCCGAAAGCCTCGAGCCTTCGCCGCACTCGAGCATTTCGTCTCCAGAACAATCTCACGCTCGGCATAGATAACAACTCAAGGTCCACAGCATTTACTCGACCGAAAACAAAAGAGCAAAAATAATAATCAGCAGTACGAAGGGAGCAAGTACGAAATTTCTTATATACTGTGTGTTATCCCAGCATTTTGTAAATTATAATGCGAGTTCCTCCAAATTCTTGTATTTGTACCTACTAATCCCTCTCCCGTCGCCTCGGGTGATAACCGGGGTCTATCGGGGAAAGGCAATTGTTTGGTCTCTTGTAAATCTCTTATTCGTTGTTGTTGATGAAATTTGGCGTCGATACGAGTTTTGATAGGCAAAGGCATGCAGTTTGTGCCCTTGCGAACTATAGCAGTAAACAAAACTGAGCATCAAACATACTCTTTCGCAGTTACTGTTGGTAAAAGCATGCTTGTAAACATTTGAGGTAAATACTCTTTTAATGTAATTCTCTTGCTTCCCTGTTTTAAGTGTAAACAAGTCATGATCCCTTATCATCGAGTTCTCGCGGTATTTATTCGCTATCGGTTTTGCATCAACATTATTCTGGAAGGTTGTATATTAAGTGTTGGTGGTAAGGCCACAAAGTGCACCTGGAACTAAAGATTAGCTTGATTTAAGTAAAATTATGGGAATATTTTTATAATAATTTTGATTGCATAATTTGCCATTTCGATTTTAATGGAATCAATCCTCTGAAGTCCTGCTCATATATGCATACATGATTTTAATAAATATTTTATATTATTATTAATTTAATCACAATGATTGATCGATAGATAGCCCACTAGGCCCAAATAGCCGAGCCCAAATCATGGGTCCAAAACAATAATTCGGGTTAAAGCGACTCCTCGCCACCGAGTGGATCCGGCCCAAAACCCTAAACCTCGATAGAGATCGATCGATCGATCGATCGATCGACGGAGCTCGGGGACGCGCCTCCTCCGCCGCCGCCGCCGCCGCCGCCGCCGCCGCTGCCGCTCTCGCCATGGACTTCGGGGGCGTGGACTCCACGACGGGGCGAGCGTTCGGGAGCCCTAGCGAGATGTGGAGAGAAGAAGTCGGCGTCGGAGCCGGAGGTGCCGAGGACGGGGCCGAGAACGCCGACTCCGCCAGCGCCAAGCGCGGCGAATGGTACCAGAAGGGAATCGGCTACTGGGGAGTAATGAGCGAACCCTAAAAAGGATCTCATCTCTCGATTTGGTTTGGTAAATGTCGTCAAAACCCTAACTTTTGAGGGTTTCATTTGGATTTGGTGTAGGGAGTGGAGGCTTCTGTGGATGGGGTTTTGGGTGGGTACGGTTGCGTGAACGACGCCGATGTGAAGGGGAGCGAGGGTTTTATAAAACCCCTTTTGATCGAGCGCTTTGGAAATGCAAAGCGACATCTTGTTGCTCTCGGTAATCCTTAATCTCGTTCTATTTTAAGCTTTGATTTTGTGTTCGCCTTTGTTGATCTGGATCATTTGTTCCGGAATGGAGATACCTACGGTGAGAAATAGAGCTTAATTTCGCTTTGCTACGCCTATTAGTGTAGGGGTTCTGATTGGTTTCATAAATTTGTGATAGATTGCGGTTCGGGAATCGGCCGGGTGACGAAGAATCTTCTTATAAGGTACTTCAATGAGGTAAGTGTTGCTTAATGTCTCTCCGATGTGTTATTTGTAGACGTACGGTACGCTGCTCCCTCCAATCCAAAAGCTTAAGCCGATAGGTAGAGAAACACCTGCACTGATGTTTTAACAATCAGTTCTAATAGTGCAAATTACGTCATGCGAGATTTAAGTAATGTCATATCACCAAAGAGTTTTTTGAGAGTACAATGGTAGTTGTACATTACGAAAGCGTGCGCAAATTACACATACCGTACGCATCCATGTTAAATTACTTGAATTTCCTGTGGTGGGAAGGTGATTTTACTCACTATTTGGCATTATGATAGAAGAATCCAATATGCGAACAGATGAATAATCATGGGTTAAGTGATCTTGCAGAGTGCATATCTGTTTCTCTTAATGTGATGAGCATAATGATTGTAGTTACCAGGGTAAGCGGATAATTTGCATAACTCAGTGATTCTTTGTGTAGGTTTTACCAGTGTATTTAATAGATATGCAGAGAAATATATGTTGGTGCTCATTTGCAGCGCTGAGCTTTTCAGGTAGATCTTGTCGAGCCGGTATCACATTTTCTAGAGGCTGCACGCGAAAGTTTAGCTCCAGCGATTGATGCGGAAGGGGACGCTCACAAGGCTGTTAATTTCTATTGTGTCCCTCTTCAGGTTGTTGCTTTCTTTAGTTGATTTTGTGAGCTTAACACTCAATAAGTCGATATTTATTCATAATTCTGTTTGGCTGGATTTTGCTACAGGATTTCACTCCAGAAGCTGGAAGATATGATGTAATATGGGTTCAGTGGTGCATAGGGCAACTTCCAGATGATGATTTTGTCGCATTTTTTAAGCGTGCGAAGGTGCTTTAACTCAAATATATGATACTTCCAGTAACATATACTTTCATATCATTATGCTGCACTTTGCTTCTGTAGTTATGAAAATATGCACTTGGATATTCTTCTTTCTTTTTTTCTTTTTTTTTCTCTCCCTGTTTTGCATATTTGTGGTGAAAAATGCATATTATTACATTACTATATCCATGTCCATGTTTTAGTTTGTTTCTGCTGTAAAATTTCAAAATAAATGATTATTTTCATGCACCTCACTGGATTTTTTTTTTTTTTTTTTTTTTAATTTTGGGTGGTTATATGTATTTTTCATCCAACTATTTACCACGTTAATGGTTTCTATGTAGGTTGGGCTCAAAGCTAATGGTTTTTTCGTCATTAAAGAGAACATCGCGAGAAAAGGCATGAACCCTACATTGTTCTCTCTTGTATATACTCCCAACCCACATCTTGATGATAGAATCACAGATTATCGATGAGGCGCCTTTACACATTAAGATGTTTCTTTCAGGATTCGTATTGGATAGAGATGATCACAGTGTGACCAGATCCGACTCGTATTTCAAGGAGCTTTTCAACCAGTGCGGTCTTCACATCTACAGCACTAAGGTTCACTAAAATTTACTTATTTTTCATTCAATGTGATATTAAAACATGCATAAAGAATTAGCCTCATCAATCCGTCGCGAATTTTATCCTTACTTTCTCGCATTTGCATCAAAAAACAGGATCAAAAAGGGCTTCCCAAGGAATTATTCCCTGTGAAGATATACGCTTTGGTAACCGAAAAGCCGAAAGGTGGGAACAGTGATGGAAGAACCAGGAGGCGCAATTACACTCCTGTTATCATCCGGTGACAAATATCAAGGACCCAAGTGAGTCCCCAAATTTTGTCTATTGGTTCTCCTAGAACAGTTATCTTGCATGAATTCTATAGTGAAAAGTAGATTTGGGATGACTACTTTTCCCCGTTTGGTTTTCGTACCTTTCCTTTTAGTTTTATGTGTTAGTATGAAATGATCACTAGTGTTACATCGACACCGACAAAACCCAGGAATTTGCATGCTGTTTTTCAAAATTATGCCAATCCAAAAAGAGAAAAAAGAAACACTGGTAAATTGAAGGAGACATGCGAAATGACAATGAAGTTTCGGTAGAGAATACTTTACTACTGTACATAAACATGGCGAATTCGTTTTCCTTTCCTGCACTTTCCACCCTTGGATAAATGATAATGTAATCTTGTTTTCGTACTAGTTTGAATTACAATCCTGTTCAACTCGTATCTCGCTTTCATCAAAATTTGATATGAGATTGACTCACGTTGTGTTAGGTTTAGTATTGGTCCCTCAAATCTGTTGTTTGTGACGCATAAGTAATTAGAGTGACGCAAAGATAAAAACATTTTATTAATGAGATTAAATGGTTGACTACGATGATCTTCTGGTCAAGAAGAAGGTTATCCACAGAAGAGATTTAGCTTACAGAAGTGGGTGTTGGAATTATCTAATGAGAATTTTCGTCGGTCTCCAAAGTGTGAAACAGCTGGTGTGCTCTAAAAGTTTATACTGTCAGAGAATGTTTATATATATTTTTTTTATATTTAAAATTTTTTTGGGCTTGAGATTTTTTTTAAGACCCATGACGTGAACTTAAATTAGGGCTTCGTTTGGGATTGCGGGAAGATTGTGTTACGTGCGGTGAGAAACGACGATGGAAAAATACCAAACTAAGCCAAGTAGGAGAAAATTAATAATGTTAGGAGGGTGACTCAAACTTAGGACATGAGCTTGGTGTGATTCAAACTCTGGATCTCCTGGTTGATACAATATAAAACAAGCGTTGTACTTTAATAGAAATTTAAGTTGTTAGAGAATGATGTTTATATATTTTTATATTTAACACGAAGAATGTTAAGAAATTGATGAGAATATGCCCAGAAAATTCTCCTGTTTTGACAAGGGAGCTTCAGATATAGCTGGAAATTTCTTAGACTTATTTTAGGTCGAATTCGGTGACGGGAATTGCCGGTCGAAGGCGGCGACGGCGAATGGTATATAATACATACATGTACTAGAAATTTAAGAAATATATGGTGGAAAATGTGCTTGGAAATTAGGATTCTGGAACTTGTCCAGTAAGATAAAGAAGTTTCAAAGTTCCATTTTTAAGTTAGATCTCGTGACTCGGATTAACTGGATAAGCTTGGGGACTTAGGCGCAATTATTGCATAATAATCCAATTATCGTGAGAAAATTTTCTATAAAATGTTGTGAGTCTCGGAGTTTTCCATTATATATATGTATATATATATTTGAAGATTATTTTGTGGAATATTGATTTAGTGTTAGGCAAGTGTAGAAAAATGCCTGTGGACAAGTATACGTATTTCTAGAAAAAAAGAAGAAAAAAAAGGGGAATTAATTAAAGGATGGAATTTTTGGAGTCTATTCTCTCGTGTTGGTCAAGGTCTTTAAACTAATTTTATTTTTTTCTTAAAAAGAAAAAGAGAAGTGGTACTTGTCGACGTTGTTATTTAAACGCTTAATTGTTCAAACAAAACCCTTGATGGTTTAGCAAACAAATAGCCAGCATGAAAGCTTTGAACCTATTAATGGAAAAGCAAAATGAGATATTATGAGTCCTAAGACAGATGTATAGATTCTAGTTTGAAACTTCTACGTAGGCTACTATACTATTAATAGCACCAAGTTATTGACGCGACCAACTTTTTAGCCATTGAATTACGAGATGTGCGGTTAGGATGATATGGGCCCACTAGGGTTAAATGGGTGGTTGGTTGAGTGGATTTAACGGCGGAAAACTTGGTAGCACCGAGTATTTCGTACTATTAATAACATAGCAGTCGGACTCGAAAAGACACTATATTTTTATCGAACAATTTTACTCGTAAAATTTTATCTAAAACATAAGCTGATATACCTGTTTTGCCTGGGTTTTTGGAACAAATCGGATGTATCCTAAAAAGTTCTTGGGGAGCTTATCTTCTAAAATAACTTCAAGCACAAAAAAATTAGTCATTTGGCGCAGAAGGTAATTCAATGTTTCTCTGTTGGAGTAATCGAAATGAACTTTCTATTTAACACAGTACGAACTCTACATTTAAGCTTCTTTTCCTCATTGAATTATGGTATGTCTACTTTTCCAAAAAGATGGCTAGAATCTAAGGAGGTTTTTGGTTGCAAATTAAGCATTGCAACAATAAATAAGTTGTCTTATTGTATGTAGTTGAGAAGTGAATTTTTCAAAAATGTTATTACTTTATATATATATATATATATATATATATATATATATATATATATATATATATATATATATATATATATATATATATATAATTGAGCTCCTATGCTTTTAAAAGACTTTAGTCATGGCTTTGTAAGTTTTAAATTTCTTGGATTGAGAGATGTGGGGTTAGAATGATATGGGCCCTCTTGGGTTAAGTGGGTGGTTGGTTGAATAATATAATCTAACGGATGAAAATGATCAAAGTTGTAGATCTAACGGTAAAAAATTCACAAGATTGAGTGCTTGGTGCTTTTACAAGCACCATAGCCGGACTCTATATATATATATATATATATATATATATATATATATATATATATATATATATATATATATATATAGAGTTTTGCTAGAATACTATCGGTAGTAAACGAGCGCTTTACTACCGATTTGTTTTCGATGATAGAGCTTCCAAATTGACGATTGGCTCCGTTGAACATGATCTATACCATTTGAAGTGTTTAGAAATCAAATTTCAAATCTTTTCGACATTATTTGCCCGATGATCAAAGGGTTTCAAAATTTGTAATTTTAAAGGTCGATAATAGGCGTTTTCTTGTTTAACGGCGTAAAGATATTCAAATCAATTGAATTTTTGTTAGAAAATTCTTTAAACTATTTAAAACAAGATCTATACTCTTGATCTTAATTACAAGACTCCTATCATCATTTTTTAAAGAGTATTCATTTTCACCATTCATTTTCTCGTTCACTTGATGGATAAAAGAACAATATCGAAAGTGCGTGAAATTTGATTTCTAGGTAGTTTAAATGGTTTAGATCATATTTAACTGATCGTCAATTTCGAAGCTCTATCATCAAAAACAAATCGGTAGTAAAACTACTGTTTACTACCGATAGTATTCTAGTTCAACTCTATATATATATATATATATATAGTTTGGCTACTATCATTTTAATAGGATATGAGCACTTGTGCTATCGCTTTTTTAGCCTTTGGATCAACTCTTATCATCATTTCTAACCATTGGATTAAATACTATAACCCAAAGTGAGGACCATTCAACCCTAGGGGACCATTCAATTCTAACCGACTAATATCATCTTAACCCTACAATTTCTCATCTAAGGATTAAAACTTGATAGACAAGTGCTCCTACCCTATTAATAGGATAATAGCCATATATATATATATATATATATATATATATATATATATATATATATATATATATATATATATATATATATATATATATATATATATATATAGTTGAGCTAGAAGGCTATCGATAGCAAACCGGAACTTTTGCCACCCATTTATTTTCGATGATGGAGCCTCCAAATCGACTATTGACACCGTTGAACATAATCTATACCACTTGAAGTACTTAGAAATTAAATTTTAAATCTTTTCGATACCATTTGCCTAATAATCAAAGGGTTTCAAAATTTATAATTTCAATGGTCGATATGAGGCGTTTTCTCGTTTAACGGCGTAAAGATATCCAAATCAATTGATTTTTTGATAGAAAATTCTTTAAACTATTTAAAACAAGATTTATACTCTTGATCTTAATTACAAGACTCCTATCATTATTTTTTAAATATTTTTTAATTTTCAGCCGTTTATTTTTGTGTCCACTCGATGGATAAGAAAACAATATAAAAAATGTATGACGTAGCTGTAGCCTATTTTTCGTTTAAAAGTAATTAAAAAGATAAGCTTATTTTTTCTTACAATTGCTCTCTTTAATTGCTGCAGCTAATTGGACGTAATTTTAAATACTACAGCTAGCTGACCTTGTCATGCAATTCCAACTGCAGGGTGATTACAATAATATATAAAATCAAACAGTCTTAAATTTAAATTTATATGTAGTTACAAACTTACAACTACATGATGAGATTGTAATTATATAAATAGTATTTATTTGAAATTTATCCTAAAATAAAAAATATTTTTTCTCATTCAATATTTTACGTATTGCACTGAACTTTGAATAAAATAATAGATAGATATTTGATCCTTTGGAAAACTTAATTAAACCTCTCATATTTAACCTCTTAAATGAAAAAGAAAAAAAATGCAGTACGTAAACTATCTTATATAAGAAGCTAAAAAAAAAAAGTAATAATATGAAGGTGCATTTGGTCAAGATATTATTTTTTTGACACTACAATTAATCTAATAAAGATTTTTGATCTCTTGGGAATATTTTTTTGGTATCCTAGAGAGTAAAATATATTATCTCCGTTTAAGTTAGATATATATTTCTTGATGAGAAGAGAATAAAAGCGTTACGCAAATAAGTCGAAACATCAACATCCCTACGTACGTACCTACGCGGCCGATTAATTAGCCACTTTGTTCATAGTTTAATTATATTCTTTGAATTTTCCTTCCTCTTCATCTCAAAACGTCCGCATAAATTCCCCCATGCAACCTCGCCAAAACCTCTATAAATTGCACTCCCTCCCCCTCCTTAATTTCCTACTCACAACACCACAGGTAACAACAACAACAACAACAACAACAACACTCTAAATCCATTTTCTCCCCAAAAATGGCCACACAAACCACTCTCCCTCTCCTGCTCCTCCTCATCCTCCTCCCTCTCGCCGCCGCCTCCACCTTCACCGTCGTCAACCGTTGCTCCTACACCGTCTGGGGCGCCGCCTCCCCCGGCGGTGGGGCCCAGCTCAACCCGGGCCAGTCCTGGACCTTTAACGTGAATGACGGCACCGCCGGCGGCCGCGTATGGGCTCGCACCGGCTGCTCCTTCGACTCCAACGGCAACGGCCACTGCCAGACCGGCGACTGCGGCGGCGTCCTCGCCTGCACCGGCTACGGACAGAACCCCAATACTCTCGCCGAGTATTCTCTCGCCCAGTATGCGGGCCTCGACTACTTTGACATCTCCCTCGTGGCTGGTACTTAATTTCATTCTATAAGCTTATGCTATCAGAGAACGGTAGGTGTTTAGTTTACAGTACAAATTTTGTGAACGAACGACGTAACCGCTTTGTTTAATTTCAGGGTTCAACGTGCCGCTGAGCTTCACGCCGACGTCGAACGGCTGCACGTCGGGGCCGAGCTGCGCCGCCAACGTAAATGCGAACTGCCCGGGGCCGCTGCAGGTGCCCGGCGGGTGCGACGACCCGTGCACGATCTTCGGGGCGCCGGAGTACTGCTGCCCGCAAGGGAGCAGCTGCAACCCGACGCAGTACTCGGAGTACTTCAAGGGCCAGTGCCCTCAGGCATTCAGCTATCCCGACGATTACGACGGCACCAACTTCACTTGCCCTGGAAACACCAACTACCAGGTTGTGTTTTGCCCTTAGATCCCAGATACCGCTATACGATATAGCGGTATCTATACATGCACGTATGCCTACGTATTGTATGCGTGTGGAATAAAGTAATTGTGTAAGAGAAGGTGGCTACTTTGTGGAAGCTCCTTCCATGCATGGGGATTGTTTAGTTTGAAATAAAAAGTAATAATAAGCCTATATAGCTAATCCATTTGGTTGGATACAAAATATAATCACAACATTTTCTCATTTATTATGTGATCGAGTTTCTGCGCTTCAAAAATAGAAGCTCTTTTAACGTCGCCTTACATGAAAAGGCTGATGGGTTTTGAGAATTTTAGCACAGCACACTTCTCCCATGCATAGTGTTGTTACTTAAAATAGCAATTCATTAAAAAATAAAAGTATTGCAGCAGTAGTGACTTAAATTGTAAATGAAATGTTCATTGACAGAACCAATATCCAAAAAATAAGCCATCAAAACAACCAGACTCTTCTCAAGTAATTTGGTTTATATATATATAACATGAAATTTTGTACAAGAAGGGAACTAAGGAAACACAATCAAATTAAGTGGTTCGATCGATTCATCCATGAAATGCCAAGAGATCTACTACGTACGTACGTACGGGCACATTCATAAAAGATGTGATTTCCATTGCATGGTGATCATGCTCAAGAACGTATATACACAAGATTGATTGATGAAATCTGAGACTCTGCAAGAAACTAGCTATCACACTGAGACTTGCAATTGCACTAAATTTAACACTAGCAAAATGATGTGAGTTGGAATTATTGGCTATTTATTATTGGACTAAAATAATGAGTTCAATAGAGGTGCGCGCAGTTCACAAGAGACCTAACGGCAGCAAGCCCAACAATATACCCAACGTCCAGAAGGATTAAAAGAGGTCGAAATATGCCAGCATGATAGCTAAGTCTTTAAATACGATTAGTACATTTTTTCTATCAACACTTGTTTTTTATATAGTTAATTAGTTAGCGCTTACAATTCACAGAAGTGAATCGGCATGGAGATCAAAATATTGAGCCGATCCTAACCTTGATAGATTACAGTGTCCTTAAATGTGGAATTAATGCGGACGTCAAATGCTTTTCCCTGCCATTTTCCATAGAAAAAATTCTAGAATGCAACGGGTATATATCTGACGTGGCGTAACAAGCCAATCAAAATATTCTTTTTAAAAATATATGTCACATCATAATTGTAAAAAAATATTTTTATTGTAATTTTGTTTGAAAAGAAGAAATGTGATTGGCTTGTTATTGATGATGTGGTGTAAGTGGGATAGTGTGGAATACCTCATTCGATAGAGGCAACGTCCCAATTAAACATGACGTCCCAAAGCCATGACGTTGATCCCAAATCTTAGATCAGGTAATTTTCTCACAATAACTCAGTTTTTATTAAAATATAAAATTATTCTAATCCCTGCATATTTTACAAAAAATATTTATTTCACAAATAGACAAGAACTAGTTAAGGAACCCGCGTGATCTTTGCGGATAGTTATTTTAAAATTTAATTTTAAAAATTAGTTAGAAAAATTAATTTCAAAATTTAAATGACGCAATAAGTACATCAAAAAATTTTAATAGGTATAGTAGTCTTCCATTAGTTAATGAAATAATTTTAATAGGTATCGTAGTCCCCCAGTAGGCAGTAGTTAGTGAATGATAAGAGAAATTATTGTTTGTGATTCTTGTAATTAATTTTCGTCAAATATAAAATTAACTTAAACTATATCAATTTTATTTTATTTTTTAATGTACAATTTATATGTAAATGCCCAATATTATAAAATTAATATTATATCTAATACTAATATTCTAAATTATTTAACATTTATTTATATATTTTATATTTTATAAAAATAAATAGTAAATTATATAATAAATAAATATAGATTTATAAATAAAATTATATTATATTATATATATATATATATATATATATATATATAGAGAGAGAGAGAGAGAGAGAAATCTCATGTTTTTTCGGCTCCGCGACGTGCCGCGCTCCGCCCCCGCGCCCGCTCCCGAGGCGCCAGCGCCCGCCCTCGCCCCGGGGCGCCAGCGCCCGCGCCAGCACCCGCCCCGCGCCACGCCCGCTCCCGTAGCCCGTGCCCCGCGGCTCCGCCTCCTGCTACCACGTGTGCAGTTATTGAGGAATAATATATCTCTATAGATAGATAATTTATTCCCGAACCAAACATATAAGATTATAACTTTCTTTTCTCTAGAATTTACTTTTTTTCAAATTTTAGTATTAGAATGCACCCAATAAATTAATTCTTAAATAGTGATAAAACTATCATGCGGAAGCGAATCAAGAACTCTCCAATAAAGCCTCATTAGGAACCTTCCATTAAATTTTTTTTTTTGAAAATGTATGCTAATGCTTGTTTAGTTCGGCTTCTGGAACAAACTGTACTTTTTATTTATGAGTGTATAAGCTTTAAATTTAAGTTTTTTTTCCTCATTGGATTATATATGGTATGCCAGGAAAATGGTGCTCGAAACTTTTTGTAAACCCATGGATGTATAGTTGAAATATATAAAAAGAAATTAATAATGTTAGTAGTCTGACATAACTCGCACTCAAAAATTTTTTACTCACGATCTTGTGAAATAATTATTGTACTTAAAATTACCGCTTCAAAAGCTTCTCCGTGAGTTCGATGGTGGCCCCTCATAGCTCTCTCTCTCTCTCTCTGCTTGCTGGGCCATTGTTCTCTCTCTGCACTGTATCTTCAAATCCCTTGAAATTCGCCGCAAATAAAGAAAAAAATTTTAGTTGGTATTTTTTATATTGTAAAAATGCTTAGAGACGCTTCCCCTAAGCGACATCTAAAAAGCGTCCTTATATTAATTTTTTTTATAGTGTCACTAGCTACTCGTTGGTGATCATTATTTAAAATCCATAAATCCTCAGCTAAAATAATAGTTAAAGATGTAAAATTTGATCAAATTTAAATCAAACTAAAAAAAAATTTAAAACCAAAAAAAAAAAAAAAAATTAAAGGAGTCTAAAGTCAATTTTTGACTTGTCTATAGTTGAGGGCTCTCTATATAATTGACCTAACTTTAATGTCGTAAGTGAAAGATCCATACATTGCGATAGAACGATTTCGTAAAAATAAATAAATAAATAATGAAAAAATAAAAAATAGTGAAAAATAGAGTCAATGGATTATATGTATAAAAAAGCAATGAAATAATATGTAATTATTGCTACAATAAAATTATTACAATAAATGGAAGAGAAATAGTGTGAAAATAGAAAACGAAATAGTATAAATTCGGTCAAAATAGTGTAATTTTGTTCTAAATAGTGTAATTTGATTTCAAAGAGTGTAATTTTTTTTCAAAAAGTGAAAACTTTCATTTAAAACCGTGTAAAAATTTTTAAAGCAGTGCAATTTCATCTTCTTCTTTTTTTTTCTATTTATTTTTTTATTATTTTTTTTTACAATTTTTTTTTTGTCATGCCTCTCCGCCAACGACCACGAGGCTGCGATATCGCAGCGACCTTCGTGACGTCAGCGTTGGCAGAGAGGCGTCGTCGTCGGAAGTGGCGAAGAAAACGAAGGAGGAGAGAGAGGGAAAGGACGAGAAAAAGCGGGGAAAGACGAGAGAGACGTCGTCGGAGACGGGTCATCGTCGGAGGCGGTGGAAGAAGGTCGGAGAGGGAGGAAAAAAACAAAAAAAAGAGTCGCGGTGGAGTCTTGACGGAGTCGGAGGTGACGAAGGCGCAGGGGTGCGTGGGTGAGGGCGAGAGCATGAGGGGGAGAGATGAGGCGGGCCTCCACCTCTCGCCTCGCCATCTGTTTTTGCCTCCGCCTCGCCTCGCCTCTTTTTTCCGAATGAAAAAAAAAAACGAGAGAAAAAAAATAAAAAGAAAAATAATAATAAAAATATTTTTGTCAATTTATTAAAAATTCGGATTAAATATTCAAAACTAAAAAAAAGATCAGATTTTACAAAAGTTCAAAGCTAGTGGATTTTTTTATGCAAATCGGTCATAATAGATTAGCCAGTCAAAAAAGCATTACTTTATATATAAAAGTTGAAGCGTCTTCCAACTTTCCTCTTCATCTCAAAGCGTCCTCACAAATTCCCCTAACGCAACCTCTCCGAAATTAACCTCTATGAATTCCACTACCCCCTTAATTTCCTACTCACAGCACCACACCACAAAGGAACAACAACAACAACAACAACAACACACAAATTCGAGGTCCCGGTTGTTTCACCTCTGTAATCTAATTCACTCTTTCAATGAATGAAGCAGGTAGCGTACTACATATTCTCAAAACAATAACACACAAATGATTTTGCTCCCAGAAATTAATAATGGCCGCACGAAACACTCTCCCTCTCCTGCTCCTCGCCCTCCTCCCTCTCGCCGCCGCCTCCACCTTCGACGTCGCCAACAATTGCTCCTACACCGTCTGGGCCGCCGCTCTCCCCGGCGGCGGGATCCGGCTCGACCCGGACCAGTCCTGGTCCTTCAACGTGCCCGACGGCACCACCAGCGGCCGCATCTGGCCTCGCACCGGATGCACCTTCCACTCCAACGGCACCGGCCGCTGCCAGACCGGTGACTGCGGCGGCCTCCTCGCCTGCACCGGCTACGGATATAACCCCAATACTTTCACCGAGTATTCTCTCGGCGGGTCCGGGGACCTCGACTACTTTGACATCTCCCTCGTGGCCGGTACTTAATTTCATTCTATAAGCTTATGCTATCAGAGAACGGTACGTGTTTAATTTACGGTACAAATTTTGTGAATGAACTAACGTAACCGCTTTGTTCTCAGGGTTCAACGTGCCGCTGAGCTTCACGCCGACGTCGAACGGCTGCACATCGGGGCCGAGCTGCGCCGCTGACGTAAATACGAATTGCCCGGCGGCGCTGCAGGTGACCGGCGGGTGCAACGACCCGTGCACGATCTTCGGGGGGGCGGAGTACTGCTGCACGGCCGGGAGCAACTGCAACGCGACGACGTACTCGGAGTACTTCAAGGGCCAGTGCCCTCAGGCATTCAGCTATCCTGAGGATGATAACGGCACCATTTTCACTTGCCCCGGGAACACCAACTACCAGGTTGTGTTTTGCCCGTAGAATATCAGAGATACTACCATACGTATATTGTACGTATATTATCCGGACCCAAGTGATCGATCGAGGCCTCAAATTTTGTCCATTGTTTTCGCTCGCATGCAGAGCTATATTTTTTGAGTTGGATGGTTATACTTTTTCCCCTTTCCCCTTTTGTTAATTTTTGTGCCTTTTAGATACATGTATGAAATGATCGATCGATCATTAGTAGTGTTACATGACATGGACAATAGCCGGGGATTGATCAGTTTGCTGTTCTACGAAATTATTATGCCAATCCAAAAAATGGGGAAAGAAAAAAAAGAAAGAAACACTAGTAATTAAGCTAAAGAGACAGATGGGAAGAGATTACTGTATACAATAAACATGGTGAATTTGTTTTCCTTTAATTCCTGCACATTCCACCCTTGGTTTGAATTACAATCCGGTTCAGATCGTATCTCGATCACTTTCATCCAAATTCAATATGAGATATTTGACTCATGTTGATCTTCTGACCAAGGAGAAGGTCATCCACAGAAGAGGTAGTTTACAGAAGTGGTTATATTTATATTTAACACTCTTCGTTACGTCTGGGGTTGAAATTTTTTAAGACTTATGACGTGAGTTTGAATTAAATGGGAAGAAATTAATAAATTTAGAAGTTTGGCGTGACTCAAATTCAAAACATGAGAGAAAATTAATAATGCTATGAGCTTGATATGATTCGAATTCAAATTCTCATGTATTATCGATAAAGATGTCGGGATTATATATATATATATATATATATATATATATATATATATATATATTTTCATATTTAACACGAAGAATATTAAGAAAGTGATGAGAATGTTCCCGAAGATCTACTGCAGAGGATATGCCCAGAAAATCAGTATGTTTCTCTTCTTCTGTTTTGACAATGGAACTTTTTCTTAGGCTTATTTTAGGTCAAATCCGGTGACGGGAAATGCCGGTCAAAGGCGACGGCAAATGATACATGTACCAGAAATTTTATAAATTATTGATTGGTCTTTAAAGAATCGTGGTGGAAAATGTGCTTCGAAATTAGGATTACGGAACTAGTCAAGTAAGATAAGGAAGTTTCAAAGCTCCATTTTTAAGTTAGGGGCAATTGCTTATATACCCCTGAAAAGTTTTCGATTTTTCGATTTACCTCTCTTAGAAGGTTAATATTGAAAATACCCTCCTAATGCTCCAACCTATTTCTAATATACCCTTAGAGTTAAAATCTGTTAAGTAACTCTGTTATCTCTATAAAATTACTATTTTGCCATTTTCAAATATACCCTTCTACCATCACTGTTTTTCTTATTTGCCCTTAAAGTCAAGGGCACAAAAATATTTCGACTTTTAGTTTTTTCCGATATACCCCTCTACCGTCACCAATCTTTCTTATTTGCCCTTAAGTTAAGGGCAAAATTGGTATTTTAATTTTTTTTAACTGTGGTAGATATTTAACTCACGTTTACCAGATTAACTTAACAGGAGATAAGCTCAGGGGTATTTTGCAATAACGATTAACGTATGCATTTTAGAAAGAAAAAAAAAGTAAGGATCGATCGGATATTTTCAGATGCACGAGGAGTATATAGGCAATTATCCCTTTAAGTTAAATCACGTGACTTGGATTAACTGGATTATGATGGGAACTGTGACGCTTCATCTATTCTAATACTATTATAGCCCTTTCATGCTAAATTTTCTTAACATTTTGGATCTAACAATCGTCAAATATATTCTAGCCGGATTGAGAGATTGAGTTATATTATACTTTATGATTGAGCTGGAATACTATCGATAGCAAATCGTCATTTTTGCTACCCATTTATTTTCGATGATGAAGCCTCCAAATTGATGGTCGGCACCGTTGAATATGATTTATACCATTTGAAGTATTTAGAAATCAAATTTCATACATTTTCGATATTGTCCTCTTATCCATCGAGTGGACATAAAAATGAACGGCTGAAAATAAATATTCTTAAAAAAATGATGATAGGAGTCTTGTAATCAAGATCAAGAGTATAGATCTTGTTTCAATTGATTTGGATATCTTTACGCCGTTAAACGAGAAAACGCCTCATATCGATCATTAAAAATTACAAATTTTAAAATACTTTGATCATTAGGCAAATGATATCGAAAAGATTTGAAATTTAATTTCTAAATACTTCAAGTGGTATAGATCATGTTCAACGGTGCCGATCGTCAATTTGGAGGCTCCATCATCGAAAAAAATAGGTGGCAAAAATGTCGATTTGCTATCGATAGCATTCTAGTTCAACTCTATACTTTATATATAAAACTATCGTAAATTCTAATGGTGCCATAGGAAGTATATAGGCTCACTTATTGTATAATTAATTCAAAAACTGTGGAATTTTTTTTTATAAAATTTCGCCACTCATGGAGTTTTCCATTATACTTTTGGAAGATTCTTTTTGTGGAATATTGATTTAGTGTTAGGCAAGTGTATTATGTCCTTCCTGTGGAAAAGTATGTAGTACATCTAGGGGGAAATAATAAAAAAAGAAAAAAAGATTGAATAATTGAGGTTTACTCTCTCGTATTGTTCAACGCGTTTAATTAAACTATTTCTTTTAAAAGAAAAGTGTTATAATCTAATTTTATAATTAAATGCTAGCTCAAATGACCATGTCTCATTTAAATGCTGACTTGTTCAAACAAAACCCTTGATGGTTAGCAGAAAAAAAACGAAGTATAAAGTCTAGAACTACTAACTAATTGTCTAGCCTCTTTACAAATTTTTTTTTTTTATCTAGCATTTTTTTGAAAAATATTTCCAATCGAACGTTATTTTTGTAGATTAGAAAAAAAATTGATAAGTTAATAAATTTTATATAGATTAATATATTAAGTGGGTGGATATTATAGAACTAGGCTACTATGCTATTACTAACACAAAGTCATTGGTGCTACCAAGTTTTTAGCCATTGGATTGAGAGATGTGTGGTTAGGATGATTTGGGCCCCCTAGGATTAAGTGGGTGGTTGGTTGAATAGTATGATCTGACGGATGGAAATCATCAAACGGGTGGATCTAACGGCGGAAAACTTGGTAACTAGTCTCGCTATCGATAGATAAAGAATATATATATATATATATATATATATATATATATATATATATAACTAGGCTACTATGCTATTAATAGCACCAAGTCACTGGTGCTACCAAGTTTTTAGTCATTGGATTGAGAGAGGTGTGGTTAGGATGAGGTGGGCCCCCTAGGTTTTAGTGAGTGGTTGGTTGAATAGTGTGATCTAGCGGTTGAAAGTCATCAAAGGGATGGATCTAACGGCAGAAAACTTGGTAGCACCGAGTGCTTTATACTATTGATAGCATAGTAGTGACTCTATATATATATAGAGAGAGAGAGAGAGAGAGAGAGAGAGAGAGAGTAGAGCTAGAATACTCTAAAAAGCACAAATGGGGTGGGGGTGCTTTTGAGTTTTTAGCTCTTGAATGGAGAGATATATGGTTGAGATGATGGTTGTAGGTCTTTGGTAGGTAGAATAGTGTTTAATCCAAGAGGTATTAATAATTGGGGAGTAGATCCAAGGGCTAAAATCTTAGAAGCACCAACTAAGTTAGTGCTTCTAAAAATATTCTAGTTCTACTATATATATATATATATATATATATATATATATATATATATATATATATATATAGAACTAGGCTAATATGCTTATTAATAGCACCAAGCCATTGGTGCTATCAAGTTTTTGACCGTTGGATTGAGAGATGTGCGGTTAGGATGATGTGGGCCCCGTAGGGTTAAGTGGGTGGTTGGTTGAATAGTACGATCTAACGGGTGAAAATCATCAAAGGGGTGGATCTAACGGAAAACTTGGTAGCAGAGTCTTTCGCTATTGATAATAAATACTGACTATATATATATATATATATATATATATATATATATATATATATATATATATATATATATATATATATATATATATATATATACACACGCGCGCGCGCGGGTGTGTGTGTGTGTGTGTCTCTCTCTCTATATAGGTCATGGCTACTATACTATTATGAGTATTGGAGCCATCGTACTCATAAGTTGTTTTCAATGATGGAGCTTCCGAATCGACGATCTACTCCGTTAAATATGATCTAGAGTATTTGAAACTTGTAGAAAATAAATTTCGTAAAATTTTGAAATCATAATAAAGTCTATCAAGCGAGCATAAAATAAACGGTCAAAATCGAACAATGTCCTAAAAAATGATGATCGGATCCTTCAATTCAAGATCGGAGTTATTGATCTTTATCTAGGTAGTGAATAGAATTTTCTATCAAAAATTCAACAAATTTCAATTCTTTTACACTGTTAAACTAGCAAGTATTCCATACCGGCCGTTAAAAATTGTTAAATTTGTGACCTCTTGATCTTAAGGTAAATGATGTCGAAAAATTATAAAATTCGATTTCTAGAAGTTTTAACATCAGAATAACGCTTAACGATACGGATCGTCGATCTAAGCTCTATCATCAAAAACGACTTAACAGTACGAGCGGCGATCGTATCATAATAAAGATAATGGGCTGTACTCTATAGATATATATAGAGAGAGTCCGGCTATGGTGCTTGTAAAAGCACCAAGCACTGGGTGCTTCTGAATTTTTTACCGTTAGATCTACGCCTTTGATCATTTTCATCCGTTAGATTATACTATTCAACCAACCACCCCCTCAACCTAAGATGGCCCACATCATCCTAACCACACATCTATTAATTCAAGGGCCAAAAACTTATATGCACCAATGACTTGGTACTTTTAAAAGTATAGAAGCTCAATATATATACTTGTAAAAGTATCATGGTGCTTTAGTGTTTTTAACCCTTGGATAGAGAGATGTGAGGTTGAGATGATGGTGGTAGGTGGTAGTAGGTGGTGGTAGGTGGAATAGTGTTTGATCCAAGGGGTATTAGTAATTGGGATGTAGATCCAATGGCTAAAACCTAATAGCACTATGGGGATGATACTTGTAAAAGTATTCTAGCTCAACTCTATATATATATATATATATATATATATATATTCTGAGAGAATAAAAGTGTTACGCAATAATAAGTCCAAACATCAACATCCCTACATACACGGCCAATTAGTCACTTTGGTCGCAGCAATCTTTGAATTTTCCTCTGCATCTCAAAACGTCCGAATAAATTCCCCCATGCAACCTCGCCAAAACCTCTATAAATTGCACTCCCTCCCCCTCATTTCCTACTCACAACACCACAGGTAACAACTACAACAACAACACACAAATCCATTTTCTCCCCAGAAATGGCCACACAAACCACTCTCCCTCTCCTGCTCCTCGCCCTCCTCCCTCTCGCCGCCGCCTCCACCTTCAACGTCATCAACCAATGCTCCTACACCGTCTGGGCCGCCGCCTCCCCCGGCGGTGGCGCCCAGCTCAACCCAGGCCAGTCCTGGACCTTTAACGTGAATGACGGCACCACCGGCGGCCGCGTATGGGCTCGCACCGGCTGCTCCTTCGACTCCAACGGCAACGGCCACTGCCAGACCGGCGACTGCGGCGGCGTCCTCGCCTGCACCGGCTACGGACAGAACCCCAATACTCTCGCCGAGTATTCTCTCGCCCAGTATGCGGGCCTCGACTACTTTGACATCTCCCTCGTGGCTGGTACTTAATTTCATTCTATAAGCTTATGCTATCAGAGAACGATGTTTAGTTAGTTTACACTACAAATTTTGTGAACGAACGACGTAACCGCTTTGTTTAATTTCAGGGTTCAACGTGCCGCTGAGCTTCACGCCGACGTCGAACGGCTGCACGTCGGGGCCGAGCTGCGCCGCCAACGTAAATGTGAACTGCCCGGGGCCGCTGCAGGTGCCCGGCGGGTGCGACGACCCGTGCACGATCTTCGGGGCGCCGGAGTACTGCTGCCCGCAAGGGAGCAGCTGCAACCCGACGCAGTACTCGGAGTACTTCAAGGGCCAGTGCCCTCAGGCATTCAGCTATCCCGACGATTACGACGGCACCAACTTCACTTGCCCTGGAAACACCAACTACCAGGTTGTGTTTTGCCCGTAGATCACAGATACTAGCTACTATACGTATATTGATAGATATCTATATACATACACGTATGCATACGTATTGTATGCGTGTGGAATAAAGCATTGCGTAATAAAGCAATTGTATAAGAGAAGGTGGCTTTGTGGAAGCTCCTTCCATGGGGATTGTTTAGTTTGAAATAAAATAAATAATAAGGCTGATTCATTTGG
Source organism: Aechmea fasciata (assembly GCA_025177825.1). Lineage (NCBI taxonomy): Eukaryota > Viridiplantae > Streptophyta > Magnoliopsida > Poales > Bromeliaceae > Aechmea > Aechmea fasciata. The sequence goes on from CM045946.1 coordinate 8,501,345, forward strand.
TTGGATAGGAAATATAGTTATGACATTTTCTCATTCATTATGTGGGCTTCTATTGCAACAAAAAATTGAATGAAAAATAAAATCCTGTGCTCTAAAAGTAAAAGCTTTTTTAACTTAAAAATGCGGCTCCTCCCCCTGACACTACATAAAAGAACAATTAATCAAATAATAGGACACTCTTAAAAGAAGGAGGAGGAGGAGAAAGAAAGAAAAGGACCATGGCCGTTCCCACCATCTTTTAAAATCAACTTATAACGGCTACGTTTTTCCTGGGTCAATGTTGACCTAGCAAATTATGGGAGTCAGAGCAGTGTTGGTCAGGACCGACCGTCCCTAAAGTAAGTGACAAAGATTCTAGTGGTTGGTATTCGAGACTCAAGTTCAAATCCTAATTAATTCACATTTCTAAATAAATTTATTTTTAAATGAAATAAATGAAGCGGGTAGCGTGCTACGTATTTATCTCTCTAAAAAGAAAAAAAGAACAGTGAGGGACCTATCTCTCTAAAAAAAAAAAAAAAAAAAGCCATTGGTGCTTGTAAGTTTTTAGCCATTGGATTAATAGATGTGCGGTTAGGATGATGTGGGCCCCCTTGGGTTAAGTGGGTGGTTGGTTGAATAGTATAATCTAACGGGTGAAAATGATCAAAGGTGTAGATCTAATGGTAAAAAATTTACAATAAATAACTACAAGCACCAATATATATATATATATATATATATATATATATATATATATATATATATATATATATATATATATATATATATATATATATATATATATATATATATATAGATAGTAGGCCTTGTGTGCTATTAGGAGCACGGAGGCCTCCGTGCTCCGAAGCCGTTTTTGATGATGAAGCTTCCGAATTAACGATCGGTTCCGTTAGATTTGATCTAGCGTATTTGAAGTTTCTAGAAAATAATTTTTGCGCTTTTTTTGATATCATTTACGGGGTGATCAAAAGGATTCAAAATTAATAATTTTTAATGATTGATATCTGCCGTTTTCAAGTTTAATAGTATAAAAGTATTCAAATCTGATGAAATTTTGATACAAAATTCTTTATACTATCTACAACAAGATCAATATTTCTGATCGAAAATTTTAATGCTATATCACTATTTTTTATAAAATTTTTATTTTCAACCGCTGATTTTGAAATCTTTCGTGTCCCATGGTTTTATTTATTTTTTTTGTTATTTTCTCCATTAATTTTTTTCGTTAAATTAATGACAAAATTAAAACTAAAAAGTATTAAATTGAATATTCGATAAACTATAAATAGGTATCTGAAATTTTTTGTATATAATTTAATGAAAAGTTAATAGAGAGACTGAGTAGTCCTAGGATGGGTGACCCCCTGGGAAGTTTGGGCGTCACAGATGGTATCAGAGAAAATTACCAGCCGGAAGTGTGTGATGAGTCTCACAGTCGATAGCGAGACGAGTCTCACATCGCACAGTACTTGTGAGTCTAAGCCTGACGTGGACGTCAGGGCTTAAAAGAGAAAAGATTGTGAGACCCTTTATATATTTTAAATCATTGAATACTCAGTGAAAATGCGAAACCATATAATTAGTATTTGAAATTTATCCTAAAATAAAATATATTTTATCTCATTCAATATTTTACTTATTGCACTGAACTCTTTGAATAAAATAATAGATATTTGACCCTTTGGAAAAACTTAAACCGCTCATATTTTACCTCTTAAAATGAAAAAGAAAAAAAACGCACTTAACTATCTTAAGAAGCTAAAAAAAAAAAAAAGTAATAATGTGAAGGTGCATTTGGTCAAGATATTATTTTTTTGACACTACAATCTAGTAAGATCTTTTTTCTCTTGGGAATATTTTTTTGGTATCTAGAGAGTAAAATACACTAGTGTAAAATCCGTACTTCGCTGCGGATAAATAAAACTGTAATAAAAATGTCTGGTTGCGGAGAAACAGATAAGCGAAGTGCGGGTTTTACAAAGAAGAAATAGAGAGAATTTTTTGCTTGTGGAGAAACAGCCCAAAAAAATATTAGATGGCGTGAAGGTATAAAGAAATGACACATATATTTTTTAGAGACCGTCAAATTATGTATTATTAAGGATAGCAAGTCATTCCAACGGTCGTGATTAAAAGGAAAACCCTCCGACGACTCTGAGGTCATTTGGTACCCGAAATATCTGGTTCCATCGTAAATATGGGAATGTTTGAGGGTATATACTTAACCGTATGGTGCCCGACCTTCCTAATTACCTCACCGTCTCCTCCTCCGATCGAGAGACTCTTGGGTGTCGAGAAGAGCGAGGATTTCCAGATCTGCTGTTTCCCTTCGTGATCTCCTTTCTCGGAGCTTCAGATCGATGTGTTCATCGTTCCGATCGCCTCAGATTCGAGCTCAAAATCTCCGATCCTTTCAGTAAGGTATTGATCCGATGCGGCTTCCCCTGAATGGGGCTTTGATTCGATCAAAAATAGCGTTTCCGTGGGGATTTTCGTCGAATTTGGTCCCTTTCTCTTTGGTGCTTCTGTTGCTAGAGTGCGATGGAAATCACAGGAATCGAGTAGCGTATTCTAGTTTTTGTTTTAGTTGTTGATCGCTTCAATTCGAGTTTGGAATCATGAAGATCGTCGAATTGGGCGAGGACGGGGGCTCTCATGACGATTGTGGTGGTCGCGAGATCGTTCCGATCAACGCAAAGAAGGCGCTTGTTGGAGCAGGAGCACGGATTCTGTTCTATTACTCTTCTCTACAATGTGTTCAGAAGCAAGATCCCGGCCGAGTTTCGTTGGTGGGACGAAGTAGATCAGGTGATTGTACCTTTCTCTTCTTTAATCCTTTGTGGTTAGGCTTTTGTCAAGGGTTTATTTGCCCTTTTTTTTTATTTAAATGTTAATACACTGATGATTAGTTCATGATAGTGTGTGGAAGTAGTTTATGCTATAAAAAAATATATCAATGCTAGAAGCTTTGTTCTTATCCTTCTGAAGAGTGTGTAGTCGAGTTTAAGCATGTAAGCAAGTGTATAGATGTTTTTCTTTGGTTTGTTTCTTTGGTTTTGCAGTACTTTACTGCCTTTGTAGTTTCATGTGATAATTAAAAAATTATTCACGATATTGTTCAGCTGTTGCTTGTTCTTTTCTGCTTAGTAGATTGTTTCCTTTATTGCCATTATAGCATCATGTTTGGAATGATTTTTACTTTCATAGATGCCAATGAAGTTTAATTTAGTATTCATTCAGAAGGTGGCATTGAATTTGACCAGATGTATGTCAGAAAAATTGCACTACAGATCCTCAATCTCTTAGCGATGTTTGTATGTGGTCCTCAACCTTTCAATTTGTACAGTTGGGTAGCCGGGTTGGGGTGACTCCAGCCGGCGTTGGGCATCGTCGACGGTGGAGGCAGCGGCGGCGGCGGCGGACGTGGTGGATGCGGCCTCGGGAGCCATTGGACATCGTCGACAGTGGACGTGGACGCGGCAGCGGCAGACGGGGTGGATGCGGCCTCGGGCAGCAACGGTGGTAGGCGGCGACGGGCTTGGTAGTCGTGGCGGCGGACGTGGTGGATGCAGCGAGTACGCCCAATGGACGGGGAAGGGAGGAGGAAGAACACAGTTCTTTTTCTGTTTTTTTTTTTTTTTGTTTATTTTTTAGGGGCAATTGCTTATATACTCCTGAAAAGTTTTCGATTTTTCGATTTATCCCTCTTAGAAGACTAATATTGAAAATACCCCTCCTACATTCCAACCTATTTCTAATATACCCTTAGAGTTAAAATCTGTTAAGTAACTCTGTTATTTCTGTAAAATTACTATTTTGTCCTTTTCAAATTCAAATATATTATCATCGGTTTTTCTTATTTCTTATTTAGCCAAAGTCGACAAAAGTATTTCGACTTTTAGTTTTTCTAATATATCCCTCTACCGTCATCCAACCTTTCTTATTTACCCTTAAGTTAAGGCAAAATTGATCTTTAATTTTTTTTAATTGTCTACATATTTAACTCACGTTTAACTCGATTAACTTAACGTGAGATAAGCTGCGGGGTATTTTGCGAATAACGATTGGAACGTATGAGGCGTTTTAGAAAGAAAAAAAAAGTATGGAACGTATTATGAGGGCATTTTAGAAAGAAAAAAAGTAGGAATATATCGGATATTTTCAGACGCATGAGGGGTATATAGGCAATTATCTCTATTTTTATATATATATATTTTTTTTTTTGTTTTTCTTCTTCTTCCACGTTGTTACACAAAATTATTCGGATCCCACCTCTTCGCGGCAATCGGAGGCGGAGGCGAAGGGATCATAGGGGAAAAGCTCGTCCGCCAGGGAGGGGCGTGGTCACCCCCGCGGCCCTTGCTGCCCTCAACGACCCCGCGGCCCTCGCCGGCCTCCGTGGCGGCTGCTGCCGCAAGCTGGTCTGTCTTGGGAAGGAGTCAAATCTTGAAAAAAGAGAGAACCGTTCAAAGAAATATTGAATGACGTGGAGGCATAAAAGAGTGGCACGTATACCGTTATAGACTGTCAAATTATGTATTGTTAAGAATTATCTCCCTTAATTTTAATTTTACATATCTATTTCTTGATGAGAAGAGAATAACAGCGTTACACAAATAAGTGGAAACATCTACATCCCTACGTACGCGGCCAATTAATTAGCCACGTTGTTCATAGTAATCTTTGAATTCTCCTCTTCATCTCAGAGCTCCCGTTTGGTTGGGAATTAAGGGGTGGAATAATTTTTTAATTTTTATTTTATTTTCAAACACTTTCAAAAATAGATGGGGTTAACTAACCCCACCTCAAATGGATTATCCTGGCTTAGCTAATCCTACCAATTCCCATCAAATCCCAACCAAATACTATTTTTTATTCATAATAACTCACTATCCTTCTTACCCCATCTACTCCAACCAAACACTATTTTTTACTATCCTGAACTAACTCCAACCCCCAACCAAACATAAAAATACTCTAACCCCATCTTAACCCTGAACTTAACACTATTTCTAAAATAACTAGTTTTTCCTTAATCCTGAATCAAACGGTAGCAAAACGTCCGCATAAATTCCCTCATGCAACCTCGCCAAAAACCTCTATAAATTGCACTCCCTCCCCCTCCTTTTCTAATCACAACACCACAGGTAACAACAACAACACAAATCCATTTTCTCCCAAGAAATGGCCACACAAACCACTCTCCCTCTCCTGCTCCTCCTCATCCTCCTCCCTCTCGCCGCCGCCTCCACCTTCAACGTCGTCAACCGTTGCTCCTACACCGTCTGGGGCGCCGCCTCCCCCGGCGGCGGCGCCCAGCTCAACCCGGGCCAGTCCTGGACCTTTAACGTGAATGACGGCACCGCCGGCGGCCGCGTATGGGCTCGCACCGGCTGCTCCTTCGACTCCAACGGCAACGGCCACTGCCAGACCGGCGACTGCGGCGGCGTCCTCGCCTGCACCGGCTACGGACAGAACCCCAATACTCTCGCCGAGTATTCTCTCGCCCAGTCCGGGGGCCTCGACTACTTTGACATCTCCCTCGTCGCTGGTACTTAATTTCATTATATAAGCTTATGCTATCAGAGAATGGTGTTTAGTTACAGTACTAACTTTGGGAATGAACGACGTAACCGCTTTGTTTAATTTCAGGGTTCAACGTGCCGCTGAGCTTCACGCCGACGTCGAACGGCTGCACGTCGGGGCCGAGCTGCGCTGCCAGCGTAAATGCAAACTGCCCGGGGCCGCTGCAGGTGCCCGGCGGGTGCGAAGACCCGTGCACGATCTTCGGGGCGCCGGAGTACTGCTGCCCGTCCGGGAGCAGCTGCATCCCGACGCAGTACTCGGAGTACTTCAAGGGTCAGTGCCCTCAGGCATTCAGCTATCCTGACGATTACGTCGGCACCACTTTCACTTGCCCTGGAAACACCAACTACCAGGTTGTGTTTTGCCCGTCTACCAGAGATATATACTAGCTACTAGCTATACGTATATTGTCTGTCTCATATATATATATATATACATGCACACGTATGCCTACGTATTGTATGTGTGTGGAATAAAGTAATTAATATTGTACTGTATAAGGTGGCTACTTTGTGGAAGCTCCTTCCATGGGGTTATAGTACTTTGAAATAAAAAAGTAATATAATAAGCCTATATAGCTAATCCATTTGGTTGGATACAAAATATAATCACAACATTTTCTCATTTATTCTGTGAGTTTCTGCCGTAATATATAATTAAGAAGCTGAATTAAAAGCAAGATTATGTGCTTCAAAAAATAGAAGCTCCTTTAACTTCGCCTTACATGAAAACGCTGATGGGATTGAGAATTTAGAACAGCACTTCTCCCATAGCGGTACTTAAAATAGCAATTCATTAAAAATTAAAGAAAAGTATTGTAGCAGTGACTTAAATTGTAAATGAAATGTTCATTGACAGAGCCAATATCCAAAAAAATAAGCCATTAAAACGACCAGACTCTTCATGTACACTAACATGAAATTTAATTTTGTACAAGAAGGAAACTAAAAGAAAACACAATCAAAGTGGTTCGATTCATCCATGAAATGCCAAGCGATCTACTATACGTACGGGTAGATTCATAAAAGAGGTGATTTCCATTAATGCAAGGTGATATATGCTCAAGAACACAAGATTGATCGATCGAATCTGCCACTCTGCGCGAAAGTATATCATAGTGGGACTCGCAATTACACTAAAATTAACATTAGCAAAGTAATCTGAGTTGGAATTGTTAGCTATTTATTATTGGGCTAAAATAGGTCCAACATCGATCCTGTCCCGTAATAATAGGTTCAGGAGACTAATAATTAGTTGAATTGGATGACCCTAATAAGTTGAGTGGAGGTGCAGTATACAAGAGATTTAACGACAAGAGGCCTAACAATAGACCCAACGTTCATATGGATTGAATCGTATCGAAATCCGCGAGCACTATGGATGAACTCTTAGCTTCGTTTGGTTCGGGATTAAGTAACAAAACTAGTTATTTCAGGGATATGATTAAGTTCAAAGTTAAGGTGGAGTTTAGAGTAATTTTGTATTTGGTTGAGAATTGGGTTAAGTCAAGTTATAAGCAAAATATTGTTTGGTTGAAGTAAATAAAATAAGAAGGATAGTGGGTAGTTATAAATAGAAAATAATAATATTAACCCAGGGCTTGGTGGTTAGTACCCGAGACCCGAGTTTGAATCCTAGTTGATTCACATTTCTAACTAAATTTATTTCTTAACGATTAACGAAATAAACGAAACGGGTAGCGTGCTACCTTTCTCTCAAAATAATAATAATAATATTAACCCAATTAATATATTTGAATTTAAATTTAAAAAATTTAAATATTTATTTGAATTTAAATTTATAATTTATAATTTTAAATCTCAAATTTAAAAATTTAAAGTTACAAATATAAAATGTCAATTTTAAATTTTAAATAATTAAAATAATAATTTAAAATTTAAAATCTAAAATTTAAAATTCAAATTCAAAATTCAAATTTATATTTTTAAATCTCAAATTTAAAATTTTAAAGTTACAAATATAAAATATCAAATTTAAATTTAAATAACTAAAAATAATATTTTTAAATTTTAAAAAATAAATATTAATTTTAAAATTTAAAATTATAAATTTTTAAAATTAAAAAATTAAAAAATAATGCTAGCTTATATTTATATTTAAAAATTAAATAAGGATGGGATTAACTTAATCCCATTCCTATTTCGGGGCACAGTATCACATGAATTTGCCCTCATCCTATCAAAATTAAAGCTCTGAATATTATGGTCCATTTAAATAGAATACTCACGGATAAACTTTGATATAATTATAGGCTCATTAAATTGTTCTCCACTTGCACATAGAATTGGTAAAAAGTAAAATGGTTTTAGAAGTGTAAAATCATGTACAAATTAATAAATGAAGTTGGGTGATTTGGCATACTAGAGGCATGTAAAAGAAGAGAAAATACAAAAGAAAAAGGGAAATTGCAAGAATGTTCATGTTGTAATTAAAGATACATTAAATCTAGAGCTGCGTTTGGTTGGAGAACTAAATTTTGAAGAACAACTTTTATTTTTTTTTTTGAGAGATAGGTACGCTACCGCTTGTGTTTATTTCATTTAGAAATAACCTTAGCTAGAAATGTGAATCAACTAGGATTGACGGTAAGAACAACTTTTGTTGTTTCCGAGAATAAGGGATGTTCCGGTACAAGATAGAACAATTGTAAATTTGTGTTTGGATGCATTCGAGGATATTCTAGAGGATATTCTTAATAGCGTTTGGATAAAAAGTCTAGAACAACGTCTAAATATATTTTTAGAAATAAAATAATTAATTTTTATTAGTCTATTTTATATAAAATTATTTCATATAGTAATTTATAATATAATATTTTATGTAACAATCTAATTTAAAATAGTATATTTTATTTTATTATATATAATAGTTAATTTTATATAATTTATTCATAATATATTAATGAATAAAGTATAATACTAACAATATCCTTATAATTTTAATTAATAATTAGTAAAAATTTCAATACAAATTAAAATATATATATATAATATAAGAAAAAATAATTTTATGTATATAATACTTAATATAAAATAAAATAATTAAATATTAATATATAAATGATAAAACTTAATAAAATAAAATATATATCAAATTTAATTAATTTATATTATATAATAAAATTTAAGTATAAATATATTATCATAAAAATAATATTTATATTAATATATTTATTTATTAAATTTGAGTATTCATTTAATTTATTTGAAATTAATTAAAATAAAGTATAAAAAATTAAAAGGCATAATAGAAAAGAAAAAAAAAACAAAAATAAAAAACTGGAACAAAATATTTGTTCCAGCTTGTTCTCCCTTCTAGGGAGAACAATTTTAACGGGTCGTTCCCGGAACAACCCGTTAAGCCGGGAACAACCCGGTTGTTCTAATGTGCTTTTTGTTTGGGGGGATAAAGAGGAATATCCCGTGTTGTTCCGGCATATCCCCCCAACCAAACGCAGAAAAGGACATATGTCAATTCTCCATCATGGGTCTATTGTGGTGATACAATGTCTCTTATTTGCTCATCTATTGACTATCCTCTAACCCCGAACCAAACGCTCATTTAAGTGCGATGGTACGTTCTTCTTATCAATATGCGCGTGTTTTTGAAATAGTTGATTAACACTTACTATCTACAGGAATGAATTGACAGGAAGAAACTTTGATAGATTACAATCTCCTTAAATGTGTAATTAATTAAGTAGTACCGGTGAATAAACAAAAGTAGTTTATTCCCGAACCAAACATGACCTAAGATTTTAATTTTTTTTTCTCTAGAATTTAATTTTTTTGAATTTTAGTATTAGGATACACTCAATAAATTCTTAAACAGAGATAAAACTAACATGTGGTAACAAATCAAGAACTCTCCAACGAAGCTTCATTAGGAAGCTTCCTATTAAATTTTTTTTTTGAAAATGTATGTTAATGCTTGTTTAGTTCGCCTTCTGGAACAAACTGAACTTTCTATTTATCAGAGTATAATCTCTAAATTTAAGCTTTTTTTTCCTCATTGGATTATGGTATGCCTTGAAAATGGTGCTCCAAACTTTTTGTAAACCCATAATGTGTACTTGAACTAAATGAAAAGAGATTAATAATGATAAGAGCCTGTCACGAGCACGACTCGCATTCAAAACCTCATAATCTGATGTCATGTGAAACAATCGTTGTATTTTAAAAATGTAAGTTGGTAGAGAATGGTGTTTAAATATTTTCTATATTAGCAACCTCCATGTAAGAATATATATATATATATATATATATATATATATATATATATATATATATATATATATATATATATACACACACAAATGTATATGTATGTGTTTAAAAAAATGATCAGAAAGATAAAACATTAGTCTTTTCAACTGCTACAGTTAAAATTACGGTCAATTTAGACCGTAGTTTTAATTACTGCGGACCTCATCATAAAGTTTTAACTACATTGAATTTAACTACCTCACACGTGCGGATGGTAACATGGTAATTAGCTAGGTTAATTGCATTCAAATACATAAAATTAATTATAGTATACAACTCGTGGATTAGTGTACTCATGAACAGAGTTCAATATTTTAAACTTAATATTTTAAAATTAAATGAATGAAACGCGTAAGATATATATACGCTATGTGAGGATTTGTACATTAAAAATGAATAAAGTTTCAAAATCTATTTTATAGATATCAAATAATCTCGAAAATTATAGGTATAATATGACTAGTAACGGTTCATTTTTTAAAACAAATTCGTGTTAATCTTTTTTAAAATTTTAATATGTAAATCTTAATTATCACAGAACATGTCTAGCAACTAAATTTTAACTCTAAACCATCTATAACAAAATTTTAATTTTAATATGTAAATCTTAATAAAATGCATGGCCCAAGGTACATACCAGTTTCTGTTGGAGAAAGAAATAGTCCAGACCCTTTTTCCAATAGATATACACTCTACCTAAATAAAGGAACTAAATGGATTAATTAGTACCATTTTGTTACCTCTAATAATCTATCATTGTGGAAGGTTATATATTAAGTGTTAGTGATAAAGGCCACAAATTGCACTGGAACTAAGATTAAATATATTTACATAATTTTGAGCCCTATATGTGTTGAGTGTAATTTGCCATTTCGATTTTAATGGAATCATTCCTCTCCCATGGTGGTCAGATGATGTGCATGGATACATAATTTTAATATAATATATTTTAAAAGGAAAATCATGCGGATCGATCAATGTATGTATCGATAGCCCACTAGGCCCAAATGGCCGAGCCCAAATCATGGGTCCAAATCAATAAGTCGGGTCGAAGCGACTCCTCGCCACCGAGTGGATCCGGCCCAAAACCCTAAACCTCGATAGAGATCGATAGATCGATCGACGGAGCTCGGGGACGCGCCTCCTCCTCCGCCGCCGCCGCCGCCGCCGCCGCCGCGGAGCTATCGCCATGGACTTCGGGGGCGTGGACTCCACGACGGGGCGAGCGTTCGCGAGCCCTAGCGAGATGTGGAGAGAACGGTGTTTAGTTTGACATCTCCCTCGTGGCTGGTACTTAATTTCATTCTATAAACTTATGCTATCAGAGAACGGTGTTTAGTTTACAGTACTACAAATTTTGTGGATGAACGACGTAACCGCTTTGTTTAATTTCAGGGTTCAACGTGCCGCTGAGCTTCACGCCGACGTCGAACGGCTGCACGTCGGGGCCGAGCTGCGCCGCCAACGTAAATGCGCAGTGCCCGGCGCAGCTGCAGGTGCCCGGCGGGTGCGACGACCCGTGCACGATCTTCGGGACGCCGGAGTACTGCTGCCCGCCAGGGAGCAGCTGCAACCCGACGCCGTACTCGGAGTACTTCAAAGGCCAGTGCCCTCAGGCATTCAGCTATCCTAAAGATTACGACGGCACCGGTTTCACTTGCCCTGGAAACACCAACTACCAGGTTGTGTTTTGCCCGTAGATCACAGATACTAGCTACTATACGTATATTGTCAGATAGATATATACCAGTATGCATACGTATTGTGTGCGTGTAGAATAAAGGAGAAGGTGGCTTCGTGGAAGCTCCTTCCATGCGGATTATAGTTTGAAATAAAAGTAATAATACGCCTAATTAATCCATTTAGTTGGATACAAAATATAATTACGACATTCTCTGAGTTATTATGGGCTTCTGTTGCAACAAGAAGCTGAATGAAAATTACGATTTTGTGATTCTGTGCTTCAAAAAGTAAAAGCTGTTCTAACTTAAAATAGCAATTCATTAAAGAGAAAAATATTGCTGCAGTGATTAAATAGTAAACAAAATGTTCATCGAACAGAACCAATATCCAAAAAAAATAAGCCGTCAAAACAACCAGACCCTTCAAATAATTTGCTTTCGCTCCCAATAGCAAAACTATAACATGAAATTTTGTACAAGAAGGAAACTAACCAAAAAAAAAAAAAACAATCGAAGTGGTCCAATTCATCCATGAAATGCCAAGAGATCTACTATGGCCCGATTCATAAAACAGTTGATTTCCATTGCAAGGTGATGCTCAAGAACACGAGCTACCGATGAAATCGGGCGAAAACTGCGGCATCGGGAACTAGGCATTTACAAGATCCATTAAATAAATAACCAGCCATAACCTAGGGAAAATCTGCGACTCTGCGTGAAAGTATAATACCACACGAAGCAAGGGAAATTAATCAAAAGCCCCAAAGATCAGTAGCTGAGACTTGCAATTACGCTAGAATTAACATTAGCAAAATAATAGAGTTGGGAATGAATCGGCATGGAGAAAAGAACAAGCCTAGGCTAACCTTGATAGATTACAATCTCCTTAAATGTGTAATGCAGACATCAACTGCTTTTCCCTGCCATCTTCGATGGAGGCAACGTCCCAAACACGACGTCCCAAAGCGAAGAAGTAATTCCAAAGCCCTTGTTTTGAATTCTGAAGTGGTGGTTCAGATGATACCTCTGGGTATTACAAACAATTATTTGTTAGAAAAAGTAGCAAAAAATGATCCCAAAATATTTAGCAAGCACAAGGTCGACTTCTCACCTTGAGGTTTTTCGCCGGGTCGGAAGTGGGTTGGCCATGATGGAGGTAGTAGTGAGTGCAATCGTACATCACATAACCCAATAGGCCACCACCAAATAAGGCGGGAGTGGTGGAGGGGGTTGATATGAGCCTAACCAGGTTCCAGAACTAGAATACGGCACGAGTCAATAGGCTTTTCTAACAGCTAAATGCTTAAAAAAATTGAAAAGTTTAGTCATGTGAATCCCCAGAAATAAAAGCAAAATATTTTATTCCCGAAAGTTGAAACGCATCGCATATAGTACTACTAGAAGCCCCTATTTTTTAAGTTCGTTGGTGTTAAGTATCAGAAGAATCAATACTGGGAATTATCTTCTTTCTCTCAATTTAAGAAAGTTAAGAATTATGCATTTTTAACTATATATTTCTAGCGGTCAGCATGAATAGTCATCAATTGAAAAACCAGCATCAGGAATTTGTATCCACAGATTTTAAGGGTTAGAAGCTGTACCGGCACACACAAAATGGCTGTTGCGGCCGGAGGAAAAACAAGACGAAGTCCGTCCATTGGGTGCTTGTGATGGCATCCATGAAGAAGATAATGACATGTGTTTGCCCTGAAAACATAGTGTTGAAAAATGTTCTTAGATATATCTAACCCACTTTGCTAATTAACAAAAAGTCACTATTAAGAGAATAGAAAATTTGAAGAGTAAAAGGACTACCAGTAGCTTTTAGTCTTGATGTGGAAAAGGAACCGGTGCAAGGTATACTCAATCAATGTCCATATAAATATTCCAAAAACCATCATGAGACCCACTTCACGAAGTGTATGGCCCATTCGAATTGACGTGGTCAAGCACCAGCAGACAACCGGAAGCCATATGAGCGGAACCGCAAACCATTTAGTGCGTGTTAAGAACTGATGAATAAAAAACAATAATTATACTTTCATTAGAAAGTTTTACAAATACCAGATGAGGTTACTATGCTGGCGAAATAAGCATTGGCCCTTTTACCTCCAGAATATTATTGGCAAAGAAACGTGGGCCTTCCTTGCTAACAATAGGCTGATGAACCCATTCCTGGTACTGTTCTCCAAGATGGCCAACCTTAATAGTCACATGGAAAAAGTTGTAATTGATGAATTAGCTGTTGTAAACGATAAACAAGGAAGAGAATTTCATGTTAAGTAGAAATGATAAAGTTTTGGAAACTAAGCATAAATGAAATTTGGAATTTTTAACACTGTTGAAAACAGGATTCCCACATACTTCAGGGAGAGATCAAGCATCTAAAATCCATCAAGAAATGTTAATAGCAGTTAGTCGTGGTGAAAAACACCACTAGGCTATTTCATGTTAATTTCATTTAGTATTTCATGGTAAAGTTGTGAAACGAAAGAGCGCCATAGCAGGAGAGAAGTATCAAGAACAAGCTACCTGAAAAACAAGAGGCTTATCCAAATCCACAGTGAACTCCTGGGCCACCATCTTTGAACTTTCAGAATTACCAGACAAAAAGGAAATTAAATATTTCAATATTCCTGCAGCCAACATATATGAAGAGAATCAAACCAAAAGCAATGGAATAATAATTGCAGGTGACTATGCAAACACCTCTCTATAATAACAAATTGAACAGCCAAACATATTCCGGAAAAAAATAACCAGAGATTAAACTCAAGATACCACAACCAAAAGAAACTATGAACAATCACCACTGATGCGGAAAGGATCCAAGGGCTCTACAAATGGTGAGATATCACTTCTGATTCAGAATGGGTAAAATAAAATATTGACGTCACATCAATCATCTTGTAATAACAAGATGAACTCCCACAATTTTAGAGAAGCATTAGATCGCTATCACATCAGCGATGAGCAAATATATTGCAAGTGGCAGGATTTACAGAATCTGTCGCTCCGTAGACAATAGCACATGCCCCAACTTTTGGCAGCATGATTAGTTGCCTCATGTGGTCCCAAAAGTTTTCCCAGATGAGAGAAACACCAATAAGATAACACTTACAATGAGATACATTTAAAAAGGTTATTTTGGTCTCAATAACAGTACCAACCAAAAAACAAGTGAGGTTATTTAAAACAAAATTGGAGGATTTTCTTTTCTTCTAATTTCAACAATTTACCAGGACGACAAGTAAACTGCGCAATTTATCAGTGCATCACAAGCTTAAATAAGATTACAATACAAAACAATTTCTTTGTTCACATTGACTAAAGCAACAAAATCCCAAATTGCATATACAGTAGCACCAAAATGTGCTGTTGATGTGATCACCCGATCCAACATTGATAAAGAAACAGCATTTATTTATAAAGATATACACAGGGTCAATATCATAATAATATTTATTTATAAGCAAGAGATTGGGTATATTCTAGGCACCTTTTTGGGGGAAAAAACAATAAACTCGACTTCAAAACCCTAATCATCTTACAAACACATAAAACAGTACGAAATTAAGAAACGTTACTCCCTGATGCACATAAATCGTTAACATAACGATCATAAAACCCTTAAAATCTCGGTCAACGACAAAACAAGCTACACTAACAAAACAAAAACAAAAAAAAAAAAGAAAACAACAACTAACATCACATTTTTGTAACATCTGGGAACTAAAATCCGCAAAAAAAAAAAAACTAAGAACCCAAAACCTTTTCACACAAATCAAACAATGCGGCCTCAGAAACAATTTCCAATCCCGAATCAACACCCAAATCCCACATCATTACAATGCACGGAGTCATATCAACCAACAAAACAAACAATGGCGACGGATCTAGAGATCCGTGCTTCGGATGCAATCAAAGAGCGTAAACAAAACCGAGCACACCAAACCCTAATCCGAATCGTGCGCACCTGAGACACGTCTCGCGATCTGGGAACCCTAATGGCGCTCTCCTTCGCCCCACGACTCTTCTTCTCCGGCGACAAATCGCGCTCGGAGAAGAGGAGAGAGAGAGAGAGAGATGTACGAGAGAGAGAGAGAGAGAGAAGAGGAGAGATGATAATAGGTTTGTAAAGAGCAAAGGGTAAAATTGCATAGATAGTCCCTCTACTATCCAAATATTTCTATCCACTCACCTTGTATTTTTTGTATACTAGTCCTCCTCTCCCACTATAAAAAATAAAATAAAATCAAAATAAAACACGCATCTAAATATTTACATATTATCTTTAATTTTACTATGCAAGCCTAATTGAACTTGTAAAATCAAATATAATATTTTATTTTATAATCTAATAAAATATTCGACTAATTGATGAGATACTCTACCACAAAGTGTTATATATTTGTATTCAAAAAAAAAAAAAAATTATTTTCTTTGCTGGGGACTGAATTGCAATATATAAACGTCCATGATTCTGACCGATTATAAGTGATGAGGACCAAATCGTAATATCGGGATAGTACGGGGGCTACTCGTACATTTTACGTTCCGCCAATCTCTCTCGTTCTCAGGGGTGGGCCCCGCTTCAGGGATCGAATCTCCGCCGTTAATTCTTGAACGGAATGTTCGGGCGCCAGCTTAGCCGTTCGTTGGAGTTTAGCGGGGGACAGCTAAGCGGCTAGGGCCGTGATCTAACGGAAGCCGTTACACTCCGTTTATCCTCCGTTAAGTAATTAATAATTTGTATTAGTATTTTAATTAATTATAATTTAAGAATTAGTTAAATAGGATTAGTGTTATTCTCTGAGTTCCAACCGTTGTTAGTTTTATTAAGGAGATAGATCACAACATAGTGTTGGTATGCTTACCAAGTAAGTTCCCCATAAATGCCCCAGCTTATTAACTTATAGAGTTAATTTTATACAGATTCTGTAAACATAATAAATTGCAAATATATTCCTATAAAATTAAACTTGTATATATTGTTTCTATAATGTTGCGTTTGGTACCGGAAATATTCTTGGACAGCACGGGATATCCCCGAATTGTAACCAAACGGCAGAAGAACAGCAGGGAACGGGTTGTTCTGGTCAAAGCGGGTTGTTCTATCTTGTATCGGAATATTTCCTGTTCTCGGAAACAATAAAAATTGTTCTCCAAAATCTAGTTCTCCAACCAAACACAGCCTAAAAGTCTTAATTTTTTCAAATATATCCATCTGGTTTGTTATCGTTAAAGCACTATTTAAAATAATATTTTTGCCATCATAAATATATATATATATTCAAAAATTCCAACAGTTAATTGAAGAGGGACAAAAAAATCAACTTACTTCATTAACTAATTAGAGTTAAGTATTTTATTTATAGTTAACTAATTTATTTTAACAGATCCTAACGATTGTGATATATTTGAAAATATCAAAACTTTTATAAGAACAATATATAAAATTTAAAGGATATATTTATAATTCATTATATTTATAAAAATACGTATAAAATTAATCCTAACTTATATTTGAACTCACTACTTTTCTCCGTAACAACAGCAGTAATTTCTTAACAGAATATTTAAAGATTTCAACGCATTGGAATATTAAAAAATATATATATATTAATTTACTTGAGGATTTTGGGCTAGACCAAATTTTCTCTTAACATAAATAAGATTCTAAGCCTTAAATTCAACAGCTTTAATTTAATCTTTTTAATTTTGTTGCAAGGCAACAAAATGGGATTCTAGAGCAAAAGCTCTAATTTTGGAATAAAGCTTTAATTTAGGAATAAAGCTTTAGGAAACATCAATCTACTATTATGTATAAGTTTTTGCCGTCATTTAATAATTCGTTGGATATCTTTTAATATTTAAAATTACTGGAGAATTTTTAAACTTCAGAAGAAATGATTATAATCTTTTGATAAAAATAAAATTAACCTTATGACACTCCAATAGTTCAACATTGAATGAAAATAAGATTCTCATTGAGCATATAAGAGAACTCTATTATAATAATAATAATCGGACTTAAGTACTTTGGATAAGTGATTTTGATCTAATGAGTTATTATGCTACTAAAAAATTTTAATCAAATATTACTGTAATGAACAAATATATCAAATAAACTTGTAGTATGTTTTGACAAAGCTATGGGCTAAGTTGCTTGGTGGAGATATTGTTGGCATTTAATACTTCACAACTAATTTGCCAGCTTTTTCCTGTAGCCTATTATTAATTGTTATTAATATTAATTATAATAATAATAAAATATTATTATTATTATTATTATTATTATTATTATTATTATTATTATTATATGTGCATGAGATGGGCACAGTGATCAAAGCAGGTGCAACTCGAGTGGCTCAATCAAGTAGAAAGAGAGAGAGATATTTTTTTTTATGTGACAGCTAAATGAACATATTAATTAGGTCCTTAATTAATTACTTGCTTTGTTTTCTGATTATAATTTTACTAATTTTGTTTTGAGTACATGGAAACGGATCTATGGGCTAAACAACTGTTTTGGAGTATATGACAACTTGTTTTTTTTTTTTTTTATTACCGCAATAGAAACTATAGATTTTTCTTTTAATGCGTCGAACACTTTAATTAAATGCGAATGCAGAACCACGACTAAACACGAACTATAGATATGATCTTCTATGTTTGGGTTTGTGAGTCACTCATACGCATTATAAATGAGAGAAGCACTAGGGATAATTAGATATTTGCCATGTTCCTTTAGCCAGTAATTTTCAATTCACAAAAATGAAGCAAAACTTAAGCAAGTGTTGGTAAAGAGTTCAAAAATAGTAATAAAAATAATTACTAAGCCAAAAATTAGAGAAATAAAGATTACACTTTTGGGGGGTGTAAGGATCATTGAAATGGCCCAGCGCTGGTCTTAGAGCTGCTGCAGGACTTCATTTGCATTTTTTTCTGGGCTAAAATCTGACAGCCCAGTATCGGACTTCTGCCTCAGGAATAGGATGGGACAGACAAGAGAACTGAATCGGTACGATTACTCGAAATTTTTTTTGAATCCAAATTCAAACAAAACGGATTGCTAAACAGATACGGTTTCAAATATGAATATAAATTTTCAAAATCTGTTGAGTACAGGTTTCGATTCGGATTTGGGTTTCGACTTAAGTTGTCAGATTTCAGTGCTCTGATTTTCGAAAACCAACCTAGAATCCCACCCATTGACATCTATGTGCGGACCGGATATACAAGAATGCTTTATGATAAACTCTGTGCCTTCAATACTCTAAAAACTAGACCTAACTGGATTCAAACTTTTACATTCGAAAAGCCAAAGCTGGATGTTTCACAAACTAAAAAAGTTTGAAACTTTCTCCAAATGAATCCCTCATCAAACTTGAATGTTTGGGACAAAGATTAGCATATAATTACATCAAATGCACTATCTATCTACACAATTCACAAAATAACAAAAAGCAAGATAAATGCTAGCAAGTGTGGAAGCTTTACAACATGCAAGATGACAGCCAATAACACATGGGAGGTTTTGAAATGACAGGCTGGAAGGCATAAGCACTGTTGGAAGAATCAGCAGCAGTGCTGTCAGATACCCTGAATCTCTTCTGTCTAACAACAGTAATAAGCAAAGAGACAGCCACAAACCAGCTATACCATGCCATTTCTCACATGTAGAATGACTGAGAAATCAGGGGAAAAAAAAAAAAAAGAAAAATTAAAAGGACATATCTGCAAAAGTAGTCATACAGCAAAAATAAGGCTGAGACATCACAGTTGAGATATCATATAACTCAGCATAGAACTTTGGTATCAGGAGATACTAAACACTCTAAAAGCAACTTAAAGAGTTCATTTTTTTTTTTATTTCAAGTGAAATTTAAGAAGAACAAAGAAAGAGAAATAGAGAAAAAAATGAAGAGAAAAGAAGTTTTAACATTCAAATTGTTTTCATTCTAAGAGTTAAAACACAGTTCATGTTAGTCTCTTTTTCTTTGCTCTCTTTAGTTCCTCTCTTATTTCATCCAAACATTTAAAAAAGCTGAGATAGTAGTCAGTAGAATCAGCACCAATTTCAGCTGTAGATATACTCTCACAAGAAGCAGAATGAAGCCTAAGATCCACCATTACCTCACAAGAAGAAATTTAAACCAAAAGCCAAATACAATAACCATACAAACAAGCACTAGTTTGGGAAACCATACTGATCACATCATGCAGAGCCATACAATCATACAATACTCCAACATTACACCATTTTCCAGACCCTTCAAAACCAACTTGGTAGCAGAGAAAACAATATAGGCTGTAATGAAGATATATTATCACCTCTAAGTAGCCTCTTCCTCTTCCTCCTCCTCGTACTCCTCTTCCGCTGTAGCATCCTGGTACTGCTGATACTCCGCGACCAAATCGTTCATGTTGCTCTCCGCCTCTGTGAACTCCATCTCGTCCATCCCCTCCCCGGTATACCAATGCAAGAAAGCCTTCCTCCTGAACATTGCAGTGAACTGCTCGCTAACCCTCCTGAACATCTCCTGGATCGAAGTTGAGTTCCCGATGAAGGTCGATGCCATCTTCAGCCCCTTAGGGGGAATATCGCACACGCTGGACTTAACATTGTTCGGGATCCACTCCACGAAGTATGAAGAGTTCTTGTTTTGGATGTTGATCATCTGCTCGTCGACTTCTTTGGTGCTCATCTTACCACGGAACATGGCGGAGGCAGTGAGGTAGCGGCCGTGGCGGGGGTCGGCAGCACACATCATGTTCTTGGCGTCCCACATTTGTTGGGTTAGTTCGGGAACGGTGAGAGCACGGTACTGCTGGGACCCGCGGGAGGTTAGGGGAGCGAAGCCGACCATGAAGAAGTGGAGGCGGGGGAAAGGGATGAGGTTGACAGCGAGCTTGCGGAGGTCAGAATTGAGCTGGCCGGGAAAGCGGAGGCAGCACGTGACACCGCTCATCGTGGCGGAGATGAGGTGGTTAAGGTCGCCAACTGCGTGAAAGAAGATTAATAAGTGTAAGGTGGTAAGAGAACAGGAAGCAAGTTCAAAGTCCATTATGTACAAGAAGCAAGATCAAAGTCCAATGTTTCCACTTCGCATGGCTTCTGCCTTCTCGAACAACTTTTCTAATCCATAAATAAGGAGCAAGTGTTACCCAAACAAAACAATTTTGGGATTTTGATGTGTTGAGAAGCTAAAACGAGCTATTGCCCCCAAAAGCCGAAGCTCCAATTTTGAAGCTTTGGCATACTTGTGTAGAGACGGTGCTTAATGAAAAACAAAGCACCAACTGGGCTAAAAGAGCCCTAAATGACAAGTAGTTAAGTCTCGTAATCTAACAAAACTTGGAATAATCCAACAAAGTTACAGACTTAATACAATACTGCCTGTAGACCTAAATTAATACGAACAAAAAAAATCTTGCATTAGTAAAAGTGTAGAAGTAAGAAATAGACGACAGGAGCAAAATACTTACAAGTAGGTGTGGCAAGCTTGAGAGTGCGGAAGCATATATCATACAGAGCTTCATTGTCGAGAACCATACACTCGTCAGCATTCTCAACAAGCTGATGAACAGATAATGTAGCATTGTATGGCTCCACAACTGTATCCGAGACCTTGGGTGAGGGGAAAACAGAGAAGGTCAACATCATGCGATCCGGGTACTCCTCTCTGATCTTAGAAATGAGAAGGGTGCCCATGCCCGACCCCGTGCCTCCTCCCAAAGAATGGCAAACTTGGAATCCTGTACGATCAATGAAATATGACGGAATCAAATGCCAATCCAAGTTCCCATTAATTCTCTTCAAAACCGAAAACAGTTACGAACAGATGAAGAGATAGGTTGGTAGTTAAAAAGTCTCTTTTGTAACACTAGTTTGCCTTATCACAAATGGAGGACAAATAGACATATATGATAATGTTGAACTTCCACAATCCAGTTAACAACAAAATATTTCAAGTCGATCATTTCAAAGCAGCAATGAACTGTAAGCTTTACAAGATATTGTGCACACATATACAGAACCTATATGCATATGATGATTCACATTTTGGACCAACACTAAGTTGATGAAATTTTGGGAAAAGTTAATCTTTTTTGTCACCACTGAAACAACAATGATTCTGTATTTAAGTTCGCACCAAAGAGACCACATCTAGGTCAAAATGCAACCAAGTTACATCTAAATCAATTCACCCACCAGTCCTCCATTTTGTTCCCTCGACTTCCAATGCCGTCAGCTGTTTCAGGATAGTTTGGTAACTTCCCAGTTCTATTACTCCCAGTTCGGTTACTATCGTTCGAAGGTTTCAGAGACAAACTGGGAAAAGCGCAGACGATTGATTGATACGGAAATAGCAGCAAATACACAGTATTTCATGTAATCTCATAAGACTATCTAATGACTTAACAAGAGAAATTCATTATTCACACATAGATCTCCAGCAAGCAGAGATCTCAAAATTCAACATATTATTGTATATTAAAACATACTCAAAAGAATCCAAATTAAATAAACAAGAAATTAAAAACTACACCATAAACCAAATTAATTGTATTACAAAATATAAACTTGTAAGCAGGTCGTAGTTCTCCACCTCCTTCCTTTTAGGTTAAAATAGCAACAGTACAAAAGATTGATAAGGGAATAGCAACATTACAGTTCATATCTTGTAATTTTCTGTAAATAGTGGAGTTATATTAAAATAAAAAATTAACAACAAAACCTTAATTTTCAACTAGAAAGGCATTCATACGCGTAGATCTCCCACGACAAAACATTTCAAGGTCCAACATACTATGTAACAACATTTACTCTAAAAAAAGACCCAAAATATCACACACCCAAACAAAAAAAAAAAGGAAAAAATGAAAAACGCCACAACCCAGAAAAATTGGAAAAATATAAAAAAAAGTACCGGGACACCTCAATTGCAGGCCATTTTGAAATTGACCCCTCAACTATCTTTTTCTTTGTGTTGCCACCAAATTTTTTTTTTTACTATTTAAATTGGGGATTTTGTTTAGTTTAATAGTTCTTACTCCTAATTTAACTACGGATTCCGTTAGCAAAGCCATCAAATTTCACGAAACCCTAATTAAATTTGGAAAAACAATTCTAAAATCAATAATACGTTAAAAGGGATGAATTTTTGCCCCGCCCCCACCAACCCCAGCCGCCCAAAAAAAAAAAAAAAAAAAAAAAAAATCAGAACTTTTGAAGATGGCCGAAACCCTAATAAAGATGGTAATACCTTGCAAGCAGTCGCAGTTCTCGGCCTCCTTGCGGACGACGTCGAGCACGGCGTCGATGAGCTCGGCGCCCTCGGTGTAGTGCCCCTTGGCCCAGTTGTTTCCGGCCCCGGATTGCCCAAAAACGAAGTTATCGGGGCGGAAGATCTGGCCGAAGGGCCCGGATCGCACGGAGTCCATGGTGCCGGGCTCGAGATCCATGAGCACGGCGCGGGGGACGTAGCGTCCCCCGCTCGCCTCGTTATAGTAGACGTTGATTCGCTCCAGCTGGAGCTCGGAGTCGCCGTCGTACTTGCCGGCGTGGTCGATCCCGTGCTCGTCGCAGATCACCTCCCAGAACTTGGCCCCGATCTGGTTCCCGCATTGCCCCCCCTGGATGTGCAGGATCTCCCTCATCTTCAATCGATCGAGATCGCGGAGGAGACGACGACGAGGAGGAGGATGAGGATGAGGATGAGGTGGTCGTGAGGAGGAGACGAGGAGAAGGGGACGATGAGGGAGGGGGAGGAGAGGGTTTATACGGAAGGGGAAAAGAGTGGTTGTGGTCACCGCGTTTCTCTCTCACCCCCCCGTTTATAATTAGCGACTGGGTCCCACCCGGAGCGACTGGGTCCCACCCGGAAAATTTACAAATAACCCCCTCAACTATATAACAAAAAATAAAATAAAATTCTGAAATGGTCCACCACCTATTTCTTTTTGTTTTTTCTTTGGGAAACTTTTACGTTGAACAGTTATTATATTACCAATTGTTTCGATCATTTCTTTTATTAGATTTTAATTACTTTGTTCTCTTAATAAATAATAAATAGGATTATCTTTTAATAAATTAAAATCAGGGGGTTATTTGTAAAATTGCCCCTATAGGAGGGTGGTTTTAGGGGAGGTGAGCGTAAGCGTGGGATGCTTCGCTGGAGTGGACGGATGGGAGGGTTTGGTGTGAGTCGGTTACACGGGGAGTATCGGTCCTACGACGGTTGATCGTGGATCGGACGGCTGAGAATCGCGCGGACACCCTGGAGCTCTATGATTGGTCGTCCCCGGAGTAACAGCTGTCGCAGAGGTGACCCGTTGACCACCCATCCAAATGTGCGCACAGATTATTATGCGACCATGTTTTTATTAAATTATTAGTTCTAATTAACATGTTATTAAAAATATGATTATTTCGTTAATCGATTCTGTGTATTGAAGAAAAAAAAAATTACGCTGTATATTAAAAAAAACTTAAATCTTATTTTAGAGATCAGAACCCTATTATCTAAATTGGAATTTGCATGAATCTAAATGTAAATAAAAGAGCAACAATATCAGAATAGAATTCAAATTATAAAAAATGTTACTTTAATCTGAACTCTACTACCATTATTTATCAATGAGTGGCGTAAAGATCAAAACGAAAGATAAAACGCAATTACGGTGGCCCAAATTCGAATCATAGTTGATTCACATTTTCAGCTAAGTTTATTTCTAAATGAAATAATCGATTGCATAATAACAAATACATTCCATGAGAAACAAGAGAATTTCAAACCCTAGATAGAGACAACCATTTGTTTTGCCCACTGGATATGCAAAAAAATCTAAGAATAGTAGAAGATGAGTGACATGCTTAATCGTAATGTTATGTGTCGCAGTTTAGGATGTAAGCTAAACATTTATTTTGTCACAAGGAGAAAATTGTAAGTTAAGTCAGAGGGTCCCTTGAATCAACATCCAAAGTCCAAATAGAAGATTTCTTTATGAGCAACAGTATAACCTCAGAGCAGTACAAAAATAGTGGGACTGCAAGCCTGGAATAGTCTAGCGAAACTGAACTAAGTCACTAGATAAGATCCAAAATAAAATGAAACAAAAGGAAAAAAAAAGAGAAGAAAAATGGTTCTTCAGTGTTCGCTTTACTACGTATGCAAACGAATTGCGCTTAAATGGACGACTACAAATTACAAAGCAATAGAGAGTTTCGATGAGAAACGGTGCTTTTCGCGTGCTCACTTTATCTGGCAGGTCATTACAAAAAATCAGAACATGGAATATAGAGTAGCAAAATGTTAACACTTGAAACCGCAGAAAGTAACATGCAGCGAAGCGAGCATTCGAGCTATACAGCACATGGGGCAGCTGCTTGTAACATTTTAGATTCCTCCTAAACAAAAACAGAAAAAGAGCGGAAGCGACGGTGACGGTGAAACGTCCGAGTCGCTTAGCACTCCCACTAGAATTGCCAGGTTAGGCCCATTAAAGAGCAAAAGATTCCGCATTCGCTGATGCGAAACAGAATGCAAGGTGCATATCCTTTTCTCAAGGAAAAAAGAAGAGGAACAAACAGTAGTGATAATACTAACTAGGGTTTACGTAGTACCATAATTTAAAGGAAATTGCAGAGAGTACATGAGGAGCCTCATGAAGTGTTCAGACTATTGAAAGCGTTGGATATAAATGCGATCCATAAATAGCTCATACTTTTCACAGTTGCAGTCGCCGATTATACTGGAGAAAAGGATCCTCAAAAGGCCTTCTTCTCGTATGAAACTAAGCCGTGGACTGCTCCCTCGACTTGGGCAGCTCCTGTTCGAACCTGGAATTTGAAAAATAAAAAAATAAAAAAAATATTGAAGTCTCAACTTGGGCTTAAGGTAATAAAGAGGATTCCTGGCTGAGGCTAGTGCGGGGTGCTATTGGTACTAATTTTGGGATATGGCAAGCTAAGTTGATGACGAAAGGATTGGCTATTAAGTATTAACAAGACACTAACAAGCAAAAGGTGCAAAAACAGTTCGAACGAAAGGCAAACTACAAAGAAAAGGTGATTTTTAAGCACAGACGACTCACTTCCAGGCCAAAAGTTGGTTAAATCACAATTTCAGGTTGGGCTAAAATGTTGAAAGGTAGGAAATGGAAGGCAACAATGGCTGCCGTTAGTTTATATTGTAAGCTGCCATCATTTTTGTATAGTCGTTAAGGAAAAAGATCATAAAGTACGGAAATTACTTAGGCATGTTTTTAATTGTCACAAGGCAAGTTTTTCGCAATTTCTTATTTACCTTTATTTAATCAAAGTTACATCAAAATCCAAAAACAAACAATTATATTTCATGGACAACAGAAGGTTCAGAAATACCGACTAGGATATCTTATAAGCATAATTGATACATGTTAGGAGTTATTAGAACATCTTCCACACAATTAAATTGGGATTGTAATAGATGCTGGTAATGTACCAGGCATAATTTCTGCAGAGAACGAAATTTGTATGTGAAGGCATGTTTTGTGCATAGGACAAGGTCTGTAAATTAGGACATCACTTTCTTCTTGATTAGCATAATATACTTCTTACCATATAGCAAAATGAAAAGACTACCGAGAGCAGTTATACGCGTGTTCAGCCCATGTAAATTACTATTATGGAGTTCTCTTAGAAAAGAACTCGGAAAGGTCAAACTTTAAGAGAGAGATTTTGGTTAGTACCTCTAATCTTAGCACCTCTGACCGTAAAAGATCATGAGCTGACTGCACAGAGGATGCGCCAAAATCTTGAAAACCCTGCTTGACAGCTTGCATTGTATAAGGTATAAACTTCAATACAGACCCTTTGTCCGCTACCGCTCCGACAACTCCTTGGGCAACTTTCAGCTTGAGAGCGTCCCCTAAGTACCGCGCATCACTCCCCTTTGTCATAGCTTCAAGAGAACCCATGCCTCTATACTTTTTGACCCGCCTGCCATCCTACAAACGTAAATTGTGAAACAGAAGGGATCTAAATGTGAAGTAGAAAGAGACAATAGTCCTAAGTTTTTGTTGGAGAATCTTGCAAGGAGGGTTGCCCATAATCGTAACAAGAGAAAATGATACGCATAATGATGCACTGTACACCTTCCGCATGACTAGGAGCAAAAAAAGCGAGCTTAAATGTGTTCAATTGAGCAGCAATATATTGAAAGATAATGACAAAAGAATGTGTGAAAAAGTGGATATGACAAAAGGCAGACAGCCGTCTAAAGTCCTTTGAAATTTAAAAGAAAAAGGCATCATCAATTTCTGATAGCATGCTTGGCATTCATGTAAAATTTATTAATTAAATATTGAAGGCATTTTAATCGTTCTAAGAAACCATATTACAACATGGAAGTTGATTAGCGGAGAAACAATAGTACAGCTGCATATTGGCTTTGGCTACAACAACATCTAAATACATTAAAAACTTCCAACCATCAATCAGGGAACTCGTGACTACTATCTTAATTAGTCAAAACACCATAGTTGCTGTTGAACGAATAGCAAAGCGGCAACTCCAAGACCATACCTACACATAGGCTATAATTACTATTATACAAAAAGCATTGTAAGATCAGATAATTCTAGACAATGAAGTTAAATAACTACGACTGAGTACTAAAACACGGTGTTGGAAAGGGAGGAGGAAGTCACACAACTGTAACATAAGCACTGGATATAAGGTATTCTGGGGGGGCAAGAAAAAAAAAACTCTAGCTAGGTTATTATAGTATATCTCTAATAAATACAATATAGGCAAAGATGATCAGTGATACATAATCACCTATTAATCAGTATAGTCAGAAAACAATATGAATCTATACAAGGTGTAATAATAAGAATAAAAAGTTAATGCCAGTCTCATGCTATATTGAAAAAGAATGACGACAATAACAACTCTAACTATATTCTTTTCATCCACGTGCCTTCTTCTTCTTTTTCTGTGTTGAAGTGCATACCTTATACTCGTAGACCCCGGGAGCCTCATGACTGCCAGCTAGGAAGCTGCCCATCATAACAGTAGATGCCCCCAGCACCAAAGCTTTAACAATATGTCCTGAATTTGAAATCCCACCATCAGCTATCACTGGCACATCGTGGTCCCTGGCGAAAGATGCAACCTTGTACACTGCGGTTGCCTACGCAAACAAAAGCAAAAAAGAGTACTTAGGATCAAGTTGCAAGAGGAAAGCGCGCCATTTTTGGGTGTGCTTAGAATCAAGTTGCGCGTGGAAAGTGCTACTCACACCGAAAAGGAGTGTAAACAAGAAACTTAGGTTGGTCAAATGTTGCATAACCACTAACATAATATAAACATGATTGCTAAAAAAGCCAAACAGAATTAAATATATCAGCTACACAAACTCGAATAAATTCATGAAAGTAAGTAATTTTCTTATCATCATTAACTAATTGCTCGGTACTTATCACGAATAATCAGTAGATAATTTAACAGTCTCAGTATACTCCTTTGACAGCAAATTCAGTAGAATAAAGCAAAAGGTAAAGAAATTCTGATCCTTACCTGTCCTCGGCCGACAGCACAAACCTCCTGGGTTGTACAAATAGAGCCCGAACCCATCCCCACCCTCAACCCATCAACTCCGGCCTTGACCAGATTCTGCGCCTGCGCGATCGTGACCACATTCCCCCCAATCACATCGAGATCCCAGTACTTGTCCTTCACGTACTTGATCATATCAAGTTGATATACCGAGTTGCCCTGCGAGCTATCCACCACGACGGCATTCGCCCCCGCCTTCACCAACTGCTCGAGCCTCTCCTTATCCTCCTCCCTCGTCCCAATCGCGGCCCCAACTACGAACTTTCCATCTAAGCCCAGCGAGGGTTTTCCGAGCTTAGGGTAAGAGCGGATCGTTTCAATGTCCTTGGCGGTGATCAGGTCCAAAATCTCCCCGTCTTCCGCCACCAACGGCGCGCAATCCAAGCCCTCGTCAGCCAAGAACGCGGCGGCCTGCTCGAAGTCGAAGGACGCAGACGCTGACGACGGCGGGGCCGGGCGCATGTACTCGGAGACAGGGGTGCCCTTCTTGTCGGAGACCCCCTCCCAATCGGAAACGGCGACGACGCCGACGAGCTTGGAAGTGGAGGTTCCGGACTCGGTGACGAGGGCGTAGGCGGCGGCGTCGCCGAAGTCGGGGATGGCGTCGGAGGGGGCGAAGAAGGGGGTCTGGGAGACGAAGGGGAGGCGGCGGGACTTGGCAGCGCGGACGGCGGCGGCCTGGCGGGAGGGGAGGCGTTGGAGTGGACGACGGCGGCGCCGCCGAGGGCGGCCATGGCGGCGGCCATGGCGGACTCGGAGACGGTGTCCATGGGGGAGGCGACGCAGGGGATGGAGAGGGGGACGCGGCGGGAGAGGCGGGTGGAGAGGTCGACGGCGTCGGCGGGGAAGTCGATGTAGCCCGGGAGGACGATCACGTCATCGTAGGTGTAGGAGACGCCCTGGGAGAAGAGGCGTGGGGCGGATAACCCATCCTCGTGCTCGAAGAAGTAGCCGTTCATGGCGGAGGAGTCTCTAGGGTTTAATAAGGGCCTTCCTAGGGCTAGGGATTGTTATTAGGGTTTTGGCGGAGGAGGAGGAGGAGGAGGAGGACGACGACGACGGAGGGTTTTGGGAGGGGGCCGACGGTGAGAGAGACGCGCCCGAGTAGAGACCTAAACGAGTACGGTATCACACTTTATATAGAATGGTGAAAAATCCTACGAAACCCTTCAACGATAGAAAATTTGAAATAGACTCAACAACTTTTGTATTACTACTAGCACCCTCTGCAAGTTTAGGGATGATTCTTGAGTTAATTTTAATTTTATTTTTCACGTCGCTTATTACTCTATATGAGAAAGAACAGGACGAGAGTAAATTTTGTACGAATTATGATAGTTTAAAGTAAGAAAATAGTAATCTCGGTTTCCACTCTATTTATTTGGCTGATCGGAATGAATTATATATTTTTTTATAATTTTGATTTTTGCTTACAGTCAGTTTTAGAGCGTATTATGATGAAGATTTTAGAAAGTGTCCGTCATTGTGGTAAAGTATATCCCCAGAGCAATAAATGCAATGCAACTGAATCTGAAGCACGATACGGGGCCCACGTCTGGAGTAGCGCGATTTAAAACCATCTATTCTTTACATTAGTACGTAATTTTTTCAATAAAGTTCAAAAGATGCGATAAAAAAATATAATAAATAGTTAAAATATTTCATGCCAAAAAAAATAAATATTTCATGTTATTATGTGTAGGCACAAAATTTTTTTTCGATCAAGCATACACCTACTTGGGCTGCAAGACGCGACTTACACAGACCATACGGCAGCTTCCAAGATTTACCCCGATGCTACTGTGATTTAAATCCTTGGTATTGGGGTAGAAATTCTACCGACCCTAATTCATCTTCATATATTCACAAGTTTTAATATTTTAAATTTAAACTTATTTTCTAAATTAAATTATAAAATCATTAAATTAATGAACGAACTAGTTATTAGTTATTAATAGTTAAAAAAAACTCTTCATTGTTATTACGTAAAATATATTCAACAAAATTAAATTTTAAAAAGTTTCTTAAATTTTATAAAATTTCTAATTTAATTAATAAAAATATTTATTAGTGTAATGATATCTGCAAACTGAAAAGGCAGATACAAATTTACACCTTATCAACAATCGTCATTATTTATTTAATAGTGTTATTAATTTCTTTAATATTTAAAATTTTTTTAAAAAAAAATAAATCGGTAATTTCTTTAATTTCGGGTGTAAAAATATCCTTAAAAAAAAAACAATAGTTTAAGGGACTATTTTAGACGCGCACTATAGGTGAGGGTTTCTTATACAATTTTACCTTTCACTGCTTTTTCCGTATATTATACATATATAAAGGACTAGATTTGATGCACGAGAGGGGATGTGGGGCCTACGATGAGGTGGACTTGTTGGGTGGTACAGCGAATGGATACGTTTCGACGGTTGAGATTGAGGGATAGGTTAGGTACTGAAAAGTGGATGAGTAGGTGTTTTGTCCTTTTTTTAGGTATAAATAAAGATAAAAAAAGGAAAAAAAAAAAGGGCTCGGAATCGGGAACGAAATTTTTTAATGAAAAGGAGGATTAATTTAAATGGATCTTTTAAATAAAATAAAAAGAAGGGTTTTTTTTTGCAAATAGTTTTCTAACAAAAATTTTTTTACAGATGATCATGTGTAAAATTTATTTATAAAAATAGCTCTACTCCCGCCACATCAACGCCACGCGGGAAGAACTGGATCAGGATATTTGTATTGGACACGGGGCGCTGACGTAGCGCTTGCGTGGCCAAATATGAGAAGCGAGATAGGAATAAAGTGAAGACTCCTTTATTTGGAATTTTGGAGTATCATGCCCTCTTGTGATAGCTATTTATCACAATATCACCAAGATCATAATAAGGCAATATTCCACCAGTCAAAGCTGTTGCATTGTACCAGTTTTACAAGCTCACATCTCTCATTGATAGATATGTCTCAAGCAGCACTTCAATAACCAAGTTGTAACATAGTTGAATAGAATCTAAATAATTTTTTTCCCTCATAAGTGATATTTTTCAGGGAACATGGCTGTTTAAATCCATCTCCTATTGAATAATCCAGTTCAATGTGCACGGTCTCGAAGAACCTCGATGTCCAGCTCCGAGGGGTCGGTGGCTTGAATCTCGTAGTGGAACCCGTCGATCTCGCGCTTGAACCGGTCCTTGGACGTGGCGTACAGCATCTTAGCACGGATTCGGGACACAGAAGGGGACCTGATGCGAATTACGAATAGCATACACAGTTAAACAATGTAAATAAGTAGAGAAAGGATGAAAGTCTCAGTTGAAGCATTACACAATGTAAGCATGATTTCGATTATTTGTAGGAATCACTGGAAATTAATGGAGAGTGATATCCTAGTATAGTTTGGAACAAGCAGAAACTTTTTATCTTAATGAATGGTGAAAAGAGAATACCCAGCAAGAAGTTCACCCTGACACACTGTATGTAACAAAAGTATGTTCACTTTACTCCACATAAATTGCCGCAGGATTCAAAAGAAAGTTTCTCATACTAGCTGAGCCAGAGCATTACTGCTCCATCCCCGTAGGTTATTAAAGAACACAGGCATCTGAAACAATTTACTGTTCAGATCCTACCATATACATCTTGATTTTGCCAAAGAGGAGGACAATCACGCGACAAGAGAAGAAAATAGAATGAAGGATTTTGTGCAAAAGAGAGGACATTGCTAAGATTTTCTGAATAAGGAAAAGTGCATTCGCTTACTATATATAGCAGACTGCTATACAAATTAATCAGATTGTGGTTCCCACTAAGAAAGGCTTAGCTGGCACAGGATGGCTGCAAGGCACGAATTCAATAAGCAAGCCGATACTCAAAAATACTCATAATTCATGTTCCAGAAGGTGCAGAAAACTCTTTCCTGAAGAAAAGTGGAAAAGACCAAGTAGGAATTCAAGAAGCCAATTCTTTTTCAAAAGAAAACATGAAAAATAGAATACTTGTCTAGTAGATATTGTCATCGGAACACATAATTCACATTCATACATCGACTATAGCTCACTTCGGAAGATTAATAAACCATTCGCAACAACAGAGACCACAACATATGTTGCAGAAATTATAAAGCTTTAGATGCTGTAGTAAATTGATAAGGCAAAACCAACTTACTTTTAATTGGATTAAATCCTCAGAGATAAATGAGAAGACTACATAAAACAGAAAGATTTGAAAAGACGTAGCTCACCAGGCAATGAAAAATATCTTGCTTTTCTGACAGTTCTCCTCGGTAACAAAGTCGAAATCATAGATGGCGTATCGGCAATCATTCTCAGGAAGAGAGGCCATAAAATCATCAAAGCTTTCAGCTGCACCTCCAGTCTTCTCCACAATAACCTCCTTTCGCTTCTCCTCGATCTTGAATATTACATAGCGGTGCGTCTTCTTCCTCTGAAGCTCAAGGAATGTCTCCTTGCAGTCCTCGGCAGCACCCATGCCAGAGGACGCATTTGACTGAAACAAGTGCAGATTTTAAAGAAAACAAACAAACAAAGGTGTTCTAAAGAAGCTCTTCAGAATATGAGACATTTCACGAAAAAGAGATGCTGCTTAGAATCATAAGGTTGGTTTTGTGTTTCTGCAAGGGATGATTCAGCAAAGACTCAGGCTGATGTACACCACATAATAAGCATCTCGAAACTCACGATGCGAAGCAAGCTCGAGAGATTATTTTTAAAAATAAAAATTGCTACCAACACTCCATTCCATTCTTAAATGTAGAAGTTTGATAAAGCCATACATGGGGAGCAAAGTAATTTCGATTCTCCTGGTCAAATCAATTCGTTTAACTGTATATACAAGCCGCACACGAACAACTACTACACATATGTAGTACCATGTTATAGACACAAGAGGTGAGGAAGATCAAAAAACAGCAAATCAGTGTCTTTGATGAATAGTTGCGTTGAAATCCTAAACTACAGGGTAAACTCGCATTGCCCGCATAATCAGGATTGAGTTACACCAATCTAAATGTACATAAAACAAAGATCTAAATAAGATATATAGGTATATTACAGTAATTTGAAGAACATGCACCCAGTGATGAAGATCAGGTCACAAATGAATTGGGCAAATTATTACTTTTTCTACAACATGATTTCTAAATTAAGAAAATACATGCTTACAGTCAAAATACTAGCAAAAACGCGTTCCTACACATAAATAACCCAAAAACCTAAACAATTAACACAAATTCAATTAAAACCTCTACAAAAGAGAAAAAAAAAACACTCCAATTAAGATCCGTACAAAATATCAGAGAAATAGCAGCAAACAAGCCCTATACTTCGGAATCGGCCCTAGATGAGATAGCAATCAGAAAATAACCCTAAAAAAACCCGAAATCCCACAAAAATTCGAAGAAATCAAACTATAACCAGGAAAATGACGAAAAAACCCAAATCAAGCGAGAGATACTCGATCAAACCCTAAATCGCTTCGCTCTGCGTCGAAAAAACTTACATACGATCGGAGAAGAGCCATGCGGATTAGTTGATCGGGAGCGGAGCACCAGGGGATCTACGCGATCACGAGAGGTGTAGAAGTGGTTGCAATGGAGAGCTCACACACCATTACTTAGAGAGAGAGAGAGGAATAAAAGAAGTGGAGAGGGAAAAAGGTATTTTTGGCCATTAATAAATGTATACCAAAGAAAGCAGATTCCCTGTTTCGGTGGTGGGGAATTTTTAGATCAACTTCCCCAGCAATGTCAGAGAAATTGTTAGATGGATTTGGTCCACCACCTCATCAGTAAAAAATATATATATATATTTTTTTTATGGAAAAACTTTAGATACCACCCCTCGCGGGTTTCGGATTTTTTTATTTTAGAGATAATTCGTATATCATAAATGCGTCGAAAATATACGATCTACTATTTTTTTTCTTTCTAAAATACCCCTCATACGTTCCATAGTTATTGCAAAATACCCCATGATTATCTCTGTTAAGTTAATCTTGGTTAAACGTGAGTTAAATATCTACCACAGTTAAACAAAATTAAAATACCAATTTTGCCCTAACTTAAGGGCAAATAAGAAAGGTTGGTGACGGTATAGGGGTATATTGGAAAAAACCAAAAGTTGAAATACTTTTGTGCCCTTGACTTTAAGGGCAAATAAGAAAGATAGTGATGGTAGAAGGATATATTTGAAAAAGGCAAAGTAGTAATTTTACAGAAATAACATAGTTACTTAACATTAACTCTAAGGGTATATTAGAAATAGGTTGGAACGTAGTAGGGGTATTTTCAATATTAGCCTTCTAAGAAGGGATAAATCGAAAAATCGGAAACTTTTCAGAAGTATATAAGCAATTGCCCCTTTATTTTAATACCATATAATTTAAAGTGTATCAATTTAATATCTCATGATTTTATTTTATTTTTTTTTATTATCGTCGCCATTAAATTTTTTTTGTTAAATTAGTGGTAAAGTTAAAAGTACTTAAGCGAATATTCAATAAATTTAGGTGAAGTATTTTAAGTTTTTTTTATATAATTTAACGAAATGTTAAGAGACGACCTGATGAAAAGGAAAAAAATAAAACAATAAGACACTAAATTAATACACTTTAAATTATAAGATACTACAATAAGAAAGCGCATAACTATAGGATGGTATTTAAAGTTTATCCTATTTTTATTATGCTTTTATGTTCAAATTGTGCTATTTGATTATATACATATTACTGTTGTGGTGTTACTGCTACATAAAAGACGTTTTTCTACTGTCTCCTCATTTTTTTTTGGTTATGACCGAAAATATGGGCATCAAATATTATTTTGTGCAGTAAAAAGTAATATAATAAAACTGGTCGTTGCTAGCGCAAATTGTAAATGACTAGAAGGTTGGTATTTGAGATCCTATATTTAAAGCATGATTGTTTCACATTCGTACGTCTTGCATATCAAACTATTTTGATTAAAATATAGTATTTATTGTGTTGCCAAAAAAAGGGTAGACATGTATAGAGCGTTTTTATGAACTATGAATCATTTTGTATCTACTATCTGATCTTTTAAAAACTTAGTTTACTATCTAGCGGTTCAATTTGTTTGATCTGAGTCAATTAAATACACTTTTATTTTGATATTTAAGCTATTTTTTTTTTATTTTAATGAATTTAAAGTTGCAGGAAATATTTTCAATATACTAACTAAATATATAAAAATAAATAACACTTTTCAAACTTTAAAGTCAAAATATCGTTGATTGACTCAATTTAAATAAATTGATAATAAAAAGAAAGATTCTCTCAAAAAAAAGATAATAAAAAGAAAGCACTTAACTTTTTTATTTATTTTCAGAAAAAAAAATAATAAAATTGATAATAAAAAGAGAAAAACGTGTGACACCCCAATAGTCCCACATCGGATGGGAATGGGGCTGTCATTGGGTTTATATGAGACTTAGACACTAGTAATAATCACTGGGCTTAAGTATTTTGGGCCGGTGGTTGGGCCGAACGAGTTATTGTTGCTAGTGGGCTGGGGCGTTACATTTGGTATCAGAGCCGGTTCACCAGCTGGACATGTGGAGTGAGTCTCGGCTGAGCCAGGGTCTGGATGACGGGCTAGCGAGACGAGTCTCACATAACCTTGTGATCTTGGACTGTGTGTGTGATTGGACTGATGATGACGTCAGGGCCTTAACGGGGGGGGTCTGTGACCCCCCAATAGTCCCATGGGCCCAACGAGTTATTATTCTCGTACGAGTTATTGTTCTGTCATACTGGAAAAGTGCAAATTAATACATTTTAAATCACATAAGTACTTAAAGTGAGAAAGTGCGAAACGGCGAAATGTTTTTTTTTAAGTTTTCCCTGGTTTAAATAAGTAAAAAAAAAAAAAGCTGGTCCACGGAGGATAGGGTGGACTAGGTGTAGGTGATGGTTCTTGATCGGACGGTGGTGTGTGATCTTCAGATCTGACGGCTGGTGATGAGACTGGTCCAAAGTTAGCTCTGTGTCGGGGAAAAAAATTGAATACGGACGAAAAGTCTCCTTCCATGTAGCTGATATATCATATTTGAATAGATAGATGGATAAAATACAAAATATATTTCTCTTGATCTTATCATTATCATTATCATTATTATTATTATTAGGTTAGGTTACACTTTATATAAGATTTCAGATAATCTTATTTATAAGAGACAATAAAACTAAAAAATTTTAATCATACTATGATATTTTGGGCAGTGACTAAGTTTAAAAGGTTAAGAAAATTAAGCGTGCTTGAACTAAAATAGTAATTGATAGATGGTCCCTTAGAAATTAGGGTACCTAAGTTAGTATTATGGTCAATTACCAGTTGAAAATGTAAAATGAGTCTTAGCTGAATCGGAATTATACAGCAAGAAAAGCGAAGCTTTCATATTGATTACTGTTGTGGGTATTCTCATAAAGTTGGTTAAGAAGGCTTAGAGAAAAATGTCAGGACTTAAGGAGAGAAAAATATGAATCCCGAGATAGTCCTACATATCAGAAATAACCGAGATAAAAATTCATAACTCTCAATCTGTCAGTAGTCAGGCCCAAAAGATTAAAAAAAATAAACCTTTGGAGAGTGAGGCGTTGCACTTTACTCTTTCCAATATATCATGTATTACATTTAACCGCTAAAATAAAAATAATGCACACTTAATTTCCTAAGAAAGCACTTAACTTTTTCTCTAACCTGCCTTTCTAATTCACTCAAATATTTGTTTTTAACAATGTTACTTTTAACATTGTAATCTTCTTGCATATTTTTAATCTATTAAGGGGGTTGAGTGTGCATTTTTTAAATTTTAAGGATTAAGTACAATAAGTGATATATTGAGTGGAATAATCAACACTTTAGCATTTATTTAATATCTGTTTGGAATAGTTGTTGTTCATAATATGAGTTACATTCCAATTACAAAACTTTTTTGCAAATAAAATAATTTGGTGTACAAATTGCAACTGTTGTGCTACTATTAAGGCTTCGTTTGGTATTGCGGGAAGACTGCGTTACGTGCGGTGAGAAAGTACGTTGGAAAAATACTCCGTTTGTTTCCGTACGTAATATTGCGTTCCGTATATCGTGATGAGTCGATTACGATATATTTTACGTTAAATTTAGAAACGCGAAGCGTATTCTATATATTTTTTCTACAATTCTATTTTATCTAATAGCGTTAGATAGATTTTAATACCAAACTAAGTCTAATAGTATTCTAGCTCAACTTAATTATATATACACACTAAAATTTATTTGAGCGCATTCGTGCTCATCTTATTTTCTATAAATTAGAATTTAAATAAAAAACATACACACTTGTGAGGACCATTTGATATGTTATCTTAACGTGTTGGATTTGATTTAATGAACCATATATATGGCCGAGTCAGATACACCTTATGCTTACGTGTAAAACCCAACCAATCAAAACTTCTCAACTAATAATACCTCTCTAAAAAAAATTTAATCAGGTATGTTACAAGTATTATATTAAATATTTAATGAAAAGTATTTTAAAATTAAAATTTAACTTGATAAATACAAAAAAAAGAACTATAATTTATGGTTTGAATTTGTAGGTCTTTTAAATATTATTAAACACGTCCTAATATATTAGTATTTTATAGTACGGAGCATGAGATGTGCCCATGCACCCGGTGCATTTGATTCTTTCACAAATTTCCTTTCTCAAGGAGATTCGAGCTGGGCCGATTCAATATAATGGGCCGGGTCTTAATAAAAATAAAAGCGTGACCCGACCCGATCGGCTCATTTGTTACCCGGATCCGGCCCGAACCTGATTTTCTAACGATGATCAAACACTAGATGATCGGACGGTGGATACGGCACCTCCTCCGCCCCTGTCGCTAAACCATTATCGCTCCCCCTAAACCCTAGACTCCGCTCTACTCCTTTCCTATTCTCACCTCTCTCCTCCATCTTCGTCTCCTTCGCTTCGTCGATCACTCCACCGCTCCATGGCGAAGAAGCTGGGGAAGAAGGCGAGGAAGTTCGCGAAGAAGAACCTCCAATCCGTGCTCAAGCGGAGGCGCAAGCTCAAATCCACGTTCAAGAGGAGAGCTCCTCCTCGTAGAGGTCTCGATCTCATCTTTTAATGCTTTCACTTGATTAAGTTTGCTCTAGTGTCACTGAATCCAATCGCGACCTAAATTTCATGTTTAGAGGAAGCAATTCTAGTAGAAATTGATCTATACAGTTGTTTTTCGCTGTTTTTTTTAGCTTATTATATGTGATCATGTTGTTATTTGACAATGGCGGGAGGTTAATTAGCAATTTTTGCTATTAAATATTAGTATTAGTGAGGCAAAATGTGATTTTTCTTTTTGTTGCAGTGGGTGGTAAGGGTGATGGTTCTCAGGAAGATGAGAAGATGAAAGCGGAACAGAACATAGAAGAGTGAGGATTTTTTTCTCAGTTATCTTGTCGTTGTTGTAATGGATTTTTGCCATCGTTTACCTACTAATCTTTTAGTGGGGCATAATTTGCATGCAACAATTACATTACTCTGGATAGATTATAGTAGCCTTGTTACTTGTACTTATATTATATTCATGCCAAATGCGGATGAGAGTACAAGACATCTTTTCATGCATTGCAATTTTTCCTTCCATTTGGAAAATGCTGTTTTATCTATTGT
This sequence comes from Aechmea fasciata, assembly GCA_025177825.1. NCBI lineage: Eukaryota > Viridiplantae > Streptophyta > Magnoliopsida > Poales > Bromeliaceae > Aechmea > Aechmea fasciata. The sequence continues at coordinate 8,540,211 of CM045946.1, forward strand.
ATTTAGTTTTTCCTGCTGTGCCACGAACTATAGAGAGCCTTGAAAATATCTTATGAGGCATCATTTGAACATATTGCAATAGAACACTTTTTCATGTCCTGAAGTATGAGATTAACTTGTCTATCGTCAAACTCAGGAGTTGTTATTGCTACTGATTCTACCAACAAACTTCACCCTTCTCCAAGTTTAGTTAGTTTGCATTTACCTATTTTCCTTGTGTTTGGATATTATATTATAGCGTTGGAATGAATAGTTTGTTTTTTCTTCCTTAGCCTGACTAAACTTCAATTTTATCTTCTGTAGAAATGCTGAAGCTATATCTTTAGGTGGATCTGCATCTGTTGACTATCTCGAGGACTTGTTTGCCGGAGATGATGAAGATTTGGATGAAGATGTCTCAGAAAGTGATGGCTATCTATCAGAGGTACTCTTTTGCTAGCCCTCTTTACTATCCGATTGCTAGCCCTCTTTTGCTATCTGATGAACATATCATCCAAATCCTGTTGCACCTATTTGTTTCAGAAACTTTGTTGTACAATTTGCTGAGACAAACTTCTCCATATTCTCTTTCCATAGCTTTTAGTCTATCATTGATGTCGTTTTTAAGTTACCAATTGTCTTTCATGTCTCTTTAGATGCAAATTTGTGAATATCACTGGAATCAAATCTTCCTAAACCTGAACCTTTTCAGGGAAATTGACTATCATGATTTGTAATTCTCTTTAGAGTGAAACAAGTAATCCTGATCATCTAGGCTCTGGTATTTTGCTATCATTATCCTTGTGAATTTCTAATGTCGTTGACTGTAATTCAAAGTACAGGTAGAGTTGGTTGTCATCAGCAACTTCTAATTTTTGTGTGGCATGCGACATGTGTTATCTAGCCGTATATCTAAATAGTAAAAATCAAATGATATCCATGAAATTTTTTTATCATTAGATATGCTACATTGAGTTGACGCATTAAAACTGACTTCTAAGCCATCACCAACATGTAAAAATATTCTCGTCTCTTCAGAAGGGCATCTGCTAATGATACATATGATTTAGTCTGTTTATTCTTTCTTAGTTGTTAATTTTTCAGCTAATATGCAGGATCCTGATTGCCCTTATATCTCTGAGAGCGAGAGAGAGAGTGATTCTTCCGGTAAGCACATACTTTTGCCTGCTTACTTTCAGAGAACTATTTTACTTTTGACTGATATTAAATTGTTAAAACATGCACAGAGGAGGGTGGTCAGAAAGATTTAACAAGAAAAAACAAGGAAATTGTCTTGGAGCTTGCGGAACAAAAGAAAAAGTTGGACAGTTTGATAGAAAAGGTGATGAATTTGTATGGAAGAGAAGAATTGGTTGTCATAGGCTAGATTACTTGTAATCTGTTGCATGAGCTAAGAATAAATTTCAATGAGATCTTTTGACAATTTGTTTCTTTTTAACTCTTTTGGCATTTTATAGGAACCGGACTTCTCAAGATTTTTGGAAAAATGCCGACATGACATGGAAATTTCCCGGAGAGAAGAACTTGTAAGAAATGATTCTTAACATTTAGTAACACTAAAAAGCACATACACTATATTTCTCAATTTCATGGCAGGAACTGCCTTTTTCTGAAGTTTGAAAAAAAAAACTACAAAATGAGTTCATTGTTTGTTTTGTCGCTTTCTTTGACAAGAAAAGAAAGAATATTAGCTGAAAGTAAATAAGCAACGAAAATTCTCCCCCTCACGAATGTATACCCCTGTCATTTATTGTTCATTCAATATGTTAGCTGGAGATTTTTGCTCGGTATAGCTGACCTGTCCCAGTTCTGTACTGGTGCATGATTGGCTCCAATATGGAGGAGTATTTTGTTACTTCCTAGTCTTGAGTTTGTGGGGTGCTGAAGTGCTTTACTAGCACGGCCCAGAATTCTGGGATTAAGCTTTGCTTTACAAATCATAGCTCAGAATAGTAAAGCTCCACTATTTCGCTGGGCAAGGATTCTGTGAAGATATAAATGGCAACTTGATCTTTGTTGGAAAATTTAGTATTAGTATTGGACCAAGCGTTGGCTGGGCTTTGTTTAAGTTGAATCAGGCTCTGAATTGAACCTTAGACATGCTCTATGCGTGGACCCGCTTTGTGGGACTAGACTTATTACAACACTTAGTAGATTGAAAAATGAAACTGGAATTTATTTCTGGAAACCAAAGGAAGCAACAAGCTTACTGATTAAGGAAAGTGTATCATGTTTTCTTGTTTCACGTTTTGGTTAAAATTTTCTATTATTATTCTTCATCGAGTCACAATACACATCTCATGCCTTCGTTGAGTAAGTTAAGCTGTATTTTCCTCTGTTTTTTTTTTTCCATATTGTGCTTTGCTTTACATTATTACTATATTTGACATCTCTCAGAATAATCTTTGCTTTATAGTATTCAGATGAAGAAGATGATACAAGTTTTCCAGATGGAGTAGGAGACACTGATAATAAGGTCCTCACAAGCCCAACCATAGATGTTTGGTGTTGGTTAGTTAAGGAAGAGCCAAATGGGCCAGCACTTCGTAATCTACTTAGCGGGTTTCAATTTGCATGTCGTTATGGCATTGACTCTGATGAAGTTATGGCTGGAAGAATTCAAAGTAGAGAAGTGTTCTCTAAGATATTGATGTTTCTTCTTTGCGAGGCAGATGGCATTTTCCGCAGAATGTTGGGAATTTCAGATTCTTTGAGCAAAGTAAATCTTCTAAAAGTGAAAAATAAACCAGAGTGGAAGACTGCAAGTCCGCTAATGAAGTCTTACTTAAGAAGTTCACTGTATCTTCTAAATCAAGTAACTGACAACCAGATACTTAATTTTGTCTTATCTCAACTGAGGGCTTCAGTTGTGTTCTTTTCTGCTTTCCCGTCATTAGCAAGGAGGCTCATCAAGGTGCTCTAAATATTATCCTGTTAAATATCCTATACTTCAACTTTAAATCAGTTGCTTTTCAATTCTGGCACCTGAGGGAATCATTCATCAGGTTGCAAAATTCACTTAAGATTATCTTTTGGTAATTGTAGAAACTATGGTTCATTTGTTGTGCATATTTTCATCAATTTTGGTCTTCCTTTCAAGTTCTTCCTAATAAAGCCACTAACAATGATTTTAAACTTGGTTACTTCTGACAATATTAGAGTATGGTCAACGGCATTGTATTAGTATCTACATTACATTTTTTCTAATATGGTTCTCTTTTGGAATTAAAAGAAAAAGAAATAATGTCATACTCTGCCATGATCAATAGCGCTTCTTGTATTTCTGCATAATTGCAGTTCTAGTGAAAGTTCAAATTGTTGAAAACAAAAGTTATTGAATCAAAAGACCATTCAGTGTATTTCTCTTTTAGGTTACTACAGTCTGGTACTTCAGTCCACTCACATATTGAGAGAGAGTATGGAGTCTAATGACCTATAAGTAATGAGAACGTGTTGTATCAATCATCATTCACTCTATTATAAGTTGCATATTCTTTTTAGTATAATATGTTGCTGGTATCTAATCTAATTCACGTCCTAGTGCAGATCTCAGTTCATCTGTGGGCCACTGGTGATCAGAGTCTCTCTTCTTCCTCTTTTCTTATCATACAGGATATTGCCTCCCAGTCACCCTCTGACTATGTTGATATGTGCTTGACAAAAACATACAAGTCTTTTATTGCATCTTCCAAGTTTGTAGATGATACAAACTTGAAGCACATAGAATTTCTTATCAACTCGCTAGTTGAGCTATATTCCCTGGATATTGGGAAATCATATGAAAGGGCACTTACTTCTTTGCAGCAGCTTGCTAGTATATTGAAACAGGCTTACAAAACAAAGAAAGAGGTAAAGTAATTCAACTTTTTATTTTTAATTTTTGCATCACCAAGTAGTTGCTTTATGTCTAATTTTCTTGCAACCCTTGACTGCTATAAAAATTGAATAATAAGAACTGCATTATTATCTGTAATATGCCAAATCGACAACTTAGGTTTACTTGTGTCATGTCTGCTAATTGTGAGAGATGATTTTTTACGTAATGCCAACAACAATTAAAGATACTTCTGTTGATTGACTTCCTAGTAGCAATTGAGGGATTCGTTGGTAATTCTTATTTTGTAGTTTACTCCTTTCACTCCTTTTTGCTTTACTGCTGTCTCTTTATGAAACGTTGTAGCAGGTTTTATCTTGTCTGCTGGGTTAAATGGCAATTTCATTATCCGAAAAATATTATATTCCAATATATTAGAATTTTTCTCTTTGGCATTGTGTTTATGTGGCTGGTTTCATATCTTTCCTGTAATGGTTAATCAATAATAATTCTTAAACTGGAATACATTCACCTCTGTATACGCTGATAAGATTTGGTTTTGATTTAAATGTCTCCTGCTCGACCTACCTATGGGCTATGTTTGTTGTCAATGCATTTGCTATGAATTGGAATGTCAGTGATGTAGATACAAGTTTAAATAATGTACATTGTGACCTTATATTTCTTTTTTGATGCAGGAAGAACTCAAGAAGATACACAATTGGCAGTACATTAACTGCCTTAAAATGTGGGTTAAGTTTATCACTTGTAACTTCAGGGATAATGATTTCCAGCAATTAATATTCTCTCTTATCCAAGTCATAACTGGAGTGGCTCACTTATTTCATGGCTCACGTTACTTACCTTTGAGACTTAAATGTGTGCAAATGCTCAATGAGCTCTCTCTTTCTTGTGGAGTTTTCATTCCTATTGCATCGTTGCTGTTTGACTCCCTAGATTATCGAGAACTCAGCAGTATGAATGAAGCTAGTGGAATAAGGATGAACTTTCCATCTTTGTTGAAGGTTAGCGGACATCTACTGTATTCCTCGACACCATTCATGTCTTCATCATTTTATTTTCTTTCAATTTCACCTCATTTCTGTTTACTCTTTGGTACCGTTGATCATTAGGTAGACTCCTCTGTATCTGCTTGGTGATCAATTGGGACAATTTTTAGATTTTTTTGGAATAATATCTTAATTTTATATTATGCACACAGGTGCCAAAGCAGTTGTTAAAATCTCAAGAATTCCAAACGGAGTGCATTCTTTCAGTAGTTGAGCTTCTATCTGCACATTTCGGCCAGTGGAGTTATCATATTTCTTTTCCTGAACTTGCTACTATTCCACTCATTCTCTTAAAAAGATTCTATGCAAAAACAAGCATCGAAGGTCTCCGTCGTCCTGTTAAGCGGTTAATAGACCAGGTAAGGGCAAAGGGCTATAAACTTTCATTCCATTAGTTACAAGCGGTTTTGTCACACATAAAAGTTAGAACTTAGAAAGATTGCTTTCAGAAAAATAACACGTATCTCCTATTTGTCTGAATTTGCAACTTTTTATTTTCTTTTCTCCTAATTGGACTGAAATATTCGGTTGTTGACTGAAGTAGCTTGGGAACTCATTTCCGATGAATAAAATGCATTAGATATATCAGTCAGCATATGTGGATCCATAACAACATAGTTTGGTATGAAAATTGTTAAAAAATAAAACCCCAGAACAGCAGGTCAAAATTTTCAAAAATGGAAAAAATGTTATTTTTTAAATTCAATTTCTTTTCTTGTATTCTATTTCCTTGTCTGCAGGTTGAGCAGAACAGAGATTTTATTCAGAGAAAGCGAGACGAGGTCTCTTTCTCACCAAATGATCAACAATCTGTAGAGAGTTTCCTACAGGTCTTTATCAATTTTCTTTTTTTTTTTCCTTTATTCCTATTGTCTCAGAATACTAACTAGCATTCCCTTTTCTCTTTCTCTGATGCCTTTCTCTGCAGTTGGAGAAAAGTGGTTCAAATGCCTCGTTCACCCAGTACTACACAAGTATTTTACAGAGTTCGCGTACTCGGAATACGGTCGGATTGAAGTAACAAAATTTGTGGTAAATATGTTGCTCAATTGGCAATTTAGCAGGAGACAAACTATTTTACCGAGACAAAATGGTGATTAGAAGAAGGGTTCATGACAACTTAATCTTGGAAATGGTGATTATAAGTGCCATGTTAGGTTCAATTTTGCATTGTCAAATGCGAAACTCTTTAAGGACAAAATAAAATTTTAATATTATTGCATCCTTTAAGCGGATTACGCTTGGGATATTATTTCCTGATTCTCATCACCCCTTTGACCCTTTCAGGGTTGCTGCTGTATAATTTCTCAACCTCCTGTTCCAAGTAACAGCAAGTAAGCGTTTCGGCGCACCTTTCTGAGTGATTGGATCGCAGTCGATTCTGCTTCTTCGAGGACAAAGGGTTCTAGTGATCCGCAGATCTCATGATGCGCATGCTGATGATCTCATTTTAGCCGAGGCCGAGTATAAAGCTGTTGCAATTTGATTAGGAATCATATTTTTTTTTCTAACTTGTGCTTTAGTAGACCTTTCTAGTTAACAAAAATTTTGCTATGTGAGAAGTTTTGCTGCTATAAGATTATGATGACATGAAAAGAGGGTTACGAGTAAATGTCGATATTGGTAGATACAATTCCCCCCCTCGAATTGCATAGAAACCATTTGCGATATTGCGTGACGAACTTGGTATGTTTGCAGTGATTGATTTTGATTTTAAGTTAATGTTTTGTAAGGTGACTTGTTTGAATTTCAAAAGCTAAACTTATGCATTTCTAACTCATCAACTATATTTTGAAAAATTAAAATTTAGAGTAAGAGTATGGTAACTTCATAATTGTAAGCAATTCACTGTAAAATCCTTTGGAAAATTCCTTGGGATAATAAAAACATGAAACAAGAAAATCCCTGGTAGGTGATGTGTTGTTTTGTTTTTTGTTTTTGGGTCTCTATGAAAAACATGAGAATGAGACATCTCACAGTAGATAACCACAAACCTCTCAAAATGTCCAAAACATCTTTAGAAGTGTCAAAAACCTCTTGCTCTCTTACCAACTTGTTACATCAAGGTTAGGAGAGCAATTAGATTGATCACTACGCGAAAGTATTCGACGTCGCAAGGAATCTGAAGGGCCCCTTGCTGATCATATCTGAACTCCGTCGCTGCGAGCTCCAGTAACGCGATGAAGTACGGGTAGCGAAGCTATGTCGTGCACACGAGAATCTCTCTGTTTTCTTCCCCCTCCCTACTATCATTTGAACATTCGCTCACGCACGATGAACTTCTTCACCATATCCTTTTGATACTTATACAAGTTCGATGTAAACTGTATGTGCATCTATGAGATGAGATAGAGGACAAATGAGTCCGTGAACTTTCAAAGTTCGGATGTAAAGCTTAAGTAGTTAGGCATACCACATAAGTTGTTTATCTAAACATTTATCTAAAACTAAATAAAAGAGATCTCTCTAGCTCTTTATTACTACAGCTCAAAATTGAGACTCGATTAGATGATTTAATTAATCTATTTGGTCCAACTCAACTAAATATAAACACCATGATCACCCACCTATAAATTTTATACTTGAATTTAACAGTTATTCGAATTTTTGGTATCTATTTAAGAGGGAAGTAAAACACGGATTAAAACTAGTACAATTTCTTCTTAAGAGGATAACTGAGAGAGATTGGTTAAGATGCAAAATTTCTTTTTTTTTTCTTTTTTTTTTTTTCAAATTTGAACGTTACTCAACGGTCACATTGCTTGGTCCAGCTAGGGGAAAAGTGTGTCTAAGCTTCTTTTCTCGTCCTTTTTCTCAATCTTTTACTACACTATAAGTCTATAACTATATAAACCTGTAGTACATAAAAGATTCTTCTGGAAATTGAAAGAAATGTTCACCACCTTATACTCAAATCCTTAAAGAGAGCTACTTATCTTGTAATCTAAAAAGTTCCTTATTCCTATCTGTCATTAGTTCCTTGTGTTTCTCAGAATCCTCTTTACTGTATCTAAACTTTTCTTCCTTTTTCTCACTATATATAAAACCATCTTCTTCATTCCTCAATCAGGCTACAGTTTCTGAGCATAAAGAGTGGAGAGTAGTTATGGGTTTGGTTATAGTCATCTCCCTCTCTCTGATCCTCTTTGCGATCTTGCTCGGTTTCGGGTGCTACTTCCTCGGCCGGGCGAAGGGACGGGCGGAGGCGCTCGCGGGGTTGGCCTCGCAGGTTTACGGCGCTCCCGTGCCCCCGCCGGGTGTTGTAGTCTCGTCGCCGCCACCGCCCCCGATGAGCCATGTGAACAAGGAAGGGCCTGAGATTACTGTTTAGGAAGAAGCTTCAGTTCTCCGTGTAGATGCAGTTGTACTTGGAATTTGGGTGTTTTGTTGTATGCTTGGAATATATGTATGATTGGGGTGATCATGTAAACTTAAATTTGTGTCTAATTTTTATTTGTTCTTATATAGAGAATAAAATGGTTTTGCTTTTTGTACTTGCTTTTATAGTTTTCTTTGATTCTATTGCTCACATAACTTTGCAATGGATGTTTCCTTCACCTGCAATCCAAGAATGATGACACAACTCATATCTAACTGTGACCACTGCAGATAATGTTCTTTATTTGGGCTTGTGTTTCCGAAAAGTGCTTTTTGAATAGAGTTTCGTTTGGTATTGCGGGGAGATTGCGTTACGTACGGTGAGAAAGTACGTTGGGAAAATAGCCCGTTTGTTTCCGTACATAATATTGCGTTCCGTATATCGCGATAAGTTGGTTACGATATATTTTCTGCGTTCACCGGAGAACGCGAGCATATCCCTATATGCTTTTTCTACAACTCTATTTTATCTAATAACGTTAGATAGACTCAATACCAAACTAAGCCTTATTCAAATCAATAGGTAACTTCTAATAATTTGCCGATGGAGGAGCAGAAGGCTAATTTCAACTTTTCGACACAGCAAAAGCTTTTACACGTGCTTGGAATATGTGTAACTGCTTCTCGGAGTAGATAAGAAGATTTCAAATTAAGTAGGCACTAACCCCTCCTTCGAGAGATTTAGAATATACTCAACAAATGCAGTACTCCAAGTTGTTTCACACTCACGCATCCGTAATAATCGGTGTAGCGAGTTTGTGTGCAAGAATTTGTGATTTAAACAACAATGTTAGTTTCTAATTCAAGTTCACCCTAATTTTTCCTTTAAATATGAACAACTTCTTCAGAAAAAATGAGGCTATTGTTTTTTTAAGAAAAGAAGAGATTTTTTTTTTGTAACAGATGTTTCATATAAGAATAATACCATCTGTTCAAACATTTCCACCATAAAGTACAAGATTTTTTTTTTAATTTTTTTTTCTGTTCTAACTTAAACTTATCATTTTGTTGTTGATTAGAGTTCATCATTGATCAAAAGATATAGATTTGACGGACTCAGTGAATACCTTTTCTCAAACAAAAGGAGAAAAAAAAAGAGATAGATGAGTCAATGAGAGAAATTTACTGGTGATTTTATAACCAATCTTATTACAAGATTTCTGTTCAAATGATCCACAAAAAAAAGAAAAAAAAAATGTAAACTAAAACACCAAACAAAATAGCAGAACAGAACATTCTGCAATTCTCCCATCAGAAGACAACTCCACAGGAAAAAAAAAAAAAAAAAAAAAACTGAAATTCATATCGGAATCAAGATCCTTCCTTTATACCCGAAAAGAGAAACCCTAGCTACAAAGCACGAACCTTGTGAGAGCCACCGCCCCGCACGCGGCCGCGAAGAGCGCCGTGATCCCCAAATCCCTCCCCGACCACCTCCTCACCGCGGCCTTCGCCTCGACCCGCAGGCTCTTCGCGCGCCGCAGAGCGTCGACCTCCTTCAGCAGGTCGAACTCGGCGCCCTTCTTCCGGAGCTCCCGCACGCACTTCCCCAGCAGCAAAGCGTCCTCCTTTTCCCTCTCGAGCATTCTCTCGAGCACCTTCTCGGTGTCGCTCTTGTACCGCACGGCCCAGATGAGGCCCAGCGAGGAGAGGAGGGAGAGGATGCAGGGGATCCACGATCGGCGGCACGCGCGGGCTGGGGCGTCGGAGGCGGAGGCGGAGGAGGAGAAGAGGAGGAGGAGGGCGGTGGAGTGGAACACGAAGAAGGCGCAGAAGAGCCCGGTGGTCTCCCTACGGGCGGCGTCGAGGCGAGTTTCTCTGAGGGCGACGCGGCGTAGGAGGAGCTCCTCCTCCTTCAGCCACTGCTTTAGAAGTAGCTTGTGGCTCGCGCTCTCCGCAATTTGCCGCAGCGGGTGCGGCAGCGGCGGCGGCTTCGATTCCGTCCATGCCTCGCTCATCATCTTGGTCTAGAGAGAGAGAGAGAGAGAGAGAGAGAGAGAGAGAGAGAGAGATGGTGGGGAGAAAATGGGGGAGGAGAAGAGGTGTTATAGAAAAGAGAGAGAGAGAGAGAGAGAGAGAGAGAGAGAGAGAGAGAGAGAGAGTAAAGAAGAGGAATGGAATGGTGTTAACGGTCGAATTTTGGTTCTTGAATGGGGGGTTTCGTAACGGTCGAATTGGGAGGGGATTTTTAAAATGAGCCCTGGAGTTGTAGAAAATAACGGAGAGTGCCACTGCTCCTCAACGGTCGAGTTCTCAGGTTAACACTATATATATATACTACTGCATAAATTGCAGTTATTGATTTTTTTTTTGTAATATTGTTTTAAAAATTATTTCAAGTTTCCTCGAATAGCAAAATTTTCCAATCCCGCAGTTATCCATTATTGTTTTGGGTTAGTAGTTTATGGACTATATAAAATTATTACTGTCGAGATATTCGTTTGGTGGTCGAGAGAGCAATTGTTTATAGACCGACCATTATAGCATTTCCCCATGCATTTCATAATTTTTAGTGAATGTGGTGTGATTTGTTTAAACTCAATTCGAAACTCGAGTAGAAAAATATTCTTATAGTTTGTTTGGCTTCGCCAGCGCTTACTCTGTTAGAAATATTGTAGACTCTACAATATCGTCACAATATACTGTAGTATACGGAGAGTTTTAATTCGGACAATTGAAGCAAATCATGAACCAAACCGATGTTATTCGTGCTCATAGAATGGAAATTCTAATAATCAAAAGATAACATATAGAAAACGATCGCATCAAATCAAAAGTAAATAGTCGTAGTAAATCGAAAAAAAGAAGAAGATATTCTAGAAGAACTGCAATTTCAGGTTACATTCACTGACAACATATAAAAAACCAGAAATTACATCCAAAATGTGCTTCAAATTGATCAAAGAGATTAAAAACTATAATCATCATTTGGCTTGATGAAAGTACAAATACAGATACAGTTCTTAAATACAACAGAACAGAGCTCTCCACATCATGTAGCAGCAGCAGCTACATCTGCAGAAACAAAACAAATGAATCAAATTTCAATTAGCGAAATCTCAAAGACTAGTTTGCTGCTACGGTAGGCAATAATTGTTACTTAATTATATAAAATTTCTGATACTATACTAAATTATATAAAACAATTATTATTCTCTAAAAGCTTAAGTTTGTAGAGATAAAAGTCTGACATAACTCGAAGTCAGAATTTTCTGCTCTAACACCATATTAAATGGTATGAAATAATCATTATTCTCTCTAAAAGCTTAAGCTTGTAGAGATAGAAATCTGACATAACTCAAATTTAAAATCTCCTGCTCTAATACCACATTAAATTATATAAAATAATTGTTATTCTCTAATAAAATCTTAAATTTATAAAGATAAAAACCTGATATGACTCGAATTCAAAATCTCATGCTCGAATGCTATATTAAATTATATGAAACAACCGGTGTTCTCTCTAAAAGGTTAAGCTTGTAGAGATAGAGGCCTGGCATAACTCAAATCCAAAATCTCCTGCTCTGATGTTAATGTTCAATTATATAACACAACTCTTTAAAAGGAGTCTAACATTACTCGAACTCAGAATCTTCTATTCTGATACCGTACTAAATTATATATAACACAACCGTTATTCTCTAATTAAAATTTACAAATTCGTAGAGATAGGGAGGGCGGGAGTCCGACGTAACTCGAAGTCGTGATGCTGCTCTTTAAAATATTTTGAAATTGAAGACTTACACTCAGTAAGGAGGAGGAGGAGGAGGGGGTGGGGGGTCAGTAGGTGCCGACGTCGGCGTCGTCGACGACGAGGTTGCCGGTGACGAGCTCGCGGTAGGCGGCGACGGGCCAGATGAAGCCGCGCCAGAGGAGGCCGGAGGCGAGGGGGCCGTCGATGATGACCTCCTCCTGGGTGGGCTTCTTGTCGTCGCGGATGGCGATGAGGTAGCTGCGGCCGACCCAGCCGATCCAGCCGGCGATGTAGAGGAAGAGGAGGCCGGGGGTGACGAACTCGCCCCAGTGCCGCTGGTCGCCGTTCACGATCAGGTGGGGGAGGCCGTCGGCGCCGCACAGCAGCCCGAACTTGCCGTAGTTCTCGAACCGCCGCTTCGTCTTCTCCATCGTCGCCTTGATGGCCAGCGCCGGGGCCGACTCCGGGTCGTACTTCTTCAGCGACGCCTCCAGCTTCTTCAGCGACTGCTTCTCCGCTTCGCGAACGCCTTCGACTCCTTGCAGGGCGTCAGCCCCGCGATGTCGGCCCCCGCCGGCGGTGGCGAGAGTGCCGCCGGCGATAGGAGGATCGACGACAGCGCCACGGCCGCCGAGAAGTTCTTGATCGCCGCCGAGATCGACGCTGGTGAATTGTTTTGGTTTTGATCCTGAGAGGAGGAGGAGCAGGAGATGAGGAAGAGGCGTTTAGTGGTGGAGGGGGAATTGGAGGGGATGAGGGATTTGGAGAGTGTGGTGGGCATGGAGCTGAGAGTGGCCATTGTTGTGTCTCTCTCTCTCTCTCTCTCTTTCACACTCTTCTTCTCCTTAGAAGGGTGAGGGTGTTTTGGGGGAGAGGAGGGGGGATAAGAGAGGATTTGGGAGGGATAAGGTGGTGGGGGGGAAGTGTGAGTTGGAGAGTGGGGATTGGTTGGGGGGGGGTTTGGGTGCTTGTGGCTAGAAAGAGGCTGACTAGATTTTCTTGGCAATCTATCTCTCTGGATGTGGGTAGGCCCCTCAGTTCATCTTCCTTTTTCTTTTTCCTTTTTTTCTTTTTTTTGGAACAAGAAGAAATGGCAAATGTTTGTGAGTGAATCAGTGATTAGGTGCAGAAAGCATATTAAGAGTTTGTAGAAAATTTCTTCTTACAACATTATTAACACAACAAGCTGACAGACAGCATTGCTTATAGCTGCCAATCACTCCATGGGTTTATAAGTTATACAGTCTTCCACTAATTAGTAGTTTCTGATGATTAGGGAGTTGCTGAACATGTCTGTGCTGTCCTTCACAGAAACATGACATGGTAACAAAACTGCATGCACACTTAACAAAGATAATCAAATAGCACAGAAAACTGACTACAAGCATAATTGGTGTAATCTCTTCAAAAAAAAAAAAAAAAAAAATGCAGCAGCAGAACAGGAAGGAATTTGGTGCTGCTGTTGCACATATTGTGTGTTCAATAACTTAATATGGTGACCGAGTTTGACGAAAGATATCGCTGCCAAATATCACCATGATTTGGTCCTTGATTCCGGACGTCATCTTCGGAGCAAACTCTCGTCGGCCCATCAAAACGGAGTGCTTTGATTTCATTCGTTTCATCAGCTTCCGATGATGAGCTGATTTTCCAAGTCGAGGGAAGCTTGAAATACTTGTCATAGAAAGCTAGAGCAATTGCGAACTTCATACGGTTGCCCCTGCAATTACATAGTGAATATTAGTTTAGTTAGTAGATTGTTGTTTGATGCACGCAAAGTTGTACCGAGTACCGACACACTCAACTATAGGATTTTTCAGGAAACAGATCCTCGGCAATTTGCACGTCCCAAACTATTGTGTTGTTGTTTAATTTAAGAGAAGTTCCATCAGGTAAACTAACAGTTTCATCAAACAAAGCAAAATACATATGAAGTGTATCCTGATATTCCGTAAAAAATGTTACAAAGACTGCTAGAAGCTGATGGAATTTCTACTTAAAATCAAGCACCACAATATTTGTGCTAAAGAACTCGAAAACAAGGACCAATTCCCAAATGGGCTATAGTTAGCAGTATCTTCGTACACTTTTGCATGAACCTATTGAAAGTAATCCATCTATGTATAATAGTCTCAAAAAGTAGCTGCATACACATATATAGAAAAATGTTATATGGTAAATATGGCACACCTTTCACCTCCTGTACCAAGAACATTGTTCCACCACACAATGGACTCGAGTAGAGTGTTCTCTAACTTATGAGGTTCCACTAAGAGCACATTGAAATCAGGTAAGCAGGCATTTTGATCATAAGGTTTGTCGGATATCCAACTTTTGGCAGCAGTTCTCTGTATAGCATTTAAAACCTCGATATTGACGTAATCACCTACCCTCTTGCTGCAGTCTTCGGCGGCTCCAATAGCATAAGGAGCCAAATCAAAACTAAAGAGATCTTCAATATTTCCCTGCACAGAAAAGAAAAATGATTCGAGTCCTGAATATTACCATTGCAGTATGTGTATAGAAAATAATGAAAGTTTCAACGAGACAGAAAGAAAGGGAAGGTATGCCGAGGACTATCCTGCTCAAATTTCACAACTGAAATGGAAACCCAATCTAATAACAAATCTCGTAGTAGGGTTAAAATTTGTGTAACAGATCTATGCTCTAAGCACCATTTGACATGTTTATATCAACTTTAGAAGAGGAATGTTCATGTAGGAAGTGTTTGGTTTCACACATGCTTCGTTTAGACTTATGGTGTGGTTTAAATAGGAGGATTGTTTTTGGATGCCATATTACAAAGCTCTCTAATAATCATTTATCTCAGTTGCAGAGCAAAATATTACGGAATAACATATGGAATGCAATTAATTTACTATGATTAAGCAACAACATAAGCATTTGCAAGCATAAAAGGTATAGATAGGTGTGTCAATAGATCTCATGAATGGTTCGACATGAACATAGAATTAACAAATGCACAATTGTACGCTACATTATACAGTCTCTCCTACACCATAAAACGCATACTCGTGAAAGTTTGCCCGGTGATTGCCACGTGTACTGATAATTAAACAATCTGGGTATTCTTATATGAAGCATGGACAGTTTTCAGCCTGATTATCAAGATTGCAATCAAAGGTGATAAAAGTACTTCTCAACGATGATAGTTTTCTTTAAGAATTCATAATAGTCAATTCACCAACAAATCGAACTACGAAGATGGTAAACTCATGATCAACTACCTTTATGATGGTGTCTGGTGAGACATATACATGTTTGTTCAAAGGTAAATGCTGGGTTGAAATGAAAAATGGTGCCAATTCATGACGGTATTTCCAAAGAAATTCCACTTCTGGAGTAGCAACGTTTAATTTCTCCTTCACGTCCTTCTGACTGATGAAACATCAAGTGTGAGTACAAAACAAAGTTTTAACAGAAAAGCAGTTCAATAACTCTGTACTTACCCAATTATACCAAGGTTTGAGGAAGGCAGGACTACTTTTAGCTTATAGAAGGACAGTTTCTCGTCTTCATGTTCAGGTATGAAGAAATGGAAAAATACATCCCCCGGATATCTGAGACACAAAATGGAAAACAAAAAAGCATGCATAAGTTTACTCCAGTCTCCAATTCACTAAAATATTGCAACATTCAAGAGCATGTGGTGCATCATACATTCATATCATTAGATATGAAAAATAGGACCTTGAGCTGGACAAAGTTGAGTTGGCAAGGACTGCAAGCACTCGCAAATCTAAACAGTCTGTCCAAGAGAAGATATGTATCCCTGAGACTTCTGCCTCCTGCTTCACTGGCATATCAAGTTGCTCCTCCTCAAAACTTCTTTTATTTGTGGACTGGAAATAACAAAAGTTGCATCAAATTGAATAAGAGTAATTTTCACGCAACAACAACAACCTTATGCATTTGAACAATTTATTACTTAATTAACACTAGACATCTGGAATTTCAGCATGGTAATAGTATTTCTCTCTGCTAAAGAAGGGAAAATTAAATTAGGATTATGAAGAGCGGAACTCTAATATGTCTTATGAACAGAAATTTAAGAGTAATGAGGTAACAACAAGTACTATCAGACATAAATTTCTATTGTGAGACAGTAAGACCCTATTTAGATGTTGGAATAAATTATCTAGTGACATCCTATTCAGTATGGGGTTTCTTATTGTGATTAGAAGCTAAGAGTGTGGTCAAATGTTTAGAAAGGAATAGCATATTTGGTCATCAAGTCATTTTTTTCGAAATATTTAAATCATCTCATAAATAAAATATACTATCCTACCACATCATGGATGCCAAGTCCTTTCAATGAGCAAAAATTAGACTATTACCTTCCGATTACACAAGAAAATCTTCACATCGAATAAGTTATCATCAGATTACTTATTCTGACAACCAAACACGCACCTAAAAAATATCAAGAAGCTTCATGCCTAATAGTCTGTTGCACTAAGAAACCGTGGGTTTTGTACCTTGCTATTGTTCAGTTTCTTAGTGCTTTATGCAATTCATAATTTTAATCTGATAAAGAAACCAAAAGACGTCCAAGAATCCCTGAACAAATCTAATTCAACGCTCCTCATAATTTACAATTAATCCCTATCTTGGCCCGTTAGGAACAAATGATATTTAGTATAAGCTTTTTAGGCCAATTATCGCAAGCATTCTTATACCAGCCATACATAAATCGAAAGCAGCAGCATTTTCTTTTTTCAGCCATTTATATTGCTAAAGAATTTAACCTGATTACGCTCACACATCTACTCTCTATTTGGGTACTCTTATGCCAAAACGATTGCACGGATCTGTTAATATAACCAATAAACTAAGAGATTTACTGTTGGATCAGCATATAATCACTATTTAGGGTTGATGACATGACAAGTGAATATGGTTGGCTACTAAAAACAATATGTTTAGTGTTGACAACTTAGTTTTCATTTGTACGATTTACAATGCCTCTTAAATAAGTTAAAACACCCTACTTGACACCAATAAAAACAATGGCAGGGCTTTTTCTGCCAAAAAGGTAATGACGAAATCGAAAAAAACAAAGACATTGGGATTATCTAACAACCATGCAATTTCTTTTATATACCCTTTTTTAAAGTTTCCTATGAGCATTATCTGTACCAGCATTCAAACAAAGTAGCTTGAAAATTCATTTTGCAATCCACCACATTTAGAAACTAAAAACACATGAAAATGACAAAATATGAAGCTGAAATAGACTTACTTCTTCATAACTGCTAATCAAAGCATCAAATGACCCACATATTAATTTTCTACGAGGTTTTTGCTTGCGAAAAAGTATAAAACAAAGTACTTAAAAGGGGTAAAAAAAAAAAAACTTTTTCTTGCAGTTTCACTTTAATTCCAAACTTTAAAGTTCAATAATTAACACTCTAAACTCTTAAAACCATTTCGCTAATTACCATAGGAGGAAAACGATTGACTATACGTGGTGCCTCTCTACATTCATGCACCGTGCAACGTTATCAACTATTGAGTTGCAACTTTTTCTATAGTTCAAGTATGAGATGGACTAAAAAACAAAGAGATTTGCAGGGCACGAACACAAAGATGAACCCAATTCAGCTAATAAAATTTAAGGAAAAAAAAACTTTTTTTCCCGAAAGTAATGGTGCAATTCACCAAATTTTAGATCATCATTAGAAGAAAATAACGTGAATTTTGCCCCTAAATCCTCCGAAATTTACACTCCAAAATCCATCTTTTTTCAAATGTCACTCCAGAATCCATGCCAAAAGGATTTACGCATCAAACCACTAACTCGACAAGATTAAAACTTAAAAAATAGAAAAAAAAGACTTTTTCCCGAAAGTAATGGCGCAATTTACCAAATTTTAGATCATCATTTGATGAAATAACGTGAACTCCCCTCCCAAAATCCTAAAATTCACACTCCAAAATCCACCTCGAAAGGGATTTAAGCATCGAAACACAAACGCAAAGCGATCGAAAAGAGGGCGTACGATGGGGGAGGAGCGAGTGGGGTCGTAGGGGATCCAGGTGCGGAGGGGGTCGGAGGGGTCGCGGAAGTGGGAGGCGGGGAGGAAGAACTGGACGCAGCCCAAGAGGACGATGGCCCCCATGGCGAGCTTCTGCATGATGGGCTTCGGCCGCGGCGGCGGATCCACGTCGGCTCGGATGGCCCCGGCCCCAGCGGCCTCCGAAGGAGCCGAGTGCGCCCCCGCCGAGCCCGTGGCGCGGCGAAAGAGTCCCGCGGAGGAGGAGGACGAGGTCGAGGGCGACGCCATGGCGCAGAGCTCGTCGTCGTCCTCGTCGTCTTCGTTGGTGATGTATCTCCCCTCCTCTCTCTCTCTCTCTCTCTCTCTCTCTCTGTATTGTGGGCTCTAGTGTGTGCGTTTTTGAGAGGTTCGTTGACGCGTTGAGAATGGGGTTTTTGCGGGTTTTTTTCTTGGAAGGTTCGCTGAACCGGACCGGGCTTGTATACGGGACGAGAATTAACCGGCGTTTTGGGTCAACGGTCTACGTCAATAGTGTCGTGTAACAAATATCTTCGACCCGGTCTACCACATTTTTATTTTTTGTAATTTTCGGAGGCTATTCTTTTTTTAATTTTTTTTAGAATAATTTCAGATAAGATAAAGTGGACATCATGCATTCACACTCAAATATAAAATCATTAAAATTTGATTTATTTTATGAGTTTTATAATAAAAGATTAGGAAGCAATCTATGCAACACATAGTAACCTCTCTTATAAACATCTATATATACTAATTTCTATTTTTTGTATTATTATTTTTTTTTTAAAAAAGAATACCGGAATCCGGTCCGAATCCACTAACGAGTCCGAGCACAATTCACGCCCGACCCATTTACCGAATCTGGTCCAAACCCACTAACATTTATTATTGGGCGCATATTTTAATTTTTAACCACGACCGACGCGGCTCGCAATAATTCCTCCGAATCCGCGCACCACTCACCACTCACCTCTCTCACTCTCGATCGGCGAGCTCGGAGGTGGACGATAATGGCGGGGGCCCTAAACCCTAGCCTGTTGAAGGCGATGCTCGTGGTGATGGGGCTAGGGTTAGCGGTGTACATCGTCGGGCCCCCTCTATACTGGCACCTCGTCGAAGCCCTCGGTGGCTCCTCCTCGTGCCCCCCCTGCTCCTGCGATTGCTCCTCCCAACCCCTCCTCTCCCTCCCCGAAGGTGACGATCCTTTTATCTCTTCCTCTTTACTCTGTGATTTCACTTCGTAGATGTGAGATCCGAGCCTCTTTTGCCTCGGATTCGACGAGATCAGTGGCGCATCCGCGAGATCCGAGGAGGCGGCTTTTTTTTTTTTCCCTTACTTTTTACTGGATTTTTATTTTTTGTTAGATCGAGTATGCTGACGCTGATTTCCTGTTTCTGATTGCAGAGTTGAGCAACATCTCGATGACAGGTTAGTGTCATTTCAATTTCCAGTTTCTTTTGGAGGCATCAAGTTGTTATTATTGAGGTTAATTATTCAAAAAAGTTTGAAGTGGACTAAAAGCAACTGCAAATGCCTTATTTATTTGTTGAATTTGTGTCATTAGTGCAAATTTGCTGGTTATATGCTGTTCTCATGATTTGATTAGTTCGATTTGACTTGCATTTTTGTTAATTTCGTGGAACTTTTTATGAGTAAAATTGCACAGATGTTAAAATTTGAGTCCCGTAAAACAGGAATTCTCCTTTTCCAGTTATTTTCACCATCGATCTGCTTAAATTTCCAAAAGTAGGTTGGTTAATTAGCTTGCCAATCGCTTTAAAGATGGAGAAAAAGATTTTTCATCTGATATTGATAGGAGCTACCTCAAGAAAATTTCTATATCTGAGCCTTCCTACAGATTACGGTAACGTCAGATCGTGAATAACATGCACAAGTAGGTTTACTTTTATTCACCAAAAACTGCTGCTCTTGAACAGTAACAAACGCCTCGAAGTACAGTGCCTCTTCAGACACCAGTTACCTTCATGTCATGTGCATTAGACAATTCCGATTTTGATGGTCGCTTGTTTACTTCACTGATCAACAGATAGATAACTGCTTCGTATTGTATTGGTACACCAAATTTTCCTGTGTTTGATAGGAACCATGCTTGTTGGATGTTAATAAAGGCCGTCGATCATTACATCGCTGCAGCAGTTAGTACTCTCAGTCTTGTTAACTGTTAAACCTCGTTCACGAAGGGAGAAATGACTAGCACCCCAAAAGCGACCAACCTTCGCGCAGGAGAGAGTAACATTTGATATTATATCCCCTTGAAGATTTCTCCTATCTATAGAAACTTCCATTGTTGCCTCTCTTGCATTTTAATATTTGAGAAAATGGTAATAAAAATGTGATTTTACTTCGTTTAGCAAAGGGACCGCCCTAATCGGAACGAAATGGGCTGAAATAGAATTTTAATAGCCGACGCTCTATGAATTAGTGCTCACAATGATGGATTTTTCTGCCATTTCCTGCTTTGTACAAAGTGGTTTAAATGAATCCTCAGTGAACCAAATCCTCTTATAACTTCATTTGTTTTCTCAACTATATTAGTACTTAATTATTTTCCGCAGATTGTGCGAAACGCGACCCGGAGGTTAGCGAAGAAATGGACAAGAATTTCACAGACCTCCTCGCAGAAGAATTGAAGTTGAGAGAAGAGGAGGCGACGGAAGCACAGCAGCGTGCTGACGTGACATTACTCGAGGCGAAGAAGTTGGCATCACAGTATCAAAAGGAAGCCGACAAGTGCAGTTCAGGAATGGACACCTGCGAAGAGGCACGAGAGAGGGCCGAGGCCGCGTTGCTCGAACAGAAGAAGCTCACCGCATTGTGGGAATTAAGGGCTCGACAAAAAGGGTGGAGACCGGGGAATGTAAAGTCCCAATGAATAAGGTTAAAGAGTTCTCGCTCCTCGAAGAGGGCGAAATGGCGAAATCAGTTTCACCTAAATAGAGTTTTCTCGCTGGCCACGGTAGTTTGTCGACCTACAATACGGCGATCATGTTAAGAGGATAGTTCATCCAAGAAGTAATGAAGCAATTTCCTTTTTATCCTCTTAAATTTCGCATTTAGAAGTGTACCATTTTTGGAAAGTAAGTTGGAACCAAGTTACTTGTTCATAGATGTATTATGTGAGACGTAACAGGTTGACGAAGAACTGCAGTTGAATCGGTTGTTGCTTCTTTTCTTTTGTTTTTTTGTTTTCATGCCCTTGAAGTGATTTCTGCGAATTTTCGACATCACTAAATAATCAGAAAAATCAAGTGAAATTCCTTATTTATTGCAATCTCTTTGTTAATGTTTGCTTTTAGTTTTATACTTTTTACCTATATAAATATGGAACATTTGTTTCTTTTATTCGTAAAAATATATAGAACTTATGTGAACTATTCACCATTTTGCTTAGATTATCTACATTTTAAAATTTTCTGATTTTGATATTTTTAGACACAAAATTTAAGTTAATTTATGTAAATAAATAAATTATGTAAAATATGTTAATTGAATTTGTAAATATAAATGATGTATTCAAATTTAAAATTGTAGTCGTTAACTCGCTCGAATCAAATAAATTAAAAGACAGAAAAAATTAATATTTTTAAAAGTTGGATAATTAGATCAAAATGAGTGATAGTTGAGATAAGTTTTATTTTTCCTAATACTAACTAACACATAAATTTGAAATTAAAAATAAATCCGAGCTATTGTATTTTTACACCAACTATAATATATATGTAACAAAAATAGAAAATGCTATATAAAAATCCAAAAAATGAGTGTACATATCTCACACTCTTGAAATTTTTAATATTTTAAAAATCACTAGAATAATTGTAAAATATTGGCCGTTAAATTAAAAAAAAAACGTTAACGACTTCTATTAATTTTTTAAAAAATGTATAGACCGCATTTTTTTTTTTAAAAAAAAAATTATGAATGTAATATTATATTCTCAAGAAAAAAGAAAAAGGATCTTTGCCATTTTTGGTACTATATATATGAGTAGTAGGTACTTTGGTACCGGAGCGGGTCAAATACTTTTGCGGATCCACTCATCGATAAGACAAGGGGTCCCACACCAAACACGCCATGAAACGGTCAAAAAATTTCCCCAATCTTTTTATTTATTTATTTATTTTTTTTTTCAAATCATTTTCGCTCTCTCTCTCTCGCTCTCGTGGCACCTAATTTCAATTTCAAAATCTCCTCAATTAAAACGCACACGTATAAACACCAAATTCCAAACTACGCCTCCTCACTCTCTCGATCACTACGAGCTCTCTCCGAAGCTCGCGATTCGAAGGGGCGCGGCAAAAACCCTAGCTCGATCGCGGAGGTTTCTAGGGCTTCGATCTCCGCTCAGAATGGGATGCTTGTTTGGTTGTTTCCGGATCAAAGATGATGATCGAGGGGATCACTTCATCTCCAGCTCGATTGCTTCCGCGAACAAGGTTTGTGGCGGATTTTTGTGTTATTATAAGGTTTTATTGTATGAGTTTGTTTTGAGGCGTGTATTTTTGGTTATTTTGTTGTGGAATCGGTAGATTAATGGGGAGAAATTGGTGTCGAAGAATCAATTGGCAGCTATTTTCTTGCGGGAAGGTAATGATCATGATCGCGTGCCTAATTTTGAGTAATTTGGTGTGATTTTTTGTTGTAATTAGTAATAATTTTGCCTTTTAGTAGCTAAATTTTTGTTTTGGTTCAATTTTCGTATGCGAAGACAAAGGTTCTCCCTGTGACAAAAGCTTGTATCAAAATTCACAAGAGAGGCGTGATAAAGAGAGGTTAGATAGAGAACTCAAGGATGAGGTATGCGTTTGCACAACTCAATTTTCCATTCAAACAAGTTTCATGTGGTGCTTGTTTTTTGTATTTTAATGCAATTATTATGTATGTGTTAATTTGATGGTTTATGTTGATCAAATGATTCATCTTTTGCAGAAGAGTTTCACATTGATCGATGCTTGTTTTAGTGCAAATGCAACCGCTAGTTTGCATATTTATCCCTCTGGTGT
Source organism: Aechmea fasciata (assembly GCA_025177825.1). NCBI lineage: Eukaryota > Viridiplantae > Streptophyta > Magnoliopsida > Poales > Bromeliaceae > Aechmea > Aechmea fasciata. Next base: position 8,563,233 of record CM045946.1, read on the forward strand.
TTTACCAACTATGATTTATTATCATTATTGTATAAACAATCAATATATTTTGAGCTGACCTATAAGATTGGAATCGTCCATTTTGTACTAATTGGTCCGCTTGGAAATCGATCATTGTGTAACAGCAGTGTATGGCCTGTTTGAAAGTATCTATAAGATAGTCCGTGTATCATCTACTCGAGTTTGCACTTGATGATATATAGTTGGCTTTTCCTCTTTGTCATCAGATTATCACGCCCCTCTATACAAAACTAAAATGCTTCTGTCGATCTGGTAACCGCGCCACTCATTTGTTGCTGATGCTAGTTCACTCATTGGATAGAAAATGTATTTTGCTAGTATAAAGTAGTTAAATTTCTCCAGCAATCATGTCTCTCTTAGTAAAATAGATTGCACACACTGATTATAATTAAGACTGGTTTGTAAATGTATCAAACCCATTTTAATTTTTCATAGATCGTTATATCAAATCTGATTGCAACAAGTTAGCATGTAACTCGCTATTTTTATTTCGCTGGCAATTCAACTGCATGTACATGCATCTGAAGTTTAAGGCTAAGGTCCCAAAGTGTTATTACCTGTATCTAATAGCGAGAATGCAAATTGGAATTACTTTGGAACTATTTTATGTTTCTTTACTTCTCGGGGCTGATCGGTTGACACCTTTTTCAGATATAATTACTACTCTTTCTACAAATCGTTAACTCTTGGACATTCATATGCTGAATTAAGAAGTTTTGACAGGCCAAGTTTGTTAAATCTTTTGGCACTTTACTAGAAACACCAGAAGAAATTCGAAAAGCATCTGAAAGTGGAAATGCTGAAACTCTTGATCAGGGTGGTGTGCCTCCTGTTCGCTCATGGCTTCCTGGTATAACTGGTAAAGCACTTTTTACTGAAGGACAACAAGTTGCTGAAGTTTCAGAAAATGGAAGGTACAGCTATCTGCTTACCTCTCCTATTAGTTTAAGCAAATAATTGAACAGGAAAATATTCAGAATGAACTGTTTTGGCTTCATTGTAGCTCTATTAGCAAGGGACATCAAACCTCAGTGCAGCACGAGAGTACGGTAAAACATGACTCTGGTCTCGAGTGTCAGATTGGCAGTGTAATTTCGAATACATCACCGCAAGAAAGCAAAGAAAGCCATCTTCCATCCTTTGGTTCTAAATGTGAACCCTTTCCGACGCCGTTAAAACTGACTGAGGAAATGCAAACTCCAGCAACTGCTTATCCAGCTGATCAAGAGTCACTCAAAACCAGAAAAAACACTAGAATCTGTACACAACACATGTATCCAGTTTTAAATCCTGTACACAACCTATCTCAAGATTCAGAACATACTGATTCAGAATTGTGTGAAAACCATGCATTTAGGGAGAGTCAAAGAAATGCAGTGACACCTTGGGCCAATAGAGCAAAGGGACCATTAAACCAGGATGATCCAGAACTTGCTGTTCCCAGTTTATCTCAATGGTTAAAACCCCCAGTGGCTAATAGTGGAGGGAGGTACGAGATATCTCCAAAGTCCAGGTCTCAATCTGGAATGAGCTCTGATGTGGACAGGCCTATTATCGGAATGGTTGCTGCACATTGGAATGAGGAAGAATCAGTTCCTGTTCCTCCAAAGTGGTGGGACGGTAATGGCATCCCCAACTCGACGAACAAGTATAAAGAGGTAGGATGTTCATTCCCATCTTTTAGCCTTTGCGGTGCTATGAATATTAACCTGAGTTGTATCTAAGTAAATCTTGCATTATGAGAGCAGGATCAGAAAGTAAGCTGGCATGCCACCCCGTTTGAGGAGAGGCTAGAGAAGGCTTTATCAGAAGAGAAACTACAGTCCCAAAGGTTTTAACGACAATTTTATCATACCGTAAATTACATATACGATTTCAATCTCACTGTAAATTATCTACTGCTATTTTTTTTTTTCCACCATTGATTTTTTTTCGTCCTAGTTTAGCTCTCACGGATCAGACTTATAAGCTTAATTATTCAAAAGTTACCGACTGTTCCTAGCGCAAGTGATAAAGGGCTTGGTGGTTGGTACCCGAGGTCCCTAGTTCGAATCCTAGTTGATTCGCATTTTCAGCTAACTTTATTTCTAAATGAAATAAATGAAGCGGGTATCATGCTACCTATCTCTCTCAAAAAAAAAAAATCAAATGTTGATCCAACCTATCCTTCACAATGTGTCACAGCAATCAACTCCCTTGTACTTATATATTTGCAAAAGTATACATGAATTAGTCAGCAAAAAGAACTCTTTGCATTTCTTTTGTTGGATTTCACAAAACCAGATAGGTGATTGGACGAAAAAAGATTGTTAGGTGGATACTTTCCTGCTCTTCATGCTGATAACCATAAGCAGCATGAAGTTGGAAAGTATAAGAACTACTACTTAGAAGCGTTATTGCCAACTGTCGAAGCGTTCTTGTCCTATCTGGAAAAATAACTAAATCTCGAAAGCACTCTTTTCCGCCTTTTATTTAACTTAATTTGCTGGTTTGTTCTTTTCTTTCTAGGAAACATTCTAATGGGAAATCAATTGAGTTCAGGGATGAAGGTGAGGAAAGTGATACAGCAGCATCCTGAAACTTCTAGTCATATTTCTTGCTCCGTCGTTGCTAGTCTGTGATCGTAGCTCTTCGAGTTCTTGATGTGTCATTAAGGCAATGTTGCAATAGTTGGTTTTTTTTTTCCAAGCGATGGTTTCTGTTGCTCATTCCAGTTTACTTCTGCCATCAGCAACCAGCAGCATCAAAAAATGAGGTATTAGTTTTTGTTGCTTGTTCTTGTACAAAAAGAAACTTAGAAGTAATCAATGCTTTTGATGCCAAATAGTTTTCTGGTATGCATTACTAGTTCAGTTCATTTTTGCGTAAGCTCATTCTACTTTCTGTTTCGACTATGTTGATTTTAACTGCTTCAGAGGTTGTATTGCATCTATGAATTCTGAGGGGCTTGTACTTTTCTTTTTCTTGACCCTCCCTTTGTTTTATATGCATACCGGACCAGACTATACCCATCCAGTCAAACTGAATAGCCGACGTATGGAATTCAAAAACCCCATGGAAGAAATGTCTTGACTTACAAAGTTGGTTGGTGCATTTGGATTGGATTGTACATGTCGAACTGATTAGTACTCAGAATATTCAAATTCAATTCATAAACGGCTAATCTAGGGTTGATGAGATTTGTCTGGGTGGGCCAATCTGCATTTTATGTATTAAACTCATACAAAATGAAACTGCTGCGAAATTCCGCAACTAAGACTTGATTTCATAGCTTTTCCTAGTTGAAAACAAAGCAATCCCCACCACATTTTGTCTGATATTGATAACTTAGTGTTATGTTCTTTTCCTATGGTGTAAAATTTGAGATTAGTGTATAATTTCACATTCATCATTAAATGAAGCAAGTGTTCTGCTTGATCATTTGATTGGTTACCTTTAACTACAATATATATTTTTGGCTGATGAGCTCTATGACTATGTAACGGTCTGATCCACTAACACTAATAATTCATTAGACCCAAACCGGTAATCTAAAATATTTAAGCCTAGTTTTTAGTTTTAGTATTCATACCCACCTCACACTTTTAGCAATGTGAGGCTTATTTTACACTTTCGACTAGTAAATTAGTTTTGATACTAACTATAACGACTCCGCCGATCAGCATTAATAACTCATTATGTCTAAATTACCGATCCAAAATGTTTAAATTTAGTTATTATTTTTAGTATGCTTGTCGTAAAAAAACTCTTCATATTATTGGGTTGGCACAGATTTTCTCTTTTAGTTATGAATGTGTTTCAACACAATAGTGGGAGATTGTGTGGAAGGTTAAAAACGACTCGATCTTTCGGAATATTCCTCCTAACCCTGACTTAGCGGTGAGCAGACTCGGGGACCAGTGACGGGGACCCTATTCTTGGTTCGTAGAGGTTTTTTTTTTTTTTTTTTTTTTCCGGGACCCAGTTGTCCTACACTTGTAGTCTAATTCATTTGTTCAATGAATGAAGCAGTTAGCGCGCTACCTAATTCTCAAAAAAAAAACACAATAGTGGGAGATGGGACTAGAATCACCAGTGTGTACTTGTCTACTTTTTGACTATTCAAATTAATAATTGTAACGTTTGAATGTGTGCACGAGAGAATAGTTTGTTTTTTTAATTTTGTCTCTTTTCACAAGTGACAACCAGTTTTAGCATATAGGCATGTAGAATAGATTTTTTGGATCGATTTTGATATTGACATATAAAATTTATTAAATTAGTTTGTCTCATAGGGAATTAATATGCTCATATTACTTTCATAAGATAGGCACGTGGATTGATTAATTGTTTCAGTAGTTTTGATTAATTGTTTCAGTAGTTTTTGAGGTATCAAACATTTTCGAACTTATTTTATTTTCACACTAAAAATGTATCCTTCAACCAACCGTCTATAGAGTAAGTGAAAAAGTGCTTAATGGTTGATATTCGAGATCCGAGTTCGAATCCTAATTGATTCACATTATTAGCCAAATTTATTTCTAAATAAAATAAAGTGTGTAGCGTACTATCTATGTCTTACAAATAAAAAATAAAAAAAAGCATACATCATAATGCCCATGCATTACGTGTCAATCTATTATTATAAAAAAGAAGAAGAAAATGTAAATTATGTGTGGTTCTACTAATATAGGATTAACGTAGTGTTAGGGCGAGGAGTTATTTTTGCAAATTTTTTATTGCATTCATCATTCATTCATTTAAAATTACAGTACGTGGGTGAGGCATCTAGACCAAAAATAAATCAAAAAAAAAAAAAAAAAATAAAAAAAAAAAAAAATCAAATCAAATCAAATCAAAAATCACACACGAAAAGTTTAGAAAAGTAAGTAAGTGCGCGAGCTCCCAGGATGGGGAAGCGAGTCCTTGCATCCTGTACACCACCACGATGGTCTAGTTGTATGTCAAAAAATCGTTCCTTCCAAATAATCCACCAACACGCAGCCAATTCCGAGAGCCTATTCCTCATCTTCAATGCCCCTTTCGTAACCATCCACTTATCCCAGATACGAATAACATCGTCCCCCAGCTCCGTCCCTTGAAAACACTCTACCCCCATTAACATAAATGACCTAAAATTCATAAATTTAATTAGGGAAAACTTTAAATACAACCTCACCTCTGTAGTTTCTTATTTTCTCACTTTAGTGCTCTGTGGTTTAAAGTATATTAATTTAGTATCTTATGGTTTTATGTTTCTCTTGTTATTATTCATTGTATTATTATTTTTTTCGTTAAATCAATGACAAAATTAAAACTAAAGGGTACTAAAGTAAATATTTGATAAATTTAGGTGAAGTATTTATATTTTGTATATAATTTAACAAAATATTAACGAATGAGCGTACAAAAAGAAAAAAAAAATGAAACTATAGGTACTAACTTGATACATTTTAAACCAAATAATATTAAAATGAGAAAGTGCGAAACCACATGGATGGTATTTGAAATTTACCCATTTAATTATAAATAGTAAATTTTATTTGATTAATACTTAGTGAAAGGAGAAAGAGATAGACGCGCCCAAAGAAGAAAAAGAAACTAAGCATTTATATGAAAAATTGTAAAAAAGGGAGAGAAAAGGAAAATAATATTATGAAAATCACTTTATATTTTTCTCTTTAATATATATCCATACCTCAGAGGATATATATATATATATATTCTTTGCTATTATTACAAGGTTACACTCAACTCTGTGTAAACTAACCCATAAATATTAATGTGTGTATACGTAGCTAGCAGTGTGAAAGCTTTAATTTGTATACCCCCTAATTGAGCTCAAAAGTTAATTACATATGAAATTGGAAATAATTAAGAGGAGACACAATAATTAAGCTCATTTAAGTATATCTCCATCCACAAATTGCACTTGGATCTGTCACAACCTCCATTATTCTCCCAAGCTCATCCCAACAGTTGTCTTTCACAAACTCATTCATGGGAGGATTAATGTATGTGTTATTATTTGCATGAAACGCCATTAATGGAGTTTGGGGTACTGTTATTGTGTTCCAATATTGTCCTTGGAACATGTATTGGTTTTTCTCTTCCCAGTTGTTGTAGACCACCTTAAGCTGATGATCATCAGGTTGTTGCTGCGGCATAAGCTGCTCAGGGGCTACATTACAGCACCTGATCAATTCGTCTCCGGACTCGGACTCGAAGCTGTTCGACTTTGAGCTCGCATCGTCGCTCCGGATCTTCTTGCTCGTCGCTTCTCTCCATTCTTGTGGGTACTTCTTATGTGTCATGTTTCGCTTCAGTATCCGGCATATCGTCCAAATTTCCTGCGTTTGGATGTACAGAAGCTGTATGTTAGTAAATGTATATATGCAGTGGATCTTGAAGTACGAGTTTAAGTAGAGTCATTCGAATAAGTACTACTTATTCTTTCAACAAGAATCTCTTCTTGAGATATATATACCCACTATAGCAGGGCACTTTTGCTAGAGCTTCTTTTTTGAGTAAAATAGTTGTTTCAGAAGTTCGGCCAAATACAAACACGCTCGTGACAAACTTTTACGTACATTCAAAAGAGATCGATCATCTAAGAATTTAAGGTACGATCGAGAAATTAATCTTACAGCTTCTTGCAGGGAAGGGTTAGTGTTGTCGCCGTTCTTGATGCCGGCCGGTGGAAGGCGGAACTCATGCATCATCCAGTCCGTTTTCGTGCCCTTTCCGGCGCTTCCGCGGTAGTAAACTAACGACTTCTTGAGCCCGATGCACTCGCCGGATTTGGTCGAAGAACATATCGGCCGATCGATGCCGGTCGCCTTCCAAAATCCGGACCCGGTAACCCTGTTAGGCCTGATGCTGTTCCTGTACTTCCGCCCCCTTAGGCTGAAGAAGTACCATTCTTTCTCCCCGCCCGCTGAGCTGACTTTTTAAAAGCAATTCAAATTAAAAAAAAAAAAAACATATAAAAGATCAACATTTAATGGGTGAAAATTAAGCATGATCTCTTCATAAAAATCACCATCACTCCTGCTTACTCCAGAGTAAATGAAATAGATTGATGCAATTGGTGTGGTTATACACCCATTCGTGTGGACCCAAATTGATCGATCTAATGCATCACTGATCATTAATTTGCTCTTAAAAGTAAATAGGAATCGATAAATTGAGCATCTTTCTAATTCTCGATCCACATGCCTTATCTATATGATCATCTAAAGTAGCTATACCTTTGCGCGCTAGCTATAATTAAGTTTCCTATCATTTGGATCTTCCCTAACACTCTTTACTAATTAAATACCTTTTTGGGTGTTCTCTTTTGATCATTTTATGAAGAATATAATACTAATAATTAATCACTATATATATATTGAAACCAAGAACAAATTGATCAGGAAGGTGCAACTATATAAATATATATATATATGTATACTTACTTTGGAGATCCCAGGGATCATACTTGTATATATCGATCTCCTTTATGATCTCTATACTCAGCTGCTTCTTCTCCACCTTTCTACGTAGATAAAACCCCACGAGCTCTTCATCCGTGGGGTGAAACCGAAACCCGGGAAGCTTCACCTTCTCCTCATCTTCTACTGCTTCTTCCACCAATTCCTCTTCTCCTTGTTCTCCATTTCCACTCTTCATACTCATCTCTCTCTCTCTCTCTCTCTCTCTCTCTCGCTCGCGCGTGTAAACAAAGGAGTGTATAATGTAATAATAATAATAATAATAATAATATATTAGCTTTGTGAGCTTGTGGGGAGGGGATATTTATAAATAGAGCAATGCTTCAATACACCATAAGTATTAAAATTAAACTCTTAATTAGTAAAGGGTATAGTTGGATTTTACATAAAATAATCTATTAAATAGGTTACCAATTTGAATTTGTTAATATGACAATATTGGAAAAAATTAGTAGTATATACTAAATTTGTCATCTTTTATTTAGTTTTGTTACTTATCAAATTAGAAAATACCCAATTTGTTAAGTATCAAACTCAAAAAAATATTAAATTTAAATTTAAAGTTTTGAAGTTGGTATCGTAATGTAAAATCTTAATTTCAAAATTTATATTAAACTTTTAAATTTTAAATCTACATTGTACTTTTAATCGAAAACCAAATTTTAATTTTTGATTTAAATTAAAATTTTGAATTTGAACTAAAAGTTTTATTTTAAATTTGTGTCTTATATTTAAAAATTGAATTTGATTTATAATTAAGTTTGTTATGTTGCTTTGCATTTAAATTTATAATTTAGTTGTAATTTGAATTCCAACTATTGTTGTAGGTATTTGAGAAGGTTATAGCATTTTTTAGTTGGATAAAATCGGTTTTGTAGGCCAAAATATTTTTCTATGACCAAAATACCCTTTAAATAGATACATGGTGAATGGTATCTATGCCTAAATAGTAAGTAGCCTCTAGAATCATATTACATCTTAACTATCCATGCAAAAAAATAAATGGTCAAAATTTACATAAGATTTAGATGGTGTATTGAAGTATATATATAGGTAAATGCATGATGTGGCCATGCACAAGTCACGTGATGGGGATGCTTTGAAAATCGGGCTGCAGAATGAGAGCAAAGTGAACAGACCGAGCTTGGTCGTAGAGAATTATATATAGCCGTTCGATAAGTTATATTAAAGGGTCATTTGCTTCATCACATTAAAATAAAAAAAAATAAAAAAAAAAACCTTATAGAAGGGGTCATGTACATTGTACATGTGTAGCATATCTATCGATCTCACTCATACATGCTAGCTAGGGTTTCAATCTCGGATTAGTCCCTATCTTAATTAAATGGTAATATAAAGATCATAAAAATTTTAGGATAAGCTTCAACTACCACCCTTGTGGTTTCGTATTTTTTCACTTTAGTACTTTGTGGCTTAAAAATGTATCAATTTAATATTCTGTGGTTTCTTTTTTTTTTCAGCCCCTCTGTTAACTTTTTGTTAAGAGCATATACAAAAAACTTCAGATACCCTTTCTATAGTTTATCGAATATTCACTTTAGTATTTTATTAGTTTTAACTTTATTACTGATTTAATAAAAAAATTTAATGAAGGGATAATAAAAAGAAAAAAAAATAAAATCACAGGGTACGAAATTAATACACTTTAAACTACAGAGTACTAAAGTGAAAAAATGCAAAACGATATGGATGATATTTAAATTTTTTTCAAAATTTTAATACTAATAACTAGATTTAAACCTCTCAACCGTAAATGCACATGATATAGATGTGACTTAATTTGGGCTAGAGAATTTGACCTGATCGTTGGAGAGCGTGACGCAAAAGCATTTCTTAACTACAAGAAAGTTCGAGGGCCTTTTTGAGAAAGATGTATAGTTGAGGGGTCTCCATACAATTTTCCCTCCTTTTTTGGTTTTTCTTATGCTCATCGCACGTGCGAAGAATAGTATAGAGATCCCTATTTCCTGGGGAGTGGTTTTGCGTTTCTTAACTACAAGAAAGTTGGAGGGCCTTTTTGAGAAAGATGTATAGTTGAGGGGTCTCCATACAATTTTCCCTCCTTTTTTTGGTTTTTTCTTTGGAAAACGCTAAGTGCACAACCCGGTTGGATTGTACATCCTACAACCCAACCGGCGAACGGTCTGGATTGAATTAACAGAATAGTAGCCTTTAAACCCACCCTCTTTTAATTTTTTATCTACCGGTCAACTTTTCTTTCTCTCTGGTGTTCCTTTTAATATTTATAATCGTACATTTGGTATAATCCCATTTCGTTAGTTTGCAAAAGCTAAGCCTTCTATTTAACAATGGCCAAATAAATGTGCCAGCTATATGGGTGTTCCTTTTAACATTTCTAACTGTACCGAGAACTGGTATAACTGTCCCATTTCAGGCTAGAGCTGCAAAAGCTAAGCCTTCTATTTAACAATGGCCAAATAAATGTGCCAGCTATATGGGTGTTCCTTTTAACATTTAAAATTTAAATGTTAAAATTTAATAACATGCGCATTTAAAATTTAAATACACTATGTTAATTTTAAAAATATAAAAGTTTTATTACAAAATGTCTATTACAACTAGGGATTCAAGGAACCCTAACAACCACAATCCGGCGCCGAAGAAGAGAGGTGACGGGGGGTGAAAGACAAGAGCGTTTTCATCTCGTCGAAGAATATGGCGAATCCATCGGCGGCGGCGTGAGCAAGGGTGTTGGGAGAGGCGAGGGAGTCGCGGAGGTCGAGTATGGCGTCGAAGAGGACCTCGCCGGAGGCGACGCGGCTCACGTCGGTGCCGAGGGCTAGGGCTTTGAGGAACTCGAGCTCTCTCGGTGGCCAAAATAGGACCAAGGAGGAGGAGAGAGATGAAAAAGGGGGGAAAGGAGATGAGAGGAGAGAGATGAAAAAGGGGGAAAGGAGATGAGAGGAGAGAGATGAAAAAGGGGGAAAGGGTATAAACAATATAATGGGAGTGAGGATATCACTGCAATTTTGGATGTAGAATAGCGAGTTGGATACCAAGTTGTAAGATGTACAACCCCTTTGGGGTTGTACCGAGCATTACTCTTTTTCTTTTGTTCATGGCACGTGCGAAGAATAGTAGAGAGATCCCTATTTCCTTGGGGCTCTTAAGCCCCCGAAAAAAATTCGAATCTCCAATCATATTCCCATTTGAGCGCACTACGTACACAAGAGGATTACTCTCACAACGTCGGTAGGGTTAATCTCCACCGTCCATCATCATATGGTTCCTCGGATCAGATGATGGTGGGCCTCCTAAGATTGAGTGGATGGTTTGGTTGAATAGTATAATCTAACGGATAAAATGATCAAAGGCAGATATCTAACAGTAAAAAATTTATAAACACCAAATGCTTGGTGCTTTTACAAATAGCATAGCCGAACTATATATACTAATGAAGTTACCCGCGCATTACGGCGGGCTGATGCTATAGAAGAAAAAAGATTCACAAAGTAAAAATTTTAAATTTTTTCAATTGCCAGAAAACATTAATAAATATATATATATATATATATATAATATATATTAGCATATATACAAATAAAAGAGATGAAAACAGATATACGTAAAAATATAACAAAATTTTAAATTTCAGTAAATAAATTATAAAAAATAGTAATGAAAAAAGCATTCGCTGACCCCAAACAACACGCCCGAACAATCATGGCTCGACCCGAATGGCGTTGACGGGTTCGTACTCGCGTTCGAAAATAATAATAAGAATAATAGAAAAAAGAGTGGTTTGTAATATAGAACATTGTTAGAGTATGGTATTTGATTTCAAAGAATGAGGAGGTGATGATGATGAGGTTTTAGTTGCTAATTGTGTAGATCATTATAATTATTAAAGTTAATGATGTGTTGGTGGGGAGATAAAGAGTGTGAGTTTAAAATCGTAATTATTAAAGTTAATGATGCGTTGGTAACTCTTGCTGGGGAGATCAAAGATTTTGTGTTAATGATGCGTTGGTAACTCTTGGTAGTGAGATCAAAGGTTTTGTATTAATGATACGTTAGTAACTCCTTGGTCGGAAGATCAAAGGTTTTGTATCAATTGTAATTAGAGAAAAAAAGAGAAGCGAAGCTAAGAATAAAGGAGGAACTGCAACGTGGTAAGACTTCATGAGAGAAACCGCCACGTGGCAAGACGTCATGGGAAATAATGTAGTAATTATTAAAGTTAATGATGCGTTAGTAACTCTTCTTTGGGAGATCACGAGGTTTTGTGTTAATAATGCGTTGGTAACTCTTGGTAGGGAGATCAAAGGTTTTGTATTAATGATGCGTTAACTCTTGATAGGGAGATCAAAGGTTTTGTATTAATGATGCGTTAGTAACTCCTTGGTGGGAAGATCAAAGGTTTTGTATCAATTGTAATTAGAGAAGAGAAGCGAAGCTAAGAATAAAGGAGGAACCGCAACGTGGCAAGACTTCATGAGAGAAACCGCCACGTGGCAAGACGTCTGAAAAATAATGTATAGGTATAGATAGATATATATATACCTGCGGTATATTAGCAATAGCACCAAGCGTTTGGTGCTATTAGATTTTTGGTCCTTGGATGAAAAAATGAACGGTTAGGATGATGTGAGCTCTCTAGAGTTAAGTGGATGGTTGGTTGAATAGTATGATCTAACGTATGAAAATGATCAAAGGGATGGATCTAATGGCGGAAAACTTGATAGCACCGAATGTTTCGTGCTATTGATAACATATCAGCTCTCTCTCTCTCTCTCTCTCTCTCTCTCTCTCTCTCTCTCTCTCTCTCTCTCTCTCTCTCTCTCTCTCTATATATATATATATATATATATATATATATATATATATATATATATATATATATATATATATATATATATATATATATATAGTACTTATACTTTTATGAATATAGAGGCTCATAAATTTTTTGTACTCATAAATTTCTTTAATCATTTTTACCCGTTAGATTATACTATTCAACCAACCACCTACTCAACCTTAGGGGGCCCATTATCAACCTAACCGTAATCACTCTCATCCTAGCCGCACAATTTTTTTTCGAACGGTTAAAAAGTTATGAGTACAAAGGGCCCAATACTCATATAAGTATAGTAGATATATATATATATATATATATATATATATATATATATATATATATATATATATATATATATATATATATATATATATATATATATATATATATATATATGAGATATAAAAAGAAATAGTAAATACGTAAAAGACGATGAATAATTCGTCATTTTTGTGAAAAATTAGAAAGACGGTGAATCATCCGAGGCGGTGAATCACTCATCATCTTTAAAATAAAAATCAAATTAGTTTGCTAAAAAAATTTCATAAGATTATTAACCCAATTAGAATATTTTATAGAGTTATTTGGAAAAAAAAAAAAAAAAAGTTCTTTCAATCGATGGCTCAACTGGGGAATCAGTAAATCCGTCTAGTTATCAACAAAATGGCTAGATTTTTTATTTTTTATTTTTAAATTTTACTTTATTAGTGTAATTTTTAATTTTATGTTTAATTGATTTTTTAGATATTTTATGTTCTGTAATGGAAAATAAAATTTTAAAACCTGTATCTATTTAATTTGGCGTAAAAAGTCAGTATTTTATAATTAAATATAATACTAAAAAAATAATAATATATATTTTCTATCCAAATAATAATAATAATAATAATAATAATAATAATGTATTTAAGGCGTTTGTCACTGATTGAAACTATTGATCCAATAATATTTCAGTTCGTTGTTACTTGTTAGATCCGATTCACTGATTGAAACTCATAATCCAATAATATTTCAGTTCGTTGTTAGATCCGATTTTTAAAATATTAGTTTTTCAATCAGATCACTAAAATTATATTATATTTATAACTGTGATTGTACTCTAAAAAATTAAGCTGTTAGAAAACAGTATTTAAATATTTTTATATTTAACATTCCTCTTCACGTTTGGGCTAGAGACTTTTTGATCGGGGCTAATGACGTGGGCTTGAATTAAATGGGAGAAAATTAATATGTTAGGGCCGTGACTCGAACTCAAAATTTTCTCGCTCGATACTATGTGAAACAATGTTGTACTCTAAAAGCTTTGTTAGAAACGCGGTGTTTAAACATTTTTATATTTAACAATAACAACTTACTGAAAAAAAAAAAAAAAAAATTTTGGAACAACTTTAAAAAACTTCCTGTGGTCTCGCACTTTCTCGCTTTAGTACTGTGGTTTAAAGCGTATCAATTTGCCCTGGTTTCGTTTATTATTATTATTATTATTTTTTAAAATCGATAACAAAGTTAAAATTAAAGGGTACTAAATTGAATATTCGATAAATTTAGATGGATATCTGAAGTTTTTTTCTATATAATTCAACGAAATATAAACGAAAAAAATACCGAAAAGATAAAAACAAAACCACAGGAGGATAAATTGATGCGATTTAAAATACGATCTTAAAGTGAAAGAGTACGAAACCACGGGAGAAGATTTTTGAAGTTTTCTCTTTTTTTCTTTTTTTTTTTTTTTATTGTGCTTTCTCCAATAGATTCAGAGAACATATCATTTTGGCATGTGTGATGGGTCCATGACTAACACTGGCGAACTAACAACTAATTCCATCTTAGTCCAACTCTTTTTGGTTCAAAAAAACACTGCTATGTATATTAATATTCTTCAAATGAGTTTTGCTTAAAATTCTTTAGCATGCATGTGTTGTGGAATTAAGTGAGGGGGTTAGGGAACAAGTCTAAGCTATCTTTAATTATGCAATTAATATTTGACTGAGTTTGATAATAATAATAATAATAATAATAATAATAATAATAAAATAAAGAAAAAAAACATTAATAAGGAAAAAGAAAGATACTGGTTCCAGGTGTGTGGATCGTGATCACTTGACTTTCGCTTTGGCATTTGACTTTGACATGGAAAATTATCTTACTCCCGAGGACTCTTTGTACATCGTAGACAGTTAATTCGGATTTGACAAAAATTCAGTATCTGAATATGATACGTATAAAAGTTGTTTTCTAATTTTTAAATTCGTTGAAAAATTTGGTTTAAAAAATATATTTAATATAAAGTATAAAATATAAGATAATTTATATTTAAAAATAAAAATTATAAGTTTTTTATTTATATTTTTAAAAATTGACGAATAATTAAATTTGGCCTAAAAATTCGCGAATAATTCTTTCTTTGGGAAAAATTCGTAAACGGACCGTTTAATTCGGATTTTATTCATGAATTAACTAACTAGGTTTGTACTTGCATACCCAAATCCACCAAGCAAATTAAATATCCTTGGTAGAACTATTATTTGCTGGGGCTCTTGAAAATACAAAAGTTTTCGTATTTGTAAGTTATTTTTAATGATAAAACGATTAGTTCTATTAGACATAATTTATGCTATTAAAATTATTTAAAAATTAAATTTCATAATTTTTCGACATTATTTATTAAGTGATCAAAAGGTCTCGAAAATGACTATTTTAACGGTTTATATGACAGGTTTTTAAGTTCAACGGTGTAGAACAATCTAAATTACACAAAACTTTAATAGAAAAATTCTACTTAATATCAATAGTAAGATCAATACTGCTGATTTGAGATTTGAATCTTTTCTCACTATTTTTATGAGATTTTTATTTTTTTATTTATTTTGAGGTTGGTCGTTTACACGACAATAAGGTCAAAAAATTATAAAATTTAATTTTAGATCGTTCTAATAGCATAAATTATGTTTAACGAAACCAATCACTAAATCGAATGTTCCAATCAAAAACAACTTACAAACGAGAGCCCCCTACTATCGAAAGTAGGGGAGCCTAGCTCTTATTTGCTTAGCTCTTATTATTTCTAAATCATGTTTTAGAAATAGTTTTTCTTAAATAGTTTTTTTATTTAAGAAATAAGACTTTTGAATTCAATATTAAGGATGTTGTCCTTGATCGATATACTTTAAAATAATTTTTATTAAAAGTTGAATAAATTTAGACTTTTTTACGCCGTTAAACTACAAATTTACCATAGTAGTCATTAAAAATTGACAATTTTAAAATAATTTGATCATAGAGTAAGTGATGTCGAAAAAATATAATGTTTTAAATATCCTAAATCAGTTTTAACGGTGTGGATCGTTGATGTAAACATCCTAAGATAAAAAATTAGATTATAATACTGAAACCCTGATACTATAGATATTATAGAAACCTCTCTCTCTCTCTCTCTCTCTCTCTCTCTCTCTCTCTCTCTCTCTCTCTCTCTCTCACAAACACACACACACACATATATATATATAGTAGAATTTAGCCCATACACTCTTAAAAGCACCAAGCCGTGCTTGTAGGGTTCGGCCCTTGGATTAAGGAATACACGGTTAGCATAACAGTGGTCTCCTAGAATTGAACGAGTAGTTAGTTGAATATTATGATCCAATATATGAAAATGATCAAAAGAGTAAACCCAACGATGAAAAACTTACAAACACCAAATACTTGGTATTTTTAAAAGCACCATAGTCGGACTCTATATAGTATCTCTTTCCAAATTACTAACTTCTTAATTCTCGAGTAATTAATATAAAAATTGATGTAAATATTCCAGAGTTTACTGGATAGGAAACTGGAAACATAAAAGATGGGAAAAAAAAAATGAAAGAAAAATAAAACTTCATTTGCCATAGAACAGTTTTATTAGTTAGTTTATAAAACTTAAAATATAAGGAAATTAAAAGTATGATTAAGACTGGCTAATTAACCTTCTTGTGAGAATTATTGTGTTGACTCTTTCACCTAATTAAATACATGAAAATTAAAGTTAATGCTCATAACTAAATTATTTCTTCTTTTTTTTTTTTTTGTAAAGATGTCCTTGTTATTAAATGAATAAGTAGTTTCACTTTTTTCTTTTTTTTTTTTTTTTTTTTGAGAGAGATAGGTAGCACGCTATCCGCTTCGTTTATTTCATTTAGAAATAAGCTTAGCTGGAAATATGAATCAACTAGGATTCGAACTCGGGTCTCGGGTACCAACCACCAAATCTTTTGCCACTTGCACCAGGGACGGTCGGTGTTTCACTTCTTTTCTTTTTCTATGGCAACTGTGACTTTAAAGCAATGTAATTCTTTTTCTTCATCCACTTGAGAATTTGATGACTAATTAAGTTAACTCCAATGCACAGTAAGTAAAAGTCATTTGATAAAGAACACATTTTGCCGCCCCCCCCTGAAAAGAAAATAGAAAAAAACAAGGGGAGAAAATTAAACTACATGCTTGATAGATTAAAACAGTAGCAAACATTTAAGGAGTTAATTGTAGTAATTAATGGCCACATCCATATGAAACATATATATATATATATATATATATATATATATATATATATATATATATATATATATATATATATATATATATATATATATATATATATATATATATAAACTTAGGCGGAATCTTATTAATAGCAATGATAATTTGGTGCTAGTAAGTTTTACTCTTGGATTAAAAAATGTGCGGCTAGGATGATGTGGGCCCCCTAGGGTTGAGTGGGTGGTTGGTTGAATAGTATAATCTAACGGGTAAAATTTATCAAAGGGATTAATCCAAGGGTAGAAAACTTACTAGATCGAGTTCGTCGCTATTAATAGCATACCAACCGGACTCTATATATATATATATATATATATATATATATATATATATATATATATATATATATATATATATATATATATATATAGAACTTTAAAAAAAGGAGACACACTTTTTATGTTCATGCAAAACTAATTATATACAATCTGAATGTGTTAAAAGTTCATGTATTCAAATGCTGATCAATATGAAGAAATATGAAGTTCTATTTTCTAGATATATATATTCCTTTTCAAAAGTGATGGCGCCGAAGCGACTTAGTGTGCGGTTAATTTATTATAACTGCACAATTAAGCAAAGAAAAGCGAGGTTAATTTCGAACAGTCAAAAACCCCGGCTATGTTAATTATTTCTTATTATATGATCATATATATATATGACTAATGACTTTGTTGAAACAAGATAATAATAATAATAATAAGGGAAAACTTCAAAAAAAAAACTGCTTTACTTTTCATTTTAGTATCAGTGGTTTAAAGTGTATAAGTTAGTCGTATCCTGTGGTTTTGAACTTTATCACTTTAAAAAACCACATGGTACTAACTTGATACAAAATTAAACCACAAGATACTAAAGTGATAAAGTGCAAAACCACAGGGTACTTATTTGATATACTTTAAACTACACGGTACTAAAGTGATAAAGTGAGAAACCACAGAGTACTAACTTGATATATTTTAAACCACAGGGCACTAAAGTGAAAAAAAAAATTGAAACCACAAAGGAGGTTTTTGAAGTTTTTCCTAAAAATAATAATAACAATAGGTACATGTATAATTGCTTCCTTTAATAAGGAGGCATGTGGTAATTAATTAATAAAATGACTTGTGTGTTAATTATCATTAATATGTAGATTTTATTCTTTAGGGTTGATTTTTTTTCTTTTGTCTTTTTTTGGTATATCGATCATAGCCATCCTATTAGACCATGAGTAGGTTTAGCCACATTGTGAGTCCAAGATGATCAGGACCATTTCATTTGGCCTTTTTATATATATATATCATAGATTAGAAGAGTACTACACTTGACAAATAAGTACTCTTTGTTTTTTTTTGGATTCTCCTAGACTAGGCATGTCCAGGTGTATAGGAATGTAAAGATTTATAATAATAATCTTATTCAAAATCGATGAAAACAAAAGATAACAGATTGAATGAAGTTATACAATAAGATCAATATTCCGACATCATCCAAAACGATTTTTCTCAAGTATAAATCTTCGATTGCAGGTTAAAGTCAAATCACGGGGATCTTCAGTAATAATATAAATATATATGGAGAGAAATTTGAAAAAATTACACCTTGCCGTTTGAATTTAGGGGGAGAACTTAATTGGAGTTAGGGTGAGGGAGATCTGACGAAACTCTTTACCAAAATAATAAGGCTAAATTACAAAAAAACTTCTCTGTAATAATCGGTTTTTTCACTTTTTTTTTTTGATATTTAAAAACCTATACTTTACCCCCTTGTAAAATAAAAAATGTGCACTTCACCCCCCTACACCCCCTATCGTTAGGGTTCCGTTATAAGATATTTTTTTATGCCGAAAATACCCCTCCGCCCTCTTTCTTGTTGCTTCGCCTTCCTCCGGCTCTCCACCTCGCCGTCCTCCACTGCCTCGCCCTCGCCCTCGCCCACATCCCCTTCGCCCTCCTCCGCCGCTTCGCCTTCGCTCTCGTTGCCTTGCCTACCTCTCCATCAACACCCACCTCGATTTCTCCTACTGTCGCTGCGCCGAAATCGATTGATGGCGAGGGTGCAGGAAGAGAAGGGGAGCAGGTGGAGAAGGAAATGGAGATAAATCGCGGCTAATTGAGGTGGAAATCGCGGCCGATCAAAGGGGTGGCTGAAGAAGATGAGGAAGAAGATGAAAATGGCGAGGGACAAAATGGTCATTTTACACACCATAACCTTCTTGTGAACATTTTTTATTTTACAAAGGGACAAAGTGTAGGTTTTTAAATATCAGTGGGGGGAAGTGAAAAATCGGGTTATTACAGAAAGATTTTCTGTAATTTAGCCACATAATAATAATAATAATTGTAGAATATATCACTATTAGACTATTAGTTTCAAGGACTCCAAATTAAAACAGCCGCCTCCTCTTTTTTTTCTCTTTTTTTTTTTTTTCTTCTTCTTCTTTTTGGGTTCAACTTGACTCTAAGCCCCCGTTTGGTTCGGGGTTAAGAAAAAACTAGTTATTCCAGAGATAGTGTTAAGTTTAGGGTTAAAGTGGGGTTAAAGTATTTTTGTGTTTGGTTGAAAGTTGGAGTTAGTCGAGGATAGTGAAAAATAGTGTTTGGTTGAAGTAGGTGGGATAAGAAGGATAGTGGGTTATTATGAATAGAAAAATAGTGTTTGGTTAGAGTTTGGTGGGGTTAGGTGGGATTAGCTAAGCCGGGATAACTTTTTGAGGTGGGATTTGCTAACCCCACCTCTTTTTGATGGTGTTTGGAGATAAAATGGGGGTTAAGAGATTATTCCACCCCTTAACCCCCAACCAAACGGGGGCTAAGGAAGCTCTATTGTAACTTGTAAAGGGTTTATTTACCTCCAATCAATGGAGCTTAATTATAAACAAGTTAATTTTTACACAGGCAGAGATTTATGCTTCTTTCAGAAATTCAATTTTAAGTTTTGGCATAATTGTGTGATTTACCAGAATAATTTAGTCGCCTGCAGACTATATAGTTTAGTGGTGCAGCTGTGATTCATTTTAGGAATTATTTCATATATATCCCTGCAAACATAATAAATGACAAATATATTCCTACAAAATTTAACTTTTATATATTATTCCTGCTAAAATCTTGATGTTTTCAAAATGTTCATGCCATTAGAATCCATTAGAAAATTTTAGTTAACCACAGTTTAGATACTTAACCCTGGTTAATTTTTAACATTTTTATCTATTTATATTATACTATACATTTGTGATGGCAAAAATTGAAGATATAAACGGTTCTTTAATGATAATAAATCAAAGGGATATATTTAAAAATATCAGAATTTTTATAAGGACAACGTAAAGGACAACGTATGATAGTTAAACTTTATAGAGATATATTTAGCATTTACTATATTTGCAAGAACCTGTATGAAATTAACCCTTCATTTCACTTCAAATTGGGCCCAACTATACTTAGTTACATAATACATAAGTACATTTTCACTTCATTATTTGCCAAATTTCCTATTGCATGGATTTCATGTTCTACAACAATCCCTACATTGCATTATCAGATTCTCTTTTTTTTTTTTTTTCTTTTTTGATTCTTTTCAGTACAGAACATAGTAGAAATTTATTGTCTCTTAACCACAATTTCTTATTCCCATTTGGAATATGCAAACTTGCCCAATGTTTCACTCAGAAAAAGGAGAAGCAAAAGAAAAAAAGACCCATAATAAATTTTTCTCATTTCTCTGTAAAACCATTCCTTTTATCTACATACTTTAGGCTACTAAAAATCAGGCTTATAGATTATAAGTTATATCCCACTTACGTTAAAGACCAAGAACATAGAATGATATGAAGCCATGTGAAACACAAATTATTATTATTTTTTCAAATACACGAAAAAAAATTAAATGAGAGCAGAAGCTTGAATGGTCTTGAACTCGAAACCTCAGATTACGATGGCATATAAAACAATCATTTTTCTCAAATACCTCAAGCAGAAAATAGATGTTTCGGAATCTCCACAGTGTGTGCATAAGTGTGTTTGAGAGAGAGATAAAGAGAGAACCATTGTAGTCAAGTGTAGTTAAGGCTTTAAATTGTTGTTTTTGTGCCATGGTTACTACTAGAATGACTCACTGCTCTAAATCGTCGTAGATGATAAACATTTTATAATCATTAATGGTGATTCTTGTTCCTGATTACAGGACAACTAATCAGGAGCTATAAAAAGAATGTCATGCTGTTGCCATCTCCTATTTATAGTGATTTCTCTATAATCCAAAGAAATAAGTGTGTGTAATCTTGATGTCACCTTGCTGCGATTAAAAGACAGGGGCGCCACCCTTTACTTTTCCGACCAACACATCCTTTGCCTCGTTAATCTTCGAAGCGAGATAATGGCTTCCTCCGGCGTCAGGGTGGTTAGCAATCATCACTCTCCTGTGAGCCTCTTTGATCTTCTCCATTGCAGCATGCTCCCTGCAACAACAGAACGAGACTCGGTTCTAATTACATCCATCATAATATATTATTGGCTTAGGCCGCATTTTGTTTAGGGGACAGCAAAAGGATAACCCAAGTTATAACATCTTCCGTCAAAGGCTACGTACACTTTTGAGAAGAAATAGAAATTCCCGTCCATCCGTGTTGTTCTAAAATCCCTCACTTTGTTTCATTTATTCAGAGTCATTACAATTAACCCACTAATGTTAAAGCAAACGTAAAACTATTTTGGTGATCTATTATTCCAGGATATAAGGATAAACCAGAGATATAAAAGTTATCCGACCTAAATTTGTCCCCAAAGGAGCCAAAAGTAGTTATCTGGCCTAAATTTGTCCCCAAAGGAGCCAAAAGTAGTTATATAAGCTAAATCAATTTACTTGACGTAAGCTGTAGAGAGACATATACCTAATACCAAGGATCAATGCTGCTTCTCTTCTAGTCATTTGCCGCTCGAATCCACCAGGGTAAAACCTCCGTACCTGAGGAACCGCTGCACGAGCACTAAATGCTTGCCATGCCTGAATCATGTATCTGCCTCCCATAGCAGCTGCTGCTACGGTTAAACCAGCAACTAAAGGAGTCGTCTGAATTGGCAAAGGCGGGGTAAGGAAAGAAGAGAGAAGAAATTAGTAAGTTTACATCGCAAAAATAAATGATGATTACAAACAATGATAGATTGCCAAAGAAAGTGTTCACTAAAGAAATGCAGGACGATAGCAACCGTGGAAAAACTGGAGGTCAGAAAAGGATGTTATACAAGAATTTTTTCACACATTGCACGAGGAATAACTTCTTACCCAGAAAAAATCCTTTTTTTCGCATTTGATTTCAGATATTGCAGGGATAAACTCAATGGTAAAGTGAAAAACTAGAAACAAAGTGAGAGGTAGCACATCACGAAGATGGATGCATTAGTAGTACAGGATTTTCTTCCAACTAAAAAGTGCCTTTTAAGTCATCTGGCAATCCATTAATGCAAGCACAAGCACAAGCACAAACACAAAACTGAACGCATCATAAGATAGATAGAGGAAATAGCATAGAAAGACACAATAACATGTCACATTTTACTTCTTCTAGTATAATGCAGGAACTACTAATTCATCAAAACTTTGGAGATGAGCTACCCCTCACTTTCTCTCTAATTCTTTACATGTTTACTTTGAAATAAAGTAAGGAAAAAGAACATGACAAATGAGATAATGAACAACAAGAAGAACAATCTAAAGGTGTTCAATACTTCTAACATTCTATATAAGTATTAGCCCAACATCAAAACTATACAGATGATTTCACAAAGCAGATACATACAATCAGCAGGGGAATTACTACAAGCGACCAACTACGGAAGCCCATAAAATGCCAAGCACATCATCATAAACATTAAACAAAAACTAAAATCATGGTATGGTTTTTATCAAAGCTAAGCAACGAATTATCGAAAATTAAATCACACCACAATCACCAAACAATAACACATTGGAGAAAAGCAATCGAAGTAGACACTATGAACGCCTATCAAACGGTTAGTGGGCATTGCAACGAAACACAAAATGCACCATTTGAAAGACTCAGAATTGAAGCATCTTACCATGAACTGAGCTAAATCCACTCACACCGATCCGTGAAATCTTAGTAGCTGCAAACAAAGAACGCAAGTTAGACCAATAAAAACGCACAAAGAGAGAAAAATAGCTTGCATATACACTCAAACTTGAAGAAAAGCTTATAAAAAGCCAATAAAAATCACAATTTTGATGCTACAAACTCCGTGTAATAGCACTTAGTTCAACATAATGTGATCAAAAGCTAATCGAAATTTCGAAAAGAGAGAGATCGAATACCTTAAACTCCGCGCGCGTGCGCGCGCGCGCGAGAGAGAGAGAGAGAGAGAGAGAGAGAGAGAGGTGTTGTGGAGGAGAAGCGGAGAAAAGGTGGGGTTTTTTATTTTTAATAACAGGGATCGTTGTAGGCTTTTGCTTTGGCTCCAAGAAAGAGAAATTGGCGGTGCGCCGCCTCTCGCGGATTTTACAGGAACCGGAAATGCGTTACAGGGAAATAGGACATTTCGAGGAGTTGCAGAAGACATTTGGGCCGTTGATCTCGGATCGGACGGACGTACGAAGATCAGATATCTTGGACCAGTCCTTTATCGGACAACGGGAGCGAATTCTCCTACTACATCAGTCGTACAAAATTGCTACAACCAAACACGTGGCGATATTCTACTGGACACTATGTCGGAGAAGTCGGTGATCGGAAGGATGTTTTGCCGTTTTTACTGCGACTCCGTGACAATATTTTTAAGTCGGTGGCGCAACAGCTTGAATTGCCGCTTTCATTTTATTCTAGTCCCTACTCCCTAGTTTTTTTTTTTTATTGTTTTTTTTTAATAATCAACCAGTAATGTTAAGATCAATAAGAATAAATTGGTTCACATGTTTCATATTATGCGCCGAACTCAAACACGAACGTGACAAAAAAGAACATGAATGTAGCAACATTGGAGAAGGCATTTTTAGAATTTTACAATTTGAAGCATATATGATGCTTAAAGAAGAGATTTTTGAATCAGTTTCTTAAAATGATGCAGCTGCAACATGCAAAAGAATAAAAGGGGGGGCAAAAAAATCTCTACACATCCACAGGTACATTCACTTATATAAATAAGAGTTACAAAAATAGCTGCCTCACAAAATCATCTCACAACAGAAACCTTTTTATTGGTTTCAGAATCTCATACAGAGTAGCAAACACCTTTATTCTGCAATTCCCGATAGTCGGCAAAATGAGATTTGTTGCAATAAATAGGCTACAAGTAGCATCAAGTTAGAGAGAATCACCTCTGTTCTCAGTAGCCCGAACTGATCAGCCGCCAATTTAGCATATCCGAGCTACGCCCATTGACTTTCGCTTTCTCGACAATCGAATCAGAAAGAATTCTCTCCTTGTTTTAGCATTACAAGATGCCGCCATGACTATTACAAAGAGCTCCCAGCATGAGGAAGATCATTAACTGGTTGGGTTACAACAGGAATATCCAAGCTGCTTCCCTCGGCATCGGGGGATATTTCCCTCACATCCGCAATCCTCACATTTGATGATGATTGAAGATTATCCCACTCGGCATCGCCAACTGTACGTATTTCAACTCCTTCAGCTGCAAACTGGACTGCGCTCTCCTCCTCAGAAACTAAAACCGATCTCGAATCACTTACGCAAGCTTTATCCACATCATCCTCTGAAGAGTCCGCACATTTTGTTGATGAAGGAGAAATATCGGTGTAGGAGCACAATTCGGATCTCTCTTCACAGATCTGTCTTGAATTACTTTGTTGTCTGTCGAGAAATATGTAATCTAGTTCTGATTAACTTCAAAGATGGAATATTTATTATTCTATTCATGCAATCTACATGTACAAAAATAGAACTTGGAGACAGTTTGAATTGTACTTTAGAAACAAAAGAAATCCTATAGAGCACATGAAATCATAAAGCAAACCTCTCGACTTGTGATTGCAAAACTTTCACTAGGGCAAGGAGTTCTTCCTTTTCTGTTGCTGCAGACTGTAGTTTTTCTGCAGCTTCCTTAATACGAGTTTCGGCATCTGCTTGTGCAACCCTAGATTTTTCTTCAGCTCTAATAACAGCTGCTTCCAAAATCACCGCACGTTCTCTAGCTTTTGCTAGCTCGAAGCGCCATTGTTGTGCTTCTTGAACAGCAGAATCTCTTTCTTTCAGAAGAAGCTCTTTCTCTTTACTAAGGACTATAGCTTTTTCTTCAAACTCTCTTAACTGAAAATACAGTAGCAAATTCATTAGCATAAGAAGATACATTCTCTTTCATGTACAAACACAAGAAACTAGCACAACTTATTTGCTTGAACACAAAGTGGAAAAATGCAAGTAAAGCCTCTTCTATTAGTGACTAAGTTGTATGTCACCTTAATTGAAGATGACTCTAGTCGTTGATGCAAATCCATTTTCAGGTGCTCAAGATGTGCATGTACAAGTTTTCTCTCTTCATCCATTGAATGAGCTGCAGAAGCAGCAGCTTCAGCAGCCTCTGCGGTCTCCATTAGTTTATCAGCTATATCTCTAATGGTGGAATCTCGAGCTCGAATATCCTTAGATAACTGTTGTAACTCCTCATCTTTCACTCTAATGGTCTCCTGTAGAAAATAAATATAGAGCACCAAAATTCACACAAAAATTTTGAAGGAAGCATTTTTAATCAGGCCTATCACTTCATGATGTCAGCAGCTGCTTACTAAAAGCCAACTAATACTATTACTAGCTCAGTTGTTAGTTTCCAGTTTCTCCTCCCAAGGAAAATTTGACGCTAATGAACAACATGGAGTGCCGAATGACTATAAATTTAATAAAGCATATATCAAGAAAATCGTTTCCACAAACTAAATAAATCCACATTTCTTCACACGTCCATCATCTGTTTACTCTTTAGGAGCCCCTTCAAAAACAAGCAAAGATGTTCCAATCCTTAGAATGTCCATTTAACTACTTGCTTGCCACTTAAGGCCTGTTTTTGGGTTGAGTCGAGCTTCTGTAAAAGTTTTGTTCGAGTACAGCTCTTCAAAGCAGTAATAGTTTTTCCAAAAAAAAAAAAAAAGAAAAAAAAAAAAAAACCCTTTATTTACCACTTCTTGATGTAACAGAAGCAAAAGCTTCAAATTGGAATTTTTTCTTCTGAACCTAAAAAGCTAAAGTTGGCTTCCCATCACGACACAAACTACCAATCACCTGCTCTCAAAAGTATGAAAGATGTACAAAAGAAGCCAAACCCAACAGGCACTATTATCACATGGAGGCCAATGAGACCATGATCCAATACTCACTATTCAAGAAATAAAGAAAATTGAATTTGAGTGCAAGAAGTTTAGGTAATAACTAATCTAAACAAAGTTAAAAGAAAAGGCACACCTTCATGATCGTCAGATCATCTAAATGACCTTCACATGTCTTATTTGTCACAAAGTTTACAGCTGCTCTCATAGAAATCTTCATTGCTGCCTCTATTTCCTTCGATGCTTCCCTTGCGTTTGCATTAGCAGCAGCAATTACGGTAGTAACTGTTCCAAATTTGGAAGAACCACTCCCGGACAATGAATTCACTGCTTCTTTATGAGCCTGTAGTACCAATTGAGTCGCACTGTTTGACAAGCAAGAATCTCAGAAACTAGAGAAAGATAATGGATTATCAGCTACAACATATATTAGCAAAGAAAATATACCCATAACAAGCTTGCAAGACACAAAAACTACAGTACAGTGCATTGTAAAACAAAATAAAAGTCACAACCGATACACAAGCTTACTGTAAAGTGGATACCCAAGCTCTTGCAGCACCGGGAGTTTCAGCGCAAAGGAAATAATCATTTTTCTGTGGAGTTCCAATATCTGGCAATTTAGTTAAGAGATACCAGAAGGGCGATCTTACAAAAAATTAGTATAATGTAAGAATGTTACATAAATACAAACAGATTAAAGCGGAGACAAAGTCCAGCCATTTAGAAGGCAAAGCATACGGATACAGAAACAGCAGCCATCATATTTCGGCGATCCACTGCACAAGTTAAACAAGAAAGTTTCAAAAGGCCGTTTGGCATTTGCTAGATAGCAATGACGAATTCTAATATGACAAGCAAAGAAGCAACTACATACTGGAAATTCACAGGGGACAATGTGATTGTGCTCGTTGAGTCAAATATGATATTTCCCTTAATAACTGCTGCATTTCTCCCAGTCCTACGACATAAATAAGATAAAATATTCACCAAGTTTCAAGTTAAGAACTTCCCAACAAAATGCGCCTGAATGCTGTACTTGTATTCCATCTTCCCACTAGTGGGGTCTAAGATCATCCAGCGCTCATTCCACTTCCTCAGCTATTAAAAGAAAAAAATAAAATTTAGCAACTAAATATTGGAATTGTAACAGCAAGTGCCAATCATAGCTATATTTAGCATCCAAAGGGAGAAATTAATAAGACCCATTTCAAAGTTAGCTGAATAGGGATAATGTATTAATTTTTTTTGAAAAAAAAAACAAGTACATGAGACTCCAACTACTGAGGATACAGCGAGGGTCATATATATGTACAATTTAAACTCACATTATAAAGTGTGTTTCTACAATTCGCACAAGTAACAACAATGGAGAAACTTTTAGACTCCCCTTGTAGATATCAGATATTAAACAGAACGAATGAACAACTGCTGTGAAATTAAATCCAATTCCAATTCCAATATCCAGCAGTTTTTGCAAGTTTTTTTTTCCTCCCATGTACATTCTTGTTGGTACATACTGCTGCTGAGGCACTTAATAATCCATTTACTTCTGTTAAAATTGATATTTTTGCTAATTATTTCATGTTTTTTTCTCGTGTGAGGTCAAATTATGCGCATATCATCTTTCTGTGAGCATGATTCATTGATTTCACACAAAGAAGAACCCCAGTAGGGCTCAATTTCACGGAATAAATTATGTTTGAACTCAGTGTCACTTGAATAATTAATGATTCATAGAGATCAAAGAGCAACCATTTTCATAACCAACAACTCTGATACTCCACTACAACATCATTTTAATACCCCGGGAGGCATCAATAGCATCAAACACATCCCCAGAAGCGAGAAGAAGAGAAAGATCACGGATCTTAGAGCACCAAAAAGAAAAAAGCAAAAAAAAATCAAAATTTTATCTTAAAAATCCCACCAAAGGAACCTGATGATCCAATTCCAACGAAACGCAAATGGATCGGTTGCCTCACCATTTCAGATCGCTTAAGAAGCGGGCCCTGGAGCAGAAACCTCCCTGAGGATGACGTAAGCTGTCGCTTTATCTTCTCCAAGCTACTCTCCGCGTCTCCAACTCTCTAAAAACACCATTTTTTTTTTCCTTTTTGGTAAAACCACAACAATGGCATGGATTTTATCTGAATGTGAAGTGATTGAGATGGCGAAAACCTACCGCGGTAGCTCCATTGGATGCCATCGGAGAGTGCGAGACGAGGAAATTGGGGTAGGAGAGGAAGAGAACTAGGGTTTTGGTATCGATTGGGATCGTAAATTAGGGAGGAGGGGGGGACGAGGGGGACGAGGGAAGGGTTTTGGAAAAGGAGTGTCGGGTTCGCTCCGAGACTTGCCAAATGGAGCCGGTGTTGCCAACGAGGAGAGTAAATTTATGGGTTTCCCAGAATGTACCCCAAAGCAAGGTTTTAAGTGCATGTCTGCACGGCCCTATCCACCGTGTTGTCACGTCTTGATAAGATCTGAGACACGTGCCGATGGCATAGTTTAAAACCCTCTATTCTTTAAATTAGTAAGTAATTTTTTCAATAAAGTTCAAAAAAATCTGATAAAAGGACATAATAAATAGTTAGAATATTTTGCTGTTAAAAAAAATAAATATTTCATACTATTATGTGTCGTACACAAGAATTTTTTTGACCAACACGTATCTGCACCACTCGGCACGCACCGTATCGTACCATGCCTGCAAGTTTCCGACAAGACTCAGCGCCACGGTGATGCCATGCCACATGCCCCAAAGTATAGTTTGCAACTCATTTATTCCACATGAGCCGTTTAATATAAGACCAAAGATTTAAGTGCCGAAGCACCGGGTCATACCAAAAATTTGTCGGCACGGTACGTACTGTATAGTGTTGATACGTGTCGGTCGCGAAAAATATATATTTGCCGACACGTAATGGAATAAAATATTTATTTTCTTAACAACCAAATATGTTAATTATTTATTACGTATTTTTATTAAATCTTTTAAATTTTATTAAAAAATTACTTATTAATTTCAAGAATATAGTGCTTTGAGTTGTGCCATCGGTACAAGAGCTGTATCGTACTGATATTTTGCTGGTATAATACGATATGAAAAATACAACCATACTGCACAAAATTATATTAACTTTTGCAATCTTTTTTTTTTTGAGAGTTAGGTAGCACGCTACCCGCTTCGTTTATTTCATTTAGAAATAAACTTAGTAAATGTGAATCAACTAGGATTCGAACTTGGGTCTCGCGTGCAACCACCAAACCCTTTGCTCACGGTCGGTAACTTTTGCAATCTTACTAAACACAAAAAGGGGTGATTCTATATATTTATTTTTGGTACAATAACTTTTAGTACTTCTAATATATCTAATTATTATTAGATAAAAAATACGTATACATATAAACATTGAATACTTAGTCTAAAATTTCTAAGAGAGAGATCACCAAAGTTACCATAAGAAAATCGATCAAAGAGCTTGTAAATAAATGATAAACTTTAAATACCACTCCCGTAGTTTCGCATTTTCTTACTTTAATACTATATGATTTAAAGTATATCAAATTAGTGCTCTATGATTTTATTTTATTTTTCTTTTTGTAAGCTCATCCATTAATATTTCGCTAAATTATATACAAAACACTCCAGATACCCTTTCTAGACATATCGAATATTTACTTTAGTAACATCTAGTTTTAACTTTATTACCTGATTTAACAAAATAATAATAATAAAATGGATAATAAAAAAAATAAAATAAAATTATGGGATATTAAATTGATACACTTTAAACCACACGGTATTAATGTGAAAAAGTGAGAAACCACAGAAGGAGTGGTGTTTGAAGTTTTCTCAAAAAAAAAAAAATAAATATACAACAACTACAACAGGAATTTTACTCGAAAGAAAACGCAATTCGTATCCATATACAGCAATTAAGCCACAAAGAGTACAAATTAAGCCACACTACTCTAAACCTCTTCTATTTACCTTTCTTTTTGTTTCCCCCACCTTATATATCCATCGACTTTACACAGGAACAAGAAAGAAAAAAAAGAAAAAGTAAAACCGCGTAGGAATGATCATAGATCGGGACAAACTCAGATCCTCAACGACGCTTGGACAATGTTTTCTTAAGCCCTCTTAAGATCTTTCCGAACCAGATCGTGTTCATGACAAACAGCACAAATGGCACCAGAAATGTCAGCACGTAACCGAAGATATGCATCTGAAGAACCTGTGGGAAATATAAAATAATAACACAAAGGTTATCAAAACATTTGGCGTATTATTATTATTCGCGACATCATATGAAGAGTGAAGATCAAGTACCTGATCATAGTGCAAATAGATGTGATGAAACAAGTAGACGAACAGCAGTATTCGCGCCACCTGCAAAATTTAGTACAGCAAATAGAAAAGCATTCTTTATAAAGCATGATTAATAGTATACGGTCCCGAATCCGCTAGTATGCAGAAAAATAAATGTCCGATTCAGTAAAACTATTTGACTTTTCACATGTCATCTTATATGGGTGTAATAATGTTATATCTCAATTACATCAGTTACTAGCTATTTTTCTTGTACTTGGCTTATGACATAATCTTAAAGTTCATACAACAAAAAGTCTAAAGAAAAACAACAACCAACTTACCAGCCATGTGATAAACATCACTATGCCGTTAACTAGATAGGCGACGGATCTTTTCATTCCTGCCGTGTCAAGAAACCTTCAAGATAGAAACAAGCAGATAAGTTAAAAGTGAAAATAACTTTTTAGTAGTGAAGCATCTATTTGGTTGCCTTAGTAATTTGTTTTATCCCCTTATACCATCTCAAGTTTATTTCTGGAGTGGTTGTCTCCGTGATGAGAACCATATAAGTGTACAACTGTCCTTCCCCCGACAACATAGCATAAACTATTGCAATTGTGGAAAGCATATGGTGGACAACCTGCATTAAAAATTATAATAATATTGGTTAATAATAGGTTACAACCAACTGTTTAAAACCATTTGTATAAATTATAAGTTTATAACTGCGCCACACATATAGGATTAACATGGGAAGGAATAAAATATTACTCTAATTAGATTTTACACTCATTGCTAAAATGATGCTTCGAAGAAGATTACTAACATATTCCATTCCACCGAGCGAAGGGAAGAGCCAGAATATCATTGCAAGGTCAGTGATGAAGTACCCAACTGAAACCTGCCGGAAATCAGATTGCACTCATAACATCAAGGGAAAGGAGAAAAAAAACAGCATCACATAGCCCCAAAAAATAAACTATTTATATATATATAGTTTGAGAGAGAGGGTCCGGCTACTATACTCTTATGAATACGATGGGCTTCGTAGTCGTTTTCGATGATAGAGCTTCCGAATTGACAATCCATACTGTTAAATATTATCTAGAACGTTTAAAACTTCCAGAAATCAAGTTTTAGAATTTTTTGACATTATTTATCTTATAATCAGAAGATCTTAAAATTGACAATTTTTAACGGTCGGTATGGGATACTTGTTAGTTTAACGGTGTAAAAAAATCGGAATCGGTTGAATTTTTGATAAAAAATTCTATTTACTATCTACATAAAGATCAATAACTCCAATCTTAAAATGAAAATTCGGATCATCTATTTTTAGTACGTCGTTCTATTTTGATCATTCATTTTATCCCCGCTTGATGGACTTTATTATGATTTCGAAAAATTACGAAATTTATTTTTTAAAAATTTCAAATATTCTAGATCATATTTAACGGAGTTGATCGTCGATTCGGAAGCTCCATCATAAAAAACAACTTATGAGTACAAAGAGCTCTATACTCATAAGAGTATAGTAGCTCTACTCTCTCTCTCTCTCTCTCTCTCTCTCTCTCTCTCTCTCTCTCTATATATATATATATATATATATATATATATATATAAATTGAGCTCCTATGTTTTTAAAAGTACCAAGTCATTGGTGCTTGGACTATATATATATATATATATATATATATATATATATATATATATATACCTGCAAAATCAGAATTTCCATATATATGCTCACGGCCTGCTCGGACTTCGGATGCATGAACATCTTGTTCAGCATCTCTTTTGTTTACTCAAGAGATTGGGTGATTAGTTGCCGGGGAATACTAAAAATTTAGATAAGAGGATAACATGAACGGCCATTGAGTCATGTTTATCCAAATATGATAAATCACATTTCAGGTGAAATGGATTATGACAAAAAAAAAAAAAGAAGACATATTTGAAAGGACTTTGCAGTAAATTAAAATCAAACTCCTAGACTGCAATCAGAAAAGAGAAATTGCATATTGCATAGCTATCACTGGGTAATGTATCTCAGCATTAACAGGCCTTAATAAACTTAGTTCTTAGATACACCTTTGAACTCGCAAAAACGCCCCCATTTTTCCAAAAGAAGATTTCATGCCTTGTCACAAATTGTCACATCGCATAGGAAGACAAACCGAAGATGGACACAAAGAAAAAAAAAAAAGATTGTAACAAAAGTGAAAGGCAACACTTACCCCTAACGAGAAAGTGGAGATATTCGAACTTCTAAGTGTAACTGGTCCTTCGAGGTGATCAGAGAACAGATCTGAGAAGAAGAGTAGGTAAAATGACATAATGGTGATAAAAATGGCATGAGCGCTGGACATGCCCCTGCAAAATGGTACAAGCAGATGTAAGTTAAAGAGTGTTGGATTTTCATAAGGTGTGGAGTGCAGAAAGTAATCAATTCTGTTCTCACCTATTGTTCCACTCCATTCGTTGGGCCTTCATAAGGGAATCATAGCCCTTGAAGTAAAATGAGCTGACTAATTTTGTCAAATCATACACCTGAGAAAGAAGAAAATAAACTTTATACTCGGAAAATATGAAAGCCGAATTGAGAGCAGTATCTCTATCGGAAGGCGACTAGAACTTGACTAGCAATCAACAACGTATCAAGCCAAACAGGTCAACATGAAACTAGCTATATATGGGGAAAACTTAATAACCATCTAGTAAAAAATTACAAGGTTCATATGATGATCATTAGAATTGTGATAAATCATTATTGTATTCCTTGTCATTCATATTTAATATTTATGCTTCCATTAGTCTGAACTAAGAAAAAAAAGAGGGCTAATTTGGTCACTCCTCATTACTTGCATTGGCATTTTGAAGCAATTTACAGCAGTTTTTCTCCAACCAGTTTATTTGCTTCCATTAATCACCAAGCTTCCTTTGGTAGTCGTAAGTTCGCAGATTACTTCAATTCTCATAAACAAACTCTTTAGTAGTTAATTATTAAACTATTGACTGCTAACCAACCAATTAATTTTTGTTTTTGATAGCTTGTTGAATCAACAAGTGAGAAGTCCTAGGAAATTCTTTTTCTATTACTTTAAAGTAGTTAGGGTAATATAAGAAGCAAGAATGAAATGCAAAATCATTTTCTTTATCTCCATTTCCACATCATCTTGTGTTTACCTCTCTACTAACAGTTCCTGCATTAAGAATCAAACTATATGACTCACACCATTATTAAATGAAACTGAAACTTACCACCTTGCACATGAAAATGCCACTCATTACGGAGGTGTATGGAACAAATGGATCTGCTAGTAAGTAGTCCCGGACCAGTGCCTCTGCTTGGTATTTATACGACTTAATTGTCATGGCCGAAGATTTAAAACCTTGCATCACAGAATATCGCTGTACCGAAGAGTCTAATCAGTGTAGGAAAGGAAAATAGTAGCAATACCATACATCTCAAACAAAAAATGAAAGAATCGGTTATAAAAAAAAAATTGCATGGAAACCTCCCTCAACTTAGTACGCTAAATTTTTATGAGCAATTCACTAAAATTTATTACTCCATTAGCTGTCAACCATTACCATTTAACAAAATTCGCAGTTCCATGAGCTGAGAAACATTCACAACAATTAAATACATTAGAATCACCATCACATTTAACAAAATCCCTAATTTTAAGAAATTAGACAGGTCCTCTCTTATATTTTCTACCTTGCAAATCCAAAACACACATTCATACTGAGATTGCAAACGATCAGCTCAAATTTCCTAATACCACAACTCTAAAATGCACAAACCCCATGCAGATCAAGCAAATCAAAACCCACAAGATCTAATAATCCACCAAAAAATCAAAAAAAAAAAAACATATACCTAAATCCTGAAACAAAGATCGGAATCGGAGAAATCTCCTCCAAAACAAACCCAAAATGGGCAATGCCCTAATTCACGAAGCAATAATGGCTCAAACGCATCATATCATAGATCAAAACGAAGATCTAGAGGGAGAGAAATGGGTAAAGAGCGATTACCTTTGAGTGTGGGAACGGGATTTGGAGGAGAAGCTACCAGATTGTGGGAGCGAACTCCGTCGCCATGCTCACATCAACGGATCACAACAATTTTTTCTTAAAAAGCCAAAAAAAATGGGGGAAAAAAAGAGAAGAAGAGTCACGAGGGAAATGCCACGCCCAAATAGAACAAGGCTCTCACGAAAGCTGTTATGTGGTGTGATTTATATATTAGGTTTAATTTCATGCAGGTCCCTACAAATATAGTAAATAACAAATATATCCTTATAAAGTTCAATTTTTATATATTATTTCCATAAAAACCTTTATATTTTTAAATATGTTCATTTAATTTGTTATCGTTAGAGAACCGTTTATATTTTTTATTTTGTCATCACAAATATATACCTTCAAAAATCATAACAATATAATATAAAGGGATAAAAATATCAAAAATTAATTAGGATTAAGTATTTAACCTATGATTAATAAAAATTTTCTAACGAATTATAACGGCAGAGATATGTTTAAAATCATAGTACTTTTACAAAAATAATATATAAAAATTAAATTTTATAAAAATATATTTATTATTTACTGTGTTTATATAGACATGTATGAAATTAATCACATATATTATGTATGGCTAAATTACAGAAAACCTTCCTGTAATAACTCGCTTTTTTACTTTTCTTCTGACATTTAAAAATCTACACTTTGCCTATTGTAAACTAAAAAAATGTTCACAGTTACGATATGTAAAATGACCATTTTGCCCCCTCGCCATTTTCGTCTTCTTTCTTATCTTCTTCAGCCAGCCCTTCGATCGACCACGATTCCGACCTCAATCAGCCACAATTTCTCTTCATTTCCTTCTCCACCTGCTCTCCTTCTCCTCCTGCACCCTCGCCGCCCCACGATTTCGACGACGGTAAGGAGAAAATCGAGATGAGTGTTGATGGAGAGGTAGGCAAGACAACGAGGGCGGAAAGCGAGGCGGCGGAGGAGGACGAAGGGGGATGTGGGTGAGGGCGAGGCAGTGGAGGATGGCGAGGCGGCGCAGAGGTGAGCCGGAGGGAGGCGAAGCAACAAGGAAGAGGGCGGAAGGATATTTTCGGCATAAAAAATATTTTATAACGAAATCCTGGCTGTAAGGGGTGAAGTGCACATTTTTTATTTACAATGGGGCAAAGTGTAGATTTTTAAATGTCGAAAAAAAAAGTAATAAAGCGAATTATTATAGGGATTTTTTTTGTAATTTAGCCTATTATGTATCTCCACTACTTTGGTTACTCGTATAATTTGCACAGAGAACCCTTGACTATTAAATGACATTTAATATTTAGGTCTGTTTGGTTGGTACATTGGTTGAGTACCTATGCTAAAATTTAATTTTGGTCCTCCGCTTCTAACATGGGATGTCACCAGGTCGAATTCATTGCGAGTTTCTAAAAATACAAATCCGAACCCACCATCAAATCTAAAATATGAATTTTGAATTTGAATCCGAACATTCAAATCTGAAAACGATTATTTCACTTTACCGTATTTCAAAACATATTATATTAAATCTATTTTTTTAATTATAAATTTAAATATAACGTTAAATAATTATATATATGTTATATAATGTAAAATTTATTCGAGTTCGAGTTCGATACAGATAAAATTCATATCCGAATCCAAATCTGTTAGATTTTTATTTTTTTATACATTTATTTTAAACTATATCTATTAAGCATCAGATAAATTAATTCTACTTGGATAAAATTTTAGATATCCATATTTATCAACGTTCCTAGATTCAAATACTTTGATCTTAAACTTTAATTTAAATCAAATTTTAGTTCAGATATTTTACATTATTATTATTATAATTAAGGAACTAGGTGGTATACTATCAATAACACAAAAGCGTTTGGTGCTATTAGATTTTCGCCCATGGATGAAAAAATAAATGGTTAGGATGATATGGGTCATACAGGGTTGAGTAAGTTATTGATTTAATAGTTTAATCTAACGGATAAAAATAGTCAAAGTGTTAAATCTAACGGTGAAAAACTTGATAGTATCCCAGTCGGACTCATAATTAAGTTTTGTGATATAATTTAGCTGTCTAAATGCCAATATATTATTAATGTGGCAGTGATGCGTTAGTATTATGATTAATGTTATAACAATAATCAAAACAACAAATCACTTTCATATTTAATATACTTAATTGAATTATAAAACTTAATTACAATAAGTAAAATTTTAAGTCAGAAAATTATAATGCATTAATATTTGATGACCACAGTGTGACAAGGCGACTTATAGATTGAGGATAAACAATGTAATTTAGTCTAATATATATATATATATATATATATATATATATATATATATATATAGAGAGAGAGAGAGAGAGAGTCCCATTTTGACGTCATCGATAAAGACCACGACGGCTATCAAGTTTTCCACCGCTGGATCCACCCTTTGATTATTTTCACCGTTAGATCGATCTATTCAACCAACCACCCACTTAACCCTAGGGATCCACATCATCCTAACCACACATCTCTCAATCCAATGGCAAAAATTTGGTAGCACCAATGACTTGCTATTAATAAAGATAAGAAATTTTTATTATATATATATATATATATATATATATATATATATATATATATATATATATATATATATATATATATATATATATATATATATATATATATATATTACTAAAGTACTATTTAAAAAGTAAAATTAATAAAGATATTATAATATTTTCTTTCTGCAATTTTTATAAAGAAAATGAAGTTTTATCTGCACTTTAGCAGCACGTTACATTCCTGCAGTACAAATTTTCAAATCTTTTATTACTGATTATTTCATAAAAAAATAATTAGAGCTACAAAAAAAAAAAAAAAAAAAAAAAACAACATTTAACTGACATTTTTAACGATTTTTGATAATTTTGTTTTACTAAAACATTCCTTCTAAATCTTATTTTAAAGATAAATTTTTATATCGATCGTCCCCGGCGCAAATGGCAAAAGATTTAGTGATTGATATATTCGAGATTTCAAGTTCGAATTCTAATTTATTCATATTTTTATTGAAAAAATAAACGAAGCAGAATAACATACTATCTTTCTACGAGAAAAATAAACAAGTTTTTATTATATTTAAGAAAATGACACTTTTTAAAATACTAGGGATTAAAAGCTCTCTCACCAACCAGGTCCGACTAACCCATTTGGGCCCCATTATGAATTGACTAGCGAACTAGTAGTGGGGACATCTAAACGATAAAGAATCTATACATTTATTAAAAGTTCGGTTCTAACAGGTGACGTGTCGTGTTCTCCTCTCCTCACGCGGGCCGATCCCCGCCCCACTCTTTGCGATCCGTTCGCTCACGTGCCGCCCGCCCCACCCGTTTCCTTTTTAGATCGCCTCAGATCTGCTGAGTCCTTGGCAGGATTGGCTCAGATCTGCTGAGTCCTTGGCAGGATTGGCTCAGATCTGGCTTCTGGTGCGCCGTATACCCTGTCGCGCACATTGCTCCTGTAAACCCCACAGGGTTCGGAGGTTTGTCGCCTTCTCCTATGGCCTTGTCCTCCGCTGCCCGTACACATCCTCCGACGGTGTGTCAGGGATCCCGATGCCTGTACGTGGCCACCGTTCATTTCCCCTGCGGGCGGTGTCCATCGGGTCCCTTGCGTCTCTTCATCCCTGTCCTTCTTCCCTCTCTACTGTCGTCGGTGCCGCCGGAGGTGGGTTGCCTGATGTCACTCTTGCTTTATGATGGAATGCCTGTACATCTCTGTACTTTCCCGTTCTTCTTCCTCTTCCTCCTCCTCCTCCCCTCAGCGTATGGTTGCGCTTCCCTTTTGGTAATTGGCTATAAATACGCCTGTATCCATACAGAGGGGCTGCATTCTGCTTGCCCTCCTCCCCCCTTTTTTTTTTTTGAAGCATTGTTCCGGCTAACGAGGAATCATGGAAAAATAGACTGTATTACAGTATCTATGTATCTTTAGATCTATATATAAAAAAGCTTGAGGGAATAAAAACCTTTATTACCGTATATATAGATATATAGATATATTAAAAGTTCAGACTGTTTACCCTTTCAATTGCGTCGCCTGATTTTATCGACTTCGGCTCAAAGATTGGCTTGGAAAAAAAAGGCTTCCTCCTGTACCTTCCCTTCTGCACCCTCATTATTTTTGGTGAATTGGACGGCGTTATGCTCGTTTATAAATAAAGGATGGATAATAAGATTAGGATTCGACCCTGCGTCGTTTGTTTTAAGATAAAGATCCTTTATCGAGTATTGAACTTTCTAAATGACGTATTAATTTTGATACTACATAGAGAGGGTTTATGTGATTAGGGTTTGTGAATCATCACCCCTAAGAACATAGGAATTAAAATCCAGATCTCTTAAAAAAAATAAAAAATTATGTACACTAATAACTATGCTAGTAGTTGGGTATTCAAAAATATTAAGGGTGTGTTTGGTTAGATGTAAAAGTGCTATGAAAAAAATTTCTGCTGAAAATTCTTTTTCCCATGTTTGGTTAGCTGTAAAATTTTTTTTGGAAAACTACTTCTACAGATTCTTGGAAAAAGGGGTCTCTTCGTTTTCCACTCGCCGGCCGCGGAAAACGAAAACTCAAAGCCACAAAAATCGCGGCTCATGCTTTTGAGCATGCGCGGTCCACGAGGATCCTAGCCTCGTGGACCGCGTGAGAGTGAGTCCACGGGGTCACCTCATGGACCCGTGGACTCTCTCCCCTCTTATATGTATATATATATATATATATATATATATATATATATATATATATAATTTTATTATTTAAATATATTTTTGTGTAATATTTTATATTTTATATTTTATATATATATTATTTATAAATACATAATAATTTATTTTTCCCTATTAAATATATATTATTAAATATTATATTACATAATTAATGTATAATATATATCAATAATTATTATATATAGATAATATTTATAATATATTCAATAAAAAAAAATATATATAATAATTTTTTATTTATAATTTTTTTCTTTCAACCTAACAACAGTAAACAAAAACTAATAATATATTTAATTTATAAATATAATTTTAATAATAATATATATAGCCTAATAAATAATATAAATTATAAATAAATAATAATAATAATAATAATAATAATAATAAAATATACTTTTTCCTTTCAACCATTCAACCAAACAACTATAACTGAAAATTAGTTTTCTTTTCCTACAAACCAAACACGAAACTACGTAAAACAATTTTTCCACCGAAAATTTTTTTCCACTGAAAATTTTTTTTCCTAATTTTACGTCAAACCAAACAGCCCCTAAGTCTTAATTTTGTTGTTGATTTTTCTATGGGCTTCACAAAGAAAACGGGCTATACACATTCATGCTGCAGAGAATTAAAAAAGCCTTGTACTGAGAGGAAAAAAAAAAAAAAACAGTAAACTTCAAATACCCTACTGTAGTTTTATATTTTTCTTATTTTAATATTTTGTGGTTTAAAATATATCAAATTAGATCTATGATTTCACACTTTTTTATTTTAATACCCTATGATTTAAAGTGTATCAAGTTAATATCCTATTATTTTTTTTTATCTCTTTATTATTTATTTCGTTAAATTAGTGACAAAATTAAAATTAAAGGATACTAAAATAAAGATTCGATAAATTTAGATAGGGTATTCAAGTTTTTTATATATAATTTAACGAAATTTTAACAAAAGGAAAAAATAATAGTGACAAAGTTAAAACTAAAGGATACAAAAATAAATATTCGATAAACCTAAATAGAATATCGAAATTTTTTGTACATAATTTAACGAAATATTAACAGAAGATCCGGCGAAAAGAAAAAAATAAAACCGCGTGCTACTAAATTGATGCACTTTATATCATACAGTACCAAAGTGAGAAAGTGCAAAATCATATGATTGTTAAACTATTATTATAATATTAAAGTGAAAAAGCGTGAAACTATAAATGTGGTATTTGAAGTTTTCCAAAAAAAAAAAAAAAAAAAAACAAGGAGTTGGGGCTCATGGATAACGTGGTAGAGCGGGTCCACGGGCTAGAGCGAGCGGATAAAGTCGACAACCCGAGCGACCATCTCGTCGGCGGCGACCCCTTCCTCGGTGGTGTCGACGACGAGCCGCGCCACGTCGTCGCCCACCTCGTACTCCGCGCGCCCCTCGTACGCCTCCACCAGACTCCTCAGCTCCCCCCACGTCCTCGGCTTGTGCCACCCCTCTCCTCCTCCTCCTCCTCCTCCTCCTCCTCCTCTGCGGCGGAGGCGGAGGCGCCGCGCTCCTCGAGGCGGCGCCGCCACTCGAGCTCGCGGCCGGGCCGGCACTCGACGATCGCGATGCGGGCGCCGCCGCAGCGCGAGGCGGCGCGGCGCAGCGCGGCGAGGTGGGCGGCGCGGGAGAGCGGGGAGTCGACGACGACGGAGAGGCCGAGGCGGAGCTGGGTCTCGGCGACGCGCCACAGCACCGCGTACGAGAGCTCGTTGAGGGATGCGGCGCCCACTCCCACTCCCCCTCCTAGGGTTTGTGATTGAGATTGGGATGGGGATGGGGATTGGTGGAGGGGGAGGGTGCAGTCGCGGACGTCGTCCTTGTCCAGGAGGGGAGGCGGAGCGCCGCGGCGGCGCCGCGGGCGAGCGTGGATTTGCCCGTCCCCGGGTGGCCCTTCATCGCCACGATCAACGGCCGAGAACGATCCCCCATTGCTGCGGATGGATTTTCCCATTCATTCATTACATTACATTATTATTACTATTGCTTTTTTTTTTTTTTATCATTATTATCCGTACGAGCATTTTGGCTTGAGAATCTAAGGTTGGAATATTTGTAAAAAAAATCAAAAAAAGAATAAAAATTTGCAGGACCCCATGGTCCCCATCCACCCAAACTTTTTTCATTTGTTGTATTTTATTTTAATGTTGAAAGCGACCATAAACACAACTCAATAATTATCACCACCTACTACTGTACCACAGATGCTAAACTGCTGTCCTGTATTTATTGTGAAATTTGTTATAAATAAAATTTGAATGTGTTGTTTAATGAATGTTTTAACTTTTGTCAAATGTTTTTTTGTTTTTAAATAGATAAGTTACACTACGGCTTCGTTTCGTTTATTTTATTTATCAATTTTTATCAAATATTGATAATTAAAATTGTTTCTTATTCTTATATTTATCCTATCCACACACTGCTTTGGAACGCTCGTGTAGAGAGCAAGAAACAATAAGAAACAATGAGAAAAACAAAACTGCATGAACGCGCTCTTCATTTTCACGCCCACTTTGCCATGAGGGACATCAAGCCGGCGCCGGAGAGCACTGCGGTGTAGCCGCAGAGCTGGAGCCGGACGCTGCTTTGGAGCTTCGGCCCCATGAAGTCCACGGAGAGGAGGTCGACGAGCGCCATGTAGTTCAGGAGCCCGGCCGAGGCCGCGTTCAGCACGCCCTCGACGATCAGCGCCGTCGAGCTCGTGCTGCTGTACACCTTTGACACCGCGATGCCGAGCACGATCCCGAACGGGGTCGTCGTGGCGAAGAAGAACACCAGGATGGCCCTCATCTTCATCCCATACTCTGCCTGCAAACCAAAAGTTGGATATCCAAATAATCAAATTCAAATTCAACTTTAAAATTCAAATTCAAATTGCATGTATATGAACAATTACCCTAGAAAAAATAAAAATTCAGGCCCGGCCGGCCCAATACAGTACTGGTTAGGTCAAGCCCAATGCAGAAAATTTGGGTTCGATTCAGGTCATCAATTTCTTTGGTTTGTTTCAATCTGACCCTATCCGGCCCAGTTTGATCATATTCTTAGTTCATCGGTTTTTACTTTTGAGACTCAGAAACTCATTCCAAAATTCTATCGAAGCAGTAGGAATTAGTTCTACGAACAACTGGGTACCTGGAGGATGCAACCGCCGAGGCCCATTCCTTCAAACATCTGGTGGAAGCAAAGAGCAGCTACCAAGGGCCTAATGGTGCACGGATTCTGCGAGGCTCCCATGGAAAGCCCTATCACGACCGAGTGCACCACTATTCCCATTTCCAGTACCTACACAAATCAATCATTAATTTGAACTTGGTAATTATTTCAGAGAAATTTAGCTTGAAAACTAAGTGCTCTTCAATCTTCGTATAATAACCTGAGCTATAATGCGATTCCTTCGCAACCGCTCCGATTCAATTGCAACACCATCCTTGCCGATCACGGAGATCTCCCTCGCCCCCTGGAGGGCGATCTCGGCGGCGCCGTGGCCGCCATTGCCGATCTTGTAGCAGCTCAGCATGAGCGAGTCGATCATTAGGGTTACGACGGCCGCGAGCATGGCGATGAACGTGGTGAAGGGGAACTTCGCCCAGGGCTCGTCGGGGAGGCACGGGGACCGGAGATCGTCGAAGGAGTCGGGGAGCACGTGCATGTAGCCCGTGGCGAGGATGACGCCGGAGGCGAAGGCCTTGACGAGGACGAAGAGGTCGCGGTCGGGGCGGAGCGCGGGGACGGAGCGGGAGACCAGGGGGAGGCACACCCCGACCATGCTCGCCACGAGGATCGACGCGATCGCCACGACCTTGAGCCGGAGCGCCGCCGCCGAGTCGTGACACCCCCCGCCGCGCTCGGCCGCGGCCGCGTCGGCGCAGGCGCCGTCATCGCCGGAGACGGCGTTGGCGGAGGTGAGGAAGAAGAAGAAGAAGGGGAGGAGGAGGAGGAGTGTTAGGGCGGTGGCCATGGCGGAGTGGTGTGGGAAGTGAGTGAATGCTCGGGGGTGAGGGGTTTTATAGAGTTTTTAGGAACCCGGAAAGCGGGAAGCGAGAGATGAAATGTCTAAAATGCCCTTGGGATTTGTTCGGGAGTTAAGCGGGGGGCTAACGGAGTAGGGAGGGGTGTTTTGGGTATTGTAGGCCGGAGCGTGTGAGCCTCGTGGGGTCCACGGGTCGGAGAAGGGAAGTGGCGAGGCGGGAAATGTGGGAAGCGTGTGGGAAGTGAGCGGGCTTGAAGTGGCGGAGGGTGACTGTTCGCCCAGCTAAAATTCGGTTTGAAAATTTTCAAATTACTTAATTTTTAAATAACATTTTTAAAATTTATAAATAAAATTTTTAAAATTTATTCCTGTACTACAAAGTTTTAAAATTTTTTTTAAAAAAAAAATTCTATTCTCTATTCTAATCTAAGAGTTAGGTTGAGTATGAAATTAATCCAAAATTAATACAAGCTTCACTAATAAGAACATGAAAAAAAAGGTGCTAAAACTCATTATTTTGAAAACTTCAAAATTTAAAATGTGCTTATTTTTGTGCTACCTATTAATTAATGTAATGTATATACAGTGTATACAGTGTATAGAGTATGCTCACCTTCAAAACGAGGAGTGAAGGCGCTTCGGATTTTAACGCAACAGCACCAAAACACTCCACGGCTACTTCTCGACGCTCGAGGGCTTCGTCAAGGTTCAGTAAACTGCGCCGCTACCTACTAGGGTAACGGATAGGCTTAGGGTTTCATACTCAAGGCCATGGACAAGATCTGGGAGG
Source organism: Aechmea fasciata (assembly GCA_025177825.1). Classification (NCBI taxonomy): domain Eukaryota; kingdom Viridiplantae; phylum Streptophyta; class Magnoliopsida; order Poales; family Bromeliaceae; genus Aechmea; species Aechmea fasciata. The sequence continues at coordinate 8,607,379 of CM045946.1, forward strand.
ACGCCGTAGCCGCGGCCCTCAAGCCACCCACCTCCGCGGCGCCGCCGCCGCGAACCCTAACCCTCGACAGCGCTGTGAAGTGCTCCAACGGTCGCCTCCCCGCGCCGCCGCTCCTCGAGCGGTTCCCGTCGCTCGAGCTCCTCTCCCTCGCCAACGTTCGCCTCTGCACGCTCGAGGGGTTCCCGCGCCTCCCGCGGCTCCGGCGCCTCGTCCTCTCCGACAACCGCGTCGCCGGAGGGCTCGCCGCGCTCGCCGCCGCGGGGCTCGCTGCGCTCCGCCACCTCGACCTCTCCAACAACCGGATCGCCGCGGCCGAGGACCTCGCCCCGCTCGCGGCTCTGGGGCTCGAGTCCCTCGATCTCTACGAGTGCCCAGTGACGAGGGTCGAGGGTTACAGGTCCAAGGTGTTCGGGATGATACCGTCATTGAAGTACCTGGATAAGATCGATGCGGATGGGAAGGAGAGGTTGGATTCGGACGATGAGGAGGAGGATGAGGAAGAGGACGAAGAGGTGGATGAGGAGGAGATCGACGACGAGGAAGGAGAGGAGGAGGAAGAGGAGGAGGAGGAGGAGGATGGAGAGGGCGAAGACGATGAGGTGAGATCTAGTTTTCTTTTCTATCCAACTATCTTTAGCTGCATTTGATCCTGCTACAGATCTGTTTAGTTTAGTCCTTCATTGCTGCGTTGTGTGAACCTATTGCATGTATTTGACAACATAATTTACCCAGAAAATCCAGGGTTTGTTATTTTCATTTTTCCCTTCAGTCGAAAGCTCATTTGCTAATTAATTACTCGTTTGATATACCAAATAATCATGAAGAACAAATTATCTATATAATTTTCTATTGTAAAACTTTAAACTGGTAGATTTTATTATAATGTGATGTGCCTAAATGTTTATTATTACTAGTAGCAATAGTTGTATGTTTATTTGCTCAGCTTTTAGCAGATGTTCAATTCATATGCTCGCATTTCCCATTTACAAATTCACAAGATCCCACCATCCACACTTGTCATGTGTTCTTCGCTTGTTTGGATTGGCTAGCCAATTTGGTAATTTACTATTAAACAGTGTTTTAATGCTCTCTTGTTTTACTAATTCCTTTTACACTAAAGAAGTTCTTTCTAGGTTAATGCTATCTATGGCTAAACAATTAGAGTATATATTTGATTCTTTAACTATTGTTGGGTAATGCCGCCACTCTTAATCTAACAAGCTTGCTGTTTGGGTGTGATTTTCAGTTTATATTTGTTTATTGTTGTTCCATTCTTTCATCAGATTGGGTTTTACTTCTGTACAACCTGTCCTGAGCCTAAAAGACGAGGCAGGTTGTTTTAGGTAAACTTGTCAAGATCTAAAACTTTTTTGAAGGCAACAAAGAGGATGAACAGCTGATCCCACTTATCATAGAATGGGGTCCTAATTTGAGTTGAGTAAAACTAGAGTATGAAGCTGAACAAATATGCAGGTATAGTATGTTCTCACTTCTCACCTACTCCAGAGCCCCAAATGACTAGGGCAGAACTGTAAAGAAAGATATGATGAACTGCAGAATTGAGCCGATATGCAGAATTGATTCGTTTGGGAAAATTTAGATAATCGGCAGATCTCACTCCTATGCTGCCGCAATGTTTTGAGTTAGAATATCTTTTCGTTACTTTTAATATGTCATATTTCAGATAACTTTCACCGGATTCTTGCTTTGTACTTCAACAGGTGAAGTTTGCATTGGTAACTTAACACACATCTATAGTGCACCTGATGTTTAAAAAGTCGTCATAGGGACTCACAACTCTTCAGATAATTGGGATCTTTCATCTTCTCTTTCGTCGGCTATTTTCTCCTTTTTCCTTTTATTTTTTGGGGAGGGCGCATTTAATTGATAGTGTCCTTGTTTTGGTTGATATAATCTTTATGTGATTCCATATCCTATTTTTCATGTTTTTTCCTATTATTTCGTATTTCTATTTACTCCGAAACTTTTCGTTCAGAGCAATGAAGAAGAAAGTGAAGGCGAAGATCTTGATGAGCACGGGAAAGATCAGAGCTGCAATGGCGCCCCACCAAATCCACACTCCTCTACGCCGAATAAGAGGAAGAGGGATGACGAAGGTAATATTAATGGTAAGAGTAATGAGAGCTCGAGGCCGCTTAACACCACCAGTGGTTGAACATGCATGAACATTTTGAAAAGATGGGTAGTTAATATGTAGACTAAAGCGTTTTGAAAAAGATGGATACTAATGTTGTAAGCTTTGCTATGCGAAGATCCCAAAATATATTATTGGTGAGTTCGCATTCAGCATTTAAACTTTCAAGTACCACACCTGAAAAGGCGAAGAACCTATAATGCTAAAGCAACTGACGATTACGCAAATAATCCCGAATCATCAGTAATATTTTGCCCAACCTTCCATGGTACATCGAACATTACTGTTTTGAGAATTATTGAGGTTTTCTTCAGCTTTGGTGTTTATCTTGGTAGCATTTTTTTAATTTTAAATGACATTTTTATCTATAGATTGCCTCAATCAATAGATAGAAGATGAGTACAAGATATTTATCCATGCATTATTTTTTGTAGTTGGAATATCTTGGTAGATTATTATGGTAAAACTCTGTTTCTCTTACTTTGTGCTTTCTTGTGGTAGATCATTATGGTGTAAATTTTACATTCACTCGTTGAAGAAGTTTTTTAAGTTTTTTTTGAAGTGTTTTTAGTATTAGGAAAAAAAATTGATAACACTAGCAAAAGAGAATCGAGTATCGACTCTCGGATGGTGTAAAATAATATTTTTAAGTTTTTTAAAATTAGTATAAAGCTGTTACCTTTTTTGAGCACCATCCTACGTTAAATTCTTGCGGGTTAAGTTTCTGCTTTTACGTCCATTTGTGTGTTGCCACGTTAGTCAAAGTGTTTCAAAAGTTTACGATGATAGAGGTCCCACACCATTTGAATTTTTGAAATAGGAATTTCAACTTTACTTTTTTTTTAATTAAATTAAATTTATTTTTATCTTACGATGGAACACCGTGCAAAGTAAAAATAAAAAAATTTGTTTTCTCCACCGTATATATAAATATATTTCATCCACGGCATCCTAAAATTATATTGTAGGTGTTGGCATTTTCTTTAAATCAAATCGGGTGCGTTTATAATCGGACTTAATCCGACGGTTATTATATTATCTATTTAGATTAAGATTAATCGTGCTTTTAAATTGAAAAGCTAATTAGAGATAAATTTTAATTATAACAATTAATAACCGATTTGACTTTATCTCTAAATTTCTTATAAATATATAGGCGATCCCATATAAAACGTTGAACACCATTAATTTAGAGGGATTTAAACGGTGAATTTACGATCGTGCTTGTTTATAGTTCAAACCATTGCGAGTTCTCCAAGGACGATCCAAGAACACGCGAATCAACCTCTACGATCCGGACGTTGTAATACGAATCGCTTCCGTAAAAAAGTATGAACGAATATTTCCGCTGTGTTCTACAATAGATAATGATTTTTTTTCTACAACTGATTATTCGAACAATTTGATATTTACGCGATTGATCTTTTTAATACATAATATTTTATACATTTACTATTTAGATTTTAATTAATAAATTATATCTATCAAGTTGGATTTTTAAAATACTTATTATCGTTTGTTAAATAAAACCTGAAACACGAACACTATTTTAAATTTTTGGTTAAATAATAATAAAAATAAACAGTATCGTTTACTTCTTTAGACATCGTATCCACTAATTTTGTGAGGGCCCACTGATATATTATTTTAATCCAAATAAATCCAGTTTCCTTATTAAACAATATACTCCTTACCATTAAAAATGAATAAAATTTTCCAATTACAAATACTTTCCAACTAGACTTTGACCATATCTTCCTTGAAGATCACGTTTCCTAAATATGTTAATCCTAAAAATAATTAATTTTTAATAATATATTCTTTAATTTGTTAGGTTTTAAAAAGTTATTTCTCTAATTTTTAGGAGATTACTTTTTCAGCCATCCTGATATAGTAGCGCTATTTTATTATCGGGAAAGTATAGAGATTATGCCCCTCTTGACTTTTTGACTTTTAAATTAATTATTTTAATTTTTGAATTAATATGATTATTTTATAGGGGCCACTCAGCACCAGTTTGGTTCGGAGTTAAGAGATTACTTAACCCTTAAATTGGATGGTGTTTAATAATCTTACCTCAAATGAGCTATTCCAGTAATTAATTTGGGATAGTCACCATACTACTCCAACTAAACAAAACACTATTTTATTCACTATTTTTCTTATCTCATCTATTTCAACCAAACACTATTTACACTATTTACATATATCTCTCGACTAAACCTAATTCTCAACAAAAACACAAATAATCTAAATTCATCTTAATCCTTAACTTAATCTTATTCTTGAAATAACGAGCTTTTATAACTCCAAACCAAAATATGGCTAAACCAAAATGTGGCTAAAGCTATTACTCAACCCTAGAAAGAATCGCAGTACAACTCTTGATTCAAGGGTCAAAACCGACGGCATCAAATATCCTACGGTTCATGGCATAGTAAGTTCTATACTCTCTCTCTATATATATATATTTATTTATTTATATATTGTTTCCCATGTAGACTTTCGCGAGGTCGTCGTCGTCGTCGTCGTCGTCGTCGTTGATCGCCACGATCCACCCTCTCCCCATCTCTCCTCTTTTTTCTCCATAAACCCCACTCCTCCTCCTCCTTATAGTAGTAGTAGTAGTAGTAGTAGTGGTGGTGGTGCAAGTAAACAAGAAGAAGAAGAAGAAGAAGAAGAAGAACGGGGTGGATCGATCGGTGGGCGAAATGGGCGACGCGGGCGAGGAGGCGAACGCGCTCCAGGCGATGCGGCGCGCCATGCGAGCGGCGCAGCGGGAGCGGCTGCGGGCGCGGGTGGGCGATATGATCCGCGCGATCAACCGGCCCCTGGCGGCCGTGATCCGGGACCAGGCCCTCCGCTATCTCCCGCCTGCAGCCCTCCTCCGGTTCCGCTCCGTGCACCCCACCTGGGCCTCCGTCATCTCCTCCCCCATCTTCGCCCACTCCCAGGCCGGCTCCCACCTCTCCCGCCCCTCCGGCCTCTTCCTCCTCCTCCTCCTCCGCCGCCACCACCGCCGCCGCCACGCCTCCTCCTCCCCCCCGCGCTTCCTCCCCTTCCACCCCCGGGGGGCCCACGACCTCCCCTTCCACCCCCCACTCTCCTTCCTCCCCTCCTCCTCCTCCTCCTACGCCGTCCGATGCTCCACCAACGGCCTCATCTGCGCCGTCGGTGACTGCGGCGGCGGATACTTTATATGCAACCCGGTGACGGGGCGGTGGGTTCGGATCCCGGGGCCGCCGCGCGATCCCGGACCGGATCCGGCGCTGGTGCTGATATTCGACCCGTCGCACTACAACTTCCGGTGCGACTACGCGCTGGTGTGCGCCTTCGAGGCGGGGAGGGGGACGGGGGTGTGCGGGTTCGAGACGTTCTCGTCGGCGGCGGGGGGGTGGTGGGTGTCCGGCGAGGCGGCGGCGGCGGAGGGGCTGGTGGCGGGGTCCGGCGTGGCGGCGTGCGGCGGAGCTTACTGGAGGACGGCGATCGGGACGGTGGTGGGGTACGACCCCGCCGCGGACCGGGCTAGGGTTTTCCTGCCCCGCCGCGGTGGATTGGGAGGGAGGAGTGGTGGGAGCTCGGCGGGGGCGGGGCGGCGCCGCGCTGCGGTGCGTGGCGGCGACGGAGGCGGCGGCGGTGGCGTACAGGCTCGGGGAGGGGGACGAGTGGGCGGAGGTGGGGTCGATCCCCGTGGGGGCGGGGGCGGGGTCGTTCAGGGAGCGGCCGAGGCCGCTGAGGTCGCACGGGTCGGAGATGGAGGTGGTGGCGTGGGTGCGGGGCGACGTGGTGGCGGTGGACCTGGCGAGCCGCCGCGCGCGGGTGATCGCCGCGGCGGGGCCGATGCCGCGCCCCGGGGAGGCCGAGTACGTGGCCCACATCAACACCCTCGCCTCGGTGCTCCCCATGAACCAGCTCGACGAGGAGGAGAATTCTCCCTTGATAAAGGAGGACGAAGGGTAAGATCATACTAGGGCTCAATTGCCTCCTCCTCCTCCTCTCTCTATATTTTGTTTGATTTACTGCTTTAGCTCAAATAATAATAATAAATGTAGAGAGAGAGAGACATAGACACGCTCTACTGTAGCCTATTCTGAAACTGACACCTTTTTTGAAATTTTGCTTTGTTTGGAATTAATAAGAGATTTGAGCCCAGAAAAAACTTAACGATTTTATCCTTCTTTGTTTGTTTGTTTTTTTTTTTTTTTGATAATTTTATCAAATTTAATAGTTTTAATCAATTTATGACAAGTATAACTGGATTAATTAACTGGTAATAATTGATTGTCACTGAATTTAACAAAGTGTAATGGCATAATTAAAAATTGAAGTTGAGGGGTTTGTTTGAGAATGGGCTTTAGTTGAGGGGTCCTCCATACAATTTTAGCTCTCTTTTCGTGATTATTTTGCAAAGTAAATTAGGACTCGGAATTGATGCTGAACATGTGTATTGTTGTCTGTTTTTATCAGCATATAGAATGGAGATGTGTTCAAATGTATGTAAAATTACAGTGTCTTGTTTAAATATCACTTGCACTATGTAGGTGGCTTTATGTGGGAAGTAAATATATGCAATGTATTTGCGTTGCATCACAAATATCCTTTTGAGACCACTTATAGTTTGGGAACATTCGAGTCGACAAAATTGAACTTTGATATTTAATCTTTTTTCATGTATATTTCTCTATTTAACAAAGTAAGTTACGACCTGCATTTCATATGTTGATTTGGCAGTTTTTGTGATTAAATTTTGTACTAGTTTTGAACTGATTGAAAGGGATTGTTTGACAAAGCTATAATTTAAGTAGGCTACATTCCTATTACTAATTTGTTGTTAATTCTGATATTAAATAGATCTTTTTTGACTACCATATCTCTGCGACCACAGTGACAATAATGTAATAACTCTATCCACAATTTAGTGAACAATCTCTCTCTCTCTCTCTCTCTTCATAGCTAAGCCAATTGTCTATACATAGCTCTATTGGCATCGCTGTTCTTTTATCGACATCATCTTATAATCTTAATTGTTGTATATTGACTCCACATTACAAGGCCCCAGAACTGCTACCATTAATCCCTGTAGCCTTCAATGTAAGTTTGTTGAAACCATTGTTTGCAAGAGTAATGTCTAAGTCAGCTTTATATCCATGCTGATTACCGATTTCTTTACTCTTCTATATTTGACTGCCTGTTAAATGTCATGTTTGAATTTAAAAGAAAAATAAAACAATTCCACTGGCACTGGCAGCCATATGTACAATACTAGGAGCAGATATTTTGTAGGATTGCTTCCTCTGCTTCCAAAAGCCCATTGACCGTTGCATCATAGGGTTGATTTTATTAGTAAGAAACTAGAATTTAGATAACTACTTACTGCTATATGCTTGGGTGATTTGCTAAAGTTGCAAATGTGGATTTGAAGTATATCTTTGTTGAAACTGTTAATATCTTTTTGAAGGCTTCTGCTCATGCATCAAACTTAATTTAATACAATCTTTCAAACCGTCACAGATCTAGGTGCATTGAATCCCCCTAACATCCTTACTAAAATTGCTTCCATTATCCCTTTAGTTCTCGTTAGTCTGATTTCGTATGACCTAATTATGCAATCGTCGATGAGCTTAGGCCGTTTATTTACTTTTTAAAAACTAAACTTTGACGTGGACACCGAGATATCTTCCAATTTACTCTGCGAAGTTGGGTTGACTAATATTTTAACTTCTGTTTTTGTTGGTTTTGAACATTAGTTGAGCGAGCTTCATCATAGTTAGTAATTCTGGTAACTCTATGATAACTCTTAATTAACTATTTCGGGATAACTTTCTTTTCTTTTCTTTTCTTTTCTCAAGTGGAGATATTGATCACCCCACCAGCAGTCTGCTGTTAATGTGCTATTATACAAACAACATGAGATGTCGGTTCATCTCAACAACAGCATTAAAAAAAAACTCCCATTTATGCTGGCATTCCATTTTAGGCTTCCTTTTGGTAACTTCAAGATTCTACTATTGTAGTTTTTGAGTTCTCATTTCGTTTGTTGATGTTGTTGTTCTTTATTTGGGCAGGAAATCAGGATAAGCCACAGCACATGCTCACTGAAGCTTCAGGAGCAAGAAGTGAGCCAGCCTGGTTAATAAGTACAAGCCAGTGAACTTGGTAGACAACTTTTTGAAAGGTTACTTTTTTTCGGTCAAATTTCGCATAAAAACCTACCAGAGTGATGATCAAAGCTGTGATCTTTTAGTTTTTTTGAACATAATCTAGTGTGGATATTAGTGGGACTCAGTTTAGGGCTATGCAATGACCAGCTAATATTTCTGCACAATAAAGATTTGAGATGTAAATAAACGATGGCTTTGTGGTTCCGATTGATTAGTCAAATAAAAAATCTAGATTAAGTTAAGAACTAGCCTGCATCATTATCATAGGTAACTGGCGCTAGAAGGCAAGGAATTTTATTTTTTTTTTTTAATATTATATATTTTCTACTGTTGTGTTTGTTGCATATATTATGTCAATGCTAATAAATAAATACAGAGAAAACTCATATGAGATGAGTAATTCTACTCCAAACACCCCCCAGATAGAGAGACCTCTCTCTCTATTTTTAGGGAGGAGCCTCTGGTGGAGAATCAAAAGCTGTTTGCTTGCTAGTAGTGGATCACTTTCTTATGACATGTGACTTGTAAACTTGTTGGAGAACGAGAAATGTTATTTGTGCAACGAAAAAGTCGCCATAAATTTTATACGGATAACTTCAAAAAAACCCTCTTTCGCACTTTCCCACCTTAGTATCTTATGGTTTAAAGTGTATCAGTTTGTCTTCATGTGGTTTCATTTTTCTCTTTTTATTATTAGTTTTATTATTTTTTTTTTTTAAATCAAGAACAAAGTTAAAATTAAAGAGTACTAAAGTAAATATTTAATAAATCTATATGGATATCTGTAGTTATTTTTGTATATAATTTAGCGAAATATTAAGAAAAAAACTGCCGAAAAGATAAAAAAAAAACTACGGGGGCAAATTGATGCATTGTACCAAAGTGAAAAAGTGCGAAACCACGGTTTTTTATTTTTTTGAAGTTTTCCCAATTTTATATCCTCTCATCCAAAGGCCACTCTTTCCATACTAGCCTTACTATTTTTTTTTTTAATAGTAGCAATCCATAGGTCAATCTTTTTATTATACTAGTCTTTTTAATTCTTTTTAATATAACAATTGAAAGACTACTCTTTTTCATGCTAGTCATTATTTTTTTTAAATCAATAATATAGAAAAAGAGTGTCTAAATTGTTGGACGAGAGAGAGAGTGCAAGTCTTGCAACAATTTTTTGGGTGTATAGATAAGCATTGCTCTTGGAGATATGCTATGCTTACTTACATTTACTACAACAATTTATAAGATTGCCGAGTCAATGTATGTAAAAATTGTAAAAATTTGTTACTGGTTGTTGCTTTTTTCTGTTATAAATTATAATAATTTATGGCCTCTGTGAAATTGTTACTTCTTAAAAGAAGTATATATAATAGTGACACTTGATGGTGTTACAAATGGATGATACATAGCCTGCAGTCTCTGTAAATTTATTCGACAACAACAACAGAGAAACTAGACAGTAACTTCCTTTTTTTTCTCAATTTTTGTTTTCCCCTGAAAAGGGAAAAAGATGTTCTTTTTGTCATCCAATCACGAAACTAAGTCCATCTCTACCAGTACACATCAAATTATATAAAATTTGTTATACAGAGCGAGGCCGATGCATCACTGTACTAACATCTGGATTATCATCCTGTATTCTATCATTAGCAGAGCCATTTCCGAAATCAACGGACACATAAGCAAAAAAAACAGCTTAAACAATAGAATTAATAATCCCTCTTCTACGCTTACTTTCTCAAAATAAGCATTAAGAGCTGCTGTGAGTTCCCACAAAACCGCTTCAGCAGATGACACATCGACCTGCAACTACTGCTCTATAGGAGGGCTCCTTTGGGGACAGAAAGGTCCCAGGAAAGCACGAAAAAAGGGAAAAAAAAAAAAGAGAGAAAAAAAAAAGGTTGAACATTTACAAAAAGGGTAAACAAAAGATAATGTATATACACTCTTTCCCCGCGCCTCTCACCGCCTCAATCGTCGACGTTCTGGATCTCACCCATCATAATGCGGTTGCTGACCACATTAAACCCTAGAGCCGACAGGCTCACCTTTTTCCCTTTCTTCGCTTTCTTCTTTCCGCCGCCCCCTTTGGCTGCACCGTCAGCTCCGACTTCCATATCAGCATCGTCCGCGCCCGTGGGGCGTGAGATTTCAACTTGAAAGGCCATCTCCACAACTTCGGATGATAAGAAAGCTTTATAATTTAGGAACTTATCGATGAACTCGTAGTTGCGATCCAGTGAGCCAAGGTTCTCTCTCAGGAGCGTTTCAGCCTCTGATGCCGACTGCTTTATGCAGTATTCTAAGAAGCTGGTATCTGATATAATAAGAACGCATTAGTTTTTATTCTGCTTCACAAGCTCAAAAGAGGCAAAATGATCATTGTGTGTGCGTGTTGTGTTATGTGTAGCTGCAGTAGGGTTCTTCTAAAAGCACTGGTTTCTAACTGTTTCCAGCTTTTCACACATCAGATCCAAGTCAAGAATCAAGATGCGCTCACAAGTGCTTCAAGAGAAGTGCCAAGTAACTGTGTCAACAGTCCCACACAATCGTCTTTCAAAATGTGTGCGCATGGGTATCAAAGCAGATTCAACGTACAACGGAACAAGCCAGTGTTTTCAGAAGTACGTGCGGGCTGTGTGTATCTGTATAGCATAAAAAAAAATTAGCCAGATTGGTTAAAACTCAATACCATTTGTTCCTGTCAGCTTGACCCACTCGCTTTCGCACCAATTCCTGAAGTCCACAGCGTCTGCAAGCACACAGAATCTTAGAAACACAATGTAATCACCAACAAATTCAGTTAAGTTAGTCGAGAGAATTTGACACTCATAAGATTAACCTGATTGCTTGCTCGATGCATCTTTGCTCCCTTTTGCAATCGACAACCCAGAGGAGGTGGGTGGGGAAGAAAGAGGCAATTTACCACTCTGAGACTTCTGACGACTCGATGCCACTGCCGGTGCTCCTTTTGCGAAGCTGCCTTTGACTCCCCAGCCACTCTGGTTTGATAGGGATGGGAAATCCGACCTGTTTCCAATTAATCCAATCAAAACCATTACTAAGGTTATACATCAGTAAAAAATCTGCTTCAGTATGTGCTCTCCATTTTTTAAGTAAAGGGGTTAATTACAAATTTAGTCCTCGTAGTTTGATTTTGATTTCAATTCCATCCTCAATAGTTTCAATTGTAATAAGCCAAACCCCTCAGATTATTCAGCATAACAAGCAAGTACTTTTATAACCCATTTGAAAGAGAGAGCAAGTCAGCCTGCTTCCAACAAAGAAAACAGCAATGTGTTTGTATTTCAGCATCCGGCAAGCAAAAAGAATAACTCAAGACGATTAAATGAGAGACATCTATTCCACACCATAGTGTGGAGATTAAGATGCCCAGAAGCTAGCATAGTAAGACCTGGAAGAATACTAGGTGATATCCGACATGTGCTGCAAAAGTTGTTTCTTCTTTCAAATCCATACATAGTCATATGCTAAACAGAGGCTTTAGTGTTTAATATGATGCGCATGCAGTGAAGGGCAACATAATGTATTGACAGACATTCAATATAAAAAGTGGATGCTACTACTTACTGCTTTGCTTCCTGTCTGGACTGCTCCGGAGGACCCCAGAATAAATCATCTTCACCTTTAGATTTTGAAACAGAAGAAACATGTGAACTGGTCTGGGTGGGAGCTGCAGCCTTATTAGAAGGAGATGACCCAGAAAACTGCCACGAAGACCCACTTCCGCGATTCCCACGTGTTGGCTGTTGTTTTGTGGCAGACGGTATAGGTATTTGCTGCTGGATTGAAGCCGCCTTTCGCTCCTGTTCCCTCTGAATTTCTCTCAAGGACAAGGGCTTTTGAAGATTCACAGGGTCGGCGGACCAAGCTGGAGCTGGTGCAGAGACAGTTTGATCCTCCTTCCAGAGAACAAAATCACCAAGAGACGGACCAGAGGGAGGAGCAGGGGATATTTCTCTCTCTTGTGTCTTTTGAGTTGATTTGCCCTTCTCTGTACGGACGGATGTGGCAGTTTGATCAAGTGAACCAACAGGTGAAGGGGACTTGAGTCCAGCACCTTTAGCCTTTGATGCCTTTTTACGGTTTTTCTTGGAGTCCTTAGCCTCGATGAAATCATCATCATCAAGAACTACCGTGTCTGTTTTAGTATTGCTGCCACCAAGATCTTTTTCAACTTCATTTGACTTGGCCAAGACTTCTTCTGCCAATAGATCATGCAAAGGGCTTTTCTTGCTCTTTGAATTTGCAGCATTTCCTGAGCTACCCACAACTTGTTGAGTGACATCTGGATTGAATTTAGGCTCCAAATTGGGCACTACACCACTCCAAGGAACCGAGGATGAAACACTGGTTGGGGCAGCCGGTTTGGCAAATTCAGGAGGCATTGCTTCCCTCTGCGCCCTTAGTTGCTCTTCAGCTTGAATTTCCAACAGTGATTTAGGTCTAAGCCCAAATGCAGGCTTCCATGCACGATGACTAGAAGTGGTTTGTGCATTCGATGATAAGTTAACAAGTTCCCCACGATCAACTTCGTTCCAAACACTATCATTTTTGGAAGAAGGTAGCTCAGCTTTTATAAAATCCAGTTCACCTTCCTCCACTGAAGCCCCAGCTGCAGATCCCTCCGTATCATTCCGCACTTCTGGTTTAGCAGCAGTGACAACAGCATCTGAACCCTCAACTTCAGAGGCCACTTTAGATTGAGTTGTCTTTGATGCTCCTTTCCCAGCAGCATCTGCGGCCGATTGTGCCTTCGAGTTCTTTTGCTTCTTTGATTTCTTTTCTGAAGTTTTCTTTACTTCTGGTGTCTCTACGTTCTTTGTTTCTTTCGCCAAAGATGAATCAGGAGGAATTTGCTCTGGAACTTCTTTCGAAGAGATCTTCATATCATGAACCTGATCGGATAAAGAAGTTAAAAGATCGGAAGATCCTGGATCATTGGCCTTAGATTCAGCAGCGTCCTTAGCTTCAGAACCAGCTGGGGCAATGACTTCACTAGATTGAGACACTGAAAGTGTCTTATGTTCTGCTTCAGCATTTTCCAACCCTTGGTTGCTCTTTTCTGGGATATCCTCCTGTTCATCTCTCTCTATATCTTTCATCAGAGGCAAACTACCAGCCATTGCTGAACCTGTTGCAGTATCGGCATTCACAATATTTTCAGCCTGCTGTGGAAGAGAAGTGTCCCATTCTTTTGAAGGTACATGATTGAGTATGTGATGGGGCAAATTTGCAGGCGAAAGACCCAAACTAACATCCGGACGATTAGGTGGTTGTGGATCGAGCAAACTTTGTATAGACATCTGTTGATTGATCTGAAGAGCCTCTTGCGCTCTTTGAAGCGTTAGAAGATCTAGAGAAGAATTACCTATTTGCCCATAGGAAGGATCAAGAAGATGTTGATTCCCGGATAGAACCTGCGAAAGCAGCTGCTGCTGTTGCTGCAGCAGCAACTGCTGCTTCTGTTGCTCTTGTAGCTTTTGCTGCTCCTGCTGCTGCTTAATCGTTAAGAACTTATCCAGTAAAGAAAGCTGAGGGGTAACAGAAGTCTGAGCCTGCATCTGCAGTTGTGACAGAAGATACTGCTGTTGCAAAAAGCTTAATAATTGAGGATCTTGAGGAATTTCAGAGGGTAGCTTGTCTGGTGGAAGCAAGGCAGGAGCAATATCAATAGGTTGAGGGCTTAAATGAGGCAAAGGTGGTTGGTTTTGTTGCAGCAACCTTTGCTGTTGAATACCCACCCCAATTTGTGGAGGTATATTTAGATTGTGTTGCATGCTTATTGGGTTCTGAGAAATTCCCATGCCATTACCGTGTAATGTGTTACTCATGTTTCGAGCTTCAGGGAAATTCGACCATAAAGGTAATCCAGATATAGCTGGGTTTTGAGGTTTATCTGCTGCTGAGTGAAGGATGGATAGCAAGTCCACTTGTTGAGGAGATTGAAGGATCTGGCGAGAAGCGTCTCCCATTGGAGGAAGCAACTTCGAGTGCAAAGGAGACGAATCAGAGACTGCATTTATATTTGGTACCATCTGTGCGACATCTCTTCCTGGCCAAAATTGAAGAGAATTTGACGAAGATTTCTGCCTTTCCAACAATCTTCTCTGGGCCAAGAGATAATTCACATCATTCTCACTTTCACCACCCCCTGCACTGCTCCCACCATATTCTTGCATACCTAGATTCAAAAAAGTATAACCGGATAAAAGAAAATACGTAAGCACCGAACGAATGCATAAATAGGCAGAGCCTACGAAGACAGACTTCACCTATTGCCAAGAATTCATATCCAAATTAACACAAGAACTATTAGAATTTAGAATACTTGCATCACATGTAAGTATCCCAGCAAGATTATATAACTACATATAAATATAACTAGAAAAATCAGAAATTTCATATGCCCTCCGATAACTTAATTTCCTATGTATACACCTTTTGTAGTTACAAGGATGATATTCTTTGAAAAACCCTTTTCTAAAACAAAACCCGCTTCCCCACATCAGATGACTGTGCAGCTTAAGATAAGGTAACTTACAAGAATCTGAATTTTCAAATGATGTATGAAAACTCAGTCTGTAGAGATGACAATATGTAATATCCCCTATAAATAATGTTAAAAAACATAAAGAACATTCCTATAAAGTGCTAACCTCCAGTAAAAGCTATTTTCTCCAATGGGGAACTGCTTACGCTGCCAGACATTAGTGACTCTATGAACCGGTTTTGTGCTTCAGTTGCAGCATCTTTCCTGATTCTGGACCCATTGTTGAGAATATCAACATCCCCCATGCCTACATGAATATTTGTAGAACCAGCAAATTTTGAGGGAATGGAAATCTCTGACAACTCATTCGGCTTGGCAGCAGTGCCAAAGCCAGGTGGGGGCCTTGCCTTCGCTCGTAGGTGGGGCATAACATCCCCAAGTAAAGAGAAAGGAGCATCAGGTGGAGCACTTGACAGCCGAACTAGCAAATCAATACCAAAATACCCCGCCTCAAACCACCCGATTAAGTCACTTCCAGAGAAAGGGCCTTGAATTTGACCTTGTGGGTCTTTATAATATAAAGAAAGCTCTTCTGGAGAAGGATGCGCTTGCAACCTTCTATTATAAGGGTCTTCATGCCCTAGCATGATACTGGATTTACCCTCTCTATTCAAGACATCAGATAATTGCCTCTTAATCTTGGGGTCATTTTTTGGGTCTGGCTGTGGACCAAATCCTTCATCTTTTTGCCAGTGAGATTCATCCTTTTGTAACTGAGACCAGCTCATTTCAGATGTCCGTGGTCCGTTGTCAGTAGAGATCTCTTTCCAATCGTGAGATGAGCCCAGTGCATAATCTCCAACTGATTGAGATCTCCTTGGTCCGGCAACATAAAGTGATGGAGAAATTTCCGGCCTAGATGCTTCTATAATGGCTGGCTTGTCAGGGTTTTCAAGAATACCTATTGATTGAATCATTAAAGAGAGCAAAAAAGGGTGGGACATTAGAGATTCTAGGATATGTGGTGCAACTGATAATAGTAAAATTGCACTTTCAAAAAAACTGCAATAAGGGGCAAAAAAGGAAAGCACATTAAAAAAAGGAAGGAGAAGATGAAGTAAACAGAGTGACAGATAGCTAACCATCAGTCCAAGAAGCTGAGCACATGCATGTCAAGTAAACATTATTAAACAAAAAAAAGATTACATGTAAGCTAGGACGTTTGATCGCCAATCAGTTTCAAAGTTACGAAACAAAATCAAATGCCAAAGAACATCTCTTTTTTCTCTCTCTCTCTTGGTAGCCTGAATGTCAGCGTGCAAAATGCTATGGTGGATGACTGAAGTAGTAACCAGTGTAATAGGCAAAAGCAATCATTGCAGAGGTTTAACATTATTTGGTGCTAGTAAATGTATCTCAGACCAAAGCATACAAATAACTAAATGCTGGATTCAGCATATGCGAGATATTTTACGTAAATTATGGATGTGGATATTGTACTTACTCGATGGAAAAGTTATGACATTTTAGAAACAATGTTTATGAGATGCATCTAAAGGCACAAAGACAATACCGTCAGCATTCAATGTTTTCTCCTGGAATGAGTACTGCCTCAGATTTAATCCCACTCTCTGTTCAGAGCCATGGTGCTGTAATTGTTTTTCACCTAAGGGACTCTCAAAGGAGCCGAAATGGGCACCTTTCATATTGTCAGTATTGTCATCTTTATAGTCATCCATGGCAGCAGGCCTATCTTCCCTACTACCTGATAAAATTAAAGCAGGCCATTTAGCAAATAAGGAGACGACCACCTTCAGATCACAATTCAATAAAATCAGAAACAACTTCCCACCTAATTTAGCTTGTTTTGGTGGAATTGCATCCGAGATATTCCTACCAACAGAGCCATCTTTGGAACCCTGAGGTACGCCACTGCTTATGATATCACCTTTGTCGATACCTTTCAAAATAACCTACCAATAAAGCAGAATAGTAAGAAGCATGCAACATCAAAAATTGAATTACGATAATAAAGCAATATCATAGTCAATTACTGATTCTTCAGAAGTAGGAGCCGAAAGTGCCAATGGCTCCAATGGTTCCAATTCTGTCAGAGGAGGAACTTCAATGAATCCATCAAGATTTGCTCTAACTTTTTTAAGATCAGTAACCCTGTATACATCTAGCAATTTCATCCTACTATATTTAACACAGGGATTTCCAGACGCACTATCAGACTTGTCAAGCGCAGCACCTAGGTGAAATGGCCGCGAAGAACCACTATTTACAGTACTGTTAGAGTTAAGCTTCCCACGAGCACTAATAGTTAAAGGACTCTCGTTTTCTGTTCTCCCTCTACCATAGCCGAACAAAGTGGACGGTTTCTGTGGTGTCTGAGATGGGGGATGCACAAGATCTCCCCTGCCACGGTTGACAGAATAGTTTGACCTCCTTTGCCGAGAATAATGGTCTTCTCTGTCTGTATCTTTTTCATGAAGGTTGTTTGTGTCCTTTCCATGACTTGAAAGATGATAGGGGTCGGCCCACTTCTCACGCCAGCTCTCAGGCTCCTTATCATCAGGCCCCCAACGAGTGTTCCACTTGTTCTCACGGCGTTGATCATAGTTGCCTTCCTTGTTACCAGAATCACTCCACACGGCACGACGAGATTCACCAGAATGTCTAGAGGAATTGTCCGACCAGCGTTCAACCTTATCGACATCCCTCCGGCGCTCTCGACGAATAGCAGAGTTTGGCTCCCTTTCTTCATCACGCCACCGATCGTGGCGCCCAATTTCACCATCATGCATTGAAGGCCTGAAAACATCCCTTCTCTTTCCAGTATTGTTAAGGTCTTCACCATTTTTCACAGTATCTGGCTGAGTACCATGTGGATTGAAATCCTACATAGACCAGAGGTGCAGCAGGGATCAAAATCTAATGTCCGAACAGGGAAATAAATTACGCAAGGTACATAGTTCCAACATGACCAAAGATGATTTTGTTTTTTCCAACATGACCAAAAAAAATTTTTGCTTAACCACCACAAGGCTTTAGAGAAAGAAGGGAAAAAGACAAGGTGACACAGAGAAATTCTTTACCCTAGGTGCAGTCCCAAGTTTATTTTCCCCAGGTTTTGGCAGAAGCCACTGAGGAGAAAGAGGAAGATTGTCAGTTCCATGTACGTCTGCAAAGATCAAAAGAGATCATCAGAACAACAAGATGTACAACAGGGAAAAAAGTAAAAAACAAAAATAGAAATACAAAGCAATGCAATTAGCTGGTATAATATATCTACGTAAAATTAAAAAGGCGAAGCAAAAAATCTAATACGACAACACTTATGGTTGACAAATTGTTAAACTAAAAAGTAAAAGAAAGAAAAGGCACACTCATAAGGCCTCTCTTGTAAATCTCAGTGACTGTTGGCATATATCTGATTATAACAGAAAACTACCCTAGCTACCTCTCTATCTTTCCTGCCTACTGCCTTCTTAACAGTAGGATTGATTCGACTAACAAGAGAAGAGACAATGGAAGTGGAACATAAGAAAGAAAATGAATCATTAAAATCACTATGAACTATGCCAGTAGGACATGCATGAAAAGAAAACTTAAAAGGAACATAATGATTGTTAGCAAAGCTTATAATCCACATCTATCAACAAAACATGAATATGAAGAAATGACCCTATTCTCATTTCTCATAACCAAAAAAAAAGGGGTGACCAATATAAGCAAAAATCAGAAAACATCTGCCAAAATAGAATGTCTCAATATTGAACAATAATAACAATAACATAGTCAACAAGATAACATTGTTATAATCATTTAGGAATGCACAAAAGTAGTAAAGAAATATATAAAAGGACCTTAAATCCTACTGAGCTGAACACCAAAACTACAACTTCAGGAATTATTCCAGAAGTAGCAGACTACTTATAAGAAACGAGAATAGATAAAGTAGATGTCCCATGAAAAGAAGATAGCTTCTCCTTCGATGATGGCAAGGACAAGAGATTCTGCCCACGAAAGCTGAACATCTCCACATCAAACCCTAAAAAATCGCCACGAATCTAAAAATCGCCACCTTAAACCATAATGGGGACGCGATATGAAGCGCATCGCAACAAAATCCCACCACCTCCCCAAATTAGCACCAAAAACGCTTCTTTTTCAAAAGGATAACTAGGAGAAAGAATCAATCCAAACCCTAAACCCGTAAACCCCCATCACCGATCAACAACAACCCTGCCTCCGAACTTCTTGCGCCATATATGGCTAAATCGTGCCACGAATCCACCCAAAAAGAGCATGGACAAAATCTTGGGTTTTCCTCACAGAGAGAGATCGGAGGATGGGGGACATGGGGGGTAAACCTTTGAGGATAGGGGGCGGCGGCGGGGTCACCACGGCGAGGTGGCGGCGGGAATCGGCATTGTTGCGATCGGCCATGTGCGGAGGCGGAGGCGGAGGCGGAGGCGGAGGGGGAGCTCGGAGGCGGTACGAAACCCTAATTAACTCGTTCGCTTGAGAGAGAGAGAGAGAGAGAGAGAGCGAGAGAGTGGGCGCGGGGGAGAAGAGAGAAGGGGTGGGGAATATAAGCCTATAAAGAAAGAGGATGAGACGTATAAATAATCCCCTGGACCCGGTCCACTATGAACCCTATGGACCGCAATGTCCTTTGCTCTACTTTTACGAAAATAATTCTTCACATAACAAAAATTTGAGTTATCTCGACGGTTTGGATTCAAAGGATGCTTGATGGAGGGCGGAGATTTAAATGGTTTACGGATGCTTCACTAAACTGAGTCTACCGAGTCGTTTCTCAAAGAGATTGGGCCCCACCGGGCTCACGTTAGCAAGTCCGAGTCAGAATCTAACGCGCCGTGGGCCGCAAGATCGGCTCAGCGCTTGTCCCGCGGGACAAGTCAACCAATAGCAACCGTTGATCGTGTCTTGGATATTGATCTAACGCTCAATATTGTCTGAAACTGGACCGGCTTTTAGGACAACGGCACCGGGTCGTTGCGCCGGTTCGAGTAAACGTGCGCCGGTCGAGGTTCACGAACCCTAGAATAGGTCACTTTAGCCCTTGGACCGATATATTGGGACATAAATATTGACCACTCATTGTGACTCAACTAAGGGATGGTGGGGCCCACCTGGGGCTTCCTATTTTTTCACGAGATCTATGTGAATCAGATTTAGGTGATTTACCCGGTCCGAATAGTATTATTAATTATTAATTATTTAATTGCTTGAAAGATGGTATATTGTATTGGAGATAAAAAATTTTATAGGCACAGTTTGGAAACTATACAGATCGATGACATGTGGCCGATCCGACGATCACGAATAAAAAGATAAAAAAATTAACTGAAATATGTGACCGTCGGATCGACCACGTGGCGCCTATCCGCATAAAATTTTTGTCCATCACAGGTGGATGAAAACTGTAATTGAACTCGGTCCACCACATCATCCGATGGACCATCCAATCCGGATCCGCCCTTCCCAAGCAGCCTGGAGATTCGTGCACGAAACTTTGAGATTGGAACAGATCTTTCATTAAGTTTTCAAAATACGGAGTGTATTAATGACTCACTGTAACATCTCATAAATGTTTTTATTAAGGAGCTCTTCGGTTAAATCAGATTTAATTATTATGTGTCCCCTGTCCCCTCTATTTAGAACAGTGATATTAACAATTTTGGTACGTATAATTTATTATTATTGTGGCGAACTAAAATTCTATATAAAGTTTATTATGGTTTTGATGTTTTCCTTTTAAAACAAAAAACCACTTTTTGACTTTCAATTTGCTAAAAACTTTATTTTCATTGCCTTTTGGTCTAAGTTGCCCAAAGATCTTAAAAATATCAAGGGTCACCTTAGTATTTTTATTAAATGTATTGTAGCTTTAGATGGTGCTTCTATTTCTTATAAAACTATTAAAACTAGTTGAATAATTTTATTATAAGTCAATATTAAAAGGAAAATTATAGTTCTTAATTAGTATTTTGTTTTCATGAAACAAAAGTAGTTTTTGAGGCATAAATTTTGATTTGAAGATAAAGAAAATCAAGATTTAAGGAAACTTAAAAGGGAAGATATTATAAGCAATGGGCTGTTTGGTTTTTAAGAAAAGTATGGAAAAGCCTTCTATAAGAACAAACTTTAATTTTCATGAAAAACTCTTTTTAAAATTTTTATTGGCTGTTTGGTTTGAAAAAAAAAATTATTTTTAAAAATCCTTTTTCATATTTTATGAAAAAATACTAATTTTCATAAAATATAAAAAAATATTCACAAAAATATATATTTTTTTAGAACCAAACAGATAGAAAAGTTAATATATATATATATATATATATATATATATATATATATATAGAGAGAGAGAGAGAGAGAGAGAGAGAGAGAGATACTTTCGAAATTATGGAAGCGTACTTGTAAGTTGTTTTCGAAGGACATCCGATTTGACGATCGATTAGAAATAATCTACGTTATTATTGGAAACTATCTAGAAACCAAATTTCATAATTTTTTGACATCATTTACCAAGTGATCACATTATCTAAAAAATGACTATTTTAACAACCGATGTGACACGTTTTTAAGTTCAACAGTGTAGAAATATCTAAATTGCATGAAAATTTAATAGAAAATTCTACTTCCGATTTGATATTTGAGCCTTTTATCATTATTTTTTATGAGATTTTTTTTTCAACCGTTTATTTTTAGACTATTGGTTCACTAGGTAAACGAAGTCAAAAAATTATGAAATTTGGTTTCTAGATAGTTCTAATAATACAGATCATGTCTAATCGAATGTCCCATCATCAAAAATAACTTATAAGCACGTAATTCTCCGTACTTTCAAAAGAATAGAAGCCTAGCTATATATATATATATATAAGCCATGCTACTATCTTTATTATGAGTATTGAGCTCTACTACTCATAAGTTGTTTTGATGATGGAGCTTACGATCTACTCAATATAATCTAGAGTATTTGAAACTTCTAGAAAATAAATTTCGTAAATTTTCGAAATCATAATAATTAAAGTCCATCAAGTGGGCCTAAAATGAACAATCAAAATCGAACGACGTCCTAAAAAAAAATGATCGGATCCTTCAATTCAAGATCGGAGTTATTGATCTTTATCTATGCAGTGCATAGAATTTTCTATCAAAAAATCAACACATTCCGATTCATTTACACCGTTAAACTAGCAAGTATTCTATACCGGTCATTAAAAATTGTCAAATTTGTGACTTCTTGATCGTAAGATAAATGATGTCGAAAAATTATAAAATTTGATTTCTAGAAATTTTAAATAATATAAATAACATTTAACGATATGGATCGTCGATTAAGCTCTATCATCGAATATATATATATATATATATATATATATATATATATATATATATATATATATATATATATATAAATTTTTTTTTGTGGAAATTTTTTTTCTCAAAAAGCACCGTCTCTTCGCACGTGCGAGCGACAAGCTGTATCGTGCGGTCGCGCGGGAAAAAGCGAACTCCTTACCAAGAATAAGCAACAAAATCTAACGAACTCTCGAAACCAATAGAAATATACCTGTATAGAAAAAAAGGCACTGTTTTTTCTACAGCTTTGCTTAATTTGAGCCTCAAAAGTTAATGCACCACCACAAAAATAGCAAAAACCCCAAATAACATCAACAAACAACAAACAACAAACAACAACAACAACAACAAGCCCAAAGGGAAATGTAGAGGTGGTGGTGTCTCGGAGAAGGACGGAGCGCGAAACGCCTACCTGCAACTTCTCTCTTTCTCTACCCCGCCCTTCTCCAAGAACCCCCCATCCCCACCAAGATAAGGACAAAGGAGCCTTTCGCGAATTGTAATCGCGTTTATCGATCGATCTTCTTTCGCGCTCTTATATACAATCCTGCATTACCATCTTCGGAATTGTTCTTGAGTTTGAGTTATCAGGTGAAAAAAGGCATCAGTTTTATGCAGCACATTCATTAAAAACAGCTCCTTTTCCTTAGTGTTGTCACAATCTATAAGTTTGTTCAGTTTTTGCATTAGAATTTGTATGTAATTGTATGTTTTAAAAGGTGTTATTGTTTACCTGTTAATGTTTTCGAACTTTTGTCTCGAATTGTCTTCTGATAGTTTGTGCTTTGGTATTTGTTTGTAGGAGTTGTTCTTCATCAGCAGCAGCAGCAAGCATTGTCCACAAAGATCACCTAGAGAAGAAATTTGGGTTGCAGTTTCATCATTTGAGCATGTCCTCGAATTCGTCGAAGGCCGAGTCGCCGAACTCTTCGTCGCCGCCGGCCCCTCCCTCGAGCAATTCTTCGACGCCGTCCTCGCCGCCGCCAAAGTCCTCTCCACCCCCTTCCTCTACCCCTTCTTCTCCTCCTGCGACGGCCACCCCGTCCCCCGAAAAGTCCCCACCGGCGCCCCCTCCCTCCTCGAAAACCCCCGGCCCCGCCGCCAAAATCCAATGACTCTACTCCTGCGCCCGCCAAATCGGAAGGCTCCCTGCCCGCACCGCCGCCCCCCGTCAAGTCGTCTAAGCCTTCTTCCAAATTGCCGCCTCCCCCGCCGACTCCTCCTTCGAAGAGTGAGGCCAAATCGACCCCCTCGCATTCGTCTCCAGACTCCGGAGGAGGCGGCAAAGCCGACGTCAACGTGCCGATCATCGTGGGCCTTTGTGTGGGTGTTGGTGTGCTGCTTGTTCTCATGATCATAGCATGTCTTTGTTGTACCAAGAAGAAGAAGAAGCCCCACAACGCAATGCAGTACTATGCAGATCCCTCTGGATTCAAAGGTAACTCAAACACTCTTTAGTTATGAATGGATCTAAATTTGGTGCTGAATCATGTTGCTGTGCGTAGGAGGAAGCTACTACAGTAGTGGGCCGCAACCGCAATGGCACAATGGATACCAAGGTAAGGTGCCGCCACCGCCGGGCGCTGAGCCCCCCCGGAGGCGGATGGCACCCGCAGATGATGAACAGCGCCGACATGAGCACGGCCTACTCGGGCCCCCCCGGCCCCCCCCTGCCCCCTCCCTCCCCCGCAATTGCCCTCGGTTTCAACAAAAGCACTTTCACCTACGAGGAGCTCGCGTCAGCGACCAGCGGCTTCGCGCAGGCGAACCTCTTGGGCCAGGGAGGGTTCGGTTACGTATACAAAGGGGTGCTGCCGAACGGAAAGGAGGTTGCAGTGAAGCAGCTCAAGTCGGGGAGCGGTCAAGGCGAGAGAGAGTTTCAGGCCGAGGTCGATATCATCAGCCGGGTGCACCACCGCCACCTCGTTTCGCTCGTCGGATACTGCATTGCCGGCTCGCAACGGATGTTGGTCTATGAGTTTGTCGCTAACAAGACCCTCGAGCATCACCTCCACGGTTAGCTTGCTTTCGATTTCAGATAATTCTTACATCAGTGGTAGCAATTTGCTGGAATTCAAATCAAAACTTGCTGAATCTCTTGATTGAATTCGGCAGGGAGGGGGCTTCCAGTTATGGATTGGCCTACCAGGCTCAAGATTGCTCTAGGATCAGCCAGAGGCATTGCCTATTTGCATGAAGATTGTGAGTGGTTTTAATTATCCCAAGTTTTCGGTTTGTTTTCGGATCAATTTTTAACTGTTTCATACTTCTTATAACATGAAGGTCACCCTCGGATCATTCACCGCGATATCAAATCCGCGAATATTCTGCTGGATTTCAAATTTGAAGCCATGGTAAGGGATTCAGAGTATCAGACTACATGTTTTTGTCCCTGACATTTTCATCTCCTTTTCCATGTGAGGATATGTTGTTACTGCAGAATTGCAAATCTCAGATTCAGTATTTACATTTTTCTTCTTTCGAGATGCAAATTTTCTCAAAACCTAGGATTCTAATTGGAATTTTCTTTGAGTTGTTACTGCTAACATTTTCACGAGGGAACAGAGTCATTTTGTAGATTCTATCTCAATGCCTTTTGTTTCACTTGAGAGTCACTGTTGTTTTATTTCTTTGTTTTGCTGTGGCAAGCTTAGATGCATAACTTTTAGTAGTATCAACTATGTCTAAACCATCTCACAAATAGATTAAATTCCATCGAAATATGAATATAGACACTGAATTCTTAAGCTAACAGGATTTTACCAATAAATCATTCGTTGCAGGTCGCGGACTTCGGATTGGCAAAGTTGTCATCAGACAACCACACACACGTTTCGACACGCGTTATGGGAACTTTTGGGTGAGCCAAATGCATCATAGAGCAGAAAAAAAAAATGAAAAATTTAAGTTGATTCTAAACTCAAATGCAATCACATCATTTTAACACGAAAATTTCTTTATATTCAAATTCCAGTTACTTGGCTCCTGAATATGCTTCGAGTGGCAAGTTAACCGAAAAATCCGACGTCTTCTCATATGGCGTGATGCTTCTCGAACTAATAACCGGACGACGTCCGGTCGATAATAATCACACATTCATGGAAGATAGCTTGGTAGATTGGGTAAGCATACTATGCTGATCATGAAAATTTAAGATCTTAGTTTGGTTAAGGAAATACTGAACAGTTTACTTACTTGTGAGTTGTTGATTCATGCCAATTCGCTCGGTACAAATATAGGCGAGGCCGGTTCTATCACGGGCTTTGGCTGATGGAAACTATGATGAGTTGGCTGACCCAAGGTTAGAAGGAAACTACGATCCGATGGAGATAGCACGCATGGTAGCGAGTGCTGCAGCATCAGTTCGCCATTCTGCGAGGAGGCGCCCGAAAATGAGTCAGGTATGAACTGAAGTTCTTAGATAGACATTGCATTCTCTACATGATAGAGAGATCCTTAACTTTGTTCTATGATCCTTTGGCCACTCACAGGCTTTTTGGTTTTTAGCTCATTCTTTTGCATCAACATGAATTTATAGTTCAGCATGTAAGCAATAACAAATGCATCAATAATGGATTCTGCGTAGATTGTTCGAGCATTAGAGGGCGACGTTTCGCTCGAGGACCTGAACGAAGGTATGCGGCCTGGGCAAAGCATGCTCTTTAGCTCGGGCTCCGACTACGACTCTGGGTCGTATGCCTCGAACATGAAGAGGATCAGAAAGATAGCACTGGCAAGCCCCGAGTACAGCGGGGAATACAGCGAGCCAATGACCGACTACGGCCCCCGCCACTCGGCGTCGAGCAGCGGCGAGTTCTCAGGAGAGTTGAACCCAGTTGGCAATCAAAGGCACAGAGCTCACCAACAACTGTAAAAACTGATTTTGGGATCAAACAGATACATCTATAACACTGAAAGGGCTGGATGAGCTTAATCCCTTTCGAAATCTGGCTGTTGCTGCAGAGTGCATTCTCAGTTGGTGGAGGCAGGAATTGGCTTCAGCTTCTTGGGGTGGAATATTGGATCTGAGGAAGTGAGGGAAGCTGGGCTTTTTACTATTTTCTTTCTGTCTTCCTTTTTGTTGTTGTTGTTGACCAATTTGCATGCATTAACTGTTATTGATTATTTGAGTATAGGAAGGAACGTTCAAGCAGAAAACCTTGGAAAGTTTAATGGTTGCTCATTTTTCTTTTGGAGTGGTTTGTGTGCATCATCTTTTGAGTGTTTTTTTGGGGAGCATCATTCCCCAGTTTCAGTAAACTGCTTACGCTTACGCTTCCTTATCAAGGGAGATGATGCCAATATGAAGTTTTCTTAAAATTATGGAGTGAGAGATAAATAAAAAAAGCTTGATCAAGTCAATGCTATGTAACCAATAGCCATCAAATATGAATTCACAAACTCTTTCAAACTCCTCTAGCCTGAACATGCAAGAATCTTTCTATCTTCTCTGGTAATAATCATGATTTTAGCCAAAGAAATCGGCAGAGACAATTGATGGAGAACTAACACTTAAAACTTGAACCAAGCAAATGTAATTATGGAACAAACAGAGAGTTTTAGCAAACAGGTGACACTCTAGCCTAAAACTAGCAAAGTTTTATAATTCTTCGAGTTGTATCAAGGGTTGATGAAAAAGAGAAAAATTACAGACATAGAATGATACAGACAGTGCGGATTGACAATGAACATTTCGAGGCACCGACTTTCTCATTTCTCATGCAATCTCTCTCATCGGGACGCAATAGATTCGGTATAAAAGGTTGCTTGTGCTTGAGCTCCACAGCCATATTAATTTCTTGATTTCCGACTCAATTGTAAGAAAACTGGCAGCGGAAAAGGATACCAAGCTGCACACAGAATTTAAATCCACCATAAAACACCATCAACATGCTATATCACCGTCCTATGCCCTCCAAAAGCCCAAATCTGCGAGTGAGAAAAGAAAACAGCGGCTTATCAGAATTATCTTGCGGACAAACTATACAGAATTTCAAGTTCGTTTTGATTCATTTTACAATTATCTGAAGTTTTGAACACCTTATATTGTTAGGTAAAAATGTGCATGGGGTCATGGACCCCCCCAGATATAGGTCATTTGGAACTAGAACCCTATGAAGCATAGAGCAGTTCTCTAGGTTGATTCACATGATGGCCCTTTCTTTGCACTCTTAATGTTTATAAACATGCATGAAAAATAAGTTGCTCGTGGGGAAAAATGACACTTTACCCTTAGGTTTTTGTCCCAGCTTCCAGTGCACAAGGCACTTCCATCAGAAGACAAACCTAGGCAGCTTATCCTGCCTTCATGAGAATTCTGCAGAGTTCCTAAATTAAAAGCTACCTGTGAAACAAAATAAGATGTGCTTTAATATCCCCTTTCATACTAACAACTATAGTACCATAACATAGGCACACAGAAAGAGGGCACAATGAAGTTTATCACAATAAAGGAGAAAAGGAAAAAGGAAAAAGGAGAAAGAGGGCTATGCTGCAGCGGCAAAGTTTTTGCCACTTAATTATAAACAAAGAATTATGTGTTAGTAGACTGGCATCCATTTGCCACAAAAGGAAGCTACAACGGTAAAGTAATAATCCAAACTCATTCCATTCATTACAAACACTACTTACATGTCTTTGATACCAAAAGACCTAGATGAATGTCCCACCTTTTATTTCGATATATTCTTAAATGATTCCTTAACAACAAAACCAGTGCTTTCATTCCTTTAAAGAAATAGCAAATTCCATTCTGGAATGGAAACACATACCTCAGCCACAAGTGTATCCCACACATAACAATCGCCATTGGAGTATCCCGCAAAAAGAAGTCTACCTGATATTGAGAAAGCAATAGAAGTGACGGTAGGAACATCATTATCATTATTTTCATGAGGCCGACTGTACACTTGAAGCTGATGCCCTGTCCTCATGTCAAACAACCTACATGTAGTATCATCAGAGCCAGTGCCGAATCTTTGGCCATCGGGGAAGAATTTGACAGTATTAACATCACCCTCATGGCCGTGATATGTTCGAACAGCCCTACTGGCGATTCGGATATCCCACAGGCGACGGTTGCATCGCATGAACCAGAGACAAACATATTTGAATTTGCAGAGTTGATCGAGAGACTGTTAAAGTAGGCATGTGTTTCCAGTTTAAGATGAAATCATGAAGTCAAAAAGAAACAACTACCGATCGTGCATGAAGTTGTGACATTCAAGAATGCGAAAGAAATTTCATTTAGACTTGAAAGAAATAAGAAAGAATAACATAAGTTGAAAGGAACAAATACACATCTTACATAAAATTTTATGCCCACAAGAACAGGTCAGTCGTTCTAAATGTTATATCAAACTGCTTGACACAGTCCAAAAATGCATATTGAATTTGAACCGCATGTATCATGGAACCTTTAATCTTGATACTACACAGGAAAGGCAGCTTTCTTCTAAACACTCAGGACAAACAAGTCTAACAACAGAATAGCAAAGACATGATTTTAGTGGCTGGCTTCATATGCCCTAACTATCAATTTCTGATATTATGCTCTAAATTGATTTTGATAAAATGTGAAAGTTTGTTAACCAGAATTACGGGTTATGGAACAAATGTGTATCCTTCCATATATGTGACAAAAAGCAGCTGATAAATACTGATTTTCTTCTGGAAATCAAGAGTATAACAATCCATTAAGATGATATTAGTGATCTTCGAATGAAAAAGAAGATAATTTCATCTGCAATGCCTAATTTTAAGCCAGCCCAAATATATGAATGCATTGAAGATCAAAGTGTTCACCTTAATACATCAGCAGTGTGCCCTGATGGAAATTCACCTCCAAATACAGATATCCTCTGCCCGGTTGTGATATCCCATAGAACACAAGTCTGATCACCTGAGCTAGTAATCAACCGAGTTTCCTGATCCGGAACATATTGACAGGATGAAACGTAGCCTTTGTGCCCAGTAAGTATTCTTGATATTGGGATGTTACCATCTCTGTCAACTTGTGAATTCAGATTGAAGATAGAGCATGCACTATCAAGACCGCCACATGCCACTGATTGCCCACTGGGAGCAAAGGCGCATGTCATCACCCATGCACAATGTAACTTTATGGCATGTGTTTTCTGGCTTGTTAGGGCGTTCCAAACAATTAATCTCCCATCTTGTGAGGCACTGACTATACGATTCCTTTCGGGAGTCCAATCCAATGAATACACCTGATAGGTATCTCGAATATGATGTTTATAAGTTTCAAATTAAGTTATAAACAAGAAAAAGAGAAGGTAGAAAGAGACTTATATAATTGGACACACATGGAGATGAAGTCAATATGTCTTTCAAAGCGTACATTTTAATATGCACTATCAACTGCTATCTTCAACACCATAACACGCTATATATATAATTCAAAATTATATTTTTAAACTTTAAACTAGAAAGAATTCCACTAAATATCAACTCAAAAGCATACATTTCATTGTCTTAAACATTTTCATTAGTTTTTAACTTTAGTTGGTGCTCTTGGCACGAGCAGGTTTTCACACCTTCTTAAATTTGTCTTACCAACACTAAAATTCACAAATAAGTCAAAGGAAGGATTAATAAACCCAGGTGGACTGAATGTTTGGGAAATTCCTCAATAAGCTCAGCAAGAAAAAAAGATGAGTAAAATTAGATTGTGAGCCTCTCTTATATGGAGATCAAACAAACCCAGGCACATCAAAAAGGGATAGAGAAGTCCCAGCTTCATTAGGAACGTGCCAAACAAAGTATCCAAGATGAGCTCCATGTTTAGCAGTAGGACAACAAACAGCAAAAACAGCTTACAGGAGCCAAAAATAGAATCATATTACAGGAACCAAGTAATAATCTTAAATCCTGGCCATACAAAAAAGGCTACATATTAAAAAGTCTCATTTTTCACAAGTTAATATAGCCTTTTGGATTGCTCGAAAGGCTCAGATGGCTAACGTAAGGTTACTGACATTTCACACACTTTGTGGCTGGTGCTCGCCTCTTGGGGCTGCTCATTATTTCCTCACCCAACTTTGTGTTGCTACCACAATGTACCTCCTAAGCTCAATAAATAACATATTAACTAAAACATGAAAGAGAAAGGGTAAACCAATAGTTTAAGCTTTTACCTTTCTAATTCAGATCTAGAGCACTATCTAATTAACAACAGGATCTATTAAGGCTAAAACCCCAACTTGACAGAGAATATATAATGGAGTTCTAAAAATCGCACATAATGGAAAATCTCAGTAAGCAATAGATACTACCTTCCCTGTGTGACCCCGCAATGTCCTGCAACAAACCAGATCCGTCGAGCCAAAGCTAATCGGGGTCTGCCCATGGCTCCGAGCGTAGCTCGCAACTGCAATAAGATCAAAAATATCAAAGTACCACACCAAAAGAAATGACCAAAAACTACCCCATTAACGGAGGAATCAAAGCCCAGAAGCGAAGAATCCACCATCGGTGTCGAGAAGAAGCTGCCTCTTCTGCTTCAGACGCTCCCTGAGATCATTCACCGTCGCGGTCGCGGCGGCGTGCCGCTCCTTGAGCTCCGCCACGGACATCCACAAACCCTAGAAGCGGACCCGCGGACTTCGAAGCATCAACTATCTCCCGCCATTCACGGACGCCGCGGAGCTCGATCGGCGCGCTAGTTCTCCATCCCCGCTCATGGAGATCGAGAACGGGTGTTGGATCGATCGAGGTGTGCGCTAGGGTTTTGGAGAGGAGGAGGGAAGAGGCGACGGAGACGACGCGCGAGGAAACCCAAGATAGAGGTGGTGGGAGGGGAGTGGTGGTGGGGTAGGAGGAGAGCAGAGAAACAGCCATGCGTGCTTACGTCAGCAACTGTATGATTAAGAAACTTGTGGGACCACCAAGAGACGTGGGGCCGACAACCGACACGTGGCGACGCATGAATCATGATAGGCGCCGAGTAGCCCTTGCATTATGTTGGGTTCCAAACTGGGCCGATGGGCCGACTACGTCCCCAGAGAAGACACGTGGCGAGTTTCGATAGGCATGAACGGGCTTGGACTACACAATGCTAAAACCAGGCCGATGGGCCATGTTTAAACGGGCTGTGGGCCCAAAATCAAAACGGGTCAGATCATGTAAAGCAATGTGTGAAACAGGACACGTGGACGGGCCTTAGTTAACGCAGGCTCAAACCAGGCCATGGGCTGCATTTAGCCGTTGGATTAAAAATCAAGGGCCGAATATACTTTTTTCCATTTTTCTATTTCTTTTTTTTTTTTTTCTTTTTTTCTTTTTTTTGGTTTTTTTTTTCATTGGAACTGAGTTCAGCTCCGCTTCACCGGAATCCACTTTTCCGTCGCCAAAAACCCTTCGTCTCCCTTCTCCGTCTCCTCCCTCAAACCCACAACGCCCACGTACTATCCCTCGCAACCAAAGTAGAGAGAGAGAGAGAGAGAGAGAGAGAGAGATGGCGGAGCTGCGTTTCCCGAGGCCTCGGAACACTCTCGGCGAGGAGGAGCGCGGCGATCGGAGGGAATCGAACCCTCCATTCGCCTCCGAATTCGAGATCTTTCTCGACGAACCCGGTATCTCCCGATCGATCCGTTCTCTTCTAAATTTGCTTCTAAATCAAGTGAATGGTCAGTGTTTTAGTAGGATCTGAGCTGTTCCCATCATAATTATGAGGTTTTGTTTGTGTATTCTTATTGTTATCTCGATTTAGTATCTCTTGCTGTATTGTAGTTAGGATAGTTCGTTCGTTCTTGATAATGATACTTTGTTGCTCTTTGTAGCATGAAAAGTTAGCTCCAAATTCTTTACTTGCTATGCGTCATTGGAGATATTAATATAAAATTGCATAATAATAGCTGGTTTACTCACCTGGATAACAAATAAGTATAGCTTCATTGTTATCTAAGTGTATGATCAATGGACGCTGATTGGTATCTTTTCATTTGGGTTCGTGATAATACTGGCAGTCGTCGTACACCATTGTGGATCACACTTATGATGCAGTTGTCGTAGGGGCCGGAGGGGCAGGGCTAAGAGCGGCGATCGGACTATCAGAACATGGTTTTAACACTGCCTGCATTACCAAGTTGTTCCCTACGCGCTCGCATACGGTCGCTGCGCAGGTATTACGATTTAGTTGATTGACTTTATCGAATTAAAATGCATCTTTTTAAAGAATAACTTTTTTAATAGTCTGAAATTTGGTTTAGGTCACTTAGACCTAATTATGGGTTGTTAATGATTGAAGATATACTCACGACTTCTTCGACTTTTTAATATGTTGCCACATTCACTATCCAATTTGCACCTATAAAGTAAATTATTTTTATCAACATAGCGCCTAGTTTAATGCACTTGCCATCATTCATATCACATTAAGATGTTGAGGGCAGACACTGGCATTGATGGTTTAGTGTAGATGAAGTTTGGGAGTAACTCTAACTTTGGTGGACTATTTTCTCTTCTCTTATGTTAGGTAATTTTAGTCAAGGTAGGTTTTGTTTTGTGACTAAACAATTTTCTATGGCAGTCAATTTACTTGATTTGGGTTTCATTGTGTATTTTGTCTCCTGTTATAGTTGCAGGGATGAACTTTCATATTCATGAAGCTTTCACCTTTATATGCCACTGAGACAGCATCTTCCTTGTTAGTAGGGAAAAATGATACTTTAAAACTTGAAGGCACCTGATTTTATATAAATGACCTTCTAATTGTAGTTTACTGCTTGTCATGCCATACTTCATTGTGCTGTTAATCATGCTAGAAGTGATGCAGGGTGGCATAAATGCTGCATTGGGAAATATGACTGAAGATGACTGGAGGTGGCATATGTATGACACAGTCAAAGGAAGTGATTGGTTAGGTAATTCAATTTTGTGGAACTAATTATTGTAATTTGCATTATGAGTTAACCAATGTTCTTTCTTTTTGTTGGTGTCATTGTTGTTACGTGATTACATCTTATTCTCATCTTTACGTGTTTCTGAAATGAACTTTTGCTATGCCAGGTGATCAGGATGCTATTCAGTATATGTGCCGAGAAGCGCCAAAAGCAGTTGTAGAGCTTGAAAATTATGGATTACCATTCTCTCGGACTGAAGATGGAAAAATCTACCAGCGTGCTTTTGGAGGCCAAAGTTTAAATTTTGGAAAAGGTGGAGATCTATAAGATGCTGTGACCACTGACCACATCTTTCAAGAGTTACATTTAAGTGTTTCTATCATCAATCTTGGCTATTTGACATTTTTCAGGTGGTCAGGCCTACCGTTGTGCATGTGCTGCCGATCGTACTGGCCATGCTTTGCTACATACACTATATGGCCAATCCATGAAACATAACACTCAGTTCTTTGTTGAGTACTTTGCCTTGGACCTTCTTATGGATCGCAATGGTATGATTGATAAAACTATCTAAATGCTATACTCATTAGTCTCTCTTTTGTGCCTAGATCAAGCATGCATTTGTGATTTTGATACTGTAGTAGAACTTACTTCTTAATGGAAAATCTCCTCTTTAGCGTGTCTCAATCTTTGGTAGGTTTAGCAGTATTGTTGGCAAGGTTGTACATGCAAATTCTATTGGAATTGTTGATGCTTACAATTTTAGATTTACTTGAGTAAGAAATAATGCCAAACGTTCTTAACTTTTCTGTCCTGCCATTTTAACAAATCATTTGATTGTTCTATCATTGTGCTAAGTGTTACTGCTGCTTTCTTGTATATTTATCTGGTTCCTGTTGCATGCTTATAGTGCTGTTTAATTTGTCATTTCCTAGCAGTTGGGATTAAACTTCTGCTTTTGTCATGAGAGTTCTTATATCATATGATACGTTAGTGTCAGAGGATCGAAACTGCAGTTTGGGTTGCTTAGGGACCTTTGATTAATCTGATAATCCTTCATTCCTATGTATTAGGTACCTGCCAGGGCGTGATTGCATTAAACATGGAGGACGGGACTCTTCATCGTTTCCGTGCTGCCAATACCATTCTGGCCACCGGGGTAGCTATTTTTTCTATTTAACTGCATCTTACCCCTTTTGTTGTCCTGAAATAACTATCATACGTCTTATTTGTTTCATGCATTAGGGTTATGGGAGAGCATACTTCTCTGCAACCTCAGCTCATACATGTACTGGAGATGGCAATTCCATGGTTGCACGTGCTGGGTTACCTCTTGAGGTTGGTCTACTGGTTGAACTTCAAAGATTAACTTCTTTTTATGATATAACTATGTCATTACTATTGTTTGATTTACTTATAGGATCTTGAGTTTGTACAATTCCATCCTACTGGCATTTATGGTGCTGGATGCCTAATTACAGAAGGTCCTCAATATCTTTGACTTAGTTTTTAATGATTAGATCCTTTTCTTTGTAAAGTCTAACTAATAAATTTTGCTATATTACAATCTTGCAATGTCGACGAATGCATTCTTCTTGCTTTCTGTTCTCACTGATTGGTTTACTTTATTTTTTTTCCCCTGGTTTCAGGATCTCGTGGTGAAGGTGGTATTCTTAGGAACAGTGAAGGCGAACGTTTCATGGAGCGATATGCTCCGAGTGCCAAGGATCTTGCATCACGTGATGTTGTTTCAAGGTCTATGACAATGGAAATTCGGGAAGGACGTGGTGTGGGTACGTACCAAATCTTTTCTACCTTAAAATTTAAGTGTGAAAGCATTTTTCAGCAATATTTCTTATAGTGATAACTAGTTTTCTTCATTTTGATACACTGTAGGTCCACTGAAGGATCACATCTATCTGCACCTCAATCATTTGCCTCCTGAAGTTCTCAAGGAAAGACTTCCTGGTATATCTGAAACTGCTGCAATTTTTGCTGGAGTTGATGTCACCAAAGAGCCAATTCCTGTTTTGCCTACTGTACATTACAATATGGGTGGAATTCCCACTAACTACCATGGGGAGGTAGAACATATATGCCAATGATTCTAGGATCAAATTTCTTCCCCCTGCATTTTCCATGTATTGTAGAAGCACATCTAACGTAGATCTTTTTTTCCTTTTTTTTCCCTTGCAGGTTGTTCATATTAAAGGTGATGATCCAGATGCTGTAGTTCCAGGCCTGATGGCTGCTGGTGAGGCGGCTTGTGCTTCTGTTCATGGTGCAAACCGGCTGGGTGCAAATTCCCTTCTTGACATAGTTGTTTTCGGCAGAGCTTGTGCAAACAGAGTTGCTGAGATTTGCAAGCCAGGTGGGTTTTCTTTACCTTTTCAGTTAGTATCTTACAGTTCACAAAAATGGTGGTTGTACTTGTACCAGACTGTAATAAATGTCTATATACTATATAGGAGAGAAACAGAAACCTCTTGAAAAGGATGCTGGTGAGAAGACCATCGCCTGGTTGGATAAGTTAAGGAATGCAAATGGTTCCCTCCCAACTTCAAAGATCCGCCTCAATATGCAACGTGTAATGCAAAATAATGCTGCTGTCTTTCGAACACAGGAAACATTAGAAGAAGGTTTTGTTGTATCAATTTATGGAGCTTTCTTATTCTTTCTATTTTTAGTTAAATTGAGTCACTGCTGAGAACTATCTATTTGTCAGACTATCTCCTATAGATTGATAGTAATGGCATCTGGAATGTATGGTCTTTGCCTTCTGGTGAATTCTTATTCTTGTATTAATTTGTTAGGCTGTCAGCTGATTGACAAGGCATCGGAAAGTTTTCATGATGTGAAGATTCGTGATCGGAGTCTTATATGGTTGTATCCTGTTATTATGTGTGATTGGTGGCTTCTCCTTCTCTTGGTCATGAATTAACTAGTCATTAAACTGTTTATGCAGGAATTCAGACTTAATAGAGACTATAGAGCTGGAAAATCTATTGATTAATGCGTGCATCACTATGCATTCAGCTGAGGCAAGGAAGGAAAGCAGGGGAGCTCATGCTCGTGAAGATTTTCCGGTCTGCTGTAGTCTTTCATTAAGATTTTCCAGTCTGCTTTAGTCTTTCATTATTCTGTTTTCCTCCTTTCTCTAATGCACTGCTTTAATTTTCTTCCAGAAAAGAGATGATGAAAACTGGCTGAAACACACGCTAGGGTTAGTATCCACTGTCCAATTTATATCTGGAAAATTGTTCTTTATTCCAGCTTTATAGATCCTCCAGGAACAGTCCAGTTAAACAAGGAAACAGCTTTCCACTTTTACTTAGCTGAAAAATACATTCTTTTATTAACTTTATTTTGAGAAGTTTCAAATGATTAACCCACATAGTGGATTTCCTTTATGAGTTTATTATCTGTTTGCCAGTTATTTTCATTTTGATTTGCATTTAAATTGCATTATTCATATGATAACTTTTTCATTCCAGTTAATGTTAGTTGTTTCTCTTGCATAAAAGAAAAGGAGCATTTGGTTCAAAATGCCCTTACACGAAAGAAAAATGAGAAGGATAGGAGAAAACAAGTGGGAAATTATTGAACTGTCTGGAAGTAGTCATATGTGTAATA
The DNA here is from genome assembly GCA_025177825.1 of Aechmea fasciata. NCBI lineage: Eukaryota > Viridiplantae > Streptophyta > Magnoliopsida > Poales > Bromeliaceae > Aechmea > Aechmea fasciata. The sequence goes on from CM045946.1 coordinate 8,644,105, forward strand.
TGCAATTAAGTAGACGATCATATTAGCTTCTTTAGGTGTTATCCAATCCAACATTCTTCTTTTTTAATGTTGTTGTAAACTTTATGTCATGAGAAGGTTCAGTGATCATCATACGTCAAAAGTTATTAAAGAAAATGTCGATAAAAGAATTTTTTATTCATTTGAGATCAAAATGTATCATCTGACTACACGATGCCACCAAAGAGGAAAATCGCAGAACTCTTTACTCCTTTTAGCTCTTGATTTATTGCTGAACTTTTCTGATATTTGATTATAGATCATTCACAAAAGTATTTTCTTCTTATTATATATCTTTCTCTATAATTGTTTTTCTTTTGGTACACAGGTACTGGGATAATGGGAAGGTTAAATTAGCATATAGGCCTGTCCATATGAATACCTTGGATGATGAAGTTGAGCCATTCCCACCAAAAGCGCGTGTTTATTGAATTGTGTTTCTATTGCTCAGCTTGGATTTTGATGGCGGCACGATACTTGAGTGTTTGTGGGTTTCGAATAAAGAAGTGGGGACGCAACATTCTCTGTGAAGGGAAATCGTGTTTCTAATATCAGTTCGAAATGCTGATACCTATGCTGTGTAAATTGTTTCACGGAGAATGTTGATTTTCATTGCTAATTATCAAAATGCCTTATCATCTAGAAAATAAAAACAAGTCGCACTATTCTCTTTTTTCCTTTTTGTGCATAATGTTGTTTTTCGTCTTCAAGAAATGCTGGTACAAGTTCTGTTTCCAGAATACGGTTGCTAATGTGACGGAGCCCTTTCTTGTAATTTCTTGTGTTTTGGACCTTGACTTGCTTTTGGAGTGCTTTATAAAGTTGGCCATACATGCTAGCTTACAATTTGACTTATTTCATTATCGGGATTAGGGTTATACAAAACTACGAATGCAGCCTGAGTACAGTATGGCTCTAGCAGCTCCAACAGTGTGTGGCTATACCTCTATCAAGTCTCTTGCTAATTCAGAAACGAGTCCATTCAGTATATGCTTCTCCAAATCCCTGATGACTTCGTCCTTTTCAACTGATGCAACTGTAATGCCGTTCCAGCCAATATCCCACATACAGTTGATATCTGGATTTCTGCATTGGATATCTTTCTCGAGCAATTTTTGTAGGCATGCGGCTGTGTCGCAATTAATTTCTGGCCTTTTCATGGAGAAGTTCAGGCTTTCTAGATCATCATCGAGTTCTTTGATCAAAGAATCCAAGCATCTCTCTTTAATTGGTTTTTCAAATATTTTTGTGATAAATATGGCCTCTTCTCTCTTACCTTTTCTTCTTAGTAATTCATGCGCACAGTCTAAAAGAAGCTTACTGTCCTTGCCTTGGCTTGCCTTTGCGCTAGCTTGGAGAACACTTAGAGGAATTTTGAGCTTGAAAAGTGCCTGAGCTGTATTAAGGAAATGTTGATCCCTAATCAGTGATTCTTTGAGGAGACGTTGCTCATCTGTAAGTGAAAGTTCTCCGCTTACTTCATCTTTAACCTGACTTGGTGACTTCAATGAGTTGAAGTTGCTGAATTGTCTGCTGTCACTTGACCCTGTCAAAGAAAAACAATGATCTGGAATTCTCAGGATTTTTTTTATTTTGCGTCCATACATCAATACGTATGTACATACGGGCAACAACATGCGTACACAAACATACATTTTGTTTAAACGTTTGTTTTGTATATGTATGTGCCTAGCAAACATTTTGGATGCAATATGATTGATTCATTGCATTCCATTATCTGTGACGACCCAAGTTTGTGCGTATCATGCTGACACTGTCAGATTTCTTTAAAATGGTGCGTAAACAGGTTTTGCTTAAGGGACTTTTACATACCTTCTTTCTTTTCATCTGTCGAGTTGGGCAATTGTAGTTGTTCTTCTTCTTTTCCAGCAGAAACTTGTGGTGTCTGTTGAGTATTAGGAGTTCTGACAACCGTATTGTCATGCTGCCAAAAGTAAAAGAATTGATATTAGATTGTCAATTTGGACTATTTAGTTGTTCTATATTTTTTAATTGGTTAAGAGTTGTGTAAGTTTGAACTTTGACAAATCGGGTTGGTGTTCCTACCCACGCATCTCAACCCAAGTCTCTGTCTGTTTTGAGTTCTTGGCCAGAAATTTGACAACTTTGTTCATGCCAAGTCAGTATCAGCTTGTCTAGAGACCTTTTTTGTTGATGTTCATTAAGTTCTTTGCAGTTATGAGCACATAGAGAACTTCTTTACTTATTGTTGGTTTATTAGAAACTCTAATTTTGTTTCTATAATCAAACAAGAATAGAACTGTATCTTTTTTTTTGCATGTCATAATAAAATAAAGAGTTCAAAAAACACCAAACAATAACAAAATTAAGTAGTCCATGCTAAGTGCTATTGACCTAAAAGAGCTATCTTGGATGGAATTAGGCAAATATTTGGCAAGTTGTAAGTGCACTGGGTCGATGTTGCAAAATAACATAGATTTGTGCATACTATAGACTAACAATATGTAAAGGAGTTAGTTTTTTATAAGTAAATGTTTAAATGAGAGTTGAACTTACATTCATTTCAGCAATGAATTCCCGGTTCACTACCTCTGCATCTTCAATATCATCTGTGAACTTAGCACTTGAAACAGAGGCAATTTCATTTACTGTTGGCATAGTTTGCTCCAAAACCATTACTCTAAGGTTAGATTCTCCTTCTGTGCTGGTTCCTTCCTTCCATCTAGACTCTATTTCATTTAGAGGTGAAATTTGCAGCATTGTTTGCTGATCATTTTCTGTTGGTGATTTACTCTTCTCTAATACTTTCATGTTTTCAGTTGAATTTCCTTTGTTTTCTATAGTTTCTACCTTCTCTTCAGCTGGTATATCCACAGGCTTGTTCATATGTGCCACTGGAGTGGGAATTACTGCCTTTTGTTCATCATTACTTGGATCCACACTCAATTCCTTTTTGTCTCTGGACTCCTCAATTGCTCTTTGGCTATATGGTTCATGGTAAGTAGCACTTCTACTCCTTGTAATTTGCTTTTCGGGATGGCTATATGTTGACTTCTTTTTCAACTGATCAGTATGGTTTCCTGTGCTTTTTTTGCTTGCTACAATCGTCCTACCAGAAGATAACATCTTTTGTTTGCTTATTTCATTCGCAGACTTGTCTCTGCTCCTTGGTTTCACAGCACTGGGGTTTTCTGATAACTGTGATTTACTTCTTGCATCCTGCTCTTTTTCTGTTGTACCTTTTTGTGCTGCATGGTTAATCTTCAATTCATGCACTGTGGATTTCCTTTCCAATGTACTATGTTTTACATTCCTCGAGTGACTGTATATTATAGGCGATACATTTTGTGCTGTCTGATCTTCTTGGACCAAATCCTTCTTTCTAACTGCATTCTCCTGGTACTTGAGATATCGTTTAGAAGTGCTAGCCAACTTATTTTCTTGAATTGGTTGTTTGGCTTTTTCTTGGGTTATCTGTCCCCTTCCAGTGAACCCCCACATCTGTGCCGCGTCTTTCTTAGTGTGTGTTGTGCTACTGTAATTCATACTGTTAATGTCTGCAAAATGGTAACTTGGCAAATATTTTGGTAGTGGGTTCATACTTTCATATCCTGAACTTGCTAAGCTAGTCATTTGCTTACTTTTTGTGGCTTCTAGGTTTTGTCGAGGTTTAAACTCTCTAACCTCTTTTGCCTGTGGATTCTCATTTTCTCTGATTTTTGCTAAATTTGGTCGTAAGGTTGCATATTTATCTCCCATTTCATTAACCATTGTATCTCTTCTTAGTGTCCTGCTCACCTCTGTTTCTTTCATAAACTTTGCTTCTTTCTTGATCTCCACCTCCGCCTTCGGTGGGGAAATTCTTCTATCCCCATCAGTTTTGCTACCACATTTGGTATCCTCACCTTTCCATTTACGTTACCTCCTTTAGGATCCAACTTCTTGACATTCCCTGAAGCACTGGAATCACTATTACTCTTGGGGATTTGTCCAATTTCGTCACTCCTGTTAGTTTTTCTTGCGACAACTGAAACTCGGGAATCCAACTTAGCATCTTGGCCACAACTTAATGACCTCCTATGTGAAGTAAACTGATTGGGAAGACTTGATGAACTCTTAGTAGAATTTGCCAGTGTAACCTTCGACCTTCTAGTATATGAGCCGGATAGATTTTCTTCTTTAATTTCATCAATTGAAAACCCAGTCCTTTGAATCAACTTCTTCTGTTTTACTCTATTAGATGAGGATTCATCTTCTTCTTTGTCCTTCAATAACATAACCCGACCGCCTCTAGACCCTTTGATGTTATCTGAATTTTCTTGGAGCATTGCGAGCATTCTTAGCGACTCCTCCAGGTCAATCGCCCCTCTCAATAGTTCCCTCCCGATCTCAATAGTGCTTCTGCTAAAATCCACTCCAGAAAAGGCTTTAATGATTTCATTCAACTTCTGAACCCCTTTATATATTTCATCGACCTGCATATGGGGTGAAAGGTGATACTGATTCGTAGGGTACCTCGCTCTATCGGACATATATCGGTTGTTTGTTTCTCTGAAATGTATAGCACCACGGTGCATAATAAGTTTGCTCCCGAATTTGTAGTCACCGAGGTTTTCTATTCTTTGAAACTCCCTGCTGTTGGTGAGTGCAAGGGCGAGTGCCGTTGAGATGTCGATGGTATTCCCCGACCGCGTGGCCCTTCCAAAAGGAACAATATCTAGAGAAGTGCTTTCTAGGCCAGCTTCTTTGTGGTGTTTCATGTTAGGACGCGCACTTGTGTTTGTTCTAACCATGTTCTTGCCACTCTGTACCTGCTGCTGCAAGCTCAAGAACTTACATTAAAACTAGGAATGCATTTATCATATTTGAGTAAGTTCTATCCATAAGAAACTCTAAGAGGCTTACAAATTTATTAGAGGACGCTTCTCTTGCACTCCGAAAGTTTTTCTGAGAGTTTCCATAAGCATCTGAAGCCAACACCATTTAAATAGATAGATATGGATGCAAAAATTCCAGAATATGCAGAGATTGTTCTATTATTAGCTGAGCAGATGGTATAGAAGGTTTTAAAATCTGATCTTATTCATGTGCTTGTCCTTCTGAACAATGTAATGCCACAACCATTTTGCACTGTGAAGTGTTTGTACTATTTCCCCCCATTTATTGAGTAGTTGGTAGGAGTATCTGTCTCACAACTGTGAACTTAATTAATGCGATAGCGGATAAAACTTGGTTGCTGTAATCTAGTTTTCGAATTGTTTAGGTTTCTTCTTAAAGGTCTTCTGATTAGAATGGATTCCCATAAGGCATCTAGATGTATCTGTTTATTTCATTCACAGCCATATATTTGTGTAAATCATCAATAAATGATCACCTAAACATATGATGAGTATCAATCTAGGGCATACTGTATATGAAGAAGGGTTATGGCAAGTCTTAGACAACATTATATCCGGCTTTATAAAATGTTCGTTAGTTCGTAAATGATCTTTTGGTAAAAGCACTTTGCATGTTTGCGTCAATTCGGCCTCTTTTTTGTTAATTTCTCCTAGTGTAATCAAGAATAAAGCTGTTTGATACATGTGCTACAAAGGTATATAGTGAATGTAAATCTCCTGTCTTGTTAAAATGAGTTAGTTATTGAGAGCCAAGTCCCTCACAATTCCTAGAAAAGAAGAGCAAACTAGAATCATACAAAAGATAATTATAAGGAGAAAACAAACCCCTGGAGGCAGCATTACTCGGCCGTTGGCCCGACGACGACGCATACCCCAGCTTCTCCTTCCGAAGTCGGAGATCATCCAACAGCTTCTGCGCGAAATCCGATCTCTTCGCCATCATGCAATCTCTCTCTCTCTCTCAGGTATTCTAAGTGTTACATACATGCACCTCTGTAAGTTCCTCCTTTTTTTTCTGTCTTGTTTTTCTTTCTCTAGTTCTTGCTATTGTGCTTCTCTTTCAATAAAGTTGGTGGGTTATTTTCTCTCTATCTCTCTCTCTCTCTCCATCTTGCTTTATTAATATGGTCTTTGTGGAGTGAGTTGAGATGTCCTCTCAAGAGGGGTTATTCCCCAGTGGGGGAAAGAGAGGATTGACGTAAACGCTAGACCTTGTAAGTGACTGTTGCATCTCACACAGTGTGGCCTCTCCTCTGTAGTTGCACCCGATTCTAAGCAAAGCAAAAGCTTTTTCTTCTTGTTGTTGTTGTTGTTGTTGTTGTAGGGTGTTGGAGGGGCTTCTTAGTTAAGCTTCCACCCATCATCAGTTACCCTGTGCGGTTTTGGAATCTTCTACTTGAGAGAGCCTTTCCATAGTGGTTTTTTTTTTTAAGAAACCCTTCTTGGCTTATATTGAATTGATATGATATATTATATTATTTCTGGAATGTGAGGGAGCTTTTCATATCCTTGTCCTTGTTATGGTGGGGGGGTCTTTTTGTAGATGGGATATCACTAGTTGTGGTATGGGGGAACATAGATTTCTACATGGGAACTCCCTATGTAGATTGTAGAGTGGCTCTGGAGAATTTTAAACATTGAGAGGATCAATTCACTTCGCACGCATCAAAGTTCCCTTTTAGATCGTTTGAAATCTCTCGAAAGCAATTCCGCGGTATCGTTTGGTTCGGGTATAAGTAAGAACTAGCTATTACAGGAATAGGTACAAGTATGGGGATAAGGAAAATAGCGTTTGGATGAAAATTGAGTTGTTTCTGAGGATAAGAAAAATATTAGATAGTTTTATATAGAAAATAAATAGGTTGGTGGGGATAGCCGAGAACTATTATTCTCGGATAAAAAATTAGCGTTTGGATATAAAAAGAGGGATAAGAACTTATTCCTATTCCTATCCCCTAACCAAACGGTGAAAGGGGGGAAATGGGAGTTCTCCCGAGCCACATGAACCCTTTTGTCTTTTTATCTTCTAGGATTTAAAAAAAAAAGACGAAAGATTACTAAGCGAGCGAACAATTTGTTGTAATGAACCAGCTAAATTATTTATTTATTTATTTATTTTGAGAGATAGGGAGCCCGGTTCGTTTATTTCATTTAGAAATAAACTTAGCCAGAAATGTAAATCAACTAGAATTCGAACTAGAATTACAGATACTAACCATCAAACCCTTTGCCACTTGTTCGAGGAACGGTAAATTTATGCTCTTGGTAAATGTATAAATTTATGCTCCTAAATTATAAATCTTTTTGGCCAAATCAAGCTTACTTTTAGCTAAAGTAGCACTAAGTTATTAAAATCAGTACCCCTCTCCACAGTTCTCTGAAAGGAACTAGGGAGAAAAATTAAATAGACGTAAGTATAGCGTCCAAATCAAAAGTGTACCGTCCCCATATAGAGAATTCGCATCACAGTACAAACTTTAAAAACTTCCCACAACAACAACAACAACAACACCACCACCACCAAAATTTTTTTAAAAAAAAGCATCAAATTTACAAGCAAGGTTCTTTCATAAGAGAACAACAGAGTTTTTCATTGCCTAGCAACTGTCGACTGCTTCTCAACACACACCGATACACTATATCGGAACAGGGAGAAAAAAAAAAACCCAAAAAAAGAGCAAGGAAAAAATGAAAAAGGAAAAAACATTACAACAATAAAACTATAGAAGGTTATTTACTAGTCAACATGTCCGTCAAAAAGGAAGGGTAACACACCCAACTTAGCTTTCTAGGAGAACAGAAAAATATACAAATTGATTCGTTACATAAGGGAGGGGCGTTGGCCGTTAAACAAATCGCCTCCTAAGCCCCCTAGTAGTGGTTTGATACGTGCGAACGAACAAACCGACTCCGATCCCGACGCCGAGGCAAATGCCGAGGCCGATCCCGACACCGACCCTTACACCAGCATTAAACCACGAGAGTTCTCCGTCCTCCCCTTCTATGTAATCCGCTCTTGAATATATGCTGTTATAGTCGACGTCTGCATCATTCTCGAGTTTGTACTCTTGGTACTCCGACACCTACAAGGATTTTGGAGAAGAATGTTGTACAATATTTCAGCTGTAAATGTTTTCAGACTCCTTTCACAGAGTTGCTATCAATTTATATTCATTGGTTCAGCATGTATGTAACACTTAAGAGGTTCAAAAAGGCTCAGAATAGGTATTAGACCAATAGTTTTACTGAAAAAATAAATCTATGTGCTCAACTGCAGTAACTGCACTTTGAAGACTTATTTTGAAAGTCAAAAACTTGATTAATGCAATTTTATGGCATCCGTAAACATGAAACTTCCTTGTGTGATCACTTCCAACAAATATTGCATTAATTTTAATCTTCAATATCCATCAATATATAGTTCTTAAACATGGCACAACATATTTGAAAGGATTACCCTGTTAACCTTTTGTTTATCCATTCCGTCACAAATAAATAAATGCATATGAAGTGCAGATTCGGAAAACAGTTTTAAATACACAAGTATGATAAAAGAAACATATTTGTTAGATGAAGTCCTAATGCAGATCAGTCGGCTCACCTTTCTTACAGTACAAATTAAACCGGTAAAAGAGAGACTCTCAAGTAAAATCACGCTCTTTACAGAACCAATAGTGCAGACATTTCCTGTTCAAGTCTAGTTCTAGTAAAGAAATGGTCAAAATGCAATTTCATGCATACGAAGTATATTCATCCATGAATAACTAACAAAGTAAGTAACTATTTAGAAATAATGTTCACATTGTTGAAAACTAATTTATCGAAACCTATTAACAAAATCCACATTGTAGTTTTTTTTTTTTTTGTAAATATCCATTATATGTTTGCTTTGGACTACCATAACTAAAGATAATTGAAAACATTGAGGTTAGTAGTGACAGAATCATCTAATACCTTCAAGGAATCCTCATCCCCCACCTCCTTCTGTTCACTTGTCTCATACTCTGGAATTGAACCTAGCGTAACTTTCATCTGTTGCTTCTTCCTAACACCAAGCTGAAGAGTCTTTGTCAAAATAATAGGCGCCCCCGAGAAAAAACCCGCAACATACACTTCAATCAAAGGATGAGGATTCTCAGGACCTGCGTACTGCTTCCCCTTCAAGAACCTAGTGCAAGCGCTTGCAGCTTGGCACTTCATATTCCACTTCTTGCTACTGGCTTTTGACTCTCCAATAACTCCATTGCTGTTACATAATTCCAAGTCCCCCGTGATTAACAGCTCATCCTTATCAAAGACTTGGAACCTCACACTCCCCGTCGTCCGTATACTATCCGTGCTCACAAAAGTGGCTTCTTCGGACTTTTTATCGACTCTATCCCTTCTGAGCGAAGAAGATGCGCATTCGGAATAAATGCTACATCTTTTGCCATTCACTTCAATGATGGTGTCGGGAGTTAGAGGGATGTGATTGAGGGTGAGACGGTCCGATGTCGACTCGTCGACTTCGCAATTGCTGATTCTTACATAGAACACTTTTAGATCGAGCCAAGGTGATGATCTTGGGACGTAAAGAGGGTGCGTGATGATTTTTTTCCTAGAATTGGGGGATAACTCCGTATCCAGGGCATCATAAGAACCCTCCATTTCCCTTATGAAGATCCTCTTGGTAAAGTTTTAACACATGAAGTGAAGTTGCGGAGAGTTAGAAGCCCACATAGAATAACAAACAGACCTCAAATTTAATACCTGTGAAACCAAGCAAGAGAAAGGGAGAGAGTTAATAATATTGCCTAATCTGCTAAAATAAGAATCATAAATGGAGAAACCCAAAACAAAAAGAGACAAAATTTCAATACTAGGATGCATGTCTCGGGATGAAATTGGTAGTAAAAAGGACCTTCAAAGATCATGACGGTTCGAGTTCTACCATCAGCAGTAACAATTTAAGTTACTAAATTTTTATCCTTTTTCTCTTCTATCCTAAATTATCATGTAAAGTTCAAGATAAGCCTCGTTGCAAAATGATTCAAAACCAATAATACTTGGAATACAAATTAACTCTACAAAAACAAGATGAAGCAAAACTAGAAAAAAACACAGAGCTATATCTCAAACAACAACAACAACAATGGCAATTACAGGGCAACAACAATGGCAATTACAGGGTTTTAAAAAGAGATTAAAAGGAGTTAAATAACCAATTATTTTTCTTTTTTGTAATCTACTACGAACTACAGTTGTGAAAATCTGAAAAGAGCGCATAAACTAAAGAAAACGAAAAACCTAATGTTGAACTTGTTAAATACTTCAATTTGACGAATCAATAGAGAAAGAACGAATCAAATTGACAAAATTTACTAGCAGATAAGATAATTTTACAATTCACAACCTAGTCATAAAAAAGCAAAATCAACCAAAAATGGGTATTTTACCTTATCAACAAAAGGCACAAAAACAGGTCTCTTTTTTTCCTAATCGATTACAAATTATAGTAGTACACAATAACAACCTAAGAAAAGCTTCACAGAGAAGGGAGAAAAGAAGAGATTTCCATTGGGCAAATCGATGCTCGATCCAAGACGCGATTAGAGAAAAAGCGCATCAAAATCGAGAAAATTATTATCGAATAAGATAATTACCCAATTCACAACAGGTTAAAACAAATCGAAACGAATCGAAACCACGTCTTTTTATGCGATCAACAAAACCTACAAAAACTCGCAAAATTCAAACCCTAGAAAACAAAACAAAGTAAATGGAGGAGATTAAGGAGCACATCAACGTACCTTGGATCACCACAAGATCGCGTGGAGGACATGATGCGAGAGCTTGGATTGGAATCGTCTCCCTCTCGCCTCTCCCTCTCTCTCTCTCTCTCTCTCGTCCCCTTCTCTCTCTTTGTCTTATCCTTAGTATCCCTAACATATAATATAATAATAAAAATAAAAATAATAATAAAGAATTATTTTTATCAATTTATCGAATATTATTTATTTATGGGCTTTTTTTTTTTTTTTGCAAATTATCCCTATATTTTGAAAAATAGTCTCATCATAAAATTAATTACTTTCTGCCACGCTGGCGTCAAGGCGGGTGAAATGGGCAGTGTTTAAGTTGAATCCAATACAACTAAGTTTTAAAAACTTAGCCATTTTTTGGCTAAGTTTGGAGTATTTGTATTGGACACGGTGAATGGTTCACCGTATCCAATACAACTAAGTTTCAGGGACTTAGCCATTTTTTGGCTAAGTTTGGGGTATTTGTATTGAACACGGTGAATGGTTTACCGTGTCCGATACAACTAAGTTTCAGGGGCTTAGTATTTTTTCGGTGTGGTAGTTGTATTGGACACGGTGAACCATTCACCGTGTCTAAGGTGAATGGTTCACTGTGTTCAACTTAAACACCACCCCATGTCGTTTATTTGTTAATCGAGCCAGAAATAAGCGTGGCAAGGTCGTGTGGGCCATTTTTGCAATTAATTTTATGATAGGACTATTTTTCAAAATAAAAAAAGGCAAGGGGCTATTTGTAAAAAAAGCCCTTTATTTTTTATGATTTATTATTACACGGTGGGTACAACAGCCAAAATATCTATGGTTGTAGTGATATATGGCACCGTGGACCTGGTCTACGGAGTAGGTGATGCGTTCGGGTCCATACACCAGGCCCATCCGGATTTTCACAGGCAATGAAATTCACTAAATAATGACACTTATTTACTGATTAAATTTGATAATATTTAATAAATTTAATTTGATAATTTGTTGATAGTAATTTGCTAAATTTGAGTGTGATGAATGAAAGTGAGTGAATTTTATTAAATATGTGCCTATTTGTATACACCTAATTGTATAAAAAGAAATTTACAATAATATCCATCAAATGATTCGGTTGATTATGTTAATGTTAATGTATTTGCAGACTAATTTAGCTATTATTAGATCAAATTAATCATTTTAATTAGACTAACTTATTTTTAGTTTGGCTTAAATTAACATAAAAAGATTTATTATATTTGGGCTAAGAGCATGTTTCGAACGGTTGAGAATTCACCCCAACATGGTGAGCCTGGTCTACGAAATAGGGGCAGCACAGGCTCTACGAACTTTAACCAATGAGAGAGCGCCACCTTGGCAAATCCGCATGAGTCATCACGAGCGGTGGGGGCCCACAAACAGTGCGCTGCCGTACGCTCTCCACGTGGCATATTTAGTCGCCAGATAATAAAGCGCAAACTAACTTTATGCGGTACACAATTCCGGTGTCCAAATGGATAAGATCGTCCGCATAGTCGGGTCTCTACGAAGTACGAAGAGTATAAATATATATATATATATATATATATATATATATATATATATATATATATATATATATATATAAATATAATATAAATAAATAATAATGCCCAGATCCAAACTAGGCTTCTAGCCACTTCGTACTTGTTGTGTTTGGTACTTTGGTATCGTTGGTTTCTGACACTATAATTTTTAAAATAAATAAAATATTAGAATAATTTTATGTTTAAATTAGATTTAAATGGATAGATTATAACAACTTAGAATAATAATAGTTTATCTGATTAATTCAAAATAAAGTGAACTAGAGTAAAAACAGAAGAGTTTAGTAATTCAAGGGCGCCGAATTATAGGTGGATTGTGCGGTATGTAATAGGTGTTTTCAGAACCTATCTAATTCAATCTCAAGATTCTCAACCAAGAATTTAAATATCGAAAACGGGGTTACTTAAAACTTACCGACGCATGGTATGTGCCGAGCCGTATCGATGCTATGTCGGTCAAAAAAAATTTTTATGTGCGCATAAATAATAGCATTTAAATATTTATTTTCTTTAACAATAAAATATTTTAATTATTTATTATATTTTTTTATCATATTTTTTAAATTTTATTGAGAAAATTGCTTATCAATTTAAAGAATAAAGGGTTTTGAGGTATGTAGAGATCTGTAAGATTAATGGTCGCTTATCTCATTAAGATGCAGTAAAGATCGGTAGAGTGACGTACAATCAAGCACTTAAAATCTTGATCTGAACCTCATGTTCGCTTGATAGCGCGAACTGCGTGGGCTAAAATGCTGGGCGCCCTTTCTATTGTTACGCGGTTAAGATGATCTTCTTTTAGTCTCAAAAGCAAACACTCTAGTAAAATGTTATTAATCAATAATCACCTTTAAGTTTTGGTCAAATAAGTAGGTGAATCCTGTAAACTTTATTGGATCAACTAATAAACCAACCAGAGCAAAAAATAGTCTACACGGTTTTAGCTTCGATGTCTACGGTCTACATCAATACAGCATAAGCAACAAACGAATTCATGTGAAACCCCTCATTTGATGGTTATCCCAAAAAAGTCATAAAAAACAGGGCAATTTAATGTTTCTTCCATGTTGAATAAACGGTATGAAAACCCAATTGCCTCATTAACACAAATTTTGCACTCCAGATCATGTACCAAAATAGAATTGCAGCTAACTTCTAGGTTTCTAGCTCTGCATGCATAGCTACTAAATGAGTGTAGCAATTGGGAAAAGCAGGGGGAGTTCACCGTTTTCATCAAAATATAACCTGAATTAAAACTTTGTATTTTGGAAAAGTAATTTGTCAAATACAAGTATTACTTCTCCGAGTAAGGAACTGAGATCACTGAAGCCACGGGAAAGAAAGACATCATCATCATCTCATTAACAGAGAAATACATACGCAACAAACGGAAAAAATCCATTGAGATGAAGTATCTCCGTGGTGGGAGATAGAACTACCAAAGAATGCTCTAATGGCATGATGCACGCGCCCTATCGGTGAAGTATTCAGTTCTTGTACACGATTACGCTCATACGTACCTTGAGATTGGGAACAATTTCAGTCTAATCAGGAGTTGCTTCTTCAAAATTCAAATACGGCGATCAACACCAAGCCCCTGATGAGTAGAGAAACTATGCACGATTCGAAGCAAGAAAACCAACGAATGCTTTCATATCAAATTTCTCAAAGTTGAGTCAAATCCACCAAAACTAGCCGCCATAAACTTCCAACTCAAGATGTAATCCGAAAGCAGGTCTGAGTGTAAGAAGAATGTGTTCGAATTCTTCTCTTTTGTCAATGATGGTTAGACAACTGCAAAATAAAGTCTCCATCTTTATCCTTTAATTTAACTCAATTGTCGCAAAGGATAGATAATTGAATAGTTCACGGCCTCCACATTGTTTTTTGTGCACAGATAATACCCTCCTTATTCTTGCCATAAGTCATCCTGATTTCCCAGTGCATCGATCTCAAAATTGCCTCTAAGGGATTGAGAATTTCCAATTTATCACGGATGATAAGCCAACCCCCAGGTCTCAGAATGCGGTCCATCTCAACCACGATAACAACAGGTTGTTTACATCTATACAAAGTGAAACACAAGTGAGAAGTCAAATAATGCTCATTTTATGCCAGCTCAGTTGTAAAACTTGAGCAAAGGATTACGGCAGCGACACTAGATTTTATTATATACCTGTTTTTAAGACGTGAAAAAAGATGATCAGCATGCAAAAGATCATAGGACCTTGGATACGTGCCAAATGGTTCACACCAATCATGATAGATACCAAGAAGCCCCCGCTCAAATATGATGGGTAGAGTGTTTGGAGCATGAACAGGAACTACATTCATCACCCAAACCTTTTGAGATGCCAAAGCTGCTGCGAATCTGTATAGGCCAATATACAAAATACTCAATTTGAGTTTTAACAGTATTACAGCACATATTAATGAGACAATTAGGATCTCTGAATGCCACCGACAATAAAATTATTCAAGGCAGTACGACAAAAATTACATAGATAGGAATTTCAGACGTAAAAGGCTTATACATGCATGTCCCTGAAAAATTCATCTAGATACATATATTATCCCTGTAAAATCTGTAACTTTCATATACAACCCCTCAGAATTGAAATTTCTCCCCAAAGTACACTTATACTAAGTTAGATAATCAACCAGTTCATGGAAGGAAATTGGTTCTGTATCATTAGAAGTTTTCTAAAGAAGACCCATTTTGCGAACTCAGCAAGAAATTATGTTGTTGAAGAAAAATTCAGACATCTCTGGGGAATAATAGATAGTGTTGCATGTGTAATACATAAATATCTTAAAATAAAAAGAACTTCTTACCCTCCATAGATGGCTTTCATATCCATTACGTTCCGGATATTTGACCAATCAATACCCATCCCATTAAGATAGGATTTATCAATGATAGCCTTCCAATGGTCATGATCTGAAGCCAATCTCTCGTGTAAATCACCAAGCCAATCAGGAAAAGTTTCGAGCCTCTTTGGCCACTCTTCAGGCCAATCACTTCCTCGTTCTTCAATAGCAGCAGGAACTTTGTGCAGACATGTTCTGATAGGAGTGTACCTGCAAATAAGCGGTTCAATTTGCTACAAAATTTGATTTATAATGAGTCAACCCATTGCTTGGTTTAAATTAAAAGGTTAGTGACTAGTCACTGAAGTTCGACTGCCGTTTCCATTACTTTTCGAAGTTTCAATTTCAACAATTTAGTTTGTAAAGTTTTGTCCCGTGCAACAATTAAGTTCCTTCATTGGACTACTTAAAAAGCGAGCGCACATTAGGCATCATCATTAGATTTCATTGAGGCTGAACTTCTTCTAGTCCTCAATTTAAATGCTGATGTTTGTATTTTCTTTTTCAGCCAGTGAATTCGCTGAAGGACTTAAATGTTACACAGGACAAACTTCACAGACTAAATTATTCCAAAATGGCTGAAACTAAGTCACTCCAAGCTTACCAAGAAGCATCTTGATTTTCATCTTCCTTGCAGAAGCGAGGTTCTCTTCTCCTTCTCAACTCATATATATCATTTGATGCTGGCCTCTGATATACTCTAATGCCCACTTCACTGACATCATCGGTTTTATGTGCTAGGACGTTCCAACATATTGCTGACATCAAATTTGACATTCCTGGAAAGAGGAAGGATCAAATTTATATGAAAATGAACATTAAGAAATATCATATGTCCAAAGGCACTTGAATCCAGCAAGAAAAGTTGAAAAAAAATAAAAACATCGCAAAAAAGAAATAATCATAACTTGACCAAATTTCTTCTTTTATGTACTGAAGGATATTATGCAACAGGCATGATGGTTGATTTATAATGAACTGCCAAGAAAATAAATCAAAGATCAAGTAAAAACAAAGTTCTAAGGTAAAATGCCATTAAGACATTCAAGTTTTAAAATAAATCAAATAATGAGTAAAAACAAAGTTTTAAGGTAAAATGCCATTAAGACATTCAAGTTTTAAGTTTTTCACTTCTTTCAGACCAAACCTATATCATGTGAATATCGAGAGATAAATGACGTTGACACGTCAGTACCTTCTTCACTATCAACGTCACCATGTTTAGAAGATATAATGAAGTAACCTCCAGGACGCAGGATTCTATTCAGTTCTAGCAGAAGTCGTCCACCTACAGACACAGTTTCACATTTAAATTCACGAGTACAAGTTATACTTTATGTAGCGGTACAACAAGAGCTTGTAATGCTATATACTGACCGTTAGAATGCCATTGTATGTTGCATTCTCCACAGTGAATAGCATCAAATACACCACTAGGAAAAGGTAGCCTCCTTGAACCCAAATTGCTCACTATTGCAGGTATACCACGCTCAAGCGCAACTTGGGCTAGATCGGTTTGATCATTCATCAGCCCTAAAGACAATGTTATCACGCCTTTCTCAAGTAGAATCGCTCCAAAGCTAGCACTTACACAGCCAATGTCCAATACTACACGGATGTTCTTACCCCATTCAATGTCAGGTACCATCTACATGAGAAACAAAGAGATTCAGCATAAGCATGAAAAGAATGTTATGTCAACATTGATAACGGATAGCGGGTCAGAATGCACAAAGAGGGAAGTAAATTAAAATTTTATGTAATTCCAAGTGCTTTGGTCATGAAGAAACAACTACAGATCATCATAAATTGCAGATTAAGTGATGTTTCGGAGACTTCCTTGAGTATGGTTTCAAAATTTGGTTGTGAGTTCCAATCCACCTATAACTTTCAATCATTTAAAAAAGCTAAGGCCGCATTTGGTATTATATTTGTTCTATTCCCCCTAAAATTATGAAGCCATGGGCACTCAGGACAAACTTCTTCAGCTTTTTCTTATCAGTTAGCTTGCAAATTCGTTTAATTAAAGAAAAACAAAGAAATAAAGTAAGTTGTATATGCATTTTTCTTTTCTCCATTTCTCCAAGAAAATCTACAATTATAAAGTTTGCAAACAATCCAACAAGACAACACTAAAGGTGGCCAGCCTGCGTGTCTTTGACCTTAACAAACTTGAGGAGAAACAATGACAAAGAACAAATTGAATGAGCTTCCTCTACCAGGAAGATACACATATTCTAAAACACTCCAAACTGGAATAAACAGATGCGGCCATCTGCTGACTGCTGAGAAACTTGAATCTAACTAACAAATCAGAAGAAACAGATCCTACCTCTTCAACAGAATCAACATAGTTATGAGCTCCACCCTTGAACTCAGACTCCTCCTGCGGAAACAACAAGTACTCTCCCAAGAGATTCAACCAATTTTGCGTTTTGATGTATGTAGATAGTCTCGGATGACCGGCATTACTATACCGTATCTAGCATCAAATAACAGTTATGTCATAAATTCCCAAAAGTAGAAAAGAAACAAAAAAACGGGGGACAAAATCAAAGTTTGCATCAGATTGAAGGAAAAGAGTCACCTTGAATTCTCTCTCGGGCCAAGGCAATGGCGGTTTGTAATCCTTTGGTAGAGAAACCAAGCACATAAATGGCGATCTAGGGCAACTCCTTTCGTGGTGGCGCTGACCTCCGACTCCTTCATAATCCACACAGGGGATATAGTTATGCCCACTTTTTCCACCACATTGCTTCCAATGATAATGAGCTCCAGGAGCGAACAATGGCCCCAATTTCTTCTTATTATTGCTGTTGTTCTTCCCCTTCTTCCTATTCTCTCCATCTGCCGCATCCTCTTCCGAATTCACATCAATGCCACCCTCTGTATCTTCATCTTCTCCATCTTTCACTTCCTCCAATCCCTCCGCTTCTGCTTTCTCTTCTCCTCCCACTTCCTCCTTGATCTCCGGAGCTAGGGTTTCATTTTTGGGCGCCACCACCTCCTCTTTCTCTTCCACCTCCCCTTCCTCCTTCTCCCCACTCTTCTCCTCTTCTCTCTCCTCTACCCCTCCCCCCTTCTCTCCCTCCACAATTCCCGCCGCGGATCCGTTCCGATTCCCGCTTCCACCCTCGATCGCGTGCGCCTCCGATCTCTTCTTCATCTCCTTCTTCTTTCCCGGGAGCTCCACTTCGGGATCGGAGATGTCGCCGAAGCTACTTCTCTTGGTGGAGACATCGGCGGAGGAGGAAGAGGGGGAGAAGGTAGACCAAATGACGACGAAAGAGAATCCCAACACTACGGCGAGCGACACCTTGGCCACGAACCCCAACGGCCCCCGCTTGGCACCGCTCCGCCCCAGTCGCAACCCCGCCATTGTCGGGGGAAGAAGCTCAGCTCGTGCAAACCCTAAGCGACCGGGAGCGCCATCGAGGCAGTGGGAATCGACGAAGAGGAAGAAGAAGAAGAAGAAGAAGAGGGTATATGTGTAATTTAGTGGAAAAGAGTGGGTAGAGAGAGAAAAGTGTCGGTGAAAGGTCGGAGGAGATAATACTACTCCTTAGCTGCAGTTAGTTAGTGTATCAAACATCAAAGGTGGTGGTGATTTAATTTTGAATTTTGAATTTTAATAATTTATTCATTTATTTTTTTTAGGAGTGGAAGCTCAAAAATTGCTTTTTGAAGGAACCTTTTTTTTTATATAATTATTATTAGTATCATAATAATTATTCATTATTCATTTTATATAGTGTTCCTGTAATGATGGTACAGTAGAGCAGAGAAGCATCGAGAGCATGTGTCGCTCGGCGGCACCGACCCGGCCGGTTCGGCCGCCACCGGCCTCGCCCAGATAGAAGAAGATATCCGTACGGATGCAAATGGACAGCACATGATCCAGCGAACTTTTTTTTTTTTTTTCAAAATAACTTTATAAAAATTTATATTTAGAAAAATCATTTTCTAAAATCATTTTTGACAATTTATTTATTTATTTTTTACTGACTAGGTGTGGTAATTAATTTTTTTTTTCAAAAACGGTGAACGATTCAGATCTTTATAGAAACGGTGAACGATTCATCGTCTTCTTATTTTTCATAAAAGCGGTGAATTATTCATCGTTTTTTTTTCTCTTAACAAAGATAAAAAAAAAATAATTTTTTTAAAAAAAAGGGTGAATAATTTATTGTCTTAGTAGGATATTATGAAGATGGTAAATCGTCGTTTTTAAAATACAATTTTACTTTCACGATGACTCGACAAATGTAGGTTATTTTGTCAAATATTTTTTTTAGGATTAATTAGCCACTTATAATATTCTTAAAGATTATTTAGAAAATAAGTCCTGACGGAGCTTCCTCCGGATTTGCCTCTAATAGTTCTAAATTTGTTCCGCCGCATCAAGTAAATGATTGAAAAGCTGAGAAATCGTTATGGCATATATGCAGTGATTAAATTAAATATAAAAATTAAAAATTAAAATTTTAATTTATAAAAATATTAAAATTGATATAATAATTTAGATCAAATTAACTTTAATTAATGTGAATCAATTAGAATTCGAATTCAACTCAATTTTAAATATCAACCACTGAATTTTTTACCACGTGTTCTAGGGACGGTCGGTTGCCACGTATATTATTAATACAAAACATGCGCGCGCGTGCGCGCGCGCACACGCACACGCACAATCGTGTAATCTCCTCGTTCGCTCAATTTAACATCACCACCACCCACTCCTCTCTCCCGTCCCGTTCCTCTCCTCTAATAATTTCTCCACTGTGGTACGTATATAGTAGCTATAGCAACAACGTGTGGTGTTCCTCTCCTCCTTATCCCCACACCCACTCAAACCCAAAATTACATAACCCCAAAGTAAACACAATGCAATCCCCTCCCCACCATTACCACCATGTCCCAAGAGGATGACGCCGACGACGCACGTGCCGCCGCTGCGGCGGCGGCGGAGGGGGGTGTCGAGGTGCCGGAGCTGCTGGCGACGTGCGAGCGGGTGCGGGAGCTGCACGCGGCGGCGGAGCGGGAGTGGGGGCCGCTGCAGCGGAGCGCGTGCCAGACGGCGGCCGGGCGGGCGCTGTGGGGGGCCGCGGTGCGTGATCCGGTGGCGGGCGTGCTCGCCGGGGAGGGGTCCCTGCGGAGCCTCTACGAGAAGATGGCGAGGGACCGCCGGAGCAGCGCGCGGGAGGTGTCCGGCGTGATCCTCGCCGTCCGCACCCTCTGGTTCGACGCCCGCATCGAGGCGGCCGTCGCAGACGCGGCCGAGCCCCCGCAGGTGGTTCTCCTCGGCGCAGGTCGGCAAATCTTTATAGTACTGCATGATCATCAGAGTAGAGATTCTGAATTTTATATTTAATTTAAATTTTCTCTGTTATATATATATATATGTTTGAAATGTTACATATGTTGATGATTTTAGTGATTTGATAAAAGAGATAAGAGAGTAATTCAAAGTGCTTCTCCTCTTGAAATGAGAAGCTCGGAGTTGATCTTACCTTCAAACATCAAATAATTATGTCTTTATATGTTTTTTTTTTTTTTTTTTTGTGTGTAGTAAATGTTTATTTATGCGTGTATATTATAATGACCAAACTATATACTCCAAATTCTTTTTTGATCAATTGAATTTTTTCCAACATAATGGAATTTATTCCTAATTGCCAATTTTGTAACAATGGCTATTGAGGACCAATCACAAATAGAAATTTTTATCTAATTTACTTGAATAATTTATTGAAATGGATAAAACAGTACCAAGTGCAACGAGATTTGGAACCAATCACAAAAATCCTAAATTGTTGATAATTTTTTTTTTGTTTGCTTCTCTTAAAAAAAAAAAAATTTGCTCTGTTCTTAGCTTCTAACCGAAATAACTGTTTTAACTGTTTTAACTACCACTCCAACACAGGCATGGATGCAAGAGCTTACCGTCTCAGCTGCTTAAAAGAGTGCGCCGTGTTCGAAGTCGACTTCCCGGAACTCCTAAAAACGAAAGCCGAAATCATACGCGAAGCGCGATATCGCCGTGTCACCAAACGGTAACATTGCAGGCCAAGTCTCTGGTCGGAGTCCCCGCCGATCTTAGGGAACACGACTGGCTCGAAAAGCTCCGAAAACACGGATTCAACCCAAACAAAACCGCCGTGTGGGTTCTCGAAGGCATATTGTATTACCTCCCCCACCATAACGCGATGAATGTGCTCGAATCCATAGCCGCGAATTGCGCCGTGGCTCGGACGACCCTCCTCGCCGACTTCATGAACAAATCCTCGCTTTCGCTCTCGAATTCGGGCACGTACCATTTCTACAGCGACTGGCCCGATCATTTGCTGCCGACTATCGGGTTCTCGAGGGTGAAATTGTCGCAGATAGGGGATCCCGACGCGCATTTTGGGTTGCTGCACGACCCGGAAAATTTGTTCGATAAGGTTCGGAAGTTGCCGAGGTCTGTTCAGACTCATCCCGATGACGGGACGCCGTGTTGCAGATTGTATTTGGTCGAAGCTTCGTGATCGCCTGACGAAACGGCTTACTAGAAGATCGATCAAAGCGCGAAAGATTTCGCATATAAATATACATATACATTTTATTTCGTAGTATAGGCATTCTTCCAATATGTCATGCAGAATTTTTCAAAGACAAATTGAAATCATATATAATTTCATATATATAATTATAATTTGTTAGTGACCAACCGTTCTAAAGACAACCGATAAAAGTGATTGGTATCAAGACCCAAGTTCAATCCTAAGTTGATTCACATTTTAAATTTAAGTTTATTTCTAAATGAAATAAACGAAGCGGGTAACATGTTACCTTTCTCTCAAGAAAAAAAAAAAAATTTGTTAGCGGGATTTCACTTTTCAATTTTAATTCACTTAATCCCCTTATTAGGAATGGTTGTTGTGACATATATAGCCGATGATATAGAGTTTATTTCATTGATAACTTGTATATATATATAGTACTGGACCCAAAAAAATAAAAAAATCACCATTTTTTAACAAAAAAGTTATATAAACACTAACTGAATAGCACATTAATTTTGAAATCAATAAATATAAGAACTCAAAAAAATTTCAGTACCAAACCGTTCTGTTTATTTCCTCTTTCGCTTTTATTTTCTCTTGTTAGAATTGAACAAACTTGAAATATGAAAATCGGCAATAAAAAATTAAGTCTTTAATTGTTTGTGAAGATAAGATCAAAGATAATGTGCTAGTTTGTGATCATGTCTACTTTTTACGACAAACGGCGCAATTGGTTGAAGGATACTATATATATATATATTCTTATACAAAGTATAGAAAACTTTCTATCGGTAACCATTCATGCAAGTTATGATAACCCTCAATTAAGTTATTTAAACACATAAGAACATTGAATCCAATCGAGTCCCAAGTAGCAAAAGAATGATGCAACACTCGCATCGAACATGTTCTTGCCTCTTTTCCTTTGTAGTCGTGAAGCAATCTCTCCACCATGCATCCATCTTATCCGAAAAAGGGAATATTCGAACTTGTTGTTCTGCAACTCGTGTCGAATCGTGCACTTCTCCTCGAAGCCAAATGCGAAACATATGATGCTCCTTCCCCTCAACCCCCAACTTATTCTTTCTCTGATTTGCGATCGCGAGCTCAAGCATCAAACTACGAATATAAAACCAGTGTTCCTCCACTACGTACTAAAAAAAAAAAGTTACTTTAGCAAGTGGTCGTGACAAGAATAAATAAGAGATACCTTACCTGGTCCAAATAATAGATTTGTTTTTAGATAGCACAAATTTTTTTTTTTTTTTTTTTTATTATCCAAGTTATCGTGCAAATGACGTGACGAAGAAACATGTGGACATCAAAAAACGGGTCAAAAAACCTCCTCATTTATCCAACCAATGTAGGCCTCCAACTCGGCATATCGCCACGTGGCGATCTCCTATTCGCCGCCCGTTATCCACATTGATTGATGCTCATATATATATATATATATTTTGTGTATGCAACAAATGTTCCTTCCACCCCTTCGTTTCCCGCACGAGCAATTTCCGTTTCAATTCCCCCGCGCCATGCTCCCTCCCCGGATCCCCTACTCCGCGGCGCAGCATAAGGATCTCCATTTCATCCAGTAGCATACGGCCACGTGTGAGAGCCTGGCTCGGGCGAACGCCGGATAGCGGAGCGGGGGTTCGCATAATTTTATTTGTTCCTGGGGACCACCGCACCGCATCAGTTCTCAGTCTCTCCTCTCCGCCCAGTGTTCGAAGCTTCGGGGATGGGATCGTAGTTTGATGCCGTCCTCGAGGGCCGTTACCACCACCACCGACACGATCACCGCCACATCATCGTTGGGGAGCGGAGGAGTCGCGAAGGGGGGTGGCGGGGGATCGTATTCCCCCTTTCCCCCCTCGCGCGCGAACGCCCGCTCATGCCTATATAAACCCCACAGGATGTGGCTCCCCAAGAGGTCCGTCGCCGCCCTTTGCGTCTCCGCGCTCTCCGACACCGCTCCCTCCTCCCTCTCTCTCCTCCTCCTCCTCCTCTCCCCACCCTCCGTAAACCCTAGAGGTGAGCGATCCGTCGATCTTGCTTCTCCATCTATTTCTCTACCGATTTTGCTTCGTTTTTTGATTTTTGATGGACCGGAAGGGTGGGGGGGGTCTAATACTCGGATCAGGGTGCAGTCGTAGGGTTTCGAGCTTGCCGAGGCCGTCCATGGCGGCGGCGGAGGCGGCGGGGAAGGGTGAGATAAGGGCGATGGGCGATTTGAGGGGTGGCGATGAAGGGAGGGTTTGGTCGTCGTCGGGATCGGGGCTGAGCATCCCCATGGGGAAGCAGATCTTCTGCAACCGGTCGCTGAACATGAAGAACATCACCGCTGTAGGGTTTGATATGGATTATACGCTGGCGCAGTACAAGCCAGAGACGTTCGAGGCGTTGGCTTATCAGGGCACCGTTGCTAAGCTCGTTAACGATCTCAAGTATCCCGATGAGGTTCATTCCATGTTGAATCTTTGCTAATTTCTTTTTGTTTTTGAGTTTATTAGAGCTCACTGATGACAGCGTTCTGTTCTTCCGCTGTTGATCCATACTGTTTGCCTAAATAAGGCTTTCGACTTGATATTTACGAAACATTTGGGTGGCTATTGATTTACATTATCTTTATTTTGAGAAAACGTGATAGAAATTAGCTCAGAATTTGCTCAAATTTTGTTTTCTTGAGATTTCATTGCATAGTGTGGAAAGAAGATGATAATACACCTTTTAGTCAGTTCTGGCGAAAAATTAGCATTAGTACTCGTTGTACCTTGACTTAGGAATTTCTTGGCAATTAATCTATTCTATCTATTCACTGATTGCAAGTTAGTGCTCAAATTTTGTTTTCTTGAGATTTCATTGCATAGTGTGGAAAGAAGATGATAATACACCTTTTAGTCAGTTCTGGCGAAAAATTAGCATTAGTACTCGTTGTACCTTGACTTAGGAATTTCTTGGCAATTAATCTATTCTATTTATTCACTGATTGCAAGTTAGCAATATATCTTATACTTTTCTTATGCAAATTACCTGTGCAGCCAAAGTTATTGTATAAATAGTTTATTACTTTGTTACTCTTTCCTTTGCTTTTGGAGTAGGCTTTGTTTCTTTCTACTTTTTTACATTTTTTAAGTTAACAGTTGATTCCGAGTATTATTAAGATCATTTAACCCATATATATATATATATATATATATATATATATATATATATATATATATATATATATATATATATATATATATATACATTTTGAAACTGTCATATTGATGCTAGCACATGGTCTGATGTTGCAGCTATTGAAATGGAATTTCGATTGGAAGTACATGGTCAGGGGACTAGTTCTTGATAAAAAGAGAGGAAATATCTTGAAGGTTATTTTTTTTGTTAAAGTCTTTGCTTTCTATGATATTATGCTTTTGGAATAGTGGTTAGCAAGGTATCTGCATCTGCCATTTTCTCTGTTTGAATCAGTGTCACCAATTACCCACTTCAAAGTAAAACCATTGTTGTTATGCGTTTGAAGACACGATTTGTTTTGTGTTTGGTTTCTGAGATGATACAAATAATTGATCATAGACAAATTTTAAACTAATCTTTTATTGTGATAAAATCTACTTATAGACAGCAGAAGTGCTTCTCTAGAACACTCGAAACAAACTTGCAGTGCAGTTGTGTTTAATATGCCAGAGCTTTTCAGTGTGAAATGATTTGGTGTTGAAAACATTATCATAATGCAAAATTGTTGCCTGGGTGCCAATCTAATGCTTGTACTGTCACATTGTTTTGGTATTGAAGTCTTACCAAATGTTGAAAATTTCCACTATCATTGTACTTACCATTTAATTTATCAGACGTTAACTATTGAGGACGTTTCATTTTCAGATGGATCGACACAAGTACGTAAAAGTGGCATATCATGGCTTTAGGGAGATGTCAAAGGAGGAAAAAGTTGCTGCTTATGGAAACACATTGACACGAGATTCATTTGACGGGGCTGACTACGTTGTTATTGATACACTTTTTTCTTTAGCTGAAGCATATCTATTTGCACAGCTTGTTGATTTCATCGATAATAATCCTGAAAAAGTTCCTTCGGGCACTGAGTATGCACTTCTGATCCATATTATGTTTATGGCACTAAAAATAGATAGGTTTATTTCCAGGCATGCTTGCTTATTCTAAAACATACATCTTTAAGTATCTGCTTTTTATGAAGTAACTTTCTTATTATATCACGAGCTGCTCATGTAGTAGAAAGATCCTATGCCTTTCGAAGAGCAAAATTTTCTTATATTATGGGCTATGCCAAAGAATGTTGGTCAGAGGCCCTTTGAGCCAGCTGCTTGCGGGCTGTGCTAGCGTGTCGAGATGGCACCTTGTTGTGCCGTGCTATTGCATGCCATGCTGATCAAGGCTCAGCACCACCTTGTGCCTTGTTGCTAAACCTTTGCTTTCACTATTTATTTATTTATTTGTTTACTCTTGCTAATTAGGAGTTATCTTATAATCCTGGTGCAGCTATCCTGCTATGTGTAGAGATGTAAGATTTGCGGTTGACTTGTGTCATCGTGATGGAACATTAAAGAAGATGGTTACTATGGATCCTGGAAGGTGATTTCTATGTAGGAAATATATTTAATATTACTTTTGTATGGAATAACTAATCTATGTAAAGGATGAAGAGTATCTTCCTAGATCTGTGTGTGCTATCATTGAGATTGAGAAGCTTATTAGCACTTGAGTCCGACGACCATCTGATTGGCCATCACTAGTATTTATTATTTTTGAACTACCAGGTACATCAATGAAGATTTATCAATTGTGCCCATGCTTAAAATGATTAAAAAGTCAGGCCGTTCTACATTCTTGGTGACAAATAGGTATCTTTATTTCCTTGATTTTCTCTAAAAGAAATTGTTCCCTCCTGTGCAAAACTTTAGCTCTTTCACATAATGTAATGGGAAATCATGATTATATCAGATATCAGATTTGTATGTTAAGATGCTTGTTTAATCATTTTATAGTTATATGTTCTCTATAGGTGGTTTTAAATTTTTTCCTGAAGGAATAAAATGCTTGTACCTTGGGGTGCAACTATGCAAGTGTTTGAAAGAAAATCTTAAATTCTGCCCTTCGGTTGGTTTTTGTTAGTGTTCCAACTTCCAAATTACATTAACCACATACATGATTTAAAATTTGGCTTTGTAAATGAGGCTAAAGTTTTTATACCCTCTTGATTCTTTAGTCTGATGCCAACATCTAGTTAACCCTGATAATTACCTAGTTTGCATTCAGTAACTATATCATTACCTGTTGGCTATTGCAGCTTGTGGGACTATACAAATGTCGTTATGAATTTTCTTTGCGGATTCCATAACTCAGATGATGGCTGTCCTTGCAACTCTAAATGGCTTGAATATTTTGATGTGGTCATTACAGGCAGGTTTGGCTTTTTTCTTATGGATCATTTACACATTGTTAAATGACTTAAAACCCATCTCTTGGACGTTAATTCCCATCGTTTGCTTAGTTAAAAAAAAATCTGCATGCTCTCCTTGTGTTGCCTAAACTATCATCAATGATCTGAACCTTTTTCTTATAAATCTTTTCGACTTCTGCAGCGTAAAGCCAAGTTTCTTTCTTGAAGATAATCATGCAAGCCTGTTTGAAGTTGAAGCTGAATCTGGGAAGCTACTTAATGCTGATTTACAGGTTAGTAAATCATGATTTATGTGCTTTTGCATCATAGTTGGGTTTTGGGTTTTATATTATTCGCTTTAATTTTTGTGATATGGATGCAAAGGTTGGAAGTCCAACATCAGCATTGAAACGGTTGAAGACAGCCCACAAAGTATATCAGGTAATTTACGTAATATTGATGTTGAAATGGAGATAGCTAACCAAAACATTACAATGACAGAGGGTTATTGTTACCAAAATTTCTGTTCTCTTTAGTTTATACATCTTTCTTTCCTGTTTTATCTTATTCTTATTTTCCTTTGGGTTAATGGAATTCTTGTGTGGGTATCAATTTTAACTTGATCTTTCCAGGGAGGTAGCGCTGGTCACCTGCATAGATTGCTGTCGATTGCATCTAGTTCTCAGGTGCTATATCTCTTGACCTACATTATATAGGAAATATGGTTTTTTGACTCTCTATTATTTGTTCATAATAATTTGATAGCATTGATTTATCATGTAAAAAATATGAGCACTTTCCTAGTTGATGAGCGTACTAAGCCGCTTAACTGTTTGGACATAATATTTTTTTAGGAAATGTTCTTCATGACATTCTTTAGTTTATATATATATATATATATATATATAGAACCCTTTGTACTCGTAAGTTTTTAGCCTTCGGATGAAAAAATGTGCGGTTAGGATGAGAGTGGTTATGGTTAGGTTGATAGTGGGGCTTCTAGGGTTGAGTGGGTGGTTGGTTGAATAGTATAATCTAACGGGTGAAAATGATTAAAGGGTAGATCTAATGGTAAAAAATTTATGAGTACAACAGGATCTATACTCATAAGAGTATAGTAGCCGGACTCTATATATATAAACGATTCACCGTGCTTGATAGACATTAGCCATATTAGTTTAGTATGCTAAGTACAGTTGACAATGGTACCTTAGAATTTCCAATCCTCTTATATGTGGTTAACAGTGTTGTCAACTTCACTTTTATCTGTTTCAAGATCACTCTAACATCTGTTCTTGCATGTGGCATATGACATTCTTATGGTTATGTGCTACCCAGAATGCTAGTTTCTTCTCAATTCCCACTTAAAATTGTTCTTGTTATGTTTCTACATATGTTTAGATTTCACTGCATGGATCTCTAAGCATCATAGGTTAAACAAATCTATGTTTGTTAGTTAGATAACTTAATCCAACACTTTATTGTTAGTCAGCACTCTGCAAAGTTTTTCTTAAAATATTGACATAGTTTGTTCTTTTGCTTTCTGGCATTAGCCTTCGTATGCAAATTGACATTTTGGCAACAGTATTGATGTTAAATGAATGCTCATGGTGCCTTTAATCTTTAGGTTCTCTATGTTGGAGACCACATTTATGGAGATATTTTGCGCAGCAAGAAAGTCCTTGGTATATTTTTTTCTCCCTTTTTATCATGTATCAGTGTTTCATATTAGAACTTATTAGTTTCGTGAATGTGGGCTTTTATATATTTATCCAATCTCTTAAAGTTAATTACAACAAGATGTTGATAGACTCAAGATGTTGTTATAATTGGCTTTTCTTTAACTTGGTAACAAATTTAATAAGACCAATGGTTGATGTGGATCAATGGTGCTTTACAATTTGGGAGAAACTTGTAAGAATGATGCTTTCATTTTTCATTATTTGGTTAATCTTGCACATACTGCTTCAGAAGTTACGAAATATACCTATCTGAGTGTAGAGTTCTTGATGGTTCTTTTATTGTTTCTTCTAGCATGCTATTATTTTTCCCTTTTCACTCTTTAAGCAAATTATAGCACTTCCTCGTTCAATCACCTAATATCTTAGGAAGTTTCATTGACATAATTTTTTGACCATAGCCTTTGCTTTGTTGTTTATTGTCTGCACTCTCTGTCCCTTTTCGACGTTGCCATCCATATCGTTCTTGTTCATTTTCCTAAATTTATTTGTTGTAATAGGCTTATATGAGTTGTCTCTTCTATGTTGGCTTGATTTTGCCTTCTGAACTTTTAACTTATGCTTAAACGTAATTCATTTTGTTATATATCTTTATTCTGGTTTCTTTAGATTTTCCAGATATTCTCATAGTGAAGGATTTTTTTTTTCTTTTTTTGAATGAGAACCTTTCTGTTTGTGTTGGTTTGCTTCACTAATGTGTTTTTTTTATATACTCTTTGTTTGCTTCACTAATGTGTTTTTTTTATATACTCTTTGGTACAACCTTCTGCAAAATCTGAATGGTTGAGCTTTTGTTGATAGGTTGGAGAACAATGCTTGTTATTCCAGAGCTAGAGGAGGAGGTGAAGCTTCTTTCAGAATCAAAAGATACCCGTAAGGTAGTGATGTAAATATATCCCTTCAAAAGTCTCCTTATTTGCATTATATTTCTTTGGAAAGTTTTTTGACAATAACTATCCCAAATATCACATAAGAATTGCCGTATTGTAGACGCTAAGCCGTACTGCTGAAGCTAGATAAAAAATGGTTAGGATGACAGTTCTCTTCCTCGTCTGTCCAGTTATTTGAGACAAAGGAAGATAACTACAAGCTTATAGGAAGTAACTTTAGAAAAAGCTGGTATTCAAATTTGAAGCAATTTTGCCCCATGAGTATGAACTGATTTTGGATCAGTTTATGTTGCGTCATTGAACATTGAAGGAAAAAAAAAAAATCTGAATTTTGCCATTCTGACATGCACTAATGGAGAAAAAATGTGGACGAAACTGAAAAATATATTAGCCATTCAGTGTTAAAATAGGTTACTTTGTAGAGTCTGAAATTTCTATTTTTTTGTTCTGGTCGTCGAATTAAGGAAACGTTGATTTATATGTTACTGCCATCAGTTTCCAGCGGATATAAAATATTCAATTGATTAATCCAACATTGTGTACCGTGTAACTGTATTTTATGTTCAGGAACTCCGGCAGTACAGGAGAGAGCGTGATCTTGTTGAAGACAAAATCCATCGTCTTGAATGGTCTATTGTGTAAGCTCCCCTGTCACCTTACTAATGCTTATGAAAGTTGCTATACTATGCTATCTTTTTTTGCTTTTGTTTTTTTCTTTTTCAACTGGATCACTAGCCTTTTTTGCCCATTTTCTGTCCAAAATATTTTGATATATGTTAGTGATGCCCTCTTTACGGTACCCTTTTTTCTGTCAAGCTGACTATGTTAAATCCATCGCTAGATAAACTTAAATGGGGAAGTATAATTCATATGGTCACAAGAAAGAGAAGCTTGTCTGAGAAAGTAGAATTGGATTAAGGACCTATAAAGAAGGAATATTAGGAAACAGATGGAATTGGAGTTTAAAAGCAGAAGAAAAATTTGTCTAACCGAACAATGTCTTTAGTTTTGATTTCTGAGTTTGTTTGTTTTGAGTGAAAGGAGGGCATTTCATGCCACAATTTGGTGGTAAATCCGTCTCGTGCTTCTGGAGAAAATATGTTTCGAGTGAAAGTTAGTTTCCTTTTTTTTCCTACCAATGGAAATATCTAAATCAGTCATTTCCTTCAGGTTTGAAGACCTTGCATATGATGTGAAGCAAAGGTTGATATCTGAGGTTCATGATTTGAAGGTGAATTGACCACCTTAATGATTTGCTCTTTAAAATATGATTTGAAAATTTCATTCGATTTTGATCCCAGCTGTAATGTTTTATTACTCTTTCCATGATTGACTCTAGCTAGAATCGTAGTCCTTTTGTTTTCTCCTTTTGTTGCTCTAAACGTCTCCTTGTCCTGTTTTTTATCATCGCAAGAGAAAACATATCTTTCAGAATGTGGCCTATAAACTTGCTATTGTGTGTGTTGTTTGCATGTGTATGTGTGTGTTTGTTGTTGCTAATTGATATGCAAACCATATCTAGGTTATTTTCTTCTAAATATGCTTTTCTAAGTTGTAGATACAAAGGGAGCATGTCCGCCGCCTTCATCAAGATGCTCAACGGATATGTCATCAAAAGGTATGATGCCAAGGAGAAGCAACCAAACATTTCTCAATTTGATTTTTTTTTTAATCTACTTTGGCTAATATTGAACAACACAGATTTACTTATACCAGAATCCTTTTGATTTTGAGATCATATTTTTCATATTTGACATGCTGCTTTTTGAGTTTGGTATCACCTTTTTGATCTTTTTGGATCCCTTCGCAATCTTAGTTGAAAGAAATAATTTTTTGTTACTGTTCTATACAAAGTACAAAAGATCTGCCAAAGTGCCAGTACAAGTAATTGAATAAGTAAATACGCACTCCCTAAACCGCTGTTAAAGACCTTAAAGGTGATCCTAAGTTTGATGATTTCTACCCTCCTTTGGATTGTCTCTCAGAAACTTTATATTTTATTCAATTTAGTTTCATAAGGTCTGGGGACAGCTCATGAAGACTGGTTTCCAAAACTCTCGCTTTGCTCATCAGGTACCTTGTACTAACACTTGCAATATTTTATATTTCCTGTTGATTAATTCAGTGAGAAAAAGTTTCCGCCGCTTTTCTTATGTTCTATGTAACAGGTTGAGAGGTTTGCATGTCTATATACGAGCCAAGTCACGAACTTGGGCTTGTACTCTCCTGAGAAATACTATCGGCCAAGCGAAGACTTCATGCCTCATGAATTTGATGTCCTTGGTCTGTGATTAGAACTTCTCTGTGCAGCTCATTCTCCTCGGTGGCTCAAACAAGCAGCAAGGGAGTATATACTCGATGCATATAAATAGGAATGAGTTAGGAAAAGCTTTTTTTACTTGTTCGTATCCCTCTTTACGAGCTCTAATTCAATGTAATTTCTCCTTTCCCTCTTCTAACTACTGTGATGATTGTGAGCGCCAAAACAATATCACTTCTTGTCAAGATTGTTAATGTTCACATGATTTGATCAGATCAGATCATTAAGTATTCAAATGAAAGGTACAGGCGTACAGCCGCATTCGTTGTTGAATTGTTTCTGATTCGTGTAATGCGCTTTTATACATTGCTTTATATATATATATATATATATATATATATATATAGAGAGAGAGAGAGAGAGAGAGAGTGTGAGAGTGGAGCTGGAATACTTTTGGAAGCACTAAACTGGTGCTTTCAAGTTTTTGACCCTTGGATCTATTTTTTAATTATTAATATCTCTTGGATTTACTTTTTAATTACTAATACCCATTGGATCAAATACTATTTCACCTACTACCATCTACCATTATCATCTCAACTCCATCTCTCTCCATCTAATTTTAAAAACTCACAAGTTCTCTCTCATCTCTCTCTCTCTCTCTCTCTCTCTCTTTATATATATATATATATATATATATATATATATATATATATATATATATATATATATATATATATATATATATATATGCTAAAATATTATTAATAGCATCAATAATTTGGTGTTATTAAATTTTTTGCTCTTAGATTAAAAAATGTACGGTTAGGATGGTGTGGGTTCCCTAGGGTTGAGTGTATGGTTAGTTGAATAATAATCGAACGGATAAAAATGATAAAAGAAGTAATTTTAACGAGATAATTTGATAGTACCAAATACTTCGTGCTATTAATAGTATTTCAATCGACTCATATATATATATGAAGTAATTCTAACGAGATAATTTGATAGCACCAAATATTTCGTGCTATCGATAGTATCTCAATCGGACTCATATATATATATATATATATATATATATATATATATATATATATATATATATATATATATATATATATATATATATATATATATATATATGAGTTTGACTGGGATACTATTAGTAGCAAAATTTCATTGTTGCTATCAGTTTTTTAGGCTTTGGATCAACTCTTTTTATCATTTTTAACCATTGGATTAAATACTATAACTCAGTAGAGACCACTCAACCCTAGGGGAACCACTCAACTCTAACCGACTAATATCATCCTAACCATATAATTTTTCATCCGTGATTAAAAATTTGATAGCAAAAAAAAATGTTTTACTATTAATAAGATTTCAGTCTAATTATATATATATATATATATATATATATATATATATATATATATATATATATATATATATATATATATATATATATATATATTTAACTATTATTTTTAAAGTAAGAATGTAGTATATCAACGGTCAAGATCCAACCCGGTCAAGGACACCCTTTAATCAGTCCTTAGAAATTAGGAACGTGGTCTAGAAAGTTTTTTACGCTCCTCGATTCGTCCGATCTGTACGCACGTGCTCCGCACGTGCGGTGGGTTCCTCCATAACCGTGTGCTGTTGTGGCTGGCCCTTTTGGTGCGCATTTGGATTCGCAAACCCTAGTCGGCGGCGGCGGTGGTGGAGCTTCAGGCACGACCTTATCACTCCCTTTTCCTCGCCCCGATTCCGCGCTTCTTCTCTCGATCTTGCGACGAGGTTTGATCTCTCCGGTTCCATCTACCTCCCTCTAAACCCTAGTCGATTTGGCCCCTCTTGAGGGGGATTCTAATGGATGTCGACGATGGAAATCCGTGTAGGATGCTGTAATTTTTCCTTAAATCGGATGCGCGGGATAGGGTTTAGAGATTTTTCGAGATCTGAAGAATAATCGCATCATGTAATTGCATTTGTTATTCAACGTAAGTGGTTTTGGGATACTGGGAATTTTTTTTAATTTTTTTTTGTGGTTTTTTGGTTTTGATTCGAATGATTGTGGGTTTGTTATACTCAAGGCGTCTCTCTCCATTTGCTATTATTTTGTGACGATATTTGAAGTAATTTAGATGAGATGAATGATGGGAAAGATCTCTGGGAGAATAGTTGGTGATTCTAGGTAGTTCTGAATGATTGCGAATCCTGTAAATGGCCTATACTGGATCTTGTTTGATTTTCTATTTAAGAGGCATGCTAAAATTGCTTTTAGATCTGAGTTTATCTGAGAAGTATGCTGGGAATTTGGTTTAATTCGGTTTGGGAGTGTGCAAATCCTCTGCATTGTATTTCTTCTAAGAGAGAGAGAGATGGTGAAAGTGAATTTCAGCTTTCGAAACGAGAGCTAGACTATGGGAAATATCGGCAGATGCTATGATAGCTTGCTTTGAAAAGCTTAGAGAAACACTGATCAAGTTTTTATTGTAGAACTTCTGGTGCTACATATCATTTTACATCTCTCATATAGATCAGTAGACTACTATATTGCCATTCGAGAATTAAACAAACATATGATGTAGTTGCTTAAAGTTTATCTTGAACTGCGTAAAGTCTTATTGGACTTTTTCGAGGCCTACGATTTTTAGTGAAGTTTGCATGGCATAATCGGGAGCACAGCACTGTCGAGATTAATTTAGTGCATCATTGTCAGTTATAAACAATGATAAATATTTGATTTTCAAGTAACTCGGAAGAAGTGTGATCATTTTAGTTTACTAATTTTGGTTCACAATCTCTGAATAGCTTGTTTCTTTTCAACTTAGGTTGTCTACTTTCCTGAACTGCATGTGAAACTTTATAATTGAGTTTTTTTTTTCCAGGAAACAGAGCGATGTCTCTTGCAACAATTTGCAAGCGAGTGGGTCTCAAAGATTTAGTTTCAAATGTTCCAGTCTACAGCAGTACTACTGGTAATGATCTCTTAAGCTTGGCGAATGGGTAATTTTGTCATTTAATCCGTTATACTTTGTCATTGTTTGAATGTTCAATCGCCGTGGTTTCAGAGTCATCTGGAGGACTCGGCTTGATTTTTAAGCGTTGGGCTACAAAAAAGTCTGCGGGATCCACGAAAAATGGCCGCGACTCCAACCCTAAATATTTGGGTGTTAAGAAGTTTGGTGGAGAGGTATACACAATCCAAATTGCTCTCTGATTCTTTTCTTAGAGTGCTAATATGATAATCTCACGCTATCATATCAAAAATCGGAACATACATTCTGCAATTAGGTCCACCTTTTTTTGTTTTGCATTTTTGTCCACCTTTTCCACTGCTGTTTTTTGAGCTAAAATATTTTTTTTTTCATGAATATCAAAATGCCCCTGGCTTAGATCTTTAAAGCACAAATTCATTAAATTGTTGGTAGGTTGGCATTTCTTTTCATGAGAAGTTCGACGCAAAGTTGTAATAATGAACAATGCAGACTGAATTTTGCAGTATCCGATAGGGTTTATTTTCGCCAAATATCCTTCTGTTTTTGCAGCTGACTTCCCTTCGTATCAGACATTTTATGTATGATTAGGTTTGCCTTCTGTGTTCTACCTCTTCCGTTTCTTTCTTCAATTATCGTTTATCCTGTGGTGCAGAAAGTGATACCTGGGAATATCATAGTTCGCCAACGGGGTACGCGCTTTCACCCTGGAGATTATGTTGGTATCGGAAAAGATCACACCCTGTTCGCACTTAAGGAAGGGCACGTGCGGTTTGAGCGCAACAAGCTGAGCGGCAGGAAGTGGGTGCATGTCGATCCCTCTGACGGTCATGTTCTTCACCCTCTCTATGCTAATGCAGCGACTACCACGGCCAATACCGAAAGCCAATTCTGCTAGACCAATTATGCTAGCTAGATTGTCCTCTCTGTTTTTGGCGTATGTTCACACACAGCAGGCGGAGTTTATCTCTTCTCTGGGAAGGTTTGCGTGGGAGAGAAACTCCACTGTTCCTTTATACATGTTGTGCTTGTCATAAGTAGGTTTCATTGATCTACGTATGAATTGCTCAAACGTTTGGTACCTCTCATCTGTGTGGATATTATTTTGTAACTTCTAAACCTAATAGGGATTCAGCCGAGGTAGGGGACTTTGCGCAAGTTACTTGGGTTTTTTTACGACGACGTCGACTAGATTAAAAGACCTTTGAAATATCTTAAATTACGTCTAGCGGATTAAATTTAACATTTTTAAGATATTAATCGCCAAACATTTAATGTGGTATTTGAAGTGAAGCAAACCGATGCTTAATCCCGTTCCCAGATCCCAGTGATTTCAGAAAACTCTACTTTTCTGATGAAAAAAACGAAACGAAACAAGCAAAAAAACAAACTTATCGGCAGATAAGGCCGGATTGGGACAAAGCCCAACCCATTCCAAGCCCGGCCCATTTACAAGTTCGAAAAATAATTTCCACAGCTGACATAATTTAAGTCCGGCCCAGTGAAACATCAGGCCACATTTGTGCACGCGTAGGTGGCCCATGGACTGCATCAATAAGCCTTCTTTCGTTTTTTATTTTTATTTTTATTTTCGTTTTTATTTTTATCAAAATGCCGTTGACGTTACATTGGTGGAATTAAGGCGCTTCGAAGAAGATGAGCAGATGAAAATAAAATCTGAACTATTGAAATTAAATCATCAAAATAAACTATGCGAATTTTACCGAATTTAAATATTGGGCCACTCTTGTAGACACAAATTAGCCGAGATTGTTTACACTGTTTACAACAATACTAAGTAAGAACACTTCACAACAAATCCATCATCAGCCAAATAGCCATCTCCCTTCTCATTTTCTTTTGGTTAAAATAAAGAAAAAAGAAAAAAAACACGTACTCTACTCCTACAGCACAATTTGAGATTGGTATGGTACCTGAACTTGATAGATTTTAATTTTTAGTACATAACCTTACTAAATGTTTGATTTAAGCATGTTCCTGTTCGAATACAATGGAACATTTTGGAATATATAAATATTTTGTAATTTCTGAAATATTCTATAATTAGTTTAACATGAACAGTCCAATTCTAGCAGAATTTGAGAAAACTTCCAACGAGATTTTCTGGGGAAAAAAACGGGGCAGGTAAGATTAAATACTAAAATAAAAAATTTTGAAGCCCAGGTACCCCTTACAAAAATACCTTATATAATTTAAGGTCCACACATTTTACCTTTTGCTTTTCAAGGAGCCGTCGTCGGAGCCGCTTCAGCAGAATCAGGATCAGAGATATCAAAGTTGGTCCCAGAGTCAGACTCAAATCTCTTTCTCTTCTCGACCGCAGCTCGAACCCTCTGATCGAACTGTTCGTCGGAGCCGGCCAACATATATCGCAGCTTAAAGTTTACTCTGTTTTCGACTAGAATTTGGTGCCTTGGAGCTATTCTACCCTCCAACGAATAACTAAAGAATCTGGAAGTTCACACAGTTTACAATAGTTTATTGTTAGCGAAATATATAAGCAAAGCCAACAAGATCGGAAGACTACGCCACACAAGTTTGATGGATGAAATAAAGGATGCGAAATAACAGTCGAATAAACAGCTAACAAGATTCAAACAGAGTTTCTGTTAGATAAGCCACGAGACCTGGGAGCGTAGAAAAGGCATAAAATGGAGTGCATTGGTAGTTAAAAAAGAAACGCTGAGGATTTAACTTGTATATATATTTTACCTGGGAAACTCAATAAGATCTTGTAAAGGGCGGACCATAACTCGCCTCAAGTAACGGTATTTTGGGCGAAGGATATCTATGTTGTATCTGAGCAGCATTGGGAAGTCGGCAATCATCTCACCAAGCAAGTGGAGACGGATGCCCAATGATAAAAAGTACTTAACATTAAGCTCCAGCTTCTTTGTGATACTGCAGCCTATGAGCTGCGGGTCCAAGGCAATGACCTTTCCAATATCTTTTTGTGTAACCCCAGCTTTTGTCATTAGGAATATGACCTGTTCAATTCATAGCCCAAACATTCAGCGCATAAAGGAATTACATAAATGCATATACAAATAACTATATAACATATCACTGTAGAAAAGAGAAAGAACAATACTTGCTTGTATTCACTGTGAATTATTATTTGCTCACATCAAAACATTACCTCGTATTATGAAGCTACAAGTATATTGCTACTAACACAATCACATAACACCACTATTATGCATGACCGTATTCAACTTCAAGTATAAGGCTATTATTGGCTACTAATATGATCACAAACAGACCATTATTGTGCAAGACTGCATTCATCTTCAAAACGAAGAAGGAAAAAAAAGGTTAAAAGAAGATAAAGACAAACCACCGGGCGCATTTTCTTGTAAAGGCTGTACGTTAATACAGATGGGAACTTGACAAGGACATTACCGATGGCTTCATTTCTAATTCCTATATCCTGTAGAAACTGTACCTAAACATCAAAGGTAAAAAGGAATAATAAGTAAAAACATACAAACATAAATATAAAATGATTGAGATATAAATTGGTTAAGTACCAGGGCATTTGACAGCTGCAAGTGCTAAACTCATACTTTCTATCAATTTCTTCAACAGTAATACCTTAGTAAAACAGCATTTTCTGACAAAAGTAGGAAGTAAGTTTCGTGAAGGTTTAGACAACATGAAGATCACATTGGTAACGATGTATAGACTTTATCTGAACATGCATTTTGGAACGAGTACCTACACTTTATAAATTTTGGTTTTAGTACCTAATCAAACAATATACTTGATTCAAGTACCTCTCCTCCAGGACTTAATGGCGCTTTATAACTTTTTGTTACAGGACTTAACGCATATTTTTAAAGTTTTGGTCAGAAACCCATTTAAGTTTTGAACGAACTAGACGAAATTTTTTTAAATCAAAAGCAATGAAAGGTAAGGTGGTACATCAAAATTTTCAAAGTTCAGGTACCACTTTTAAAATGTGTAATAGTTCAAGTAAGGTCTATATGCTTTTAATATTACCCAGAGCAAAATACTCTCGCATCATATCACAGACATCATACCTTTGGTACAATGGTAGACTCCAGATCAACACAGAAAACCATAGGTTTAACCATCAGTATTCGTTTCATGCCATCACGTCGAACACCAAGATAGTACAGATACTTGACAAGGGGCTTCCACCTTTCCTCAATGCTGCAACCCATTAGTTGTGGTTTATAAGCCAACAATCGTCTGACATCTTCAGTACTCAAACCAAACTCCTTAAGGTATTGAACCTGGAAAAATGTTCAATTCTTCCATAATGGCATCAAAAGAGCTTATCATGATTCGTTTCATGATCATTAGCATTAAAAAGGCATGCATTCTTAAACAGAAAGAGCAAATCAGATCATTTGACGAACATGCAGTTTAGAGTTAGAAATAATACATAAACACTCGGATCAATCGAGCAGGTGAGCGAATGTGACGCCCCAAGATCCCAGGGGTTACCCATCCTAGGACTTCTCTAGCCCTAGCATGCTTAACTCTCCTAACTTCTTAAGCCTAGCCACCGCCGAAAATGCTGTAGCCGGATTAAAAGTTTTAGCCTTATTATATCTTATACATAGGACTACTTAAGGTCTCATAATGAAACAACTTCATCAGTTCCAAAGCATATGTAGATAAAAAAGCACAACACACTTGAAACTCACACCTCCTCAAATCCAACAAATCCCACTAATAACTTAACCTGATCCTATTGCATAGCATGGAAGACCAAGCAGTTTTTGTGGGAAATTTATGATTTTCCAACATCACTCATGGAGTGCTCTGAGAAACATGCTACAACTATCATGTCTCTCCACAATAAAAAGGTATAACAGAGCACAAGGCTCCAGCCAGCAGGCTCCAGAGAGAGCAAGATGTATCCGACCTTTACCTAATTTCTAAATAAGCTGTTTGTATGACTAATCTATCACACTTTAATGTCTTTCACATTGTACACCAAAACCTACTGAGATTCTAAACACAGTAAATCCAATGTCAGAAATTTTACAAGAGCTCACATCTAATACTGCATTAGAATCATCAATTCATTCCACACAATATTCACGCAAATAATTTTAACAAGAAGCAGCAAGATATTACCTACTATTTTATGCATTCAAATGTATATATAACAAAAGAAAATAAAGTCCAAACACCTTACTATTCATCTCTTCCAGGCTGAAAAACCCTAGCACTCTGGGATAATCAAATACCATTGTACCAAAGTCCCTTTCATCCATTCCCATGTCCAAATAGAACCTCACGCGCGACTCCAATTCCTCCATGGATAACGCCAACACCTGCGGACACCGAGTAACAACATGACCCACCCAGTCCTTCCTCACACCATTATCCTCAAGATAACCTACAATCTCCTCCAATGCATCTACGCTGCGGAAAACAACAGATCCTCCCTTCACAAGAACAGCCCCAAGAAACTCCCCTTTCACATGAATCGATTTCAGCCACTCAGTGATGTGCCTTATAATCTCAAGATTGCCAGTGCACATAGAAATTACCTTCCCAATTTGGGGATATGTCATTGAATTGTGCTTCAACCACCTAAGACATACAAACACATAGACATATATCAAACATTAAAGAATTAGGGTTTATGGCAAAAAAAATACATCACTGGAATTGAACAATTACTTGATAAGAGGCACAACACCAGAGTGTTGGATGTAACTCTTCGCGCGAGAATTAAATGAGAGGTGAGAGAACTCAGGAACCTCTTTCATCGCAGCTGCTTCGATCACTACCCGGTCGACAAAATCCGACATCTTAGAGACGAGATTGGCGGAGTAGGTAATGCTGAGCTTCCCGGCACGCATTGCGTCCTTCAACGTCTCCGCCGCGACCCTTCTGCGCACCTCGAGCGCGCGCTTGAGCACCCGATCATCGCCACCGAGGACGAGCCGCAACTCGCGAGGCGGATCGAGAGGCTCCGCCCTAGGGAAATCGATCGAGCCCGGGAACCTCGGAACCCTCCGCGTTGCGAGGGAGGCCTCCTCGGCGATTTTACGGCGAATCTCCTCTTCCTGCTCATCGTCGTCTCCTCCGGCAACGGCGGCGGCGGCGTCTTCCGACGCCTCAGGCGGGGAAGGGGAGTGGTGGAGGAGGAGGAGGGCGGTGGAACTCGCGTTCTGGCGACGTGAGAGGGGAGAGGGCTCAGGATCTCGATCGGATTCATCGGGGGAGAGGGTCAGGGAATGGTTCGTGGAGTCGATGGCGCGGGTGGGGAAGGAGAGGAGGGGTTTGAGGAAATGGAGAGCGGCGGCGGGTGGTAGGAAACGATTGTTAGGGTTAGGGTTTGGGCGGAGGAAGAAGCCATTGAGGATGGTGGAGTAGTGATGGGAGTGACAAAGCATCTACGAAGAGAAAGGTTTATCTCTTTTCTTGCTACAGAGGAGGGTTTCATTTCATCATTATCCTTTTTCCTCGTTTGAGCGCGCAAGTGAGAGAGATTAAATAATTATTATTAAATTTTGTTGGGTCATTTTCACAAATTGGTCCCATGGTCTAGTGGTCAGGACATTGGACTCTGAATCCAGTAACCCGAGTTCAAATCTCGGTGGGACCTTAAATTTTTTAACTTTAAGTTTACGTTTTAGTTTTAGTTTTAGTTTTAGTTTTAGTTTTAATTTTAATTTGCTTTTGGTAAGTTTTTTTAATTTTAATTTTAATTTTCTTTTACCAATAGAGTACAAAAAAACATATTTCACACACCAACATCCAAAAATAACCGGGGAAATTTAGTAGTCCAGATACAAACCACTCATCCAAATTTACACGGTACAAATAAAAAAATTACAAATTCCAAAACTTGTTTAACTCAGTGGAAAAAAATAAAAAGACAAACTGCACACACAGCAGATACAGATACAGATACAGCAGCAACTGCAACCACAATCTCCTCTAATTTCTTTGCTAATCCGGCCGTCGAGCTGCTTATTGAACTCTCCAAAGAATGTCTGAAAGGAAATCTGATTTCCGTATATACCACCCTCGTTTTTGCGGTAAATTACATGATGCAGATCAATGCCAAACAATGTGAGCTCAAATGGAGAAGCTCGGGAAAGAATTACGGACAAAAGAAACATAAAATGCCATTTTCCTATTCACTTGTATCTTCTTCCTTCAATCCTAGCGGTGGCTCCGGAGCAATCTCTCTCGATGATCTTCTTAATGATAATGAGTGGTCTCCTCCGCTCCCTTGAGATCGGACTGAAAGCCTAAAACTCCGATCGTCTCTCCACCTTCCCGAAGCTGAAGCGGTTTCTGAGCTCTGCCGCCAGCTTCCACGGAAAGCGCCTTGCCATGAGCTGCGAGAGGAAGCACTCTTGAGACGAGCCGAATTAGAGCGGCTATCGTTTCTCACCACCTTTAACGGGTTCTCTAGGGCTTTGAGTATGTAGCGAGCTAGCGGCCTTCGAGCAGGTTTAGGGTTTAGACAAGATTTAGCCACAATAGCCACAGCCCAGACCTCCTCTAAATGGTCTTCATCCACAATAAGGGAAGGATCCAAAATCTTTTTCACAAGCTCCTTTTCATATATATTGATATTAGTTAGTATATTCTCAAGCAATTCATTTGTGGAGCCATCATAGGAAGCACTTATGCCGAGCTTTCCTGTCACCAACTCGAGAAGAACTTTTCCGAAGCAGTAGATGTCATACGTATACGTTGCAGGAGAGCCTGAGAATATACAATGAAGATGAGAAAGAGAGTTGGGTATAGCATAATTTTCCGTAATAGAAGTAATTAAAGAACTACTTCTGGGCTTTCCAGAAATTTTTACACACCTGAAGTGCCTTTGTCGAGCGTCCTACCCATCAAAGAAAATAAAGGGCACTGTTAGATACTAACAAAGCGACAAAATTACCCGAATATTCATATAGAATATGAAAATTAAAAAAAAAAAATGGAACCAACTGATAAATAAAAAGAAAAAGCATGCAGTTACAACTAACAACCATGAAGCAGCCAAAGTGAAAATCAGCATGAGAAAATAAATACTAGGATGATAACCATGCACACGACGACCTTTAAGCACTGTTAAATCGTAATTCTCAATAGAAGGGCAACATAATATTAATCCTATTTTATGTTTTTGGTATGCAACTAAGATTGAGCACATTAATAGGTGAAAAATCTTCGATGAGGTGATGACTGATATGTAGCACATTTCGGTTATGCAGTAATGAAAATATGGTGAAGGAATAATCTAATTAATTTCCCAATGAGATGCATTTTGATCCCACCGTGTCAAAGATGCAAATTTAGCACAGAGCAACAAATATCGCCACTTTTTCTGAACCATGAAAATGCATACTTCAGCACTCACATTAATTCTATTCTCATGTCATCCTGGTTAAAAATTCTTAAGACTGAAAAGTAAGCTAAAACATAACAAAAAACTGAAAAAAAAAAAAAAGGACCATAAAACATGAAACACTATCAACAAAAGTCCAGCAATCATATGAGAATGAAGAAACTTACTTTGATGATCTCAACATTCTGGTAAAAACATTCTGGGGTCCATCCGCTTGCTGGGCGCATACTTCACTCAAACTTCCAAGACGCACTTCAAATTTATCATCAAGAAGAATGCTGCTTGCTTGAATATCTCTACAATTATGAAAGAAACTCAGGATATACACACAAGATACGATATGAGAATGAACATTATTTTTCGCTAATATACTATTGATTTTGATATGGTAACTGAAAAAAAAAGAAAAGAAACAATTATAGATTGACATACCATAGCTTATAAGAGAATGGCAAGTGAACATATAAAAAGGTTTTGTTACAGCACTACAAACTGCTAATTCAACAAAACAAGGGGAAAGGAAAAGAATGGTAAAAATATAGGGATTTTCATTATTATACCAGAAATAAAGAGTCTAAGATATCCTCTGATTTTAACAAGGAAGCCTTACATCACATTTTATGATATACAGAATTCTAGCCACCAAACTAGTATATACTTTCTTTATCCTACTCATGCGTTACGTTCTTTTTTTATTGGACAGAGCTATAAAGAGTACAAGAAAAACTATACATTCCAATTTCTTCAATTCTATTTGAATTACAAACATACTTGGCAAATTAATTCACATTTAAGTTCTAAAAGTTTAGCATGAGTGAATACTCGAACAAAGTAGCTCCTCCTCCCAATAATAATAAAATCTGGGTTCACATTAAAGGTACTATTAGTATCTGTATCTTCTAAGAAATGACTTGCTTAATAACCAGCTGAAAAGTTTAAGATAATATAAAATAGAGAAAGTTAACGTCCCTTTCCCACTAAAAAACAAATGATCAACACATAGACTTAAACATGGTTCTCCTTAATTAATTCAATAAATTTCTGTCATTTTCTACATGTATATAGCCCAATTCAACTTCCTTCTCAAACAGGGAGAGGCACACAATGTCACATTTGTTCCTCTATTTGTACATTTCACTGTTACATTCACAAGCATATGTAAGTTGCGCTCCACTTTCCAACTAGACTCTTTTGTTCCTACCAGCCATAACATGATGTGTCAAGGCTAAATCAATAAAGTTACAACTTTTATGCTCTAAACTGCTTGAACCATTTTTTTAAAAGATGCAAGCAAAAACTAAAGAAATATGGCACGAAATCATGCAAATAAACGACACGAAAGAGAGGCATAGCAAAGACAGTTAATCGAACACACAATCT
This sequence comes from Aechmea fasciata, assembly GCA_025177825.1. Classification (NCBI taxonomy): domain Eukaryota; kingdom Viridiplantae; phylum Streptophyta; class Magnoliopsida; order Poales; family Bromeliaceae; genus Aechmea; species Aechmea fasciata. The sequence continues at coordinate 8,688,828 of CM045946.1, forward strand.
TCTACAAGAAGAAAGTACAATACCTGTGAACAAGAGGTGGATCACACTCATGATGCAGAAAACACAGAGCCTCCGCCACCCCTATTGCGATCTTCAACCTCGTAATCCAATCCAAAGACGCCAAACCCTCTTCCTCCATCCCGGGCTTCCTATGCAGAGCCTCAGTAAGGTCCCCTTTAATCACATACTTATAAACCAAAAGCACCTCTTCCTCATCCTCCTTGCTCTTCGAGCAATGCCCCAAAAACGGCACGAATCGTTCATGCGAGACCTTCGAAGAAACTCAATTCCCCAACAATCCATTCCTTCTTCCCGGTCTTCTTTCCGTCGATCCTCTTTACCACCACTTGAGCCCCATCCTCTAACATGGCATGGTAAAGATCTCCGGTACGACCGTGCTTGATGAGGTTGTCATTGCGGAACCCCTCGGTCGCCTTAAGAAACCGCTCGTACGAGGACGGATCCGCACCGGTGGAAGAGGAGCTCCTAGGGTTACTTGGCGACGGCGGAAGCGGCGCCACCCCTGAAGAACGGCCAACATTAACAGTACTGCCCTCTGGTACTCGTCGCCTACTGCTTCTCGATCTCATGGCGCACAAGATGATCACCGCGCTCAATACAACAAGCAACGCAACGCCCCCAACCACAGATGCTACAATGTACTTCCACTTACTACTCCTCTTCCCCACCGAAGACTCCGGCGGCGGAGGCGGCGGAGGGCGGTGGGATCATCGAGCACCAATCCCCTCTTCCTATAGAACTCCTCGCAATCGCTAGGGTTTCTCTGATCCGAGGCATTGCGGAAGCAGTTCAAAGCGAGCGACGCGTTGGCGATCGCTCCACCGACCGGTAATTGCCCTTCGAAGTAGTTGCCGGAGACATCGAGGGATCGAAATCGCCGGATAACGCCCCCTTCGATTAGGGTTTGGATCGGGCCGTAGAAGAGGTTCGTCGAGAGGTTGAAGACGACCTCCCCCGTCGCATTGGCGCCCCAAAGCGCAGGGTCGGGTAACTCCCCGGTGAGGTTATTCGCGGAGACGTCGAGGAGCGTTAAGTAGGGGAGAGATAAGAGCGACGACGCGGTGAGGTTACCGGAGAGGTTGTTGTGGCTGAGATCGAGGGTGGCGAGGGCGGTAAGGTTACCGAGCTGGGCCGGAACCGAACCGCCGAGGCTGTTGTGCGAGAGGTCTAGGGTTCTGAGGGTGCCGACCCGGCCCAGCTCGACCGGGATCGAACCGTTGATCCCGGCGAACCGGAGGTCGAGATCGGTCAGCGACAACCGGCCGAACCAGACCGGGATCGGACCGGGGAGGAGGAAACCGGACGCGTTGAAGACGACCAGGCGGGAGAGGTTCCGCAGGCCGTCGACGTCGAACCGGGGGTCGAGTTTGCCGAGCCGGGTTCGGCGCAGGCCGGAGAGGGTGAGCGACACGACCCGGCCGGTCCGGCACCCGACCCCGGCCCAGCTGGTGCACGGGTCGGCTTTGCGGGGCCAGTCCCTGGACCGGATCCCGAGGGAGGCGCGGAGGCGGTAGAGCGCCGCGGAGTCGGCGGTGGAGTTCAAAACGTCGCCGACTACAGGCGAGGAGGAGGAGGAAAAGAGGAGAGCGAGGAGCGAAAGGACCGGAATGTAATTTTGCATCTTATGGGGCCGTTTGGGTAGCATTTCTCCTATCTATTATCTCCGTTCTCATTGGGTTAGGATTATACGTAATAAAAGCGTTCGATGTAGGTGTATATAGATAGATAGATAGATAGAGCTACATAACCCCAAAAGAGAGAGAGAGAGAGAGAGAGAGAGAGAGAGAGAGAGAGAGAGGAGGGAGAAGAGGGTGTTGACCATGGAAATAAAGAATATATGGGGGGGGTATCGACGTAGTGTTTTTTAGTCTACGGGTGTTTAAAACTCAAAAACTCAAAAAAAGAGAGAGTGGTAGGGACTAGGGAGAGGTTTTTACGCGGGGGAGAGAGAGAGAGAGAGAGAGAGAGAGTTGTATACTTGTATGTAGAGTGTGAAGGGATAGTTTGGATTGGTGTGGCTCTTTCCACTTTGGGACAACAAGTTATAGTCTTCTTAATTTTCATAATTAATTTTAAGTTTTACCAAAAAAAAATACTTAAAAAAATATTATCCTTATGTTTTGGTCAAATACTGTGTCGCATTTAGATTAACTTGTAGGTATCGTTTGGTTTGGGGATAAGCAAAAAGTAGCTATTCCAGGAATAGGTATAAATTGAGGGATAAGCGGGGATTAGATCAATTTTGCGTTTGGTTAAAAATTGGATTATTCCGGAATTAAAAGAAATAACGTTTGGTTAGGTAAGATAGAATAAGAAAGGTAATGGATTTTATAAATAAAAGATAATGATATTATTCTCTTAAATATATTTAAAATTGATTTTTAAAATTTTTAAATTTAAAGAGTGAACTTTGAAATTTCAAAATTTGAAATTTAAAATCTAAAATTTTACATTTAAATTTTTAAATTGTAAATTTCAAACTTTAAATTTAAGATCAAATTTAAATTTGAAAAATATACAATATCAAAATTTTAAATTTGAAAATTTTAAAATATTAAAATTTAAATTTAAAATTTAAAATTTTGATTTATAATTATAAACTTTAATTTTGAAATTATAAATTATAAATTTTAAAAATTAAAATTTTTATTTTTAAAATTTTAAAAATAAGAATAGGGGTGGGAAAAATTAATAAAAATAATTTTTAATAATAAATTTATATATTTTTTAAAAATTCTACTTAAACTTAAATCTAATAAAAAGAATTTATTATAATATTTAAATATAAATAATATATATTAATATAGCACAATTAATAATTTATAATAAAAAATATATTATAATATATAACATATATTATTTATATAATTTAATTTTAATTCACTTTATAATTTTAATTAAAGTTTGAAATTAAGTATTAGAATAGTACTGTTCCACCAAAATGGTGGAATAGCAAATCCTTTGCTATTCCGGAATAACCGAGAATAATAAGATTTGACTGGGATAAAATATTCCGGCCAAATTTAATTGCGTTTGGCGGAATAGCGGGGATAACGAAAGTTATCCTCACTTTATCCCCCAACCAAACGGGGCCGTAGAGTATAATTCTGCATCGAGGTTAAAATAATGAAGCAGTAGAAATATTTTTCTAATATCAAATAGTGGCCATGCTAATATTTTATATTATTTGTATTTGCCTATTATATGGGTATATATAATTGGTATAGCTTTTCGTGAGTAAATAAATTTTCTGTGATAGTTAAATTACATGTATCTATCTCATTCAACTATCATGTATATAAAATATATAAAAAAAAGTTAAATTACTAGTAATACTTAAGAAGATCTTGTACGGATGCATACGGCTTACCCAAAACAATAGTAAATTTCACTATCAAATTCATGTATTCACTGCTGTTGAAGATCATATTTGAGATAAACAATAGTAAATTTCACTATCAAATTCATGTATTCACTGCTGTTGAAGATCATATTTGAGATTCCCAAAGCAATGTTTTCTATGTTAAACTCTAATGGAGAACATCCTACCAAACACCGCCATGAGAGCTCCATTCGAGAAACTCGCATCTCATTTTTCATTTCCATTGCAGCATTACATTATATAATCTAAAATGAAGATTCAAAAAGTTGCAAATTTTAATCAAATATGAAGCAAAACTTGGATGAAGTCTCAATAGCTATTCATTATTGTAATTTTTACCACGAAATTACCGACCGTCTCTAGAACAAGTGGCAAAAGATTTAATGGTTGGTATCCAAAATTTTAAGTTCGAATCCTAATTGATTCATACTTCTAGTGAATTTATTTCTAAATGAAATAAACGAAGCAGATAGCGTGCTATTTCTCTCCAAAAAAAAAAAAAAAAATCTTTTACCACGAAATTAACATAATTGCGAGATCTTCTGAAGTACGAGCAATCTATCTATTTCGTTCTATATCTTTAAAAATAAATTCAACTAGAAATATAAAATAACTAAGTTTTAAACTTGATATCACGAATACCAACTATTAAGTTCTTGATCAACTATTCTAGAAACAGCCCGGTGATGTTACTTTTTTATTTAAGAAAAAAAACGGATTACACGCCGTTTTGATGGTACAACATAAATTTTTAACAGGTATCTTGTGTTGATGGTACAATATATGTACAATTTTTTTTAACAAGCATCTTGTGTGTTGATGGTACAGCGTAAATTTTTAACACGCGTCTTGTGTTGATCGTACTACAATGTAATTTTTGAGCAGCGGCGAACAGAAACGGAGAATCAGGAGATGATGGTGATGATGATGATGATGATACAGGGAACACCGTGGACCTTGGTGGGGAGGAACAATCACAAAACGTACACGTGGCAGTTTCTTAGTTGTTGATGGGCCCTGCTGTGTAGTTCTCGAAACGTACACGTGGCAGTTTCTTAGCGGGTCCGACTCAACGGGTTGCTTCGTTGTAGCTAAATTGCACAAATGGGGATCTCATGTTTGGAGTTTGACTTATATGAAGTACTTAAATAGAAGGACAAAAGTGTATGGGTAGTCCCTGTGCTATCCCAATTTTGTAACTTGGTTCATGTACTTTATATGCTACTAATTAAATCGCAAATTTTGTTTTTAATATAAAAGAACATTTTATCTATTTTAGTAATGAACTCATATTAAACAAGGCTAAATTCTAGTTGATACCTTCAACTTTATCTAAGAGCTTACAATTTTTCATATTGAGAACTAAAGAGGTGGGATTTGATATTATTATAATATAAATAGTTAACAAGTTTAAGGATATATCTCTTTTATATTTGTAAGAATTAGTCGAGCGAAAACATTTTTTTTTATTTTTATCTCAGTAAAATAATGCAACACCTATAAAACATGGCAATAACGAAATGTGAACTGCAAGAAATTAGAAACTTTGAAAATTTTTAAAGTTTTTATTTAATCATTTTTTATTTTTAAATTTTCTCCTTTAATTATGCAATCAGCATAACTTTAGACAGCGACAGAATTTAATTGTATTAAAAAAAATTTAAAATTTTAAGGTACATTTTAATTTTTTCCAACCACTTTGATAGGCATTTAAAATTTTAAATAGCCAAAAATTATGCTCCAAAAGGAAATTTGACTAAAGAAAAACTCTCCCTAAGATTATGAGATTACATGTTCCAATCAATGTAATCATTTTATTTTTAAGGTTGCAAATGTATTTGTTCATCTGTTACTCAAACATGACTACTTAATTTGATTATAAAATATCAAAATATCATTCTTTAACAGTTCAAAATGTAGATCAATATGTTATTTCACGCGATACTATAATATTAGATAACGCTAATTTATCTCAAGAACTTCTTATACTTGATTAATTTGTATGTAGTACACATCCCAAGTCTATCAAAAGTCTCCACTATATAGATCAATAGTGATGTTGAATATAAAGTATCGAAAAATACGATTCATTGATAACGTTAAAAAGATTAGAAGCGATGTCTAAAGATTCGATTTAGGTCAAATTCCGAGGGCGATTTAAGATTAGCCAAATGTAGTGCAAGTATTTTAATAACTAAGCTCGAATTGATTCCACTTTTTCGCAGCCCTAATCGGTCCCTATCCATCACTTTAGGACTACTTCAGAATTTTAGATCTTTCCACATATCTGACATGTAAACTAATGAAAAACCAGCCTAACTTATTTTCCTTAGTTAGTCCCTAACTTATTTTCCTTAGTCAATTTTGTCGACTAAGACTCTAATCGAAACAACATTTCTTTTTCTTCTTTTCTTTTCTTTTCGGGAAACTTTCACAAAATTTTGATTCTGAGTTAAAATGTTCGAAGATACAGTAATAATTTTTTTTCTGAGAAACTTCTCTTTTTATGAGCTATTGATCAGGTGTACACGTTTCAATTGGGGTTTTTTTTTCACTTCGACATGCTTCATCTGAGCTTCTCGGCGTAAAGAAATTTTCAAACACTTTGTTTGAATGACTCTTTAGATGATCGGCGTAAAGAAATGTTGTTATTGTTTTCTCCGACTTTTGTAAACCAATTAAAAGGGCAAAATTTTGCTTAAACAAAAACTAAATTAAAATAAGTTTGGATGTCAAAGTTTAGGCAGCAACAGGAAACCAAACCCAAACCATGCATTTTGGTTTACAAATTTGGGTGTAATGATTTAATTATTTAAAAAAGGTCTTTGTCTAATCTTTGAAAAAAAATATGATAAAATATAATAATTTGGTAATTTTGATGGTTACCTACCTAATATCTAATTAAGATTCAGGTAAGCAGCCATTTAATTTGGGCATTGAACTGCCCTTTTTAATTTTTTCTTTCTTTTTCAGTTGAAATAAAACATAGGGTGATTTCCCTATGTTTTGATACTTAGATAGTACATAGAAGATAAATGGTTATGCAAGCCCCCACATACATGTATTTTATTAGTATTAGCTACCGTCTGGTTCGGGATTAAGAAAAAATTAGTTATTTCACGAATAGTGTTAAGTTCAGGGTTAAGGTGGGGTTAGAGTATTTTTGTGTTTGGTTGGGAGTTGGAGTTAGTCCAGGATAGTGAAAAATAGTGTTTGGTTATAGTAGGTGGGATAAGAATGATAACGAGTTATTATGAATAGAAAATAGTGTTTGGTTGGGATTAGATGGGATTAGGTGGGGTTAGCTAAGCCAGGATAACCCATTTGAGGTGGGGTTATAATTATTTTTTTAGTATTTAAAAATATTGTGGGGGTTAAGGGATTATTCTACTCATTAACCCACAACCAAACGGAGGCTTAGAGATATGAAAAGAGAGAGGAAAAAAATTGTAAATGATTAAATGGTATATTAGTAACCCACCTTTTATATATATAATACATATCCTTTTAGGAGGATAGAGACTTGCGTCCTATCAAATCGTTTTTAATGATAGAGATTCTGAATCGATGATCGGAGCTGTTAAAGTTGATTTAGATTATTTGAATTATCTAGGAACTAAATTTTATAAATTTTAAAATTTATTTATATAGTCATCAAAAGATTGCAAAATTTATAGATTTTGACAGTCTATATGAGCCATTTGCTTGTTTAACGGTGTAGAGTAATCCAAATTCCTTGAGTTTTTTATAGCAAATTTTTTATACTATTTAGATAATGTTTAATAACTCTTGATCGTAAATTAAAAAAGTCTAATCTTTATTTTCAGAAGGGCATTTGTTTTTGACCGTTCATTTTTCGACTTGTCGATGGACTTGTTAATAAATTTTAGAAATTACAAAATTCGATTTCTAAATATTTATAATAGTGTAGATCATATATATATATATATATATATATATATATATATATATATATATATATATATATATATATATATATATATATATATATATATATATATATATATTTCAAAGAGCAATATTATTTTTACATCTAAAAATTAGATATAAATCTTACACTTTATTCATCCAAAAATCAATTTTTTGTAATAATTTTATCAACTTTTTTTAACACTAACATTTTTTTTAAAAAAAAAGAAATTCTTAGATGGTGGGTTTAATTAAGCTCAAAAAGCTAGTTACAGAATGTACAGATAAATTTTTATTTCCTTTTTTTTTTTTATCTGAGTGTTGTTTCCAAAAAAAAAAAAAAAAAAAAAAAAAAAAAGAGAAAAAAAAAAAGGGAGTAACAAAAGACAAGTGACACCTTGCATAACAAAAGACAAGTGACACAGCAAGGTGTCTAGTGAGAGTGAGAGTGAGAGTGATTGCTTTGAGGATTCTTAATTAATCTTCCTTTTATTTTTTAAAGTTTCCTGTACATTAATTATTATTCTTACCTAGTAAACTAGTTACTGTCACTAGTCACAATGTGATAGATGAGTCACTGGATGGAAATTTCCTTCTCAACAAACACTTGGACAATGATGTGATCTTCTTACATATATTCTGTTCATTAATTAATGATGGAGGTTTTTTTTTTTTTTTTCTTTTTCTTTTCTCCTCCCTTAATCAGGTAATAAACTATTAAGAAGAACTATTTACCATGGCCACAATTTATTTCATCTCAAACATATAACAGTTCTAAACAATCCAACTTTTAGATTATCTTGTTTTGGTTCCCAATCCATTTGCCAAACTGCAAGAACTTCCAGTGTAAGGCATGAGATATGAAGTGTTGTTGGAATCTTAAATTAGAGTTTCAGTCTCATAGGATCAAAATAAATTTTTTTTAAAAAAAAAACTATAATCTTGAATAAATTGTATGTATAGCCCGTAATCCCTTGCTACGGCCCCTAACTAGTTGATTCAAAAATTTAAACATCGAAAATATGAATGCTATCGTGGTTTTAAAAACATACAGACTCTCTCTCTCTCTCTCTCTCTCTCTCTCTCTCTCTCTCTCTATATATATATATATATATATATATATATATATATTAGAAATAAAGCCATTTAGAAATACGAAGCAATTATTATACTTCTAGTTTGAAACTCCGAAAATCAACAATCAAATTCTTAGCGAACTACACCTAGATATATATAGTTGATCAGATGCTATATATTATTGTTCACAGTTAGAAACTAAAGCACAAAAGAGTCCGGTTATGGTGCTTGTAAGTATTTGGTGCTTGTGAATTTTTTTCCGTTAGATCGACGATTTTGATTATTTTCATTGTTAGATTATACTATTCAACCAACCACTTACTTAACCAAAGGAGGCCTACATCATCCTAACCGCACATCTATTAATCCAATGGTTAAAAACTTACAAGCACTAATAACTTAATACTTTTAAAAGTATAGGAACTCAATTCAAAGACAAAATATATATATAAAATTTACAAAGTGGTATATTTTATTTGATGATTTGGCATGCTTAACAATCAACTCTTACTCCGCGTGGTCCACGGATAATCCATCGAACAAATCAAGAATCTACCAAAAAAAAAAAAAAAAAAAACAAAGAATCTGAATGCAATGCTTTTTGAAAAAGTGCAAAATCCACGACGCGTTTCTCTGCAGATCGAATGGCCCAAGATATTCAAAAGTTCCCCACTTTTGGTTCACTATCCCGTAAAAATTCTCCCAGATAGAGCCAGGGTCGTGTTCACTAATCATGACCACAAAAGGTTGAAAAAAAAAAAAAAAAAAAAAAAAAAAGTTGACTGAGTCAAATAATAAAGATCACGACATGGCGCGCGCGTAGGGCGTGTTCTTGCGCCGCCGCTGCAGTTTCAAGAAATAGGCAAAGTAAACGTTTATAGTAATCTCTCCTTGTCTTTTATTGGCTCCTAGTGGGAATAGTTTACTTGTTTTCGTTGGTATTGAAACTATTCAATTAATACCGACCGTCCCAAGAGCAAGTGGTAAAGAGCTTGGTGATTGATACTCAAGATTCAAGTTCGAATTCTAGTTGATTCATATTTCCAGCTAAGTTTATTTTTAAATAAAATAAACAAAGCGGGTAGCGTGCTATCTATTTCTCTTAAAAACAATAAAAAAACTATTCAATTAATACTAAATAGATATATAAAAAAATATAAGTTCAACAGATTTCAATACATATGTAATCGTCTGTTCCACCAATTTACAGCATTTTAAAAATGTCATATATTTTAACACCTGCTTTTTTACTTCTTTTTTTTTTCCCGGCCATTCAAAAACCTATGTTTTACCTCCTTCAAAAAATAACAAATGCATACAGAAATACAGTGTGGCAAAATGATCAAATTACCCTCATCTTCTTTATCTCGTCCTTTGCAATTTTGCTCATCCCAGTGGCGGAAAAGAGCGAGGGCGTGTGTCTAGACATGAACAGAGGGCTCGACGAGAGCGAGGCGGCGACGGAGGGCATGTGTGTGGGTATGGATGAGAATTTAAGGAGTATTTTGAATATAAAAAATATGATATAAATGAAACTCTAGCAGAACATTGACGGCGGACCGAAATAAATTTTTTTTATTTTTTAAGAGGGCAAAGTGTAAGTTTTTGAATGATAGGGAAGAAAAGCAAAAAGGTTGACCGAAAGTTTTATGTAATTTAGTTTATTTTATATTACAATAATAATTTTGTTAGTAAATATTTTTGTTATAATAAATTGTACTTAATTTATCAGGAATTACATATGTATTGTAGTAAAAAATTGTATTTAATTTAGTTTGGCTTCACACAAGCAACTTTGCTTTGACAAATAAAAGAAATAATAAATAGTTTGTTTGTTTCAGCAGAAAGCTTAAATTAACTTATGCGCCGCGGATACCAAAAAAAAAAAAGAAAAAAAGAAAAAAAAGAAGGCTCAACTATGGATTATTTTAATTTAGCTACTTAATCTTTTAAAATTTTAAATTTTTTACCGCTCAATTTTTTATTTATTGAATTTGAATTAATCAGCGCACTTTCACTTCAAAATTTGAATATGCCCTTCATCTTTATAGATTTAGTTAGTATACTTAATGCAAGTTACTTAAATTTGTTGACCACCTCAAATCAAATAAAAAAAAAAAAATTGAATAGCGAAATTAAAAATATTGAAAAATTGGATAGTCAAATTAAAATAATATGCTCCTACCTTATCGACAAAATATACTAAAGCTTCAATTGCAATCAAAGCTTCCATGTTTAAGCAATTTTAGAGAAACTCCATTTGTAGAAATTTCAAGAAACGTCGTCTTCTTTCTTTGGACAATTTTGCGAGCCTCTTTTTCCATCAACTTCTCACCGTTTATTAGTAGTAGTCTCAGACCAAAGATTATGAGTTTTCATACATGTAGTGGATTGGATTGAAAAGCAACAAAAAGAGACAATAAACACTACTAGGTGTTGCGGGCGAAATCCAACGACTGTGTTGTTTTTCACTATTTGAACGCGGAACGCCGGCTTGCACCGGTGGACATAAATTCTACGTCAACCAGATGCGTCTTTTTCAGATACGTCGTTATTCTCTACTAGATAACGTTCAACTGAAATCTTAGAAGATCATCTCTAATAACCGTTGTTCTGTAAAAACTTAAAGTTGTTAAAAAACTGTGTTCATATATTTTTATATTCAACAGATAGAACATACTTGAAGCTCGATTTCTAGAGCATAAAAGATTACTTTGCCAACATTTGAGGGTTAGAGACGGTTTTATGGAAGGATCCAACAAAAGATGCACGATTTTATTTCAGAGCAATGTTGGCTGTATACCCAAAAAAAGAGTCATCCGAACTATTGGACTTTTACTTACCATGATTCAAGCTTGGATAGCAGTTATCTTTAACGGCTCTTGATTCGGGTTGGTTTTAAGATGGACTTGGTGGCTGGTATCCGGGAGCAAGTAGCAAAGAACTTGATGGTTGATATCCGAGACCCGAGTTCGGAATCTTAGTTGATTCATATTTCCAGCTAAGTTTATTTCTAAATGAAATAAAACGAAACGGGTGGCGTGCTAACTATCTATCTCTCAAAAAAAACAGAAAAAGAAAAAGAAAAAAGAAGAAGATGGACCCAGCATTTGAGCGAAGCCCGGTTTGATAAGACTTTGGGATTCCTTTAATGTTGGCCCAAATTGATTGCTCAGCTTTGTGCATCTTATTAATATATTTTCTATGATATTGGTGACAAGTAATAAAATTCAAAGGAACAAAAAGATGATATGCATGGAGCTCATAGAATTCAAAAAAGTCACAAACAAAGTATTGGATTGGTGATTTTTGACTCCTCGTATGAAAAGTGCAAACTTTCAAGGCCCATGAAAGCAAAAAGTTGGCAAAAGTGGTGTTGAGAAATTCACAAAAGATGATTCGCTTCCCGTAAAGCATGTTTCCTAAAAAGGTTCAATTTAAATAGGGAATGAACCGATATGCAGCAACACAGATAATCATCTTAGGTGCAAACCAAAAATTAGGATTGATTTGATCTTACCCATAATGTCACATTTCAGATTTAAAAGTTGCTTCACTCCAACAAGTAGATGCGAGAGGCGATGTCTTGAACCAACCAATCAAATCCTTCCAGAAGCCCTTCCCCAGTGTAAGCACTGCAGCCCACTATTTTCCAGTGCCGTGTTTTATCCATCGCATCCAAGTTTAGAACCTGGAAAAGTTAGCAAAAATATCGCCTCACAATCTAAGCTCAGAACTTCAAGCAATGCCGACTATTGCCCACAATTTGCAAAAGCAAAAGCTTACTGCCCAAAGTGGGCATTATTTGTGCCTTCAATTCTTGTTTTACCTTGACTTACAAATTATTTGTTGTTTCGCATTAATGGCAAAATTTGTTTTGGGTTTTGTTTGGCAACAAGAAACAAAAATGTAGTAATGAGTTTTCTTTGCTTTCTCGACTTTTTGAAAAAGATGTCGCGGCAAACTAACCGACAATAAGAAGAATAAAGTAGTCCGTCCCTACAATTATTCAATTGCATAAAACTTAAGAAGAAAACAATGCCAAATGCACCCTTAGAACAGCACAAAGAAAGTTTCTAATCGTGAAAAGTCTTTCGTAACTGCAAAAAAGAAAAATATAAATGAAATCGGGTTTCTGTGCTGTTGGGTTTAATGGGACCGCTTTGTCTTTTATCGTTCTGATACCATGTTTGAAGCCACTATAATTACAAGCTACATTTCATCGAAAAGAATTTGATGAACATCTAAGACGAGATTGCCTAACAGTCTTCTGTTGGTTTTAACTTTCAAACCCTAGCTTTACCACATCTAAGCCAAAGCCATTCTCAATTTTCACGTGGGACAAACTCACCTAATCGTGCTTGTGCATGACCTATTTTTAGGTTCCTACTATTAATAGTATATGTTGGATTGACAAATAAGTACAAGAACACAAAATAGATGCATGTGAGTACATCAGGAAATGCTGCATAAAATTCTTGATAGTCGTTAACAAGAAATTATATATACGGAATAGAACTATGTAAAACCAAATTCTCGATGGGAAATGCTGTAAAATCAAGAATAAGAATGTAAATAAACAGAAATGAATCTCCTAATCAAAATTATGTTGTTCTTTTTTTCCTACCTTCCTTTCACACATACTATTTCCAGAGTTATTACCTAGCCTTATGTTGGAAAATGTAGCGGAAACTTATGCATGCACTTTACTTACCTTAGCTATTTCTACCGGTTTAAGGGCACCTTGAATATCTTGCTTATTCGCAAATATCAACAAAGAGGCTCCTGATAATCTCTGTCAAAAGCAAAGGCAAGGGGAGATTGTGAAACATGACCATATAGCGCTAGCAAAATACTTCACCACTGTTTCAGGTATGGAGAACTTACAAGACTCATGATAAATAATTCTTCAGCATGAGATTTTATCAACAAAAAAAAAAAAATATATGTTCAACTTCTGATGTGATGACTAAAAAAATGGAACGCAAGTCTACTGTGCTGTTTTAACAAATGAAAAACTATGTCTGACTTTATTAGCAATTATGCGGTCTCGCAGAACAAGAGATCCATTGATTTCGTCATCCACTAAATAAGACACTATCGTTCGTTAGGGTCAGCTAAGATATAGAATAACACACCACTTGGGTGGAGAGTAAAGAAGAGAGAAGAAGAGAAAGTTATGAGACTTAATCGAAACAGAGTAAATGACCTTCCATAATGGTCAGTTTGTTAACTCTCTCGGTCTCTCCCAAAGTGGAATGGAAGGGAGAGTTTTATTTTCTCTTCTTTCTTCCACTCCTCCAAGAAAATAAGAGAGAGTTAAGTAATTTTTCATTTTTTTCCTTTTCTCTTTCATTCTCTCTCTTATTTTCTCTTATTTCCCTGCTAATAAGTCGGAAACTTCAGAACCATTGATTCGTGGCTGTTCACTTAATTTTTTGAAGTTACTTAAACCCGCAATTATCATTATAAACAACCAGCCTATTTACAATCGAAAATATACAAAAACAATTAAAAGTTTCTTCTCTCTAAGGTGTTCATATGCTTCAATCTAATCAACAACATTATTATCGGCATGATGTTTAAGAATACACAAACATGATGTTCATATTATTATAAGCCAACTAAAATATCAGCTAAATCGAATTACTGAGCCGAACAAACATAATATTCTAAGACTTAGTATATAAAATGCGAGGAAAAAAAAGAAACCTCTTCTTTCAAGAGATTGTGGAGCTCGGCCCTGCAATCGTCCAGCCGCCTCACATCGGAGCTGTCGACGACCCACACCAGCCCATCCGTTTGCTCAAAGTAGTTTCTCCAGTAGGATCGAATGGTCTTCTGGCCCCCTACATCCCACACGTTGAGCGAATACCTAAATCGCCCCGCGATCAAACCCTAATCCACCCCCGATTCACAGCACGCACATACGCAACAAAGGATCGGATCGAGATCGAAACGGGCAGGGTTGTGGCACTCACTTTTGGTACTTGATGGTCTTGATGTTGAAGCCGAGGGTGGGGCTGATGACGCTGGTGTCCTCGCCGTTGATCTTCAGCACGATCGTCGTCTTCCCCGAGTTGTCGAGGCCCCTGCGTGAGATCGGAGGAGCTAGGGTTAGCAAGGCGAGGTGCGATCGAGAGGGCGGAATTGGGGGGAGAGGGAGAAGGGGGGCGTACACCATGAGGATGCGCATCTCCTTCTCCTTGCGCTTGATCTTCCTGATTATGCTGAGGAGGCCCATGGATTAGGGTTCTACTGATCGAAGAGTCGAATACTACTACAACACAAAGCTCGGGGATTCACTGAGGGAGGGGGAAAAGGGTATTTGGAACGATGAACACTGCATTAGGCTTCGCACGAATCTTAAAACAAATAGGTACGTGAACCCACCCAAAACGACCCACTTTTAACGGGCCGGGCTAATTTTGGCCTTTCATTAAATATATCTGAAAAAAAGAACATTTTTCTTAATAATTGATGAATAATAACTAATTGAACATGACAATTTTAAGTTAAGAACTTAGTCTGGGTAAAAAAAAAAAGATCACGTCCCTAAATAGAATAGTAAAAATCAAAATAGTTTTCTTTCACACATTGATTTGCGACACACAATAAAATAATACTGGAAAATAAACTGATTCTACTTGGCTAAGGAGATAATTTAGAAAGCTTCAAATGAAGGATAGGAAAGACTACATAACAATACTCCAAATTTTGCTATTGCAGGAATGAGAGTTTATCCAATGCGGCAGATAACCAAATTTTCCCAATAACACTTCCATCAATAACGCTACAAGATCCGCTGAACAATCCCATAATAGGATTATCGAAGTGTCTCTCCGCGCCATAATTTAATTTCACAACAGCAATATAGAATGATTAAATACATCATAGAAAAAGGACATTGTAGTCCTGATGATCACAACCAGAAGATGAGATCATACTAAGGAAAGCTCCCCAGCCGGAACAGATCTTTTCACCAGTTTCGCCCACGACTCGTTTGTCTCCGCGATGATCTTCAAAGCATAATCCTACTCACAAGAAGGAAAGGAAACAACAAAATCGTCAGTGTACAAAATGTGTATGTCTCTTATTGTATAATTACGAGCGAGGAATATTGTTCAGCTCGTAACGAGCAGTTCCAATTTCTATAGAAGCCACAGAAGCCAGAAACAATGTAATATGTGCTCATTAGCATTTTAAATAAGCAAGACTCATTTGACGACTTTTCACTATCCTTCCCTCTTTTTCTGCAATACATTTACCTATCAGAAAAACCGAACTCAATGCAGATAGAAATTTTGTAACATCTTCCTAGGCAATGCCATCCTTTGTCTAGAGGCCGAAAAGACGAACAATCTTATTATGTTATGAAGTGAATAATAGGTTTTAAGTTTTAAAACAAAAGCAATAAAATGGAGAAAGAAACATTGTACTGAGGCTAGATAGAATGCTATGTCAAATGTTTAAAGAGTGGATTCCTAGATAATGAACTTGACAAACACATCCAATTTTACCTTGCTAGCCGCTTTGTTACCCAGGCCAAATTTGTTAGCTGGCTTTCCATCAGGAATCTTGTAGTCTCTAAACCAGTCGCGAATAGCAGTAAGAGTTCCCTGGAGGAATAACATGTCTCAGATACAAACAAGAAATAAAAATCAAAACTCTTCAACTGCATGTGTTGAATAGCAGTTATTACAGCACAACTCGGAATTAAGTGCTTTCTCTGACTCGCATTGCAATAGAAACTGATTTACTCAAGTCAAAGGAATTAACTGGGTATAAAATACAGGGAGCATTCTTCGTGACCAAATTTCTTACTACATACACTACTGGTTGATCTAGACTCGTCAATATTAGAGATGAGAAACATTATATCATGGCTACAAATTAATAATCCAAGTATATGTTTTCTCACAAGCTCGTGGACTTAATCAGCTGTAGTTATACAGAATATCAATCAACCGTGTATCAAATATAGTAAATTGGAGAAAAACTGTTTGATAGGATGCAAGTCAGATATAAACTTAAGCTGAGTGAGGTTATCTCCGAAATAATGAGTTGAAATGGTAAATTGTAAAGGTCAATTCTTAATTGGACGAATACGGGTACAGCTCTGATAAAAAGTTTACACATGTGATAAATTAATCTCATAGCTGAAAATTATACACCAAAACCAAGAAACTTTTCAAAGTGAATCATCGTCACTAATTAAATAAACTTGACTGGAAATTGTAAACGTCAATTCTAACTGCTTTGATGTAGTTCTGCTAATGATCTAAACCATTTGAAATCATCAATCATCAGAAATCCAGTTCTACAATCCAATCCATGAAGAGCTTATAATAGCATGCAAATACACAATGTAAAAAAAACAGTGCATGTATATGAAGAAAGAACCTACATTTATCAATAAAATAAAAGAATATGTGCGAATATAATTCGTACTGGAAAATGCGCCTCGACGTCATTCACATCATTAACAAGAGAAGCTCTAGGGTCATCCAACGAAATAGCAACTATCTTCCAATCGAGCTCCCCCTCATCAATCATGGCTAAAGCTGCTAAAGGTTTCACCTTAAGAACATCGCCAATATTAGCACGCCTCTCACCTATCTCAACAACATCAACTGGAGGAGAAAAAAGGGATATTACAATGCAAGAAATGCTCTTTTGTCACATATATGCTAATTGCGTACATTAGGATTAAAGAAAATGACGAGGAGTAGAAAAAGTTACAAGTCCTATTACCAGGATCGTTATCCCCAAGCGCTCCTTCAACTTCTGCATTCGCAAAAGATGGGTCTTCCCATGTTTGCGGGAGCAATCCATAATTCCAATTTATGTTATACCTAAGGACCATGAATTGTAAGAAAAGGAACAACTAATGAAATAAAAGCATCAAAATGGAACAAAAATTCAAATTAGTAATTAGTTCAAAAACAAATATTGACTACAGATACTTCATTACCAGGAGCAAAACAACATCACTATAATATTGCAGTAGCAAAAAAGTTTTTTTCCTTCAGTAGATCAATAAGGTAAAATGTGTATAAACCTTACCCGAACTATAGTTCATCTCAGAACTGGTACCTGAAATTTTAAAGTTTGATTCCACTTATATTTTCATTTCTTTCGATTTTCAGAAATTTCAACCATGAAATGTGTTCGAATTTAACAACTTCATTAAATTAATTTCTGATTATAAAGTATCAGACAAAAAAAAATATATATACACTTAAGCTGCGACAGGAACGTATTGTAAGGCTTATAAACTTGTATTATTAGAGAGAAAAAAAAAATTCCAAGGATAAAATTTTTGCTTACGGATAGTATCGAAGATTCCCCTTCTTCGTATCCTGCTTAATAGGAGTGTAGGCCTCATCCGTGGCCACCTCCATCTTCGCGCTCGTCTCCTTCGGGATCTCGACGATGAAGTTGAACACCCCATCGCCCAACCTCAACGGTATGTCGTGCCATGGCGAGATCTTCTTCCCGGACGCGTCGAGGAAGAAGACCCTGTAGTCTAGGGTTTCGGACTCGCCCTCCTCCTTGGTCCGGATCTCGTATTTGAGGAGCGCGGAGGGGGTTACGGCGGAGGCGGCGGTGGTGGAGGAGGAGAGGCGCCGCTGCGGGGGGCGGAGGGAGAGGGAGGATGGGAGGTGGAGGGGGCAGCGGAGAGGGACGGAGCTCAGTCGCCGGAATCCATGGAGGGTGGCGGAGGAGGCCACCGCCGCCGCCGCCATGGTAGTGGCGCGGTGGAGTAGGACGAGGAAGTAGACAAGGGTTTTGGTGTGTGGAGGTCGTGCTTTTTGCGATTTTTATCGATACAATGATATTTTGAGGAAACTTCAAATACCCGTTTCGCATTTTATCATTTTAGTACTCTATAGTTTAAACTGTATCAAATTAGTATTCTATAGTTTCACACTTTCTCATTAGTACTCTGTAGTTTAAACGGTATCAAGTTAGTATCATGTGGTTTTACATATTCTCACTTTAGTACCCTCTGAGTATCTGTGATTTTATTTTTGTATCAAATTAATACAATATGGTTTTAATTTTCTCTTTTTATTATTCATTTTGGGATATATAATTTAACTAAAGATTAAATCACAGGTACTATATGAGAAAGTGCGAACTCCACAAAGTACTAACATGATACATTGAAAATCACATGATACTAAAGTCAGAAAATGCGAAATCACGCGTTGTCTTAACGTCTGACTTTTAAACTATAGGATACTAAAGTGAGAAATTTCAAAACCACAGGGGGTATTTGAAGTTTCCCCTAATATTTTGGATGAGAAGATGCACAATATAGAGGACGAGTCACGGATACATTGAAGTGGTGAGTCAATTTGGTCATTAGACGTAGTCAAACCTGAGATTTAAAAATGATTTTAAATTAGTTACTTAATTTTTTAAATATTTTAATCTTACTATCTATTTTTCTAATTTATCTAATTTGAGTCGGCCAGCTATATCTTCTTACCTTTAAAATTTAAATATATCATTTATTTTTACATATTTAATTACTATACTTCATACAGTTTCACAACTATCTATTTATTAAAATAACTAATTAATTTAAATTTTGAAATCACAATACTATTGACTGATTCAAATTAGAACAATTGAAAAGTTGGATGATAAAACTATAATTTTAAAATATTAGAAAGCCACCAATTCAAAATGGTCCATATTTTAGGTAAATTCTATATATTTTTATATATTTATTTTAAGAATAAATTATACATTTGATCCTCGAAGTACGAGAGGGAATTTAAAATATTTATTATGTTTTAATATTTGTTTGGTCATGGCACATGGGATGAGAAATACCAAGTGATTTGGATTGGTCTTTGATCTAAATTCCAATTCATTTCTAATAAGTCAATTAATTTAATAGAAAAATGTACTGTTTTCAGCAAGCCCAAAAAAAGGAAAGAGTATTTTTAGAAATAATTCTTATATATATGTGTGAAAAATATGAATTATAAAAATTTGATTTTAAATTACTGAATTTACTTATTTACATATACTTGCTAAAATTATTACAAATGATGATAAAATAATTTGCATTATCCCTACTAAAATAATTTGCATTATCCCTAGCTACTATACTACAGCAATTAAAATTACGTCCAAATTAGAAACAGTACCAACTATTGCAATTGCAAAAGATAACTTTTAAATAAAAGGTAAGTTTACTTTTCTTAAATACTTGTTTCTTTTTACATTAGAGATAATCTCGTAGTCATATATATAAAATAAAGTCCGGCTACTATATATTTTTATGAGTATAAGTCTCTTTTATGCAAAAGTTTTCGACTGTTAGATCATCATCATAGATTATACTATTTAACCAACTACCGACACAATTCTAGAGAATCACTATCATCCTAACCGCACATAACTTCATTTAATTGCTGAAAATTTATGAGTATAAAGAGTTTTATACTCATAATAACTATAGCCATATAAAGTAACGAAAATTTGAAAATACACTTATTAATTTTACGCAAGCAAACAATTTATTTACAATTACAGTACTTTCTGATTCAGATATCGAGCTAAATAGAATGAGATAATAAATCATTCTGATTTCGCTTCCAACTTATTCTCATTTGATTACTTCAAACCAAACACATCCAAGACCACCTAGATCGCGGTGATAAAATCGCAAGCTAGAAAATAAAGTGATACGTGGAGATCCGGCCCTTTTCCTTAGCATTTTTTTGAGGCCACATTATTTACGGGCCTTGAAAAATATTTTTTATGGGCCGTACTAGGCCCATTAGTCGCCCAACCAATTCAACCAGTTCGTCTCAATGGAATATTCGCGTATCCGCACAAAAATTACCCTGCGGGCGCGTGAAGCAAAAAAAGGTGGGGGTTTTTTTTTTTTCTTTTTTGTTTTCTTTTTTTGCTTTTCAGAAAAAGAAAAAAGTGCGACCACGAAAAGCGAGTGTGCACCGACACGTGTGGGTTCCCGTGAGGAGCGTGGCGCCAAATTTGATGTGGTGGGGCCCACGTGAACCGGAGCAATAGGACGCCAACAAAAGGCCGCGCGCCTTTACTGCTCGTGGGCCCACCCACCCACCGGCCTTCTCCTTAAGAACTCCATAATAACTCAATCAATATCCACCAACTTATTTATTTTTTTTTTACGTACTACGAATCTACAATTAGGAAGTTATTTAGAAGCATGAAATGAGATAACAAGAAATATATATATATATATAAACACAACTCAATCTATAATATGACATTGACATGAATGACACTGCCATCTCAAAATACAACTCAGGAATAATATGACATTGACACATAAATGACACTGACACAATTAGGAATAAGGCTTAGTTTGATATTGAGGTCTATCTAACGTTATTAAATAAAATAGAGTTGTAGAAAAAGCATATAAGGATATGCTTCTGCGTTCTTCGATGAGATCGCAGAAAATATATTATAACGACTCGTAGCGATATGCGGAACGTAATATTACGTACGAAAATAAACAGATATTTTTTCGTCTTTCTCGCACGTGCATGCGATCTCTCATAATCTCACTCAAAACAAAGTAGTTTGAAATCAAATCAAGGTGACACAAATTTGGTCAGTTGGAGAGAGAGAGAGAGAGAGAGAGAGAGAGAGTAATAATTATTATTTATTTTAAAATTAAGATCAAGTTGTGAATATTTATAAATAATATTGATCCGGAGAAATTAATTGTTCGAATACACTTGCCTTAAAGTAATTTTTACGGCAACAAGAATATAGCGGTAGTACCGACCGTCCTGAGCAGTGGCAAAGCTGGTGGTTGGTCAGAGACTGAGTTCGAATCCTAGTTGATTCACATTTATAATTTAAGTTTATTTCTAAATGAAATAAAATGAAGCGGGTAGCATGCTACCTATCTCTCAAAAAAAAGAATATAGCGGTAGTAAATAAGAATTATTTTTCTTAACAGATATTTCAAGTGAAAAAAAATTGCACAAAAAGAAAAAGAAAAAAAAAACAGTGACAGAAGCTCTTAGTCTCGATAAATCCATCTCTTTTAGCAATAATAATACCTAAAATAGTATTACTTAAAATTAATACACCCACTTTTTTTGAATTGGAATATCACAAAGTCATATACCCTTGCAAAATTAATAGGCAAAAATATTATAGTTCTTTGGAAATATTATTTATTTATAGTTTTAAATAAGCAATAAATTCGACACCATGCATAACAAAAATAGAACTTAATAAAGTTCTCAGCATTAGCACGTATTTTTGGAACATTCACTTCATGGCTCCCACTATCTAAATATTAAAAGTCATACGCAATTTTTTTTTCACTGTTTGGAAGTCACATATAAAAATAGACAGGCAATATTAAATTGTTTGATAGAAAGCCGTGGAACCTTATCTTATATATATTTATTTCAATTATATATATATATATATATATATATATATATATATATATATATATATATATATATATATATATATATATATATATATATATAGTATTTATGATTATAAATTCTTTTGTATTTATAAATTCTCGAACGTTAAATTTATCTTTTGATCATTTTTAGTAGTTAGATTATCTTATTCAACCAACTATCCACTCAACCTGCAGACCATCTTCCCTAGGGACCACTAATATCCTAACCACATATCCCTTCATGTAACGGCTGAAAACTTATGAGTACAAAAGGGTCTATACTCATAAGAGTAAAGGAGCACCAGACTATATATATAGAGAGAGAGAATTAGGCTGAAATACTATTAATAGCACCAAGCTGTTGATGTGATTTGTTGAATAGTATAATCTAACACATAAAACTAATCAAAGAGTTAAATCTAACGATGAAAAACATAATAGCATCAAATTTTTGGTGCTATATCGATAGTATCCCAATTTGACTATATATATATATATGTGTGTGTGTGTGTGTGTGTGTGTGTGTGTGTTCGTTCCGGCTACTATACTATATGAGTACGATCGCTCTCGTACTGATAAATCGTTTTCGATGACAGAGTTTTCAAATCGACGATCCATACCGTTAAATATTATTTACAATATTTAAAATTTCTAGAAATTAAATTTTATAATTTTTCGACATCATTACCTTATGATCAAGAGGTCACAAATTTAGCAATTTTTAATGGCCGGTACGAGATACTTGCTAGTTTAACGGTGTAAAAGAATCGAAATTTGTTGAATTTTTGATAGAAAATTCTATTCACTATCTATAGAAAGATCAATAACTCCGATGTTGAATTGAAGGATCCGAACATTTATTTTTAGGGCATCGTTCGATTTTGACCGTTCATTTTATGCCCACTTGATGGACTTTATTATGATTCCGAAAACTTACGAAATTTATTTTTTAGAAGTTTTAAATACTTTAGATCATATTTAATGAAATGGATCGTCGATTCGAAAATTTTATTATCGAAAATAATTTATGAGTACGAGAACTTCAATATTCATAATAGTATAATAACCATGGTCATATATAAATGTGCAGAGGATTGTAAGGAGGTGGTGACAAAAGTAATGTAACCACCACCTCACCAACCATCCCGGCGTGTGTCTTTACTTGTTGCCCGGGCGCTGTCGAAATTAAAGACCATAACATTACGGAGTGGGCAGCTGTTTACTTCGATCTTATTGGCCGTACATGCATACATGCATAACGACAACGAGAACCCAACTCCTCCCCCCCCCCCCTCCCGTAATCTTTTACGCACTCATTAATTATATCCTTTTAAAAATAATAGCAGTACCAACAACAACAAGAAACAATAATAATAATAATCTCTATAAATGCGTTGATAAAGCGGCCATACATCGCAGTCTCAAATTCAATCGTAATGCTGATTTACATTTTTACTAAGTTTTTATTTCTAAACGAATAACGAAACTTAGCGTGCTACCTATCTCTCTCTAAAAAAATAAATAAATAATAATAATAATAATAATAATTTTGCTGGGACTTGAATGTCACTATTTGCCAAAATTCAAAGCTCAAGTATTTGTATGTAAACGTACTGAAGATTAAAACACTCATGTATATATATTTTTTGAAAAATCTATTTTTTTACTTAAGTACTATGTGATCGATTTTAACCGTATCATTTAATTATTCTCCCGCTTCATTTTTATGTGATTTTAACAGTGTCATTTAATTATTCTCCGCTTCATTTTTATTTTATCTTACACTCAGGTATTAACTTCTCTATTCAATTCATTGTGTGTCGTATACCTGTATGATATATCTTGTGATAGATAAAAAAGACCGGAGACCTTAACGAAAAATTTAAGTCTTCAACAGAAAATGTATGAGACCACTTGAGCTTAATAAAAATCTTTTTTGATAAGTCTTCAACAGAAAAAGAAAAAAAAAGAAAAGAAGACAATCCACCAAACATATGTAGGTAGAACAAGTGCTTGTTTTAGCGAAAAATTAAATGGAGAGCGCATTGAAAAAAAAAAAATTTGAAACTACATGGGTAATATACTTAAAATCATAAAATATTGAAGTACAATAATAAGGGGAGGCCAGAGATAATTTTTTTGGCTAAATTATATAAAATCTCCCTATAAATATTTGAATTTTTACTTTCAATCTTTGACTTTTAAAAATCTATATTTTACCCTCTTAAAATTTCAGAACTATTTTCAGAGGGTAAGACATTAATAAAGAGGACCAAATGACCAGATTACTCATACATTTTTTAAATAAATAAAATTTTTTTAATATATTTCTGTTATTTTAAAAGCATTGGCAATATAAATTATAAGAAAAACTTCAAAAAACTCCCCTGTAGTTTTATTTTTTTTCACTTTAGTACCATGTGGTTTAAAATGTATCAAGTTAGTACCCTATGGTTTCTCACTTTATCACTTTAGTACGCAGTGGTTTAAAGTATATCAAGTTAGTACATGTGGTTTTGCACTTTATCACTTTGGTACCTTGACCCTGAACTAACTCCAACCCCAACCAAACACAAAAATACTCTAACCCCACCTTAATCCTGAACTTAACACTATTTCTGGAATAACTAATTTTTCTTTAACTCAGAACTAAACGGTAGCATAAAGTTTAAACCACATGGTACTAAAATCAAAAAAAGTGAAACTATAGGGGAGGTTTTTGAAGTTTTTTCTAAATTATAAAATATGGATGGGATAGTGATGAAATTACGATGAAGTGGCGTTAAATGCAATAATTTAGAATATCTAGAAGATAAAATATAAATTTTTAAAAATTAAGAAGAAAAAGTGAAAAGAGGAATATAGTTTTCTGTAATTTAGCCCCTTTATATATATTTTTCTGATTTTAATAATTTACGTTGCTCCGCGAAGTACCGTAACGGGTCGATTCCCTCGCTCGAAGCTGCCGCATTTAATTAATCACAAAAATAAAATAAAAGGAAAATAGTCACCGCCACAGTTTCCGAGCACAGGGTGTCCCTACTCCGATTCTCTCTCTCTCTCTCTCTCTCTCTCTCTCTCTAAACCCCTTCTATCTCCTCTTTCATGTCGGTGGCCGCGAATTCGATGCGGTCCCCAAGTTAATCTTTTTCCTTTTTTGGTGTAGTGTGTGCTTAGATTGGTTCTTCAAGTGGTTGATGCTAGAAAAATGCGTTTTTTGGGGGAAAGTTTTGTCAAAGTGGAGAAGATTTATTAGGGTTTTTGTGAGTTGGGAGAAGTTTTGGTTTTGTGACGCAGTAAGAGCTCAAGAGTTTGGAGAGTGTAGGATGTGATCGCGTTAATGTTTTACTCTGAAGAATGTGGTGTATGTTGGGCGGAGATTTGGTGGATTTAGGGTTTTGTCATTTGAGAAATTGTAGTTATAACTTGTTTTGGTGAAGTTGGTAGTGGATAAAAGTGTGGAATATAAGGTGTTGAGTATCTTAGGGTGGAATGTAGCTTGATTTGTGCTCCTTTTTCTTGTTACTGTGGTTTAGATTCGGTAGAACCTATGTAGCAGGGTTAAAAATCGTAGCTTTGACACAATTGATGGGAAAAAAGTAGTTGATTTTGGCGAAGAACATAGTCATTATTTGGGCTGGGCATTTGATCGAAAATGCCGAGCATTAGACCTCCTGCTTCAAAGCAAACTGCAACTTTATTGGTAGGTTACTTATGTGCAAAATGATTTACCTGTAATATTGTCCCCTTTTTGGGCATGATTTAGATAAATTTTTGCGAACATTTTGAATTACTCAGCATATATTGTCCCCTTA
The DNA here is from genome assembly GCA_025177825.1 of Aechmea fasciata. NCBI lineage: Eukaryota > Viridiplantae > Streptophyta > Magnoliopsida > Poales > Bromeliaceae > Aechmea > Aechmea fasciata. The sequence goes on from CM045946.1 coordinate 8,714,500, forward strand.
AATTCTTTGTTTCAGGTTGCAGTTAAATGCCGGCCATTGACCGGAGCTGAAAGGCAGCGAAGCCGTCATATTATTCAAGTGCTTGATAATAAGGTCTGAAAATGTTTTTGTTTTCTTTACATCTAAAAGACCATCTTCTGTTCGCGTGAAAATTAAGGCATAAATTTGTTCTTTAATGACAGAATGTAGTTGTTTTGGACCCTGATCTGTCAAAGGACTACCTTGACCTCATCCAGAATCGGACGAAAGAGAGAAGATACAGTTTTGATCATGTATATGCACCCGGATGTACCAATGCGGTATGTAGATCATAGAGTTTTTGCATCTGCATCTTCTTTATTTCTCTAATTTAGAAGGTGAATAAGTAATGTATTGCCTCACTGTCCCCTCTATAAGTTTCGATTTCTTGCTCTGCTGCTTTCAGCAGGAGAACCATATATTGGATTAGCAAGTGTGAATAGTCGCTTCTTGTTTGTTTGTTTTTGTGTGTGTGTGTGTGTGTGTGTGTGTGTGTGCAATGATTTCTACATCTAGTAACTAAAATTGTGGAATTAGAGCACAATTTGAGAGCTGGAGTTCTGTGCATTGTGTTCTCAAGATATGAGGGCTAGGGTTCAGGCAAATGGTGAATTGTGAACGCAGAGAAAATTAGATGAGCCAAATGTGATGATGTCAACAGCCAAAAAGGGCTAATAATCGTTTCTTGTTGCTTACTGTTAACTTTTGAATCACTTCTTTAGCTTTAAAGTAACACAATCTATCACTTCGAGCTCTTGGAGTTGTGTTATAGTACTATATGTATTTAGAAAAAGCATTGGCAGATTCATTTTACCATTTTCTTCCATTTATTTGTCTGCCGCGAACGAAACCGGCCCCGCCGTGGGCGAGTGGTCATTCATGGTAGAATTTAAGTTTGTTTGAATTTTATTTTGAAATCAGGATGTTAGGTTCATGGCTTCCAACAGACTCAAGAATCTGCTGTTAATTACCCCACACTTTCAGTGTTAAGGAACCCTCGATTAAGAGACCAAATATAAATGCTGATAATCAAAGAGACAAAGCGGGCAAATAAAATTTTATTGAAATGATTTGCCGGTTACATGGCTTAAGCAGGGGCATACCCCCACTGTACATAAATTTCAGAAGGCTAGGATACTCAATCTAGCGACCTGGTGGTCGATAGAGGTTGTGATGCTCAGTTTAATGACAGAGCGGTCGGATTCACCTTGGTTATTTGTCCCAAGGTGGAAGTGTGACCAAACCCCAAGTATTTGTATTGAGGTGGTCTGGTGCTCAGTTTGAAGACATGGCGGTCGGATTCACCTTGGTTATTTGTCCCAAGGTGGAAATGTGACCAAACCCCAAGTATATGTATTGAGGTGGTCGAATTACCCGAGGGTGGCTAAATCCTGAGTATTTGTATCAGGATTAACCGAGTATCATTCTAGTTATTTGTGCTAGAATGAAGGTTTGACTAAACCCTAAGTATTTGTATTAGGAGTAGTCGGGTGAACTCTAAAATTTTGTATTAGAGCTCGATCGGGTATGAAGCACACTAGACCCTGAGTACATGTACTAGGGCTAGTCGAGCATGGTTTGACTTCTACTCTAGGTTTTTGTGATAGAGAAGGTTGACTAGACCCTAAGTATTTGTATTAGGGTTAGTCGGATTTGATTTGACTTCCACTCTAGGTATTTGTGCTAGAGTAAAAGGTTGACTTGGCCCTAAGTATTTGTGTTAGGACTAGTCGAATGAACTCTAAGTATTTGTATTAGAGCTCGATTTGAATTTGAGTTTAGTTTAACGACGTTTCGGTCATTGGAGTTTGGGTTTAGTTTAAAGACGTTTCGGTCATTGAAATTTGGGTTTAGTTTAACGACGTTTCGGTCGGAAGTGGATTTGAGTTTAGTTTAACGACGTTTCGGTCGGAATTGGATTTGGGTTTAGTTTAACGACGTTTCGGTCGAAAGCGGATTTGGGGTTAGTTTAACGACGTCTCGGTCGGAGGTTTTGGACTTGAGTTTAGTTTAACGACGTTTCGGTCGACTGAATTTGGATTTAGGTTTAGTTTAACGACGTTTCGGTCGAAGGTTCTGGACTTAAGTCTAGTTTAACGACGTTTCGGTCGAAGGTTCTATTGTTTAGTTTAACGACTTTACGGTCGTTTAATTTAATGGATTAGTTTAATGACTTTGCGGTCGTTTGGATTTGATTGTTTAGTTTAACGACTTTGCGGTCATTTGATTTGATGGATTAGTTTAACGACTTTGCGGTCGTTTGGATTTGATTGTTTAGTTTAACGACTTTACGGTCGTTTGATTTGACGGATTAGTTTAACGACTTTGCGGTCGTTTGATTTTGAGTTTTGGCATTTTATTTGTGGACTTTGGGTTTTGGAATTTATTTGTGGATTTTGGGTTTTGGAATTTATTTGTGGATTTTGGGTTTTGGAATTTATTTGTGGATTTTGGGTTTGGGTTGAACCGTTATGCTTTGGTTCGGATCGGACTCACTTCAGTCCGGGTCGGATCTTGTATGATTTGGTTCGGATCGGACCCACTTCGGTTCGAGTCGGATCCTTTGTGGTTCAGATGGGATCTAATTTGGTTTGAATCCGGTTCGGTTCGGATCGGATTCACTTTGGTTCAAGTCGAATCCTGTTTGGTTCGGTTCAGATGAGATCCGATTTGGTTCGAATCCGGTTCAGTTCGAATCGGATCTGTTTTGATTCAAGTTGACTCCTTCCTGGTTCGGTTCAAATCAGATCCACTTCGGTTCAAGTCGAATGCCTTTTGATTCGGTTTAGGTCGGACCCACTTTGGATCAAGTTGACTCCTTCCTGGTTTGGTTTGAGTCTGATCCACTTCGTATCAAGTTGAATCCTTTATGGCTTGGCTCGAATCGGCTCCACTTCGGTTCGAGTCGAATGCCTTTAATTCGGTTTGGGTTGGACCCACTTCGGTTCGATCGGATACTTCCGATTCGGTTCGGGTCGGACCTACTTCGATTCGAGTTGGATCCCTTGGGATTGAGTTTGGATCAACCCTATTTCAGTTCAAGTCGGATCCTTCATGGCTTGGATCGGATTGGACTAACTCCGGTTCAAGTCGGATCTTATATGATTCGGTTCGGATCGGGCCCACTTCAGGTCTAGTCGGTCCTTTATGGTTCAGATGGGATCTGATTTGGTTCGAATCCGGTTCGGTTCGGATCGGATTCACTTCGGATCAAATGGCTTGGCTCAGACTGGATCCGGTTCTGTTCAGTTCGGATCGGATCCGCTTCGATTCGAGTCCTTTGATTTGGTTCAGAAGGATCCGGTTCGGTTCAGTTTGGATTGGATCCGCTTTGGTTCAAGTCGAGTCCCTTATGGTTCGGTTTAGGCTGAACCGACTTGTAATTGGTTCGACTTGGCTTGGTTCGAACCTCTTATGCTTTTGTTTGAGTTGAGCCCGGTATATGTTTTGGTTCGGCTTGGGTTGGATCTCCTTCAGCTCGAGTCGAATCCTTTGTGGTTCGGTTCGATCGAATCCCATATGATTTGGTTCGGATTGGATCCGTTCGGTTCAAACAAGATCCGTTCGATTCGATCCTTCGATTCGATTCGAATCGGTTTTACTTTGGTTCAAATAGAATCCTTTATGGTTCGGTTCAGACTAAATCTGATTCGGTTCAGATCTGGTTCGATTCAGATCAGATCCACTGCGGTTTAAGTCGAATCCTGTTTGGTTCGGTTCAAACAGGATCCGGTTCGGTTCGGATTCGGTTTGGTTTAGTTCAGATCGGATTCACTTTGGTTCAAGTTGAATCCGTTAGAATACGGTTCAAGTCGAACTAGATTGTAGTTCGGTTTGGTTTGATTAATATCTTTCATGGTTCGATTAAACTCATTAATTAGACTAGATCGACTTATCATCCGTTTTGATTTGTCATCCGGGTCAAGCCTATCACGAAGACGGCGACCCGGTTTAATTAACCGAACCTGAGTCAAGCCTATCACTAAGACGGCGACTCGGTTTAATTAGCCGAACCCGGGTCAAGCCTATCACGAAGACGGCGGCCCGGTTTAATTAGCCGAACCCGAGTCAAGCCTATCACGAAGACGGCGACTCGGTTTAATTAACCCAACCTGAGTCAAGCCTATCACTAAGACGACGACTCGGTTTAATTAGCCGAACCCGAGTCAAGCCTATCACGAAGACGGCGACTCGGTTTAATTAGCCGAACGCGGGTCAAGCCTATCACGAAGACGGCGACCCGGTTTAATTAACCGAACCCGAGTCAAGCCTATCACGAAGACGGCGACTCGGTTTAATTAGCCGAACCCGGGTCAAGCCTATCACGAAGACGGCGACCCGAGAAAAATATTTATTATCAATTGTTTTATTATTTTATTTTATTTTATTTTATTTTTTTTTCTTATCATTTTGACCCGAATCGAGATTCAACCGTGTCGAGCCTATCGCGAAGACGGCCGCTCGGTATGATCATGGATCCGACGAGGGTAATGATCCAATGTCGAGATCGAAAGTGTCGAGCCTATCACGAAGACGGCCGCTCAATCAATCCGACACGATGATCGTCATCATCGCGTAGCTTGTGCGCGCAAAATTTTTGATGTCGAAAGAAACGGGCTTAATGAATACGCGCGTTCAATGTAATAACGATTCAATGCCAAATTTGATCGGGTCGACCTATCACGAAGACGGTCGTGTTGATCAAATCGACAAATAGAATCGCGACTACACCGTTAGTACGTATGCATTAATCCATCACCATCGTAAAAAAATGTCGAATGGCATCGTCGGAGTCGTCGAAGTCGTCGTGGTCGCCGCACCATCATTGAATAAAGAAAACAAGTCAAACTTCTTTTCTTTCTTCTTTTTTTTTTGTATGGTTTGGGGGAGGGGTGTGCTGTGAGCACACACCCTCCCTTTGTTGTTGTACGGCAGGAGAGGAGAGGGGTGTGCTCACAGCACACCTCTCTCTGGTTGCTGCTGGCGCGCAGGAAAAGGAGGGGGGGGGGAGTCAAGAGACCCTGTGCACACTTGAAGAGAAGAGGAAAAGAAGATTTTTTTTTTGTTTACCTTTCTTTTTTTCTTCACTGTTCTTCTCTTTCCTCTCTTTTTTTTTTTTTTTTTTTTTTTTTTTTTTTTTTTAGCTTCTCTCAACCTCTCTTTTTGTAGCTACGAACTCCCAAAAAGAAAGAAAAAAATAAAATAAAATAAAATAAAATCCTCCCGTGACTTCCATCTTGGATCCAATTTATAGGATCCAAGGATAATTAGCAACAATTCAGAATGAATTTTCTAAAAGAGAAATTTTTTCTTTTTTTATCCCTTACACCATATAAGGGTATTAATTACTTTTTCCATTTTCTTTCATTAACAATATTTCTGCTTTCCCTTTTTCTTCTTTCCTTTTTCTTTGCTTTCCTTCTTTCTTTCTTCTTCTTTTTTTTTTTTTTTTTTTTTTTTTTTGATTTTAAACGAACTAGGATTTCTAGTCTAATTGTTCTCTAATTTTATTCTTATATATAGATGTCAAAAAAAAATTTTTTTTTTTACTCAAACATTATTATTTGAATGTTGGATATCTTGTACAGTCAGTAATTTATGTATATTCACTTTATATTAACTGTTATTATTCTTTCTCAGGATGTGTATAAGAACATATCGTCAACAATTGCTGGGGTCATTCAAGGTCTTAATGCAACTGTATTTGCATATGGTTCTACTGGAAGGTACTTGGTTTTTAATATTCTTCTTATTTCATTGCCCATCCATTATGTTTGTGCTATGCAATTTTTTTAGCTTGCATAGGAAGGTCGTAAGTTTTGCAAGGTCCTAAGAATATGCCATTCAAATATTAAGAAAATCAAAAGTATGTTGTATTAGATTTGCCCATCTCTGAATATATTTATATATTTTTTTAAAGATTTTCATGATTTTGGTTAACATTGTTTGCATCTTTATAAAGCTCAAGGCTGTGTTATCTATGCTCCAAATTTTATTATATAATCATGACGCAGCTATCAAGAAAAAATATTTCTTGGCATCGTTTTACATACTATTTATTTTTTGACAGTGGCAAAACATATACGATGGTTGGCACTCGAAAGGACCCTGGTCTTATGGTTCTGAGTTTGCACACAATTTTTGACCTTATTAAAAAAGATGAGAGCTCTGATACCTTTGAAGTCTCCTGTTCTTATCTTGAAGTATATAATGAAGTACGTTGTGAATTTCTAGCTTCTATATTAAAATTGCTCTTCAGTTATTAGTCATGCGTTTAGTTCATGTTAAATATATTCATCTATCTGCCTTATTTCAGGTTATCTATGATTTGCTAGAAAAGTCATCAGGCCACTTGGAGCTTCGAGAAGACCCTGTGCATGGCATTATAGTTGCTGGTTTAAGAAGTATTAAGGTTATCTGCTCTGCCCTGGATTTGTTTATGTTCTTAGCCATCTTACTTTTATTAAACAGAGCATGCTTTAGTCCATTACCAGGTTTGACAAGACATGCAATTATGTGCTAGATATGCATGCTCATTTATGGTTTCTTCTTCTCTACCGCTCACATTTTATATCACTGGTGCTTATTACACCACTTAATGCATCGTTATTATTTTTCGTTTTTGCTGGAATTGTTGTCTTCTTCTTAATGATGGCGTAGCTATCTCTCTCCTCTGTTTTGCTTTTATGTTTTTACCAATGGAGTATTCTTGTCTATGTTTAGTGCATAGAGATGTTAAAAGATTTTATTCATGTTTTCTTGTCAATCCACTTATGCAGCAACTATCATTGATGAATAACGATTTGTTTCTATGGACCCCCCAGTTAATCTTAAAGATCTTTTTGTAATTTCGTTGATATTGTGTTTCATTATAATAGCTTTGTTGCATTTATGTTTGCAAGAGTTGTTCCCCAACATAATTCCGTGATTCATCTAAGCTTTTCCAATTTCCTCAGGTTCAGTCAGCTGATAGGATTCTTGAACTTTTGAATCTTGGGAACAGTAGGCGCAAAACAGAGAGCACAGAAGCCAATGTAACCTCATCACGGTAAAAAAGTTAAAAAGTATTTCTATGTATATTGCTCTCTAATGCATTTTTTAATATTTTAATAGCTTGAGCTACATCCATTACTACAATGCAATAATTATTCCACTCTCCTGGCTTGCTTCCTCAGCTGGTTTCTAGTTTCGTAATTTCTTCTAAAATTTTTTTTGCTTTTGAAAACTTTTTGCTACAACATTTCAATGCATATTCTTATGCTTTTTACTTTTTCCTATTTTCTTTTAATATTTTCGGCATCTTGCGACTTCCTTACTAACGCAATATTCTGAAAAAGAGAAGTTTCTTTAAGCCCTATTCTTTTGTACCTTTTCTGTTTTAACAGTTCACATGCTGTACTGGAGATCACTGTGAAGCGGAAACAGAAAAGCCAATATGGAGCTCAGATCCTGCGTGGAAAACTAGCATTAGTTGATCTTGCTGGCAGGTAGAGTAGTAAATTGGTCGTGACATTATGTTGTGCTTCTCTTCTATAATATGGTTAATAATGAAGAAACAAATCTTTGAGCAGTGAAAGGGCCTCTGAAACAAATAGTAATGGCCAAAAGCTTAGAGATGGAGCCAATATTAACCGTTCACTTCTTGCTTTGGCGAATTGCATCAATGCCCTGGGCAAGCAACAGAAAAAGGGTCTTGCGTACGTTCCTTATCGCAACAGGTACTCACTGGTTTATTCAAAAGGTGATTTTCTTTTTTCTATTTTTCATTCTCTAGTCACCTAATTCTTTTTTCTTCCTTCGCAGCAAATTGACCCGCATACTAAAGGATGGACTTAGCGGTAATTCTCAAACTGTTATGGTTGCTACAATATCACCTGCTGATGATCAGTATCACCACACCATCAATACACTGAAATATGCTGATCGTGCTAAGGAGATCAAAACACACGTGCATGTAAGAACATTGTTTCTAGTCTAATTGTAGTATTCACATTGTTTAGCTATAGCAATCATTGGGGGAGTTATTCGATCCTTGACCAAGGTCTGGATATGTAAGTACAGAATGTTTGTACAACAACTTTTCCATGGAATGACAGTTATCATACTAAATAAAATTTTAATTTTACCGATAATTATTATAGTAAACAAAAATGAAGAAATCTTTCTTTCTCAGTTTTATCACGATGATTGATTATATTACCATCTAATTTGAGAATCCTTTAATTTTCAGAAAAACATTGGGACGGTTGATACTCATGTTGAGGACTATCAGAAAATGATTGACAATCTTCAGGTAATAATTTCTGAGAAAGCTGCTATTCTTTTTTATCTTGTTGTTTATCCGGCTTATTTAACCTTGATTATTTGCTTATGATATACGAAGGTTGAGGTTTGTCGGTTGAAAAAGGAGTTAGCAGAGAAAGAATCACAATTAAGCATAAGGCCAACTGAAACAGCTGCGGACAATGAGCTGTCCTGGTTGAATATTTTGAGCCGTGAAATTAGTGAGAATGTTCAGGAACGTATAAACCTACAGAAGGCACTGTTTGAGCTTGAGGAGACCAATATACATAACCGCATTGAGCTCCAACATCTTGATGATGCTATTGCCAAACAACAGGTGCATTTTATTGATATTTCTTACGTAAAATGGAGCATTTGCTATACTCCAAGGCCTGTTTGGCCCAATCAGATCTCTGGAAATGTGTTGTTTGAGTAAATTGTTTGAAGGAGGACTTACAGGATTTTCGTTAACAAAATTCTTAGTTTTCTGTTTCAGCAAAAGCAGAGTTTCAACTTAGATCTTCTGATTTTGGTACCGAAAAGCTCATTTAGCTTCCCATTGCAACAAAAACTTGAGTATTTATTACTCGAACACCTTGTTTCTACAAGATTCTGCTTTTTGGAGTAAAGAAGCTATTCCAAAAGACAAGTTAAACAGATATTATGTATGTCCATGCCTAAAGTTAGCACTCAGTACTCCCTAAACAGCTTCTAATGATGAGACATGTTTCTAGGTCCAAGAAAAGGATGGAACAGTTCTACAAGCGCTAAAATCCAGGAGACAGCTTATTCTTGATAATATTCGTGATAACGATGAGGCCGGTGCTGGTTACAAGAAGGTAGCATCTTATTCTTTTCCCTTTGTTTTTTTCTGTTGTTCTGTTGCCTCATTTGTCAACTAACCAGCTATTTTTCTATCTTTTTAGGATATTGAACTAAATGAGAAACGTCGGTGTCAACTTCAAGATATGATTGAGGAAGCCATTAGTAATAATGGGAACAAAACTTATCTGCATATTCTCAGCCAGTACAGGCTTCTTGTAAGTAAACCCACATTGCTCCAATAATTTATCTCCACCTAATAATGAAGTAATAATATCTTTCATTGTTTAATATATATAGGGAATGGCCAATGCGGAGCTTCAATTTGAGATGGCTATGCGTGATCAAGTGATACACAACCAAAGAGAAGCACTGAGGAACCTCTGGAACATGCTTTTTGGATTAGGGCTTAATCAGAAGCAGATAATGGAATTGGCTGCTAAGCAAGGGTTAACAATAGAAGGCTATGCTACTCCAAATGCAAATTCCGGTGGGGCAAAGCTTTCATCTTTGCTTTCTCATGGAAAAATGTCACCATTCATGTCATATCCTGGCCCCGTTGCTCCACCATATACTCCAACTACCTGCTTCTTCCAACAACATCAAGGCTTTAGCTCTACGGCCTTTCTAAGAGGCCACCAAGATGCTAGTCCCATTTGTCGAGAGGAGCACCGAAGTTCGTATTACATGCTGTCCCAGGACTACTCTCACACATTAAACACTGCCCATGGAAATCAGTGGACCAGTCAAAGATCAGGTGCATGTTTTTCCACACCCCAAAAACTTGCTCAAGAAACACGAAGCATCTACCCACCAGCTATAAGTGATGCATGCCGCTGCAGCAATGAACAGCTTGCATCTTATTCTTGTAGTCAAAGCTTTGGGCGGCAAACAAAGGTATTTCATTCTCGTTTGTTCATTTCTATATGATCACTTGGTAGTTCTTTCGGTTCTGTTAGTTACCTTAATCAGAAATAACTCTGCAGAAAGAAAGAGACTTCTATAGCCCGTAAACTTTAATGAAGTACAAGTAACATAGCTGATCATGCTACGAAAACTTGGGAGTAGCTTCATATCTGTGGAGTCTTGCATAATGATATCTTTAATGGAGGCTTTTCTAATTTGTCGTCGTGCATATTGGTTGTACCACTGATGTGAGGCAAATCATCTTTACCGTGTATGCCGTTATGCAATGTTTACTTTTCTCAGGATGCTTGTGATTTTTATTAATTCATGGGTGAGCAATTCACGATTTCCACTCGTAAACTGCTTATCTCAACACTCTTCGCAGGAATCATTGTTTGGTAGTGGACAAAACCTAAACCAAGTTTCACCTCACGGAGTAGGTAACGCACACCGATGCGAGGATTTTATGAGGCCTGATGGTACGAACTGTGGGCTATGTGGAAAATCACCTCCGAGATCGGTTGGCTACTCGCAAGAAATCCAGATTTAACCAAATTATCGCGCTACGAAGCCGTGACACCAAGGTCTTTTAATCACCGCGGGTCCTGACATGGTTGTATTTTTTTTTTTTCTTCTATATTTGTATAGTTATTATTTTTTCCCCATGTTTTTTTTAAAAAAAAAAAAAATCCTTTGTTGTATAGTTTGGAGATTGGGTGCTGGTTTTGACTGTTCCGCCCTGTAAATTCTCTTTGTAATGCTACCTTCACTGGTCTGTTCATTTGTATTTTCTTACCTTTTCGTTTTCGAATATTTTGAATTCAAACCTTCTGTTGCTGGGAGAATTCTGACTTAAATTATAAAATTGTGAAGGTTAAAGCTATTCTTTGCCATGAAAATAAACAAAATAGTTGTTGAATAGCTCTGAGGTTTCTAGGTATAAAGTCGGAAAGGAATAAAAACAATCATCTATTTGTTGTGATAGTTTTACATACATCGATTATCAAGACAATTTTAAAGTATCATGAAGACGCAAAACAAGACATTTTTGACGTATAGTGAAGACGCAAAACAAGCCTGCAATATGAAGTTTGGATAAAGATGTGACGAAGAAAACATCATGGATGAAGATGCGACGAAGAAAACATCGGGAAAAGTAATAAAATGTCTTTTAATTGGATATCGCCTTTGCTCATGTATTTGGTGTCACAATTTACTCTTTTGATGTGCTTTTTCGCAGAGGCAGAGTGTTATTGCGGTGTCAAATGTTCCTCTGTCTTCTATACAAAATTGATGAACGGAAATATACCCTGCAAAATTCAGTGAAAGAAGATTTAGTTATAAGTTTGTTTGATAGTACTTCTTTTCTAATGTCAAGCACTAACACAATAATCACAGGAGGATAATGGCTTGAAATCATGAACTATTGAAGTGTTACTTCAATGCATTTTGGATATCTGTGTTTTGAATACGAAAGAGATTTTATTTCCATTCACCACGAGAAATCGTAGTCTTACGAAGATATTGGAACAAAGATGAGACACTCACTCTAGAAATTCTCGAGTCTTTAGCATCAGATACGGATATAGAATATCGGCACGATATAGGCACAGTATTACGACAAATTTGAAAAATTTTAGGATATGATACGTGAGACGGTTTAGATAAAAACATACTTCCACCCTAAGAGTGGTAGAGGAGGACAACATGAACCTCCCACGGGATCGAAATCTGAACCTCATCACGCAAACCGACTCGATTGATGACAAAGCCCGATCACTCGAACCAATCTCTGCGACACACATTCTCATCATTTTTGCCATTTAGAACTCTCTATTCTCTTCCTAGTATCTATCTCCCTTGATAGATGGCCTCTATATATATATTAACAAAGAGAGGATAAGTAAATTCTTTCAAATTATTTTTTCCCGAAATAATTTTCTTTCCTAATGAGTAATGAACCTCAGCATTTATGCCAAAGATATGTATGTAGCTTGGAATCTTGTAGATATCCTCTTCTACTGCTTGCAGATATCTTCTTCTGCTGCACATTGTACACCATTTAATTACAAGTTTTCTTTCTATAGTACACATCATATATGTATATATATATATATATAGTAAGGAATATGTCTTAGTGAGATGTTTACCGACTCCGCTTTTTGAAATAGAGAAGTTGTTTCGAAAGCCATGCAAAAAGAGATGTATCTGAATATGTTATTTAAAAAATAAAAATAAAAATCGACGAGGACAAATTGATAAATTCGGCCTGTGGTCTGGCCCATGAACATAACTACTTTGGGCCTCTTAATTGGATGTTCTGAAAGTGAATCTTCTGGAAGAGATTCTCCCAGTATTTCTGCAGTGGTCAGCAAATCAGAAACACAACTATTTCATGCACTTCTTCAGTCTAGGAATCTTCTTGGAGGCCAATGTGCTTCTTGTGACCGTAGTCACAAGTTCCGCATTTTCGACGAATCTCTCAGGGTCGAAACCTTTCGAATTCGGTAAGAATTCAGAGAATAACAAGAAGATCTAAGTTCCAAAATAAAACCGAACGGAAAAAATGGTACTAGATTCTCTGAATTTTGAATTCTAGTTAATAATACTGTTACTGCAATGATTTTGACAAAAGATGGATTAGAAATTTAAAAGGGAGTTGGTTTCTATCTACTTGTAATAATTGATCTTACTAGTTAACATTATTTTTCAAAAATTAGTACAGCTCTTGCTATGATCAGTAAAACAGCAAAGGATGCTGTTGATCATTTTATTAGCCAATAAATTCCAAAATTAAACCAACATCAAATCGAGACCTGCACATCAACATGGCCAGTTCAACAAAGGCATTAGGATTGGATTAGTTTGGAAAAAAAAAAAAAAAATTCCTTTCGTAGTCATGCTTTATGCGTAAAGCAACAGCAAAGCTTTGTGGGTTCATCATCTTTTGTCCCATTTATATAGGACCACCACTTAACCTGCTTTTGGGGACCATGTTTTCTATTGCCCTTTGTTTTTCTCCTACTACGTTTAATTATAACTAGTTGAAGCTTCCTTTCGCGCCTACATGTATTTCTCTTTTGGGTTAATTTCATACAGATTTCTACAAATATAGTAAATTGTAAAAATATTTCTACAAAGTTCAAATACGTCGCTATCGTATTTGAAAAAACTAGTTAACCATAGGTAAAATGCTTCACCCTAGTTAGTCAATGAAATGAATTGACCTTTTTACCCCCTCTTCAATTAACAGTTGGAATTTTTGAAAGAATATATTTATGATGATAAAAAGATCATTTTATTTATAAAATATATAATATTTTAATAATAACAAACTAAAGAAAACATTAAGATTTTTGTAGGAACAATATATGAAAGTTAAATTTTATAGAAATATATTTGTACAGAAATATATATGAAATTAATCCTTCTCTTTTATATCTGCTAATTAATTCTATTGGTTAATTTTATTCTTTTTGTACGATGATATAAACATATGTTATAAAAATGATGGGAAGAGTAGAGTCAATATAGAATTATATTATTGTACAAATGCTGGAGTAAATAGGTTAATCCATTAAACAGATGTTGAAAATAAGGATTGAACTTACAATCTCGTATATTAACGGCCATATTTAACATCTAAAACAAATAATTTCCATCACATACATATTTTTAGGTATTATAGGACCTATATATGCAATAATTTTTTAAGTTGTATTTTAGTAACATTTTGATTTGAGCTCAAGTGAGCAGGATTACAAGGTACATACAATAGGATACATATATACAATAATTTCTCCGTGATTTATAGCCCATGAAACTCGTAGAATGTACTAAAGAATTTCTTCTTCTAGAAACAGTTTATATTGTGGCAGTGGAGCCACACAACCTCGGTCCTGCTGTGGGTCACGTGGTTGTTGGCATCCACTCATACATACATACATAGGAGACAACCACCACAATATTTGAGACATTAAACCTATATATATATATATCTATATACATATATATATACATATATATATATATATATATATATATATATATATATATATATATATATATACATATATATATATATATATCCTAAGTTAGAGGGTGTATTAATTTTAGGCCAAATTGCAACGTTGGATCTCAAACTATAAAATGTGTGACATATTAATATATAAACTTTACTTTATTAAACTTTCCGACTTAAATATTATTGATTGAAATAACCAAATTTTACAGTATAATTCAGTCGACTAAATGGTGATATGTTACAGTAATACAATAGTTGATGATAGTGAGAACGATTAAGATGTTGTATCATTATTCGTTCAATTAACTTGAATTGTGGGTTTGATTGCGACATCTAAAAAGTTTGAGCGAAAAATTATAATAAATTAAAAATTGAAAACAAAATGTGTCACGGATTTCATAGTTTGAGGACCAAAAGTGTAATTTAGCTTTATTTTATGAAAAATATTGTCCGCACAATTTTTTATAGGCGTAAATCTTATACTCTTGGTACTTAAGGATTCACAAAATTTTTTTAAATTTTAGTTAAAAAAATAATATGACAAGTAGAGAATTGGAGTCCTTAGATAAGATTATATAAAATGTATCTAACGCTATTATATAAAAGTAAAAAGATATGTAAATACGCTTACGTTCTCTCAGTGGGACCGCAGATCAACTCATCGCGATATGCGGAACACAATAAACAGAATATTTTTTCAACGTACTTTCTCATCACACGTACGTAACACAATCTCTCCGCAATCCCAAACGAAGCCCTAGTCTAGAATCGGCTTATGATATTGAAAAATAATAAAAATTTTAAATTTTAAAGAATTAAAGAAAATCTCCAATATTTTAGTTTAGGGGGCAACTACAAACTGAGAGGGGCTGTTTCAGAACAGCCTATAAATGACTGGGTCTCCAAGCATGTTTACCTTTTATTATTTATTTTATCACTCATGCATGCAAGCACACACACCACAAAGTGAGAAAATCTACTAGTCTAAGTAGTAGTTTAAAAAAAAAAAACAAAAGAAAAAAAGGAAGGAAACAACAATGTAGGCAAAAGAGGCAGAGGCAACCCTAGAAATAATTAAATTGTGGTAGGGTTATTAATTATTTTTTGCAAGGTTGCATAGTGTAACCCACTACATATGGGGCAGAGAGAATCTCTTTCACCTGTCTCAATGCTTTCACATGGTCATTCATGGGCTCATATCTCTAGCTTTTTCTGAAGCCAAGAGGTATGAGTTAAAAACCAGCTTGGATTCATTTTTGGAATGGAGAATCCACCTCTGTAGCCTGTACATCTCATGATAAAAATCTACAACTTTTTCTTTTTTTTTTACTCATGGTGAAAATATATACAAGAATTCTTGTTAAATAAAAGAAAATTTATTAGTGTTTTTTTTAGTAAGCATATAACTCTACTGATGCAGCACTTCTCTCGACTTTTGCGAGTGTTAAATATAAAAATGTGAAACAACCATTGTACGTTTTTAGAGTACAACGGTTGTTTCACATGGTATCAGAGCAGGAGGTTCCGAGTTCGAATCACGTCAGACTCCTAGCATATTAATTTTCTCCCATTTAATTTAAGCCCATGTCATGAGCCGACTAATAAATCTCGAGCCCTGACGTGAGGGGGGAGTGTTAAATATAAAAATGTTTAAACACTGTTCTCTAACCGCTTAAGTTTTTAGAGTACAACGATTGTTTCACAGCGAGTCATGTCAATTTAATAAATATATTTTAGCCCTGGACCACTAGAATCAATTCAGGAGATAATTAAGTTGCCTGATACATCAGGGAGGTGAGGAAGTCATGCACCAGCAGGTACTAATGCAGCTAATTAACTAGCAGCCGATATATTATAAAGTCCCAGATTCCAACCTGAGGTATTAATTAACTAGAATTTAGGGTTAATTTCGTACAAGTCCCTGCAAATACAGTGAACATCAAATATATTTTTATAAAGTTCAATTTTTATATATTATTCATGTAAAAATTCTAATATTTTTAAATATGTAAATTAATCTGGTTTGTTACCGTTATAGAACCATTTATATTTCAATTTTGCTATCACAAATATGTCATTTCAAAAGGCATAACAATATAATATAAGAGAGGTAAAAATGTCAAAAACTAATCAGGGTTAAATATTTAACCTATACCTAACAAAAAAATTTTAACGGATTCTAACGGTAGAAACATATTTAAAAACATCAGTACATTTATAGAGATAACGCAAAATTTTTTTAACGAATTATAACGGTAGAAATATATTTAAAAACATCAGTACATTTATAGAGATAACGCATAAAAATTGAACGCTGCAGGAATATATTTGTTATTTGAGAAATATTTATATTTGTAGGAACCTGCATGACATTAACATTAGAGTTTACGGGTGGTATATATGCATGGGCAATGCTGAACCTTGTTGAGACTAATGGATACAAAGGATGAATGGGATGCATGGTTGTTGCTTAATTATGAACCACGATTAGTCACTTTCTTTGGATAAGAGGACACTGGATTTTCCAGGCTTCTATTGAGGGGACCATTAGAGAGAGAAGAGAGAGAGAAACTAGAGAGAGAGAGGACCACAAGTGAAGTTTTCATGCAGAGAGAGAGAGAGAAACTAGAGAGAGAGAGAGAGAGAGAAGGGGGGGGGGGCGTGCTCTGCTGATCTGCTCTGTTTAATTTCTCTGATCTCTCTTGTTTCTCTCTCTCTGATCTCTCTCTCTCTCTCTGAGTGTCTGTGCTGTAATATTTTTGTCAGTAAGCAAATGTGCACAGAGTGAGGTGTCAGAAGACACAGAATTTGACTGCCTCTTTTTTGAATCAAAATCATGTCATGGGGTGTTTTCTTTTTTCTGCTGCAGCTGCAGCTGCTGCTGCTGCTGCTGCTTCTCTCTAATCGTCCTCTGCGACGTTACGCTTAATTCCGCTACATATATGAGTCCATAATGCACGACGACAAGCAGATACATCATACATGAGACCACTTATGCAAGCATGTTTATTTATATATGCAGCTGAAATTTTATTTAACACATGAAATGCATGTATAATCATGCTTTAATTTTACTTAAAATGCAATGTACGATTATATATAGTTTTTATAAAGTAGTTAAGTTAATTAATACGCATTTATCTGAGCCAAACTCGTAGTTGCCGTTGCTTAAAATTATGGTGAATTGTATTTATAAGTAGGAAGTGAGAAATTTCCTGAAATATACAATTTTTGTTTTCCACCATGCAACACAGGGCCTGCTTGATCATTCAACATGGTAAAATATCTCCGACAAATTGTTACACACACACACACACACACACACACGCACACACATATATAGAGTAGGACTGCTGTGCTGTCAGGAGCCTCCTGAGTCGTTTTCGATGATGAAATTTTTAAATTGATGATCGGCTCGGTTAGACTTGATCTAGAGTATTTGAAGAATCTAGAAAATAAATTTTGCAAGTTTTCGATATCATTTGCCTAATGATCGAAATGACTCAAAATCAACGACTGAAAATAAAAATCTTGCAAAATATGATGATATGACATTAAACTTTTAGATCAAAGTTATTGATCTTGTTTTATATGGTATAAAGAATTTTCTATCAAATTTTCATATAATTTGGATATTTCTACACCGTTAAACGAGAAAACGACTCTTATCGGTTATTAAAATTAAAATTTTGAAACCCTTTGATCATGTCGATTCAAAAATCCCAACATCGAAACACCGGAGCAATAACACTCTCTCTCATACCCCATATATATATATATATATACTATATATATATATATATATATGAAATATGATCCGTTGTCATATATTTGTTCTATGATGGAGCCTCAAAATTGACGATTGATACTATTGAACATGATATATATACTATTTGAAGTATTCAGAAGCCAAATTTCAAATCTTTTCGACATCATTGCCTTAATGATCAAAGAGTTTCAAAATTTGTAATTTTAGTAGTCGATATAAGCTATTTTCTTATTTAATGGCATAAAGATATATCCAAATTAATTGAATTTTAATTAATTTTTTTTAAAACTATTTAGAAGAAGATCTATACTCTTGATTTAGATCACAAGACTCCTATTATTATTTTTTAAAAGATATTTATTTACAGTTATTTATTTTTTGTCCACTTTATGGACAAGAGAACAATACCGAAAAGATATAAAATTTTATTTCTAGATATTTCAAGTGTTATATATAAATTATATTTAATGATACCGATCATTGATTTGGAAGCTTTATCGTCAAAAACAGATGAGTGACAACAGAGTTCATTTACCATCGATAGTATTTTAGCTCAATTCTTTCTCTCTCTCTATATATATATATATTAAAAAAAATCTTTATTTTACTAGCGAAGATAAATGGCCAAGCTAAAACTTTTACATTTGAGTCTCAAAGTCGACATATATATTTTTTTAGTTTTCGTTGTAATAAAAGAATTAGGCTTCTGTAGTGGTGAATATTCTAAAAGCAAAAGTGAAAAGCAACTGGCAATCTGGCATTACTGAAAAGGCACCAAAAAAAAGTTTACCATACCTCCCAATGGGAGTTACATTATTTCGGTAGAAATATATCAAAGCTATTATACTATAAAAAATATAAGAAAATTGATGCTTCCATGAGTGGTCCCCTAGTATAATAATATTAATATAAAGGTTATAAATGTTCAAAGTAGTTAATTCAAGAGTCAAAAAGTTGAAAGCACTGATTGTCTTATACTTTCGAAAATATAGTAGTTCTACTTTTTTGACGTTTGAATTAAAAGTTATAGAGTCAGAATAATAGTGATCCCCTTTAGGGTTGAGTGGTCTCTCTAGGATTAAGTGGTTCTGCTAGGATAATTAATAATATTAATTCAAAGATCGGAAATGGTTAATGAGGTTGATTCGAGAGCAAAAAAGTTGGAGATTGCGTTACGTGCGGTGAGAAAGTACGTTGGAAAAATACCCGGTTTATTTCCATATGTAATATTGCGTTCCGTATATCGCGATGAGTCGGTTACGATATATTTTTTTCGTTCCTACCGGAGAACGCAGAAACATATCCCTATATGCTTTTTCCGCAACTCCATTTTATCTAATAGCGTTAGATAGGCCTCTATACCAAACTAAAACTTATTCTTCCGAAAATATAGTAGCTCTATTAAAAAATATATACAACTTGCTTAAACTATGAATCATTTTAATTCGACTATCAAATATTTCAAAATCTTGATTTTACTATCCAACTTTTCAACTTATTTCATTTGAGTCGGTCAACAAAACTTCAATTTTAAAATTTGAATGTATTGTTTATCTTCACAGATTTAGTTAATATATTTTATACAATTCTCGCAACTACAATTTTATTAAAGTAGGCAATGAACTTAAATTTTGAAATGAAATGTTATTGACCGATTCAAATCAAATAAATTACCAGACTGGGTAGTAAAATCAATTTTTTAAAAGTTTGAATAATCGATTCAAAATAATTCATAGTTCACGTAAGTTTTGTACATTTTTTACCTACTATTTAATATGTAAAGTCTATTAATTAGTAAGTAGAGCTCATTTAGATCTTTGGTTACCTCAATTTTACTCAATCAGTCACATTAAATTTGAAGGACATGAATGATTGGGAACAGGAGTTAATGTTGAACAAAATTTGGAACCCAGCAGGATGGTAGCTGGACCAGTTCATGGAAGCCCATTCACTAATCTCTGCTCGGCTCATTCTGCAGTAAATAGTCCTGCCTACCACTCTGTCTAAAAACGGAGTTGGAAAGCTGGGAACAAAAAAAAAAAAACAAGAAAGAAGAAAGAAGAAAAAGAGATAAAAATATAATAATTTACTGTAGCTAGGACGGTTGATTAAAAATTTGATGATTGGTATCTTGAGATTTTAAATTCGAAATTTAGTTGCTTTACATATCTAACTTAATTCATTTAAAAATAAAGGCTAAATTATAGAATATTTTTGGGATAATTGCCTATATATTCCTCATGCGTATGAAAATATCCGATCTACCCCTACTTTTTTTTTCTTTCTAAAATGCCCCTCATACGTTCCACCGTTATTGCAAAATACCTCATGATTATCTTCTCATTAAGTTAATCTGGGTTAAACGTGAGTTAAATATCTACCACAATTAAAAAAATTTAAAATACCAATTTTGCCCTTAACTTAAGGACAAATAAGAAAGGTTGGTGACGGTAAAAGGGTATATTGGAAAAGACCAAAAGTCGAAATAATATTTTGAAAAGGGTAAAATAGTAATTTTACAGAGATAACAGAGTTACTTAACAGATTTTAACTCTAAGGGTATATTAGAAATATGTTGGAACGTAAGAGGGGTATTTTCAATATTAGCCTTCTAAGAGGGGTAAATCGAAAAATCGGAAATTTTTCAAGGGTATATAAGCAATTGCCCCAGAATTTTTCGGTCAAAATTTAATTTTTTACTTTCCTTTCCTGTCATTTAAAAACATACACTTTGACCCTTTGTAAAATAAAAAATGTTCACGGAAGGGTACGGTGTGAACTGTGATGATAAAATGATCATTTTATTTCTCATCATTTTGTCCCTCACTATGTTCAAAGAAGAGAAGGCTGAGAGTATTTTTTGCATAAAAAAATATATAATAATATTTTATAAATAAAATTTTTTACTAACAGTAGAAGGCGAAGTGAACATTTTTTATTTTATAAGAGAGTAAAGTATAGATTTTTAAATAACAGAAAAAAAAAGTAAAAACAAAAAAAATCAAATTTTAACAAATTTTTTAAATAATTTAGCTAAAAATAAATAAATAAAGCGGATTAGCTCTTCAAATACATACAAAAGATTCATAACTATAGATGCGCGGAGCAACTAACTATAAAAATTAAGTTTCGCGTTCCAAATATATTAAATATATTCTGACGATACGGTAACTAATATCAATTTTCATTTTAAGAAATTAATCTGCTTAATCAACCATCAATTCCAAGGTAATGCTTTTGAATATTTAGTCAAATCTACTCCTCAATATACGGTTAGATTTTCTATTCACAATACGCTTCCCAATTATTTTTGTATTCTAACGTTTCTCTTTATGTGTACCGTAGCCTGTTTTTAATGTACAAAATGGCCGAGTACTAAAACTGTGTATCAGTAACGCTACAGGACAAGAGCAGGTTCCATTTCGTAGTTCCCGGAAAGGGAATTTAAAATGACCAAACCAAAACCTCGATAGGATAAACCGAAAATAGTAATACGCAGGAAAAAAAAAAATTCTAAGATATCCACTAATTTAATTTACGTAATCAAAATTTTAAATTTGACTCGTGGAGAAAAGGAAAATATTATGTCGTGGATCTTGTCCGCCACATTGTGTGTGATTGAATTAGAATAAATAGTTAATTGCGTGTAGTTCCATACAGATCTATCCATATAATGTTTAACTTTTTATATTTATTTCTAAAATAATTCTACATATTTTCAAATATAATCGTACTGTTAGGATCCCTTAAAAAAATATAGTTAACTATAGATAAAATATTTAATCTTAGTTAGTGAATGAGATAAATTATTTTTTTTTTTACTCCTCTTATATTATTTGTGATGGTAGAAAGAAAGAAAATAATTATTTGAAAATTTTTGGAAGAACATTTTTCGTAATTCTAACAGTTGGGATATTTGGAGGGATATATTTAAAAAATACTATTTCATTCATCCTAAGTTAAAAAAATAAATAGTGATTTAACATTAATAAATTAGATGAGCAAACATGAATGTTACTGGATTAAATTTTGTAGGTATATATTTGATATTCTATATGCTTATAGAGAGGTATATGAAATTAACTCTAGAATAAAATAATGGTGGGTCTCTTCATGATGACACTGTGAACCAGGTTTAGCTAATACTTTCTCATCACCATCTGAGAAATGCTATCTGTGTCTCACATTGTTTACTTATTCACATATTTAAACAGTTTTTCAAAAAGAAATATATATATTAAAATTAATTGATTAGATTAATAGAGATTTATTGAGCATTGTATGGCTCGGCCCGCATCACATCGTTCCTTTTTTTTTTTCTCTCAAAAATAAAAAAAAATATTATTTTTGTTAGGGAGAAAAATAAAGACGGTGAGATGGACGTCTGCATGCCACGTGGTGCCCATCCGAAGTGCTCCTTAAAAAATGCTAATCTGAACACCATGTCCATACAATTTTTACCCCCACCCCCCAAGCCCCAACTTTTAAAAGTTAAAGCTAAGAATGCAAACAACGGATCTTAACTAATAAAGCTTCTGTCCCGCAGAGATCTTTTCCTTAATTTATTACGACTTATCAAAACTTTATTAAAACTTTACTCTTTGATTTGACCGGACGCGAATAAAACGGTAAATAAGTAAAAACAAGAGTAACTCGTTTCAAATTCAGAGATAAATGGTCGGAGGTGGGGTCCAGGGCCCGGATCCGCCCTACTTAAAACAGGACACTCGCGCTCCCACTCTCCCACCACCACACTCCCCTCCCCCCTCCCCCCAATTCGTTCGACGGAATATAAATCCAAACGAAGTGAAGCAACGAAGAGATATATATAGAATCGAGAGGTAAAGAGAAGCGAGAGGGAGAGAGAGAGAGAGAGAGAGAGAGAGAACTTACAAAATGCGCTTCCCCTGCCATTTCCTCCTCCTCCTCTTCGTCGTCGTCGTCGTCGGCGGCGGCGGGGCGGCGGAGGAGGCGTCGCCGGCGGCGGCGGAGGTGGCGGCGCTTCTGGCGGTGAGGTCGGGGCTGGCGGACCCCTCGGGGGCGCTGGCGTCGTGGTCGAACGCGAGCTCGTCGGAGGCCTGCGCGTCGTGGCGCGGGGTGTCCTGCTCCCCCGGGCGGCTCGGGTCCCCGCGCGCCGTCGCGTCCGTCGACATCTCCTCCCTCAACCTCTCCGGGCCCCTCCCGGCCCCGCTCACCCTCCTCCCCCGCCTCCTCGTGCTCAACCTCTCCAACAACGGGCTCAATGGCTCCTTCCCCGCCTCCGTGGCCCTCGCGCTCCCGCTCACCCTCCGCGTGCTCGACCTCTACAACAACAACCTCTCGGGCGCCCTCCCCCCGCTCTCCCACCTCTCCTCCCTCCGCCACCTCCA
Source organism: Aechmea fasciata (assembly GCA_025177825.1). NCBI lineage: Eukaryota > Viridiplantae > Streptophyta > Magnoliopsida > Poales > Bromeliaceae > Aechmea > Aechmea fasciata. Next base: position 8,737,691 of record CM045946.1, read on the forward strand.
CCTCGGCGGCAACTTCTTCTCCGGCTCCGTCCCCGCCGCCTACTCCCGCTTCCTCCGCCTCGAGTACCTCGCCCTCTCCGGCAACGAGCTCTCCGGGCCCCTCCCGGCCTCCCTCGGCTCCCTCCCGCGCCTCCGCGAGCTGTACCTCGGCTACTACAACTCCTTCCTCGGCGGCCTCCCCCCGGAGCTCGGCAACATCTCCACCCTGGTCCGCCTCGACGCCGCCAACTGCGGCCTCTCCGGGGCCCTCCCCCCGGAGCTCGGCCGCCTCCTGAGCCTCGACACCCTCTTCCTGCAGGTGAACGGCTTCGCCGGGCCCATCCCCGGCGAGCTCGGCGAGCTCCGGTCCCTCAAGTCCCTCGACCTCTCCAACAACGCCCTCTCGGGGCCCATCCCGCCCTCCTTGGCCCGCCTCCGCAACCTCACCCTCCTCAACCTCTTCCGCAACCGCCTCTTCGGCGCCGTCCCGGCCTTCGTCGCCGACCTCCCCGCCCTGGAGGTGCTCCAGCTCTGGGAGAACAACTTCACCGGCGCCGTCCCGCGCGGGCTCGGGGGCAGCGCCCGGCTCCAGCTCCTGGACCTCTCCTCCAACCGCCTCACCGGGTCGCTTCCCCCGGAGCTCTGCGCCGGGAACCGGCTCCACACCCTCATCGCCCTCGGCAACTTCCTCTTCGGCCCCATCCCGGACTCCCTCGGCCGCTGCGCCTCCCTCACCCGCATCCGCCTCGGCGACAACTACCTCAACGGCTCCATCCCCCGCGGCCTCCTCGACCTCCCCGAGCTCACCCAGGTCGAGCTCCAGGACAACCTCCTCACCGGCGGGTTCCCGGAGGCCTCCGGGTCCTCGCCCAACCTCGGCGAGATCTGCCTCTCCAACAACCGCCTCTCCGGGCCCCTGCCCAGCTCCGTCGGCAGCTTCTCCGGGGTCCAGAAGCTGCTCCTCGACCAGAACCGCTTCTCCGGCCCCATCCCGCGCGAGATCGGGCGGCTGCAGCAGCTCTCCAAGATCGACTTCAGCGGCAACGCCTTCTCCGGGCCGATCGCGGCGGAGGTCAGCCGCTGCAGGCTGCTCACCTACCTGGATCTGAGCCGGAACAACCTCTCCGGCGAGATCCCGGGCGAGATCACCCAGATGCGCATCCTCAACTACCTGAACCTGTCGCGCAACCGCCTCGACGGCGCCATCCCCGCGTCGATCGCCGCGATGCAGAGCCTCACCGCCGTCGACTTCTCCTACAACAACCTCTCCGGCCTCGTCCCGGGCACCGGCCAGTTCAGCTACTTCAACGCCACGTCGTTCCTCGGCAACCCGGGCCTCTGCGGGCCCTACCTCGGCCCCTGCCCCCCCGGCTCCTCCTCCTCCTCCGGCGGCGGCGGGGGCGGCGGCGACGGGTCCCGCGGCGCCCGCGGCCGGGGCTCGCTCTCCGGCAGCTTCAAGCTGCTGCTGGTGATCGGGCTGCTGCTCTGCTCGATCGCGTTCGCCGTGGCGGCCATCCTGAAGGCCCGGTCGATCAAGAAGGCCAGCGACGCCCGCGCCTGGAAGCTGACGGCGTTCCAGCGCCTGGACTTCACGTGCGACGACGTGCTGAACTGCCTCAAGGAGGAGAACATCATCGGCAAGGGCGGCGCCGGCATCGTCTACAAGGGCTCCATGCCCAACGGCGAGCAGGTGGCCGTGAAGCGCCTCCCGGCCATGGGCCGCGGCTCGGCGTCGCACGACCACGGCTTCTCCGCGGAGATCCAGACCCTGGGCCGCATCCGGCACCGCCACATCGTGCGGCTGCTGGGCTTCTGCGCCAACCGGGAGACGAACCTGCTGGTGTACGAGTACATGCCCAACGGCAGCCTCGGCGAGGTGCTGCACGGCAAGAAGGGCGGCCACCTGCAGTGGGAGACGCGCCGCAAGGTCGCGGTCGAGGCCGCCAAGGGCCTCTGCTACCTCCACCACGACTGCTCCCCGCTCATCCTCCACCGCGACGTCAAGTCCAACAACATCCTCCTCGACTCCGCCTTCGAAGCCCACGTCGCCGACTTCGGCCTCGCCAAGTTCCTCCAGGACTCCGGCGCCTCCGAGTGCATGTCCGCCATCGCCGGCTCCTACGGCTACATCGCCCCCGGTAATATCAATTCCTCATCCTAACTCCATCCTAGCTCATCTTAACTCATCATCCAGTCATTAATTTATTAATTCAGTAAAGTAGTAATAATTCGTTGCCCATAACAACAACAGCCAACAACAACAACAACAACAGCGGCGGTAACTAACAGATGTTATATTATTGTTGATGTTAATATCAGAGGAGATAACTGTTATATATTGTCGAATTCAATCGAAACAATACAAGAAATAATCATCATCGTCCACGCCCCCCTACTGTTGAATTGATTGGCCCACACCACACTTTGAACGTTGCCGTCAAAAATACCAATTTCTCTTTGACCACTAAATAAATAATCCTGTCGTTTGCAATTTTGGCCCACAAACGTCGTGTTACTGATGCAGTGATGCGCGCGCGCCCAAGTATTAGACACCAATTATCTAATATCTCTATATTTATTATTTAGTTGATTTGTTGTCGTATAATATCATATATCATCAACTGTTCGATAAATGTTCTGTACGGATGGGTCCGGTCCGCAGAATACGCCTACACGCTGAAGGTGGACGAGAAGAGCGACGTGTACAGCTTCGGAGTTGTTCTGCTCGAGCTGGTGAGCGGGAGGAAGCCGGTGGGCGAGTTCGGCGACGGGGTCGACATCGTCCAATGGGTCCGGAAGATGACCGACTCGAACAAAGACGAAGTGGCCAAAATCCTCGACCCGAGGCTCTCCACCGTGCCCGTCGACGAAGTAAAGCACGTGTTCTACGTGGCGATGCTCTGCGTCGAGGAGCAGAGCGTCGAGCGGCCGACGATGAGAGAAGTGGTTCAGATGCTGAGCGAAGCCCCCAAGACCTGTGCTAAGCAGGTAGAGGATCCGGTTAAGGGAGACGGCGAAGCCTCCGCAGAAGCAGCTGCGAAGGAGAGCAAAGAGCAGCAGCAGGACGAGGGGGAGGACGCTGCTGCGGCCCCTGCAGCGACTGCAACTCCGCAGCCGTCGTCGTCATCGTCGCCGCCGGATCTTCTTAGCATTTAATAAGGGTTTAGTTGTTAGCAAGTTTGGTTATTGGGTCCCTTTTTACTTTAATCTTCTTTTCATTTTACTGGAGTGATGGGGGTCTAATCTTGTGGGTTTATGAACTGTCTTTGTACATACAAATCTAGTGGGGTTTCTTTTATCTTTTTTTTTTTTAATTTTTTGGCTTTCAGGTTGTTTGGTCTCTTTCTTTATCTTTTGCTGTTGCTCACTTAAAAATGTCAGTTTTGGGTATAATCGCTGCAATTAGAAAAGGTGGATTGAGCAGTACTTGAACTTCTGTTGTACTCAGATTACCGCAATAATCGGCGGTGGGTTTTTCGCGGCGCAAATCCTCTAACCTGCACGCAGATCCTTTTTGACATTGGACACGCGACTATTCCACTACTGCAGGGACGGATCCTTCAGCTTTTTAAAGAAGAGACCGAATTTGAATTCCAGAAAAAAGAGTATTAAAGCTTACGAACTTGAATTTGAATTCCAGAAAAAAAGAGTATTAAAGCTTCTGGGGATTTACGAACTTGAATTTGTTTCCTTATTAGCTTTTGAGAGATTATTGCTCCTCTTTTTTTTTCTTTCGTTTTTTCAACATTAATTAAAGGGAAAATTTCAAAAAAACCCTCATGTATTTTTGTAATTTTTTTTTTTAATATCATGTGGTTTAAAGTGTATCTAAGTTAGTATTTTGTGATTTTGCACTTTTTCACTTTAGTATCCTATGGTTTAAAGTGTATCAAGTTAGTACTTTGTGATTTAATTTTTGTATCAAGTTAGTACCCTGTGATTTTATTTTTATATCAAGTTAGTACCTTGTGGTCTAATGTGAGAAAGTGCGAAATCACAGGTACTAAAGTGAGGAAGTGCGAAACCACATGGTACTAACTTAATACACTTTAAGCCACAGCGTACTAGAGCGAAAAAGTGCAAAACTACATGGTACTTATTTAATACACTTTAAACTACATGTTACTAAAGTGAGAAAAAATAAAACCACACGGGGATATTTGAAGGTTTTTCTAAATTAAACTAAGAGTGGATAATTGAGATATTATAACCTGTCAATTTTACCCATAAATAAACTAATTAATGTTTGTAAGAGGGAGATCTCTCAATTTCCAAGACCACAGGAATACAAATGTGCATTATATATATATACACACACACATATATGTATGAGAGGAGAGGGTGGAGAGTGCAATAAATGAGAGAGAAAGTTCCTTCAAATTGGAATGCGTTCTCGTATATTAATTTCCTGTTGGGGGGTCAACGAAGAAATAAATGAATGTGATGGGCGTGGTCATAAAACTCCATCCCCCCCAACCCCATTATTAGAATTTGTACTAGCCTCTAGTTATTGTGGGATTCTTCCCACAGAGCCCCCTCAGGATTTATTACTTGGACCTGGTCCACCACGTCATCCTTATCCATTTACAATATTTGCATTTTTTAAAATTCTCAAAATATATATATACATATTTTTTGAAAAAAAAAATATTGTGAAGATTAAAGGAGCGAAAAGACAAATAATAAGTTATATTAAATTTATGCAAATAATATTTTCTCGAAAAGGTAATATATTGCTGATCGTCTTAAATTTATAATTATACACGTCGTCCTATTTCTACGCTTAATTTTTTTTTTGTCCTTTGAAATCGCTATCGCTATTAATTTATTAAAAAGTTGTGTTCCATTATAATAATCAGAAAGTGAGTGATGTTATATATTCATGATGGAATGAGGTGGAGGGTGAATTATTTTGGGGGTCCACTGCTGACGTGGTGGACCAAATGTAGGGAAAACCTACACCGTACTTGAGATATAAGTGGGCCCGTACTAGATGAAGAGTAAAAAAATCGAAAACAGAGTTCACCTCGTTGAAATTTACTTGTGGTAAAAATGAATAGAATTTATCCGTACTACATACTATTTTAAATTTATTCTCTGATCTTATAAAATTTTAATTTTATTATTTAATTTGAGTCAGTTAATAATATTTTAATTTTACATTTAGAGTGCATCATTTATTTTTACAGATTAAATTAGTATAATTTATATAATTTTTACAACTATAAATTTATTAAAATATATTAGCTTAAATCGCAAGAATTATATAAATTATATTAACTAAGTCTGTAAAAATAAATAAAACATTCAAATTTTAAAATCAAAGTGTCATTAACCGACTCAAATCAAAATTTTTTTAAAAGATTAGATAGTCAAATCAAAATTTTGAAAGTTTGCATAATATATTCAAAATGATCTATAGTTTATATAAGTATGTTGTTTTTTATCTAGAATCTGCTATCTTTAATAAGCATTTTCAACATAATGATCTTGCTCTTATATTATTTGACAAAAGAAAAAAAAAAAAAAGAACAATAACATTTGGAAAAATTATTTCAAAAAAATAACTAAAATTTTTTTTTTATTTTACTTGCCATCGTTAAATATAAAAATGTTTAAATGCCGTTTCTCTAACAAATTAAGCTTTTAGAAAGACAACGATTGTTTCACATAAGATCGTGCAAGGTCTCGAATTCGAGTCACGCCAGGTTCCTACTATTAATTTCCTCCCATTTAATTCAAGCCCACGTCATGGACCGATCAAAAAGTCTCGAGCCCAAACGTGAGGGGGAGTGTTAAATATAAAAATATTTAAATACCGTTTTCTAACAGCTTAAGTTTTTAGAGTACGGTTGTTTCACACTTACAATACATTATTCAATTTGCTTGTAATTTCATAAGAAGCCTTAAATATTTCAGCTTATTTGAAAAAAAAAAAACAAATAAAAATAATAGGAATTTGAGCTAAGAGAGCTCATGGTGCATGCATGCCATTTTTCCTACTCTTAGATTGATGTAACAATTTAATTCCCAAGAAAAGTTACTGTGCAATCCAACACTAGCACTATTTCTAGGGCTCTAAGAAATTTTTGTCTCTTCTTTTTAATATTTGTACACCTTGATTTATGTTCATTGATGGGCTTGTTGTTCCCCACAAGAGACAAGTGCATTGGAGAGTGCCATTAATTCAATCAAAAAAGCTAATATATGCATTTCACCCACTATTATGTAATACAAGCATAGTAATTCATGCGATGCGACAGATAAATAATTAAAAAAATATATAAAAAACATTAAAAACAAAATAACGATAAAAAAAGCAATGATGAGGTGTGGATTTTACCCTCAACTTGTGATACTCACAAAAAAGGAGAGAAAAAAAAAAAGAAAAGAAAAAAGGGAGAGGCCATCTAGTGCAATTATAAAGACTAGTTAATAATTAAATTTCGAAAAAGCATCAACTTTAAAGTCGATTGAGTCAACATTATAATTAAGCATGACTTAAAATAATGATGGAACATATATATATATATATATATATATATATATATATATATATATATATATAGAGTTGGTAGAATCTTTCAAGCAATTGAGGTGGTCTTTTGAGTTTTTAATCGTTGGATGGGGAGATGTAAGGTTGAGATGATGGTGGTAGGTGGTGGTTGATGGAATAGGTGGTGGTAGGTGGAATAGTGTTAGATCAAGAAATTTTAGTGAATAGTGTAGATCCAGCTATTAAGAATAAAAAGATCCAACATTGTAAACTGTAAAGAATCCAAAACAAAGGTCAAAAGTATTCTACCTAATTCTATATATATATATATATATATATATATATATATATATATATATATATATATATATATATATATATATATATATATATATAAAATGCAGCAGTGAAGATGTTTGAAAAAGCACTACTACTAATATTTTTTTTTTTACTCAATTTTGTTTTTCAATTTAGATACTTCTTTTCAACTTTGCTGTAGTACTAATTTATGCTTCTAATTTGTCATTTAATTAGTACTACTATTTTTAGAACAGAGAAGTTGATTTAGAAGCCTGTTTTTAAAATGGTCCAAATTTGTGAGATACTCAGGAATGCGGCATATAAATTAATAATGTATACTTTTATGAAACCAACTTGATAATTAGTTAGTTTTTTTTTTTTTTAAGAGAGATATGTAGACGCTACCATTTCGTTTATTTCATTTAAATAAACTTAGCTAGAAATGTGAATAAACTAGGATTCGTACTTGAGTCTCGAATACCAACCACCAAACCCTTTGTCACTTGCTCTGTAGGAAAAAATCTAGAATGCAACGGGTATATATGTGACGTGACGTAACAAGTCAATCAAAATATTCTTTTTAAAAATATATATCACATTATGATTGTAAAAAAATATTTTTATGTATTTTTGTTTGAAAAGAAGGAATGTGATTGGCTTGTGATTGTTGATGTGGTGTAAGTGTGATAGTGTAGAATACCTCGCTCCGGAGACGGTCGATAACTTAAAAATTAATTAGTTAATTAACATTAATTCTAGGTACTATATAATTATTTCGTTTGAATAATTATCACCAATTTATTATTTCGATGATATAATTAAAATTAAAATAAAATATTAAACACTAGTATAGTTGGAATCTGTCACACGCGTGCAGTGTCCATGCTTAATAATTTAAGAGGCCACTATGTACATCATAAACTTTAATTAAATATTTTTTTTTCTTCTTTTTTAGCTTCAATTTAGAGAATAATGAGGATTCAAAGGAAAAGAAATTGCACTTTTTTTTTTGAAAAATCAATCATTATGTCACACTTTTATAGCTTTTTCAGCAGGGCCTTGTGAACAATTTATCTTGGCAACTAATTTTTGTAGAAAAAGTAATATAATTAGCATATATAATTTAATAAAAATAAATCAAATTTAATCAAATATAAATAATATGTTTGTTTCAATCATAATTATATCCGTTAATTAATGGCATTTTTGTATTGATGTTTGTGGATGAGTTCCCATGATCTAAGCCGTAGTACGTACATTAATGCCAATTAATGATAAAATAAATATCTATCTATATATTTATATATTGCAATAAAAATGTAGTCTCAATAATGGGTATAGCTTAAATGTTATTAATTATTATATTATTATTGTAGACAAAATTTATGATCCCTACTTCATTTATTCTTCTGAGCTTCGAATTCAAGGAAAGATCTTCAATCTTAGGTTCAAAAGTCACGATTCCGCAAAATAAATAAATTTTAAATTATTTATAAAATTTAAAATTTTGTAGTCGGAGTTTATTATCCGCTTTGTAAATCACAAATATCACTCCGTGATTAATATCTTTTTACCGACCACTTTTTTAACGTCTAGTTTTGCTTTTATTGTAGCAAAAAAAAAAAAAGTTTAAATTTCGATTTAAGTGAAGTTATTTGGATTTTTTTGGATATAATATATAGATATTTGTACAATTTGTCGTGGTTAATTATTAAGTAGTTGTTGATGGAGTAATAGTGTGCCCCACCACAGGATAAACAGGGTCATGTTGGATTGCCTTTTGGGAGCATGAACACTCCACTCCTATTGCCAAGGACTAATTTAGGGTTTAGGGTTTTTGACTTCAACACCATTAAAGTATTAAACAAAAAAAAAAAAAGTTAAATTGATAGCGAGATTCTATATTCAATAGCACTTGGAATCTTAAAACGATGAAAAAAAGTAGTGGTTAGATTCTGATGGATTGAGATTAGTTAGAATCTGGTTGATTCACATTTCTAGCTAAATTTATTTCGAAATAAAATAAACGAAGCAGATAAAAAAAAGCACTTGGTAGGCAAACCTCATCAATGCAATTTGATTAGCGCAATTTAGAAATTAAGTTTGGAGTAGTTTGTAAACTACAGTACTCCCGATGTACAATAAACAATATATATATATATATATATATATATAAAAGAAGAGTTGAGCTGAAATACTATCGGTAGTAAATAGGCTTCGTTGTCATGCATCCATTTGTTTTACATGATGAAACCTCCAAATCGACGATCAGCACCGTTAAACATGATCTATACTACTCGAATTATTTAGAAACCAAATTTTATACTTTTTCGACATTATTCTCTTATTCATCAAGTGAACGGACACAAAATGAACGGCTGAGAATGAATATCTTTTAAAAAGTGATAACATGAATCTTATAATCAAGATCGAGAGTGTAGATCTTGTTCTAAATAATTTAAAAAAATTTCTAACCAAAATGCAACTGTTCTAAATAGTTAAAAAAAAATTCTAACCAAAATGCAATTGATTTGAATATCTTTACACCGTTAAACGAAAAAACGTCTCATATCAACTATTAAAATTATAAATTTTGAAACCCTTTGATCGATCATTAGGTCAATGATGTCGAAAAGATTTGAAATTTAGTTTCTAGATACTTTAAGTGGTATAAATAATATTCAACGGCATTGATCGTAAATTTGGAGGCTCCATCACCGAAAATAAATAGATGGCAATAGAACCTGTTTGCTACTGATAGTATTTCAGCTCAACTCTATATATAAATACCATTTAGTGATCAATTATATCACAGCACATAGTAACATGATACTAAAACCATGCTATTTAGGATGTAGCGGACTCAATTCAAAGTTTGTGAGGGAATAATTTAAAAACTGCAGTGCACTGCAAAAACAACCATAAATCCAATCAAGAGGTGCCACGTGGCCAGGTTGTAGTAAATTATGCGGCGAAGGATGTAGGGAGCACGATTGCCCTTTTCTAAAGGGCACAGGAGTATGATTGCGGCCCCTTTGTGTGTACGTCACACGTGGTGGACCCTCCGCTTTTTCCTTATCACCTTTTCCTATTCAAAAAATCCGGTGTCTTTTTCATTTTTATTTTTCTTATGATTTTTTTTATTTTATTTATTTTTTGTATTTTAATTTTAGGTTAAATTTTTATGAAGCCCCCCAGGAACAGTCCTGTGCGGTAGCGCAGGTCACGTGCCGTACATACGCCACGTGGACGGCCGTGGAGATCCGGGAACCAACCATCACATGGTTGGTATTTAATAGGGTTGGGCTGGCCCAGTCCGTACATGCCGGGTTCGATTTGAGACCCGATCTACGACCCGACCCGTTTAATCCGGCCCGATCTGGTTCGCGAATCGGGTTTGCTAAATTATCCTCAGCACCTCTGTTTCAGAGATTTCGAAGATTTTATTTATTTTATTTTTTTATTTCTTACTGCAGCAAAAAAAAATCATATAATTGTTTTCTTTCGCCAAACACTCTACTGAAAATGACTGTAAAGACGTGGCTAAACATAGCCTAATAAGTTATTATTTTTAGAACAAGCAAGCCAACATACAACAAAAGTGCATGGCATTGTACCATCTTGCTATTAGCAATGGAATTAATGCTGTTGTCTGAGGTACTGGTTCAGATCTAAAACAGCAATACATGAAGCTTAAGAATAAAACATATTCTCCTGGGAACTCAAATGCATACAAAATTCATGTGTAATTTTGCTCAATTTCCTAATGACACATGTTGTCAAAATGGTGGCACTGTTGCTGCATTGTGCTTGTCTGAATTCATGTCGTTTTCTTTGGACTTAACTGGCAGGTAATCTTTCTCCCTCTCTGTCCCACTCTGGGTCCTGCAAGGTCTCTGTAGATACATTTTGTCACTTGATGCTGGATGTTTACAACCACAGCTTGTTTATCTGGTGCTTATCTTGTTTTTATCCGGGTTATAAAATATAATGCTGTTTAATGATGAGCTTACTTACAATGCCATATCATATCAGAAGTATCAAATTAGAGCTTCTGTTTTTGAAATTTATTTTACTTTCTACTACAAGAGCATCTCAAATTTTTTTCGCCGCGCGCTTTATCAGAAAGTACTGCACCTGAAAGTAAGGAAAACGCATGACCATTTATAACCTGTACCAATAACACCAAAAGAAAATTCAAGGGGTTTTGAGTTATGGCATCTAATGATATCTTGTGATTTCAATTATCAAATTAGTATATAGCACCTTTTAAATAGATCATTACAAAAGTAAGTCTCTGATCACAAACCTAAAACAGAGTGAACAAAAGCATCCAAAGTCATAAAGACAGTATAAAGCTAACAATCAAAAGTTAAAAGAAAAAGGAAAAATTACAAATAGCAGCCTCCCACCATCATCATGTCCCCTACTTAAAAGTGTAAAGAAGAAAAAAAGGGTGGAGAAAAGAATGAATACAATATTAGCAAAGCAGAGAGGGGCAGCTGGAAAAGTGGCAACAACCAAATGCTACCTTGTGGAGTTTTCTGTAACAGAAGTGATCTCATCTTTCTTGGATTCATTAGCCCCAGAAAAGGGAATATCACCACCCTCAATTATTGAAGCAATTGGCCCCCTATGTATGTACTAAACTAGGTAGATTCCTGTTACCATATAGGCACTCCTCAGATAGGAAAAAAAACCCCACTAATAATGGAGCAAAAACAACTCTGCTGGTACATGATTTGATTGAATAAAACTTTGCCTTATTTACTTTTTCTTCTTTTTTTTCTTGTCATGACTATCACAGGCCATTTTTTGGTGCTATTAGATTGTGTGTACAGCAGTTTTTGTTGTTGTCCAAAAGAGGCCAAGAAGGGTCATTTTTCATGTTACAATAATATACAATGTGTGCTTAGTATGGATTGCTTAATATGTATGCAACACAAACTAGATAGATTTGTCTTTTATCCACATTACTGAGTACAAAAATGAATTTAGAACATTAGAATAACCAAATCCATATCTGATAAACCGGGATTTGGTTGTCGATTCGTTCCAACAATATACAACCTGTATTCACCCATACTAGACAAAGCTATTCAAATGATAGTCTATACAGTTTATTCACAACTCACATACAGCAAAGCAGACAAAGCGCAAACATCTAAGTACCCCCATAGATCTAATTTTGAGAGCCAAACTCTTTTGTAGGTAATTGCATACAGAAACTGAATGCAACAGAGAAAACATGCTTTCTTTTTTATTGGTAACTTCACTAAAAGAGAGTTGCGTGTGGTCACATAAGAGATTAGTTTCATTATCGACTTAAACTGAAAAGTGTTACAAGACTAGCAAACCTTTTTCTTTTAGAAGGTTTTGCCCCAGAAGGTATGCTGCTGTGCGATGTTATTCACTTCTTAATGAAAGAAATACCCTTCTGAATGCTCTCAGCAAGCTCTTTCTTCGCCTTCTCCAAACCAGCTCTGTCATAACAACAGGTAGATAAGTCCTCATTTTATCATAAATTCTGCTTAGGACTAGAACAGCTAAAATGAAGCTGACGGACCTTTCAAACTGGTTTAATGGTCCAAGAGGAAGCATTTCCTCAATTCCAGCGCGACCTAACCTCACTTTTGAGGCAAAGAATGGTAGTGCCGTCACCTGTAACCATGAAAGGTAAGAGAAGAGCAGGGAAAGAGAGGAAAAAAAGGGAAAGAAACCAGGGCATTATAAAATGGATTTTATATGTTGAAAGATAGACTGATCGAGTAACAACGAACTAAAGATTCGACAGTAAGAGAACCTGAGAAGCCACATATGCACATTCCACGATGCCAGCATCACCTCTCAATCCTCTCAAGCATGCATCAGCAAATTTAGCAGCAGCATACGCCTGCATAAATTGTTTTGCTGACAAGATTCACTCTGGATCAATGGTCATAAGAGTAGAAAACAAAAATACTAACCATTGACAAAGTGGCAGAGCCTGCTCCAGCCTTCGCCTGCATCACAAATCATAAGTTGAAATCTAAAAATGGAATTATATAGAACTTACTGTCTCTTAACATGTCAATTAAACAGATTTGATCAAGATCAAACAACAAAAATAGACAAAACAGTTCTCCAATATTACAACAAACAGGAACACAAAACAGCCACAGCATGTTTACTTGTTATCTGAGCCCTTCAACGGTCAACATACAGGAAAGCTTCCACGGTTAATTAGATGTGATATAATCAGGTTTCTTCTGCAGGTTTCCACCCTAGTAAAAAGAAGTTTTATTAACAGCTATGAGATCGGTAATGTTTTGTTGATCAAAATGTTGGACAAGTAGAAGATCACATGTGCAAAATTTGAATGCGCTTAGATGGGAATGATTCTGCAGGTTCAGTAGGCATAAGAAGGAAATAAATAAGATGGCATATCTCAAGCCACTTCGTAAATTCAAGTGATTTGGCGTAGCGTCTATAGAGGTAAATCACATGAAAAGCGATTGTGATGGCTTGGACGTCAACAAAGACTGCCTAATACACTGGTAAGAACGAGTAATCTTTTTCAAGTAGAATGAACCATGAGAGCAAGAATTTAAGTGCCCATCGGCACGGGCCGTATCTACCGTGCTGTATCGTGCCAGCAAAATATCAGCACGATACAACCCCTATACTGATGGCGCAACTCAAAATTCTCTATTCTTTAAATTAGTAAGTAATTTTGTCGATAAAGCTCAAAAATTTTGATAAAAACACATCATAAATAATCGGCATATTTTGTTGCTAAAAAAAATAAATATTTCACACTATTATGTGTCGGCACACATATATTTTTTTGTGACCGGCAAGCTTTGGCATGGCCCGGCACACACCGTACCGTACCGTGCCAACAAGTTTCCGGCACGATCCCATGCCACGGCACTTAAATCCTTGCGTGAGAGTGAGATGAAGTGAAATTCTAGTAGTAGACAAATAGTCAGGAAGGGCACAGTAGCACGTGGTTTAAGGTGCTAAAAAACAGTGGTAAACTGAAGAATATGATTGATGTAGCCAATCCCAAATAGTTGAAATCAGAGGCTCAGCTGTTTTGTTTTTGTTCTCGTTCTTGTTGTCCTATGCAAAGAAACAAGGATAACATCGTGAAGGTTGGAAAGCATCGTAATCCAAAAGGAAAGCTACAGCCGTGCTAAACACCAGAATATATTTTCTGTAAACTCACTTAAAATTTTTGCAATGCCTTATTTATATTCTTAATATGCTACAAAACCTGTATTCCTCTTTTTTCACAGTAAACTCTAGCTAAAATATCAGAAATATTGATTTGCATAGTCCATTCATTTACGATGAAAGTGCATGAAAACAGGTAATATTAGTCACAAGCACGTGTGTCCCGCAAGCTCCCAAAAAAATGTTTTAAATACAAAGTAAGAGTTCATGTACCAATAACAGTAATACCAAATGGTACTTGCCTCAACAACTTCTGTGCCCCCGTTCTGTATGCGATCAGTCAAATACGTGATTTCCTCTGGAGTGAAAGAACACGGAGGATTGACCTGCAAAACAAAATAATCCTTTTATTAAGCTAATCATAGACGTTGGATGTTGGACCAATCTATTATGAAGGTAGGAGAACAAAAATCTCCTCTCTGAAAAAGAGATACAATAAAACATGCTGACCTGTGACAGCAGGGGTAATATTGTAACTCCAGCATGCCCACCGACCACCGGAACATTAACCTCCCTTGGGTCCAGTCCAAGTACTTCAGCCTGTGAATAACAATATAATTGGAATAAGAAAGGATACTGTAAATGAAACAAGATAAATTCAAAGTCCTAGTAACTCATGATAGTAAGTATATGACCAACAGTATGATCATGATAGATCCCATAACACTAAAGACACAGCAATACTCAGGACCTGTTTGACCTAGATCGAACTTCTACTTATGTGTGTTTGGGTAGATGATAGAAGATAGAGAAGCAGAAGGTCAAAATTGGAGTTTGGACTTTTGGCCGAAAAGCTCATTTAAGCTTCGAGCCACAAACCGACCGTCCCTAGCGCAAGTGGCAAAGGGCTTGGCGGTTGGTACTCAAAGTCCCAAGTTCAAATCCTAATTGATTCACATTTCTAGCTAAGTTTATTTTAAAAAAAAAGTAAACGAAGCGGATAACATGCTACTTTCTCTAAAAAAAAAAAACAAACAAAGGCTTAGAGCCACAAGAAAAGCTCCAGACTGTTTGTTAGTCAAATAGATGGTAACTGGAAGATTGGAAGCTTCTGCTTTATGGACTAGAGGAATTGTTACAGAGGCACAGCAAAATAGGAACTCATGGAGCCGGAAAACAATCTACTACAGCATACTTAAAATGTAAAAGAGTTCTTTAAGCTGCATACCACAAAAGTATTAGCTCTCACTACATCAAGAGTTGTCACCCCCAATAGACGCTTGGGGTTATAAGTCCCAGCGTTCTTGAAAACTTCTGCCGCAATCGGGACAGTAGAATTCACTGGATTACTGATCAGGTTCACAATCGCACCAGGGCAGCACTTGGCAATCCCCTCACAGAGTGTCCGAACAATTCCAGCATTTATGTTAAACAAATCATCCCTTGTCATTCCAGGTTTTCTAGGGACACCAGCTGGGATAATGACAAGATCCATTCCTGTGAGTGCACTCTCCAATTGTGGCTGGCCAAGAAAGCCACGTACCTGAAGAACCCCATTAGTAAAACGATATTAGGGCAAAATTGATAATTCAGATCATTAATTAGCATAGGCTATCAAATTAAGTCCACCAAAAAAAAATTGCTTCAATTGAGTCCAAGAACTATCAAATTGCTTGCAAGCAAGTCTACCTAGTACCTACCGATCTGAATCCAAACCTAGTGAACTTAATGCAACACAATAAACTTCACCAAGTAACCAGAACTGAAATCTAGTAGAATCAATCAAACAACTTTTATCTTAGTTGACTTAATCTGAGATTTACAAACATAGTCTCTAAATCCAGAAACAACTAATTTGATTGTCAACTACAAGTTCCCGATCCATAGAATTAAAACTTAAAAAATGTAACTATACTTTATATAATTTCCCTGGAGGCCTCTTCGCTCTCCGAGAAAACCACAGCATGATCATGTTTAACTGATAATATGATACATTTACCATGATTTCAGTATTGAAATATCAGCCTAATCACAAGAATGGGGGGAATTCAGGCCCATTCTTAAAAGAATAATTAATGTGGCTCATGAAATACTAAATTTTTTTTAACTAAATAGCTTGATATTTTTAACTAAATAGCTTGATAAATAAGATGGAAAAGGAGAAGAAGAGAAGGTAAGTAGTTACCACAGCGCCGGTGTTCATGTGGCTGATATCTGCGGTGACACCAGGCGTGTTGACGACATCGTAGAGATGCAAAAGCGAAACAAGAGGATTCATCTTCACCAGCATTGTGAGGGGCTGGCCAATCCCACCTGCCGCACCCAGTATTGCTACTTTGAAACCCGGTGCACCTCCTTTCGCGCGGCAATCGGAGCGCCTCAACAATGAAATCTCCTCCATCTTCAGGTAAAGATGAATAGTAATATAATATTAACGAAGACTACAAATGCAACAGTAAAATCGAATAAAGTACACTTAGGAAAAACCTTGAATGAGAACAAACATCATAATTATGCCGAAAATAGAAGAAAAGGCTAAATAAATCATATAGAAATGAGTGTCTGGTGATGCCCTAACAGAAAAGTACAGCACCTCTCCTAAAAAGATAACCATCGAAAATTGCAGGATTGAAGCAACGCCATTTCTTACACTATTCCTTAATACCCTTGGAATTCCTAGACTTTTGGCGGATCCTAAGAAAGTAACACGTGAGAGACGTGATTTATAGCGAAAGTCGGCAATTGGTTTGTATAAACTCTTCAGAGAGAGTTGAAGAGTGATCGAAGGAGATAAAACTTTTTCTACTGGATAATTAAGTTCGCTGCGGACAATATAATGTTGCAGAGGAAAAGGGATATCCGTCTAGACTTTCGCTTGATTGGACCGAGCTATGTGTTTGTTGTATGACTGATATGTGCTGTGTTTCAGGTGATCAGAACATCACGAAGTGCGCGACCGCCGACGGCAGCCAACCCGGCACCGACCGAGCAGACTGGATCTAGTGAGTTGCGGCAGCTGCGTGGACAGTCTGCCGGGTTAGCCCGGGGCATCGCAGATTAAGTTGGTACTCATCATTTTCTACCATTATACGGCATGAATCATATTCGTTGACTCTTCTGTTATCTTTTTTAATTTGTCGGTGCATGCGGTGTGATTCATCTGATGGGCATAAATATAGATTTGTTTGATCGATCTTTCAGATAACAACTGTGAATTCAACAACAGAATCACAGAAACAATCGAAATAGGGATACAGCAAAAACAAATTCGGAAAACATAATTCCAAAAATAATAATAATAATAATTGCATCGAAATTGTGGGCGGGGGATCAAAACCTGGGGATTAGGAGGGTGTAGATGAGAAGCGATCCGCGCAATACGTTGTGAGGGATCGACCCGGGGCTCCATTAGAGAGGTTCCTCGGCTCAATAGTGCGAAAAATTATATATCGGTGAAGTAAATCGCGTGCGGGGAATGGGAACGGCGAAGAGAGCTCGGTTTCCATACTTATCCCTCTCTCCCCACCATTTTTTTTTTTTTTTTGGGGGGGGGGGGGGCACGATTGAGGTGCAAATGGACCGGATCCGCTCATTAGTTAAAAGGGCCGAACTCGCGGCCCATTTGGTTGGGCCTGGCCAATCTTGGGCCTATGAAAATTGGGCCCAGCCCAAATGACTATATTTCAAATAATCTGCTCGGTCTTGCTTGTTTCCGATTTCCACCACTATTTTATCATATAGAAGGAGGAAAATTCAACACACCTGAAAGTGCATAAAACTGCACTTCTGAAATTATCAGCATATTTTATCGTATGGAAGGGAGGAAACTCAACACACCTGGGAGTGTATCCAACTGCAGTTCTAAAATTACCGGCATATTTTATTGTATAGAAGAAAAAAAACTCAACGCACCTGAAAGTGCATCCAACTACACTTCTGAAATCACCAGCAAATTTTATCATATTGTAGGAAGAAAACTCGATGCATCACCGGCATATTTATCATATAGAAGGACAAAAACTCAAAGCACCTGAAAATGCATCCAACTACACTTCTGTAAGCATTAACATATTTTATCGTATAAAAAGAAGAAAACTCAACACATCATAATATGCATCAACTGCACTTCTAAAATTACTAGCATATTTTATTGTATAGAAGAAAGAAAATTCAACACATCTGAAACTGCATCCAACTGTTACTGTAGAGTAAGAATTTAGTGTACTTGTTCTGTAATAACACGACGCTTTGAGATGCACAAGTATCCTACTGGATACATTTCGAAAACATTATCAACTTGTTAAGATGATCTCCTTAATTTGTCAGGTTATTCCACACATATAAATATTAAATATTAATGTGTAGTCAAAAAAAATTTATATTATATTAGAGTGTTAGTCTAATGATACAAACTTGACTATAACGTCAAGGTAAGATCATGCCGTTTGCTTTAGCCGGCTTTCTTTCATGGTGTTCCAGTGTACAACTGTACAATGCATGTCGTATTTAATTTTGGGAAAAAAAAATAATATCAAAATGAACAGTTGTTAATATAAGTTTTTAAAATGTTGTAAAATACATAGGATAAATTAGATTTTTTGATTTGAAACATCTACATCTCAAAATTTTAGATGGATGGTCCATGAAATATATTTATATACTCGGTGCAACGAAAATTTCTTCTGTTCATATATTTAAGGGCGCCCGTTCGTTGAAGCGTCGCATCACCGTCAGATCGAGCAACTCCTACGCTACATAGCTATCAGATCGACCATTACACGACATTGGCCGTTAGATGACGATCCGACGGTCGGAAAGAAGGATAGCTTTTACTCAGGACTCAGGAGGCAACCTTTTGAAGCAACGTTTGAAATCGGGCGGTAATCCCTAGGCCCAAAAAGAAAAAAAAAAGGAAAGCAATTTCATGCACCCGGTGCACCAATCGTCCTAAAAATTAATTATTATACCTTTGAGTTAAAATGTTTTTTTTAAAATAAAATGGTGATGATAGAATTAGTGTCATTTAATAATATAATATATTATCACTTATAAAAATAAATAAAATATATTACTGTCACATTTTTATCATAAGTAATATATTTTTTCCGTAATTCTATTATTGATTACTTGGTAACCTCATTCGGAGGTATTAGATGCGAACTTTCATTCAGAAAAAATTATATGCCATTGGTTTTTGGAGGTACTTATTGTTCTGATGATTAGATGATACATTTATTTATTAATTTTAAAATTAATTTCACATTATAAAATTCGAAACCCGGTTTACGAGATGTACAGGTACACCTGGTGCAGGTAAATTCCTGCGAGGTTGGTGATTAACCATGGTTAGTTCAACTAACCACGGTTGGACAAACATAACCCTCCTTCCTCCTTTTTCTCCTATAAAAGGCGAAGCGACGCGGAGGAGAGGGGAGGCACGGGCGACGTCTTCGTACACGCCGTCTCTCTCTCTGTCTCTCTCTCTCTCTCTCTCTGTCTCTCACTCGTTCGCTTCGTTCTCATTTGACATTTTCGCACTGCGAAAATGAGAGAGTGCATCTCGATCCACATTGGCCAAGCTGGGATCCAGGTCGGGAATGCGTGTTGGGAACTGTATTGCCTCGAGCATGGCATTCAGGTTCGATCGCTTCGCTAGATATAGTTAGATCTCTCAGATCCGCCGTTTTCTGTTTATTTTGTGCTTTTAAGCTAATTTTTGCGGTTTTTTGAGATCGATTTGGTGATATTTTTGCTCGGATTCATTTTTTAAGGTTTTATATGTGATTATGGCCGGATCTAATTTGGATCTTATATTAGATGTTTAATTTTGTGAATGTGGATGTGCCACATCGTTTGATCTGTATTTATTGATTTTTTTTTTCTCTCTTTATTGGTGTTTGTTATTATTATTCTCTTGATTCGTCGATCTCTTTGCTCAGATGATGTAGTTCTTAAGATTTTGCGTGGTATTAAGGCCGCGTCTAGTTGTATGGTGAAGTGGATGTGTGATCTTTTATTGTATAGATCCGATATTCGATCCCACTATCGTTTTTATTGCTGGATCATTCGAATTAATGCTTTAATTAGACTAAAGTTTTTTGTAAAACAGTCGTGGTGTTGTTCTAAGATAGAGCTACTAAGGACTAAGAGTCGATTGATCCATGCAATTGCAAGTTCTCTCAGCATCGCATCTTAGGTCTTAGTGTTTGCCTCTTTGTTTGCGTGATCTAGTTTCATTTTGAGTGCTGGATCTGGTGGAAAACCGATCTTGCCGTATTGGTGTTTATCCTTTCTTTTCAGACCGGGGGTTTCATGGGCATTTGATTACTAGACCTTGCGGATCAATGTTAATAGTAACTTGTATAATTTTAACGATGAAGCTTTTATTGATCTATGCGTACATATATCATCACTACATTGTTTCAAAAATTGGTGCACTCTGAATCATTATTTATCTAGCATCTTCTAACTGTTGTGGGTGCTGGGTCTGGCAAATTAACACCTGAAAGCGTCTGAATCATTCCAATCTGATGAATTATTTTACACAGCCTTCATGATTCGGTTGTCCGCTAGTGTTGTCTTTTCTTAATGGTTGTAGACTGCTTGGCCTGATGGCCAAATGAAATTGGTTTCAGAAATTTTTATTATGGCTTGCTGTGGAGATTCATGCTAGTTCTGAATTCGTCATATTAAATATTTCCTTCGAGCTATTTTTTGTTCTGTTCATCACCCTTTTCTTCAACTGCCTTCAAACCTTATGCTGCAAACAATGCAGCCTGATGGCCAAATGCCCGGCGATAAAACTGTTGGCGGAGGTGATGATGCATTCAACACCTTCTTCAGCGAGACAGGTGCAGGGAAGCATGTCCCCCGTGCTGTGTTTGTTGATCTGGAACCCACTGTGATCGATGAGGTGAGGACCGGAACCTACCGCCAGCTCTTCCACCCCGAGCAACTCATCAGCGGCAAGGAAGATGCCGCCAACAACTTCGCCCGTGGCCACTATACCAGTAATTCCCTATATGCTTTCTTTTGTACCCCTAATAGTAGAGTATGAAATGATAAAATATATGAATAGCTCGTGTGCACTATTTTGGTATCGCAACTTAACCCCTGTACTTTTCATTAGGCACTTTAGTCTTTAAACTTCCATACATGTTGTACTTTATTTCTAATCGTTAAAGAAAAATCTGGTGCGTTCATTTTTGTTGTAACATGACCGTTTAAATCCTATTTTAGGAGTTTAAGGTGAGTCATTTGTAGAAAGGGTTTTGAATGATCATTTTCTAAGAAAATTTACAGTGTATTTGGTGGTAAAGGAATTAAATCACAATATATGTGAAAGTATAGGGATTGAAGTGTTCAAGTGAAAATTATGGAGTTGCCCGATATCAGGGACTATTCATATGCATTACTCAGTATAGAATAATTTTCTGATTATTTATTTCAATTTTGCAGTTGGCAAGGAAATTGTTGATCTCTGCCTTGACCGCATCAGGAAGCTTGCTGACAACTGCACTGGGCTTCAGGGCTTTCTCGTCTTCAATGCTGTTGGCGGAGGCACTGGCTCGGGCCTTGGCTCTCTCCTCCTTGAGCGTTTATCCGTTGACTATGGTAAGAAGTCGAAGCTGGGCTTCACTGTGTACCCCTCGCCTCAGGTCTCCACCTCTGTCGTCGAGCCCTACAACAGTGTTCTCTCCACCCACTCCCTTCTGGAGCACACTGATGTTGCAGTTCTCCTCGACAATGAGGCCATTTATGACATCTGCCGCCGCTCCTTAGACATCGAGCGCCCCACCTACACCAACCTCAATCGCCTCGTCTCTCAGGTCTATTGTTGCCTTGTTCTCAACATCTAATCTTAGTTTGGTGATAACTGCAAATTTACTCTAGTCTGATTGCATTAATATCCAGAGACTTTTAGTTTGGCTAAAATATATGGACACTCCCCTAACTGTAGGTTCTTTATCAACTGGTAGCTGAACTATATTTTTTGAATATCAACTCCTGAAGCTTAACATGTTTTCTGATTTTATTCATATTTAGTCAGTTTTAATGGTTTTTGTGCAATTACAAATTATTCTGTTGAGTAGCAAGACATCACATTAAGGGCAGAATATTCGGCTAACTCTCAATGTTCCCCTGGTGTATAGATTGTAGTTGACAAGATGACATTTCAAATTACGACTTGTTGTTGGGACTACATTCGAAAATAGGACACAATTTAAATTTTACTTCATTTCAAGATAACCTCTTAAATTCTCTAGCATCAAGCATAACAGTAGTATTACTATCTGCAGGTGATTTCATCTCTGACTGCCTCGCTGCGATTTGATGGCGCCCTGAATGTGGATGTGACAGAGTTCCAGACCAATCTGGTGCCCTACCCGCGCATCCACTTCATGCTCTCCTCCTACGCCCCCGTTATCTCTGCTGAGAAGGCCTACCATGAGCAGCTCTCTGTGGCCGAGATTACAAACAGCGCATTTGAGCCTTCCTCCATGATGGCCAAGTGTGACCCCCGCCACGGCAAGTACATGGCCTGCTGCCTCATGTACCGTGGCGACGTCGTCCCCAAGGACGTCAATGCTGCCGTTGCCACCATCAAGACCAAGCGCACCATCCAGTTTGTCGACTGGTGCCCGACCGGCTTCAAGTGCGGGATCAACTACCAGCCACCGACCGTCGTGCCAGGTGGCGACCTAGCCAAGGTGCAGAGGGCCGTGTGCATGATCTCGAACTCAACCAGCGTCGCGGAGGTGTTCTCGCGGATCGACCACAAGTTCGACCTCATGTATGCGAAGAGGGCGTTTGTGCACTGGTATGTTGGGGAAGGGATGGAGGAAGGCGAGTTCTCAGAGGCGCGCGAGGATCTCGCTGCACTGGAGAAGGATTATGAGGAGGTCGGTGCCGAGTCAGGTGAGGGGGATGAGGGAGACGAAGGTGATGAGTACTGAGGATGAGAGACTACTCATGTGCTTGTTTGAATGTGAGAGTGTTCCAGTTTGTTGTGTTTGTTGATGTTGTGCTTGCGTCTTGCTGTTGTTTGATGTACTGCTATTCGCATGGCTGTGTGTTTGGAATTTGGTCTTCCGAGTTATCGCCTTTTAAATCCCAATAAAGATGCCATTAAATTGGTGCTTTTGTTCAAATTTTGGGAGACGGTTTTATGTGTTGTCGACTAAATCCCAGTTAAGATGGGGTTAGTGCATGGTCGTGCCCAAACTATGCATCCTGATTATGTAACTGAGAGACTATGTGTTGCAACCTTCACAAAAAGGATTAGATGATTATTCAAAGCTCCTTTACTGCCACAAAAAGAAGAATATTCTGAAAAACTGATTGGTGGGTACAAACTGGGTACTACCATGATCAGAAAGTGGAGATTGCATAATAAGAGATGAGTCTAGCTCATCAGATGAAGTGAAATTAGTAGGCCGTGCCCTGGAGATTTACCTAAGTTGTGTGTGTGGGTTATCTTAGTGTTGCATGTTGGATTTATATTTGTTCCTCTCCATTTTAATCTCTGATTGCCAAGAATTAAATAAAAAAGACATTACTCACAAGTTAAGAGAATGAAAAGGAAAAATTATACTTCTGAGCATTTTACAATTGAAGTTGAATTATATATATAAAAAATTTACCATGGAAATGAGAAAAAAATATACAAATTGCTTTCATTGAGAGTTGAACTCAAGACCTCCCGCTTACTAAACGGGTGCTCTAACCAACTGAGCTATGAAAGCTATATATTTTAAAAGTGAGCAAACTTAAATCTGTATTGATCAAAATAGCTACATCCAGCTTATTTATTTTATAATTTTCAATTTATAATTTGAGCAAACTTACGTGTGTATACGGTTTTTTTTTATTTTTATTTTTCCAATGTCCTAAATAGGACTCCATATAATAACCAACTACTCTAAATAGCTATTCAGTCGTGTAGTGCTGATCATGAAGACATTGAAATATTATTTTTTTTGTATCATATGCTTTGTATCATATATTTCTCACCAACATATTGTCACCTGTAATGGAAATATAAAAATTTGGTGGTGAAATATGAAAAAATGAGAGCTGTGTGTATTTATTTATTTTTATTTGAAAGAAAGTGACAAGTGTGTTTATTAGTAGTAATTCATTGTCTTAAATGAAAAAAAAAAAATGAAAAAAAAAATCAATGAATCCACAATGTAGAATCATGTACAAACGCACACAACACATTCACGAGGAAACCAACCTAAGAAGCTTGCTTTCATATGAGTGATGATGATTTTTAAAATTTGGTGAATTGTAACACTGCCATTTTACAATTTGTATCGAAAACCGGAGAATTAGAACAAATATAGAAAAGTTTCATTTTGGCCATATCTCCTATTTTTGATTAGATCACTCTCATCTGAAGCGCCATAACTAGCAACTGTAACTAGGCGCCACTTTTATTTAAAACCGATAAGACGCGACTTTCGAATATAGAAACAAATTACGAAGTATATTTTACTTTCAGATATAAAATGCTCGAGCCAGCAAATAGTACAATGAACCGCAATCTCTAAATGGAAATGTACTGAAGAAATGACGTAACTAGATTTCCGCCTTTATTATTTTCGTAAAATAGCCGGACCCCAAATGAAAAATTACGTGACGAAATATGGAAACTTTCGCCGAACCGGTCCAATAGATTGTACCCGAAAACAATTGCTATTAATTTTGCTATCAATTCCATGCGCCTATTTAACGGCAAACTACCGTTCTTCTTTTGCTATGTCTCACACATACAATGGAACGGAAGGGGAAGAGTAGCCGAGGCCGGAAAAAGATCGAGATGAAGAAGATCGAAAACGAACAAGCTCGCCATGTTTGCTTCTCGAAGCGGAGAGCGGGAGTTTTTACAAAGGCAAGCGAGTTGTCCACACTCTGCGGTGCGGAGGTAGCAGTAATTGTATTCTCACCGTCGGGTAACCCTTACTCCTTTGGCAGTCCTGCAGTGGATCCCGTCCTCGACCGCTTCCTATCGGGCGGCTCGGGCCAGAATAATGTGGGCTCGGACCACGACGAGATCCAAAAGCTGAACCAAGAATACATGGAGCTCGCGAAGCAAATCGAAATTGAGAAGGCCAGGAAGGAAAGGATCGATGAGCGGTTGAGGCTCGCGTCTCAGTCCCAAGAGGTGAAGTGGCTCGAGAACATCGACAAACTGGGACTCGACGAGCTCAACCAGCTTAGGGAGGGGTTATTGCGCGTTAAGGCACAGGTCAATGAAAGGGCCCGTGAGCTTCTCGGCATTCACGGGGCTCCGCTGGACAATTTGGGCCTGGGCCTGGACCTGGGCCTGGGCCTGGGCCTTGGCATGGATGTTGGGGGCCCATCTTCATCGAGCGGCGCCACTGAGTGTGCTTACCCTGCGAAAGCGGAGAACCCTTCTGGTTCGGGTTCGAGTTCGGGTTCGGTTTAGGTTCGATCAATAAGATGGCTCGAACTCTTGAAGAGTCAGAGTAGGTTTTTGTTAATCTACTCTCTGATAATAAAGTGAGTTGTCGGCATGTTGATCCTTCTGATGATATGCCCTTTCAGATAATAAATAAAAGTGAGATTTTTATTTGACATGCTATAATGAGCTACAATTTTACCTATATATGCTAATTCTATCTATTTGAGTGGTGAGATTTTGTGGTCAATGAGGTAGAGATTTGAGAAGGTAATCTTTAAATTTTAAATTCAAAACAATGTTAGAAAAAATGTTACGATAAGCGCACAAACGAACACAAGATAAACAAACCACAAAAAAAAAGAAGAAAAGAACATATAGATTTACATGAAAAAAAATTTTATAGGAAAAAATCACATACGAGAAAGAAAAAAACTTCACTATCTATCGAAAAAGGAAATACAAAGTTCAAAGTACAACCAACAACTATCTATCACCTCTAGAGCAAAAAATGAAAAAGAAATTCTTAATGGGTTTCGGATCTAATCTGTATTCATCACAGATTTTCATGCTTTCTTCATAAAATTTATTTTCAAATATCGCACCGAAAAACTGTCGGCGATTTGAAATTTTGAACTGAAGTCGATTATCAATTTCTAGTCATTTCTAACAAAAAATAAATTGAAATATTAAAGACATGGACAAGGCACTCCAAATTGCGATCCCAATAATGTCTAAACACATAAATCTTACTTATCATTGATGATATATGAAAACTATTAGCTTTCTTTTTATTATTTTTCTTTTCTCAAAATTGATTTAACATGGCCGATCATTTCCAAATTGTGAACCACATTCACCTTACCATTTGTGGTATTTAATGTTTTCTACCTAACAATTCAAATCACAAAAACTTCTAAATAATTTCTTTTTTTATTCTTTTTTTTTTTATAGAAGAAACAAGTTCGAAATTCCCCAAAACAAATTATATTAAACTAGAAAAATGAACTAATTTAATTTCAAAAGGGACTTAATTAATTAAGTTACAAATTGCCTTTATCATGATCTACACTCTTCTTCTTCTTCTTCTTCTTCTTTTAAGTGCAAGCTTTTAAGTTATTTAGTGCATGTTTATTTAGTCAAGTGGACTTCAAGTTACATCTTGCATTTATCAATCTACACCCCTTTTTTTTTTTTTAATGCGAGATAAAGTTGTTTACTACATGTTTATTTAGTCGTGGTCCCAAAACCTGGTCAAAAACCTCAATAATGCCGCATTTATTTGGTTTAATTAGAACAAGAAAAGCTAAAAAAAAAAAAAGAAACAAATAATAGCTCTATCTGAATCCAAATCATTGTGATAATTACTCTCTATAATTAGCGTTGACCTGATTAATGTGGTTAATTATTATTAGTTATGATTATTCCAAGTGATTTGGTTAGTGATTCGCACGTTGGTTCCCGTTGCTAATTGTATATTAAGTTACCATTTATATTATCAACAAAAAACTTGGTCGTATATATATATAGGACAAAGTTTTCTTTACTAGAGGTCGAATAGTGCTTCGTTATAAGAAACGCATCATAATTTTATTGCTTGAATTTTAAATTAAAAAATTATTGATTTTGAAATCAAATGAATAGTTGATGCCGAGCACGTTAGCGAAAACATAAGCGACAATTGTAACATAAAAAAAGTAGAAAAACAATCAAACAATCATGTCAACTTTATTTCTAGACTCGAACTCAGGACCTCCTGCTTTAATACTATGTAAAACAACCGTTATACTTTAAAAACTTAAGTCGTTAAAAAATAATATTTAAATATTTTTATATTTAACACACACAACTATTAATGAGTGTTAGTTCAATTAATAAACAAACATTTTCACCACTTGCTTTTCAATTTGATAATATATATATATATATAGAGAGAGAGAGTGGAGCTAAAATACTTTCAAAAGCACCATTGAGGTGGTGCTTTTGAGTTTTTAACCATTGGATGGGGAGATGTAAGGTTGAGATGATGGTGGTAGGTGGTGGTTGATGGGATAGATGGTGGTATGTGGAATAGTGTTAGATCCAAAGGCTATTAGTAGTCAAAAAAGTAGATCCAATGGCTAGAAATTTAGAAGCACCAAAAGTTGGTGCTTCCAAAAGTATTCTAGCTCAATTATATATATATATATATATATATATAGAGTGGAGCTAGAATACTTGTAAAAGTATTACTTGGGTGGTGCTTTAGTATTTTTAACCCTTGGATGGAGAGATGTGAGGTTGAGATGATGGTGGTAGGTGGTAGTAGGTGGTGGTAGGTGGAATAGTGTTTGATCCAAGGGGTATTAGTAATTGGGATGTAGATCCAAAGGCTAAAAACCTAATAAGATCCACTGGGGATGATACTTGTAAAAGTATCCTAGCTCAACTCTATATATATATATATATATATATATATATATATATATATATATAGAGTATTGTATAAAACTTACAAAGACCAATGATTTCAGACTTTTAAAAGATAGAACTTAATTCTATATATATATATATATATAGAGAGAGAGAGAGAGAGAGCGCTAGGCTCCTATACTTTCGAAAATACAGGGGCCTTCGTGCTTGTAAGTTGTTTTCGATGATGGGACATCCGATTCAGCGATCGGTTCCGTTAAACTTGATCTACGCTATTGGAACTATCTATAATAAAGTTACTATGCTATAAGAAATATCGAGGATCTGGAGCTTTTGATTTTTTGGTTCTTAGATCAACCCCTTTGATCATTTCTATTCTTTAGATTAATACTATTACTCATGAGATCAAGATTGCTAATCTTGTATATTATATAAAATTACAAATTTATCTCTCCAACTCCTGAAACTCTTTCAACATGTGATTTTTAAATATTTTAATTTTAAATTTTAAATTTCTAATTATTTTTTAAAAATATAATAATTTTATATTAAAATAATATTTTAAAAATATAAAAAAACAGAAAAGTTTGATTTGACGTTATTCCTCCAATATTATAAAATAATATGTAACCATGCAAACTTTATGGTACAAAAAGGACCAAAAAGAAATGAAAGCACCGAGTGGGCCCCATCTTCCGTGGGCCCATTGGGCCGTGAAATTCGCACGGCCGTAACACTCCAAAGTGAATCACGCCGATGCTACCACCCTCCTCGTGTCACCTTTTGTCACTTTTGTTCCCCCCACATCACTTCTACGTACCCCTCCTCGCCTAATCCTAACACTCCTAGTGTGCAACATGTGAAGAGACAATAGAGATTTTTTTTTTTTTTTTTTTTTTTGGCTTTATCTTTTTTTAAAAAAAACAAAACAAAAATGTGCAAAATTGTATTAGTAATTATTCAAATTCCAAGTTTTTTTTTTTTTTGGTACTCTCATTTTAATATTTGGCAACTGTAAATTAGTTGCCACAATTAAATAAAAGATTATTTGTGGTCTGTAAATTAATTTGTCCTTTATTTATCTCCTACTATATTATAACAATCTGAATTCTAAACTGACCATCCCTAGAGTAAGTGGCAATAGATTTGGTAGTTGGTACTCGAAATTCAAGTTCGAATCCTCGTTGATTCACATTTCCAGCTAAGTTTATTTCTAAATGAAATAAACAAAGCGGGTAGCATGCTATCTATTTTTCAAAAAAATAATCTAAATTCTAAATATTAATAAATATTGCATATGTATATAGAGATATATTAGATGTTACTAGCTGTTTTTTCCACAATTATAAGTGTAAGTGCTTCAAAAATTTAAATAAAAAAATCAAATTTGAAAATTTTAGAATTAGAAATATTTTCAGAACTATTGAAAGGCCTTATTTGAACTACGGCTTATTTTGAAATTAGGACATTTAACTCTAGAAATATAAATTTAAATATTTCTTGATAAAAGTAAAAAAAATTAAGGGCAAGCAATTAAGTTAAACGTTAGCCCTCGGTTTATTTACGGTTTCACCCCTAGAATGAAGCTTTAATAAGTTCACCGCATAGTGCACATTTTGCTCTAGTTGGTTATTTGGAGGGCCGGAATATAAATAAAATATATAGGAAGGACAATAATATAATAATATAAAAATAATGCTATTCATATGTACACTCTATTTATTTTAGGATAAAATTCTTTTTATTAGCTCATCTTATTATAAACAAATGGAGTGTAAAAAATAAATACACTTTTTTTTGAGACGTATAAAAATAATATTTTTATGACTTTTCAATAATTCTATATCGAATAAAAATAAAATTATTATTAAATATATAAAAAAACTTATAATATTAATAATAATTAAATTTAAATATTTTAAACTAATAATTTAAATCAAATGAATTATTATTCACAGCATCTGAAAAAATGAGGGGCCACAGATATATCCAACCAGCCACGCTGGCGGGGTACTGAGGGTGGGCCCCACCAAAGGTCGAGTGGCAAATTGCCAAATAGGATTCCCTCCCTCTCTCTCTCTCTCTCTCTCTCTCTCTCTCTCTCTCTCTCTCTCTCTCTCTGCTTCGGATTCCAACGTATTACAGGTCCAGAGACTCCAGACAGCCTGTTCCCAGCTGGACTCCAACCATATTCAGCCTGCTGCCCCATCTCTCTCTCTCCCCCCTCAAATCGCTCCCTGCACCTGGTGTTCCATACACATTTTCACCCAGCAATATATTTGAATTAAAGTAAGCGTAGTAATAGTGCATGCATAATTGCATACATAGTAAATATATGTGTCTTATGTGGATCGACTCAGGAGATTGTGGATTATTTGTTTACCCAATGTGTTTTCAGTAAGTTCATTTTAGTGATGGCTATAGGCGGAATGCAGGCTCGAGATCTAGGAGACGAAGTCACCTTAGTATGGGATAAATGGAAGGCCGGGAAAGGAATGCACTCGGTAAGGAACAATCTAACAGAACTATCAGGCAGCTGGTGGATCATTTGGAAAGTTAGAAACGATTTGATTTTTCGGAAGATCCAACCGGACCCCGCCGTTCACATGTTTAAGACGGTGCTATCGGAATGGGACTCCCTTCTCCCAGTATCTTGAATTTTGAATCTTTAGGGTGCGCATGATTGTGTGTGTGTGTGTTTTTTGTTTTTTGTTTTTTTATTTTTTTTTTCTCCGCTCGTTGGAGCTTTTTGATTCCTCTAAAGGTCTCAGTCTGCCTCACCTTTGTAGTGTAATTCATTGTTCAAATGAATGAAATGGATAACGTGCTATTTTTTTTCTTTTAAATTTTTTTTTTTTGCAAAAGTATACAACATTTTATTTTCAGAATAATGGTGCATGTAATTATGGTGTACGGGGAACTTAAGTTGCATTCAATAATATATATAATAATATATATATATATATATATATATATATATATATATATATATAAGCTAATTATATAAACATTAATATGAGTCATTGGTCTTGCAGAGACTGACCGTTGGATTAGAGATGTGGGGTTAGGATGATGTGGGCCCCTTAGGGTTAAGTGGGTGGTTGGTTGAATAATATGATCTAACGGATAAAAATCATTAAAGGGATGGATCTAACGGTGGAAAACTTGGTAGCGGAGATCCGTCTTTATTGATAAGATAAATAATGGACTCTCTCTCTCTCTATATATATATAGATAGAATTGTAGAATACTTTTACAAAGTATCACCCTCTTAGTCTATTGAGTTTTTATCCCTGGATCTACTCCTTGATTAGTAATAGCCTTGGATCAAACACTATTCCACCTACCACCACCTACCACCATCATCTCAACCCCACATCTCTCCATCCAATCATTAAAAAAAGACCACTCTCTTGCTTTATATATATATATATATATATATATATATATATATATATATATATATATATATTACTGCTAATAGGTTAACTATTATCGCGCCGTACAGCTCGTCACCTGCAGCCCACGCAGCTCACCCATCCTAAGAAGGCTTTTCCTTTTTTACCGCTTTTTCAGATCACGCCATTTTAATGCCGCTCCTGTGACAACTAGCGTGCTAACAATTAATAATTAAAATATAAAAATATAAAAATAAACTGGTTCTAACGGAGAGGAGGAACAGTTAGAACGTGTGTGTGCGTAAGTGTGATTCCGGGGCGGATCCGGTGCGGCACCAGCTCACACTCCAACCCCACGCCCCGCACGCTTCTCGACGCACCTGACTCTTCTAAGGACCTCCTCTTCTTATTATTATTATATATTAATTATTATATATTGTTGTTATTATTTTACAAAATATATATTAGTACCTTTTCTTTAATTTCTCAGTCCAGCCCGACTCGCCCATTGCCAACCTGGCAATCCCCTGGCCCACCTGCCTCCTCCTCCCACATTAATTCTTTCTTATAACCCAACCCCCACCCTTCTCCCTCAAAACTCCCCAGCCACAAACCTCCCCCTTCCCATTTGGTTAACCCTTAATCGCAGCCGAGAAGAAGAAGAAGAAGAAGAAGAGAAGCAAGAGATAGAGAGGGGGAGGGAGAGAGGGAGAGGGAGAGGGAGGAGATGGACCCGTGTCCCTTCGTGCGGGTCCTGGTGGGGAACCTCGCCCTGAAGATCCCGGTGGCAACGCGGCCCGCCGGCGCCGGCGTCCACCCCTCCGCCGCGCCCTGCTACTGCAAGATCCGCCTCAACAAGCTCCCCTACCAAACCGCCGTCGCCCCGCTCGTCCCGTCCGCGGAGCCCTCCTCCTCCTCCTCCGCCGCCGGCGCCAGCGCCCCGCCGCCGCAGGGGGCGGCGGCGACGCTCGCGGCGGCGTTCCACCTCTCGAAGGCGGAGCTCGACCGCATCGCGGCGAAGCCGTCGCTCTTCTCCGGGCGCTCGGCGCGGCTGAAGGTGGCGATCTACACGGGGCGGCGGGGCACCACGTGCGGGATGAGCTCCGGGCGCCTCCTCGGGAAGGTGACGCTGCGGCTGGACCTCAAGGGCGCGGAGGCGCGCGCCGCGGTGCACCACAACGGGTGGATCACCGTGGGCAAGGACGCCAAGCCCTCGGCGCTGATCCACCTCACCGTCCGCTCCGAGCCCGACCCGCGCTTCGTCTTCGAGTTCGACGGCGAGCCCGAGTGCAGCCCCCAGGTCTTCCAGCTCCAGGGCTCCATGCGCCAGCCCGTCTTCACCTGCAAGTTCAGCTTCCGAAACCCCAGCGACTGCCACCTCCGCTCCAGGTACAATCGATCGATCGATCGATCGATCTGCATTCTTTCAAAGAGAATATATATGTATTATTCAAATTAAACACCAACAACTCCCTGGTGCTAAGTGCTGTTGATTGTTGATTCGCTCGGACAGATCGGCGGTGCAATCGGAGGGGAGGGGGTGGCTGGCGTCGTTCGGGTCGGAGCGGGAGCGGGAGCGGGAGCGGGCGGGGAAGGAGCGGAAGGGGTGGTCGGTGACGGTGCACGACCTGTCGGGGTCGCCCGTGGCGCTGGCGTCGATGGTGACCCCGTTCGTGGCGTCCCCCGGGACGGACCGGGTGAGCCGCTCCAACCCGGGCGCGTGGCTCATCCTCCGCCCCGGCGACGGCACCTGGAAGCCCTGGGGCCGCCTCGAGGCCTGGCGCGACCGCGGCGGCGGCGCCTCCTCCTCCGACGCCCTCGGCTACCGCTTCGACCTCCTCCTCCCCGACACCTCCATGAGCGTCGCCATCCCCCTCGCCGAGTCCTCCCTCAGCTCCGCCAAGGGCGGTAAGTTCACCGTCGACCTCACCGCCTCCCACTCCCACTCCCACCCCCTGGCCCCAAAAAACTCCTCTTCCTCCCCCGGCTGCAGCCCCCGCGCCGGGAGCGGCGACTTCGGCTACGCCCTCTGGCCCGTCTCCCACTACCGCGGCTTCGTCATGTCCAGCACGGTCGCGGGGGAGGGCCGCAGCTGCAGCGGCAGCAGGCCCGCCGTGGAGGTCGGCGTGCACCACGTCGCCTGCGCCGAGGACGCCGCCGCCTTCGTCGCCCTCGCCGCCGCCGTCGATCTCAGCATGGACGCCTGCCGCTTGTTCTCGCACAAGCTCCGCAAGGAGCTCACCCCCTCCGACTCCCTCCGCTGATCCCCCCCTCCCCCTCTCCGTCCGTCCGCATATTAAGAACAAAATCAAAAAAAAAAACCCCTCTTCTATGCGCCTCCGTTTCTGTTTTAGCTAATTAATTAATTTAGACTAAGTAGTAGTAATTGTGTGGTTTTAAGTCGCAATTGTACAGAATCGGCGTTAATTCCCCTTCTCTCTTTTTTTTCCCCTTTTTTTGTGGCATTAATTAACTTCTGGTGTGGTTTTGGGGTGCGGGTTTTAATTAGTCTTCTAGGTGTTTTTTGAAAGTCTAGAAGAAAGAGAGAGCGAGAGTGAGAGAGAAATATGGTTTTCTCTCTTATATTGTTATTATTATTATCATCATGGAGTGTTGTTTTGTGTTATCATTGCTATCAACAAATCTGCTTTGTTTGGATCTGCGTATTATTATTTTTAGTAGTTTGAACTTTGAAGCACTTGTGCAATAAGCCCAGTTGGTAATTTTGCTTAAAAAGATGCCAAGATTAGAAGGGGGGTTTCCCGTGTCTCCCCCCCCAATATAGAGAAAGCCCGGACGGTACGGGCTCTTGTCGACTCTTTGTTCGTCCTCCACCGCTCCGCTGCAGGGCGTTAAAATGGATACCAGCTCTTCTGGGCCCCACCGTGCACATGTGCTGCGGTTGGAAAAAGCGGTTCATCTGTACGCATCAGCAAAGCTGCTGCTGCTGCTGATATAACCTTTCAATGCTGCGCCGACTAGTACCAAGTTACAGTTACAGTGCTCACTCAGCTCTGGAACAGCTTTGAAGGTGGAGGGTGTGGGGTTTAAAATTTAAAATTTTAAAATTTTAAATTTGAATTTAAATTTTAATACACCTATTTCTTTTTCTGGTTGGAGGTTTATTCATGGAGGGACCAGCGACTTTGTCACATAGTTTGTTGTCCTTTGCTGCCCCCATCAATTCGTTATAATTCGCGGTGAAATCGGACTTTTATATTTTTACATAAATTTGATTTAAATTTGGAATGAAAGGGCGAGAAATGCTTTTTCTGAAAAAAAAAAAAAATTCAGGCTCAGAATCCACTCACCCCAGAATTGCGGTTGCTTAAAGCACCTGCACATGCATAAGCAGAGTAAAAAACATACCAACATTACTATCTGTGTTTTGCGTTGCAAAAAGTCCCCATTACTGCATGTGATTGTCACAATTGTGGATACTGTTATTAATAATAAGTACAGTATTATTATTATTATTATTATTATTATTATTGTTATACATAAATTTAAGTTCACTGAGTTTACTAGATTCAATATATTTATACCATAATTTATTTTCGGAACTCGGAGCTTCGGTATTATTGTAAAATATTGAAATAAAATAAGCTCTAATCTAAAATTCTTCCTTCTGTTGTTGCAGTAAAAACTTAATTCTTAGACAAATTTGATATGCGAGTGGAAGAACTTTACGTGCCAAACGTAAATTTAAATTATTTGAGAATAAATAAACAAATAAAATTAGAAGCCTAATGAAACTCAAATTTAAAATTTTAAAATTGTAATTTGATTTCATGGTCAGGTACTGATTTGCACGTGAGGTTGGTGGAGGGTGGATACTGTGTTGCTTTCAAATCCAGCTGCTCCGTTCCACAGCAAGAATATATGTTTGGTGGGACAAAATAACTAATTGTGATAATAATTAGCTGTGCCCTACTGGGACGTTTGTATTTGGTGAGAAAAACAAAGTACTACACCCCCTTTTTGTTTAAATTTCTTTTTTCACTATTTAAATGTTGCAGTGGAATGTTGTTGAACACATTTAGCTCGAGATTTTGATACATCTCCAAAGAGAAATTTCATTGGCCCCAGTTGGATACACTGCTTTATGTATCTCATCATTAATTATCATCATCGTAGTCGTCGTCATCTTCTTCTTCTTCTTCTACTACGATCAATTGGAGTCGATCAATTTAACTTTTAACTAAGTAAAAATTTGGCTATAAATTGAGCGTGCGAAATAATGATCATGAATTGATGATGACGATAAGAACGTGATTGACGCATGCTTCTCATGCAAGAAAATAGTACAAAATTAAAGTCGATAGTGCTGTAGTACCGTAACGCTGTAACTTCGACAGGAATGAAAATTATATTCATGTGGATTCATTTTTATTGTCAATTGATTGAAAAAGAAGAGAGATGTGCATGTGTTTTGAAAGATTACTCCAAATGAGTGAAAAATAAAAAGCAACTTATTAATTATATCAGCGTACTACTTTTCTCCTTCTTCTTCTTCTTCCTTTTTCTTTTGAAAGGTTAGGATGGTGATTCCATACTTCATAACAAATTAATAAGGCTAAAGATGAAGTAATCTTCATCAAGATGATGAATGAACATTTTTTGTCGAAGAATCGTATTCGCGTACGAACATTCATTCTCGTTCTTTATTTTTATTTAGTCGCAGAGTTATAGAATTTTGTGAACCTTCCTGTGGGGTTCTTATGTATGTTCAACAAATTGTGTGTACTTCTAGATCTTGAAAGCTAGTTAAAAACTCGCGGCATCTTGTACTTTATTTGATGTTTTAAACGTGATCAAAGCTAAAAAAAAATTAAAAACATAAAAGAGATTAAAGCAATATTCTATGTTGGCTTGCTTAGGAAAAGCTCTCTTGCTCATGACTCTCTCTCATGTGTATATAAGAAAAGTCGCATATAAAGGAATAAAAAAGAATTAAATGGTTGATACAAATTGTTGCGCTCAAAACTCCGCACTGGTGAAAAATGTGTATCATGTATAGGTTTTTTTTTTTTTTTTTTTTTTTTGTTTTTTTTGTTTTTTTTGTTGTTGTTGTTGTTGTTGTTGTCAAAAAAACATAGTAATAATTTGGAAATAAAAGTATAGAAGCAAAAAAAAAAAAAAAGAAAAAAAACTCAGTAACAAATAATTGGTGTAACGCTTATAAATGGGCCTAGCGATTATCTCGGCCCAATAACATATATTATTGGGCCAGTACTTTTGTGAATGTGGACTAGTACATGTTTGGGGCACCTTAAGCTACAAGCCCAAGTTCATTGATGTTATTGGGCCCACACACAGATTCCTAGACAAATTAGTTTGTGAGCCGGGTCCACCACATCAGCCAAATGTCCTAAAATCCAAATGATTTTACATGTTTATGATCAAAATATCAAATAGTCACAAAAGCTAACAAATGCCCGTTAAGTTATTTGAAATGGATAATACAATTGCATCTGTCACAACAGTGCAAAATTTTGCTTTTGTATGTCTACTATTGTAGTCTACAAAGATTTTTTTTTTTTCCTTTTAATACTGTTATTCATTTCTAGAATGGCCGCTCTCGTTAACTATTGAATTTATTTTTTTTTTGAGAAAAAATTGCTCGAGAGCGAAAATTTATTTAGATAAAATCAGGTGATACAGAAATAAAATAGTGTTCAAAAAAGAACCATACAGTGTATTTTTTGTTAGATACTCTAACTCTAATTGACTAGCTGATCGGCTTGCATAGCTCTTTACAGGGATCAATTAATTTAATTTCAGTTGTGGGCTTTCAATTTGCTAAATAAGTCCAAAGTGGACCAGGATCCAGGCATTAATTTCTCATCCTCTGGTGAGCCAAACATTCACATCACATGTTCACAATGGCCCCTTGCCAGGTGAAACACTTGGCGTTTATATGCATGCTCCCTCATTTAATAACTCAAATAGGATCAAATTAAAAAGGGTACTTATTCTCTTCTTTAATTTAAGGGAAAACTTCAAAAACCTCCCTGTGGTTTCATACTTCTTCATTTTAGTACTCTGTGATTTAAAGTATATCAAGTTAGTACCCTGTGGTTTCTCACTTTATTACTTTAGTACCCTGTGGTTTAGAGTGTATCAAATTAGTACCCTATAGTTTTACACTTTATCACTTTAGTAACCTGTGGTTTCATACTTTATCACTTTAGTACCCTGTAGTTTAAAAAACCACAAGGTACTAATTTGATACAAAATTAAAATCACAGGATATTAAAGTGATAAAGTGCAAAACCACATGGTACTAATTTAATACACTTTAAACCACAGGATACTAAAGTGATAAAGTGAGAAACCACATGGTACTAACTTGATACATTCTAAACCACAGGGTACTAAAGTGAAAAATATTGAAACCACAAGGGGGTTTTTAAAGTTTTCCCTTAATTTAATAAACACCCCAATTTAAATTCTCCAGCTAACTCCCACTTAATATCTCTCTCTCTCTCTCTCTCTCTCTCTCTCTCACACACACACACACAGTGTTGGTATTTATCCTACTCTTCTTGTGAAGCTGTTGTTCCTGTGACTGTGATTATAGCATTGGGGGCTTCGACTATAAGTAATCTCTCTCTCTCTCTCTCTCTCTCTCTCTCTCCCCTTTTCTCTTTTATTTTGTTTTTGTTTTCCCTATAAAAGTTGGGTTTCTTTGGGTTTTTCTCCTCTTTTGTTCCTTTTATAATATGGTCTTATTGGATTCGATATCTTTATGCTTCTTGGAGAGGAAAAAGGAACATTTGCGATGTTGGTTTGTATTATTAGTAGGAAAAATTGGATTTTTCATGTGATTCTGGGGTTGGGAAGGTCCCTTTTCACTGGATCTTAGATGGAGGAAATATACAGTTGCTTTTATCCTCTCTTTGCTCAGAGTATTTGGTGGTATATATGTAGTGCATTTCATTTTATTTTATTTTTGTAATCCTACTCAGGAATTATATAGAAGTGCCACAATCTAAATTTATTTTCCCCCTCAATTTCTGTCCCTTCTTTTTTTTTTTTTAGTTTGTTCTCTCCGATTTTGCGCGAATAATTGTTGATTATTCCAACAATTTCATCCTGTTCTCTGCCCTTCTTGTTTTGGTAAAAAAGTTATCTTTAATTCAGTAAAAGGAGCTAGTATTTTTGTTTTGCCTTCATGTTACATGAATCTTGTATGCTATTATTATTATCAATTGCTCCAATTTTTAATATAATCTTTCACCCTCTATATTTGTTATGTTAATCACAGTTACTGCTTCAAATGTGACCAAATTCCATGTTTTATTTCACCTTTCTTAGGCACATCTTGGACAAATACAAGGAAGAGATTAATCCTGAAGTAAGGGGATATATATAATTTAGATTTCTTTTCTGTACCTAGATAGTAACATGTTGAGACAATCATCAAGTAGGAATCAAAGAAACAAAGTGCTCAGGGTGAAGCATGTTCTTCAGATGAGCCTACTGGTTGCTGTGTGCTTCTGGCTTTTGTATCAATTGAAGCACTCTTACGACAAGAAAAAGGCGTCCGTCGATGAAAATTCGGAGACTTCATCCAACCTTGAGGAGGAGCAGCACAGATTTGTTAAATTAGGCCGCAAAGATCTGCCGGACAATGAGGAGGCGAATCTCGACGAAGAGCGAGAGAAGGAACAAGAAGCAGTTAAGCAAGTGATGGAGGAGGAGGAAGAGATCGGCGAGGGTGAACAAGTGAGAGGAAATGAGCGAGATGACGAGGAGAGGGAAGATGAGGGAGAAGACGC
Source organism: Aechmea fasciata (assembly GCA_025177825.1). NCBI lineage: Eukaryota > Viridiplantae > Streptophyta > Magnoliopsida > Poales > Bromeliaceae > Aechmea > Aechmea fasciata. Next base: position 8,776,646 of record CM045946.1, read on the forward strand.
TGACGGTCGAGGCCGTGGAGAGGCTGCGAGCGTGGCTCGTGAAGATAGAGAGGTGGAATACGAAGACGATAAGAGCGAAGAAAATGAGGAGAAGATGGAAAGCGGTGATGAGAACGATGAGGAGAAATTCGTTGGAGACGACGACAATGACGGTGATGTTGGTTCCACAATCGATGATGATGCAAATTTTGCCGAAGGCGAAGGCGATGGCAATGATGATAGCTTGTTGAAGAAGACCGTTCCGGATGATAACGCATCCACAAATGGTGTCGGTTCGAATCATAACGAATCCATTGTTGGGTTGGATGGGAAAGAGGGGTCTCTCGATGATCACCATCATCATCAAATTGCTGCTTCTGATGCTGACACGGATAACAGTGTTCCTCTTCAGAATCAGACTTTCAATTCGGAATCAATGGGAGAAGAAAAACATGTTAGTGTTAAGAGGGAAATTGGTGAGGAAAACAAGCCGACGCCGAATAATTCTAGCTTTACACTTGAGCAAGAGGACTTTGGAGAGAACTCTACGGTACCTGTAGCGGCGAATGATGTCGGAGATGTAGATGTGAATAAATTAGTCGCAGATGCTCACCTCGATCTATCTACTTTACCTGTTATCCAAGGTGAAGTAGTGAAAGACTAAGAAGACGCCGCAGAGTGATGGTATTTTCAAGGGATGGAGGTTTTTCTACGGCAAATTAGAGCAGCTCGATATGTAGGCTTTTTTACTTCTTTATCTTTCTCATGTTGAGGCTACAGAGAATGTTTTTCGCTGATTTGCACTTGATGAATGATGCCCCCATCATATGCAATGTGTACAAGTAATTTTACACATCAAATGTTCTGCAAAAGTCGGCGAATTTTGATTTACCACTATCTTTTTGTAACCCATTGAAATGATCAACAAAGTGCTTTGTTCCGACAAACTGTTTAGTTAAGCAAAATCATGCCATACATCAGAATGGGTACATGAAATTCTTCCTATTTACAGCACAGGCTTACAGCCCTAATCTTTTCACACATGAATTGCAACAGCATAATTAATTCACAAAATGATGCAGAGAATATATATACATATTTCAACCATTATCATTCATACACTTGTACATAATATATGTTCCAACACCAGAGTCATCACAACTGGTATTATAATTCATACATACACCAAACTTCTCTCAACAGCAAAGTTCATTGAACATTTAGAATTAGAACTAAAACAACAAACACACACAAACGGCACTCGATGATTAATCGTAGAAAGTTCCGTAGAAAGTTCTTTCAGAACAAGCCCTAGAGAGCTGTGTTAATGGTCTGAATGCTCCTTCTTCTTCTTCATGCTCTCAAAAAGGCTATCAGGACCTGGAGATACATACATAACATCCCAAATTAATTGAAAGGGTTGGAGCATAATAACTCATAAGCCATGAATATGGACAGTTCAAGAAAGATTGAAAGAATAAACCTCCAATTGTTAGAAGGGATAAAGATGAGGATCCAACAAACAATCTCGTGAAAAATTTTAATACAACTACATGAAATACATAATCATATCAGAGATAACACAAATAAAAAGCTGGTATTTGCATATGCACCTTTGAAAACCTCGATTATTTGCGTGCATGTTCTATAAATAGTATCTAACTACAAATATTAGGATTATATATGAAATAAGATCTTGCAAAGTTACATGCTGCAATCAGTGGTCGCCGCAAATAAGCGAGAATTTCAACAGTAAGTGCGAAAAATATCAACTTTACAAAAGTTCTATTTCAGCATACTGCACATTCCATTGTGGAAGTAAAGATGTACCAAAACTAATTCTCATCAATCTGTTTGACTACTTGTGAAAACAAAAATTACAATTTTACAAACGATTTTCACATCAGATTACATGTTTTCATGGACAAAATGCCCATCAAAATCACTCGCCCCCTCAGTAAAAGTAATTTTAGTATCTATTTCCAACATAGTAATCAACGGACGACACAACATTTTAAAATATCATCAGAATACAAAAAATTATTAGCAAACAAAATTAGAACATTACCCCAAGGAAACTCCTTGTTCCTGATATGGAGATACGGATACGGCTGCAAAAAAAAGGTAAAAAAAAAGCCATTACCACCGACTCAAAACCCTACAATAATATTAATAATTTTAAAAGGAAAAAATCTTACAGGAGGATCCGGGTAGTGGTGATGACCCTTTCGAAGGTTATAAACGGTGAGGATCGTGCACGTTATAATCCCCGCGTACGTGATCTTCTCCCATTTCTCCGCCTCACCTGAGCTAGAAGAAGAAGAAGATGATGACGACGACGACGAAGATGGAGGAGAAGGACGAGTAGCGAATGAGTCGAAACCCTAACCCTAGAATCGATAAGAAGGAGGAGAAGAAGAGGAGGGGGAGTGTCGGGTGGAGAGGACGTACTTGCGTCGTCGTGGTGAGCGGCTGAGGAGAAGCTCCGGCGAGGAGGGACGCGGCGGAGCGCGGCGGAGGCGGCCGAGGGCTTCGCGCGCGCGGCCGCCGATCGGAGGGCGGAGGTCGCCGTCGGCGTCGCCGTGGCTGCTTCTGGAAGCTTCTTTCGACTTCGTTCGGGTTCTTCTTTTCGCGCGCTCTGTTTCGCACTTCTTTTCGAAATCTCCAGAAGCCACTTGAATTTCTAAGTCAGAAAATGCACTAAGAACCCCTCCAACTATTGACTCTTTTGAATTAAAACCCTGCATGGTTTCTTATTTTGTTAATTTAAATTATTTTTAATTACTTAGAATTTAATTTTTTTAAAAAAATTATTAGCTTATTTAGTTGTTAATTATTGATTATCTGAACTACGAAAATAATTATAATTATTAAATTTAATAATTATCAATAAATGTTAATAATCTTGTCAAAAGCTTACGAAAAGTTAATTCAGACAAGGATATATAGTTAATTTGGACGAAACTGGGGGATTTTTAAAATCGCCTGCAGTTGAAGGGGTCAAGTTGGAATATACCACTATAGTTGTTTTTTTTTTTTTTTTTTTTGTTCCTCTTTGGGGGGAGTGGGGCTGGATTTAGTTTTTTTTTGAGAAAAAGGTAGCGTCTTTCCGCTTCCGTTCATTCGTAATGTGAATTAAGGCTACGTGGGTGAGCGTGGCCTCAAGGAAGATGGAAAAACGGATGAAGGTAACAAGGTACAGATAGATCGTCTATACTGTCTACAATAACTAACTACAGGTCAGGGATTCCCACTGACTCATCAGATATTTGATCTTATGAATCCCACGGCTGGATTTAGTTGGGCTGAGATTTTAGAGGGTAATTTTTTTTTCTTGGGCCCGGTTTTTGGATTTACTTGATTCTCAGTACGACATAAATTCAAATAAAGAATCATTGGATTTATTGACCAAAACTTTGTTGAAGGTTAGAATAAATTTAATTTACATTAACAAACTTAAATGGGACAAAACTTATCTTTATATTAATATTTTTTTTATATATAGATTCAGTTGCAATATAGCTGGATAGTTTTGATAATATTATTTTTTATCATTATTTCAAAATTTTTATTTTCAAAGTTAAAATAGTATTTTTTTTACTCTAGAAAATATGAAGAATATAGAATTGTAATTCAATTTTTGGAGGATTTGATGGAAAAAAAAAGTTAATTTAATTTAAAATAAACTATATACCGATTGTTTGTTTAGAACTGTTATAATAATTAGTTTAACTCGATGCTAAAATATATATTTATTGATGCATATATTTATTGATGCTTATGTTAAGTATTATTTAAATAATTATTATTACTAGAAATCAACATTTTTTTTTTTTTTAGTATGGACCGGGTCGAAGGATTCATAACGGATTGAGGTAAACTTTGGCTTTGTTTGATATTGAGGCCTATTTAAAATAAAATAAAATTGTAAAAAAAATATATAGAAATATATTTTTGCGATTTTCGATAGAAACGTAAAAAAATATATCGTAACTGACTTATCGCGATATGCGGAACTCAATATTACATACAGAAACAAACGAAATATTTTTCCAACGTACTTTTTTTACCGCACGCAAAGCAATCTACCCGCAATACGAAACGTACAGTGTAGCAGTCCATAGAAAAATTAAGAATTATCCAAATACGTGGCATTCTGTATTCATACAAACTATACGTACGTAACTTCTTGTCATACATAACTTTTTTATTTTTGTTTTAGTTTGATTCGGAGGTCCTTTATAGCTTAATTTATCTTTAATAAATAATAAAATTAGATAGTATGCTATTTATTTTTCAAAAAAAAAATAAAATAATACAAAGCCAATGTTCATTTTTCTCCGGAGAAAGTAGATGCACTTGGCACAGAGGATGGATAGGAGATGACAAAATCATCAAAACCTTCGTAATAAGCCAATGATAGGTTGCGGAGGTAGAGATAATCCGGCGACAGCTCCGGGAGCGGCGCGCGGCCCTCCAAGTACTGCACCACCAGCCGCATGCTCGGCCGTGCCTCCGGTTGCGGGTGCGAGCACATCAGACCCAGCTTCAGCACCGTCTCTGCCTCCTCCCTCGCGTACTCTCCTCCCAATCCGGCATCCACCGTGTCGAGAATCAAACCCTCCCGCCAGTTCTCGATCACCCAATCCACCAACATGAGTTGCTCCCCTTGCGGGCCGACGGCCAATTCCTCCACCGGCCTCCGCCCGCAAGCAACCTGCTTGTTGAATATAAGAATATTAAAACGCACAACTACATTCATTCATTCCCTAGCTAACAGTCTAAGAATTAATAGTGACGAAGAAAAATATATAGTTGTTTCACACGACCTCTAAGATGAAGACTCCGAAAGCGAACACGTCGGTGGCGGTGGTTGCCCTCCCACTCCTTACAAGCTCCGGCGCGAGATAACCCATCGTCCCCACCACGTGGGTTGTATGCGGATCGATCCCATGATCGTACAGCCTCGCGAGACCGAAATCTCCCAGCTTGGCGTTCATCTCGCCGTCCAGCAGAACGTTGCTCGCCTTGATGTCTCTGTGCACAACGACTTGCTCCCACTCTTCGTGAAGATAGAGGAGCCCCGCCGCGACCCCTTTCACGATCCGGAACCTTTGCGACCACCCGAGAGCAGGCTTATGAGCCCGTCCGTAGTGCAGGTACTTGTCGAGGCTACCGTTGGGGACGAAGTCGTAGACCAAGAGAAGCTCCCCCTTGCGGCGGCAGTAGCCGAGAAGCTGCACGACGTTGCGGTGGCGGAGGCGGCCGATGCTGGCGATCTCTGCCACGAACTCCCTCATCCCCTGCCGTGACTCGTGGGAGACCCTCTTCACCGCCACCTCCGCTCCAGAATTCGGCAACATTCCTCTGTAGACCCTCCCGAAGCCGCCTACTCCCAGCAGCTGCCTCTCGCCGAACCCGTTGGTTGCTCGGAAGAGGTCTCTGTACGAGAAGCGGTGAGGCCCGAACTCCACCTCCCAATCCTCACGCAGCTCCGCGTACTTTCTCCGCCACCGTGCCACAGTGAACGCCACAAACGTCGCCAGCAGAACAAACACTAAAGAAGCCAGGGCCAACCACAATATTCCCAGAGCTCTCGACCTGTGGCGTTTGAGATTTGCACGGGGGATCGCGGGCAGCTTCGAGTAGTCGAGGGGCGGGGCCTGAACGTGACCTACGCCCATGGCGAAGCTCCATCCGAGGACGTAGTGTGATGACGTCATGGAGCCCGTCGCTGAGGAGAAGCCCACGTGCACGGGCAAGTCTAACAGCACGGCGGAGATGTTGACCGTGAATGACATCAACGGTTTAGTAGGCTTCGTGGTCGGCGTTCCAATTTTGTTTATAGGGGAGAGCGTAACGTTTAGCATCGAATCTACGCCATTGTAGTCGACCCACACTTGCATGGCCTTGCCACTGATGAGGGTCAAGTTCCTGAGTTCTCCGGTATCATCCGCATAGTACCCGGCTGTGTGTGCTTCGTCGGAGTGCAACCCGTTGATGTCGATCCCGACGTGGTTGTCATTGATGTCTTGGAACTCGGGGTTGCGTATCGTGTCAAGCTCGATGGCGACGACATGATTGGTGGTGTGGCCATTGCTGCTCATGTTGAACAAGCCCAGGCACTGGGCCGGTTGCGCTTTGGAGAAGTCTGTCGAGGGGGTGATTACAAAGGCGAACCCGTTGCCGCCGAGGTCGGCAAGCTCGGGGACGATGGCGAAGGCAAAGGTGGTGGAGAAGGAGGGGATGCTACCGTCGGAGAGGTTGCGGCAGAAGCAGAGAGGGGAAGGGTGGAAGGCGTGGCCTTTTTGTTCAATAGTTTTGTTTGTTAGGATTAAGAGGCCATCGGAGGATACCGTCGCGATGCCGTCGAGGGTGAGGTTGGCTCCGGAGAATCCATTGATGGTGAAGTTTAATTCTTCGGTAGGAGAAGAAGCTACAAGCTTAAGGAGAAGGAGAAGATGAAGAAGAAAGAGGAAGGATGGAAACTTTAGTAACATGGATATGTGTATAGCTAAAATAGTTATGCAAACCTTCAAGTATAATCTCAAAGAAGCAATATATGTGTAGAAGTTAATGTGTATACTTATAGCACAGTTAAATACCTACGGCCTATTTGCAACAACCACACACCTTTCATATCGCTTACGGTAAATTTCTCTTTCTAACAGTAATAACAACAATAATTTTTGGATGGCCAAAAATAATTTCATTTTCTATGGCATATACAGATAGACCGAACTTCTGTGGTACGTAGGCTTAAACAGCTTATAAATTCTTGGAAGGACCTTTTATGATTGTGACTTTTTTTTTTTCCTTCTTATGAGGCCGTGGTTGTCTCACCCCTGTAATCTAATTCATATCTGTAATGAATGAAGCAGGTAGCGTGCTACCTATTCTAAAAAAAAAACAATAACTTTAATAAAAAATTTGATAAAATAAAAAGAAAAGTTTAGTTTCCTCTAATTGATTGTTTCTTAAAAAAATTATCTACATAAAAATGTTTTGTTTTTGTTTATAAACTATTTTCTAAGTTGCAGTGCACTGTTTTCCTCGAATCTAGCAGCTTTCACAATGTGGGTTCATTTTTATGCCCCAAAATATTTAGTTGACCCTGGGTCATGAGGACAGTGACAAGTTAATTGTTGACCAAAAACTGAAATTAGTGACGAGAAAACTAATAATTAAAACAACAAATTGCCGTAAAAATGGGGGCGTTGAAGAAGTCTTTTGCCTAGTTTGCAAAGAAACTCAATTGGTCTACACGTAAACACATCAACCCTTTAGAATGTGATTGCTCCCTACATTATTAATATCTTTGTTATCTTCCAAATTATATAATACCTGCTTCAAAGTACTCTTATTTAGTCAATACGAGACTAATAGTTTTAGCAGTTTAATATAGAGCAAAGTAACGGACCATCCCTATAGCAAGTGGCGAAGGGCTTGATGGTTGGTATCCGAGACCCAAGTTCAAATCCGAGCATTTCTAGCTAAGTTTATTTCTAAATGAAATATACGAAATAGGTAATCTCTCAAAATATATATTATATATATATATATATATATATATATATATATATAGAGAGAGAGAGAGAGAGAGAGAGAGAGAGAGCAAAGTATATGGAGAGAAAAAATTCTCACCTTAAAGACTGATGTTGTTTCAAAAATAGTTATTTATATGCAACAGGCTTAACATTAGCTAATTAAACATGCTAAATATACAGAGCTTTAGAAACGTACGTAACAATGATAGGTGTAGATGTAAAGGCATATATGTGGCTTGTTAATCCCTTCCAATATTGAAAGCTGAATTTTAGAGTGAAAGAGATAAGTGGTAGACGTGCTTCGAAATTGATAATTGACTTCAGTTTTGATTAGGGCGGAACTTACAACCATTTTCTCTATTTGGTTAGAGCGGAATAAGAAAATTTTTCAGCAAAAAAAGCGCAACTTGAGCTCTCTCTTGACGCAATCCTGCAAATTTAGACACATGTGAAAGACCTACGTACTGTGTTCCACAGTAACTAATTTTTTTCCCGGGTTCGACTTGAGGTCTCATTGTCTCGGTATGTTGTTTAGTTCAATTTCTTTATAAATGGAGCGGTAGTATGCTACCTTCTCTCTCTCTCTCAAAAAAAAAAAAAACTAACGGGGCTAGAATACTATTAATAGTAGTAAGATAGTATTTACCATTAACTTTTTAAACCTTGATGTCTATAGTTGTAGGCTTAGATGGTGATATATATATATATATCAAAGAACTAAAATGTTGATAGTAAATATTTTCTATCTACTATTAGTAGAACGGTAGCTTAATTCAACAAAAATAACATCTGAGCATTTGTTATTATCTTTCCAAAAAATTTTAAAAAAATTCTACTCCAATTTGACTTGGTTCAGATCCTAGTTAGTTAATTCGCGAATTATTTGCAAATTATTGAAAATCCAAATTAAACGGTCTGTTTATGAATTTTTCTCATTCGCGAATTTTTTGCCAGCCGAATAATTTGCGAATAATTCCTGAATTATTCCCGAATTATTAAAAATATAAATAAAAAACTTATAATTTTTATTTTTAAATATAAATTATCTTATATTTTATATTTTATACCGAATCCGTTTTTAAGCTGAATTTTTCGACTAATTTAAAAATTAGAAAATAAATTTTATATGTATTATATACATTCTAAATTTTTATCAAATCAATTAACTAACTATGGTTGAGATAATATAGAGGATACATCCAGAACAAGCCCGGTCTAAGATGATCCCGCGAGACCGGATCGAGTTTACTAAGAATTAACGAATAGGCTCAGTCAAGCTAAGTCAAATTAAAAAATTAAAAAACTCGACTCTATCATTTTTTTTTATTTTTGAAACCTGGTTAGGGCTAATGGATTCAGATTGAGAATGAAAGACTCAATTAATCGAGGTCAATTCATTGTTAGAATTTTTTATTATGTGATTGATAATGAACGATTTTATTAATTCCACCAATCAATAATCATCGGTTTTATTTCAGCTCCATTGTTTCTTTTTTTCTGGAAGAGTTGGAATTCTAACCTCGTGTCAGGACTTATAGGCCAAGAGCAGTCTCAGTCAGTTAGTTTTTTTTTTTTTTCTTTTTTTTTTTTTAAGAGAGAGAGATAGATAGCATACTATTCGTTTCGTTTATTTCATTTAGAAATAAATTTGGTTAGAAATATGAATCAACTAGGATTCGAACTAAAATCTTAGATATTAATCATCAAGTTCTTTGCCACTTGCTCTCGGACAGTCGGTCTCATTCACTAAAAATTTATAATACATGTAGGGTGTACTCAATGTGTACGAGTTTACTTTTTTTTTTTTTTTGAGAGATAGCAGACACGCTACTCTCTTCGTTTATTTCTTTTAAAAAATAAACTTAGCTAGAAATGTGAATGAACTAGGATTTGAACTCGGATCTCGGATACCAACCACCAAACTCTTTGCCACTTACTCTAGGGACGGTCGGTTGTGTACGAGTTTACTTGTTGGAAACTAGTGGGAATATGTTCTTATTTATTAATAGGGTTTTGGTACACGACCAATTGCAAGTTGATTCACAATCCACGTGTTTTGACCATGATTAGTGTTTGACCCCATCCACCATTACAAAGGTTTAATAAGAAATATAGCAAATTTTAGATTAGATAAAAGATGTCAAGAAAAAGAAAAGATATCAATCTATAGAAACATTAGCATGTAATGAGATTACTAAATCTAATTCTCTATCCTATCATCAACTACTACCACATATATATTTATTAGGCAAGCGAATAACTGTTCTTAATTTTTATTCACAATTTTTAGGACTTGTTTGATTTACATATTTTAAATTCTGAAATTAAATGTGCTTTCTGCTTCTCTGGTTTGGCTGATTACATGTGCTTTCTCTATCTCTCTCGTAGATGATTAGTTGTTGATCTCATCCCCTCTCATCTGAGCTCTTGAGCTATTGTGTTTTGTTTTTGTACACTTTTCGCCGCCCCTTTGTAATCTCTCTTGAAATAGGGTATACCCCTGTTTAATCAAAAAAAAAATTCTAAAATTGAAATTATAAGATTTATTAATTTCGATAGTGTTTTCTATTTTACGGGAATTATATTCTAGATTTTCATTTCATTATAAAGTAAACCCACTTAAAACTTTTTCTTTAAGAATATTTTATTTTTCTTCTTTTTTTTTTCCAGAGAAAGATAGCATGCTACCTGTTTTGTAATTATTTTATTTAGAAATGAATTTAGCTGGAAATATGAATCAAATATAATTAGAACTTAGATCTCGGATACTAACCACCAAATTCTTTATCACTTGCGTCAGGGACAGTCGATAAATATTTTTTTTTTGTATTTTACATTGAGAGATGCATTCTTCATCCTTATAACCCATCCATCAATTGCTACCGACTAAAATTCTAGATATAATAATAACAAAAATAATAAAAATAATAATCATAAAGGGGAATCGGAATATATAGCGATGCATGACCCTTTCGAACATTATAAATAATAATAAAACGACTGAAAAATATATATAGTCATTCCATTAGAATTGTTGTAAAATTACAATTCAAAGTGGATTTTTTTTTTTTTTAGGAAAAGATAGCTCGCTATCCGCTTTATTCATTGAAAAAGTAAATTAAGCTACATGAGTGAGGCAACATGGCATGGGGCGGAAAATAAAAAAAATAAAGAAGAAGAAGAAGAAGAAGAATGAGGATTCTACTGGATTCAAAATGGATTTTAAACCAATTCTTATTCATAAAATGAAGCTCTCTCTTTCCGATCCATAGATGGCTAATATTCATTCATCTTCCTCCGGAGAGAGTAGATGCACTCGGCACGGAAGATGGATAGGAGATGACATAATCGTCAAAACCTTCCTTGTGAAGCAATGATAGTTTGGCGAAGCCGAGAGAAACCGGCGACGGCTCCGGGAGGGGAATACGGCCCTCCAAGTACTGCACGACCAGCCGCATGCTCGGCCGCGCCGCTGCGTGCGGGTGCAAGCACATCAGCCCCAGCTTCAGCACCATCTCCGCCTCTTCCCTTGTGTACTCTCCTTCCAATCCGGCATCCACCGTATCAAGAATCGAACCCTTCCGCCAGTTCTCAGTCACCCAATCCACCAACAAGAATTGCTCCCCTTGCCAACCCACCGTCGGTTGCTCCACCGGCCTCCGCCCGCTAGCAACCTGTTGGATATGAAATATTAAAAACGCACAACACAATATTCGTTCTCTAACTAACAGTTTATATAATATTGATTGAGAAAAATACACCTCTAAGACGAAAACTCCGAAAGCGAACACGTCGGTGGCGGTGGTTGCCCTACCGGTCCTTGCAAGCTCTGGCGCGATGTAACCCGTCGTCCCCACCACATGGGTCGTCTGTGGATCAGTCCCATGATCGTACAGCCTCGCGAGACCGAAATCCCCTAGCCTGGCGTTCATCTCGCCGTCCAGCAGCACATTGCTCGCCTTGATGTCTCTGTGCACGACGACTTGCTCCCACTCTTCGTGAAGATAAAGGAGCCCCGCCGCGACCCCCTTCACGATCCGGAACCTCTGGGACCACCCGAGAGCAGGCTTATGAGTCCGGCCGTAGTGCAGGTACTTGTCGAGGCTACCGTTGGGGACGAAGTCGTAGACCAGGAGAAGCTCCCCTTTGCGGCGGCAGTAGCCGAGCAGCTGCACAATGTTGCGGTGGCGGAGGCGGCCGATGCTGGCGATCTCCGCCACGAACTCCCTCATACCCTGCCGCGACTCGTGGGAGACCCTCTTCACCGCCACCTCTGCCCGTGAAGTCGGCAACGTTCCTCTGTAGACCTTGCCAAAGCCACCGGCTCCTAACAGCTCCCTCTCTCTAAAGCCGTTGGTGGCTCGGAAGAGATCACGGTACGAGAACCGGTGGGGCCCAAACTCCACCTCCCAATCCTCGCGCAACTCCGCGTACTGGCTCCGCCACCGTGCTGCGGCGAACGCCACAAACGTCACCAGCAGCACGAACACTAAGGAACCCACAGCTAACCCCAAGCCCAGAGCCCTCGATCTATGGCCTTTGAGATTCGCACGAGGGATCGCGGGCAGCTTCGAGTAGTCGAGAGGCGGGGCCTGAGCCTGGCCTACGTTCATGGCGAAGCTCCATCCAAGGACGTATTGTGACGTCAGCAGGGGGTACGTCGTGGCGGAGAAACCCACGTGCACGGGCAAGTCTAACAGCACGGCGGAGAGGTTGACCGTGATAGACATCAACGGTTTAGCAGGCTTCATCGTCGGCGTTCCGATTGCGTTTATAGGGGCGAGCGTAACGTTCAACTTCGCATCTGGGCCGTCGTAGTCGATCCACACTTGCATGGCCTTGCCACTGATGAGGGTCAAGTTCCTGAACTCTCCGGTATCATCCGCATAGTACCCGGCGGTGTAAGCCCTGTATGACGGCAGCCCGTTGACGTCGATCCCGACGTGGTTGTCATTGATGTCTTGGAGCTCAAGGTTGAGTATCGTGTCGAGCTCGACGGCGACGATATGGTTGGCGGCATCGCTGCTGTTGCTCATGTTGAATAAGCCAAAGTACTGGGCAGATAAGGCATTTGAGAAGTCGGTCGTGGGGGTGATTACAAAGGTGATCCCGTGGCCGCCGATGCCGGCATTCTCGGTCGGGACGATGGCAAAGATGAAGGTGGTGGAGAAGGAGGGGATGCTACCGTCGGAGAGGTTGCGGCGGAAGCTGAGAGGAGAAGGATGGAAGGCGTGGCTTTTTTGGCTCTCTGCGGTGTTTGTCAGGATTAAGAGGCCGTCGGAGGATAGGGTCGCGATTCCGTCGAGGGTGAGGTTGGCTCCGGAGAATCCATTGAAGGTGAATTCTTCTTCAGCAGGAGAAGAAGCCACAAGCTTAAGAATGAGAAGGAGAAGAAGAGAGAAGCGGAAGTGGGGGAGCTTCAGTAGCATCGACAAACAGTTATGCAAACCTGAATCTAGTCTCAAAGAAGCAATATACGAGTAGATATGTTATTAATGTATATATATATAAACTCCTTTTTGCAACAACATACGACTTATCCTTATAATTTTTAATAACGTACAGCTTGATAAACTAAACAAATTTGAAATCTTTGCCACAAAGAAAATTGGGATTAATTCCTCCAATTTAGTTTTTCTTTAAAAAAAAAATTTATTTATTAAAAATGTTTAAGTTGACCCTGCGTCAATATATAGGACAGTGACAATATGCTGACCTAAAGGAAATGACAACAAAATTGAGTAGAATAAATTGCCGTAAAATACTTTTGCCTTGTGTGAAATGAACGCAATAAGTGGAGTGCACATATGAACACAATTCAACCCTTTAGAATATGATCGATTGCTCCCCTACATTAATTAATATACTTGTTTTTTTGAGAGAGATATGTAGCACGCTATTCGTTTCGTTTATTTTTTTTAAAAAAAAAACTTAGCTAGAAATATGAATCAAATAGGATTCGAACTCGTGTCTCGGATACCAACCACCAAGTCCTTTGCCACTTGTTTTAGGACGGTCCGTAATTAATATCATTGTTACTTTCGAAGTTGTACACTCTTTCAAAGTAATTGACTGCTATGTACATTCTACAAAAAAAAAAAAAAACACAATAAAGTTTAGAGTAGAAAACTCGAATAAGCCAAAAGCTTAAGCTATCATACATGAGGAAAATTCGTTATATAATATATATGTGGATGAGGATTAATCGTATTCCTAGTCGATACGGCACTAATATATATATAGTTTTTGCAGGTTAATGTAGAGCAAAGAACATGAGGAGAGAAAAATCTCTCCTTAAAAATCTATTGTCTTTTTCAAGAATAATCTATCGATGGAAAGGTCTGTAACTGTTCACCCCTTTCCTCGAAAGATTAGTTAGTTATCGATGATTAATTAGTGGCAAATAATTAAAATTATAAAATTTAATAATTATTATTAATGAATTTAATAGTTTTTAAATTTTTTTCGATAGTTAATTAATTCAAACGTTTACGAAAAGTTAATTTAGATGAAAAAAATTGGAGGAAATTTTGAAATGGCCTATGATTGAAGTAGTATGTGTACGTTAAAAATTATAAAACATGCTATTTATACAGCCTTCCCACTGTTAAATAATTCAAAATAATTATTATTATTTAAAAAATTAAGCTAATACAGAACGATATTTTTATATTCTTATATCTAATAAGTATGGATGAAATATTCCTACAATTATATAATGCAAAATAACTATTATTTTTCAAAAATTTAATAATAAAAAATAATATTTTTATATTTAATATTATCTCTCACCTAATGTCTATGATTTGAAACTATCCCTCCTGTCAAAATCTGGATTCAAGATTTTCTTTAATAAATTAAGAACATAAAATTAAATTAAATAATATTAAAAGTTTTACAGAACTCGAACTCAGGACTTTCTCCTCCAATATCATATTAAACAATGCGAAACAATAATTATTCTTCATAAGCTAATGGAGAACTATATTTATATATTTTTCTATATATTTAATATCCAAATATCACATGATATGAACAATGAAGAAATCCCACCCGCTGAAATTGCTGGTGCTCCAAGCGTTTTTATCGATCAGACCTTGATAATCTATGTTTTATTTTTGTTGTATATATATATTTTTGAAGTATCTAAACATCTCGTTATTAATATTTTTAAACCACATTAAAATTTTTACTGTGCTCTGTTTTATGATCCATTCGAACACGGACTTACAATTTGATTAATGATCACGATAACTATTTGGCATGCCATTTGGCGAAATTTTTTACTTATTCACGGCTAATTCTCTACTTAATTCGTACAGTCGAAAGATATCTTTCTTCGTACGAACCTCGCTCTATCCGATCCATACATGCATGGCTAGTATAGTAGTATTCATTCATCTTGCTCAGGAGAGAGTAGATGGACTCAGCACGGAAGATGGATAGGAGATGACATAATCGTCAAAACCTTCGCTGAGAGGTAATGATAGATTGGTGAAGTAGAGATAAGCCGGCGACAGCTCTGGGAGGGGCGCGCCGTGGCCCTCCAAGTACTGCACCGCCAGCCGCATGCTCGGCCGCGCCGACGGGTGCGGGTGCGAGCACATCAGCCCCAGCATCAGCGACATCTCCGCCTCCTCCCTCGCGTACTCTCCTTCCAATCCGGCATCCACCGTATCGAGAATCGAGCCCTTCTGCCAGTTCTCGACCACCCAATCCACCAACATGAATTGCTCCCCCTGCTGGGCGACCGTCGGTTGCCCCACCGGCCTCCGCCCGCAAACAACCTGTTGCATATAAAACATCAAATGGTACGCACTATGTTATTCGATCCCCATCGATAGAGGAATTAAAGTAGTTGATTGAGAAAGTCTTTCCAAAATTTCATTTGAAATTTTTTTAAAAAAAAAAATCTAGAATTCAGAGATGATCAATGTCGAACACATGAACGTTACTTTATATTTTAGTTCTAGCTAGCCAGCCAGCAGTGTAAGCTAGCTTCGTAGAGGAGGAGAAGAGAAAATTGTTTCGCACGACCTCTAAGACGAATGCTCCGAAGGCGAAGACGTCGGTAGCGGTGGTTGCCCTCCCCGTCCTGGCGAGCTCCGGCGCGAGATAGCCCATCGTCCCCACCACGTGGGTCGTCTGCGGATCGATCCCGTGATCGTACAGCCTCGCGAGACCGAAATCTCCCAGCTTGGCGTTCATCTCGCCGTCCAGCAGCACGTTGCTCGCCTTGATGTCTCGGTGCACAACGACTTGCTCCCACTCTTCGTGAAGATAGAGGAGCCCCGCCGCGACCCCCTTGACGATTCGGAACCTCTGGGACCACCCGAGAGCTGGCTTGTGATCCCGACCGCAGTGCAGGTACTTGTCGAGGCTACCGTTGGGGACGAAGTCGTAGACCAGGAGAAGCTCCCCCTTGCGGCGGCAGTAGCCGAGCAGCTGCACGATGTTGCGGTGGCGGAGGCGGCCGATGCTGACAATCTCCGCCACGAACTCCCGCATCCCCTGCCGGGACTCGTGGGAGACCCTCTTCACCGCCACCTCCGCTCCCGAATTCGGCAACGTTCCTCTGTAGACCCTCCCGAAGCCGCCGACTCCCAGCAGCTCCCTCTCCCTAAAGCCGTTGGTGGCTCGGAAGAGGTCTCTGTAAGAGAACCGGTGGGGCCCGAACTCCACCTCCCAATCCTCGTGTAGCTCGGCATACTTGCTCCTCCACCTCACCACCGCGAACGCAGCAACGGTCACCAGCAGCACGAAAACTAAAGAAACCACAGCCAACCAGCTGAGACCCAGATCCCTCGACCAGTGGCCTTTCAGATTCGTGCGGGGGATTGCGGGCAGCTTCGAGTAGTCGAGGGGCGGGGCCTGACCTACTTGCATGGAGAAACTCCATCCGATGACGTAGTGTGACGTCAGAAAGGGGCCCGTCGACGCCGAGAAGCCCACATGCACGGGCGGATCAAGCAGCACGGTGGAGAGGTTGACCGAGAACGATATCAACGGTTTTGTAGGCTTCGTCGTCGTCGGCTTTCCAGTTGCATTCACAGGAGATAGCGTAACGTTCAACTTCGACTCTACGCCATCGTAGTCTATCCACACTTGCATGGCGTTTCCACTGATGAGGGTCAAGTTCCTGAACTCTCCGGTATCGTCCGTGTAGTACCCGGCGGTGTGGGGTGCGTCAGACCGCAGCCCGTTGATGTCGATCCCGACGTGGTTGTTGTCGATGTCTTGGAACTCGGAGTTAAGTATTGTGTCGAGCTCGACGGCGACGATGTGGTTGTTGGCGCTGCCGTTGTTGCTCGCACTGAACAAGCCCAAGTACTGGGCTGCTACGGCATTGGAAAAATTTGTCGAGCGGGCGATTACAAAGGCAAGCCCGTCCCCGCCGACGTCGGCGTACTCAGAGACGAATGCGAAGGCGAATGTGGTGGAGAAGGAGGGGACAATATCGTCGGAGATGTTGCCGTGACTGTTGAGAGGGGAAGGATGAAAGGCGTGGCCTTTTTGGTCCTTTGTGTTGTTTGTTAGGATTAAGAGGCCGTCGGAGGATACCGTCGCGGAGCCGTCGAGGGTGAGGTTTGCTCGGGAGAATCCATTGAAGGTGAATTCTTCTTCGGTAGGAGAAGAAGCTACAAGCATAAAGAGAAGGAGAAGAAGAAGAAGAAGGAAGAGGAAGGATGGAAACTTTTCTACCATGGATGGTTAACTAGTGTAGTTAGACAAACCATGTAGGAATCTTAAAAAAGTAATTCAGTAAGTTCATGTATTTATAGTACAATTAAACACGTACCTATACGGGTGTCTTTCTACGAGGGTGTTTGGCTTGATTTTGGAAAAGTAATTTTAGATTTAAAAGTAATTTTCGATCTATTATTCAGAACTTACTTTTCAATCAAAATCTATTATTCAGAACTTACTTTTCAAACTTAAGGCCAAACTAGCCCTTAATCCAACAACGTACGACTCACGTCGTTGCTTTTGTTTTTGTTCCTATTTTTAACAATAATAATTTTCAACGAAATTTTTTTGCAAAATAAAAAAATTATAAACTTTTCCTGTAAAGAAAAGCTAGGATTTTTCCATTTGATGTTACTGTAAAAAAATATTTATTAAAAATGTTTAAATATATGTATATGTTTTCATAAGCTATATGGTAGTATTATTTTTCTTCTCTTTTCACTGAAAAAAATTAAAATGTATTAGGTATATTGTTGATGTGGCGTCCAACGAGTATTAGAGTATGATTGGTCACGAGGACAGTGACAATTTGGCGACCAAACTTAAAACGAGCACAAAATTGAGTACAACAAATTAATTGCCTTAGAACGAGGGCATTAAAGATATTCTTTTGCCTGTTTGTTAGAACTATTCGGAATACACATACACGGTCAAATTAATTGCCTTAGAATGAGGGCATTAAAGATACCGACCGTTTCTGGTGCAAGTGGCTATCGAATCAAGTGATTCAGCTGATGAGAATTTGGATCAGTCCAGTTCAAAAATTATATAACATATATTTTTTAATTTTGCCGGATTAGCCGAGTTTAGAGACAGAACAGTACTTTTCGATTCAGCTGAAAAGTTGAATTATACTTATATATTGTTTAAAACTAAAAAATGTTTAAAAAGAGGATGTGCCGCTATGGCGTATAATTTAAAAAAAAAAAAAATTTAAGCTAAAAACTATTCTTAGTATAAACAGTAAATATAGAAAAAAAAAAAAAAAGAATTATAAATAAACTACCCCTAAAAAACAAAAAATAAATAAATAAAAAAAACTTGCCTTCTTATTTATAAAAAAAAAAAAAAAAAATGCCAGGCATTTTCACTTATTTATAACTCTGTCTATTTATTTAGTTATTCTCCACTATCAGTCACGTCTCTAATTTTGTAGATTACTTTCGACGGATCGATCACGTCTCTAATTTTGTAGATTATTTTCGAGCGGATCGATTATTTTTGGTCGATCTCAACTATATTGATTTTAATTTTTTTTCGATTTTAAGTACATTCTTCTTAAGAAAAAAAAAAAAAGAAGAAGAAGGAAAGAGTACATTCTACTTAACTCCTGATACAACAACACATGTCATCTTTTTGTGGTATATCGTGATTCACACGCGGTACGATTTTTTTTTGGTGCCAACATGTGCAGGACCAACGCATGTTATATCATGTGCATGACCATCTCCTGGGAGCTCATCATCATCAGGAGGCATTAGGGATGCAGGGCCGGCAAATCGGACCAACGGGCCGACAAAAGTAAGAGAATAATCGATCCATGCACTTTGGTTCGCTAGGATGGCTCTTATTTCAGCTTGTCTATGCTAAACATATATACTATGACCGACGGTCTCTAGTATTCTAGTATAAAGACCGACCGTTCCTAGAGCAAGTAACAAAGGATTTGGTGGTTGATATTCGAGAGCTAAGTTCGAATCCTAGTTGATTCATATTTCTAGCTAAGTTTATTTTTAAATGAAATAAACGAAACGAGTAACGTGATACCTATTTCTAAAAAAAAAAGAAAAAAAAAGAAAAAAGTATTCTAGTATAAATGACAAAAAATTTAATGATTAGTATCTGAAGATCCAAATTCAAAGTTTAGTTGATTTACATCTTCAATTAAGTTTATTTGTAAATAAAATAAACGAATTGAATAACATGTTATCTATTTCTCTCTCTCTCTCTCTCTCTCAAAAAAAAAAAAAAAAAAAAAAATACTAGAACAGATACCATCTGGTTCGTAACTAGTTTTCCCAAGTTTGCTTCTTTTAACTCGTCTTCGTTCAACTCTTATATAACTTATTTTTTATTTAATTTTAGAAATATGTTGAGGAACCTTTTTTTAAAAAAAAAATGGCGCTAACATAGCTCTCTCACAACTTTAAATTTATTTTTTACTTTTTGATTTATTATCTTCATAATTTTAAATTATTTTAGATTTTTTTTTTATTAAATTAAAAAATTATATTAAAGTTAATAGCTCGGTAGACTAATACTCATCAATTCTCACAATTATATTTACTAAAAATTAAAAAATTAAATCATCCACTGAATTACTATTAGATTTAATAAATTTTAAAATTATTTGAGTGAAATAATATAAATAAAACAATTAAAAGTTGAATAAATATAAATAAAAAAGGATAAATTTTTTTACACTAATTATTTAGTCAATATATTTTATCATCAAAAATTTGACTAAGTATATTTTATTTATTTACTAAAATTTGAATTTGTAAGTATTTTGTCTTAATCGAGTACTAGTTTTGTCCTTCGCAATAGAGGAGAAGTTTTTTAGGTATTAGTTTAAGCTTTTAGAGTCGACCATGTTACTTTAATGGGTGGGTGAATATTTTACCCTAAGAAAAGTGGGAGAAAGAGATCTTTCAATGTATCACTCATGATACCGGGCCGGGCTCGCCAAAATGGGTTCTACAAATACTGCTCCTGTACTGTGTTTTGATCTCGTTAAAATAGGTATATTTCTGTTTAATCAAAAAAAAAAAGAAAAAAGAAAAAAGAAAAGGGTTCTACAAATACCGTGCCGTATCTAGGCTCGACTCGTAATCGATCGTGCTAGGCCGGACGGCCCTGTTTTACATTTCTAGAAGCACGACATCTATGCAGTGGCGACGAAGGAGGAGGAGAGCAAGCAGAAAGAGACGAAGAAGTACGAGAAAAAAAAAAGAAAAAAAAATAATTTAATCAATTTACTAAAATTTTGAAATAATACGTAAAATCTACAAAAATAATTTATTTATATAAAAACATAAAACTAATAATTTTTTATGCATGCAAATTGACTTTACTAGTATTATTATTGTTATTATTATTATTATTATTTGTTCTTACATATATGGCTATTGTTCATCTTCCTCCGGAGAGAATAGATGTACTTGGCACCGAAGATGGATATGAGATAACATAATCATCAAAGCAGTCGTCGTGAGGTAATGGAAGATTGGTGAAAGAGAGGTAAGCCGGCGACAGCTCCGGCTGCGGCGCACGACCCTCCAAGTACTGCACCACCAGCCGCATGCTCGGCCGCGCCGACGGGTGCGGGTGCGAGCACATCAGCCCCAGCTTCAGCACCATCTCCGCCTCCTCCCTCGCGTACTCTCCTCCCAATCCGGCATCCACCGTATCGAGAATTGAACCCTTCCGCCAGTTCTCGACCACCCAATCCACCAAGAGGAATTGCTCCCCTTGCGAGCCGCCGGTCCATTGCTCCACCGGCCTCCGCCCGCAAGCAACCTGTTGGATGTAAACAAATTATCGAAACGTACATGCGCACCATATTCGATCAGGTTAATAGAGGAAACTGGTTGTTGGGCATGCGATTAAAGTTCAAGCCTCTTCAAAGTCTCCTTTATGAAAAAAAAATAATCCCGAATTCAGACGCGATGAGTGCTGAATATACATACGGACACTACTGTACGTAATTCTAGCTAGCTAGCTGGCGGTCTTAGTTTTAAGTCGATCATAAAGGAGGAGAAGAGAAAATTGTTTCGCACGACCTCTAAGAGGAAAACTCCGAAAGCGAACATGTCGGTGGCGGTGGTTGCCCTCCCCGTCCTTGAGAGCTCTGGCGCGAGATAACCCATCGTCCCCACCACATGGGTCGTCTGCAGATCGGAGCCGTGATCGTACAGCCTAGCGAGGCCAAAATCCCCCAGCTTGGCGTTCATCTCGCCGTCCAGCAGCACATTGCTCGCCTTGATGTCTCGGTGCACAACTACTTGCTCCCACTCTTCGTGAAGATAAAGGAGCCCCGTAGCAACCCCCTTCACGATTTGGAACCTTTGCGACCAACCGAGAACTGGCTTATGAGCCCGGTCGTCGTGCAAATACTTGTCGAGGCTACCGTTGGGGACGAAGTCGTAGACCAGGAGAAGCTCCGCCTTGCGGCGGCAGTAGCCAAGCAGCTGCACGATGTTGCGGTGGCGGAGGCGGCCGATGCTGACAATCTCCGCCACGAACTCCCGCATCCCCTGCCGCGACTCGTGGGAGACCCTCTTCACCGCCACCTCCGCTCCCGAATTCGGCAACGTTCCTTTGTAGACCCTCCCGAAGCCGCCGGCTCCCAGCAGCTGCCTCTCGCCGAACCCGTTGGTGGCCCGGAAGAGGTCTCTGTAGGAGAACCGGTGGGGCCTGAACTCCACCTCCCAATCCTCGTGAAGCTCCGCGTACTTGCTCCGCCACCTTACGACCGAGAATGCGGCAACAGTCACCAGCAGCACTAGTAATAGAGAAGCTACAGCTAACCACAAGCCCAGAGCCCTCGACCCGTGGCGTTTGAGATTCGTGCGAGGGATCGCTGGCAGCTTCGAGTAGTCGAGGGGCGGTGCCTGAGCCTGACCTACGTGCATGGCAAAGCTCCATCCGATGACGTAGTGTGACGTCAACACGGAGCCCGTCGACGAGGAGAAGCCCACGTGCACAGGCAAGTCTAACAGCACGGAGGAGAGGTTGACCGGAAACGATAGCAGCGGTTTAGTAGGTTTCGTCGTTGACCTTCCAATTGCATTCACAGGAGAGAGCGTAACGTTCAGCTTCAAATCTACGCCGTCGTAGTCGACCCACACTTGCATGGCTTTGCCACTGATGAGGGTCAAGTTCCTGAACTCTCCGGTATCGTCCGTGTAGTACCCGGCGGTGTGGGCCGTGTAGGACCGCAGCCCGTTGATGTCGATCCCGACATGGTTGTCGTCGATGTCATGGAACTCGGAGTTAAGTATCGTGTCGAGCTCAACGGCAACGATGTGGTTGGTGGCCTTGCTGTTGCTGCTCATGTTGAACAAGCCCAAGTACTCGGACGGTAGGGCTCCGGAGAAGTTTGTCGAGGGGGTGATTACAAAGGCGATCCCGTGGCCGCTGAGGTCAGCCAACTCGGATACGATGGCGAAGGCGAAGGTGGTGGAGAAGGAGGGGGTGCTACCGTCGGACGGGTTGCGGGGGAAACGGAGAGGATAAGGGTGAAAGGCGTGGCCTTTTTGTTGTCTTGTGTTGTTTGTTAGGATTAAGAGGCCGTCGGAGGATACGGTGGCCAAGCCGTCGAGGGTGAGGTTGGCTCCGGAGAATCCATTGAAGGTGAATTCTTCTTCGGTAGGAGAAGAAACTACAAGCTTACCGAGAAAGGAATGAAGAAGAAGAAGAAGAATAAAGAGGACGAATGGAAACTTTTGTAGCATGGATAAAGTTGCTATGCAAAACCTTGTCGCGGTAGTCTTAGAGAAACAATGTCTGATCATCGAGTAGAAGTTAATTAACGTATTTATAGCAGAGTAATAGATCTATGGCCTCTTTGCAACATTGACAAATCATCGTGGCTTCTAGATGTATTTATTTCTAACAATTTTTTTTTTTATAAAATATTTGATAATATACAAAAAAATTGTAAATTTTGCTACAAAGAAAAGCTAGGAATATTCCTCTTCAATTTAGTGTTTCTTCTGAAAAATATTAATAATTCAAATATTTAAGTATATCAGTTATTTGTATAAACTATTTTCTAGCTGTTCATATTTTACAACGCGAAATTTTTATTTTATTAAAATTTGAGCAATGCTCTTTTTTCCTTTTTTTTTTTTTTTTTTTTTTGAGAGATAGAGATAAATAGCACGCTACTCGTTTCAATTATTTCTTTAAAAAATAAACTTAACTGGAAATATGAATAAAATAGGATTCGAACTCAGGTCTCAGATATCAATCACCAAGCTCTTTGCCACTTGCTCTCGGATACCAGCGACTATCTAAGCAATGCTATATATATCTAAACTTAGATATATATATTTACTTCTTATCCAATCAATAAATAAAATTGAATTGCTAATCACATCTAGTGACGCGCACAAACACCTCACTCTATGAATTACTAGGATGTAAAATATATGTACATTTTATTGAGAGTGTATAATTAAGCAACATTTTACCTTTGAATTTTATGGCCTAATAAAAAATTCACTTTGACCCTTGGGTCACCAGGACAGTGACAACTTGTTGACCGAACTGAAAGGACAAGGAAATTGAGAAAATTTCTTCTGCCGTGTTTGCAAAGGAGCTCCATTGGACTATGCGAGTCCACGCATCAACCTTCTAGCTAATGTCTTTGTCACCGTCAACTACCTTCTCTAGAGTAATGCTGACATTTCCTATATTATATATTATTGATATATAGGCTACTATGCTATTAATAGCATCATTTGGCACACAAGTTTTTTAACCATTAGATTGAGAGATGTGCGGTTAGGATGATGTGGGCCCTCTAGGGTTAAGTGGGTCGTTGGTTGAATAGTATGATCTAATGGGTGAAAATCATCAAAGGGGTTGATCTAACGGTGGAAAATTTGGAAGCACGGAGACCTCCGTGCTATTGATAGCATAGCAGCCGGACTCTTGATATATGATCATTATTATAATATATATATATATTAATATTATAATTTATATTTATAAATAAAATATATAAATATATTATACAATAAATACGTAATATAATATATAATAGTATAAGTATATATTAATATTGTAAAATAAATTACTATATATTTATAAATAATATATATATATATATATAGAGTTGAGTTAGAATACAAATCGATAAGAAACACGCTTCATCCATTATTTCGATGGTGGAGCCTCCAAATCGACAATCAAGATCCGTTGAATATAATCTATGCCACTTGAAGTGTTTAGAAATCAAATTTTAAATTATTTCGATATCATTTATCTAATGAAATTTTTTAAATTTTATAAATTTTTAAATTTTAAAAATAATCGTTTCTAAAAACTTTGCCAAGGGAACTTGGGAGCAAGCCAAGGCCTGGTTTGGGCCCTCCAAGGTTCCACAGGGCCGGGCCGCAGGCGAAATTGTCCGCACGACATGGCCTATATTTAATATGCTACGAATGGTTCCGTACCAAGTCGACGGCCCAGTTGGGTTGGCCCAGCACGATTCCTGATGCAGGGCCGGGCTCACCTAATACGGATTCTACAGTACCGTGTCGTGCCTGAGTCATGTCAGGAATCGTGCCAGTTCGGACAACCATGTTTTATAGTCCTACTAGCAGCGATGTCTACCTGGTGGTGACGAAGGAGGAAGGAGAGCAAGTAGGGAGAAAAACGAACGAGAAAAAAGACCAATAAAAAAAAATTTAAATTAATAATTTTTTTATATGCGACATGATCTTATTATTATTTGTTCTTACATACATGGCTAATATTCATCTTCCTCCCGAGAGAGTAGATGCACTTGGGGCGGAAAATGGATAGGAGGAAACACAGTCATCAAAACCTACAGTGTAGGGTAACGATAGTTTGGTGAAGCAGAGAAAAGCCGGCGACAGGTCCGGAAGGGGCTCGTGGCCCTCCAAGTACTGCACGACCAGCCGCATGCTCGGCCGCGTCGACGGGTGCGGGTGCGAGCACATCAGCCCCAGCTTCAGCGCCATCTCCGCCTCCTCCGTCACATACTCTCTTCCCAATCCGGCATCCACCGTATCGAGAATCGAGCCCTCCTGCCAGTTCTCGACCACCCAATCCACCAATAGGAATTGCTCCCCCTGCAGGCCGGCGGTCGGTTCCTCCAACGGCCTCCGCCCGCAAGCAACCTGTTGGATATAAAATATTAAAACACGCAAAACTATATTCGATCCGTAACTAACAGTTTAAGATTGACAGAGAAAATTAGTTGTTTGACATGCCATCGAAGTTTTGAGTCTTTTCAAAATCTTTATTAATTACTCGTGAAAAAAAAAAATCTTGAATTCAAGTGTTGAATATACGAATATTATTTTAACTCTAGCTAGCTAGCAGCTCAAAAAACTTTTAGCAAATAGTAAAGTAGAAGAGATCAATATTGTTTCAGACGACGACCTCTAAGATGAAAACTCCAAAAGCGAACACGTCGGTGGCGGTGGTCGCCCGCCCACTCCTTACAAGCTCCGGCGCGAGATAACCTGTCGTCCCCACCACATGGGTGGTCTGCGGATCGGTGCCGTGATCGTACAGCCTCGCGAGACCGAAATCCCCAAGCTTGGCGTTCATATCGCCGTCCAGCAGCACATTGCTCGCCTTGATGTCTCTGTGCACGACGACTTGCTCCCACTCTTCGTGAAGATAGAGGAGCCCCTTCGCGACCCCTTTCACGATCCGGAGCCTTTGCGACCACCCGAGAGCAGGCTCGTGAGCCCGGCCGTAGTGCAGGTATTTGTCGAGGCTACCGTTGGGGACGAAGTCGTAGACCAAGAGAAGCTCCCCTCTGCGGCGGCAGTAGCCAAGCAGCTGCACGATGTTGCGGTGGCGGAGGCGGCCGATGCTGGCGATCTCCGCCACGAACTCCCTCATCCCCTGCCGCGACTCGTGGGATACCCTCTTCACCGCCACCTCCGCTCCAGAACTCGGCAACGTTCCTCTGTAGACCTTGCCGAAGCCGCCGGCTCCTAACAGCTCCCTCTCCCTAAAGCCGTTGGTGGCTCGGAAGAGGTCTCTGTACGAGAACCGGTGGGGCCCGAACTCCATCTCCCAATCCTCGCGAAGCTCCGCGTACTTGCTCCGCCACCGCGCCGCCGCGAACGCCACAAACACCGCCAGCAGCACTGAAACTAAAGAAGCCACGGCCAACCAGAGACCCAGAGCCCTCGATCTTTGGCCTTTGAGATTCGCGCGGGGGATCGCGGGCAGCTTCGAGTAGTCGAGGGTCGGGGCCTGAGCCTGGCCTACGTTCATGGCGAAGCTCCATCCGAGGACGTATTGTGACGTCGGCATGGGGTGCGTCGCCGAGGAGAAGCCGACGTGCACGGGCAAGTCTGACAGCACGGCGGAGAGGTTGACCGTTAACAATATCAACGGTTTGGCAGGTTTCGTCGTCGGCGTTCCGATTGCGTTTATAGGGGAGAGCGTAACGTTCAACTTCGCATCTGCGCCGTCGTAGTCGACCCACACTTGCATGGCCTTGCCACTGATGAGGGTCAAGCTCCTGAACTCTCCGGTATCGTCCGCATAGTACCCGGCGGCGTGTGACTCTTCGGACCGCAGCCCGTTGACGTCGATCCCGACGTGGTTGTCGTTGATGTCTTGGAACTCAAGGTTGAGTATCGTGTCGAGCTCGACAGCAACAACATGGTTTGCAGCGTCGCCGTTGTTGCTCATGTTGAATAAGCCAAGGTACTGGCCAGCTAAGGCTTTGGAGAAGTCTATCGAGGGGGTGATTACAAAGGCGATCCCGTGGCCGCCGATGTCGGCGTCCTCGGTCGGGACGATGGCGAAGGCGAAGGTGGTGGAGAAGGAGGGGATGCTACCGTCGGAGAGGTTGCGGCGGAAGCGGAGAGGGGAAGGATGGAAGGCGTGGCTTTTGTGTTGCACTGAGGTGTTAGTCAAGATTAAGAGGCCGTCGGAGGATACCGTCGCGATGCCGTCGAGGGTGAGGTTGGCTCCGGAGAATCCATTGAATGTGAAGTGTTCTTCAGTCGTAGGAGAAGAGGCCACAAGCTTAAGAAGGAGAAGGAGAAGAAGATAGAAGTGGAAGGATGCAAATTTCAGAAGCATCGACAAACAGTTATGCAAACGTCGAGGTTGTCCCAAAGAAACAATAAGAGTAGCGGTTATCAATGTATCTATCTATAGCGCAGTTATATACATAAATATACCTAAATCCTTTTTGCACAACGTACTATACAACTTATCATATAGCTTATATTTCTATTTTTAACAATAATAATTTTTAATAACAATTTTATGAAATTAAAAAAATGAAATGTTTGTCGCAAAGAAAGTTAGGATTAACTCATCCAATTTAGTGTTTCTTTCAAAAAACTATTATTTATTGAAAATGTTTAAATATAATATAAGAATTTTATGCCCCCAAATAATTAAGTTGACTCTGCGTCTTTACGACGGTGACAATATGTTGACGAAGAAGATGAGACGACAACAAAGTCGAGTAGAACAAATTGCCGTAAAATAAGGGCGTTATAAAAAAATTGTTTTGCCTTGCACGTATACACATAATCGACCCTTTAGAATATGATTGCCCCCCACGTTAATTAATATCCACGTTACTTTCAAAGTACACAATTTCAAAGTAATTGACTTCTACGTACGTTCTACAAATAAAACACATGCAACAGAGTTTTGAGGAAAAAGACTCCAAACAATTCAAAAGCTTAAGCCATCCGAAGAAAAAAATCGTTATATATATATAAAATATATGTGAATGATTAATTATTAATCGTATGCTTAGTTGACACGGCACTAATAGTTTTAGTAAGTTATTAATGTAGAGCAAAGAACATGAGGAGAAAAAATTCGACCTTAAAAATCTATTGTTATTTCAAGAATAATCTATTTGCAATAGGCTTAACATCAGCTGAACATGTTAAATATACATAGCTCAACAGTGGTAGGAGTAGGTGGAAAGTTTTTTTTTTTTTTGAGAAATAAAAGAAGACGCTTATCCGTTTTCTTATTTCATTTAAATAAACTTAAATTTTAAATGCGAATCAAGTAGGATTCGAATTTGGGTCTCGAATATCAACCACCAAATCTTTTTGCCACTTGCGTCAGGAACGATCGATAGGAGTAGGTGGAAAGTTAAGTGTTGATCCCTTCCTTAAAAGCTTCTTGTTATTCAGCTCTTAGTCTACGGTGCTACATAGGGTTGGTGGTTAGTATCCTCTCTCTCTCTCTCTCTCTCTCTCTCTCTATATATATATAGAGGGAGTTAAATATAATATTAATTGTGCAAAATGTACATCTTAAGGTAAGATGCTTTGAATGCCATTAATGGTTGTTCATTAATGGTTGAGGGGGGGGGGGGGCTGTAGAATTCTAAATTATCATAGCATCACGTCGTCAATAACAAATTAATTATCTATTTTTAAGCCACATAAAAAATTTTACTGTGCTATATTTTTATGATCCGGTCAAAAAAGATCGACCTTACAATTTGATTAAATATGGTCACAATATCTATTTGACAGAAACTTTTTACTTCATGCATACAGTCCAAAGATATCTTAATTTCTTCCTATGAAGCTCTCTCCATCCGATCCATACATGGCTAATATTCATTCATCTTCCTCCGGAGAGAGTAGATGCACTCGGCACGGAAGATGGATAGGAGACAACATAATCAACAAAACCTTCCTTGTGAGGTAATGATAGACTGCAGAAGCAGAGATAAGCCGGCGACAGCTCTGGCAGCGGCACCCGGCCCTCCAAGTACTGCACCACCAGCCGCATGCTCGGCCGCGCCGCAGGGCGCGGGTGCGAGCACATCAGCCCCAGCTTCAGTGCCATCTCCGCCTCCTCCCTCGCGTACTCTCCTCCCAATCCGGCATCCACCGTGTCGAGAATCGAACCCTCCCGCCAATTCTCGATCACCCAATCCACCAAGAGGAGTTGTTCCCCCTGCGGGCCGACGGTCGATTGCTCCAACGGCCTCCGCCCGCAAGCAACCTGTTGGATGTAAAGTATCATAGTGTACCCACTATATTTGATCAGATTAATAGAGGAAACTGGATGTTTTTAACATGCGATTAAAGTTCAAGTACGCGATGAGTGTTGAATATAAATATGAACGTTATTCTTAGGAGGAGAAGAGAAAATTGTTTCGCACGACCTCTAAGAGAAAAACTCCGAAAGCGAACACGTCGGTGGCTGTGGTTGCCCTCCCCGTCCTTGCGAGCTCTGGAGCGAGATAACCCATCGTCCCCACCACGCGGGTCGTCTGCAGATCGGTGCCGTGATCGTACAGCCTTGCTAGACCGAAATCCCCCAGCTTGGCGTTCATCTCGCCGTCCAGCAGCACATTGCTCGCCTTGATGTCTCTGTGCACAACGACTTGCTCCCACTCGTCGTGAAGATAGAGGAGCCCCGTAGCAACCCCCTTCATGATTCGGAACCTCTGCGACCAAGCAAGAGCTGGCTTTCCAGCCCTGCAATTGTGCAGGTACTTGTCGAGGCTGCCGTTGGGGACGAAGTCGTAGATCAGGAGAAGCTCCCCCTTGCGGCGGCAGTAGCCGAGCAGCTGCACGATGTTGCGGTGGCGGAGGCGGCCGATGCTGACAATCTCCGCCACGAACTCCCGCATCCCCTGCCGCGACTCGTGGGAGACCCTCTTCACAGCCACCACCGCTCCAGAATTCGGCAACGTTCCCCTGTAGACCCTCCCGAACCCGCCTACTCCCAGCAGCTCCCTCTCGCTGAACCCGTTGGTGGCTCGGAAGAGGTCTCTGTACGAGAACCGGTGAGGCCCGAACTCCACCTCCCAATCCTCACAAAGCTCTGCATACTTGCTCCGCCACCGTGCCGCAGCGAACACGGCAACGGTCGCCAGCAGAACGAATAATAAAGAAGCCACAGCCAGCCACAAGCCCAGAGCCCTCAACCCTTGGCGTTTGAGATTCATGCGAGGGATCGCCGGCAGCTTCGAGTAGTCGAGGGGGGGTGCCTGACCTACGTTCATGGCGAAGCTCCATCCGACGACGTAGTGTGACGTCAGCAAGGAGCCCGTCGACGCAGAGAAGCCTAGGTGCACGGGCAGATCAAGCAGCACGGTGGAGAGGTTGACCGTGGAAGATATCAACGGTTTAGTAGGCTTCGTCGTCGGCGTTCCAATTGCGTTTATAGGGGAGAGCGTAACGTTCAGCTTCGAATCTACGCCGTCGTAGTCGACCCACACTTGCATGGCTTTGCCACTGATGAGGGTCAAGTTCCTGAACTCTCCGGTATCGTCCGCGTAGTACCCAGCGGTGTGGGCCGTGTAGGACCGCAGCCCGTTGATGTCGATCCCAACGTGGTTGTTGTCGATGTCTTGGAACTCGGGGCTGCGTATCGTGTCGAGCTCGATGGCAACGACATGGTTGGTTGCCTCGCCGTTGCTGCTCATGTTGAACAAGCCCAAGTACTCGGCCGGCAGGGCTTCGGAGAAGTTCGTCGAGGGGGTGATTACAAAGGCGAGCCCGTGACCGCCGAGTTCGGCATACTCGGATACGATGGCGAAGGCGAAGGTGGTAGAGAAGGAGGGGACGCTACCGTCGGACAGGTTGCGGTGGAAACGGAGAGGGGAAGGGTGGAAGGCGTGGCCTTTTTGTTGTTTTGTGTTGTTTGTTAGGATTAAAAGGCCGTCGGAGGATACCGTCGCGAGGCCGTCGATGGTGAGGTTGGCTCCGGAGAATCCATTGAAGGTGAATTCTTCTTCGGTAGTAGAAGAAACCACAGGCTTACCGAGAAGGAAATGAAGAAGAAGGAAGAGGAAGAACAACAACTTCAGTAGCATGGATGTATAAAACAGCTATGCAAAACTTTGTCAGTAGTCTCAGAGAAGTATGGTCTGAGAACAAGTTAATGTGTTTACAGCAAATTAAGTAATAGATCATCTATGGCCTTTTCACAATAGTGACAATCAATGATTGACTTATCAGGTAACTTCTTTTTTTTCTTTTATTTTTAACAATGATAATTTTTTTCATAAAATATTTGATAAGATAAAAAAATTGATTTTTTTTTTTTTTGTGAGAGATAGATAGCACGCTATTTACTTTATTTATTTCATTTATAAATAAATTTAACTAGAAATATAAATCAATTAGAATTCGAATTTGAAATCTCGGATATCAATCACCAAGTCTTTTACCACTTGATCTAGAAATCGTCTCTATGGTAAGTGACAAAGGGCTGGACGGTTGGTACACGAGATTCCAAATTCAAATCATAGTTGATTTACATTTTTAACTAAGTTTATTTCTAAATAAAATAAACGAAGCGAATAACATGTTACCTATTTACCTCAAAAAAATTTTTTGAAAGTTTTGCTATAAGGAAAAGTTAAGATTCCTCCCCAATTTAGTGTTTCTTATTATTATAAAAAGTTAATTATTAAAAATATTTAATATTGCATTCGTTTTTACATATAAAATAATTTCTAGCATTTGTCCTTTTTACAATATATATGTGATCCCTCTATAAACTATTTCCTAGCATTTGAGAAATATTATTCACACACCTAAAGTGTGATTCTTTTATAATCTATTTTCTATCATTTGAGAAATAATATTTATACACCTATAGTAAATATATATATCTTACATCTCATTTATTCAATAAATAGAACTAAAATACTAGTTATATTAAATAACTAATTAATGAAAGCAACCTGCTTATTGTATAACTAGGATGTAAAATATACACCTCGTTTCGGATGCACAAGTGATATTTATTTTTGAATTTTACATCAGGAGACTAATTAAAATGTTCCGTCAGCTCCAATAAGAAAAAATTGTGAAGGATTATTTGTGAAATATTTTCACAATCAAGATTGATTTCAATCCACTTTAAAAAATAAAATTATGATTGTATTTTATAATTTCAATTTGTTTATGCATATAATGCAATTTGTAATACTTAGTATAATTTAATTATTCAATAAAATAAATAATATAATATACTCTCTACCACACAAAAAAAAAAAAAAAAAAAAAAATTCAAATAATTTCTAAGACTCAACTTTTCTTACTTTTCTTTTATAGTATTAAAGCAAGCGGTCATAAATTTCTGTCTACCTCTAGGAACAGGGTTCTAACGGCAGATAATTTGTCCAAGCGTGGCTGACAGGGACCTTCGGTTTGTGCTCTTTGTCGCAGGGAGGAAGAAAAGCTGGAGCATCTACGTTTTGAATGCGTGTTCGCAGTGAACCTGTGGACTGTCTTGCTACACGGCATTCCGAACACTACGCACACCCTGCTAAACCTACCAGGGGATCTCCAGTGCAGATGGAATCGAGCTAGGATAACACTTTCAGGGCAGGCAAAAATCCTCTTTGATCTAGGCTTCTCGGCGACTTGTTGGGAACTTTGGAAAGAAAGAAACTCTAGAATTTTTTAAGATCGTGAAGCGAGGTGCGAGGATGTGGGTAACAAAATATTCTCATCTGTTAATTTCTGGTTATCTTCGCTGAGGGGATAGTGAGCAACGATGGTAATTTCGTGCTCTACTATCCTTGTCGGTTGTACTTTCTCAAATAGGGGACCCCCTGTTTAATCAAAAAAAATATATATATATTTTGAGCTTATTAAAAAATTTCGAGTTCAAACTTAAGAGTGAGTGTGGAATATAATTATTTAAAATATTATTTTTTAACAATTTAAATTTTTAAAAAATAACAATTATTTTATATAATTTAGCGTGAAGTTAGAAAAGAAACATATAAATTGGAGTCATGTCCCACTTTTAACATAATTTATCTTCTGTTATTAATTTAACTTCACATTACGAACCCACAGAAAGAGTCACAAAATTGAAAAAGAATTTCCATTTAATTCGAGTACATATGTATGAACACAGTGACATCTTGTTGACCAAAAGGAAATGGCAACGAAATTGGCAA
The DNA here is from genome assembly GCA_025177825.1 of Aechmea fasciata. Taxonomy (NCBI): domain Eukaryota; kingdom Viridiplantae; phylum Streptophyta; class Magnoliopsida; order Poales; family Bromeliaceae; genus Aechmea; species Aechmea fasciata. The sequence continues at coordinate 8,809,568 of CM045946.1, forward strand.
CAACAAATTGCGTCCAGATGTGGAAAATTGAAGAAATTCTTTTGGCTTGTTTGGGAAGCAATTCCATTGGAATATGATTGCTCCTAAGTTATTATCTCTGTTACTTACCGACTGTTTCTAAAGCAAGTGATAATGATATTTGATAATTGATACTTAAAATTTTAAGTTCGAATTCTAGTTGATTCAGCTAAGTTTATTTTTATTTGTATATAAAATAAACGAATATGTTTCTGAAAATTTAATTTTTTTTCTGAAAAAAATACACAAAAAGTTGTCAATCTCGTCTATACTTGTGTCAGCAAAAGTCTAAGATAAATAATATTTTCTAAAATTTTTTTGTCACGTAACACAAAATTCTACGATAAATAATATTTTTTCATAAAATTCTTTGTCATGTCATCATGTGTGGAGAGACCAATTCTTCGGAAGAAGATGGGGAGGAGCGGGGATGTAGGATTGCCAGGGTCGGACAAAAGGATCCGACGGGTTCTGGAGTAACAGGGGCGCATTGGGTGTATTTAAAGCCCCTAGCTAGCGGATCGGGCGGTCGCGATTACGGATCCACGCCGATAAGCCACCAAAGCAACTGAAGGCCCACATTCACATCGAACTGGGCCCAAAAGGCCTTTTTGCTGTTTATATTAACTTTTATAGCTCAGCCCACTATTTTCTGCCATTGACATTTTAGTACTATGTAAAAGAGAGTATAAAAAGTAGGGTGTAAAATTAAAAATATTTATGCTTTAAAAATAATAAAATTAAAATTTTTATAAAGTAATAGAAATTTTAATATAATTTTAAAATTTTATAAAAAATTTTATAATTTAAGAAATATCTTTTTTTTTTTTTTTTTTTTCTAGAAAGCCTGCCTAGGGAGTTGAGGTAAAAGCCCAGTTTGGGAATTGTGGACGGATGGCTCCCCAACTCTCCAAGATCTCCTAGGGCCGGTCCTCGGACCAAATTGTCGGCCCAGCACAGTCTAGCTTCATCACACACCGTGTCGTACCGAGCCGGTAAATTCCATTGAGTTGGTCCAGCATGACTTGTGATGCCAGGTTCTACAGTATCGTGCCGTATCTAGGCTCGGCTCGTAATCGTGGCAGGCCGGATGGCACGTTTTACTTTCCTAGAAGCATGTCGCCTATATGGTGGTGGCAAAAGAAGAGGGTGAGGAAGGAAAAAGGAGACGAGAAAAATAAAAATAATTTGGTTAGTTTATTAAAAATTTAGATTTAATCGGTAAAACCAATAAAACTAGTTTATTTATACAAAAATACAAAATTAATAATTCTTTGTACAAATTAAATTTTTTTTTTTTGAGAGAGATAGGTAGTATGCTACTCGTTTCGTTTATTTTATTTAGAAATAAACTTAGTTGGAAATATGAATCAATTAGAATTCAAACGTGGAATCTCGGATACCAACCATCAAAATTTTTGCCGCTTGCTCTATGAATGTTCAGCTACAAATTAGTTTTATTGTTACTATTATTATTATTAGTAATAATAAACTTAGCTAGAAAAATGAATCAACTTAGGATTCGAGCTCGGGTCTCGAATACTATCCACCGAGCCCTTTTTCATTTGTTCTAGGAACGGTTGATTTGTTACTATTATTATTATTATTGTTTGTTCTTACATACATGGCTAGTATTCATCTTCCTCCGAAGAGAGTAGATGTACTTGTCAATGAAGATGGATATGAGATAACATAATCATCAAAGCAGTCGTCGTGAGGTAATGAAACATTGTTGAAGTAGAGGTAAGCCAGGAACATCTCCGGCAGCGGTGCACAACCCTCCAAGTACTGCACCACCAGTCGCATGCTCGGCCGCGCCGCAGGGTGCGGGTGGGAGCACAGCAGCCCCAGCTTCAGCACCGTCTCTGCCTCCTCCCTCGCGTACTCTCCTCCCAATCCGGCATCCACCGTGTCGAGAATCGAACCCTTCCGCAAGTTCTTGACCACCCAATCCACCAGCAGGAATTGCTCCCCTTGCGATCCCGCCGTCGATTGCTCCAACGGCCTCCGCCCGCAAGCAACCTGTTGGATATGTAAAGTATCAAAGCGTACACACTATATTCGATCAGGTTAATAGAGGACACTGGATGTTTTTAACATGCGATTAAAGTTCAAGTACGCGATGAGTGTTGAATATATATATACGAAAGTTACTGTAAGTCGATATGCATGCATGCATAAAGAAAATTGTTTCGCACGACCTCTAAGAGGAAAACTCCAAAAGAGAACACGTCGGTGGCGGTGGTTGCCCTCCCCGTCCTGGCGAGCTCCGGTGCGAGATAACCCATCGTCCCCACCACATGGGTCGTCTGCGGATCGATCCCGTGATCGTACAGCCTTGCGAGGCCGAAATCTCCCAGCTTGGCGTTCATCTCGCCGTCCAGCAGCACGTTGCTCGCCTTGATGTCTCTGTGCACAACGACTTGCTCCCACTCTTCGTGAAGATAGAGGAGCCCCGCAGCGACCCCTTTTATGATCCGGAACCTTTGCGACCACCCGAGAGCAGGCTTATGAGCCCGTCCATAGCGCAGGTACTTGTCGAGGCTACCGTTGGGGACGAAGTCGTAGACGAGGAGAAGCTCCCCCTTGCGGCGGCAATAGCCGAGCAGCTGCACGATGTTGCGGTGGCGAAGGCGGCCGATGCTGACAATCTCCGCCACGAACTCCCGCATACCCTGCTGTGACTCGTGGGAGACCCTCTTCACGGCGACCTGCGCTCCAGAATTCGGCAACGTTCCTCTGTAGACCCTCCCGAAGCCGCCTGCTCCCAGCAGCTCCCTCTCGCCGAACCCGCTGGTGGCTCGGAAGAGGTCTCTGTATGAGAACCGGTGGGGTCCGAACTCCACCTCCCAATCCTCGCGTAGCTCGGCGTACTTGCTCCTCCACCTCACCACCGCGAACGCAGCAACGGTCACCAGCAGCACGAAAACTAAACAAGCCACAGCCAACCAGAGACCCGGAGCCCTCGACCTGCGGCTTTTCAGATTCGTGCGGGGGATCGTCGGCAGCTTCGAGTAGTCGAGGGGCGGGGCCTGACCTACTTGCATGGCAAAGCTCCATCCGATGACGTAGTGTGACGTCAGCACGGAGCCCGTCGATGCGGAGAAGCCCACGTGCACGGGCCAATCAAGCAGCACGGTGGAGAGGTCGATCGGGAATGATATCAACGGTTTTGTAGGCTTCGTCGTCGGCTTTCCAGTTGCATTCACAGGAGAGAGCGTAACGTTCAACTTCGACTCTGCACCATCGTAGTCGATCCACACTTGCATGGCGTTGCCACTGATGAGGGTCAAGTTCCTGAACTCTCTGGTATCGTCCGTGTAGTACCCGGCGGTGTGGGCTGCGTCAGACAGCAGCCCGTTGATGTCGATCCCGACGTGGTTCTCGTCGATGTCTTGGAACTCGGGGTTAAGTATCGTGTCAAGCTCGATGGCAACGATATGGTTGGTGGCGTTGCCGTTGTTGCTAGCATTGAATAAGCCCAAGTACTGCGCCGCTACTGCATCGGAAAAGTTTGCCGAGGGGGCGATTACAAAGGCAAGCCCGTCCCCGCCGACTTCGGCGCACTCAGAGATGATGGCGAAGGCGAATGTGGTGGAGAAAGAGGGGACACTATCGTCGGAGAGGTTGCTGCGAAAGTTGAGAGGGGAAGGATGAAAGGCGTGGCCTTTTTGGTCCTTTGTGTTGTTTGTTAGGATTAAGGGGCCACCGGAGCATAGTACCATCGCGGAGCCGTCGAGGGTGAGGTTGGCTCCGGAAAATCCATTAAAGGTGAATTTTTCTTCATTAGGAGAAGAAGCTACAAACTTAAGGAGAAGGAGAAGAAGAAGGAAGAGGAAGGGTGGAAACTTTTGTAGCATGGATAAAATAGCTATGCAAAACCTTGTCGCGGTAGTCGTAGAGAAACAATGTCCGAGCAGAAGCTAACGTGTTTATAGCAGAGTAATGGATCTATGGCCTCTTTGCAACATTCATATACATTGCTCAAGCAGCATTTATCTTTGAATTTTTTGCCCTACTTAATTCATTTGACCCTTGAGTCACGAGGACAGTGACAACTTGTTAACTGAATTGAAATGACAAAGAAATTGAGAAAAATTCCTCTGCCGTGTTTGTGAATCAAGGAGCTCCATGGACTATGCGAGTCCACGCTTCAACTTATCTTTGTCACTTTCAACTATCTTGTCTAGAGTAATTGTTTGTTAACCAGGTTCTTTAAAAGAAAAAAAGAAAATGAATGCAAGGAGTCTTGAATCTCACATTTCTTTGGGTTAAATACGAAATGTCTTATTAGGGTGACTCGCGCGTATTGAATGCTAAAAATCTTACAAATTTGATTGTGGGGAGATTAGCGAAACCTGCGTCCACAAAAGTCTACAATAAATAAATTTTTGTAAAACTTCTTTGTCATGCGACGGTAAGGAAGTAGTGACTAAGCAGAGACTTAGTCTCATTTTATGATGAATGAATTGAAAGGCTTTTGCGAGAACGTTGCATCACATCCAGAGAGGTTGGATTTGTAGAGGTCGAATCATCCGAAGAAGAAGAAGAAGATCGATCGGGGAGGAGTGGCGGTCAAAGTTGCCACAGCCCGGATCCGACAAAAGCTTCCGACAGGATCTGGGGGAACAGGGGCCCCTTTGGATGTATTTGAAGCCCTCGGCTAGCGGATCGGGTAGTCGGGATTACGGGTCCACTCCGATAAACCACAAAAGCAACCTGAGCTGAGATTAGGGGCGGCAATCTACCATTGCTCAGGCCTGTCGGCCGAAATGCAGTACTCAGATCGTTCATTCATTTAAGAACGAGCCGAACACGAAACGACATAAACGAGCCAACACGAGCTAGATAATAACTGCTGTGACTACCTGTTGATAAAATAATATATATATTTTATATTTATATAATTTATTTAATTTATATTTTTATATATAAATAAATAATTATATATAATATATATATTTTTTATTTAATTTTTAGCAAAATAAAAATATAAATATAAGCTTAATTATAAAAAGACTCATTTGTATATAAAATTTAAATTATTAGATCAAAGTCTAATGAATAAGATTTTATAAATTTATTTTTTTTAATATTTTTTTTTTTTTTTTTTTTTTTTTGTTGAGCGGGGTGCTCGTTTTTATTTTCGTTTTATTAAAGGAGGCCAGAACATGAACAGATTTTTAATTCAATCTTTTCGTAAATAGTGAAGTGTTCGGCTCGTTTACACCCCCAGCTGAGATGCATCAGAGCCCAACTTAAGGCCCACATTCACATCGAAACCCTTTCGCTGTTTTTATTAACTTCTACAGCTCAGTCTATTTGCAATTTACATTTTAGTACTACGTAAAGGAGAGTACAAGAAGCAGGGTGTAATATTTATTAAATAAGGACGTGCACACCCATCGTGACCAAGCCTCAGAGCAATCTCATCATCGGCTACTGCGATATGTCGGGTACATTGCATGGCCCTGACTAATAGTCTTATAAATTAAAATATATAACCTTATGAAGAGTGGGTATTTAAAGTTAACTAGAATCTTATTGCAGGATAAACAACATTTAATTCCTTATTAACTTTATGAAATTTTCTTGTAAAGAGCTCTATATATTTAGGATACTTATTTTTCCAAGGTGTATAAGACGTACACCCCGATTGAAACCCTTTTAAAATATTTACAGATGGATTAAGTACTTACATCTCATCTTTATGGACCATCTCCCGGGCCGGAGGGACCATCATCATCAGAATTTTGGTCCGGCAAATAGGACCAGCAGGCCAATAAAAATATGATATCTCGGCTTGTCTATGGTACGGTAACATACTACCAGAGTGTGATTCACACTTTTCTTGCGGCTAAGCCCTTCTAGTTGCTTCAATCTGATCTTTTTACTGATTTCATCTAGTTCGCATCTGCATTAATCCGGATCTTTCTAATAGGTTTCATCCAATTCTTATGTCATTGCGTTAAGTACGTGCCACATATACTAGCTAAACTTTGCAAGTATTAGAGAAGTGTCTTAAGAAAAACGATTCCGTATTGGATATGGTTTGTACGTACGCGATGCGAGAGGGAGTTTTCTATCCATTAATTTAAGCTTTCCGATTAGCTGATGAATATTTTACCCCAAGAAAGAGAGAGAGAGAGAGAGTAATTAAAGGGTACTAGAGAATCTCACTTACAAAATTAATTCTCAACTATATATATATCTATTCACAATTCCACTTATGTGTGATACATAGAAAGATCGATCATGGATTAAAGATCAAGTTTCCACATTTACATTTCCAACTCAGTGGCTTGTAGTTTGAGTAGGCATCATCTGCGCTGATAAGTGCTTTTGTGCGAAGCCCTTCTCCTCTCCTCCTCTCCTGTGGAGAGACAGGTACCTCTATTGCCTCACAATGGCCACATGCCAAGCACCTTGTTTCACATTTTGGGGGTGTTGACCCAATCAAAGCTCTCTCGCTTGTTCTTTCTACAATCTTCTGTTTTCAATCCAAATATGAAATCAATTATATATAAGAGAACAACTAATATTAGCACGTACAGATATATATATGTCGAAGAAACGTTGTGTATTATGTTCGGATTCATATTAACACTCTCCTAACACGAAATCTCGGACAAAATTGGATTAAAGAACTGAAAGAAGCCAGATGAAAAAATCAAGCAAAATCATGTTAATATATAAAGGAACCAACCAAATAGAAGCAAATTGAAATACGACAAATTAAGCTCTGATAACGTGATAAAATTAAGAGACAAACAATCTAAAAGCTTAAGCTGGTAGGAGGAAATTAAAACCGTTGTATATATAATACATACGCTAGCTAAGGATTCTTATTCGTAGCTGATGCGGAACTAATAGTTTCACCTTTTTAATGTAGAGCAAAGAACAAGGGAAAGAGAGCAAAATCTCACCTTAAAAACCTCTTGCTGTGTCAACCATGATTTATCTGCAACAGGCTTAACATTGGCTAAGCATGTAATATACGTAGAGCTCAAGAGAAGCAACAATGGTAAGAGTAGATGGAAAGGGATATAAATGCTTGCCCCTTCCATGAAAAATCTCAAACTTTTGGAGTGAAAGAGATAAAGATCGATAGTGTGTGCACTGTTCCCCAGGTGGATCTATTCCTGAGTTCTTTGTAGCTTCATATAGAGAGAGAGGGAGAGAGAGAGAGAGAGAGAGAGAGAGAGAGAAGAGGGTATATGGCAAAGTGTACAAGTGCAAATAGGTTTAAGAAGATGTCCGATGCTGAGCCCAGTAATTGAATGCATTAATGGCCGTGTACACAGTGCGAGACAGATAGCAAGTAAAGGACAACTACAGTTGTGGGGAGGGCTTTACAAGCAGGAGAGAAAGTGACCTTAAAATTTCAAAAACCTACAGAATTAGTAATTAAGATTATCTCTTTTACAGTTCGACGACCTCACACATGCTGCCAGAAATTTCAGTACTGATAGGCATGAGGCGATCTCTTATGATTTTAACTTTCTTCGCTTTCATTTCGTTTTAGTTCCTCTTAGGGCTCGCATTTTTCTTTTCTCTATTTTACGTTTTGTTTTGTCCTTTTTTAGGTCCTGGTTGTCTCACCGTTGTAGCTTAATTCATAATTTTAATGAATGAAGCGGATAGCTTGCTACCTTTTCTCAAAAAAAAAAAAGAAAAAAAGAAAAAGATTATCTCTTTTACTGTTTTTTTACCAAGATGGGTACAATGAGTAACACTGTATGAAAGTTAATCCTAACCTGTCCCACTTTTAGAAGATTCTGAGTTCAATTTCAATCACTATTTTTTAACAACATAAATCTTTTATCCATTTTCTCTTGCACACAGTATATAATTAACATGATCTAAAAGATCATGCACGTTTAGACTATTTTCTATCAGATCGTTTTGGTTAATGTTGAGCATGTTCTTAAATCTATTTTTTTGCCAAATTGATTTGGTTGATAAACGGAATAAACCCATAAGACCAAGATGTGATTTGTGAATCCACTAAACACCAAAGAGAGAGAGAGAGAGAGAGAGAGAGAGAGAGAGATGAAGCAGTAAAGGAGGACACGTGTACATGAAATGAAGCAGAAAAATAAGAGTGGTTTGGAGAGAGAGGGATAAAAGAAAGGGCCAAACAAAAGGGAGAGAGGAGAGGGTGAAACTGATACCCCAGAAGCAGGAAAGTGCTGAAACAAACAGCAAAGGAGGTGGGTCAGGTGTTGTGGGGGGTGGGGGGATTCTCTCCTCAGATGCAGACATGGGATCACAGCTGTTTTCTTTTCCTCTTCATTTTCTCTCCTGTAGCCATTATTGATCACTAGCAATATATGTACTGCAACTGACCGTCCCTAGAGCAAGTGACAAAGGATTTGGTTGTTGATATCCGAAATTCAAGTTCGAATTCTAGTTGATTCACATTTCTAGCTAAGTTTATTTCTAAACAAAATAAACGAACCCGGTAGCGTGCTATCTATTTCTCAAAAAAAAAGAAGAAGAAAAAAGTACTACAAGCTACCAATCGTTACCGGCGCAAATGATAAAAGGTTTGGTGGTTGATATCCGTGATTTCGAATTTGAATCTTAATTAATTCATATTTTTAGTTAAATTTATCTCTAAAAAAATAAACAAAACGGGCAGCATACTGTTTTTCTCTAAAAAAAAAAAAAATGTATCGATGAAATAATTGTTATTCTTTAAAAAAATAAAAAAAAAAAAAAAAAAAAAAATGTATCGATGAAATAATTGTTATTCTTTAAAAACTTAAATTTATAGAAAATGATTTCATATTTAAACATGTACATTTTAATGCCGAATACGACACACGTACATACCAGCCTACTTAATTAATGCCATGTGTACTCATTTTGGGTTTTAAACTAAGATATGTAAAACATCTTTTAATGGATATGTATGGATGGATGGATGGATGATGAGATTAATATATGGGTAATACCAATTGAATTAATGCACGTACGATTCAGGTTGCATGGTACGTGTGGTGCTGGTGCATTTAATAGTTTCACATGTGGGGGGTTGAGATAATTAAAAATCCACCAATCATGCATGCGCATGCTGGTTCTATACAAAAAATGAAAACAAAAATAACAGCTAAACGAGATATATAAAGAAAAAGTGTTCCACCTGAGCAAATCTCGGACCAGGACACATCGAATCCGAACCCGTGATCTTGAATTGTTGGACTCGAATCTGACGCGGTCTAAGATGATCGTGCTAGATCGGATCGAGTCGAATAAGAATGAATGCATAGACTCGGTCAAACTAAGTCAACTAATAAATTAAAAAACTCGAGCCTATCAACTAGTTTTCTTTTGCCAATTAATTACACCGGTAGTCTCCAACCTTTTCACCAATTTTCCCTTAACTCCTCAATCTTTTTTTTTTTTTTTCAATTCTCTAATCTTCTGATTTCATTACAATTAGGTCCCAACCGTTAAAAAAATCATTAATTTTAACGGAATCGCCACGTTAGCGCCTACGTGACAATCTTTTGCATATCAATTAGGTCCCTAAATTTTGCACATTTTTTATTTTAGTCCATAAAATAAAATTCAAAATTTTAAATTTAAATTCAAAAATAATATTAAAATTAAAATTTTAAACTAACGAGAAATTAGAATTTTGAACTTTGAATTTAAAATTGAATTAAAATTTTGAATTGAAATTCAAATTTTAAATTTAAATTTTTTATTGAATCTAAATTTTGAATTCAAACTTAAAATTTTGATTTTGATTTTTATATTTCAATTTATATTTAAAATGAAAGTTTTGAAACCAAAATTTAAATTTAAGATATGAATTTAAATTTAAAATCATATTCAAAATTTTGATTTTAAATTTGATTTCAATTCTATATTTGAATTTAAAATTTGAATTCAAATTCACATTTTGCATTTGAATATTAAATTAGAATTTAGAATTCCAAATGTGAATTCGAATTTAAAATTTAAAATTTAAAATTTAAAATTAAATACAAAATCGAAATTTGAATTCCAATTTAAATTTGAATTCAAAATCAAAATTTAAATCTTAAATTAAATTTTTTTAAAAATTTATAAATTTAATCGGTTAATTACACTATTGGTCCTCAACCTTTGCACTATTTTTCAATTTGGTCCCTAATCTTTTTTTTTTTTGCAATCCGCTGGCACAGCGCCACCGTGGCGCTGACGTGGAGCTGACGTGGTATTTTTCATTAATTTTAACGACTATTTAACGGTTGGAACTTAATTGAAATAAAATCAAAAGATTCGGAACTTGATTGAAAAAAAAAAGATTGAGGACCAAATTGAAAAATAGTGTAAAGGTTAGGAACCATTAGTGTAATTAACCCGCCAATTAATGGATTAAGGTTAAGAATGAAATATTTTATTCGGGTCAATTCTTTGTTAGATTTTATTGTACGAGCGAAAATGAAGGATTTTATACCACCAACTACTCATACTTATCCGTTGATTATTAATCCAAAAATAGTTTATTCCCAATTTATGAAATTTTTTTTTTTTTGACCAGATAATTATCGTTCGACTCATGTGAGACCTTTTATTTTATCGTTCGCACGTCCTTGAAATTCATGTTGCACACACACTAAGCGATGGAAGAGATGGGATACTGTAATGTTTGGTACCATGCTCATCAATTAATTTTTTTGAGAAAGAAATAGCACGTTACTTACTTCATTCATTAGAAATATGAAGGGTGAGACAACTAATGCCTCAGGGGTCAAGAAGAAAGAAAAAAAAAAAGATTTAAGAGGTCCGCCTTGCTGAGATAAGGAGGTCCCACTTCTACAACAACTGCTTAAACATGTGAGTTACGTGCGTAGGATTTGGTTGAATATTTCTAAAAATTAGCATCATATCTTGCCATCCAAAAACAATGTGAGTTATGTGCGTATAGCCCTCACCAATTTGTTAAGGTAATGAAAACGGTTTTCAACGTAAGATCATCAGATTCGTATTCATCCAATTTTGAGATCTGTTGCCATGTATCTGTTTTGTTTCTAATCTTTTTTTTCTAGAGTTTAAAATATATATTTTAAAAATTTTAGCATCAAAAAATATTTTGGAAAAATTAACATTTGACTATCTAATGAATCAATTCTATCCGGAAACAAAAAAATAAATAAATAAATAAATAAATTTACATAGGATGTACTATATATGCTTACAAAGGTATACTTAGATAAATAGCAAGTTTAAGATACAAAATGTCAAGCGAAAAAAAAAAAAAAAAAGTAGGCTATTATGCTATCAAAAGCATAGAAAATCTGATGCTTCTAATTTTTTAACTAAATAAAAAATTATATGATTAACCAAATTAAAAAATATACGATTGGGATGATTGCGGTCCCTCAGAGTTGAGTAGTACCCTTAAGATTGAGTGAACTCCATAGAATAACAGTATTAATCTAAAGATTAAAAATGATCAAATGGGTTGATTTAAGAGCCAAAAATTTAAAAGTACCAGATCATCTATTCTCCTTCATGGTAGCTAATGCAGTAGTATCTAATGGATGCAGTAGTATGTAATGCTCGCAGCAAAGCAAAAGCAAAATACAAAGGCCCTGGTTGATACTCAAGTCAATCCTAAAGTTGATTCACATTTATAACTAAGTTTATTTTTAAATGAAATAAACGAAGCGGATAACGTGTTATCTATTTCTCAAAAAAAAAGAAAAAAGAAAAAAAGTATGTAATGCATACAAATATACAATGCACCTCAGAAAATTGAAAGGATATTAGCGGTTTCGGATTCTAGAAGCTTCCTTTTTAACCCGCTCTGCAATGACTGGCGCGCATTTATTCGGAGGCGCATAACTATTCTCCGTGTTTATTCTCTCTACGCGTCGTCTCCTCTCTCGTCGCATCGACCCCCCTCCCCCAGTTGGAGAAAGCGTCCAAATTACTCCGATCCCCTCTTCCACCCCTCGATTCCATCTAGGGTTAGGGTTAGGGTTAGGATTAGGTTCAGGACTCCTCTTCTCTGTCTCTCTCTCTCCGCACCAGCACCTGCCCATGGCGTCGTCCGCGCAGCTCCGCCTCATGTCCGATCTCAAATCCATCCGCAACGAGCCCCCCGAGGTGCGTACGCTCGATCTAACCCGAGAATTTCGCGAATTCGATGCTTAATCGAACTGTTGTGCACTCTGTTCTCCTAATCGCCGCGAAATTTGGGCGTGGTTTCAGGGTTGCAGCGCGAGCCCCTTGTCGGATGAGAACTTGTTCGTGTGGAGCGCGACCATATTCGGCCCCGACGAAACCCCGTGGGAAGGTGCGATTTTTGTGGAGAATTCGATGCGGATTTGCTCTAATTTTTGATAAAAATGAGATTTTTCGGGGATTAATTTGTCGGTATTTTGGATTGGGGGAACGTAGGTGGTGTATTTGGTCTTCGGCTGACGTTTGGGGATAGTTACCCTGCGAAGCCTCCTCGTGTGCGCTTCACTTCCGATGTGTTCCACCCAAATGGTAAGATATGCGAATTAAATGAATTCGAAGGGATTTGGCATCTGGAATTATATTGTTTGAAGCTGAGTTTATGATCAGTAGAACCTGTTAATTATTTTTCGGTTCATTTAATCCTGCAGTTGATGGTACTCATGAATGAGCTTAGTGTAGTTTTAAATATTACAAATGAAATTGGGGTAAGGAGTTCAATATATGTGTTTTGAGTTCTCTCCTTTAGATTTTTCTGTTGTACCAAGTCGTGCAAAATGCTTAATTTTTTAATCCTGATATTACTGTATCATCCCAATGTGGTTTGTTTAATGGTTATTGGCTTATTGCAGACACTTAAGTTCATAAGGTGATGTTTCGAGGGTTGCTATTTACTGCTTGTTGAAATGCTAATATGCGGATGGAAAGATGAAATTGTTCCATATGATTGTTACTCTTAATTTTAACAATCTGCTCTGTATTTTTGCCTCTCTTGTTAAGTGAATTACTGTGAATGCAGCCTTATTTAACTTATGGTTCTCCAGTAGCGTTTTCAAGTGGTTGCATGATATTATCTGCCTTAAATAGGTAACACGAAACATGATTTTACTATTGCCATCGTTTTTTTTTTTTTGAGAGAGAAAGGTAGCATACTACCTGCTTCGTTTATTTCATTTAGAAATAAATTTAGCTGAAAATGTGAATCAACTAGGATTCGAACTTGGGAAATGGTCCGGTTATACCTTAATTTGAAATTTTTTTCCAAATTTATGTTGGGAGTTCAGAGTTTATGTGATTCCATACAGAGATTTAGAATTATAGATGTTGATGATCCTAACTGTTTTGTTTCGCAATCATTGTGAAAGAGCCTATGAAGTAGGTGGAGTCATAGTGATTAATGACTATGTGCTTGATAAAACAGTGGAAGTAGCTTAATTGTGATTGGATACATCAATAGATCCTCTTCCCCATTTATTGCTTCCATATTACCTAAATCACAATCAGCAATTGTGCATTTTCCACGTAAGATGGTTTCTGAATTTCTTGAATATTGTATTGTGAAGAACAACGTTCTCATGAAGCCAACAAGCACCTTATCAATTGTGTTTTATTGCGGTCCAAAATCTTAGTCATGGGTAATTGTCTGTTGTAAATTCGGTTTTCACATTGAAGCAAATGTTTTGCCCTGGTAGATTGTTTATCTGTGGTTGGTGATTACCACATTTAGCAAACTTGTCTTTTCAGTTTGTAAATTAATATTTTTCTTTTATTTTAATATTTTTATATATATGTCAGTTGATAGACATTATTTGAGTCTTTGTTCGACAACCAAAATTGAAAAGGCCTCCTTTGGTCAACCATAATTGTAAGGCCAGGAGAGTGATGCCATTCTGGTTAGCTATTCAGATTGTTAGAGGGATCATGTACGGCCATTTAGGAGGACTTGTATTAAGAATTTTCAATAAGTAATATGATTTAATTGTTATGTCCTGTAGATATATACTAAATATATATGTTTGGCAACAAATTGTTGCCTTGTGATATAAGTATTCACTGTGTCTTGCAACGGGATTTGCATACATTTTCTTCTTCTGGTTTCTTTTATTTTTTTTGCCCCATAGTATTATGCTAGCAGCTAGGTTTTTCTTCACTGCATGAGCAACATAATGTAAGCTTGCTCATGGTAAACCAATGGAATCTGCTGTTTTTTAAGTTACACTTCTGTTTAAACTTAATAAGTTGGGCATCCTACATTCATTATTAATTTACGGTTTTCTGGGGAAAAGAAAAATTCTTGACGGGCATCAAGACCTTGTAACTACACTTTCCATCTTATTTTGCAATCTTTACATACTTGATGAAAGGTGCAGAGTTGGGTCTGTTGCACTTTTTTATTCCCAATTTATGTCACCTTTATTTACTGTACGGTAGCATTATATTATTGTGCTATCCTGTTTCTGCGATCAAAGAACTGAATTTATCAACATAAGGAATTTCATGATGAGTGACCTAAAATTTCTACCATCTTAAAAGTTTTACTGAGAAACCAATCTGAAACTTTTGCAGTTTACACTGATGGCACACTTTGCATGGATATCATTCAGGATGCATGGTCGCCTTGCCACAATGTTTGTACAATATTAACATCAATCCAGGTTCGTCTCTTCGCTATCAGTTGCTAAATATTGTAAAGTGCTAAATGTTACTAAGTACCGAATTAAGCTCTGAATCTTTTTTAAAATTTCTTTTTTGTTGCTGTAGTCACTTCTTACTGACCCAAATCCTGCAAGCCCTGCAAACCCTGAGGCTGCTCACTTGTTCCAGCATGATCTTCAGGCTTATAACAAGTACACACATCAATTTTCAACTATACATTTTATTACCTTAAACAAACTAATAAGAAGAGATAGAGATTAAGTTAACAATAATTTTTCTATGCGCTTATTTGTTTTCTCGCAGGAGAGTGCGGCGAAGCGCACGTAGGTCTATTGAATCTGTGTAGCTTGTGGTTCTACATATCAATCCTCTTTCTAATGTCATTGGGCCTTTGTTGTTTCCATTGTAGTGTTGTACGTTGATTGAAGATATTTTTCGAGTAATAATCTGTTGCTGGTGTCTTCAGGTTACTGCTGGTTATCTGTTCGCTTCGAATTACAAATATGATAGATATCCTTTGTTGTATGAAAAGTGGTGCCATTGAGTTCAAATGAGTAGTTGTGAACCTTAATTTGCTGTATGAGGAAGTGATGTTAGTGTTGAAACTAAGTTTTGTTGTATTTTCAAGGTGCACATGGAATTGAATGAACTATCCAAAATATTAGACCTTTATGAAAATTTTGATTTTATTGGGTGACCTAAAATTAAAGACTAACTTATATAGGCTCTTAGGAGTTGAACAAAAATAATCAACCTATATATAGGCCTGAGGAATATATTTTTCAAATTGAGTGCCAAAAAAATTTTCATTTCTCTAAATACAATATTTGTAGAGCCTATTTATGTTCCATGTTCCACATATATGTTAATGTAAAATGTCCACAACTGTTTTGTGGTCACTCCTAACTTAATGAACATTCCTCTTGCATGTCACTTAATTTTATCTCATATTTCCAAATCTACTCCTCATTGCCATGCAACATTTTAAATTATTTTTGAATTAGGTGAGGATAATAATTTTTTTCTCTAACGTGTATAAGAATTAAAGTGAAGCATTTGTACGTAGTATAGTAATAGTAGTAGCTGGGATTGACTTATCACATTATTAAGGTTTAATTTTCTTTTCCAAAAATTTCAAGTCATCTCCCTTTCATAAATTTGGAATCCACCAATTAATATATCCACATGATTATTCTGATTTCATTGAAGTGTAGGAGCAGCGGGATTAAACAGTCACAATTAAAAAAATAATTTAATTATGGTGCGTTAATTTGATTAAGCTTATTCAGAAGATGCCCAGTAAATTTGCGAAACAACTGTTATTTCTCAAACCCCTTAAGTTGTCTAGGAGTAGTATTTTGTAATAATTTGTATTCATCGATCTCTCTCTCTCTCCCTCTCTCTCATGTTTCAAATTGAGACTTTGTTTTGCTAACACTAAAATACGAACCTGAATTAATAAAAAAAAATCAAATTACTTGGAGCCAAATTGGATTCAAACTTTGAAATTACTGCTCTAACACCTTGTTAATTAGTAATAACTAATTTAGTAAATGTAAGCTTCGATCGAGTAGTCGTAGCTCAATCTCTGATCGATCACCATGTTCAGATCCAATCCAGTACCAGTTCATATATTCGGGAAATTAAGTACGCTCCAATCAAGTAGCTGAGAATATTTTTAGGGAAAGAAATATTTAGTACTACAACAACTTAACAACTAATACAATGGAATTAAACACGCACGCTTAATTTGGACTCCAAAGCTTATTCATATCACAGCAACTTAAATGAGTCTTGCATCCAAACCACTGGTCGATCCTTGGTGCACGCTCACTTTTATTCCACATATATAAGATGCTGCGATAATTGCCGTAACTGAGTTTAACTCATGCGAAGAGCACTATAATAAACTAAATTATGAAGGCTCGATCGAGTACGTGAGTACCTCATAATTTAATTTGTTAGTGCGCTCTTTACTCGAGCATAACTCACAATGTCTTATGCAATCTGTAAAGCAATCTCTAAATCGTTGTAGGGCCGTTGTCCCTGGACGTTGCCCGGCGGGTTGTAGCTGCATATGATGAACGTAGCACCGTCGTTGCACGTGACGGTGGCGCAGCCGAGGCTCACCGACTTAGCCCACACCACCTGCGTGTAGTGGCCACAAACTTTCCCGGACGCGCACGTGTTGCTGCGGTAGTCGTAGTATTGCTTCTCCGCCACCCACGCAGCCACCGCGTCGGCGGCCGACCATTTTTTCCCCGAGCCCCAGAAGATGTTCTCACCGTAGGGCCCGCCCGAGTGGATGAGCTTGCAGTCGCCGCGCCTTTGATTGGCATAGTTTTGCGCGTACGCCGCCAGTTTGTTGTCCCAGCTCAAGGGGCCAACCCTGACGCTGGCCCGGGCGGCGTTGTGCGGTTTCAGGAAGTCCTGGGGCGAGTTCTGGGCGAACCCGGTTGCGAACATCGCCGCGGCGGAGGCGACAAGTAGAGCTAAAGAGTACGAAACTAAAGACATTGTGATAGATATGTCTCTATCTCTTTCTCTTCTCTTTGCAAGTGTTGTTTGGAGGAGTGCACGCGAGTAGGGTTTGGATTTGTACGTGAAGTTTAGTGTTAAAATAAGTGCAAATGGAATTAATTAATGCTTACATACTAATTAATTATTTAGTTGGTGATGACTTTTTTGCTTTGATATATATATTCTTAATCTTATCGTTGATCTAATCCCTGCGCGTACGTACATGCCTTGAATTAATTGATTGGTACAATATTAATTGGAATAATTTCATAGATGCTGCTTCAGGGATACTAAATTTAATCCCAGTACTCTACGAGCTCTTAAACGTACGTAATGTTGATACTATGTTGACGAGACAAATCGACCCTCACAAATATTAAAAATTATCATAAATACTACTCGTTATTCATTATTAATAGTAGAAATACTACTAAATATTTCAAAATAATTTTTTGTAAATTTTTGAATATTTAATATATATACATATTAAATTAAAATTTTAATATATATATTAATTATTAAAAAATATAAAAATTATATTTTATATATATTATGTTTTTATCTCGATTTTGGTTTTGTTTTTGGTTTCGATTTCCGTTCAAATTTAAATATAGACCAAATGCATGCATAAGCGATTTACATACGATGAGATTTTATTTTTTGATATCTATAACTGAAATTATTTCTATGCAGCATTGATTAAGCTTATCCCATTTAAATCGATTTCAGATAAAATTTCATATCTTTATCAATTTATATTCCTAATTAGTAATAGTAATTTTGAAATAAATTATAGATTTTATTTTTTTTCCTATTTAAGCAAAAGTAAATTACATAACTATATTCATGCATTGTTGTGTCGATTGAAACAAAAAAACAGTTTTGTTTGAAAGCTAAAATATATTATATTTCAATTTTTTAACGCATTTAATGCGTTAAAATTATTGAAAATAATTTTGATTAAAAAAATTTTAAAACTTTCAAAATTAAAAAAAGATCGGATAATTCCTTAACATTATTTTCATTTAAATTTTTATATATAATTATTTATTTGATAAAATATAAATAGAGTCACTAGATTTGGTGAAATTATCAAAAAAAATAAAAAAATATCATTTTTTTTATACACTGAAATTAGTTAATTTTTTAAAAAACTAAAAGTTAATAGAATATCAACTAAAAAAATGAAAGTTGAGGGAGCTGTTTCCAAATGGCATATAGTTAAGGGCTCCATACATTTTTACTTAAAAAACTTGAGGGTAAATAAGTAATTTTAAAAGTTAACCTATTTATAACCGTTTAATAACTATGGTAAAGCCTAATGTAACTAACGATAATTTTCTACATTTACGGATATAGGTGATATTTTAAATTTTATGGAGGCATCTATGATATTTCAGATTTTGGGAGGGATATCCATGAAATTGCCCCATATTAATTTGTGTTGGCGTGTCTTAAAGGAGCTTCTAATTAATTAAAGTCAATATTATCTTAATTTGCTGCTTCAGGGATACTAAATTTAATCCCACAAATTAAGTGCCTTAAAAAAACAACTCGTGGCCTGGGTTTGATGGTGAACTCTACAAGCTCTTAAACGTACGTCTTATCGGCCTTATGTTGACGAGACAAATCATTTTTTTTTTTTTTTTTTTTTTGAGAGAGAGATAGGTAGTACAAGCTTCGCTTATTTCATTTAGAAATAAAAACTTGTAAATATTTAATCAATTGGGATTCAACTCAGCTCGAATACCAACCACCAAATCACCAAATCTTTTGTCACTTGTTCTAGAAACGGTCGGTGACAAATCGATCTTATTAATTCCCAATATATATATACCTACAACAACAGAGAGCTAGAGTAGTACTGACACTACTCGTTATTCATTATTATAATATATATATATCGATCTTTTTTATCTAAAATATGTATATTTAGTCCCCGGCCCTCATCGATCGATCAGTAAGGGCTTTGACCGACGATGTTCCCGGGTGGGTTATAGTTGCAGGTGATGAATATCCAGCCATTGTTGCAGACCACTCGTGCGCACCCGATCGTAGTCGAGTCGCGCCAGACGACCTGCGTGTAGTGCCCGCACACCTGCCCCTCTGCGCAGGTGTTCGTCGCGTGGTCGTAGTACTGCTTCTCCGACACCCAGTCGTTGACGGCGTCCGCCGCCGTGTAGTCGGCCCCGTACCCTTCGAACAGGTTCTCGCCATAGGGGCCGCCGGAGTGGACCAGCTGGCAATCGCCGATTCGCTCATTCGCGTATTTCTGCGCGTAGGCCGCCACCGTGTCATCCCACGTGACCGGGCCGACGCCGACGTCGGCGCGCGCCGCGTTGTGGGCGTCCACGTAGTCCTGCGGGGAGTTTTGGGCATGAGTTGCATGGGCCATGCATAGTAACACGGCACAAAGCATAGCAAAGGACACGTTAAATGACTCCATACTTTTAAGCATATCTAGGAATATTTATCCTTAATTTCCTTATACTTTCTATATATTTTGTGGGTGAACAGGTGCTGAATGATGGGGCATATATATACACAATGAAACGTAGAAAAAGGTGTACTAGCTAGATTTGCTTGGAAAAAATGATTATTAGGGGATTTACTTTCCAAAAAGTTAAGGGAGATTAATTGAATTTGTCCAATGCATGTGATGACTAATAATATAAAAAGATAATGCTTTGGTATACCCTCAATATGTGCATCTTCTTTTACACAAAATATATAAACTATATAGTGATGAATAAGATCGTTTAATAACACTTGGTCATAGAAGAGGATAAATCTATATAGTGATGAATAAGATCGTTTAATAACACTTGGTCATAGAAGAGGATAAATTCTATCATAGTTAAAAAAAATTAAAATGCCAATTACGGGAGTTGTATAAATTAAGCTTCTAGTACAAATAAGAAATGTTTAGATGTGACAGAGTCTCGCTATATTGAAAAAGACCAAAAATCAAAATACTTTTTGTGATATTAACTTTAAGGGCAAATAAAAAAGACAATGATGGTGGAAGGGTATATATGAATGGACAAAATAGTAAATTTACATAGATAATAGAGTTAATTAACAGATTTTAACATATATAATATGAAATAATAAAAGTTATTATGTGATAATAAAAAAAAATATTCTAATTAATATTATATTTTTTAACAAATAAAAAAATATACTATCAATTAATATTTATTATAGTACATATTAAAGTACAAAAGCTAGAGAAAAAAATTATGGACCAAAATAAATACTCAAATAAAAATTATGAACAAAGTCTCCTAATAAAATCGTAATTTGATTTAATTTGATATAATAGTGTTTCCTAATAAAATTCTTGTTAATTGTATATATAATTATATAATATTGGTATAATTTGTTAATTGGTATAATTTGATTTAATCTGATTTAATAGTGTTTCCTAATAAAATCTATATTCTAATTATTTTTGAATAGTGTGATTTAAAATATTGTGATTATACTAATTAAATAATTAGAAAATAAAATCTATATTCTAATTAATTCAAATCTGATTTAATAGTGTAATTTAATTTGAATTTAAATCTTAAAATAGATAAAATTATACTATGCATAGTAATAATTAATTTGATTTTTCATAATATACTTATTTATAATTAATTTATAATTTGACTTAATTTGCTATATATAATAATATGTAATTGGTATAATTTGTTACTTAGTATCATTTGATTTAATCTGATTTAATAGTGTTTACTAATTTGATTCTTTAATTAATTTGAATTAATTATATAATAGAATTGGATTTAATTTGAATTAATTAAAGCTTGACACGTGGCAAGCAGATAGAATACCACTTGTCAGATTTTCACATAGGGATCATTAAGGGTTCTACTTTAGTATATAGTAATAGAAGATAATAGATAGATATGTTGGAACGTAGCAAGAGTATTTTCACTATTAACCTTCTAAGAGGGATAAATTGAAAAATTAAGAAATTTTCAGGGATATATAAACAATTGCCCCCTAATATAAATTATCGATTATCGATGGAAAGAATCGAAATGGCGTTTGGACTACGTTTGTGGAAGAAAAGATTGATGAATTTACTTATTTATTTATATCTTTTTCTTTCTTTTTTTTTGGCTTGAGATAAGAATTGGGTAAAACACTTTGAAAAAATTCGGATTATTAATTATTATGGAATTATCGACCATCAATCACCATCTCCTGTAGTTGGGTCATTGCATTTTGTGTGGAAAAAATGGTTTGACTGAGTCGGTCAAAAGAATATGCTTTGGTGCCCTAGCTACCGTGCATGTGCATCTTCTTTTACACAAAATATATAAACTATAAAGTGATGAATAAGATCGTTTAATAACACTTGGTCATAGAAGAGGATAAATTTATTGGCGATCATAAGAGCGAAACTCGTGGACGAGTCCGTGAATTACGGGAGTAGAGTATAAATTAAGCTTCTAGTAATATTGTAATGTACGAGTCATTTTAGATGTGACATATGGTCTCGCTGATTAATTGAGAAAAACCAAAGATATAGAGAAAAGTAAAAGATGCATATGGTGATCGAATGCCTTATTGTTTAAGGCGAGGCAACGTGGGATAGGATAATCTTTTTTAATTAATTCCAAAGTGAGAGGATTTGGAAAACTAATCTAATATTAACGGTTGGCATATATATATATATATATATATATATATATATATATATATATATATATATATATATATATATATATATATATATATATATATATATATATATATATATATATATATATATATATATATATATATATATATATATATATATATATATATATATATATATATATAGGGTCCGCTACTATATATATTATTATGAGTACGATCGTCCTCATACTCATAAGTTGTTTTCGATGATAGAACTTCCGAATCGATGATCCACACCGTTAAACGTTATTTACAAGATTTAAAATTTCTAGAAATCAAAATTTATAATTTTTCGACATTATTTACCTTACGATCAAGAGATCAAGAGGTCACGAAATTGATAATTTTTAACGACCGCATGTGATACTTGCTAGTTTAACGGTGTAAAAGAATAAAAATTTGTTGAATTTTTGATTGAAAATTTTATTCACTACATAGATAACGATCAATAACTTCGATCTTGAATTGAAGGATCCGATCATTCTTTTTTAGGACGTCGTTTGATTTTGTTCATTTTATGCTCCATCATCGAAACAACTTTTGAGTAGTATAACTTCAATACTTATAATAATAGTATAGTAGTCATGTCTATATATATATTATATATATATATATATATATATATATATATATATATATATATATATATATTACAGCAGCAAAACAAATGTAAAGCTCCGGTTTATTACGTTGCATGTTTTTGACCTATGAGGTGTAATAAAATAATAATAGAAATAAACCAGCTTAGTTACGTGATTGAATAGGTTTTGTCTTAATCGCGTTGTACTGCATTGAGTTGACGCACATATATCATTTAGCACGTTAAAAATGTTAGTCGCTCCAAACCAGACGCAAATTAGACTATCACAATATTTCCATCTATAAGATTAGGCTTTTTGGTTGGTACCCGAGAGCAAGTGGCAAAGGGCTTGGTGGTTGGTATCCGAGATCTCTTGTCAATCCTACTGATTCACATTTCTAATAAGTTTATTTCTAAATAAAATAAACGAAGTAGGTAGCGTCCACCTATTTCTCAAAAAAAAAAAAAAAAAAAAAAGATTAGGCTTTTTTGGTTGGATCTATGCTCTTTATTATAAAGCCCTAAACAATTAGGCCTTGTTTGGCATCAAGGGGTGAGAGCATAAAAATATGTAATCTTATAATACTTTTTGAAGACCTGCTCGAATCCTAATTTTTTTTCATGTTTTCAGTTAATATTATTATTAAATAAAAAAAATCTTTTTAAAACAAATTTACTGTTTGTCCCTCGATCATAACTGAGACGAAAGATGAATGGCTTGCCCAAAGCCTTTTTACCATTATTTCTTTAGAGCCCAAAGGGCCCATGTTTTACATAATGGGCCTCTAGGGCCCATGTTTAGATTGCATTTACCATTATTTCTGTATACCCCAAAGGGCCCATGTTTTACATAATGGTCCTCTAGGGCCCATGTTTTAGATTGCATTAACATAGGGGCCTTTTACAACTAGGGATGCCGGCGGGACGGATTCAGTGAGAGTTCTTCCACAGGGACGGATTCTGTGGTGGGAGGATTCTACCATCTCTCGCTTCATTTATTATCAGGACCGGAAGGACTTAGGACGGATTATTTTTTATTTTATTTTTAGCTTCTACGTTCGGTCCGATTCAGAGCGGATTGAAATGGAAGCGAATTTTTGATGAATCGAAATGGATTGAAGTAAGAAAATGATCTTCCACCTCTCGCTTCATTTACTTAGTGGATCGAAACGGATTTAGAACAAATTAAATTTTTTTTACATTTTTTTCTCATTTAACGCTCTATTCAAAGCGGATTGGAACAGAAGCTACACCAACCCGGATCATTTGCATTTTTATTTACAACCGATAATTACATAATAATAATAATAATAATAATAATAATAATAATAATAATAACAACGGTTATAATTAGCTGTAGAACTTATGATTGGATTATTAATTAAAGTAAATTAAAAAGCTTCTGTATAATTTTTCGTATATAAAAACAAAACATTTTATTTTAAAATAAAAACCATTTCCCGAACCAAGTCGATCGCGTTTTCCCTTTCCTCTTTCCTCGCCTTCTCCCATGGCGAGCTCGAGATCCCCAAAACCACCTCCATAGGCGACGAAGACGAAGAGGGGATGAACCATGAAGCCCTCAGACCGGAAGAGCGAGGAGCCACCGAATCCATGGCGACAGAACAGGGACGACGACGGCTCCATGCCCCTCGGTATCCTCCTCTACGCCCTCATTGGCGCCACCGCCACCACCGTAGCCGTAAGCAGCAAATCGATCTCACATTCTCACTCTTGTTTCCGATCCATTTCCGATCCAATTCCATTTTCCCTTTCGAACACCCCCAAACCCTATCAAATCCCTGTTCTCCCCCCTAATTTCGTGTTCAATTCGCCGTGTTTTGTAGTAATCCCTATTATTATGCGGATATTCGATGTCTAGGGTTCTTCGTCGTCGTGTTACAGGCGTAGTTGGCATCTAAAGGTTTCCTTTTGCCGACTTCGGTGATTTGTAGTCGGCGTAGAATGGTGCTTCGGCGCCGAATTCTGTTGTTTGAGTAGTTTTTTGGTTTATATGTCGATATGGGGATGTAGGAGCTTCTCTGTGCGAAATCGGAGTCGGCTGCCGAATTGTGTTAAAGAACGGGAACAAGCTTGCTTTTTTTTTTTTCACTAATTGCCTAGATTAACTGATACTAGTAGAAAGGGACAAACATTTTGTCTTTGTAGCGGTAGATAATTCGATCGATACTGAGAATTTAGATTCAACTTAACTTAATCAAGCATCCTACCAAAAATTTGTATGTGAGCTGTGCATGCTCTTGCTGTTGTTGTTTGATGTGCTAAAAATGTTCTTTTTGTCATCTTCGTCTCCGTCTTCAAGAAGCGAAATTTATTGTTGGAGAAACTATACGAGTTTTGTTTAATGTACTGGAAGAAGAATGAAAGAAGAGATGCATTGAATTTTTGTATTGATTTAAGTACATAGAATTTTGTTATAGAGAAGCATAATCCGGTAATGCGCATTAAAACGTGCTGTTTGTAGTGTTTATTTTGTAGCATATGTCTCTTATGTTTTGTGCTTCAACATATTCCTATCTATTTTTTTTCTCATCTTGACAGGTTGGTCAGTTGCGCAGGACTGTTAATTGGTTCTACTCTCAGGTACATATAGGTTATTGTTAATGCATCCTGCAAATATGTTGATGTTGAAGGAATATTGTTCTGTTTTCTTAATCATTTGTTGCAAACAATGCTATCAGAAAGTAAGTACATGCATGAGGATTACATGCAAGATCTACTGCTTTTATTTAGAGTCGAGCAATAATCTTAGCAGCATGAGATTTAGAAGGATTGTAGCTTTTATATGCATTTGAATAGGACACCAAGTATATTGACATTGATAATTTTAAACTTGTTTGGTTTGGCTGCATTTCACATGTTTCCAAATGCCTCCTGCTGTAGCTGTACTTGCCTAAGGCAGCATATAAAGTGCTTTGCAAAACTGTATCATGATTTATAATTTTATTGTAGTTTTATTGAAAATTTTAATTTCCTTGAAGCTTTATAGGTCTGAATCACATTATTCTTGGGGCAGCGGGACTCGCAGCTCATATCATGGGCAGGAGGCTCGGAGAAGATATTACCGCCGAGTGCAAGAGATGAATGAGGATGAAAGGGAGAGAGTGGTCAGTTATTTGCTGCTTCTTGCCTTTCTAAGATAAAATGAACTCCAGTGACTTCTTGTTAGTGACATTGATGCTTTTGCGAGCTTCTTTTTGAAAATATTGAGCGCTAAGGCGTTGTTTGGTACTGCGGCCATTTTTTGGTGTTTTTTTTAAACACAAATTGTATGTTATTGGATGTTTTGTGGATGTACTTCTCTATCTTGTTGTTTGTTAGCTTGAACACACCCCAGCTAGCTATGGGATAACATCTTCGTGAAATCAAAGAAGAAAAATAAAGTTACTACCAACTTTATGTTTATGTTGTCAAACAAGTTGTGCTTATTACTTCATCTCTTGTTTCCTCTTCTAATTCTCTGTACTTCTTGTTCTTCTCTGTGTGGTTCTCTTTATCTTCTCTCTTTCAAATCAAAAGATGCTTTTATAAAACACTTGAAGTGCATATTCCCTGCTGCGGTTAAGCTAACTGTTTTGCAGAAATCAATTTTTGGAAGACCTATTCTACTTGCTCCTATTTTTTATGAATTGGTATACTACTGCATCTAAATACATTCTACCAGTTTGTTGATTGACTTATGTGCACTCTTCTCCCGACGAATAGGTTTCATCCTTGGATCTAGGATTGCATAAAATAGTATCAGCGTTGCTTTGACTTACTGCCTTAAACTGCACAATAATTTTACATTTCAATTTCAGCTGCTGTATTCTTTCCTCTGTAATACATTTTTCTTGTATGTGTTTAAATTATTGCGAATGTTCAAGTAACGTCACTTTCACTTGCATGATCCTCAAGTTTGCAAAATGATCATTTAATGGTCCAGTGTATCAACTAATCTACACCAATACTAGTTCCTTTTGTAGGAGCGCATAAAGCGCATGCAAAGTGTCTTCAACAGAGAGCGAACTAAATCTAAGCAGAGCTACGAGACTTGGAGAGATTACGGGCCTGGCACTTATCAACATTTTCCAAGAGATGACTGGTACTGGAAGTCTGAAACATTTTACGGGGATCAAAGAACAAACTTCGGATCAACCATTGGTGGAAACAGAAATCACTTAATGTCCCATCACTATTCCATCCTGGGCCTTGATAGGTGTAAATCTGATTCTTATTCTATATGATTAAACATATACTGCATTTTCGTTTTTGTTCGCATTGTCATCTTAGTGCCTTGTGTTATAGGTCGAGATCGACACCATACTCAGATGCTGAGATTAAAGTATGTCTTTTAATAACTATAATATGTCTAAATTACTTTTTATTCTCTTTGCATCTTATTTACTTTTTTTTTCTTTTGGACTATAGAATGCTTTTAGGCAAAAAGCAATGGAGTACCATCCAGATCAAAACCAGAGTAATAAAGGTAAATAATCCTTTCTTCTAATCCGAATTCGTCGCACTCTACATTTATGTCTGGGGTTCAGAAATAAAGAGTAGTTTGTTTGTTTTATGAGATGCATTTATTTATGCTGCAGATGCTGCTGAGGCTAAATTTAAAGAAGTTATGACATCTTATGAAGCAATAAAGTTAGAGAGGAAAAATGGAACATGTTGAATGCACATCTGCTGCACTCATGTAAATAAATATTATGTTTGGTACGGGAAATTAATGTCAATTATTGTGATTCCAATTTTACTTTTTTTTTTCATTTTTATTTTGCACATCTGTGCAAATTTGTACCTTTTAACATGGGCCTCATTATGCTGGCCTACCTTTAACTGTATGAAATAGTCTTTTAGAGATATTTTTGGAAGTGTGGTGTCTTTCGTGCTCTCAAATTATTTTCGACAATAAGATATTCGAATCAACGATCGGTTTCGTTAGATATGAATCAAAGGATGGAAATTTGTGAAGCTGATGTGAGATGTTTGTAAGTTTAATTCTGTAGAATGATTCAAATCAGGTAAGAATTTGATAGAAATTTCTTTGCACTATGTAAAGCATGTCCTGTAATTTTTAATATGAAAATTTTAATTTTCGGTTATTTATTTTGAAAATATTTACTTATTAGATAAATTATTAAATTTGCTATATAAATATTTTTAATAGTGTAAAATATATTTAATAGAGCTGATCGTATTACGATATGTTTTATTATAGAAACTTATTTTGAAGCACACTTTTAATTTAATCTCTATAATAACGTAATAGAATTTCTCATTTGACTCGCTATGTATGTCTACTTGAACAACGCGTGTTAACCCGGCCGAGCCCAACACGACAAACGCAACGAGCCCAAAACACCGAACGCGTTCGACCCCATCCAACACCGCACGCGCGCCGAATGCTTGGGGAAAAAAATGCACCGCACGTGCTTGGGCTCGTCCTAAGTGTGCCACGTGGATTCTATGTACCGACGACAAGTGGATCCCGCATGTAGCGGACTCACGTACACGAAGAGGGCGAGGGCGCACATGGTTTGTTAGATTAGATTCCGATTCGATTCCGACTCAGCGCCTTCGACTCGGTCAAAGAGTCAAAAGGGCCATGTCGGTGGCGGGGCCCACTGCACGTGCCCACCTATCGCTCCGGAAAACCGGCCCAGCCCACTTTCCCACATGTTTTATTTTCTTTTCTTTTTTTTCTCTTTCTTTTTATTTTTTATTTTTTATTTTTTGACCATAAATATTTTATTTTAGTGTGTAGTAGATACACTATATAGAATATATCTCAAACTAAGTATAATTGCCTCGCATAAGATTACAGAGAGTCTAATAAAAAAAAATGATAATTATATATATATTAAAATAATGCTTTGAAATATATATATTAATTTAGATTATTCTAGTTGATGATAGAGATGAAAGTAAAGTTATTAAGAAGAATATTCTTCTATTTGTTTGGCTGTAATATATTGTGCTATTAAGTAAAATAATATTTTAAAAAATATTATGTTAAAATTATCTAATCAGGAAGTAAAAATAGAAGTACTAAATTAAAGATCATTTGTGCAGTAAACTTTTAATTTTGATTTTTTTTTTTCTTTTTTATCCAATGAGTTGTCACAGATTATTATAGTTGAAGCCAAAAGTCCTATATATGGGAATGAGAAGAAACTTCCTAAAAGTCGTTTTAAATAATGCTTCATTTGAGAATGGAGTGAGAAACGGCATTCACAGTTCAACACCTTGTAGGACACGGCTGTTCATGTGCCACTCCATATGTACTCACTCTAATAAAAACGGTCTATACTGATACTTTTAAATATAGGTACATATCAAAAAAAATACTGCTAGCTAAAATTACCGATACTTTTAAAAAGTATTGCTATATGTGGGGTCCCTAGGTATATGGTGACAGTTAAAGAGTGTCGTTATAACTTAAAAAAGTACTACTAATTTACCAACACTTATTTAAGCATTTAGCAACTGCTGAAACTCTATCTAGTTGGATCCGGTTGCGGAGGAGGACAGTAGGAAAAGTTCTTTGTCTAGAATTTCAGTGGATTCAGTGAAGAGAGAAGAGAAGATGGTAATTGAATTTTCTTTTCTTTTTTTTCTGTTTGTAATCGGGCCAAATGGACTGAGTGTGGTGGGTTGAGTAGAGTAATCTTTTATTTTTATTTGGATTGGGCTTTATATTTAGACATTAGTAAATATTTTTTTAAGTTTTAGTATAAATTGGACACTTATTCAAAATTGTCCCAAATATGTGTTTCATTATAACCTAATTCTGTTGTAGTGATTGCCCAAACATTATTTAAAATTTCATTGTAATAGTGTA
Organism: Aechmea fasciata; assembly: GCA_025177825.1. Taxonomy (NCBI): domain Eukaryota; kingdom Viridiplantae; phylum Streptophyta; class Magnoliopsida; order Poales; family Bromeliaceae; genus Aechmea; species Aechmea fasciata. The sequence continues at coordinate 8,838,850 of CM045946.1, forward strand.
TTTTATCTCAGAATATATAAGGTAAAATTTAATTTATTTTTAAAATTTTTATACTGATGAATAATTTAGATTGAACTTTTTACTAAAACATATATATATAACAAGTGCATTTATGAATATCAAGCTATATGTAGGAATTATCATATGTATTAGGATCTATAATTACATATGCTCCATGTAAATATATATCATGTACTTCATGCAATATATTAATTATTACACACTTATTGGTACGAGTTTATATATATAGTTTCTTACATCTACTATTTAATTGCATAACTTTTTATATGTCATCGTGGACAATCGTTTTGCTTTGTCTTTTAGCACATTATACATTAATCTTTCAGGTTTGCACATGTACAATACAATATTTATCGAGTTGAAGACGTGTGTTAATTTGACTAATGCACATCAACATTACTACTCATTAGTCACACAAACAGATTCCAAAGTCGATCAAAGCGGAAGCATCCATGCATTCAAAATCGCTTTAAAAATATTTCATATTAGCATGTCCGTAGATACATGTATTAACATTAATTATGATCCTTCTATCGATCGTGGTACTATCACTAAACACGTAAATGAAGATACACGTACAACATTGATTTGACTGTGTCAGTAGCATTAATTTCAAAGCTAATTAAGATACGAGCCACATTATGCATATAATAATATTATATCTATGTCATAAGAGTCAAAACAAATAAACTGCTAACATGTGTCATTCCATGAATTCGTGGAATAATTTGGGGTTGATTGTTTAGTCGTGGGGAGACCTTCCCAGTGAAATACAAATAAATTAATTAAAAATTAAGTTGCTTCAAGTTCTCTCTAAAATATATATATATATATATATATATATATATATAGAGAGAGAGAGAGAGAAAAGAGAGAGAGAGAATTTAGTTAGAATATTTTTAAAATCATCAACGACTATTTAGCCTATCACCGTCGACCACCATCATCACTGGTTCACCACCAACCCTTTGGTATTTTTAAAATTATATATATATTAGAATTAGGGGTAATTTCATAAATATTCTTTCCAAAGTCTAAAATATAACAAATATTCCTATAAAGTTTAAAATATCATTTATATTTATGTAAATATAAAAAAATTATAATTTCAAGAATATAAATATTTTTATATTTATAAATTTTTAGCTGTTAGACGAAAGGATATACGACAAGAGTGTTTGGACTCCCGGCACGAGAAGATGGGTCCCCGGAGGCCGACCATCGAGGCGTCGCTGCGCGACACGCGGTATACAGCCCGACTATCAAGGCGCATTTCACCTGGTCGCCATTCGGCGCAGTGTCGGGTTCACGTTTCGCGATATGCCTTTTTTTATTTTATTTTATTTTATTTTTTTTAATCTTTCATCCATTCATCCACGCAAAATATTTCATAGCGCCTCCTGAAATAATAATAATAATAGTATACCGACCGTTCAGCAGCAAGAACGGTGGTTGGTATCGAGAACTCGTTGAATCCAGTTGATTCACATTTTCAAATTAGTTTATTTAAATGAAATAAACGGAAATAATAATAATAGTATAAAAGTAAAGCGACTATAAATTCCAAAATATAAAGAAACGGTTTAGAAAGTCTTATATATATATGCTTTCTACGTACTATAACTAGACGTCCTATATATGGAAGAGTTCTTTAATTAACACTTTCAATTTTTTTACTCTTAAATTAAATTTTTTATTTATAATTTTTAATTAATATTATTATTTTATGGGAATTACTCAATTTTAAAAAGATTACTCAATCGTAGAGTGAGTCACTATCATTTTGTATAATTTTTAATTAATTTAAGAGCCAAAGTAAGAAACATGAAATTTCTTTATATTTTTAAAAATATAGTAGCTCTGGACATATATATATATATATATATATATATGATATATAATATAGTTAAGTTATATAGCTTAATTATTCCATATTGTACCGTAATTTATAAAACTTTTTTAGTTTCAACACTACACTATTTTTTTCAAACTATCTTTTTCTTTTTCAAATTGTACACTATAATTAATAAAAATTTACATTTAAATAAATACTAGTAAAAAATATTGATTGAAGATGATGGAGCATATATTCAACTCATTTTGACACAAAAAATAGAATATATTAAATCAACAAAAAATAGTTACAATTGGTTAAATGAAAATTGTAATTCTTTCTACTTCTGGAGGTATAACATAAGATCGAGAAGCATTTTATATTTTCCCTATAATTCAGTCGATGTAATTAATAAAATTAATTGTTAGATTTGTTTCTAAAATAATAGATTTATTAATAGTAAAGCAGGCTTATTAGTGGTAATACAGGGATTGGTGAAAAAAAATAATTTAATGATACTTATAAGAAATAAAAATAACACAAAATAAAAAAAATACAAAATATATTGATAAGATAATAATACAATGATTTTTTTGTAAAAAAATTAATAGTGTAGAAAGTAAAGAAAAAATATAAAATATAATGTTGTAAAGTAATATTAAGCCTAAAGTAAACTATGTCATTTTCTTAGTTCTATTGATTTCATTTCATGAGCTCGAATTATTAAAAATAAAAAAAATATTTTAATAAAATTTATATAATTAAAATTGAATTTATCGTACGAAAAGGCTTAATACTATTAATAGCATTCTAATATAACTTTAAAGTCTATGATTTTCTTAACAATTATTACCTAAACAGTTGATTATTATTCACCGAAGATACTGAATTAATTAATCATAATTTAAAATTATAATTTTCATAAGTAAATTAAAATATAATAAAATTAATAGTATTCGAATACTATTAATTTTACTAGCATCTACAATTACGAACATATAAGCAATTTATTTTTTTTAAAAAATTATAAATATATATATTATTTTTTAGTAGAGCAAAATGGGTTAATCTTAAAATTGTGTTCATCGTAAAGATGTGCCTTATCCTGTTAACTCCTTACTCGTGGGCCCCACACGTGGGATTTCCACGTCGGTGTCACGTGAGCTTTTATGCCTGGGTCCGTACAACTTGAATGCTCGTCACGTGAACCGCACGTGACGCACAGGTGAACCGTGCACTCTCGTGGCATTTTTAAAATTCAAAAAAACAAAAAAAAAAGTCCTTGAGCGGATCATAATTACTATTACACCTCCGGGTAAAGAGCTGGCGTTTCCGAGCTCCTTCGAATCACCCGAGGGTAAAATAGTCATTTTGAAAATTGGACATTATGGGTCGTTCTAGAGGACCCAAGCGACCGGGCTCCACGGTGGACCACATGTACTTTTTGTTCCCAACGTAAAACTCCAACGGCTGTGATCGGGCCACGTCACCCGGACCGCCTAATCCACGGTGCACCTTAGGCATCCTCTCAATGCATCTCGCAATCACCTGAAGCAATCACGGCCGTCCATTTCAGTGAACTCTTCAAACCTCAGTGGAAGACCCTTAATTTAATAAAGTGTTCAAATTGTGCGAAATTTTATGCCCTCAATTTCGTAATTTTTGACATTTAAATTTTTAATAGGAGTTATAAAATTAATTTTACAAATATATTTTAATTTTTTTTTAGATTTTTATAATTAATTAATAATATTTAAGATACAGTTCATAACATATTTTTGGTACACCTGGTGTAAGCTAATATCTTTCTCAATGGAACGACTCGGTCTTAAACGCCAATGAGAAAAAGGCAACCGTAGAACGGCCCAAAATTTTACGACCCCGACCCCGCGGACGCTGACGTGGCAAAAGCACAACTGTGTCGGGCGAGGGCGGTGTACGAACGCGGTCGCATGCGGACGCTGCGTCGATCAGCGAGGGAACGAACGGCCGGATCGTACGCGTCCGCATGCGACAGCGTCCGTACATCACTCCTCGCCCCCTCTCGGTTAAATCCACATCCCTGTAATTATGCGCGTACGGTCGAAAGCGATCGTCGTCTCCCTCCTCGCCCTTTTCCCTTTAGCTCGTCAAAAAAAAACACAAATTTCTTTCCCATTTTCTCTGTTTTTTTTTTGTTTTTTGTTTTTGTGACATTGGAGAGAGTTAAAAAGGAAAAGGAGGAGGGGTAAAAGATGAGATTAATACAAGGAGGTGGTGAAGAAGAAGAAGAAAAAGAAGGCACACAGGGCCTCCACTTTCCCTCTTTTGTTTAATACCCAGAAGATCCGCTTAAATTAATTTTCTTTTTTATTGTATTTTCTTATCCTTCGCGATTCTATCCGGCAATCATGGGGGGATGTAGTAAAGAAAGTTCGGAGCTTTTCTAACAGTTTTTTTTTAAAAAAATTCATATATATATAGATTGCGAGACGTGTTGAGCTGTTCTGGTATTGAGGAGGAAGGGAAGCTCGTCTCCGGAGGTGTGAATGGTGGGGGAGATGAGACAGCGAGAGGCGAACGCGGCGCTGGGTTGAGGGGATTTGACGAGTTTTGAGGTTGGTTTTGGTTGGGGCATTTCGTCGAACATAAGAAAGGCGAGGCTTTTGAGGAGGAGATTTGGGCTGGTGGGTGGGTGTGTGGGTGGTGTGCGTAATGGCGCCGTCGTTCGGGTGGTGGGGCAGCAAGGAGGCCGCCCACCGCGGGACGCCGGTGGTGGTGAAGATGGAGAACCCCAACTGGTCAATCGCCGAGATATCGTCCCCGGACGACGACGACGACGACGACAACGGCGGCGCCGGCGGCGGGGGTGGGGGCCCCTCGGCGGCAGCGGCAGCGGCAGCGGCGAGGAAGGGCGGGAGGGGGAAGAACGCGAAGCAGATAACGTGGGTGCTCCTCCTGAAGGCGCACCGCGCGGCGGGGTGCCTCACGGGGCTCGCGTCCGCCGCGCTCGGCCTCGCCTCCGCCGTGCGCCGCCGCGTCGCCGCGGGGCGCACCGACTCCGACGCGAGCTCCGCCGCGCCCGAGGAGAGCCCCGTGCTCCGCTCCCGCTTCTACTCCTTCATCCGCGCCTTCCTCGTCCTCTCCCTCCTCCTCCTCCTCGTGGAGGTCGCCGCCTACTTCGAGGGTTGGCACCTCGCCGCCCCCGACCTCCACGGCCTCTTCGACTCGATCTACTCCCGCTGGGTCCGCTTCCGCGCCGCGTACCTCGCCTCGCCCCTCCAATTCCTCGCCGACGCCTGCGTCGTCCTCTTCCTCGTCCAGAGCCTCGATCGCCTCATCCTCTGCGTCGGCTGCTTCTGGATCCACTTCAAGAAGATTAAGCCGGTGCCGAAGCAACCCCTCCTCCCCCAAGACCTCGAATCCGGCGCTGGTTCCGCCCACTTCCCCATGGTCCTCGTCCAAATCCCCATGTGCAACGAGCGAGAGGTAATAAAAAAAATCACATTTTGAAGCAATTGGCTATTACTTACCACTCCCCTCAATTTCAATTCACTACTGAATCGGCATTGTGGCGCAGGTTTACCAGCAGTCGATCGCCGCGGTGTGCAACCTCGATTGGCCACGGTCGAACTTCTTGGTGCAGGTTTTGGACGATTCCGACGATCCGGCAACGCAGGCCCTGATCAAGGAGGAGGTGGAGAAGTGGCAGCAGAGCGGAGCGCAGATCGTGTACCGCCACCGTGTGATCCGTGAGGGCTACAAGGCCGGCAACCTCAAGTCGGCGATGAGCTGCAGCTACGTCGAGGACTACGAATTCGTCGCCATCTTCGATGCCGACTTCCAGCCCGCACCCGACTTCCTCAAGCGCACCATTCCCCACTTCAAGGTTTACGCGAAACCAGCTCTGATACTGGATACTGTGTGAAACAGTCGTATTATATCTTCGACATTTTCTAATGGCTATTAGGGCTCTGCAGGACAATGAAGAGGTGGGGTTGGTGCAGGCGAGGTGGTCGTTTGTGAACAAGGACGAGAACCTCTTAACACGGCTTCAAAATATAAACCTTTGCTTCCACTTTGAAGTGGAGCAGCAGGTGAATGGGGTGTTCATTAACTTCTTTGGGTTTAACGGAACGGCGGGAGTGTGGAGGATTAAGGCGTTAGAGGATTCGGGAGGGTGGATGGAGAGGACGACGGTGGAGGACATGGACATCGCGGTGCGAGCGCATCTTAAGGGGTGGAAGTTTGTCTTCCTAAACGATGTAGAGGTACTAAGAGAGACCTCTTTGTTGCGATTGTTTATTTCACTTGATTACGTGAGTTCTAGGAATTGATTTGGGAATTTTGCAAAAATTTTGCAGTGCCAATGTGAATTGCCGGAGTCGTATGAGGCGTACAGGAAGCAGCAGCATCGGTGGCATTCGGGTCCAATGCAGTTGTTCAGACTCTGCTTGCCTGACATTATCAGATCCAAGGTATGCTCCAGAATTCTATCCTATTCATGTTGGTGTCTTAGATTATAATCACCATTGGCGATAACTTAAAACGACAAAGAACGGCGTTCCCTTGTGCACAACATAGCATGTCTAATTTATATTACAGCTTTATCTGCAGCTCATTTAGATAACAGAAAACAGTGGCGTGGAATGAATCGCATGAAAGTTTGATACATTACAGAACTTGTTTGTTTGATATAGCATTAAGAATGAATGTTTTACCTTGCTTTCGATGAAATGCAGATTCCCAATATATATACACATTGGTTTGTGTTCAATACATTAAAATTTTGATGTCTGAACAAGTAGCTGTATGCATCAACATAACATAGTATTCTGGAAGCTAGCATGAAGCTGACTTCAATGAACTGAGAGAAAAAAAACAAAAAAAATCCTCCAAAGTAGTAGTGGAAATTGACTTGCTTAGCAATGATTCATTTTCATAGCTTATTTTTCATAATTGCCATTTTGAGAAATTATAGAGCTACAGAAATGGACTTCATTCATTCTAATATCTGTGGAACTACGTTGCAGATCGGATTCTGGAAGAAGGCCAACCTAATATTCCTCTTCTTCCTCCTTCGCAAACTCATCCTACCCTTCTACTCCTTCACGCTCTTCTGCATTATCCTCCCCATGACCATGTTCGTTCCTGAGGCCGAGCTGCCTGCCTGGGTCGTCTGCTATGTCCCCGCCACCATGTCCTTCCTCAACATCCTCCCAGCGCCCCGCTCCTTCCCATTCATCGTCCCCTACCTTCTGTTCGAGAACACCATGTCCGTCACCAAGTTCAATGCCATGATCTCTGGTCTCTTCCAGCTCGGTAGCGCCTATGAATGGGTTGTGACCAAGAAATCTGGCCGTTCGTCCGAGGGCGACCTAATTTCCTTGGTGCACAAAGAGGCCACCCCTGCTGTTGTTCAACAGAGAGGCGGGTCGGCCCCTAATTTAGACTCGATAGCTAAGGAGCAGTCGCTTCCCAACAAGGTCAGCAAGAAGAAGAAGCACAACAGGATTTACAGGAAGGAGTTGGCGCTCGCATTTCTCCTACTAACCGCTGCTGCTCGGAGCCTTCTCTCCGCACAAGGGATTCACTTTTACTTCTTACTGTTTCAAGGGATCTCGTTCTTGTTGGTCGGCCTCGATTTGATCGGCGAGCAGGTTGAGTGACAAAAGGGTTGGAGGAGTTCATGAAGGAATACTCTTTCTCTACGAAACGGCGGCCTAATTTGATGCTCCATTTCCATTGCATTTCATCCCTCCTATGGGGCTCTTTATGTAATGAAATTAAAAAGGAGTGTGTTCCTCTTCTTTGGAGGTGTAGATAGCTCAGCTCTCTAAAGCCTGTTAGGTGCTTCAATTCTTTAAGATCTCTCATTCTTTTGTAAGAAAATTTTGTATTCTCAGATGGTTCTTTTACTTAAAAACACTTCAATACAATCTCACTGGTCTTTAGTAGCTACAATCCCATGTGGGAATTTGAAAATTTACAAAGGATCTCACAATGCCACAAACTATCAGAATCCTTGAACTTCACAGTTACAGAGAACTTGATTTGCTGCATTTAGGTTTTTCTAAATATGAATTCTATATGTACCAATGGAAATGCCTAATTCAATTTCTTCTATATATTCTCAACCATCCCAGGATAATATAACCTGGAACAAAAGAAGATTCTCAACATGGCTTCTTTTTCATTTCCTAGAAAATAGAAAATCTGTGGGTGTTACAGAGAATAAAACAAAGGACAAATTGTGCCATTTGGGAATCTCTCTTTATTAGTCAAATCAATTTTGTCCCCAGCTGTGTGTTCTCATGTTAGTGCAAATAATTATCACTTAAACAAACATCTGGCTACAATGCATTATTGGTGACCATGCCAAATAACTGCACTCTTTTTCCATTTTTTGTCCTCAATTTGTTTTCCTGAGATGAGCTGTAACTTACTGGGGGACAGTCCATTGCTTAATAGGATGTTTCCTGGATCATTGCATGTTGCAGTTTAGATTACATAAAAGGAGAGATCACTCACTCATCTTCTTTTTCCAATCAGGTGATTGTGGATCATTTAGCCTAGTTTCCAGCTGTAATGTCTCATTCAAATGAGGTGTGTGCTCAGATGAAGTTAATAATACTACTTTTATCCAGCAGATCAGAACCAGTGATAAGGATGTTACATGTTTACGTACTTTTCGTCTTTTCATATCATGAAATGGAATAACTGCAGATTGTTATACAGAGATTCTCATGAACAGCTTATTCAGCCTGACTTCTCAACCCACTTGTCCTCCATCCACTGAAAATTTTTATAAAAAGATCATTAGCATTGTTGGTCTAGTTGCATGTGTTACTCAATGAATATGGAGAAAACATATGCTAAATTTTATTAAGTAATTAAATAAGATCATATTAGAAATGATCAACATCTTCTTTTTATGTGTAGCAAGCAGGTTGAGAAATCTCAACTTTTTAAGAATTAAAAGTAAATACAAGTTCCTCCCCCCACCCCAAAAACATCCAACCATCGATATATTGATTCACATTTCTTCAAGAATAATAATGCATCACCCTAAACAACATCCTCATCTAAATAAGGTGATAATATAAAATGATAAGAGATTAATTGTATGTAATGTAATGGTGTCTCAACATGGGCTTTGACATAAACAGTTATGAAGAATTTGGGCCCTTTTCACGACAAAAGCCCACTCGTGTGGATATTAAGTGGGCCATAAAAGGCCACAGTTAGTTAAAAATTAATTAAGAAATATTACACATGTCCGGCCCACGGATGACGTGGTGGGCCAGGTCCAGAGAGCGAATTTCGTACCGCGCGCAGGCGCAGCGTGGTTCCTCCAGTTTCCGCGGCTTTCGCAACCCGTGACGTGAATGGCAAGGACGGTAATTTGTGGCGAACGACGGGGGGCAAAAGTGGAATTTCGAGCAGTGTACGTGGCGGGAGGGATCAGTCCCGACAAGATCCTTCGGCTAGATTCTGCCAGCTGTCACGGGTCAAAATTCGGCCGTCGGCATCTGCTGACGTGGCGGCACGGCGCTGCGTTCGCGCCCGAATTTCAGATTTACTACACATCCGTATTTATAGAGATTCGGTTCGGTCCACGAGAGGGGAAGAGGAGAACCCCTTTCCTGCACCTGCACCTGCACCTGCACCTGGTGTACAAGTAAGTCTCCTACACTGCATCTCTAAATTTTGAAAGAGAAAAGCCGCAAAATCAGAATCTAGGACATCGATCGTTAAGTATCATTGGAGCAAATTTTTTTTTTTTGGTTATTGTTGATTAGTTTGTAATACACAAAGTGTTGTGTTAGTAATCTATTAATCTCTGCTACACTATCATATATATATATATATATATATATATATATATATAGAGTCCATTTCTATATCTTATTATGATCGATCGCTCGTATGCTCATAAGTTGTTTTCGATGATAGAGATTCCGAATCGACGATCCACACCGTTAAACATTATCTAGAGCATTTAAAACTTCTAGAAATAAAATTTTATAATTTTTCGATATCATTTACCCTACGATCAAAAGTTCACAAAATTGACAATTTTTAATGACCGGTATGGAATATTTGCTAGTTTAACGGTGTACAAGAATCGAAATAGGTTGAATTTTTGATAGAAAATTCTATTCACTACCTAAATAAAGATCAATAACTCCGATCTTAAATTGAAAGATTTGATCACCCATTTTTAGGATGTCGTTCGATTTTGACCGTTCATTTTATACCCGCTTGATGGACTTTATAATGATTTCGAAAATGTACGAAATTTATTTTCTAGAAGTTTTAAATACTCTAGATCATGTTTAACGGTGTGGATCGCCGATTCGAAAACCCCAACATCGAAAACAACTTATGAGTAGTAAGGGCTCTATACTCATAATAGTATAGTAGCCCTACTCTATATATATATATATATATATATATATATATAGAATTAAGTGGAATACTATTAGTAGTAAAATTCCTTTTTACTACCAACTTTTTAACCCTCGGATGAAAATTTGTAGGGTCGGGATGATATTAGGTAGTTAGGGTTGAGTGGTCCCCAATGGTTTATAGTATTTAATCCAATGGTTAGAAATAATGATTAGAGTGATCTAAAGGTTAAAAAAACCTAGAATAAATGAGATTTTTACTAATAATAGTAGCCCAGTCATATATATATATATATATATATATATATATATATATATATATATATATATATATATATATATATATATATATATATATATATATATATATATATATAACTGACTCTTATCTTATTAATAAAGTCATTGGTGCTACGAAGTTTTTGATCGTTGGATTGAGAGATGTGTGGTTAGGATGATGTGGGTCCCTTAGGATTAAGTGAGTGGTTGGTTGAATAGTATGATCGACGGGTGAAAATCATCAAAGGAGTGGATCTAACGGTGGAAAACTTGGTAGCAAGAGACGTCTTATTGATAGCATAATATTATAAGATATATATTATATATATATATATATATATATATATATATATATATATATATATATATATATATATATATATATATATATTAAAAAAAAGGAGCTGCAAATATACCAAAATGGGGTCTGACTCTATGAATTTGTAGTTTAACAAACATTTAAAATGATTTGGACATCAACTAATTTTATAAATTGAATGATGATTAACATTTTTTTAAGATGATATACAAATGGGAGGTCCTAGATCCTCCTCCAGATAGATCTGCTGCTGCTGCGCGCGTACGCGTTAAATTTTTTTTTGCTATACAGAGACGGGACGAAGTAACTCGAGATTGTGACCCGGCAACAGAGTCCTTCAATTGTGTGTGCAGCAGATGCAGCGGCTGCTGCTGCTGCAGCAGCTGCAGCAGCAGCAGACGAAGATTGGTCAAACAGTTTGTCTAATCCAAGTTATAATAATTTGGTTTCTTTTTCAATTCAAATGTTGAATCTACCAAGTTTTATTAATTTTGGTTTCTGATTCTGATTAAGTGAGCAAGGGATTTTGTTCATCCCTTGGATGGATTGATTTTTTTTTTTTTCTTTGCATTAGATGTGCCTCGGATTCAACCAAATTGTTTCAGAGTGGAGCTGAGCCCATGGAAGAGAAAAACAGGCTTAATTTAAAGATGAAATAAGCCAACCAATTAAGGTAGTGGAATCATGGCCTCTGCATTACAAAATCCCTTCCCCACAAGGCCCCAACACTAATCAGTAGCCCCCCAAAACACCCAAAAAGAAAAAGTAAAAAAAGAACAGCTGAAAACAAAGAACAACTACTCTGACATAGTGGAAAAGGATAGAGGCAATCTCCACCTTAATTTGGATCCCATACTTACTAAATCTAAACTCCAAAACACCTAAGCAACACCCCCCCAAAGTCCTAATCTTTCACCCACCCCCTCCGCTTTTTTCGAACGTCTAAGCATCAGTCCATGCGGCGAAAAGTGGCATCTGGGCCATGGCAACACTACTAGGCCTTATCTGAGTTGAAGGCATCCATGAGGTCAATGGAGTAGGGCTCATGATCTTGGCCGTCGGCTTCGCGAAGAACATCGCGAGACCGCCCCGATCCGGGCTCTCCTCCCGCGGATTGCCCAAGCCAATACTCGCCATCGGCGGTGACTCACTCACCAAATGCGGATTAGCCCTGCTCTCCGCATTGTCACCAACTTGCGCTGCTGAGTTCATTGCATCGATACCAACCAACCCTTGGAGCACCGAAAAGGTCTCGTTCCGGAACTCTCCGGAAGCCTCTAGACTTTCCTGATTAGTATGTTCCTCGGAGCGCGGCGTAGGGGTTTGGTTGTTTCCCTGAAACACAGTCATCTTCCACTCCGAACCGCTACTACTGTTATCATCAAGTAAGGGAAGGTGATTGTCTTTGCTGCACTTCTGAGCCTCGATGCTCTTGTTCCTCCGCGCGCTCTCGCCCGATAGGAGAGTGCTACTCGCCATTATCTTCTCGACGTCGTACCTCGATATGTCAAAGTTGGTTACCGCGTTAGTCCCGCGGAATTTGATCGCCGCTATGTCGTACGCTTCAGCTGCTTCCTCCTGTGTGCCTGTTGCGCAATTCACTTGATTAACTCAAATCATGAGGCATGATAAGAAGCTGAGGCTTTAAACATGGAGTGCTTTTCTTTTCAGCTTTGACCATGAAGGACTGTGAAATAGTCAAACAAGTGCTTTGAACCACTGTTGGATTCAGCCTTAGGAAAAAGCATAAGTTTGTGAGGGCTCTTTACGATAAAGTCCTAGTATCAAAAGCATGAATTGGCAGGGGAGTAACATTCTTTGATAGAGCATGAGGAACTATTTGTCCAAGGTTTAAACCTTTGTGATTGGACATCTACTTGTAACTTTGAGAATTTTGATGATAGATAGAGGCATGCAAAAAAGGAAAAAAAAAAGAGAAGAGGTACCAAACTCATGAGACTTACTAAATGTTCCGAGATAAAGATCCTTGTTCCCGGATACCCTTCCGATCCGCGCCTGCCACCTACCATGTTGGTGATGCCTAAAAACAAGCAAGTAGAAGCAAGGAATTCACTATATCTTAAAAATCTATTTAAAAGAGGATAGGGTACAATTTTACGCTGAAATTTGACAACAAATTATAACCTTGTTACTCCTCTGTAAATCGAAGCTCCTCGCGAAAAACCACTACTTTTTCTGCAAGGAGACATATATGTAGTTTAGGTTAGATGAAATGAATCTAAATAGATCTACAGATAAAGATGTGTAGAGTATTACCTTCTCAAGTGAGCTACATATTCTTGCCTGGTCATGTTCTTCATGTCCTCCAATTCCTCCTGATAATCCTGCAACTAAAAACAACTCAAACCATTTTCAAAAATTAGTTATAAACCCCAAGAGACAGGAGTAGAGAGATTCACTGACAGAACTAGTGAATCAAAACTTACCGGGAAGTTAATGTGCGTCGACGGTCCCCAGTATTTAAGCGCGGCCAAGTCGTAAGCTCTCGCGGCTTTCTCTTCCATGTCATAACCCCCTAAACCACATTTTTGTGAACATTTCATAAATATCTATAAATTTTGTTGCATATCTTTTGCATTAACCATAGGTAAGTAAAACATGAAGTAAAGAGGGAGGGAGAAAAGACTCTTACCCAGATAAACTGCAACAGAACACATGTTTCATTCACAGATCCCCCATGCAAAAACATGGCAAATTAGTAATAAGCACAAAGCACTAGATAAAGAAGCATTACACTTGATAGAAAAAAGAGCTTCATAAATAATATCTTAGTTGGTGATATGAATGTTGCATATGCTACAAACCTTGCCTTCCCTTTCTTGTTTGACCTTCCTTCTTGCAGCTATTGTCCCATAAATGGGCTTCATATCTCCCAGTCCACCTATGCCTATGTTAGAGGGAGGGGGGTAAACAAACAAATAAGTAAAGCCCATTTTCACAAAAGAGAAACTATTTTTAAGTATAGAACTACAAGATGAAGATGTTATACTAACCTTGTAACACCTCTATACTGAGAAGTTCTCTGTCCAAATGTATCAATAGATTTCCTATGCACTGGTTGTTTTTGACCCCCTTTCCCACCCCCTCTCCTCTTACTTGCATCTAAGTTCATGTAATCAGTTGGTGTAGGTGGAGTTACATGCAAAGGAGCTGTTACACAGCTAGATTGTGAACCAGAGCTCATGGATAAGCTCAAGGGGTGCAACTCCCCATAGGACACTGCACCAAGAGCACCAGTTGTCATGCTCCCTTCATCATTTATGCCACTACCCCCACCATTGTAGCTCCTTGGAACCCAGTTGCTATCACCAACCATTGGATCCTCCACCAGTGATGCATGATACATGTCATGGCCTCCCAGAACAGAGCACACACCTTCTTGCAGTGGTTGGAAAAATGGGTGTTGTTGGAGGTGGAGAGGGTGGGTTTGGGTGGTATCATGAACTGGGTTTTGGTGGTAGTACATGCTATCCAAGCTTAAAGCCATTGTTGATCCCCTATCATTGCTGCTGCTGCTGTTGTTGTTGTTGTGGTTGTTGTTGTTGTTACCATAGTGATCATGATGGGTCCCCATGTTTGGACCACTCCCTAAGAAATCTTCTAATTTTGGAGATGGGGATGGAACCATTCCTATTAATAAAAGAGGAAACAAAACAAAAAGAAGAAAAGAAGGGGCTTATTGGAGAAGCAGTGAGGAGAAGCAGAGAAGCTAAATAGAGAGAGTGAGAGAGAAAAAAAAAAAAAACCATAAAAAAGAAAAAAGAGAAGATACCTTGTTCTGATCTGCTAAGTGCTTCCATGATGCAAAGAGACCCATCTGATTTCAAGGGCATGGAGGATAGCTGGGAATAGTAACCCCCATTGTCTCCCACACCATAACAGAAGTGGGTAGGAGGGAAGAAGACACCAGAAACAGCAGAAGCAGAGGCAGAAGCAGAGGCAGTTATGTGCTGGGGATGGTGGTGGTGATGATGGCCCTGATCATTGCTGGGTTGTTGGGGGTGGGCTGAGCCCCCAGATACCTCCATGGTCATGTGAGGAGAGAGAGAGAAACCCAACCAGTTGTTGTTGGTGCTACTGCTGCTGTTGTTGCTGCTGCTGTTGTTGTTGTTGTTGTTGTTGTTGTTGTTAGTGTTATTATTGCTCATGGACTTCATCTTAATCCTCCACTACTACTACTACTACTACTACTACTAATACTAATACTACAAATAAGAGGGAGGGGATTTTTAACAAGCCCCAATGCAAGGAGGAGGCAACTCAATCATTGGAGAGTACACCCTCTAATGATGCCCACTCCATTGTTTTTGAGACTTGGGTTTTTGTGTTCAAACACCAAATGGCCTCCTCCTCCTCCCCCCAAGGTTTTTTATTAATGCAGTGTTGCAAACTCCTCTGTGGAGTGTGGGGGGTAGGAGCAAAGCACAGCAAAGCCAAAAAGCACTTAATAGAGGAGGAGAATAACAAGTGGTGTATAGTTCTAGTAGTAGTAGTAGTAGAAGGAGGAGGAGTTGTGGTGCCTTTAAACTAAGCAAAAGGAATGAGTTCCCCCAAAGAAATGCTGGGTAAATTCTACTACCCCTCCTGCATCCCATAGGGATCTGTGTTCTGAGAAAGCCCACCTCTTTTCCTTTTCATTCAACACCCCCCTTTGCCTTTTTGCTAATCCCCCTAATTAGAACCCCACACAAACACAAATTAGAGAGGGACTTGGAAGTGTCCCAAGATAATAAATAATAAGGACGTTTCCTTTCCTTTCATGGATGAATCAGGTATGATATGTGGCCATAACAAGATTGCTTCTTTTTATCCTCTTTTTTCTTTTTGGTTTGAAATTTAAAGTCTCATGTCCATGAGATGGATTGACAGGGAAGGAGGCTGTACTAGTCACTTCAGAACAGTTGTAGCTGTGTACAAGCTAAGCCTATACTGCAACTGAAGGATCTATTTGAATCCTTTCACTTGTGATTTATGCCACAAGGCCCCTACACTACATCTCAGCAACCCTTCAACTTAACCAATGACTCGAAAATAAAATAAAATAAAATAATATACATTGAGAATCTTATCTGTTGAATAAAAATTTTTTAGTGTCCGCGTTCTCCAGAGCGGAACAGATTGTTGTTTCGCATTCTTTATTATAGCATCAGAGTAGAGAGTTCTGAATTCAAGTTTCTTCGAACTTTCTAGCTTGCGTTTTTCATTTGCAGTCCTCACATTTGATTCAAGTCCACCTCTTGGGTCTATTAATAAGAGATGTGTGCATAAAAGATTAAAAGGAGGTTAAGATCAAGTAGCTAAATATATGCTCACATGGCCAAGAGGCAAAGTAGTTCACGCATGGGTTAAAAGGATATTTTGAATGTGGTCAACAGCTTCAGACAAAAGGGAGAGGGGGAGGGGGTGTGGGTCAATGGGCTGTGCTCCTTATATTCCATGAATGATGTAGTGGTAAGGGCCAAAGGGGATAGGAAAAGCTGCTCCTAATTGGGAGCAGCAGTACACAATTTTATCATCTTCTTCTTGTGTAAACACATGAGTATATGACCCTCTTTCACTCAATTATAGATTTAATAGAGTTGTTCAGGAAAAATAGAGTTGTTCGGAAAAGCATTAGTGATATATTTTTATTTATTTTCTAATCGCCAAATGGCTTAGTATCTACAACTAAAGACAAAAGTTCTAGATCCAAGCTTCTTTATTTGGTACAACAAAAAACTCCACGTATACGTATTATTCTGCTTCTCTTGTAAAGAAGCTGGTTTAAAAACATGACAAAATTGGAATATAACTAGTGTGTGTATATATATATATATGAAGAAAATTGTCCAATGATTTGCTTTGGATCATCCTCAAAATAGTAGTATAACTACAATTATTGGTTTCTTTCTCAAATAGACATAGGGAGTGAAAGCCCTAATAAAAGACAATAGCAGGAGCCAAGTAGAGGGTTGTGCTAAAACAACCATCATACATATGGCCTTTCAAGGTTTAAAAATAGTAATTTCACATGGATTAGGGACTAATTAAGTTTTTCAAATTGGTGGTGATTATGATTACCAAAATGGAACTCTCTTTGCCCTTATTACACCATGGTGCATGCTATTAACAAGACAGATATTCCTTGTGACATGAATTTGGGGAACAAGTGAGCTCACACCAAAAGAAACAACCAAGAGAAAAGCCCCAACCCCCCCCCCTTGCAATCTCCTACCACACTGATTATTGCAATGATGGAGATACCCAACAACTTCTGTTTGGAACTGTGCCTACTTAGTCCTTAGCAATTCTACATCATACATTCTCCTCAGACCCATCCTATTCTTTTCCCTTTCACAGGTCCCTTTCATTGATGCAGAGGTGCTCAGATTGGCTTTAAGGCCCTTTGGTTTCACCCTTCACCATCAATTTGTCCTCTAAGGCATATGGCATGGATCCCTCTTCTATCCAAAACAAGGCAAAATGGTGAGTAACAGAAACAAGGAAGAGCCAAGTGAAACAAAGCAGGGGTCATAAAAGCATTTGGGCCCTGCACAAACAGTAAACAAATACAACAGATGCCATCAATTGATAATGATGCATTCATGCATCTGCCCAGGGAAAAGATTGCTAATTAAACCCTTTTGGTAAAAAAAAATTGAATACATTATATCAAGTGTTAGACGAAACATCGCACCTTGAATCGCTTGCGCCATCAAAACTGAGTGTGTTTAATTAGGACTGATTTTGATACCATATTATACAAAGGATCGAAAATATTTTCATCATCCACTGGTGTGGATATATATATATATATATATATATATATATATATATATATATATATATATATATATAAAAGGATGCATGTAGATACTAGAGGTCAAAACAAAAGAGAAACAAAATATATGGGATTTAAATATACATAATGAAATGGTGGAATTTGGTATACAGAGTTTCTCTGAATCAACTAATGCGAGGACAAAATGTTAATGGCTTGTCTTGCTCCATTTGTACTCTTTACTATTTATTGTAAACATAGATTTATAGGAGCCATTAATAGAGTTGCTTCTGTTGGAAAAAAAGAAACTGGTTGGTTGCAGCAGTGCAAACAGAGATGTTCCTGTTCAAAGCTTTAATTAATTCCCTTCTTTGGAGCCCAAAAATTCCAAAACACATTAATAATGCTTAAACATGAGTAGGGAAAAAAAAAAAAGAAGAAGAAGCAAATAAAGCAAAGTAATTTTAAGAACATTATATTACAGGAAATAAAGTAATGAAATACCATGCATCCACAGAATATACTATTCATTAACTTTTGGTTTAGATCTTTAATAAGTAATTTTCTTAGCTTGATTTTTTTTTAAAAAAAATAAAATAAAATATTTACTTAAAAAAGTAGTAGGTAGCTAGTTTGGCACATAAACAATTTAAATCTTTTTTTCTTCAGGATATATAGGATGTTGAAATAAGCCTAGTACCTATATAGAAAATTATTAATGAAGGGGCTTTAGTGCTTTTTCAAGTAGCTTGATGATATTTTATGCAACAACAGGATTGTGTCCCCATTAGCCCAGTTCCATTAGCTTTTTACCAAATAGGGCATTTGATCATTTGGGTCAAGCTCAAGTTTGGGTTAGGTTCATGCATGACTCCATTTGCCTCCTAATATGATAAAAAATAAAGTATTTAATTAAAAAGAAAGATCTCCCATGAAATTAATTAAGCCCCAAACCCACCTCGAGTTATGGTAAGTTTTTACCATAAATAGTAATAAATATAGAATTAATTACACAAAATTCGAGTAAGATTTATACATGAACTATTTAAACTTTTTTCCTCTATATATGTTTTTGTGAATTATGTAGAAGCCTATATATTATTAGTGTGGGGGACCTCTTGTTGCACGTGAATAATTAGTAGGCAAATGATTAGTGCGTAATCATTGTAAGTAAAATATTGTTCCCATCCACACGTGCCCACACGTGCTAAATCTATGACATATAATCTCAAGTAAACTCTCTGTGGTTGTACAACTTAGGACCACCTATGCAAATCAAAAGAGCAATTTTATCTACGCGTCCAAAATTGATCAGTGTGAATTTTACAACCTATATATTCATCGAAAGTTTAATTGCATTACACTGAACTTATAACAATCTTTAAATGGATAGAGTGTAAGATTTATACATATCTCACTTTTGAATGTATATATAACACTTTTCAAATCGAAAGCATTAGGTTATTATATATGTACCACTAATGTTTACGAGCTAAAACTGTATATTGTCTTACTAACAATTACTTATAAGCTTCATTAATTAGCTGGGAAAAAAATGATAAAAATTGGTATAAAATTAAATCAAGACTTAATGTGCCTGACATATATATATGTATATATATATAGTATTTGAAAAATCCATGGATAGAAAATGGTCCAAGAAAAGTCTTAATTATCAAACTAAATGAGGAATTGATCTCTCGAAGGTATCAAATCCACCTGACTTAATTTCCATGCATCCATTTTAATTAAGCCATGCATGATTTGTGAGAATGAAGAAAATGCATATATATGTTACATATCAATTTTAATTAATAGGAAGAGATCCGGAAATAATCATAATATGCTAATAGTAAATGTGGAACTTGAATTCAGAACCTCTTAAAATGAAATTTAAACGTAGCAGATCATATACCATACCACACCCAAAAGATATATTGGAAGCGACCAAACATTCATTAGATCGCATTGCATGCCTGATGTATTTATTATTTTGTTCACAAGTTGGATGGTTAGATCGAAGCGTGATCAAATTAAGTGTACATAGTGCATATGGATTTAATGTATGGGTTTTAATTTCCACTTTTTATCCAAAAGGTCTATACAGCAGCTTTCTTAGTATACATATATGCATGTGTATTAAAATGATATTGTCGTGTCCTGCATGTAGTGATGTAAATGTGTATATATTATATATATGTGTGTGTGTGTGTGTGTGTGTAAGGGCCACAGACACTGTGGCCTATGACAAAGACAAATCATGGAGATCCCCCATTATGCATCTTAAAGGTCATGTTAAATTAATGAAAAGGAAAAAGGAGATAAAAAAACCCAAAATAAAAATAAAAAAACGAGTAGACAAAAGGCATTAACAAGCCAGATATATATACACGAACTCTTATCTCTTTATGTAAACTATTATTATCTTAGATTATTTTAACTATGAGAAATGAGATGATATAAAATAAACAAGAAATGATTCGGTGCTCTATTTTATAAAAAATAAAAAAAAATTAACTGTTGATTAATAAATGTTAAAGCAGTTAAAAGGTTAGTTTTTGTAAAGGTTTTTTTAAATCAAACTAGATAAAATTTTAAGAAAATTATGATTAATAAAGCATTAATTTTGCACTAATCTAAGCACTAATTTAAGGCTTGATTGATATCTGAAATTTAGGCATTAATTTTAGAAATTCTAAAAGTCTTCTTATTTAGGCATTAGTTTAAATTTTAGAAATTTCAAAAATAGTAATATTTCTAAAAATGCTGAATTTAAATATCTAATATTTAAATAATGCCTAAATAAGAAGCACTACTAAAAAAATAAACACACACATTATTGAGCATGGTGCATTATTTATGGTGCATGCAGGATAAATTCACGTACGTAACCGTTGAAAAAAGAAAAGAAAAAAAAAATTGCACTGCATGCATGCAATTTTTCTTGTTATTATTATTTTTATTTTTTTGGGGGAGGGGTTTTATTTCTCAATTTAATACAATAACGGCTAAAAATGATGTGCATATATAATCTGAGACGAGAAATGTTCTTTTTGGCCTCTCTCCCTCTTTTAACCAAATTGCTGTGCCCCAGAAGCAAAAACTTGTAGATCAAACGCACCCAAATAACCAATCCAAATATGGAGTGACATAATAAATAAAAAAGCAAGACTAGGAAAAGCCCAAAGAGGGAAAAGGGAAAAAAAGTAAACGAGAAATGAAAGAGAAAATGAAAAAAAAAAAAAGGGAAATGTAAAATAAGATCCAAATCCAACGCACTGTGCACTGGATATTGTGGAGTGAGATACAAATCTAACGCATTTAAGTCCCGGTTCTTTGTCTTTTACGAGGGGATGTAACACAGGATCCCAGCAAATCCAAGCTAGATATACTCAAAGCAAATGAGCTCAAAAACCAGCCCAAAAAGAGAGGGAAGTAATAAAGTGCTTTTGGATAGCTACTAAACAAGAGAGAAGCACTTCACAAAAGTCATATAGAGAGAGAGAGAGAGAGAGAGAGAGAGAGAGAGAGAGAGAGAGAGAAGGGTTTCTATGACATTTCCAACTTGAAACACAGGCCCCTATTAATTAAAGTGCTTCATTAAAGGCTTCTTTTACCTCCCTTGTGCCTCTCACCTGCCCAATATTTCCATGTCTCTAGCTGCATATATATATATATAGTGTGTGTGTGTGTTTTTACTTCTTCCCCTACGTACAATAATATATAACCTCTCCCACTCTATATTGTGGCCTCTATATATATATATATATATATATATATATATATATATATATATATATATATATATATATATATATATATATGGAATGATGAGAGGTCAACATCTAAGGGGCTATGTGCAAATATACAAGGCAAACATGCATGGAGACAAACCTTAACTATAGCTAATTGTGAAATAGCTCCCTCAACATTTCCCTTCTTAATTGACACGTCCTTCCTCGAGTATTTGTCCTTGAATTGAATACTTGGTCGATACGTTGATTTCATCAGATTTATTAATTTTAAAGGTTCGATATATAGCTAGTAATTTTTGTTATATTAATAAAATTTAAATTTAATAAACCAGCTAGAACAATTCAAATGAAATGTAAGAAGCTAAGCGAAATGGCCTGCACAAGAGGGGGTTCTCCACACTCTTTTCTTAATATAGTTTTTTTTTTATATATATATTTTTTTTTCCCTTTTGGACTTTTGTGGTCCTGGGAGAGGAGGAGACAATATAAATCTAAGGAGGTGGTTGGAGTTTTGGAGAGGAGAAATGGAAAGGAGAGCAAACCCTAGACATATATAAGGATTAGAGCATTGGATTTAAAAAAAAAAAAATCACAAAAATAGCCAAGCCTAAGTGCCTAATTCTAGCATTGCCTCAAATGAATATATGAATGGTGGTGCATAGTGTGGTTCTATCAAGGTTCATTTGTGTGAAAAGTTTTTTTTTTTTTTTTTAAAAGGAAAAAGGTAAAACTGTATTAATTGAGACCCCCATCACCCATAGGACACTGTGACATCGGCCTCTGATCAACTTTATCTTGTTTTTATTTTGTTCTGATTAATTAATTAAGTTACATTTCATTAAATGTAATGGCTTTATTAATTAGTTACTAGTTGCTAATTTTTATACCTTTAATTAGTTACTAAAACAGGAATAAAACTATTTAAATCTGACAAAAGCAGTGATAATTTAATAAACTCTACATTCGACTGATTAAAATCACTTAATTGAAAAAAAAGAGGAAAAAGTGAGAGAATATTAATAGAAAAGTATCTAGTTGAGGGGTCCCATTTCAACATGGACTAATTAAAGTTGAGGGGTCCTCCACATATCCTAACCAATAAAATGTTTCAATTGTGTGCATGGCTCTCTCTCTCTCTCTCTCTCTCTCTCTCTCTCTCTCTCTCTCTCTCAATTGTGTGTGTGTGTGATTAAAGAAGAGCATGGGGAGAAAGAGACAGGTTTGAATGCAAAAGGGGTTCTGCATGCTACAAGCCTACAAGGCTGAAAATCTAACACTTCTCTTTTGCTTTTATTATATACATATATTTATATATATATTCTACAATATTTTTCTTATTTGAAATCTCTTTAATATGACTATACATTGAAGCTATTGCTTTTGCAACTTAGATTTCAATTTTATGGGGCCACCATGATTACAAAAATTAAAGTAATATATAACTATGTAACATGTGTCAAAGAATTTACTTAATGAACATCAGTAAGTCAAAAGGCAAAGTTGGGACAAAGAAAAACAAAAGATCTTTATTTAGTGATCACTGTTCTACCACTACATTTTTTACAACGTTATCCAGCACATGTAACTCACTTTATTTCTTCATACATGCTGTGGTTGTAAGCTCTTTAATTGAGTCGTATATATATGTTTTCATACTTGTTCCCTCCTCATGCTTGCATGTTTAGATAAGTCGATCGTTGTAACATATATTAGGAGTTGCATGATAAGCATATGCATGGGGCTAAAGTTTCTACAAAAGTACTGCTTGAATAAAATTTTTTTTTTTCAAAGAGCACTAAAAAGCTTTCAGATTTAGGTTTCCTCCACAGCTTCTTCTTGTTGCCGCAGAAGCAAAAGCTTTCAAATCTAAGTTTTATTTTTCAAACTCAACAAATCTGCGGATCTCAATATCCTATTAGCATACATGTAAGTGTTTAGTACTGGTCGCCACTCAAAGCTATTTGTGAGAGTAGAGAAGCAACGTCGACCGCAATCTTAAGCGCATCATTGTTAAATTAATGTTTGGATCAAAGGCATTAACCTTTTAGAAAATGGACACTTGAGAAGTGATTAATTAATTCCTCTAGCTCGAGTCCAAAAATGCTACATGAAACCATATGTTCTCGCGATGAAAGCGATCGAGGGCCCTCATGATCAATTTTGCTCGCTAATATGGTGTCTTTTCAATACATTATTTTGCCATTGATATCACAACTTAAAGAGTAGGTATGAATTGCTACACGACATAGTGCAAAGTATATATTATCATATATATTTAGGCTTCTACTTTAAAAGCTAGCTCAGAATCTTACTTAAGCTTACCGCACCAATAGTATTAGCTTCAAACCTTTCAATCCATCGATCATACGTACATTGCGAGAAAAGAGCTTTGAATGACACAAAGTATTAATTATTTTATTCAAGCTTTTCTCCTCTGCCAAATACTCTATTAGCTAGAAATAGTCGCTGTTGAACGCAGAAGTAAAAGTCGAACCAAACGGGCTTTTAGAAGTATATTTCAAAATGCGTTGAAGATGCACTTCTTTGTGTATATGTATTGTGGACATTAGTTATACGACAAGAGGTCATTCCATGTTTAGAACTAAGTAATAAGATATATTTGGATGGGGCCTGCATGTCCCCAACGTATATGGACACACAAGGGATGTGGTACGACACCTGATTTCCAGGCACTGATCTTGTAGGCAGATAAAGACCACGTACAGAATTAGCCATGCTCGTTGTTGATTGAGTTGCTGATTTGATAGGAATTGGAAGGAGTTGGGGCATTTGATTTGAACTCACCAATCAAAGCCCTATTTTTTGATGGGAAGCACTTGCAGAAACTTACAATCAGCTCATGAAAATATGCTCTGACGCAGATATTGTTTGGTCCTTCAAACAACTTCTCTGCAGATTTTGAGGATTCAAGATCAAAGATCACCTCAAAATTGTAGCATCTACAAACAACAAAATCAATGTTCCCAACCTTACTAAATATACGATTACGCGAGACGCGCACAAGCAGTAGAAGTATTTGGCAAATGAAAAGCATCAATCATCCACTCTGCCTTGAAAATTTCAGATGCAACTCAGCATGGAGCAGGAACAAGATTGTGCCACTACCCCCCTCTTATTTTCCTTTAAACAAATAACAACTCAATAAGACTCGAGTTCACTTTGGTCTTCAGGAAACCCGAGTCGAACTCGGCTACATAAACCGAAGCCCAGAGAGCGAACGGTATCGAAAACCCGAAAGCGCAAAGTGGCAATCAATTTCTCTTAATACCTCATAACCAAACAAACAGAATTGAAAGCATCACCATGAACATCTTGGTATCAGCGCAAGATCCTGTGGTAAAGCCATTAAAACAAATGAGTGTGCGCATACATGGTACACAGATCATGTGCCAGATTTTTTTGGTTTTTTTGTTTTTCCATCTCATCTTCAGGTTGAGGTCGAGGTCTTGAAAGTCGTGGAAACAAACAAATGCGCCTAAAACCGCTAGATTTTTAAAAGCCCATTCAGATATGGACATTAAATAGCATTCACCATGCACCATGCATGTAGTGCACCTCACTCATCCAAACAATTAACACACTGATTCAGTAAAAGAGTTCAAAAGAATTAAACGCGGGTCCAACCAGCTGACCATCCAACAGCAAGTTTACAGTGAACAGAAGTAGATACAAATTGATAACAAAGGATGAAATAATCATTGTATATTTGTCGCCGAGTAAGAATTTTGAGAATTCTTATCATCTTCAGAGAGGGCGAACACCTGAATCCAAAGCACAGATACAATGTTAGCAGATCAAATTAAATGCAAAGTTCGAATATGTCTTGTTCAAAATCATACCGACTATACTATGACATGAATTACATGCCATACAAATCCCGTAGTTCAGTTTTGATATCTGAACTACAGCAGTTTAAGTCAAACATGGGAACGAGGAAATTTCACACGAGTTTAAATTAACTTCAAGATGCTAAAGTAGAAGCTGTTTCAGCTTTCCAGCTAAGGTAGAAACTTCAAATTTATTACTAGTCAAACTCTTCTGCTGCTTCTTAAAGAGAAGCTGTTCCAAACACCAAGCAAGAAAAGCACTAAACTAGAAATCAACAATATTTCAGAGCAATAATTATAACATAATAAATGCTCCATATAAAAAGCAAATTGAAATTCCAAATATAAAATCCTTTGTTTTTTTAATCTGTCTTTTCAGGCTTACTACGCTTACACATTACACTAGCGTAAACCAACCAAAAGAACAAAATTTGTAGCATAAAACTTAATTGGCTGTGGTCAAAGTAAAATCTTTGCTATTAAGTAAAAGACTCTACCATGACGAGGCTAAATCAAATAGTATATTAAGATAAACTATAACCTGAAACCTTGTGATTTTTTATTAAATATCCAAAAAAAAAAAACAGTAATGTAGTAGAAAAAAACATATTACAAATACAGATTATTAATTGGCTTTAGAAACCATCTAAAACCATCAAATTTGACAACTTGGAAATTGAGTTCATTCGGAAAATTAGTAGCAAACAAGAGTAGGAAATAAAACACTAATGAAAGAACAATATGCCTCAAAAAGGAAAATTCACACCACTACCAAAAATGTAAACAAAGTAAGATAGTAAGGCACATACCAGATGCTAAGTTATTGCTGATTCGACTCAGTTTCTGTGGGTGCCGTGGCTGTGCCGCCTGTCGCTTGTGACTGCATATCCGAACCAGTTTGGTTCCCTTCTCTGTTACTTAAACCATTCTCCACATGAGAAGCACCATCCTCTGCAGATTCTCTATTGCTTAAAGCGTTCTCTACACGATGAGGACCATCAGCCATAGCCTCTCCATTGCTTGAGCCATTCTCTACACGATGAGGACCATCGGCAGCAGGATCTCTGTTGCTTAAACCATTGTCTACGTGATAAGCACCATCGGCGGCAGGCGCTCTGCTGCTTAAACCGTCATGATATGCAGCATCACGAGCAGGCTCTCTGATGCTTAAACCGTCATGATGAGCACCATCACGAGTAGGCTCTCTGTTGCTTGAACTGTTGTCTACATAATAACCACCATGGGCCACAGGCTCTCCATTGGTTAAACCATTCTCTGGATTATAAACGCCACTGGCCATAGGTGCATAACTACCAAAGCCTCCTCCGTTTACATAGTTAGGGTACATGGGACCATTTCCATAGAGTACCGGACTCTGCGTATCCATCATAGCATAGCCATCCCAAGGGCCCCTTGGATATGGATATGGGTACGTGTAGTGGTGTCCATAGCTCACACCACCATAGTTCCCCATGGCATATCCTGCTGGATAACCACCTCCTGCATAAGGAAAACCAGGAAAAGGTGGTGCAGCATAACCAGGGTATAAACCATATCCTCCATCATAGGGTGGGTGTGGATACATGCTGCCTTGATAGCCGCCAAAAGGAGACACTCTTCTACCAAACGTTCTTGGAGTGAAATTTCCGTTATGATTGTTGTTATTTTCTTGCTTCGGCTCTGCTATCTTAACCTCTACGTTCTTTCCATCCAATTGATGGAAATTGTTTTTCAAAACTTCCCTCACAGCATCCGGTGAGTCAAAAGTGATAAAGCCAAAGCCTCTTGACTTCTGTGTGTTAGAATCATGCATTACAACCACATCATTTATTGTACCAAACTTCTCAAAGTACCTTTTGAAATTTGATTCATCAGTTGTCGCAGGCAAACCACCAACGAAGATCTTTAAATCAGAGTGACCCCCGTTGAAATTATTATTGTTGAAAAATCTCCTGCTTGGTGAAGGATTTTGATGTGGGCTTTGATTTGGATATCCATTTTGAGAGTAGTTGTGAATCTGGTTTCTTCCACTTCGTGGATAAGCTCTTTTCACATCTACCTGAAAATTCAAGATTAAGCAACAAAAGCACTCAACAGCATGAGTTTTTGAGAGGTGAAGAAAAAGGGCGCAAAACACACATGACAAATATCACGCTTGATAACATTTTCCTACACGGATAACCGTGAATGCTGTCTTGGCAAATCCATCGAAACAAACGAAAAATCATCCACAACCGCAACGTATCTATATTGTTTAAGGAAATTTGAATGCGCATATGGCTTCTTACTTCTTTGTCAAAATAACTTGTAAAACTCCCTGTAAAACAATTTAAAAGTCTATAAACCAAGGGAAGTTTCTAACCTCGAAAAGAAGCTCCAAGTCACCAAAACTTTAGCGCAACTCGAGATCACTACCGGAACATTGAAAACAACATAAAAATTCAGGAAAAATCTGTTTTTACCGCACATAACTCCCTCTCGAAGCGCCTTTTTGTCAGAAAATCAAACTTTTTTGGCTTGTTTACACGTAATTTTCACGGTTTGGGTAGTGATCTCAGATTCCGCTAAAGTTCGGGTGGGTTTTTAGTCTCTAGGGCTTTTTCTTCCCTTTCCAATTAAATAAACTACGCTTTAGCACCATAAGCAGAGAATATCTAATCAAATCAGGCATTTAAAGGTGCGTACTTTTCGACAGGTGAATCATGAATCAAAATTAAATTCATAACAGTGAACAGAATCGGAAAAATCAACATTAATAGATATAAGGTAATCATGCATGTTAGGATAAGCACATTATAAGCATGAATTATTCCAACAACTTTAAAGAAAAAAAAACAAAATTGAAGAAAAATATCCAAGAATCGTAAAAAAAAAACAACAACAATTTCGGAGGGCCCGAGGCTCCAATCATGGGAGAGAGGATCAAAAAAAGCAACGGCGCTAACCTCTTTCCCACGAATCACGTGCCTCGTCTTCGTCCTCTCCTTCTCCTCAAGAACCCTCTCCGCCGCCGCCGCGTCGGAGAACTCGACGAACGCGAACCCCCTCACCTTCCCCGTCCCCCTCTCCTTCACCACCACCGCCTCCTTCACCGCCCCGTACTTCTCGAAGTACTCCCGGAGATGCGCCTCCTCCGTATCCAACGAGATCCCGCCCACGAAGAGCTTCCCCGGCTCCGACGACGACGACGATGGCTCCATCTCTTCCACGCAGCAACCGAGTCGGAGATTTTGGGGGCAATCCAAACCCTAGAGCAGGAACAAGAGGAGAGCTAGGGTTTAAGGAAACCGTAACGACGAATCGGGGGGCGGGAGACGAGGAGCGAGATAGTACAAGGGTTTTAATATTGGGGAATAACAGGGGCAATCGACGGTTTATAAGTCATAATCAGAGTCCTAATCGCGATCGGACCGTTCATTTCATGTGTGTTAGATTAGAATTAGGATAACTAGCTCTACAGATTGAGATAGATACATCAGATTTTCCTCTTTTCTGTTACACCTAAAACCAAATTTAAAAAAAATTAAAAATTCAAACAACCCTTATTCAAAAATAATTAAAAAAATAAAATTAACCAAGTCAGAACACAAAGCTAACTTTGGGTTGGGCCCGTTTGGGTGCGGCCCATTCTGTTTTCCAATTTTACCGAACAGGACTCATCTGGCGCGAGTCCAACATCTGTCCAAAGGTTTTCATGCAAATCAACATAATCTGACACGACACAACTTGTAGGCCCTTGCGTTGACATGTTAAAAAAAAAAAAAAAACTTAACAAATGCTCTAAGTCACTTTGCGATTCCAAAGTCATTAATTAAAAGTCATTAAATTAAGCAAGCAGTGATAAATCCTAATTTACAGGGTTTGAAAGAGTCATGCAATTTGTTACTGTATGTAAGATCTTTTTACTGGAAAGAACAATTGTGATACAATAAGGTGTTACAAT
Source organism: Aechmea fasciata (assembly GCA_025177825.1). NCBI lineage: Eukaryota > Viridiplantae > Streptophyta > Magnoliopsida > Poales > Bromeliaceae > Aechmea > Aechmea fasciata. The sequence continues at coordinate 8,868,020 of CM045946.1, forward strand.
CCGAATCAATGGAACCAATGTACAGTAAAGGACTTCAGAATCTTTTCAAAAGACAGAGTAAACTTTAGTTTCTTTCTATCGTAATCTCGATCAAATTACAAAACATCTCTCTCGTTGCGGAACAATCCGTGATCTTCCAACTTGGCTTGTCTGTTCATGCCAATCTGATTCCGGAAGGTCCCTGGCTGACGGCGATAAGCAGAGGTGCTAAAGAGGCGCGGCCTTCGTTCAACCATTACGCGAGCGGCATAAAAAGTGAAAAGTCCGCCGCACATTTTCCTTCAAATCCGGTCGTCGTTTCTAGTTGTGAACATGGCAACGACCACACAGATCAGAAGCCGAGCATCAGTAATAGTTCTTCCACTATTCAGATAACTGCAGCTCCAACATAGCTCACGGACGAATTCGTGTAGATTCACGACGCTCTCTCGACAGCATACGCCCTCTTCATATCATATTTGTATCGCCGAACTGATTGACACTCTTTTGCAAGATATTCATCAACAGCGCGAAAGCGAACTACATGAACACTTATCGCCTCAACTAAACATGTTCCTTTCTTTCCAGATATAACTAACAAGAATCAACATTGCTTCGGCCCTCACTGTGCAAAGGGAACACACAAAATGTCAGAGATAGCACACAGCAGGTACACGAAATTGAAACTAGAAACTCCGCAAATACAATGAAGATTCAAGCTGTGGTAAGATTGTGTAAGATGGTACAAATTTAAAATTAGATAGGAGTTAAGATTCCACAATTAGTTAAGGCTCTGGTGCTCATATTCTATGGGTGTAGAAGGAGTCTATCATGCTGATTTCGACAGCATTCAGTACGAGGAATGTTCTTTATAATCACAGCACCAGAATCAAAAAGGAAAGAAAAAAATTATCCAATAAATCTAATCCAACAGATAACTGGTATTGATACCTAGCCTTTCAATTCATTTGATTTAAATTGTTTAATAGCTCTTCTCCTATAAATGTTGCTTGCGATCAGATGAATCAAATAAATAACACTAGCACAAACTCATCAATTATAAAACAAATCGCAACATATATTTACTAGGATAATTCTGAAAATAAGAACCAAACACCCAGAATATGATTAAATAGAAAACTAAAAAGTTAAACATTTTACAAAAAAAAAATAATCTACAAGAAATTAAGTAAATGGTGCTCATATTCTATGGGTGTAGAAAGAGTCTATCATGCCATTTACCACAGCATTCAGTTCGAGGAATGTTCTTTACAATCACAGCACCAGTAATTAAATAAATAAAAGTATACAAATAATGCTACTCTAAATCCATAAAAATGAGATTTTTATTAAATAAAAATTGCGGCTCAGACACGCACAAATAAAGTCATCAAAAAGTTGGTCCTAAACTTAACAGTTTATACATCAGAATCGAGAAATGAGATTAGTCATCACAGCCAAAAGTCACAAATTTAACAAAAAAATCAACGAAATAAAAAACCAATTAAATCAGAAAAAAAAATTGGGGAATTTAGAGGCGAGCGTAACCCAAAATCCATTTTTTTTATAGTATGTAGATCAGGGCTTTAAGCGCCACGAATTGATCTCGGGAGCAAACGATTTATGGCCGCAAACCATCGAAATTAAGTAGCGATGGTTCGCTGGGATCGTAATCAACTCCCATGAATCGAAATTGAGGAGATGAGAATAAAAATCAAATCAAAATCGCAAAACCAAAGAGGGATAAATCGAGACAAAATTATGGAGAGAAAGAGAGCGAAACCCTAGAGAGGCTTATATAAAGAAACCCTAGATCAAACTATACAAAGGCCGTGTATACGGCGGCGAGGAGATGGATTGAGAAAATATAGTGGAGAAAAAGGAACCGTTGGATTTAGGGCAAACGACGTGGACGGCTCACGATCGTAATTGAGCAACGTGGTGCTATTTGGGCCGAGAAACTGAGCCCAAACGAAGGATAATTATTTCGTTGGCTTGAGCCATCACTTCAACTAATGGGCCTAAAAAAATTGGGCTTGGGATATTACAAAAACGCTTTGTGCTTTGAGAATTGAGATACATAGAAATTTGGAGCAGACTCGAATTGGGCCGGGCCCATAAACATCCACATTCCATTTTCAAGTGGGCCATCATTGTTTTTTTTAAATTTTTTTTTTCAATGACGCGTAATCAACATTCGGGTTTTAGGCCCAATTTGACAATAAGGAACATCTGATGCTATGCGTCTGTTTGTTTGTCCGTAACTGATTTTCAAATTTGAGATGACACTTCTGCTATTCTATTTCTCATTCGTTTATAAAAATATTTTACACTAGTATATAAGCCTTTGTTTGGTTTGAAGCTAAGGGGTAGAATAATCACATAACTCCCATATTATTTTTAAATATTTCAAAAAATGAGTGGGGTTAGCTAACCCCATCTAACCCGGAATAGCCCATTTGGGGTGGAGTTAGTTAACCCCACCCAACCCTAATCAAACACTATTTTTTATTTATAATAACTTACTATCATTTTTATCCCACATATTCCAATCAAATACTATTTTTTACTATCCTGAATTAACTCCAATCCCCAACCAAACACAAAAATATTCTAATCCCATCTTAACCATAAACTTAACTCTATTCCTGAAATAACTAGTTTTTTCTTAATTCCGAATCAAACGGTAGCTAAGAGAATAAAAAATAGTTGTCCCAGTCGATTTCTACGCGTTTCTCTTCTCTAAGTGACTTCAACTTTAGTAGGGTAAAGTCAACTATGAAATTTGATCAGGTGAGTAACTATGGGTGACAGTAAGTTCACCCGTCTTGATTTCGGTAAAACAAATATGCCTTATTTGGTAAAAAGAGATTGAAGAACAAATATAATATATATATATAGAGAGAGAGAGAGAGAGAGAAAAGAGTATGGTTCTGTATTTTTTAGTAAAATTGCAAAAATTATAGTGTAACCATGTTATTGTGCTATACACAAAGAATTTTGTTTTTTATTACACTTCTCACCATACAAAATGTTCTGCTTTCACAATCTCAAAAAAATCCAAAAAAAATTTAATAAATTCAGTGTACCTGCATTTTGGTCAAATAGGAATCCGCGAATCTTAGCCTACTCGTTTCATTTTGTGTCATGTGAAACCGACTGCAGAGTTGTAATTTCAACATCCGCCGACGCTTTCGTCATTTTCAATTATGAAGAATCACGCAATGTGGGTTGAATAAAAAAATTTAAAATACGATTCTCCGATGATTTAAATTATTTTAGAAAATAATTGTTTCATATTATAGCAGAATAAAAGCTTTTAAAATTCAATTTTTTATCAAATTTGTAGTTTTTACTCATCTTCTCCTATTTAAATCAAATTCATATTTTTTGAGATTAAAATAACTTACCACTATCATACGAGGGTAAAACCGTCATTTTATAAAAAAAAGCATTCCTTTCCTTTCGACGTGGCGACGGTGACGTACCATTAAAGAAAAGATATATAGAAGATCCGCCCATTCCACACTTCATCGACACAAAATCAACCCTGTGATATATTGTTTCATAAGAATAATCCATGTTAAATTAAACATAAACATATTCTTTATTATTACTAACGCGCGCATAATAACGCATCGCATATATATCTTTAACGAAACGCTCTTTTCCTAATCTCCACCCGTTTCAACGAGCGCGAATCTTACAGACACAGGTGTCCACGCGCGAGAGGTCATGTCGCTGTTACGTTTGTATCACCATTAAAGAAAAAGGAGAGGGAGAAGGAGAGAGAGAGAGAGAGAGAGAAAGAGAAATGGCCTTAAAATAAGGAATATTTACAAACTAATCATTTCCCGCCACCACAAAAAACCCGCGGTTTTAAGAAACCCCGCGAATACGTCCAATTTGCTATTCCTTTTTTACCCTCCATTCGTATTCAAATTTACAAAATAGAGTCAGTCCCGTTCGAGTTCGTCGTCACCGGTTCAAAAATTCGCGCGAGAGATTACTTTTTATTTTCATTTTATTTTTTTCTTATTTTAATACTACGCGATTAGCGAGGCCAAGGTGTGTTCGAGCCCGGCGCCGTAGGGGTGAGCCGAGGGGGAGGGGGAGGCGGCGGCGGCGAGCCGATGGAGGAGGAGGAGGCGGCGCGCGTCGGAGAGGCGGCGGCGGAGAGCGGCGGCCTCGGCTCGGAGCCGGCCGTTGGCGCGGCGGAAGAGGAGGGCGTGGTGGGCGGCGGCGCCGAGCCGCCCCGCGAGCTCCCGGTTATCGTCGCGGAGCCGCGCGAGCCGCGCCCGGAGCTCCTCGAGCTGGCGCTGCTTCCGCATGCGGGACCGCCGCGCCGACTCCCGGTTCGAGATCATGCGCCGTATGCGCCGCTCCTCGGCCGGGTCCCGCTCCTTCTCCGCCGGCTCGCCCGGACCGGGTTCGGCCGCACGGTCCTGGTCCTGGTCCGGGTCCGGGTCGGGGCCGGTCCACGGGGTGAACCCGAACCCGGAATCGAAGTCGAGGTTGTAGTTGAAGTTGTTGAAGTCGTTGAGGAGGGGGAGAGAGAAGGACAGGGACTCGTCCAGGGACAACATCGTAATTCGAGCAAATTAGAGGGGCAGGGTAGGGAGAGGGAGAAAAGGGAAGAACGATGAGGAAGGGCGCGCTATTTATAGGGTGCGAGGGGGGGGAAGGTGGTTCTGACGTGGCGAGTTGTGGGTGGTTGTTCGTTAAGCCCCGCGGCGGGAAGAATCTGGAGCGACACGTAGCAGCGCTATACGAACGGGCCCCATACTTTTCGGCTGTAGGATCTGATCTGAGAGGTTTGATGGAGCTCGCTGGAGGAAACGGACGGTCGATGTGGGGTCGCGCATAGAAATTGTAATGCGGACGTGGTGCGAAGGAGGATCTGTCGCGGGGTTTGGTGCGGAAGGGGCCCAGTGGGCCTACTGGGCCCGCGAGGGTGGTTTATGCTTAATCACGAAGCAATTGGAGGGGGTGGGGGGGAGGATCGACACGTGGCGTCTCTGTGGGACGCACGTGTAGCTGTTGGAGAACTTAAAAGAGACCAAGTACATTATCTCTATACAGTAACGTCACTATCATTAGAGGAGTTAAACATTTTCTATTATTATTAAAGTGCTCCGATCACATTCCAGTAAGTAATATTTCTATATATATTTTCACTAATTTACAGTAAAAATTCTACTCTCAATTTTACTTCCTTAAAATAATTTTTTCATTCTAATTAGTTATATCTTTTTTGTTCCTTGTTTGAAACATTTTTTTAACTTAAATTGAGTGATTTTCTTGGACAAAAAAATTATCTATGTTCCGTGCCATAACTTGCTTAATAACGCCGACAAACGAAGACAATTTAGAGGAGTTCAATTCATGCAATATAGATACGCTAATAAATTATTTGGTGAATATTAATGTTTCATCTTAATTATATATTTATTATTATATATTAGTGTAACTAATATAAACACAATTCAATCAGTTAGATTTTTTTTTTTTTCTTTTAAACATCTAAGTCGATCACAGCATACCGCGCATACATACAGGGCGAGATGCATGATCAATAATCTAGGATAATACCATCATAAAATTATAATTGCTAGCTAGTTTCCCTCTTCGATCATCTCCTGAAACACATAACCACAGATCGAAGAGAAAATTTTATTAATTAATCATCAACATTAATTGGCACTCTTGATGCATATATGAGTGGTTGAAATTTACATCTAATCAATGAGAGTAGTATACAAACGTTACTTATAACATATTATCATGTACGTAATAAAGCAACGTTCATCTTTTCCCAAAACGTAAGGTTGATATAGCTGCAGATCATGTCTTACAAAAGAAGAAACCATGCGCTATAGATAGACCAACTGCGAGATTCTTATAGCTAGGCACATAATAAATTAATTCTTATTACTTAGCTTGCTCCCTTTTTTAGGGGATTAATTACACCGTTAGCCTCCAATCTTTTTTTTAAAAAAAATTAATTAGGTTTTTTTCATCTTTTTTTTTAAAAAAAATATATAAATTGATTCTCCAAATTTTATAATTCATTTCTATTATAGGTTTTTATTGTCTATGATTGTGTTATTTTTAATGAAATTGACATGCATGTAGCTGTTTAGGAAAAAATTCTCTCCTCTCTACAAATTAAGACTTCTGACCGGTCGTCGTCTTCTTTCTTATCTTCTTCTTTTTCTTCGCTTCTTTAACTTCCTGTCTTCTTCTTCTTCTTCTTCTTCTTCTTTGGTTTTCTCCTTCACTATAGAAAAATAATACTTAAGAATGTTTTTATCCGTAATTAACAATACTTAAAAGTATCCTGAAATAGTCCACCATCATATTTAAAAGTACCGGCAAAAACGTCAGTAAATAAAGAACCACTATATATATATATATATATATATATATATATATATATATATATATATATATATACCAACGCTTATGCCATGCGTTGGTAAAATATATTCCAACACTTTAAAGTGTGAAATTTTTTTGAAATTCTGACGCTTTAAAATTTCAAAAAATTAAAAAATAGTGATGTAGTTTACCCTTTAATTTTTTTTTTGAAGTATCGGTATTTATTATATAGTAAGGACACTTAGAGAGCACCTTGTAATTAATGAGATTTTTTTTTTATAGTGCATCTTCTGATCTTCTTCTACTTTTTTTTTTTTTTTTTTGCTTTTCTTTCTTCCTTGTTATAATAATTATCATCATCTTCTTCTTTTTCTTCTTCGTTACTCTTCTTATGCTTCTTCTTACCTCTTTTAATTTTTCGTTTTTCCTACTCCTTATTTTCTTCTAGTACTTCTTAATTAAGGATATTGGAAGTGGAAATGTTAAATTCTGTCAAAAATAATAAAATCATATATAGTTGGTATATATAGAGACCCAATCGAAGTAAACTATGAAGGTTATGACTTATGAACTCAATTGACAAAAAAATAAAGGTTAGAGGCCCAATTAAGAAATCAAAAAAAAGGTTGGGAACCAATTAAACATTTTTTTTATCCCTCTTCCTTTATTTACAAGAGAGAGAGAGAGTAGAAGAGAACAAATTATCCTTAATTTGGACCTAGTCGATCCATCATGAAATATTATTATTTTAAACTGGTAGGTAATTAGGTATGATACAAAACATAAATCTAAATACTCTCTATTTCACATGTATCTAATTATGACTTTTAACTTTTGACACTGCTGCTTCTTGGAATTCCACATGATGTCTATTTACATATATTGGATATTCAAAATAGTTGATGTTAATTACACACAACAATTAAAGTTAATTTTGATATTGATAAATAGATTTATTGAATTGAATAGGATCATTATTTGACGTCTAAATTTTATCAGGCTCCATGATTTGCTTAGTCCATAGCAAAAATGTACTCGTTAATATCGAAACTCGCCATCTTTTAATTAATGCGTAAATCATAATTCTGCAGCTATATATATTATATATACATTACATCTAATCTAATAGTATATATATATGTATATTTTATGACCCATTTTTGTCTGACGTGGTGGACATGGTCCACATAACATATATAAGAGAGAGAGAGAGAGAGAGAGAGAGAGAGAGAGAGAGAGAGAGAGATGCGTCCTCGGGAAGATTCGTACCAATTAATCCTAGTCTTAAATACGAAGTTTAATTTGCATCTACTAATAGTATATATGTATACTTTATGACCCATTTTTGTCTGACGTGGTGGACATGGTCCACATAACATATATAAGAGAGAGAGAGAGAGAGAGAGAGAGAGAGAGAGAGAGAGAGATGCGTCCTCGGGAAGATTCGTACCAATTAATCCTAGTCTTAAATACGAAGTTTAATTTGCATGGATGGAATTTAAGGGATCGAGCATAAACCATTATTAAAGCTCCCTACCTTTGGCTAAAAGCAAGAAAAATACCCCCTAGGAAAAGGAAAAGACTATACATGTGGACAGGGAGTGGGAGCCATGAGATCAAAGGATAAAGATTCGGTGACATACTGATGGAGCCACTCGATCGATCTGCTTTTCCCTTAAAACCTTTCTTAATTATTACCTTTCACTTCTTCATCCTTCTGCTTAATCAGTGGTTGCTGAAAGCAATTCGCGCGCTTTAATTTGTCCGGCCAAACCATTTGTATGCTGTTGACCGTCCCGCTGCTGCAGGCTTGCCACATGGATATATATATATGCATGTACTTGTTCTTAGACTGCTGCATGTGCTGTTCGATGAAGTGCTGTGTGAATTGCGCTAGCTGCCGGCAGAAGCGCCGCTAGCTGCGGTTTTGGCCGCGTCGCAAGTATCAAGTTGCTTTTATTTGGCCAATGAGCTAGTTTGCCGCATGAATATATACATGCATGCACTAATCGCTCTCAAGTGCTGCATGCATTGTTGTTCGATGAAGTGCTGTGTCAATTGCCCTGTCGGCAGAAGCACGACGTCGAAAATCTCCCTACAACGTTCTCCATGCATAAACTAGATTTCAAATACTCTGGTTTAGATCGAGCGAGTTTCTGTTTTTATGGCTCAAAATATTATTTCGGCTTACTACGCCGAAGCTATGGACTTCTATATATATATATATATATATATATATATATCTATCTATCAAACGTAGTAGTTCCGCTTCTGCGCCTTTTGCTCGCAATTCTAATTTCTTCTAACAAAGCGTGCGTTTAACAAATGGCAAAGTTGGAAATTTCTACTATGACGAAAATTACCGATTGAAATAAGACTATGAACTGCGTCTTTCATTTCGAGAAATGCTAGTTAATTTGTTGAAATATTTCATTTGAAAATTTTGTTTTTTCATATTGCGAGATATCTTGAATATGTAATATATATGCATGTATGAATGAATCATAATTCTTCATATCATGTATATGTATATAATAATAACAGTAGATCAATAACCTATAAGAGCAAGCAATTAATATTGTGGAGGGAATATAGGTATGGAAGGGTGAGAAATAACATCCACCAAATTTTAAGAGGCATGCATGCATGCTTGCTTTAACTAATAACTAGACGTTATAAAATTAAGAGTGGTCGTTAATTAATTAAATCAAAAGGGATGATTCCACTATATATGTATATATCTTAATTTAAACGAGTACACGACTACATAAACTTGTATGTATATGTATGAAACTTTGGCACCGCATACATTAATTCGTCCAATATCTATGGACAGGTGATGCCTTAATTAATCTACATATATATATATAACCTTTGTAAGCAAGTGGGACACAATTAATTAAATACTTCGTACATGTCTTAATTTGAGCCGTTCATCACTTTAGCAAAACAAAAAAATAACAAACATAATATAATTAAATTTATAATCGAATCAAACTTTACCATGCATGCAATTAAATAAGAGATTAGTGGCTTAATTAAATTTGCGATCTTTCTTTATTTTGTAAGTGGAGCCGATATAAAAAAGGAGTCATTAATTAGGTTTTCTAAAGGCGACCGACACGTGGGATGTTCGAAATCTTTTGGATAAAAAGCGACGAGAAAAAAAGTTAGGTTGAGTTTGCATGAAATGAAAGGATATATATGTATATATATATTATTTATGTATATAAATTATGCATGGTTTCCCCCACATACATGTGGTCTTTTGTTTCGTTACAACGTTGCCACATGGGCGTATATACAGAAGAGGTGGCAGAGTCTCATTGTTACAAGTCCTCTTTTTTCTTTTTCTTTTTTTTACTTTTTAAAATTTGATTTGTGTAAGCTTTTTCTTTGGAGAAGCCATGTAGTAGACCAAACATTGGTAGGTTAGAAAGATTAAAAAAAAAAAAAAAAGGGAAAGAAAGAAAAGCTACAGGGATAAAGATATATGGGCTTGCGTATGTGATCAAATTAACACTGGTCGATCGATTGAAGGGTCATATATAACAGCTTTTTCCTTTTAAGTTTGACAAAGTTGTGACTATGCTAGTTAGCTTAGTCAAAGATGAAATGGTGCCATGGGTCCACTGTTCGGCACGTGTCGTTTGATGTAATCTACTTTGTTGGGAAGCTAATGTAGAGACTAGGGAAAAAATAAACATAAAAAACCCATGGGTCACATTCATAGATCAAACACGAGTAGTAGTTCTAGGCATTTCGTTTGGTAAGTTAATATTTAATTTCTAGCTATAGCTAGTTAATTTACACAAAGCAAATGTATCTAGAATCAGCGATAAGCTAGCTTAGCCATGGACCATTATGCGAGCTCCTTCTCACGATAAAAAATAAAAGGGCTAGCTCTTAATTAATTAGTTGTTTGGAATTTGCGTATAACGAGTAGTACGTAGTTCTACTAGAATTAATGATAATGGGAGGAGTAAACAGTTAAGTAAGAAAGGTAGCATACAAGTAGATATAGCTACTTGTATTTGATTGGGACAGTCAGTAGTATTTATGTTTTTGATATTTTTCTTATGCAATATGTGTTTGTATGTTGTTTCTGGTTGAAACCTCGCGTATTATATGAATTGCGACGTTTTGGACGTTTAGGGGAGACTTTGTCCGCGGTACAGAAAAAATTTTATCCGTTCAGTAGTCTGTTAATTAATAAGTTTCTAAACATGATGCATGGCCTGTGGTCTAGCTACTTGATAGATACGGTACTGTAATTTAAGGAGACATATAGTTTTTATGATAGATCAGCTAAATGCCGGAGGTTTGATAATTGATTCAAATTGAGGAGAAATTGTACATGCATGTCACGAGTAGTACCATATATGCATGCTCAATATAATATTGATTGGAAAAAGAAAAATATTAGGGAGAGAATTCACTTACAACTAATAATCTCAAAATGAGTAACAAGATGAGTAAAAGATAAATTACTATATGTTATTGTGTTGGATATTATTTTATAGCCTTAATTTTTTTGATAGATGGGGTTGACTCATTCCACCAATTAATGGGCACGTACTACAACTCTTGAGGATTCTACATATATATATATATATATATATATATATATATATATATATATATATATATATATATATATATATATATATATATATATATATATATATGTACTACCGCACGCTTCATATTTAGTTTTCATGCATGCACTTGTAGCAATATCCTAATTAATAGCTCTACGTACAAATATATATATGCTCCACCTAGATATTTTGTTATAAATATAAAAAATATGAGGCGACGCGCTCGACAAAAGTTTGTGTTGTCAAAAAGATTAATTAAATCTAAAGCAAAACGGGTTAATTTAATTAGAAACTTTTTTTTTTCTTCTTCTCTTATCGACCACATACATTCCTAAGATCCATTCCCGCAATCTTTAATTCTTTCAAATCATGGTTGGTGCGTGGGGTTGTTTGCTTTGTGGAGGTCACTTAGATAAAAATAAATGGCTAATCAAAACTTTGGGACTTGTCCTAACATTTTCATGAGAAAAGGAAATAAAAGAAATGGGGGTACTTATTAATTAAAAACTATATATCAAGGTTGTCGTGCAATAATTCTAATTGGAAAACTAGCTAGTACAACAATTAAATTAACCACTAGTTAATTAAGACATATGATTTATTTGTTTATGGAGTCCCTAATGAAAGTAATTTGAATTTTTTGTGATAATTAAGAGTACTCTTCCACTTTGTTTTTATTATATATTATTTTGTTAATTTGGCTGGTTAATTACATGGTAGCTAATGGATTTAGTACTAATTGGGAGGCTCATGAATATATAAGCCCTCTTTAGTTTCATCAGTCCCTAGCTTAGCCATGAGAAACTGGCCTAATTTGTTATTAATTATCCGACCAAACTCATATCGTTGAAGGAAACTTCTGATAGCGGAATTGACTAAAAATTTTCATGCTAAATCCCTATCTATAGCTATGATCAGTTCCCATTATGTTAATTACCTTGGTTTTACTCTGCATGCATACAGTACAGTAATAGCTACGATATTCGATAAAATCTGGTCATGTCTAAAGTGTGTTTCAGGGCGGATTCAGATTTTGGACGGATTCGACTTGTGTCGATTCTTACAGCAGTACAAAACATTCAATCAAATCTGATATATATGGTCTAAAGTACTGTATGTGTTTCGCTGCGGATTTGGATTTGAGCAGATTTGAGTTCGTGTCGATTCTTAAATTAGTGCCCTGCCCGAATCTGCGACAAACTTAGATTCTCTTATTCCTTTCCTGCACCATTCAGAGTAGGTCTTTGGTCATGACACCCTTTTGGCTCGACGGGTTAAAGGTTTATTGGCTTGATGTTATTTAACAATGAATTAAGTCGATCCCTTTAAATATTACGCGCGATTATATGGTTGAAAAAGAATAAAATTCAAGTAATATTAGGCCATCATTAAAATATTTGGCATGATTATATGCCTTAACAATTTTCTGCAGCATATTATCATGCATCTTCGAGAGTTTTAACCAGATATATATATATTTGTTTTGCATGCGCGCGCACACACACACACACATATATATATATATATAAAATATGATATGTTATAGTAATTAATAATAATAAGGCTTAAGGGAGTGGTGGGCTTTAGATTACCGATCAAGCAAATCTTGGGCCGCCATTAGGGGCCCAGTAAATGTGACAGCCCAATTAGACACCGTAGAGTTGTGTTACATGTATTTCTGCTCATGTGCTTTTTTGTTCAACCGCCTTGAGAAGGAAGATGTATAAGGACGGAAAGATACGATACACGAAAAATTAATTTTTCAACGAGGACGAAATATTTTTTTTTTTTTTTTTTTGAGAAAGATAGATAGCACGCTATCCGCTTCATTTATTTCATTTAAAAATAAACTTAACTAGAAATGTGAATCAACTAGCTAGGATTCGAACTTGGGTCTCTTGGGTATCAACCACCAAGCCCTTTGCCACTTGTTTTAGGGACGGTCGGTGACGAAATATTATTAATCCAACTCTAAAAATTCTGATTATATTAGTTGAACGCCACGTCTATATTTATAGGGGAGATACCCAAATCCTAATAGACGCTAAACCCTATAAGAAATCCTAACATATCTCTAAACCTAATTAGATTAGAAATAATTTGGTTAAAAATAGAAAAAATACAATTTTTTTTGAAAATAATTAACTTTAAAATGTAAAAATGAAGATCGAAACAATTGAATTTGGGTCCCAAACTTAGGCAAAATGGTTACGCATTCAATGCGTAGATCTCGAAAAAAATCTCTCAAATTGGGGTTGCACGCTAAAATCGGATATTCAAGTGAAAAATTATGGCCCTTTAGAGATTTCTCGCGCCGATTGTAAAAATTATTCAAACTCTACGAAATTTTAAATTCAATTTGGTTGAGTCACATTTTTCCAGAAACTCTAACACCAAATTGACAGCATCAAAATATTACTTCAATTTTTCTTCGACTAAATTGCACAGCTAGCTAGTACTCAACCATATATAGTTGTGGGGTGTTGGTGGATCACCTGGAAGGTTAGGAACAATGCTATCTTTCGGAACAGCAGTCCTAATCCTAGGGTGGCGGTCCGCAGTCTTAAGCAACTGTTGAAGGAGTGGGATCTTCTGCTCGAGCCGATAGCTGGCCTCTACTCCTCAAACCTAAGCGTTTTTTTTTTTTTTTTTTGGTCGTCTTCGTTGGGGCCGTGTTGCCCCACACCTGTAGCTTAATTCACCGAATCATTGAATGAAGCGGGTAGCGTGCTACCTTTTCCTCAAAAAAAAAAAAAAACCATATATAGTTGTGAACTTTTATAATAATTATTGAGTTGATAGCAAGTGACAAAGGGCTTGATGGTTGATACCCGAGACCCGAGTTCGAATCCCAGTTGAGTCACATTTTCAGATAAGTTTATTTCTTAATGAAATATACAAAGCGGGTAGGGTGCTACCTATCTCTCAAAAAAAAGAAAAGAAAAAAAAGAAGATAAATCATTAACACGACATTTGTGGACAACAAGTACGTCATGATCATGCATGCTGATCATGTAAATTAATGGCCTGCTGGGTGATCGATGAGTCGAAAACTTTTAAATGTTTTACTTTCGCGTCCACGTAGATTATTTTGCGCCTAACCCTTCCATACGTAAGGTTCTAGAAGTGGGACCTTAATTAGAAACTCATATATATATATATACAAAAGCATTGATCGAGAAAAAGAGAGGAGAAGTGTGAAATATGAACGGATCATTTTGTTAGGGTTGGTCATATTCTGCATATATTGACAAGGAGCCGCTTTGCAAATTCAATAGGTTTCGTTAAGTCAAATTTAGGGAGGAGAATTAATTTGTGTGAGTGTGTGGGCCATCGTATATCTTTTGCATGACAAATTATATACGGCTCTCTCCTCCCTTACACACTTGGTCAATGCCTAAAGGAAAAGAACAAGAAACACACACTAAATTAATCTAATATTATATATATAGTTTTTAAATTCATTAATAATGACGGAAACAATCTATATATGATATCTGATTGACGTAGTCTTAAGCCGCGCGTTGGGAAGTAATAAGAAGTATAAAGACGGAAAGAGAAATATCCGAAGAACATAATTTTTCGACAAATATAAAAATTTATTAGTCAACTCAAAAAACTAATTACATTAACCAAACAGCGCATGTGCATGTGTGTATATATATACAATCAATATATATCCAAATCCTAGCTACTATAATCGAAGTTAATAAATTGTAATTTATCTCTAAACCTAAAGCGATCGATTAGAAATAAACAAGTAATTGGTAAAAAAAATATATATATATATATATAAAACTTTTTAAAAATAACAAAATGCAAAAATTGATGTCTAAACAGTTGAATTTAAGCCCGAAACTAGACTTAGAACGTTTTTGACGTTCAACATATAGATCTAGAAATATATTTTCTAAATAATTAGGATTGGATGTTGTATACGGACACTACTCGAGTGAAAAATTATGGTTGTTTAAACATTTTCCATTCCAATTTTAAAAATTGCCAACTCAAATGTATTTTCGTTCGGCTCAGCTTAGGGAGGAGCGTTTGATTCAGCATAAACCGAATCGAAAAATTATTTTCAGTATGAAATTAAAATATTTTTTCACTTGTTTGGTTCCACGTAAAATTTATTTTTACTGAGAAATACTTTACAGATTTAGAAAAAAAAATTTGAATTCATTTTCCATTCTTTTTCAACGGAGAATGAAAACTTACGTTGCATAAAACTTTTATCATTTTTTTTTCCCCACAGAACGAGACAAATTAGTATGAATCTTTTTTTCTTTTAATCAAACAAATATGCATGGAATATTTTTTTTCTCTACAAAACAAATACTACAAAACATAAAACATTTCTCAGAAAATTATTTTTTGTAATTTCAAGTTGAACCAAACGCGTCCTTAGCTGTGTAAGTAACACTTTTCCAGAAACTCTATAAAAAAATTGACCGCATCGATCGCTGATGCTGATTATCGCGGAATTAATTAATGCATGAACTTATAATTATACCACTAATGAAAATTACTCCCGACAATTTTATGGTTTAATATGTTTCGTACATCTCCACCTACCTGCCCACCGAATTCAGAGATTTTAAAGCATGTAAAATATGATGATTAAATGCCTTGCTCTTGAATATAAATATTATTGATTTGTAAAAATATAGTCATAAAAATGTGATGTACCAGAATATATAGTATATATCAAACAAGTAAGATCCTGAGAGTTAGGACAAATTTATGTACAGGATCAAGAATATTGGCTTGTAATTGGCTCTCATGAATTATTATTGTATAATAATTCATATAATAATAAAAAGCTTGAAATATTTATGTAGGATAATTAAAGTCGAAGAGCCCAAGAATTGAACTTATTTGTAGCACCTAACCCTAAAGGGTGAAAGTGGTTAGGATAAGCTCCGATCAAATTCGACGGTATTGGATTCGATAGAATGCGAATGTGGATGTCAAAATTTAGCATTCGATATAAATTCGCATCTGAAATTGTATTTTCGTAGAAAAATAAGAAGGAAATTAAGATGCAAATATGATTTTTTTTAAAAATCTGACCATATTCGACCGATCCTTTTCACTCGTAGGAGATAAGAGAGATGTCAATATATATTGTAGGAGATAAAATAGTTTTTATATCATGTTCTAATTCATTTATTTTATTATAATCTTTATATTAAAATTTCATTTATATTTGTTAACTTATTAATTTTATTAAATAAAATATATAAGTATATGATTTTTAAGCATAAGTGTGAATATCTATTTATATTATTATGTATTTTATTCACATTAATTCTAGTTAATAGTAATATATAAATATTAATAGATATTAGTATACGAATAATATTTAAATATAAATTTGATTTATATCTGAATCCGAATTCACTTTTAATGAATATGGTAATAATTATAAAAATTTAGCATTTAATATAAATTAATCGTTAAAAAAGTTAAAAATAAATTTTAGAACAATAAGGTTGTGCCACGTCAGCGCGCGCCGGGCGTTTGAGAAGAGGGGACTAGGGGAGTCGTGGGGAGATGAATATAGAGAGATGTAGTAGATTCCCCAATTAAAAAAAAAAATTAATAAAATTTAAAAAAAATTGATGAGGGGACGCGTGCAGAGAGTTTGAGAAGGGGGGACGCAGGTCCGAAATGAATCGGTAGGGTAAGAAAGAGAGACTAGATTCACCGATCAAAATAATGATAATAATAATAATAAAATCTCAAAAAAAAAAGATAACATCACATCAGTAATAAAATATGGAAATTAATTATAGTTTATACATAAAAGATTTGCATTTAAAAAAAAATATGGATATCGATATGATTCAATTGTTTTTGCAGCTACCCAGCCCACAGTTCTTCATTGGATATCTGGTCTCCACAATGGAATTGAAAAATGATTGCTTGCACCTGGTGTATTTTATAGGGGCAATTGTTTATATACCCCGCAAAAGTTTCTGACGTTCCGATGTACATTTCTTAGAAGGCTAATATTAAAAATATCCCTCCTACGTTTCAAACTATTTCTAATATACCCATAATTAAAATCGTTAATTAACTCGTTATTTCGTAAAATTACTATTTTTTTATTTCGAATATACCATTATACTATTATTGTCTTTCTTATTTGTCCTTAAAGTTAGAGGCACAAAAAGTATTTGGACTTTTGGAGTTTTCCACTAAGTTAAGGGCAAAATTAAGTTTTTTTTTTTTTTTTTTTTTTTTTTTTTTATAGATATATATTTAACTCACGTTTAATCCATATTAACTTAACAGGAGATAACTGTGGGAGTATTTTGTAATAAGTCTGGAGCAGTAGTTTTAGATTTATATTAGCTTATACCAACTTATTCTTTAAAATCGAAAACTACTTTTGTTAATTGTGTTCGGTACGTATACGAAAGGGGATAAGTGCTTATACCTGAACCAAACGCAGTATTAATTATTTCTTTAACCTTTTTCTTACTCTTCTCGTACCTTTTTTTTTATATTTTTTTTTTTTTGATTTTATCTTTTCTTAAGGCCCCTGCTGTCTCACTCTATGTAGCTAAATTCATTATCTGAATGAATAAAGTCGGTAGCTTACTATCTTTTTTCCAAAAAAAAAAAAATATTTAAGTTTTTGGCCCTTTTATTTTTTTACTTTTTAGTGTTTTTTTTTGTTGTGAGTTTTTTTTTTTTTTTTTTTTTTTGGGGTGCAAATGGTTGAGATGAAAGGTATTGTGCGATGTAAGGACAATAAATACGTGATGCACTGGTGCAAGTATATATGGACCTGGTTCAGGGTAATGTTTAACACTTTATATACGGTACCTATTTCTAAAAAAAAAAAAAAAACGCTTTATATACGGTGCAACTGTAGAGCTTCTAGAAGCGGGGCGTTGATTATTTTCCTCTGTTTTACGGTTTGAACGCAGTGGAAGAGGAATCTCTTCGCATCGATTCGTCCAAAACAGCAAATCCACTCGATAATAACGAGATTATTAATTTCTTAATAAAGCGCAATATATTTCCCACATTAACTCCTCTTAATATCGATCTCTCCGACTATTTAAACCCCTTTCACTTCCCCTCCCAACAAACCCAAACCCTTCTCTTAATATCGATCTCTCGTTCAAAGTTTATTTTCAATTAACACCATGTCCAAAAGAATAGCCCCTGTGTTCATAGCTCTTTTCCTCATCTTTGTTACCCTCATGGCCGAAGCTTCAAGGCACGTACCAGTGGATTCTGAAAGGGGCGCTCCTGATGAGGTATCACCGCATCTACACAAATAATACTATCATTCGATTAAGTAATTATTACTGGATGGTTAATTGTTCTACTACGTACGTATATATATATATATGCATGGGTGCATGTGTTTTTTTTACTTAGTTTTGTTAATTTATATATTAAAAAAATAATTGTACGTACGTAGGGTGTTGAGGAGGGGATAGCTCATGAAGAGAAGGTGGAAGGATGTGAGGGAGTTGGAGAAGAAGAGTGCTTGATGAGGAGGACTCTCTCTGCCCACACTGACTACATCTATACACAGGGGAAGCACAATTAATTAACTAGCTAGGGCTTCTTCGATCTTAATTTCTTTTGTTTTTTTCTTGGGTATTTGAGTTGGTGGGCTATGTTGGTAGCATGCATGATATGATATATATATATATATATTATCCTTTGTAATAGCTCACATTATTCCATAGTAATGCTATTAATTAATAAATAATAAAAGTGCTACCATGGTGATCACTTTGAGTTTCTTTTCTTTTTGTTTTTGTTTCTCTTTTTTTTTTTTTTTTATTTCGTTTTCTTTGAGATACATTTCCTTTTTATTTTTATTGGGTCTAGCTATATATATATATATATATAATATATGTGGGTGTTCTGCATGTAGGGAGTTTTAGAATTACTTAATTTAGATTTTTTTTTACTAATATTAATAACTCATTAATATATTCATAAACGCATAGAAGATTCGCATTCCCGTATTATTATTATTATTATTATTATTATTATTATTATTATTATTATTGCATGTTGGGAGTTTTATAATTACTTAATTTAGATTTTTTTTTTTACTAATATTAATAACTCATTAATATATTCATAAAAGCATATATAGAAGATTCGCATTCCCGTATTTTTATTATTATTATTATTATAAAAGATCATTTGTTAGGAACAATTTAATTGATAAAAAAGATTAACAAGAACAATGAATATATATATATATATATATATATATATATATATATATATATATATATATATATATATATATATATATATATATATATATATATATATAGGAACGGGCCGGGGACAGTTGGAACTCTCCTCATCAGTACAGTGGACATTAATTAAGATTAGCTAATTTGTATTTTGGTGGCTTTGATATAAACATGCGTGGCCAGCATCTTGATATATAATTACGGTATTCGGAAATTGAACAAGAGATTAATAGCATATTAGCCTAGCTAGCTAGTTCATATAAAAATAACTAATTATATATGTTTTTTTTTTAAAATAGATGGCACACTACCCGCTTCATTCAATATAAAAAGATAAATTTAACTATATAAAGTGAGACAGGCAGGACATCCGAGAGAAAAAAAACGAACAAAAAAAAATTAGAAAGTAAAACTAGATACAAAATACACGCACGTCGAGAGAATAGGTGGTACAGCTCAACCAATTACATGTATTGAGAAGTCGTATTTGATATATATACCATGAGTTCTACAAACATTTTAAAAGAAAAAATATATATAAAAAATGAGACCAAGTCTAATTATCTCCAGCATTTACTTATGGATTCTAGAATCTGGATTAGCCTTTGAATGTTAAACAAAAGAAAAAACAAAAAAAAACAAAATCTCTTGTCCTACACGTGCGGTAGTTTATGTAAGGGGACTATTTTGAACGAATTTAATTAATAACAATTTTGTTGACTTTTTCCACATGTGTACACCATGCGAGCTCAATAGATGAACTCTCCGTTCTTGGTTTGACTCGCTCGGCTTCTTCCACGTGTCCATACCTTCCCCCTCTTTAGAACCGTACGATTGGCTCCATCATCAAATTCGAAGAGCAATGCTTTTCTGAGTGGTTGGATAGTTACTGAAAAACTAATTAATTAACACTTGTTTTCTTTTAAAAGTGGTTATACGATTAATTAACATATAAGCGACAAGTTATATAACTTGTACGATAAAATATTTACCAAATTCTTCGAAAAAATAGTTCAGGTAATTAGAAAATTTTATTTTTTCACATCGATCTCGTTTGTATTTTGAATTCTGATTGTCATAATCTACGAATCTACTGCGAACTCACACATGACATAGCTCGATTAATTGCATTTATATATGCTACGTGTTATAAGAATATTTTATGTTGAAAATTCTTTTATATCAAATGAAGAGTACTCTAGATCAAAGAGGTAAATTAAGATTCATCAAGAATAGTAGTAGTTTTTTCTTTTCTTTTCTTTTCTTTTTCTTTAATTTTTCTCGTGTCTGGGTGGCCGGTATTTTGACCTATACTTGGCTACGTACGCAATTAGTAATTTTTTCAGCAACTAATATATATAAATTTCTACATATTAAACGTAAAAGGTTTGACCTTTTCTTTTTCTAGCTTAATTTTAGTTGTCCGCAAAGCAACGGGAAGGTTTGATCTTTCTCCTTCTAGATATATAGGTCATTTATATATCTAGTTAATTATATAAGCTATATTTTTCTTTTTTATTTTTTCATCATGGATCATGTTGATCCGACGATATATCAAGTACACTTTAAATTTACATCTCAGTGATGTAAGCAAACGAAGAGAAAATTTTCTATATATATATAACAGCTACACCACATCATCTATATTTCAGTCAATTAATCATATTTTTCTATGTTTTTAAAAAATATATAATACAAATATTTTTCTAAAAAATCATGCATTAATTATAGGATACGTAACCATCTCATGTCACAATTGGATATTAAAAATACATTGAAAAGCCACAGTACTACTACTGGTAGAGGAGATGTAACGCTATTGAATAGTTGAGCTATCACTTAATGCTCCAGTACATATATATGATCTGTCCCTGTTAGATTAATATAGCCGTCGAAATATATAGAAATAGCTAGAGTGGTGATCGATATATGTTGCTAATTAAACAGCGAAAATAATTTTCCGCATAACATGAGTTAATTTCTGATTCAAACGAGGGAATTGAATGTGTTCTCATAGAAAAGACTAAGAGATAAACAAATTAAACAAGATATCTTTAATTTCATGTATATATATATATCTCAGTCATCTCTAACAGGAGAATGATTATTCGGATGCCTCTTAATTACACCTCCAAATAAAACCATTAATTAATTCCTTGATTATATAAGCGATTACCGCAAACATCGTCATTGTCGACATCTTAACATACATATATATATCTAGCTAGTAGTCAATTACCCTGGCGAGCAAAAGAGAATTATTCATACACTATTTCATGATATACTTTGGGTATGATCGAGCTTGATATATGGTTCGTGAGATTTGAGTATTGCCTCATAAGATTTGGTTCACAAGTTCTTAGAGGGCCTTTGTTGCTGGTTGTGTGAACAAACTGATGAAGGCCCAGTCGAATAGCTAGCTTCAAGTATTGGTTCGAATTATATGATATATTTAGAATGCAGGAATTTTCTGCATACGAGTATGCATTGAATTATTGTCTTGCTGTATATATGGGGTCATTTTCTTCTCTCCTTTGAAAACTGCGTCAAGTGCACTACGCGTAGTGCGCATCATTGCCTTTAGTTTGTGGTTGCTTCTTTCTGAATGACAACTACTAATTGAAAATGATTCTTATTCTACCATATCTGGACCAGTTAGACCTGCTTAAGCTACTATGGAAGTGGTGTGTGGACGGATGTAAATTGATTTCTTACACCATATAGTATATATTTATTCCAAAAAGAGAAAAAGAAAAATACAACATGATCATGTACATATATATAGATATATTTCCCAAATATATATGGAGTCATAGATCTGTGGCCATTTGCAAACCAGCAATATTGGACCAAAGTTTACTAGAAAACAGGTTCGAACACGGGAGATGAATTGGTGGCCCGATCACCGAGTGTACAGTAATTTTCTGTGCACGCACCATATTGCTGCGGAGCCTTTCAAAGTACTACTTAATTTCCATCAATATCTTATTGTAGAAGCCAATAAACTACGTTAAGCGATGTCGCTAGAACTCGAATTAATTAGGTTTTGAAGCTCATTTTGGCTTTCCATTTTAGTTAACGAAAAACTTTCAGATGTTTCGCAAACAAAAGGTTAAACTGCTTGCAAAAACAAACAGTTTATATATCATGTTAGCATCCCAGCTTGGAGGCCACAGCAGGCAGATCTGATCAAGTTGTCATGCATGCATGTGCTGGCTGCTCCTGGGAAGAGCCAATGCATGTGCACAGTATATATATATAATTAAGTGCTTTGGTAGGAAGCCACCACAATAAGATGCTGATTCTTCTTACTGTCCATTTTTTTTTATCATATATAATTAACATTCTTGAATTTAGATACCCACAAGTCTACTTCATTGATCCAATATACACACAATTAATACCCACGAGTTTTTTTTTTTTTTTTTTGAGAGAGAGATCTAGAGATGGTAGCATGCAACCATTCTCTCTCCTCCTCTCTCTTAAGAAATAAAAAAAAAAAGAAAAGATTAACAGAAAAAAAAAAAAAATCCCACCATAGAGTTTAATTTTGATTATGATTTTTTTAAAAATTTTAACAGTTAAGTATATCAATTAAGGTTTCTGTTAAATTTTCGTTACAATATCTCACCGTAGTAATTAACTAACCTTCCTTAACGCAAGCGGCAAAGAGTTTGATAATTTATACCGGAAGTTCCAAATTCAAAATCTGTTGATTTACATTTCGGGCTAATTAAGTTTATTTCTAAAAAAAGTAAACAAAATGGTAGCATGCAACCATTCTCTCTCTTGAAAAAAAAAAAGAAAAAAAAGAAAGAAGAAAAGAAAAAAAAAATCCCACCATAGTAAAAGCAAAAGATTAAAAAGCTCCACAATTTTTTAGCACTCCCTACTATAAAAAGTTTATTCAGAAAATTAAATCAGGACTTACTACTTTAATGGCAAAAGTTTCTGACTACATCTACAATGGTTATAAGAGAGGTTTTAACTCCCCTGGGGAAAAAAAAATCATCTCAGTACAATTTTTGAACTTGAATTAAGAATTTAAATATAGAATACAACTATTAATTTCTTTCTAAGAAAATGCATGCATGTGTCAACCTTGATTTAAAGTGCAGGATTTCGGGCTTTAATCTATAACTTTTCATATTCCAATAATTAAAAGATGTCGACCAACTACTCTAACAGTTAATTCGTGACATAATGGAACTCTCTTTTTATACCTCTTTAAACCCCCCTCCCCCTCTCTCTCTCTCTCTCTCTCTCTCTCTCTCTATATATATATATATAAACATTCAGCGGAGAGTTGTTATAATTTTTCGACATCATTTACCTTACGATCAAGAGGTCACAAATTTGACAATTTTTAACGGCTGGTATGGAATACTTGCTAGTTTAACGGTGTAAAAGAATCGAAATTTGTTGAATTTTTGATAGAAAATTCTATTCACTGCGTAGATAAAGATCAATAACTCCGATCTTGAATTGAAGGATCCAATCATCCATTTTTAGGACGTTGTTCGATTTTGACCGTTCATTTTATGCCCACTTGATGGACTTTATTATGATTTCGAAAATTTACGAAATTTATTTTCGAGAAGATTCAAATACTCTAGATCATATTTAACGGAGTGGATCGTCGATTCGAAAGCTCCATCATCGAAAACAACTTATGAGTAGTAGAGCTCCAATACCCTAATTGATTCATATTTTTCAGCTAAATTTATTTCTAAATTAAATAAACGAAGCGAATAACATGCTACCTTTCTCTCAAAAAAAAAAAAACAGTTAATATACAAATTCCCAAACAGTATATATATATATAAGGGATTGTGTAAGTGGACTACGTACGTGCTGCGAAGTGTGCATGGCAGGGTATGTGGTGGCGCCACTATTCGACCTAAGTGTGTCATATGAATGCAACCCCTCCATTGGACCGACCTGATCGAATTATCAGACTCACGAGTCATGATGAGCACGGTCCACCGCCACGCATAAATAAAGTGTAACACTTAATATTATTGTTTGCTACAAATATTCAAAACTATATAAATATATAGTAATATGCTTCTCCATCTATTATTGTTTTATATCATCATCAAACGAGATTGGAATCTTACATTTTTCAAAAAGTTTTTCTTTTCCAACCTCTTTTTTTTGGGGGGGAGAAATTTTTCAATGATTCTTTTTACACCAACATTCGTTTTGCCATTGAATTTTACCATAGGCAAATCGAAAAACAGCACCCCATAGTAAAAGTTAGATGGTAAAAAAAATATATATATGCATCTCAAAGGACTGATCTGCAATTTCCTCCACCTAGCAGCTCCTACTACTTAAAAAAACATAACTCTCCCCTTTCTCCTATCCAAACAAGGAAGTAGGATTAAGTAAGAAACAAAGAGAACCAAAAAGAGTAGCAAAACACAAGCTATAGCCATGAAGAGAACCATCAACCTTTCCCTCCTCATGGCCCTCCTCTTCCTCTCCATCACTACCTTCCCCGCCACGGCCCGCGACATCCTCGACCCCGCTCGCAATCCTTCCAACACCCGCAGCACCACCGTCGCCCGCTTCGGCACCGACGCGGCGGCCGAGGGGTTCAACATCCCCGGATACGGCAGCTGGGGCAACACCGGGGGCTACGGCAGCGGTTACGGCGGCCCGGGGGGCGGATACGCCCGGAACGGCGTGGCGCCGCCCTCGGTGGTGTGCTCGGAGTGGGGCCCCTGCTACATGAAGAGGGTGACGTGTCCCGCAAACTGCTTTACATCATATAGCCATTATGGTAGCAACGGCGGCGGCGGAGGCGGCGGCGGCGGTTGTAGTATTGATTGTAGCAAGCACTGCGTTGGCTACTGTTAAGGAGCCACTGTTATAGTAACTTCACCCTCAATACATCCAGGTCGTATGTATGTACGTACGTACGTACGTAGGTCTATAAAGTAGTAAAGTGTGTAAGCTTTGCTTAGTATGTATATGTTAGGGTTTTAAGAGCTAGTACTGTGTGAGTTGAGTGTTGGTGATATATATATATATATATATACATATATATAATTCTACATGAGGGGTGGAATGAAGTGCTTAATTAGAAGAGTGTGGTAGAATAAAATTATATAAGAGGGCTTTGTGTGGTGTGATTGGGAGTGTCGATCGCTTGTTTTTACGGGTTCTTTTATTAATTTGGTACGTATTTTATTTCGTTGCATGTTCAAGGGGTTAAAACTAATTCTCATATCATTTTTTTTGTTTTTTTTGAGAGATAGATAGCACGTTACCTGTTTTGTTTATTTTATTAAAAATAAACTTAACTAGAAATGTGAATCAACTAAGATTTGAATTTGGAACCTAGAATACCAGCCACCAAACCCTTTATTACTTGCGCTAGGAACGAACGGTAATTCTCATATCATATTATCTTAATAAAAAGTAATTACAATGACCCGGTAAAGTTTAGCTTTTTTCTACAAACTCCATTTTCTACAAAGTAATTAAGATACATTGAACACACTTAAAAGATTAATTAAAGGGTTACTTTTGATGAAATTTTTAAATTTAATGATTTACTTCACAGCTAAAAGAAAGGTGAAAAGAAGTACTTAATTAAACTAATTAATTATGCCCAAATTTGTGTTTAATTATGGGAATTATAATGCAATGAAGAGGACTAATGCCTGGGTTAGATCTACTGAAGATTAATATGTTCATATATATATATATATATATATATAGTCCTCCTACTATCTTTTTAATAGGATAGGAGCACTTGTCCTATCAATTTTTTAGCCTTTGGATCAACTCTTTTTATCATTTCTAACCATTGGATTAAATACTATAACCCAGTGGGGATCACTCAACCCTAGGGGAACCATTCAACTCTAACCGACTAATATCATCCTAACCCTACAATTTCTCATCCAAAGGTTAAAAACTTGATAGGACAAGTGCTCATATCATATTAATAGGATAGTAGCCCTAGCCTCTATATATATATATATATAGAGAGAGAGAGAGAGAGAGAGAGAGAGAGAGAGAGAGAGAGAGAGAGAGAAGCTTGGTATTAATAGTGGTTGGTTGAATAGTATGATCTAACGAATGAAAATCATCAAAGGAGTGGATCTAACGGTGTAAAACTTGGTAGCACGTATTTATTTACCTGAAAATTTGGGCCGGGTCATGATTTGAATCATATTGGCACAAAATCTATTTAATTCGGGCCACAATTTTTAATAGCCCAATCTATCTATTGGATCACTCAAAGCCCACTTCTCAACGAGGATGGAAAAATTGGCCTTATTTTAGTTTGCTTGGAATTTTTTCTTTTTTTAACACAAAAGAAATATAAAATGAACTACACCAAAAATTTAGTTTAGTAATCATAATATATAGTTTTGACAAGGGTTTGATGCCCTGCATCTCCATTCTATGTTTTCTTTTAAACTAAATAACTGGTTTTTTTAATGCTCTTTTTGGTAATTTAGCTCCCAGATGTTTATTGAGTTAGCTTCGAAGGATTTCAAATTTTTTTTTTAAAAAAAAACAAAATATTTCAAATAGAATCATCTCATCCACTAGTTTTTCCCCCAATCTAGAAACTGTTGATTCCCTTTCCAGTAACATGGTAACATCAAATAGCCTAAGCTAAAAAAAAAAAAAATATAACCAAAAAAAAAAAAAAGGAAATAAAATAGAAGATAACTCTTCTTAGCAGGTAATTAAGCATTTTTGCCCGAAAATCAAAGCACGGCTTCACCATTATGTTCGAGACTCGCCATAGAAGCCGGGCTAAGAAGCGGAGATGAACACCAATTCAAATAAAACGACATCGGCGACGAGAATCCGGCCAAGCCCGGAGAACTCAATCCTTTACCAATATTACTACAACTAAATTCCGCTTCGACCGCCGCAGCTGCGCTGTCGCAAGACGTCGGTAGCAGCGGCGGTGGCGGTGGCGGTTCGAGTTCGAGGGGCGGTGGCGGCCTCACCATTTCCTTAAGCGGCCGCTTCGGCGCTCCCGTGAGCCTCTGCACGAGTTCGCGAAACCCGCGGGGCTCCACGAAGTACACCTTCGGCCGCGACGGCTGCTGCGGGTGCAATTCCGGCTTCTTCCACAGCTTCAGCGGCGGTTTCTGGACCGAGCGGAGCGCGGAGTGAAACGATGGCTCTTTTTTCACCGATACCAGTCTCCCCTCTGCGTGCTCGGCGATTGAGATTGAATGATGAAGAAGAGAGTGGTGGTTCTTTTCCATTTTTTTTTTTTTTTTTTTTGGGTTTGGTTTGATGTTGGATACAATTCGTTTGTTTAATTGGAGGAGTTAGCTAGGTTTTTATGCATAGTAGGCTACATGGTGAGGAATTTATAAAAGAGTTCGCAATGGCTTATGCAACGTGTGATGTGTGTTTGGAGACCATTACGGTGGCGGCTAATTTTCGCCGACCACGTGGCTCTTTTGCGGTCAAAGTCAAAGGTGGTCCCATATTTGTGGGACCCACGCGCGTGCTCTCCTAATCTCCCTCCTCCCACAGTTCTACTTGCTTATTCATTTATTACGTGTATTAATTAATGGTTTAGGTTGGGGGTTTGGCTTAATGTATCAAAAAAATTGTTTTGTTTTAATTATTAGTAAAGATGCATTAACGAAATAAAATCTTAAATTTCATGCTTCATCACTTGTTAAATGATCAAAAACGCATAGAAAATTAGTCAATAATCAGTTCAAATACGTAAACATATTCTCCTCGTCTTAATAATTAAACTTAGCATTTTCTCTCTCTCTCTCTCTTTATATATATATACTATATATTATATACTCATTATTTATGAACTGTGACGAAGTAATCGAGAATATGATGACAACAATTGTCAAAGTGCTTGACGAAATAGTATTATTGGGATTAAGAGGTTTAATTTAATTTAATTTACTCGTGACGTAACTGGAACGCAGTTGACCAACTTGGGATTTCAACGGTTCTTGGTTTAATCCTTTCTGAAAATTATATAAATATTATACTTTTTTTGGGGTGAGTCCAAATCAGAATCTTCATACATAACTCTCGTTCATATGGTGTGCTCCATGCAACTCCTTTCATTTCTATCCAATTTGAAGTATATATATACTAAATAATAAATAATAAATAAAAGTCAGCAACAATAATCTGTGATGAAGCCATTAATAAGTAGTCCACCGTGGCCATAACCCTTTCTTAAATTTTATAAATTATATTAAAATTCTTTATCGTAAAAATTTAAAAATTATAAATTTTATTTTTTGCGGATCATTTTTTTTTTTTCGAATTTCTTAGTTATTTTCCTTCAGTTCTTAAACAAATTATCGCTATTATTATTAAAACGACATCGGCGACGAGAATCCGGCAAGCCCGGAGAAGCTTTATTATCAATATCACCAATTTTTTACTTACAATCTAAATTACGTAAAGTCGACTTAAGCCGCAGCTGCGCTGTCATGCTGCGTCAAACTGCTTTAAAGACAACTTTGCTTTAAAGACAGTTAGTAAAGTCCTGTAGTATTGGTCCGCATAAGCATCAACGCCAATTACGTACGGACGTGTAATGTTGTTAATTGTATTTAATTAATCACAATCAAGCACGTGCTATATCCGGGCCCAATTGCACACCGAATACGGCCCAATAAAATTAGGTGGGCCATCAAGTAGATCCGGTCCAATAATAACAACAAACTTAAATGCTAGAGTTTAAATTTATGCATCCAAAGAATTTATTTGGTTATATGCAGTTATAATTTTATTATAGATATAGATTTAACTATACAGAAAATTAATAAGAAGATTCAATTGTAGCAGTTGGTGTTATGTCCTGATTGGTTGCACAGTTGTTGGATTTTATTTTATTTCATCTATATTGTATTATTGTGGGTAATCCATTACCGTATTTATAAAAATTATAAAATTTGTAATTACAATTCTTAACTATATGTAACCAAACGTATTATCTATAAATATGGTCCTTAATTTCTTATTATGTCCAACTAAATAACATGTATTTGGCTGTAATTAATTAACTATTTCATTTCCAACTACAAATATTTTCAACCACACTATATTTATAATAATTGTACCCAACCAATTGAATGAACCCTTAAAAGATTAGGTTGTAGTGTTTAATTTTAATTCTTTGAATATATAGACGCACAATAGAAAATTCCCTCGGGAACTTCTTAATTTCTTCAGTGAAAGATTTAAAATTTTTAATATATAAATTAACTAACCACCCTAGCTCAATTTATTGGCAAAAGCCGAAAACAAAAAAACAAAAAAAAACATCATAATAATAAAAATAATAAAAAAATTTGGTGGGTGGGGAGTTGAATGCTTTGAACGCGTCAAGTCAACAAGAATGTGTTCGCATTACGCCACCAACCGAGGGCCGAGGACTCAAATCTTACGTCACCTTCTCATTTTGAAGGACAAAAAAAATAAATAAATAAATAAATAAATAAATAAATATATATATATATATATATATATAGAGTACGGTTATAGTTATAAAAAGCAAGATTTTGTGAATTTTTACAGTTAGATCTACGCCTTTGATTATTTTCATCTGTTAGATTATATTATTCAACCAACCACCCACTCAACCTAAGGGGGCCTACATCATCATAACCGCACATCTATTAATACAAGGGCTAAAAACTTATAAGCACCAATGACTTGGTACTTTTAAAAGCATAGGAGCTCAATTCTATATAAGTCCATTATAGAAGAAGCAAGTGCTTGTGAATTTTTTACCGTTAGATCTGCGCCTTTGATTATTTTCATCCGTTAGATTATATTATTCAACAAACCGCCCACTTAACTCAAGGGGACCCACATCATCCTAACCGCACTTCTATTAATCTAAGGGCTAAAAACTTACAAGCACCAATAACTTGGATAAGTATAATTTTTTTTTTCTGTTGTAGAAATAAAGAGGAATTAAAAGTTTGTTTAATTCTATTATTTATTTTACGTAAAGAAAGACGAATCGATTTTTTTTTTCAATTCCCGCCAAGAAATAGGACTGTCGACAGACCTAAATTTGAAATACGCGCTTTTATATATAGTATAGATATAAATAAAGTAGATCTTGTGTGCTAGCTTATTAAAAAGCGAGAGGCCCATGCCGTGCTTTTTCACTGACGGAGTTTCTAAATCACTACCGCCCAATGTATTGATGGATTCCACTTAGATTTGATTTAGTATATTTGAACTTTCTAGAAAATAAATTTTATGATTTTTTTATATTATTTACCAAGCAATTGAAAAAGTTTAAAATCAATAATTTTTAATATATAGTTAATGTATACCGTTCGCAAGTTTAACGATGTGGAAGTATTCAAATTTAATGAAATTTTGATAAAAAAATTTTTATACTACTTACAGTAAAATCAATATCTCTAATCGAAAATTTTAATACTATATCACCACTTTTTTTTTTTTTTTCATATTTATCTCTCATAAGTAAAAATGTCAGCTCAGATCTCTTTCTAATATTTTTTTCCCCGCTTCGTCTATTTTATTTAGAAATAAACTTAGCTAAAATTGTGAATCAATTGGAATTCGAATTTGAAACCTCGGGTTAGCTATCACCAAATCTTTTGCCACTTGTACTAAGAACGGCTGGTGATCTCTTTCTAATATTATTTGATAAAGAGTAGCTTCTATTAAAAAATCTGGATCACCATGTGATGAATTGGACTCCTTTATTAATTAATACCTTTTAATGTGTAGGTTGATTAGTGCGACACTGCAATTAATTGGACACATGAGATTATAACCATAATACTTTTTTGTCTCTTTATTTTTTTTTGTTTTTTTCCCCTTTAAGAGTGTTATTAGTTATATCTAAACATCAAAAACTACAGAGCTTCATATCTTACACGTGCATGCAATGTGTTCCAGATGTTGCGTAGAAATATTCCTCTTAAGATATATTAATACCAGCATCAACGTACCTTATTAGAAAAGTCACCAATACTCTAGAATATTTCGTCAACCCGAAAAAGTCTAGGCACGTTACGTTAGATTAATTATTAACATTTGGACTTCAAACTCGATCTCAACATCAGCTGGATAGGCCGCGAAGCTGAGTTCAATCGCGGAGTTGAGCTCGATTGCGTAACTCGCAAACTAGACATGCAAAATTCTCAAGAAAACACTAGAACTCTATAGAAGCCCGTAGAAATAGTCGAGAAACTTACGAACCATAGGCTAACCTGGTGCACCGAGCGTATGCAGTAACTTCTCTTTAATTTCTAAATAAAGCTACTTATTATGCTAATCTCACCATTAATATTAATATCATAATAATAATCGTATCGTAGTACAACATTTAGCTTTGGTACGTAGAAAAGTATTAGCTTCCAAATAATTAGTTGCAGGGGCCACGTACACTGATATAAATCCTAGTTAATTGTTGGTTCAAACATCAACGTTGATTATGTTATAAAAGTCGCATCGAGAGTAATTATTGTATGAAATGTATATGATAACGCCCTTAATTTTGCGTTCTCATTAGAAAAAGTAATTAGCTTGTGTTGCACACGAGATTAGTGACTTGATCCACAGATTAGGTTGGTATGCAGTAGTTGAATTTTTTGATATATTTTTTCAACCAACAACAGTAGTAGCTAATTTCTCGACTTAATTGTAGCGACGGTTACGTTTACTTGCACGAAATTAATCAATCGTTTTAATTGGTTTTGGTACAATTTTTTGGCATCCATATATAAGAAATTAACTCGTGCAACTTTTAGATAATTTAATTTCATGCGTGGAAGTTTAATTTTCAAAATGGTTAAAAATTTATTGAAAAGGCATCTGGTCTCTGAACTTTTTAAAAAATCTTAACTATGTCATTAATTCTTTATAAGTGGTTTATCAAACTTTTTTTTTTATTATTATTATCATCTCCTGTTGCAAAAATATTGTAGATCCAATGATTGATGCATTATATATTATTTTACTACTATGTGGGCAATTATTTGATTCGCATAGAAATACTAATTATCATATTTGATTGAATCATATAATGAAATATGAGACAAATTAATGCCTTTAAAATTAAAGAAAAATTTCAATTTTTAAAGGAATTGGACCATTATCTTATTTGATTGAATCATATAATGAAATATGAGACAAATTAATGCCTTTAAAATTAAAGAAAAAAAGTTCAATTTGAAAAGGAATTGGACCATTTGCACTGTACGTACGTATAGCTCTTAGAAGACCAACAAAACCACAAACCAAGACTCAAACCAAACCCAAACCTCGGAAATGGTTGGTTGCACTCGGTGTACATATAATGTCACGCACCTTATTATTAAATGGGAATATGATATTATGATTTGGGTAACTCCCATGACTGGGCCCTTTCGTTGTTATAAATAATATAATAATAACTATTAAAACACATCACCCTGCAATGCAATCACGACCCCTTCTTTAATTAGAACTTACTAATTAAAATACAAGTTTGAGATATTTCATTTAAATATGGGCACATCAAGTTTGAACCATAGTAGAGTAGAGCAAATCCAAATGACTTGAACGTAATTAGAAATTGACACAAGCAGTATAATACTATAGCGTTGATCATTAAATTTTGATAAAAACGTACAAAACTTATCTGAAATATAACTATGTTGAATTAGCTATCTAACTTTTGAAAAAAAAATTTCTTATTTAAATTTTTTAATTTACTTAACTTTGGTTAGTCAATGGCATTTTGATGGATAGTAAAATCAAGAATTTTAGAGGTTGAGTAGTTATCTTAAAATGGTCCATACACCGGGTGCAGGCAAAAAGAGAGAAAAAGTTGAAAATCCAGGATCGCAATTAAGGGTTAATTGCATAAAGGTCCCTATAAATATAATAAATTATAATTATAGATATATTAAATTCCTGCAAAGATTATAATATTTTCAAATATATCTTACAGTTAGAAAATTTTAATTAATCATAGGTTAAACACTTAATCCTTGTACATTTATGGTTTTTGGAGTGACATATCTGTTATGGTAAGATTGACATTTATTTTTTTACTGTTAAGATATAAACAGTTCTTAAACGATAACAAATTAGAGAAACATATTTCAAAATACTAAAATTTTTACAAAATAATAATATATGAAAGATGAATTTTATAGAAATATATTTGTAATTCAGTATATTTACAGGGACGTGTATGCATTTAGCCCTATCTCATTTGGTAGTAATCGCCGCAGTTTTCAACGCCCACCATTTTACGGGCTTTTTGAGCTCGCCAATTCTTCTTCTATTCCAACCGCGCCACCTCCCCCGTTCTTATCCCCCCGCCCACCAACCAACCAACCACATCTCTCCACCCCATCCTTTAAAACCCGCGCTATCCACCGCCCCCCCGGGACGAGAATAATAACTCGGAAACCTAAAACCACTGCATATATCTCTGCATGCTAGCTACCTTATTCCGCAAACTTATTCGCGATTATTATTCTTTTATATTATTGATTATTATTGATTATTAGAGATATGGGTGCTAAAGGAGGGGGAGGGGGGGGGGGAGGGAATAGGTGGAGCAGGTGCTTGAGGGCGCCGCTACGGGTGCTGTGCCGCGCACGTGACCTGTACGTGCGGAGCATGGCGGAGTGCGCGGGGCACGTGCAGTACGAGGGCGCGGCGTACGGGTTCCCGGCCTATGGCGAGGTGCCACGTAGCTACAGCCTCCGCTCCGACCGCGGGGGCTCCGGGGACGAGGACCTACGGGAGCTCATCCGCGCCGCGTCAACGGCGCAGGGCGCCGCGCCGCGCCCGGCGGCGTGGAGCGGAGCCAGAGCGTCGCGGTGGGGAGGATCGACGAGGACGCGCCGTGCGAGTTCGGGAGCGGGGACTTCGCGGTGGGCTCCAGCTTGCTCTTCCCCAGGAGCCGCAGCTGCGCCGGACCCGGAGCCGCGGCGCGGCGCGGAGCCGGACCCGGAGCCAAGAAGAGGGCCAGGGCGTTCTCGTAATAAATAAACGGCTCTCTATTTATTTGTTTTTATTTTTCTTCTTTTTTCTTTTTTTTCGGGGGGGTTGAAAAATGTAAGAAGACCCCTCAGTTATAGGTGTTTTCCAGTTGGACCCTGAAATTTTTTTTTTTTTTTTTTTTCCCTTTTCAACATCTACATGTTTTCATGTAAATTCTCTTAAAATTAATGTTGCGCTAGTTATTGAATGCTAATTTTTTGTGAAAAAAAAAGAAAAAATAGGAAAAATTAGAGATATCGATAAAACCGAACAAAAGTAAAAAAAATGTGCCTTAAAAGCCGTAGCTAATTAAGTGTTTATGCATGGCTAAGTCCAAATCCTATAACCCATAGAAAAGTTTCTCTCTATAATTTTTATTCTTATTTTTTTCCAATTTTCCCTTCTCGTATTTGTGTAATTCCTCTATGTTTCTTTTTAAAAATTAAATTATACGAATTATCATAATTTGGTTAATTATTAATATGGTGGTTTGGTTGGTGGCCTGTGGAATTTCTCACATGCTATGCTTGTGAACACGCACAATCCGACGTGGCAGTTCCCCCCCAAAAAAATGGTCTACGTTGTGGGCTTTCTTTTTTAAAGATGTTGTGGACACCGACTTCAAGACAATGCGGGGGCTTACACCCGCAAAGAGTTACGAAGTC
Organism: Aechmea fasciata; assembly: GCA_025177825.1. Lineage (NCBI taxonomy): Eukaryota > Viridiplantae > Streptophyta > Magnoliopsida > Poales > Bromeliaceae > Aechmea > Aechmea fasciata. Next base: position 8,902,898 of record CM045946.1, read on the forward strand.
GGCAGCGACATCTTCACCAAATATGTAGACAGCGCCGACTTCAGCTCATGCGCAACATGCAAGTATGCAACTACTTGTAAATAAATCATTAATATGCTGAACTAGCCACATGCTGGCTATTGGTCAGCATCTGCTCATCGATGCTACTGCTTTTAATTAATAGACGACGCTGTTAGCAGATGATGCAGTCTCTAGCATGTTTTCACTTACTTACTAAATAAGATGATCGATCCAATGCATTAAAATCATCAAAGCATGCATCTAACTAGCTTTAAACTTAATAACATTCTGTCGTCTTCGCTATCGATAGCATATACTGATTTAATATGTTATACATAGCATGGGCATTTTTTATTGAAACATACTGTTCAAGATGAACATATATATTTATCAATATATCAATAACATATATATATATATATATATATATATATTAATAATACTATTAATGACCAATGAGTAAGTTTTCTATCCTTGGATTAATAGATGTGCTAGGATGATGTGCGCAGGGTTGAGTGGGTGGTTGGTTGAATAGTATAATCTAACGGGTAAAATTAATCAACGGGGTTAATCCAAGGGTATAAAACTTACTAAAGACCAAGTTCGTCGTCTTATTAATAAGATACCAAATGACTCTCTCTCTCTCTCTCTCTATATATATATATATATATTTGATTCTCAAGCGGCTGTGTAATATGCGAGAACAATCCAGTAGTTTCATGGGATAAAAGAGCATTTTATTGCTGCTAAATATATGAAGTAGAGGAGTAGAGTTCAAAATAATTAATCACCTTCTTACTCTCATGAGAAAGTCAAAAAGTTAGAAAATTCCTTTTTTTAACCACTTTACAATTTTATTAGCTTTCCTTTTATTTTATCAAACTGAACATATGAAAACAGTTACACCAATTCGGAACCAAACGTCACCACATCTTTTTATCTGAACCGACAATCGCCAAGTCCCCTTCACAAAGGAGAAGAATGAAAAAGAAAGAAAGAGAAAGGGTAATAGACACGACATAAAAGAAAGTAGAGAAAAATCATTAGAAGATTACTGTACTCTTCACCATCGTGATTAAGTGTCCTTAATAATTAACCTCTTTAACTTTTTTTCCTCTTTCACTTGATCATTGAAAAATTTACAAAGAGATACTTTTGACAGCAGAAAAATCTCTTTCCTCTTTTCATATTTTCTTAGATCTGCTTAATTAGTCACCGACATCTCAGCACATTGCAGTCACTTACAAAGTAATTTTATTATTATTATCTTTAAATTTAGAGCGTATCTATACATTATGTTCTTCTTTGTATTAAAAAAATTTGATATACCTCTACAAAAAACTAACTTAATACTTATAAAATAATTGCTGAATTTAATTTGTGTGGTCTGGGTGGTGTAGTTGGTTATCACGCTAGTCTCACACACTAGAGGTCCCCGGTTCGAACCCGGGCTCAGACACGTCAGTTTTTTTTTTTCCTGAGTTTTCTATAGCGGGCTTTAACGGAAAACGGATCGGGCTGGGCTGGGCTGGGCATAACGGGCTTTAACAAAAACGGATAGAGGGCTGAACCGGGCCCATTGGCCAACCAAACACTATAAAAAGGGCCCCAAAGGTCTACTAGCATCGGCGTCCCGTTCCCGAAGGTTCGTTCTCGTCGTCTCCTAGATTTCCTTAAACCCTGCACGAGTGCGAGAAATGGCGCTCGACAGTGGCGAATTCCGCCTGAGCTGCGAGCTCCGAGGCCACGAAGACGACGTAAGAACCCCTCTCTCTCTCTCTCTCGATCTTCGATCTCACTCTTACTCTCTCTCTTTCGTTGCCGTTTCTCGAATCGAACCCTCGATTTCTCACTCTCTACTCTCGATTTTGCTTTTAATTTTGCTTAAGATCGATCTCTTCCTAGTTCGCACAACTCCCGCCGATCCCGTTGATCACGGTAAATTTATTGTGAGATACGACGTGAGTGCTCGTAGGACGTAGGAACCCTAATTTTGTTTTGATCCGGATGGATTCTTGATTAGGTTCGTGGGATCTGCATCTGCGGCGATGTGGGGATCGCGACGTCGTCGAGGGATCGGACGGTTAGGTTCTGGGCGCCGGATCCGGATAAGAAGAACGGATACGTGCTCTCCAAGACATTGGCGGGCCATTCCAGTTTCGTTGGGCCCCTGGTGTGGATCCCTCAGTCGGATCCTTTCCCGGAGGGCGCGATCGCATCCGGCGGGATGGATACGCTCGTCTTGCTCTCTGATTTGCGTACCGGGCAGGTTGTGGAGACGATGAGGGGCCATGAGTATCAAGTCACTGGTCTGGCTTTGGATGACAATGGCGACATTATCTCCTCATCGATTGACTGGTAATTTTTTTTTTTCTACTAAGCTATATATCTGTTAGATTATGTGTAAATTACATGCCTTTTGCTGTGACACTATTTATGCTCTTTAGAATGCAAGAAATTGGTGGATGGTCTTATCCTGTATGTTATGTTAACTGATTTAACCTAGTTAAACATTCTAGAGATTTTATCTTAAAAGTAATAAAGTGTTGCTCGTCGAATTCATGTATTGAAATTGGGTTGCAGTACAATAAGGAGGTGGAGGAAAGGCCAGGCGGTTGAGTTTTGGGAAGCTCATAAGGTGGCTGTTCAGGCAGTTATTAAACTTCCCTCTGGCGAGTTTGTTACTGGTAATGGCTAATCTTACAGGCTTGATGGTTTTTGGGACTTTCTATTCAGAACATTAGTTAAGTATTTATTTGGGGAATCAATTTTCAGTCTTATCATCTGCCTAATTATACTTTATAGGTTGTGAATATTAATGAACATTACTTGTTCTTACTACGATCTTTCATAAGATTGACCATGTGCTGATTTTTTTCCTTTGCTGTTCCGTAGTAGGAGATTTCAAACTTCTCTCATGCTGATAATTTTGCAACTTATGTCACATTATGTGCATATGTTACTGCATTAACAGTGTCAATTTAGGAGTAGTCTTTCTTTTATTTACATCTTTGTTAGTTTAGCTATAATCTTATGAAGTTGCTAAATAATGCCAACAGGCGTATTTATGGCATTAATTGGACAATCATACTGGGAAGATGGGATTTATGTGGACACTTTCCGTAAAATTTAAATTTTTTGGGAAAAAAGTATATGTTACTAAGTATTCGAGAGTCATAATAATTTGACATGTGAACTCAAATTTCCTTATATTAGTTAAGAATTGTTTTAAGTTGTTATTAATCTCATAACGCTGCCAAAGTTATTTATATAATGATGTGGCACCTAAAATAGTTGATGTTTTATTTGTTGTTCTAGGTTCAAGTGACAGTACTATGAAACTTTGGAAGGGAAGAACTTGCCTGCACACTTTTGTGGGACATGCAGGTTTGCTTTACTTTGTAAATTTACATTTAATATGCGATTGCAAGTCCTTTGCTTAGACCGCATATTATTTAGATCGTCAAGCAGTGTCATACTTGTTAGCATGCCTTACTTACCAGATATTTTTATCCGAACTTGTAAAACATGCCACGATTAATTTCATTCTTTTGTTTTCTTTGAAGTGGCTTCTACTAATCTTCTAACATAGTGGTGCTGTGGTGGTCTCAAACTTAACATTCACAATTTAAGAGAAGGTTTTTGGCGTTAGAGCTAGTGGATTTGTCTCTGTTTTTCTATCTCTATCTTTCTCTTGCTATTTTTTAATTAGTTTATGTGCTACTAATGTTTTACCGTTGGTGTATTCAGCATTTAAATTATTAGTACTATGTTGCACTAATGCCATGACATTCTTAAAACAGATACTGTTCGAGGTCTAGCTGTTTTACCTGGAGTTGGTATTCTTTCTGCCTCACATGATTGGTAAGCTACCTTTTCATTTATTGATCTTCTTGTTTAAGTGATTTATTGAGAGTTGATTATCAGCATGTCTTGTAGCGTGGAGGTTTATTTTCCTTGAATAGATTCTTCAAGAAATTTTAGATTTTCTAAATGTTGAAATTTTGAAGTGCATAGTTACATATATCTAATTGCGGAGAGAAACCTCCATATAAAACTGGTTTAACTGGTAGCAGAATAGGACTTGTCTAGTGGTCTGTTCACTTGTTCTTTGATTTCTCCAAGTTTTGTCTACGTCTGAATAAAGTGTTATCAGGTAAGAGCAATGTGCATTTTGCCTCTAGATAATTAGGATCACAACATATTCTTTCTAATTGGTAAAAAGTTCACACAGTTGTTTTTTGTGGCTGACATGATTTCTACTTATATCTATAATACTTCTTTTGTTCTCCTGGATAACAGGATACTATACAGAACTTTTCATGCTTTAATGGTGGAAAGGAATTTTTATCATATGTTGCTGATTAACTTATTAAGAATCTGGATGGAATGTTATAACTGCTGCATCTTCCTCATGCCATGCCATTGATTCATGGCTATGAGAAAAATACACATAGTTAACGCAATCCATAATTCCGGAGTAGGCTATGAAGATGGAATGTTTCTGAATACAAATCAGGAACATCTACTAGTGGAGTGATTGGTTGGCTATTTGTTTATCAGATGTGTGCTAAAAATTTAGTTGGGAAAAAATTAACAGCTGATAGTAATTTACTGACATGCATCATGCTTGCGTCGAGATGGTTATAGCTGAAAATGAGGAAGAGCTTTTTAATCATATTAGTTTTTGTTCTTGTTTAGTAAAGTTGATAGTCTGCTTCTGTCTATTACAGAACTTATGATAAGTTTAGTAGCTCTGCTCGTTGTCTCTATATTTTCTTCTCTAGCTTCTCGACATCTGTGCCCTAAAATTAATCATACTCACTCTTCCAAGAGATTCTTCTTGGAATGATTTTTATTTTTTTTATTTGTGCCTTTTCTTTTAATTTTTTGTTTTGCTTGAGTGGCAGCTCAATTAAGCTATGGACACTGACTGGTCAGATACTAATGGAGATGATGGGTCATACTTCTCTTGTATATTCTGTTGCTGCACATTCTTCTGGCCTTATTGCTAGTGGGAGTGAAGATTGCTTCCTCAAAATATGGAGAGGTGGTCTTTGTTTAAGTTAATCTGCTGATCATTATGGTTTAAAAAGCCCTATATGTCTTTTTTTTGTTTTGGCTAGATATTTTTCAACCACTCAAAACTTTCCTCACATGCTACTGTACATGCTGAAACTATTGAATATGTCCAAATGAGTTGTTTACATGTGGAGCAAACTTACAACTTAAAAAGGATTCTGCTTTTATTAGAAATCATTGAAAACTCTGAGGGTTGTCTCCTGGCAGTGTTCTACACCATTTGGATTCCTTACAGGTCTTGTGTTTTCTTTTTTCCTTGTTCACAGTAGTTTGAACTTGTGGGCAGATTGTATTTTGTCTCTTGAATTTGGGCCATTTCATGACTCATGAGTGTTTTTGCTTATCAAAGAATGCACTGTGGATTTTCAGTTGGTTTTGTCTTCTTGATGGGGAAACCTTTTTTAATGTGGTTAGATTGGAGATTACTGAAAGACCATCTGATTTGTGGTCATACAATGCAGATGGGATGTGTGTTCAAAGCATTGAACACCCTGGTTGTGTTTGGGATGTCAAGTTCTTGGAAAATGGAGATGTTGTGACAGCATGTTCTGATGGAGCTGCTCGGATATGGACATCACATGGCGATCGGGTCTCTGATCCACATGCACTTGAAGCTTATGCAGTTGAGCTTTCTCAATACAAAAACAGCAGGTCAGCCAGATCTTAATTATGGCTGCCATATGCTAGTTTAGCTGTTGTATCATTCGTTATAGCCTGGTAATAATCTAGTGCATGTTGAAATATATTGGATCATTGCCAGTAAATAAACATTCAGCCATAATCTGCAACTCCTGAGAAAAGTTTTTAGTAACTCGTGAAATTCATTCTTTTCCTATATAACTTAGGAAGTAATTTGTCTGAAGTTTCCTTCTTGTCGTTTGGAACTGCAGATGAAGAATCCATCATGTGTTATGAATTGTTGTGATGTTTTATGGTATATGATTTGATCTAAGTGCTTTTAAGTTTTCTTTTAGCATTTGATTGAATTTATTTGCAGGAAGAAAGTTGGTGGCTTGAAACTGATGGATCTTCCTGGGTTAGAGGCTTTGCAAGTTCCAGGTACTACATTATTTTACTCCTTTGAATTTGTTACAGAATTTTTCCCTCTGTATTTGATGGTCATTGTGCATATATGTGTCTTACATCCCTTGACAGTCTTGGATTACGTGTGTGATTGGGCCTTATAAGGATGTTAGGATCTAAATGGAAAGTGATTGTGATGTAGTCCCATATTTTTTGGGGAAACTATTGTATATAGGTATGTAAGGACTAAGCACTCAAATATTAATAAATTGAGCTTAAGTATTTTGGGTTGGTGTTTTGGGGCCAACAAGCTAGTACTAGTGGGCCGGGGTGTTACAGAAATCTTTATACTAATTCATTTGCTAAGATTCGGCTATAGATGCATATCTAGGGATTTTGCCTAGTAATTTGTCTGAAGAGTTCGAGTTAATAGGTCGACTGTTCATGACAGTTGCAATTTTTATGGGATACTTTTCTTTTATTTTTATATATTGTATGTATTTGCCTTTTAATTCAGGTACCACCAATGGACAGACGATAGTTATTAGAGAAGGAGACAATGGTGTGGCTTATTCGTGGAATTCTCAAGAGCTGAAGTGGGACAAAGTATGCTTCTGAATATGCTACTACCTAGTATCCTTCCTCTTCATTTTGAAGATGTTTTTTGAGTCGTATGTTTATCATTTAAGTTCCAACTGAGCCTCCAGGAAAAGTGAATCTTCATGTTATAATGCTATTTTTTCCTGTAATTTGTGTGACCTTTTATGATTTATGCAGTTACTAGTTATGTGACTATTGTGGCATCAGCTCATTGTGATGGAGGTGTACGTGACCTTTGAGTTATTATAACAGTTTGTTTGTTGTTGACCTTTGTATCAGATTGGTGAAGTTGTTGATGGGCCTGGAGGCACTGGGAACGGTCAAGTTATTGATGGTGTTCGATATGATTATGGTGTGCCAATTCTTCTACTAGTATGGCTATCCTACTAAATATTGCCACTGTGTTCTTTCCTAATTGTCAGGGTTTTGTAAACTGTAGTGTTCGATGTTGATATTGGAGATGGTGAGCCAGTTCGCAAATTGCCATATAATCTATCAGGTACTCTGAAACATAGTTTTCCTTTATTTCCAGTAGCATCAGCTGTTGTATAATACAACATCCGGTTGCATTTCACTTTATGGTTGAATGCTTGACCCAATTGTTACATAGCTTTTTATACGGCAATCCACTGTTATTTTGGTAATTAGCTGCATTATTTTACATTTGGAAGAGCCTGAATTTTAAGGTATTGATGCACATTTCGTATTATTTTTAAGTTAATTTAGAGGTTTTGACATGAAATTTGTACTTTAATAGGTCGTTATCAAATTTTGAGCTTGCAATTCATAATTTTCCGGAACCCAAGGTTTTCAAGGAACCACCTGGGCATCTAGCAAGGATTTTATGCAGTGCATCTTATTTGTATTAATGTACTAGACTGCTTTGTAAATTATTCCTTAGTGACACTCGGCATGGTTTTTTGTCTCGATGCTGTGCATTGATGTGCACGGGAAATTGGTGGACATAACTTTCGTGAAAATTTTTCTTGAGATTTATTACACTTCTCTTTTTGCTTTTTGAGCTTTTAGGTTGTTCAACATATTTTAGCAGCCATCTGGATTCTTAAGTTTAATCCTAAAAGGTTCAGTAAACCAAAAGTGATCAATATGACATCTAGGATTTGATTACTGTTATTATTTTCCCATGTCGTAACGTACATAAGAAATAAGAATGATTGACATTTCTGATATTTATGTTTTTCTTCTCATCGGTTCATAATCTAGGCTGCTATATTTTGGTCTCTCTATCATTTGGTCAGAAAAAAAAATGTATCTGATTGTTGGTTTAATTTCTCGTATAAAAGAATTGACGTCTTTTTTCTTATCTGTTTTGTTTTGTTTGCAGATAATCCATATGCTGTTGCTGACAAGTGGCTTCTCAAAGAAAATTTGCCACTTTCATACCGCCAACAAGTAGTAGAGTTTATACTGCAAAATGCTGGGCAAAGAAATTCTGTTCCAGATCCATCATTGCGGGATCCTTTTACTGGATGTAAGAATAAATATCTCTATGATCCTCCTTTCCCCTTCGTGGGATAATTCATGGGTGTTTGTGTTTACTTCTCCATGGTTATTAGTAACCTCATAATCGTTCTTCAGCTAGCGCCTATATACCTGGGGAACCTTCATTTGCACCAGGTATGCTTTTGCAGCGAACTTGAACTATTCTAACTTTGTATTGGATCTTAAAGAAAGCGACTTTTCTTGCTCCGAAACACCCCCACTACAAGAAAAAGTTTGTATTTTTCTAACTTTTTTCTGTTTTCCTTTTTATGTGCTTCACAGTTAGTGCTCCAAAACCAACTTTCAAGCATATTCCGAAGGTATTCAATTCATCTTCTCTTCATGTTTGTGTTACCAGTTGTCAGAACATTTTCCTATATGCGCAATTTCCACTGTTACCACATTTTGGAGCCTGCAGCGACTAATATACACACACTAATTTATTTTCATGACCCTGCTTGTATCATATTCCTGAATAGTTCTGATGTTAGTTCTATAATTTGTTGCTACGCATAGTATTAGCAGCGTTAATTCATTTTGTATCACTCTTTAACTTGATCAGTCACCTATTACACCAGTTTACTAGCATATATGATGTTGTTTACCTTTAATTGGCTTTTGCAGAAAGGGATGCTCTTGTTTGACTCAGCCCAGTTTGATGGAATTCTAAAGAAAATATCTGAATTCAACACCATACTACAATCTAACATGGTAATTTCTTCTAAGTCAGTAGTACCATATGATTTGTAGTCCTATCACTTGCTGCTACCTAATTGTACCATCAGTATACTCGAAGGTTATATATTCATACATTTTCTTTTTGGCCTATTGGCTTCTTTTTTTGTAGGCCCTGTTAATTGCATTCGATTTTTCTTTTTTTGCATCAAAGAATTATCAACGGTTTGTTTAATAACATTCTTCGTTGTTCGTTGTGCTCTAATGCTCATCAATGAGACTATATTATGGTACATGGTGGTCAAAAGCTTAAGCAACTATCGTCCAGATCGCACACACAAATTAAGAAATATTTTTGCCTATATCGTTCATTACAGATGACATGACACTGAATGCTGTTGCCACAATCAGTAAAGCAAGTCAAATGGCTGTTTTCAAGTTCTCTACAGTTTGTTTATTTACTAGGAATGTACCCGGGGTATTAGCGTTACGTGAGGCCTCAGCCGTACTGATGAAGTAAAAGCTGTTTAACTCAAGCTTATGTGTCCAAGCCGCCTCAACTTAAACTGGCTCAAAAATCTTCAAGTTTACCTATAGCTGGCCAAGGTTGGCGCCCCTGTTTTCTCCTATTGACAGCAATGTGCACACCAAAGAACAAAAAAAAGAGAAATCTTCGAGGAATCAATGCTAGTATTATTGCAGTACTACAAATAGAATAGCAGTATATATATGAAGTAAACCAATATCTTTTAACTTTTAGGAGCAAAATAATTAGCTTCACATAACAAAAGTAGACACTCTTGAAGTAGATTTTTTCCACCTCCCTCTTTTCCTTGGATACAAAATTTTTACGATGTGAATTAAGGATGAAGTCTTGCTATTACTAAAGCTTCGTGGTTTAATTTTTTATCTCTGTCCAGGAGCAGAAACCATTGTCTTTGTCAGAGCTCGAGTTGTCAAGATTGGCTGCCATTGTACGAGTATTGAAAGATACATCACACTATCATTCCAGTAGTTTTGCGGATGCTGACATTACTTTGTTGTTTAATTTGCTGAAGTCCTGGCCTCTTGCGATGATGTTTCCCGGTATATCCTACTGACTATTCTTTTTGGAGATTAGTTTGCATCTCTCAGTAATCACTTTTACTTAATTACGTAATCATGGGGTAACAATTGTGCTTGAAGTTTTATTCGATCCTTATCAGCGTGATCATTTTGGTATCAAGAATATAAACAACTACAATATATCTCGCCTGTGACTTGTCCTGTATATCTTTCATGTTTGTGGATGCTTGCCATTTGTTGTGACCTTTGGTATCTTGTCATGAGCTCCTTTAATTGCAATCTATATTTCTAATCTTTCAGAACATGGGCCATGCAATATCCTTTCTCTGCTCTAGAAAGTTGATTTTATTATAATATTTTAATCAATGTCATTCTCGTAACTCTATGCTCATATATTACCAGGTCTGCTGTTCAGACTTGCTGTACATCTGACGTAATTGCTCTTTCCACCATGCAGTTATAGATACTTTAAGGATGTTTATCTTGCATCCCGACGGAGCTAGTTTACTTCTCAAGCACATTGAGAACGGAAATGGTACGCACATAAAGCTTCTTTCTGGTGTCTGATGTTTAATTTAGATGAGATTTTTTTGACTTCCCATGCAGTTAATGTTTGTTAATAGTCCTGAGTAGGGATTTTTTGAGCTAAAGCTGACACATTGTGCTAGTTGCCATTAATTAGCTTCTACATAAAGAGAGAAGTACATAAAGAGAGAAGAAAGTGCTTTTCCCAGCATGGCAATGATGTAGATTGCAGAATGTTGCTTTATTTTTATCTATTGTAATACCCTATCTGATATGCAGTCTTTTATATTGTGACAGATGTGCTGATGGAGACATTCAAGAAGGCCATGATGAGTCCTGTACAACCTGCTAATATATTAACTATCATTAGAGCTGTTACTAACCTTTTCAGGCATTCATTTTTCTTCCCGTGGTTACAATCCCATTGTAGTGAGGTTGGTTCTTGGTTATTACGGAAGAAGGGTTCTTTGTTATTGATATGAGTATACACTTTTCTTTTATTAATTCGAGAAAAATGGTTGAAGCCAATCACTGAAGCTTTGATTATTGGTTGCTTATTATTAACAGCTGGCATTCATCTTTGATATTGCAGATTCTGGATGGACTGTCTAATTGCGTTCCAACTTTTAACAAGAATGCACATTTATCATACGCGACACTAATACTAAAGTAAGTGATTTGTTGTGGGGAACTTATGTGTATATTGTTAAATCTGCCATAGCGATTTAGAATCTCGGTGCTGTAGGAAAGTGATTCACTTTGGTCGTCCTATATGATATCATTGATTCCAATAGCCATCATTAATAACTGGTTTTGCTTTTCCATTGCAGTTATTCTGTGCTTTTGAGTGAATTGAAGGATAAAGACGGTCAGGCTCAAGTGCTCTCTGCAGCTCTCGAAGTATGCTAGTTTGAGCTACATTTTCAAAAATATTACTCTCCTCTCTCTCTCTCTCTCTCTCTCTCTCTCATGCACACATGCGTGCGTACATTCCATAAATGGAGTGTGCACACAAAGCTTAATATCTTTGATATTCTTTGCTTTTGACTCTTAAACTTGCTATATTTTCTGTGTTGCCTTTTTCTAGTATTTTACTTATCCCTCTTATGGCCGTCAGATTGGAGAAGATGCGAATCAAGATGTTGACTCAAGATTTCGAGCACTTGTGGCGGTTGGATCTCTTGTATCCTTTTCAAACTTATAGCTGCAATTATTCTATCTTTTTGGCCCAAGGGATCATACTTTTCACAGCCGAAGCTTGAAATTAACTGTAGGAGAAAGTATTCCTGAACTTTTTCTGCTTCTTCGTGAGGTCCTCTTGATCCTTTGATCAAGTAAATTATATCTTTTTGCTCTCATTATTTTATTTTAGTAGGTGTAATGTTTACCTGCTATCCTTAACCTAGAGATGCGGAATAATAGATGCTAGAAGGTCTTATGAAGCCGATTGCCATTGATTTTGATGTTCAAAGTATCGCTAAAGCTGCCAAAGGTTCGAAGGAGTCGAAGATTGCTGAAGTGGGGGCTGACATTGAGCTTATACTAAAGGCGACATAAAAGTAAAAGGTAATCCGTTGGCGTGTGATGTAACTTCAACCTTTTCCTCAATTTCTCCTCATCGTTGTTTACTGGTTTTCTCGAGGCCGCTTTCGTATGAATCTGTGCCTGCATTGCGTAATATCTACTCTGAACGACATTTTTCATTCTTGTTGATGGATTATTACTTAAAACAAATAGCACAAGGAGCGAGAACAGAATATTACTGAAACAAATAGCACTAGGAACAGGAAGAATAGAAAGGCAGGCCAAGACAGAAGCTCCTACGCTGATCAAGCAGCCATTGTAAATGGTCGTATCGGATGGTTGAAGTTGCGAGATCGCTGAACTAATGTGCGATTAATTCTGGATGCTGGTTAGTGAAGAACAAATTCGTTTGAGAAAATTGAATATAAGTATAACATGCTTGTTGTGTTCGGTCGTTACTCTTCATACGTGGATGGAAATTTGTTTTCTTGCTGCCGCTCATCTTCTATTACCTATGCTATATGCCAACTCGTAACACTTTTTCTTGTCATACTATGACTGATTTGGCTCTTTTAAATGCTTTCACTGTGTGTTGTTCAATTGTCTGACCTCAGATTACTCGCATTTGATAAATAAAATGTTTGATAAATTAGATAGATGATCGGGACTGTCAGAATCTGGTATTTAACCATTTATACATTTGCCCAATGAAAGCTGTTGCTTGTTTCTCGTATGATACATGCGCGCGCGTACCATGCCCACGACTCTTTCTCTCTTTTTTCTTTTTTTTTAATTTATCATTATCATAGATCGCTAAATTTCACACACGAGATAACATTTTATCTTGTCTCCAACTCTCCATTACATTTACTATCACCTGCTGCAGACACCTTACAGCAACATGCGGGATTTCCCTCTTTCTTTCTCTCTCTATTTTCTTCTTAATATCTACACATTAGAAAGAATTCGAAAGAAAAAACAGAAGGAAGGCACCTCCTCCGTAAGCCAAATATGGTTGCGCCGACCCAACCTCGATCAGCTGTCCTTCGCCCCTTTCTCCTCCCCCTTGGACGGACCTCGCCGGCGACGCCAATGGCGCGTGCTCCCGCAATCGTCGTCGCATCTCCTCCACCGCTTCTCCCTGTAGTGGGCGTAGCAATCGAGGAAGATCCACAGGAGCCCCGCGTTGAGGACGGAGTTGAACGCCCAGGCGCCGATCCCGCTGCAGCCCCCGGATCGGCGGCCGAAGTGGAGCACGAGGACCCCCACGTGGCAGGCGACGTTGCACCACAGGAGCCCCACCTGACACCCCATCACCACCGTGGCCGGGGGCGGCGCCGCCCCGTCTCCCTTGGCGGCGGAGATCCAGAAGCGGTATCCGAAGACGAGGACGTGGGCGAGGGAGGCGGCGAGGATGGCGAGGACCTGGAAGGACTGGGAGAACTCGAGCCAGAGGAAGGGCATGGCCACCAGGGCGCACTGCGCCGCCACGCGCGCCACGGGCCGCCGCCGCCTCCGCAGCACCGCGAAGAGCGCGCGCGGCAGGTGCAGGTACCGCGACAGGTAGAAGGCGTAGCTCCAGTAGAACACGCGCCCCGACGGCCGAGTCCCCACCTGTTTCCAATTCCAATTAACCTCGTAATTAAATATTAAATATATATATTAAGATAGGCATTTTAATGATGTCCACAAAGTTTAGGTCTCACGTGTTCTAGTTACACAACAACAACAACAGTATAACCTTCGAGAGTAGTAATAAAATGCATGCATGCATGCATGCATGATTGTTAACTACACGCACCGGAAAGCAGAGGAGCCAGTGGAGCGGCGACGCCATGTGAAGGCGCCGCCACGACCACCGCGTGTCGCGGATCTCAGCGGCAGTGGAGAGGAGGGTTCCGACGAAGATGACGGCAGAGGCAGCGGCAACAGCGAGAGAGTGGAGCGCCGGGACGGGGCCGAGAGGGACGGGGCGGCTCCGCCCGAGGAGGTTGAGGAGGAAGTGGAGCGAGACGGCCAGGACCGCGAATAAGGAGAGGGAGACGATGAGCGACGGCCACGTCGCGAGCCACAATTGATCGGCGCCCCACCGGAACCCCACGATGGCCGGGTGCTCAGATAACCAGTAGCTTATTCCTCCTCTCATTTCCATTCCTATTCCTATTTCGATTCCGATTGATTTGTTTCAAATCGTGATCTAAAATCAAAGAAGTAAGAACAGAAATAGGAGGCTTACTTATATAAGAGATTGGGAATAGAGAAATTATAAGGAGAGATTTCCTTTGACCAAGGACGAGGACTTGTGGCGGGTACTTAATTTGATTTCTTCAAGTTTGAATATTTATTGTAGAAAAATGTACAGGGTCTAGAAACTTTGGAATTCTATGATCTTAGCCATTCATACATGCTTGGTTTGTTGAGTTAGATGTCCGTTCAAGTTATCATTGATATTCTTAGTTGGTGATGCTATAATTGTGATTAGTGCAATGACCTAAAAACATCTAGAGGGTCATCAACTATAAAGCTGTTCCACGGATTCTACTTTATCTGCATTTATTTATTTATTTAATTAATTCTCTTCTAGATCGATGAAACGTTTTTGGTATGCCTAATTCCAATTTATCGGAACAATTTAAAACATGCTCAAAATTTTTAAAAAATAAATTATAACCATTCAAATCTATTTGTAAGCATAGCTTCCAAATTCGAGATATACATAATGCATGCTAATTTTAAAACATCCCATGCATTATTTTCGACGTAAAAAATAATTTTTCGCTTTTTTGGTTCGCCGTAAAAATATTTTCTACGGATTTAGTAAAAAATTAAAATTTTTATTTTTTGCCATTTTTCGATGGAAAATGAAAATTCGGGCTGCGTGATTTTTTTTCATTTGTTTTTACCGAACCAAACAAATATAAATTTTTTTCAACGAAACAAATATCAATACAAAATTATTTTTTTTCTTACAAACTAAACACTATGGAACATGAATTTTTTTTCACAAAAAATTATATTTTTATAATTTTAAGTTGAACCAAACGGACCGTTATCGAGGGATGGGTGCCACCACTCGCTATTAAATTTTACTGGTCTACTTTAAATACACAAGTTTTTAACTTGAATTTTAATTAATACTATACAACAATAAAATTTTCTCTTAGGCATCGTTTGGTTAGGAGATAAGAATAGAGATAGGCCATTATCCCTCCTTTATATTCAAACGCTAATTTTTTATTCGAGAATAATAGTTCTCGGTTATCCCACCAACACTTTCATTTTTTATAGAAAACTATCTAATATTTTTCTTATTTCCGAAAACAACTTAATTTTTATCCTAATGCTATTTTTCTTATCCCATACTTGTACCTATCTAATATTTTTCTTATTCTTGAAAACAACTCAATTTTTATCCAAATGCTATTTTTCTTATCCCATACTTGTACCTATCCCCGTAATAGGGCTTGCTTATAACCGAACCAAACGATATCTTAAGGTGTGTTTGGATCAAATTATATAGTATTATAGAGTATTTCGATATATTCAGAAATTTTGTATTTTTAAATTAATGAGTTTGGTTTAATACAGTAAATATATTGGTGGATTGCAGTGTTTATAATTTTATTATGGTTGATTCAATATATATAATATAAATATAAATATGTATATTATAAATATAAAATATAAAATATAAATATAAATATAAATTTAATTATGATATAATTGTTGGTAATTCTCTCATCAGGGTAATTCAAACCAATAGAATCCTAATCTATCGCAATCTCGACACGTGTCAGCTTCTTACTATCTCCAATCTCCAATTGCACTGAATCTAACTAAAAATATATAAATAAAATATAAATATAATATATAATACTAATAATAATAATATAATATAATATAATATAAATCCGATAACCGTCCAAAGATCCGAAACCGGCAAACACGGGTCGAAAAAGATATATTGTTTTTTTTTTTGTTTTTTCGTATTAAATATTTTATTTGCACCTATATATCTCTTTCCTTTCATCGTAGTGAGAGAGAGGACTCGTCGTCTCCGCTGATTCCATTTCGCATCGTCACCGATTCTTCGCGAGTTCTCAGGTGCACGATCCACTCTCCCGACCCTCTCATTGTTCTCCGATTTGTCATTTTTTATATCGCTTAATTAATTCCTTTTTAAGACTCTTTCTCATCCATGTCGATCCCTTTTTCGCAGTAATTCGTTGTACTTTTCTTTGATTTCTAACTACTAATTGGTCTGATCGTTGATTGTATGCGGCGGGGAACCCTCGATTTGAGGTTTTATGCCTTTGATCTATGGTATGTGTACTAGATTCGTTCTAGGGTTTCTGCAGGGTTATGTAGTGTTGATCCCCTTATCGATTGCTCTTCGTAGAGGGTATTAACTGGGATTTTTTAGTGGTTTGTGGAATCTCTTAATCGCCTTTAACAAAAAACTTAGAATTATTAAATGTCACTGATTGATTGGTGGTTTGGCTATTTCTCTGGTAGGGTTTCTTCACAAGTTACTATGTTAGGTCTATGTTTATTAGATAGATCTGTGATCCTATCAAAGCAGTATCTGACTTGTTCGTCTGTGTGAACTTGAAAATTTTGGTGTTCTCCCGTTTTGGTATATTACAAAAGCCCGAGAAAATTGGGGATTTGGTATCAATTTGAGAGGTTTGTAATTCTATAGAAGGCTTTCATCAATCATTTGTAAATTTATTTCATCACAAGTGGATGTAGTTGTTGTTTACGCTTTGTGTATTATAGGCTTCTTTTTCCCCTTATTGTAGTCTATCAATTGTTGTAGAAGGATGGCTAGTGGGTTTGGGGAATCTACGAGCAGGGATCCCCCAAACCCATCTTTCTCGAGTAATGCCAGTAGCAACGATCTCGCCGGTAGTTTCGAATGCAACATCTGCTTCGAGTTGGCCCAAGACCCCATAGTAACACTATGTGGCCACCTCTTCTGCTGGCCCTGCCTCTATGAATGGCTCCACGTCCACGCCCACTCTCCCGAATGCCCTGTTTGTAAAGCCATTGTTGAAGAGGACAAATTAGTCCCTCTTTACGGTCGGGGAAAGACCACTACCGACCCGCGATCCAAAACAATGCCAGGTGTGCAGATCCCAAACCGCCCAACGGGGCAGAGGCCAGCCACTGCTCCTCAAACTGACCCTAACCATTATGCAAACCCAAACCCGTGGTTTGTTGGTGGGGCCCCGGTGGCCAATGGGAGGTGGGGGAACTACACTTTCTCTGCCGCTATTGGTGGGTTGTTCCCTTTACTTAGCTTCCAAGTTCATGGATTTCCGGATGCGGCAGCATATGGACCTGGTGCGGGATTTCCCCACGGGTATGGTCATTCGTTTCACGGATGGCATGGTCATGGGTTCCCGCGACATGTGCAGCATGGGCAGCAGGCGGATGTCTATCTCAAGGTGCTGTTGATTCTGGTCGGCGTTCTTGTAGTTGCTAGCCTTGTTGCATTTTAAATTGGAGTGTTGCTCTATGGCTGTGCAATAATGTCCTTATTTAGGGTTCTAAATGCATAAGTGTGCTTCCTTATTCGTCTTTGCCAATGCAATTCACACCTGGGTGGAATTGTTTATTATTTGTATGTATCTTGACAAACCAGAGATGGTTTGCTGTTATAGAGTTGTTTTTACTGTTATACTACTTGCAATAAACAGTATGCTATTTCTTTGTCTTTGTTGTTTTAACTGCTTGTTGCTGATATTACAGTGCATTGTTTAAAGTAAGTTATATTTATTTCTTTGTAAAATAATGGATATTTGTACAAAGGCATGGTTCACTAACCGGTTGGTTTCTGTAATTGGAGAACACAAGACAGTAGTATTTTAGTTTGAAGTGGTTTCAACCCAACTTCGCGCGGTTTTAGCAATCTCCTTTCCTCAATAATCATATAGAATTATATTGGCCAACCATTCCATATCGAATGGAGTTATATTGGTCAACCATTCCATATCGTATGGAGTTATATTGGCCAACCATTCCATATCGAATGGAGTTATATTGGTCAACCATTCCATATCGTATGGAGTTATATTGGCCAACCATTCCATATCCTTCTTTGCTGTTGTTGGTTATGGTAAACGTCATAGGGGTTCTTTTGGCTATCTTACATTATGGAGGCATTGTTCTTATTAGTTGTTATTTTTGTCATAGCTTGACAAACTTTGCCTATTATGTTGTCATAATCACAATGGATATAAGCCTATCTTTAGTATATTCTCAATTCCTTGTTTTGTTGATTAAGCATTAGGATAGTTTGTGTAATGACTTAATGTTATTTTCTAAACATCATTGTATAATGTGGTTGTATTTAGTTCTTTAAAGAGGACAGATGGCTATTGCCATACTCTTGAAGATGTTGAGTTTGTTTTCCATGTTGTGTAAAGATGACAGGCATGCCTTTCTTTTTAAATATGGGCCTGTTATTTTAGTTGTAATTCAAGATGGTGAATGATTGTGTTAGATGCTTTTTTTACCCAAACGTAATTGTATTTTCGTCATAAGGACTACAAAATATATCAGCCAAATGCTTCAGCGGGTTGACAAAGCACTACTCTTATGTAAATTAAGAAAGATTTGAAGAAGGAATACCAAATTATCGGGGGCCTGAGTTGGCCCGGAACAACCGTTTTTTGATTTACCGGGATGCTAGTTGATAACGAATTTTGTACAATCGATAATTGATTGCTAGACTTTTCATGTAAACAAATCATTACTGCTGTTTGATCCCAGACTTACTGTAATTGGTCTCTAAATCAACTTTCTTTGCTATTTATATTTTTTTCTTCTTCATGGTTTTCTTCATCTGACTGCAGTTATTCTTCAAGGTTAATTATAATATTTCTCTTGCCATATCAACATGTTACTTAAGTGAGTTTTGGGGGTCATGAATGTTTAGACTGTTCTTCTCTGGCGTTGTCACGTCTCTTAATCTCCTCGTATGCTCGCAAAGCCAGTTCAGTACATAATTTAATGTAGCTGTTCCATTGGTTGTCAGTATTATTTACTTTTTGGTTATAATAACCTCCTTTCTTACTCGTGTCCTTTTGCTTCTGCACAACGCTATAATTTTGTTGCAGTGACAATATTAACGCTCGGAGTTATTTATTTATTTGCTTGTTTCTATCCAAAGATTTTAGGCCTCAATTTGAAATTCATGTTGATTTCTTAGTTTTAATGTTCTCTATTTTTTGCACATTTGGTTTCATATTTCACTTGTTACTGTTTAGAAAGATTGTAGTATGGCTATAGTGTCTGTGCTTCATATTGCAAACTTAGGCTTATGGCTGACCAAGTTGTTGTAATTTTATTTTATTCCATTTTATTTTCCTGTTGTTAGAATAGAGAACTAGGGCATGTATAGAAGTACATATATATCACGAGTATTCATTTGGCTGTTGAGGACCAGAGGCTGGTTCATTTCGGTCTCATGAATTTAACTAATAGTACTGATCATATCATTAGGTACCTGGAAATCAAAATCCTTACATAAACTGAAAAAGATGATATACTCCTTTGTCAAAATCTTTCCTCGTGCGAACTTTTTATTGTTTGGATGGACGCATACTTTCTATCTTGTGCGAGCATTATTTGTGTCCTATCAGATGTGGGTCTAGTTATGGGCAGTTTGGAGTGAGACTTGTGGGCCTCTCCTCCCAAGGTTACGTGGGGCGGCGTGGGGAACTTGGTGGCTGGCGCAGGGGCTACGGGCGGCGGCGCCGTGGGAGGCGACATGGGCGCCTCTCCTCCCAAGGTTAGACCTTGGGAGGAGAGCTCCTGGGGACCCCTCCTCAGGAGCTCAGGCCCCAAGGCCCAAGGCCCAAGGCATTGCCTTGGGCCCTGGGTTTCGGGCCGTACTGGCCCGCCCGGCATGGCCTAAACGGGCCATGCCGTGTCGGGCCGCCTGCCTAGTCTCAGCCCGGCACGGTCCAGGCCTGTTTCGAGCCGTGCCATGCCAGGCCGTCGGACCACAGAGGAGCGGCCTAGCACGACCTGGATGTTCGGGCCGGGCCGACCCGGCATGGGTGCTACAGTATCTGTGCAGTGCTGTAGCCCGGCCCGAGGTCGTGCAGGGCCGGGTGGCCCACGGGTTTAGGGTTTAGGGCGTTTTACACCCCTAAGTGAGAGACTTCTGCTGATAAGGTGGACCATTAATTGTTGTCCTACAGTCCTAGTCTTCTATTCACACATGTACGATGCTTCTACTGCAAAATGCTTATACTGGTTTGTGATGGTATCCCTATCCCATGTGCTCAACTACGTTGGCCAAAGTTGACCCTATTTTGGGCTGGAGAGTAGTGGGGGCAAATGCCCAACTCATTGAATGCTGATATGGGAGTGTCTCTCAAGTTGCAGAGAAATCTCTCGCCTTTTGGGGTAGATACATGTATATAACCTACTATATCTTATGTATAAGCTTTTAACTCTTGTTGACAATGAGTGGAGTAAGATTTAAGGTAATTATGTTAGTGTAGGGAGAACATGATTTGTGGAGACATTTTAAAGATTCTATTCTTACAATGTATGGCCACCGGAAGTGAAAATAGTATAATAATATTCATTAATATACACTACTATTGCGAGCAGAGCTAAAATACTTTTTATAGTAAATAATAATAATAATAATATTTACTTTTTTTTTTCGGATATTTAGAATTCACTATTGGAAGGTGGAATTATTATTATTATTATTATTTTGAGAGATAGGTAGTATGTTATTTGTTTTGTTTATTTCATTTAGAAATAAACTTAGCTAGAAATATAAATCAATTAGGATTTGAGATGGAACTATTGTTATTTTTGGAAAGTTTTGAGGCGAACCTCACAGCCCACGGTGGGTGAGATATTCATGAGGTCACGTGCACTGCACATGCCACGAGATCTAGGTACATCATCATCATCATGCCACGCCATGTACATGTATCGTATCTGCGCATGGGTGGTCAGAAATTGCGGCTAAGTCCCGGGTTTCTATTTTACCATGGCCGGTGATGACATGACATGCATGCATGCGTGCGTGCTTTGCCACATGAGATGTTATGATGATAAACGTGCAGAGTTTTAGGCTATAGGTTAAATCATTTGGACACATGCAGAGGACCATTTAATATACGTAAAACAATTATATATACATTGCCCCTTCAACAATATAATAAATCTTTCGCTCGCTATTTATAAAGTTCCTTTCTTAAGAGAAGTTAACATTTGTAACTAAATAATAAAGCTTATAATAAATCTTTCGTATAGTAAATGAGCTGCGAGTCCTATTCGTTTTTTTTAAATAAGCGGTGACAGCTCAAGTATCGTGCTTTCCATCTAAAAAGCACTTTTCGAGTCAAAGCTCAATTTATTGATCGAATCTCCAGATCGAGCACCCGCTCATTTATTTCTTATTATTAATAATAGTAACTCCTCTCTCTGCATCATCATCCTCAACAGTAAAGTCCACAGCATGCATTAATGTTTCTTTTTCTCAATGCAAAATTCAAAAGATATACGATATGAAGATAGAATGAAAATTAATGCAGCAACAACAAAAGAAAAAACAACTATAGAAAAGTGGAACTATTATTCTCCTGCTCTCATCCTACACAGCCTTTTATCTACACCAATTCTCTTCCTTGTATACTGATACAATTTCAAAAGATTATTAACAGCCCATGTGCTAGATCTCTGTGTTCCTTTAGTTGTTCGATGTTTTGCTTATCCGAGGGGGAAAAAAAAAAAAACCATGGTAAGTCAACTAAAGAAAAGGGGAGAGAGAGAGGGAGAGGGAGAGGGAGAGGAAGAGGAAGGAACAAGAGAAAAAAAAAAAAAAAAAAAAAAAGAAAAAGAAAAAGAAGAGGACGGGGTCGACGTAGGATTCAAGAATCGTCGACCGAGAAGGGAGTGCGGAGGAGATCGTAGGGCACCCAGAGGGCGTCAAGCGGGCAGGGGCGACCTGCGTCGATCCGGACCCAAGGTTTGCCCTTCCCGCTCCAGTGCAGGAGGCTGACGGGCCCGGGGTGCAGATCCCTGCAAAGCCCGTGGTAGTTGTCCCCGCCCAATCCGTGCTGGTTCCATCTGTTCAATACAAATAAAATTATATATTATTACAAATAATAATAATAATAATAATTCTTTTTCTTCTTCTGCTTCTGCAGCAGAAATCTCCTTCTTTTTTTTATATACAAAAAAAATTATATAAAGAACTAATAATATAACTAAATTAAAAACTTTTTTCACTTACCGATACTTTTTAGCGACAGTAAAAGAATTGGTGTTTGGCATTCTAAATTTTAAGTTCGAATTTTAGTTATTTTATATTTCCAGCTAAATTTATTTTTAAATAAAATATATCTCTACTTAAATAGTACAAATAAAAATAAATAATTTAACAATTTCACTGTCTAGCTAACTATATATATATATATATATATATATATATGGCATTTTCTAAGCAATTCGAACTTGAAATTATTTAGATACCGGCCATTAAATACTTTGCCACTTACGATAAGGACGGCGGTCGGTGACGGTCGGTGATTAATAATAACGACAATTAATTAACAAAAGAAGAATACCAAGTCTGACAACTTGGATCCTATGGAATTATTAATCAAGAAGCAAAGAAGAAGCAGCGGCAGCACCTGTGGTCGACGGCGGCGATGCGGCCGGCGAAGAGGAGCAGGAAGGGGGGGAGGGAGCCGAGCTCGTAGATGCGCAAGCGCTGCTGCAGCTGCATCCACTCCTCGATGCGCCGCGTGTAGCCTCCCCGGCGCCAGCGGTGGAGGTCCATCACCATCACCCCCGTGTTGAAGTAGCAGGGCCGCCGCCCCGCGAACGCCTTCGACAGCGCGGGGTTCGCCCAGAACGACGGCGTGAAGTAGGCCGCGAAGTTGGCGCCGCAGTACTCGGGCGCGGCGAGGGCGGCTCCGTCGGGGAGCGGCGTCCCGGCGAGGCCGCGGATGTCGTCGACGAGCACCAGGTCGGAGTCGAGGTAGACGACGCGGCGCGCGCACGCGGGGAGCAGCCGCGCCAGGTACGAGCGCGCGTAGTTGAGGGGCCGGTCCAGCGCCGCGCGGATCGACGTCGAGATCAGCCCCGCCACGCGGGCCTCGTCCGCGAACGGGTAGATCCGGAACGACAGCGACGGGAACGACCCCGCGATCGTCGCGTTCAGGTAGGGGACCCCCGCCCCGCCCGAGGCCACGAAGTGGAACCGGATCGACTGGGGGCACGACGCGTGCTGCAGCACCGAGTGGATCGCCGCCACCGACCCCCGCAGGTACGCCGCGTCCAGCGTCATCGCCACGTGCACCGCCGCCTCCTCCTCCTCCGCGGCGCATTCCGCGGCGGAGGACGCCGGGAGCGGCGGCGGGCACCCCGGCGAGTTGTAGAACTGCGGCGCCTCCCGGAATCTAGGAGGAGCTTCCGCGGCGGCGAAGAAACAGGGGAATGAGGTGGTCGTGGTGGTTCCCACAACGACGAGGACGAGGACGAGGAGGAGGAGGAGGAGGAGGTTGGGGGGGATCGTCGCCATTAATGTCGACGCGGAGTGGAAGTGGGGTAGCTCTCGATCGTCGAATCGGAACGTATATTTATATATACATATAGAGAGAGAGAGAGGGAGAGAGGGAGACGCGCACACACACAGAGGGACATGTAGTAGTAGTGGGGTTTTAACTCTTTTTAAGTCAAAGTAAATAGAAATAAAGAGAAAAATTGGTCGTAATTAGGGGGGGATAACTTTTTTATTATTGGGGTTGTTATAAATACGGTTATTGTATTGGTTCGTGTTTGGTTGCGGGATCCGAGATGGACGGTCGGATCTCCGTGATGGGACTACCAGAAATTAAGCTATCGGTGTCGGAGAAAGCCCCAGCCTAGTAGCGACTTTTATTTAAATAAAAAAGGTAATTTCTTTTAAAGAGAGAGAGAGAAATTTTACTCCGCCTATTAGTTTTGTGGTAATACACCACCGACGAGTTGACGCGGGTGGCTTCGTACCTAAAGCGTGAAATGACGATTTTACCCATGTGAAATTCGAGCGGCGCTGCGACGAGGTGCCGTGGTGTTGTACTGTTGCGCCCCTTCCCCCTCCCTTTTATCCGTACGCGGTGGAGGGGCACGATGGTCCAGTAGCCAAAAAGTGGGTGTGGGACGCATGAGCACGTGCCACGCGCTTGTACGGGCGTCCGTATGGTCCGCGCCGTCTTTGGCACGCGCGCATCCTCCGCACGCGGGAATGGGAGTTTTTCTTCTTGTTTTTGAACTAAAACCTATTAATGAGAGAGAGATAGAGAGAGGGAGAGAGAGTGAGTGTATGTTAGTTTGGTGGGGTATAAGGAAGAACTAGTTATTACATAGGAATAGATACAATTATAAATATAAAAAAAAATAACGTTTGAATAAAAATTAAATTATTTTTAAAGATAAGAAAAAAAAATATTTGAATAGATAATATGAAATAAAAAAAAAATAATTTTATATAAAAAATAAAGATATTGGTTTTTGAATAAAAATATTAGCATTTGAATATAAAAGAGATAAAGAGTTATTTCACTCCTTATTCCCGATTCAAATGGTGCCTGACTGGTAATAAAGCATCAGGATAAATTTGGATGGAACTTGAATGTAAGTTCCTAAATAATTTCTTTGTTTGTTTCAAAAAATATTTTGTTCCTTAAAAAAGGCAAACCATTGGCGCACTTCACCATGTGGAAAGGTACCTGTTCCTTTCATGTACATTTTCAGGAACTTCAAGTAGTTAAAGTACTGTACAAGTAAGTTTTATTCTTCAAGTGCAAAATCCCTTCATTCAAAGCAAAGCATCTCCTAACAATAGCTTTTGGGAGCCTTTCTTTTGCACCTTTTTAATTCATGATTAACTTAAAAAGCCCCCCTTTACAGTCACTTGAAAAGATTTTTTTTTTTTTTTTTTTTTTTTTTTGGGTTTGGGAATTAGGTTTGGAGGTCCTTATTACTTCTACAAGGTAGAATGCAGATGAAATGGGCACATCTCACGGTTCCCCCATACCTCTCATCAAAGTGATTTCTCTCTCGCCCAGTTTCTTTCTCGGAGCCAGGAATGTTTGGTGGGAAAGGGTTGCTTGGCTTCTGAGAAACCGTCGATGTTTGACGTGATCTCTTCTCTTTGCAGGATTGTTCGACAAAATCAACAACTAATCTAGTCCAGTATCTGAGAATTCTGTCTGCGAGGTCAGGCTTCGATCCTTGCAGCGCGTTTCAGAAATGGCGCTCGAGCTCTCAGCTTCTTGGCTAATATATTACTATAGGTAGTATGATAAAATTACTATAGGAAGAACAATTGACCCCCATTCCAAATGGGCTCAAACTATAAAACCAAGCCCAACCCACTAGCGGTACAAAATGGGCCTAAAGCCCACAACACGATGGGCCTACGGACCACTAACAAATGGGCCCAGGGCCCATTTCAGTTAGTGGTAGGTAATCGTTACGCGCACCGGAACACCTCCCCACGTATATCCGTACCTTATCCCTTTCATCGTTCTCCTCCCCCACAATGTGAGCGTTTACGCTCACGTCGCAAACCCCTTCGTCCATGTCGCCTCTCCTAAACCCCTCCAAAACCCTAATCCTAATTCACCCTCTTCTACGCCCCAATCTCAAATCCCCCTCCTCCGCCCTCCTCTCCGGCGACCGAACCCCCCTTCGGAGCCGCTCCAATGGCCTCCACCGCATCGCGTCGAAGCTGAGGACCTCCGAAGGTAGCAAGGGAGGAGAGGCCCCTGGGAAAGCTACGAAGAAGAAGGAGATCGTCTTCTTCGAAGCGGCGGCGCCCCCCGTGGCGGAGGAGAGTCGCGGCATCGCGGGGAATGAAGGAATTCGCGGGGGGAAAGAGGGGTTTGGTGGGGTTCCTCCGTGGGGTTTCCTTAAAACGGCCCCGAAGAGGGTTTTGGCGTTGCTCTCGAACCTCCCCCTGGCGATCAGCGAGATGTTCGTGATTGCGGCATTAATGGCTTTGGGTATGTTTTGGTTCAACTAAGTAGATCAAAATACTTCCTTCTTCTTTGGATGGTTTAATCCGGTATGATTGAGATATTTGAAATAAATTTGTAAGAGAACTACTGCTATTTTAGATCTAGCTGGATTAAACTGCCTTGGATCATGAAAGTACGAAGGGAGGTGAACTTAAGAAGTTAAAGTGCATGCATTTGATTTTGGTGGTAATTTTACAAATTGTTTTTCTTATGCTGTTTTTGTGGAAAAAGAAGAGAGACTATGGATAGAAGATATATAGTGTGAAGAGCGAATATTCAACAACTAAAGGGCCAAGCAACAAGCTGAATAAAAATGGCATAAATTTAGATGGTTTTGTTTAATTTTTCTCTGAAAATTAGGTCATCACAGAGCAAAAGGTCTGCAAAGTAAGCTGATAGTTGAAATGCTTAGTTTGCTAACTAATCCTTTGAGTTGCAAGATTCCTAACCCTAAGTCTTCTACTTGTAGTAGTCTATTTGTTTTTCATGCATATATATTCGATTACTGGATGGCCATCTATTTTACCTGTCTTTGTAATCATGCCGACAGGCACGGTTATAGATCAGGGTGAGGCCCCAGATTACTATTTCCAGAAGTATCCAGAAGAAAACCCTGTCTTCGGATTCGTTACGTGGAGATGGGTTCTCGGACTTGGGTTCGATCACATGTTCAGCTCCCCTGTCTTCCTCGGCATGCTGGTCCTCCTCGCGGCATCTCTCATGGCCTGTACATACACAACTCAGATCCCCTTGGTTAAAGTTGCTAAAAGGTCTGCCATTTTTCCGAGTTCAAAGTCACAAGGAGAAATTTAGTCATTCAGAATTAGTGAGGGCAACTGTTGATTTTCCTTCATGCAGATGGTCATTCATACAGTCGACAGAGTCTATCCGTAAACAAGAGTTTGCGGACTCTCTTCCACGAGCATCCATTCAGGACTTGGGCATTATCTTGATGGGTGCCGGGTATGAGGTACTTTCCGTTGTGCGCTCTCGAAGTACTTATCGACAAGCACTAGAATGTAGCTAAAACTATCTTGGTAGCATGGTCATTACCTCTACCTTAGAGGATACACTTTAGAGGTTGAAATAACAACGGATCAATACAGAGATCCTTATTTTCCTGACACAGGCTTTACAATGGACATATCCTTTATCCTTAGTTGTTTCAGTCTTCTCACATTTGTTCTACAAGACTGAATCTAGCTTGATGATTACCTTCTTGGCTTTAGTTACGCTGAGTAATCTGATGATGCAATATTGATTATTAAACCCATGCTCTGCACATCACAGGTGTTCGCTAAGGGGCCATCTTTATATGCTTTCAGAGGAATGGCAGGTCGATTCGCTCCAATAGGCGTGCACTTAGCTATGCTTTTGATAATGGCAGGAGCTACACTTAGTGCTACTGGAAGCTTTCGAGGCTCTGTCACAGTCCCCCAAGGCCTCAATTTTGTCGTTGGAGATGTAATGAATCCAAGTGGTTTTCTTTCTTACCCACCACAAGTTTTCAATACTGAAGTCCATGTTAACAAATTCTATATGGAGTATTATGATAGTGGAGAGGTACTCGCTTATAAACTTAATGTTCCTTCTAGGAAATTGAGGCGGTGTCTCGACAATTAAATTAGATTTCTATGATTCATGATCAGGTTTCACAATTCTATACCGATATTTCACTATTCGACCTCGATGGGAAGGAAGTGATGAGGAAGACCATTAGGGTGAATGACCCTTTAAGATATGGAGGGATTACGATTTACCAAACAGATTGGGGTTTTTCAGCACTCCAAATATCAAAAAATGGCGAAGGGCCGTTCAACTTGGCTGTGGCTCCCCTAAAGTTGAATGGTGACAAAAAGCTTTTCGGAACATTCCTACCAACTGGAGATGCAGATTCTCCTAATGTGAAGGGAATGTGAGTTAGCTGTTTTGCATTATACTTGTGCCTAGTTGATGAATTTGCTGGTTTAAGTTTTATTATTAACTTTTAGATCGATGCTGGCTCGTGATCTACAATCCATTGTGTTATATGATCAAGAGGGTAAATTTGCGGGGATACGCAGACCTAACTCCAAACTTCCTATTGAGATCGATGGTATGAAAATTGTTATTGAAGATGCTATTGGCAGCAGCGGCCTTGATTTGAAGGTGAGAACTCGAAAGTATTCTATTGCTACTCTAGTGTCTAAGACTCGTAAGCTTCTCTTGATTTCCTTTTTTTCCCCCTCTGAAATATGTCTTTGTTTATTGAATTAGACGGATCCTGGGGTGCCGATTGTATATGCTGGATTTGGTGCTCTAATGCTCACAACTTGCATTAGCTATCTGTCACACTCACAGGTGCGGCATATGCTCTTCTTTTTTCCTCCATCTTTTTGAAATCTAAATTCATATGTAATATGCAAGATCTTTGCTTACCTTAGATATGGGCCCTCCAAGACGGGAGTACGGTTGTTGTGGGAGCGAAGACGAATCGAGCAAAGCTTGAATTTAACCAGGAGATGAACCGCTTACTTGATAAAGTACCTGAGCTTATTGGCAGTGATGATACCTCTAATAGCTGATTGCTTGGTTTGTATATTCTCATTTCTGATCCTCGGGTTTTTCAAGCAGCTGATTACACCGATTATATTCGAGATTGTGTTGCTTCGGTGGAAAAGGTTCCAGCTTTCGATGCTGAGCTATTCTGATACCAAAGCTAAATGTTATCAGAAGATATTCAACTTAAAACCTGCAAACAAAGTAATCTCTATAGAAAGATTGCACAAGATCGTACAATTCATACTTCAATTTTTTGAGAACATTAAGAGGATCATTTGCTGTAAATTCAGTGGCTCACTGAATTTGAATGTGTATTGTAATTCCACTGTAATTGGTTGGGAACGGGATTTTCTACACTTCAAGAACTATTCAAAGCTGCAAATCACTTGTATTCCTGTAAAATACTTGTTCCTATAAGAGCGAAAGATCATCTTGTTAACCATATAAATTGCTGACCAAGTTTCATATCTCCATAGCATTTTTAGCTAAAATTTCATTCTCTCTGCTCTGTTGTGAATTCTGTGGATGAATTGTGTCTAAAGCTTAATCATTGACTGACAATATCATGTTATTTTTCAGTTGCCAGGAATCTCAAGCCCCTCTGCTTCTCTTCTTTAATTCGCTTCGCCTTTTTCTTCTTATTACTTGTACCTATTTTATGATCCCTATGTAATGAAGCCTCTGTTCATTCCAATAGCTCTACTCTGATTTTCACCCAAAAAAAAGAAGAAGAGAGAATAAAGAGAAATTCCTAAATAAAATATTCAAATGACCATGGTTTTGAATGATTTGCTTTCCTTTTAAGGAAGAGATTGGCTCATCTATGTAAGTAATGCAGCAGGTTTATGTCTTAATAACAAAATCACACACACACACACACAATATATATATATATATATATATAGAACTAGGCTACTATGCTATCAATA
Source organism: Aechmea fasciata (assembly GCA_025177825.1). Taxonomy (NCBI): domain Eukaryota; kingdom Viridiplantae; phylum Streptophyta; class Magnoliopsida; order Poales; family Bromeliaceae; genus Aechmea; species Aechmea fasciata. The sequence continues at coordinate 8,932,413 of CM045946.1, forward strand.
GCACCAAGTCATTGGTGCTACCAAGTTTTTGACCATTGGATTGAGAGATGTGTGGTTAAGATGATGTGGACCCCCTAGGGTTAAGTGGGTGGTTGGTTGAATAGTATGATCTAACGGGTGAAAATCATCAACGGGGTGGATCTAACGGCGGAAAACTTGGTAGCACCAAATGCATGATGCTATCGATAGTATCCCAGCCGGACTCTATATATATATATATGACAAATGTTTATATGACATTCGTGAAACACCAACCGTCCCTAGAGCAAGTGGTAAAGGATTTGGTGGTATATATGACAAATGCTTATATGACATTCGTGAAACACCAACCGTCCCTAGAGCAAGTGATAAAGGATTTGGTGGTTGGTACCCGAGACCCTAGTTCGAATCTTAGTTGATTCATATTTCTAGTTAAGTTTATTTCTAAATGAAATAAACGAAGCAGGTAGCGTGCTACCTATCTCTCAAGAAAAAGAAAAAGAAAAAAAGACATTCGTGAAACACCTCTGTGGCAATAGAAATTTTCTTGGGAGGTTTTCAATCTGATGAGGATGATGATGATAAAATTGGAAACCCTCTGACTTTATTATATTTAATAAATAAATCAGAATTCGATTTCTTGCAAATGCAAACCACTAAGTATTTTTATTTTCTTCTTGTTGTACGATCTTTCTAATACTTATTATTATAAGATAGTCGTCCTAAATCTTCTCAGCTTTGCATGCTAATCAGTTTGAGGTGAACATTCACTCAATTGCGGAAAGCCACCTAATTTTAAAATAGCACGAACTCCGTAATTATTTTAATCAATAACTTAATCCTGAATTATATTGAGTTGAATTAATTCAAAAATAACTCATTTGATTAACGATTGTCACAGAAAATAAACAAAATTTAGGGAAGGCGATTAACAGAATTAAATACCTGCAAAGTTCACCTTGCTTACTAATCAACTCATTAAATTTTGGTGTAGGCACCTCTCTGCACCTGAAGCGAATGTTTAGAAAAGAAAATCATGGTCTTAGATTAGTCGAAGCCACAAAGAATATGCTCTTATCCTTACTTAGAGCTAGATAAGCAGGAAACTGAGTTAACCCTTCTCAAAAGTCAAAACACACAACTAATCCTTGGAAAGAAACAAAATAACAAAAAAATGAAAAATAAAAAAGTACACTTCACGGAGATTGATGCATGGCAACAACTCGCAGGAAAAATGTAAGGAATGTAGTTGCTGTAACGTCCCTTTCCATTGGAATCATCTTATGATAAAGAATTTATTAAACAATGTCAATGGGTTTGTATCCGAAGAGAAGGTTGGTTGCATGCCAAATATGATCATTCTTATCGAATAGAATAATCACTAAACAATTATATCATCTTTTGCGAATCAAAAATAAAATTATATAATCTTTTGCCGTCTATGCTTTGTGCATGGCAACTCTTTCAAAAATTAGTAAAAAATGTAAGAGCTTAAAACTATGCAGGAAAACAAGGGAAAGCTTTTACGTACGTTGTTTTTTTTTTTTGAGAGACAAGTAGCACGCTACCCGCTTCGTTTATTTCATTTAGAATTTAGAAATAAATTTGGCTAGAAATATGAATCAACTAGGATTCGAATTTGGATCTCGGGTATCAATCATCAAACCCTTTGCCACTTGCTCTAGGAATGAAATACTAATTCTCACTACCAAGTCAAAGACCCAACAATCCATTAGAAGGCCCCACCGAACATGCTCGCCAACTCCCAGCAAAAATCTAAACACGCAAACTACTTGTCTAAAACCTATTATACATGACAAGAACATGGAGTGCATATTGGTGAGCTGAAGAGATGAATGCATAGAGTATATGTCCTTTGAGATTTTCAAAAGAAAAAAAAAAAAAACTCTTTCTTGATCAGAAAATCTAAAGAGTGTCACATACTATGGATTCGATTATAGGAAGGCCTTTGGGCAAGAGCTGGGATGAGTCGAAAAAGATATGGCACATTGCATTACCTGCTATTCTCACTGCTGTCTTCCAATTCTCCATTGGCTTCGTTACGACGGCCTTTGTCGGTCATCTCGGGGAGGTTGAGCTTGCGGCAGTTGCTGTTGTGGAAAATATCATAGAAGGCTTCGCTTATGGGATTTTGGTAAATAAGATAACCAACTATGTTAGAAGAATAACTATGTTTGCATTTTTTTTTCTTGATTCAAAGTCTTAAATAGTTGTACTTAGCTTTTTGCTTAGATTAGGAGGATCTACTTTTCGGTTACTTTTATGGAGTAATATTGATCATAGGCAAGATTTATCTTATCAAAGTTATTTTTACATTGTTTGTGTTTCTTTAGTTCGTTCTATGGGAGCTTCACGATGCAAAATTTGTTCAAGGATTCTGTCCAAACAAAAATCACCAGCAAGAAAATCACAATGGCTATGTTAGATATTCCTAGTTTGCCTTGACGATTCTAGATTTAATCTTATGTGTAGTCAAACTTCATAACTAATCGATAAATGCTCAAACATATAAGGTATCACTATATAATATTTAATATGCTGGATTTTTCAATGTGCATATCTGAGTATGTTTATATATATGTATTTTATCTATGCATATTAATAAAAGCACAAAAAACAAGATTTCGGACAACAGTCAAATTTACTAGACTCGTAAAATTATCAACACAAACAAGATAAACATTTATTCATAAAGACCATTGAGATAGTTGATTAAAATTGTGTTTTTGCAAGATTTCATATACAAAAAACCACTTTAAATGCAAGTATCCTGCACCATTACAACAGTAAAAGCATAAATAAACTTCAAATGCGTGAAAAACTGCACCACTAAAACAACAAAAGCATATATCCAGTAATGAACTATTCATATTCTGAACTAATACTGGTAGTCAAAGAAATAATTTTTACCTTCTTTTTGTAGTTAGGCATGGGAAGTGCCCTGGAAACCCTTTGTGGCCAAGCTGTTGGTTCTGGAAAGCTCCAGATGCTAGGGATTTACATGCAACGATCGTGGATAATCAGCCTAGCCACGGCATTGATTCTGACCCCAGTATATATCTTCACATCACCAATCTTAAAGCTTGTCCATCAAACCAAAGATATCTCTGAAGTCGCAGGGAGATACACACTATGGGCTATCCCTCAGTTATTTGCGTACGCCGTGAATTTTCCCCTGCAGAAATTCTTCCAATCTCAAAGCAAAGTATGGGTAATGACCATAATTTCGGGGGTCGCTCTCGGCATCCATGCTTTGTTAAACTGGATTTTTGTAACAAAGCGGGGTTATGGCATAGTTAGTGCAGCAAATGTTGGAAATTTTTCGTGGTGGCTTATTAATGTGGCACAATTTATCTACTTAGTATCGGGGTGTTTCAAAGAAGCCTGGGGAGGATTTTCTATGGAGGCCTTTAAGAACCTTGCTGCTTTTGTTAAGCTTTCACTTGCATCGGCTATAATGCTCTGGTTGGTTCGTGCCCCATAAAGAGAATGTCCTGCGTCGAGAATCTGATTTTGTTTCTTTTTCTAGCTTTAACTTGGGTCATATCGAATGCAGCCTAGAGCTTTGGTATTATACTGCAGTGATCATCCTTGTGGGTTGCTTGAAAAATCCTGAACTTGCAATAGGCGCCATTGCGATCTGGTTAGCATTTTCTTCTTTGATTTCTCATCCATCATCCCAGAAAAGGAGCTATTCCTTACTGATTAGTTTTGCAAATATTTTCCAAGTTAATTATGCATTAACAGTTTAAACATTATGTACAAAATAATTCACGTTTTTAAGGACATGTATCAAAATCCAGATTTTCAAGGAATATATGAAAGGAAAATTGTATAGAAGTTCTCTGAGCTGCAGTGCAGAAAAATATATTGCAAGGGGATATCTGTACATATTTCAATATGTAATCAAAATATCTTTTTCATTCAGCTGATCATCTATTTGTTTTGTCCAACAGCATGAACTACCAAATCTGGGCACTGATGATTTCCATAGGATTTAACACGGCAGTTAGGTGAGCACACCCTCTTTTTGAACACTTGTTAGCCGATAAACATAATAAGCAAGCTAAAATTAGTCAAAAACAACTTTCTTTTTCTCTTTTTTCTTTGCTTCAGTGTACGAGTATCTAACGAACTTGGAGCCAACCACCCAACAGCAGCAAGATTCTCTGTCATAGTCACTGTTTCTACATCAGCCTTTATTGGTCTAATATTCATGGTTATAGTTATTGTTGAGAGGAAGCAACTGCCAAAGTTTTTCACAGACATACCTGAATTGGTGAGAGAAGCTTCCGAATTAGGGTATCTTCTTGCCGCTACAATAGCTCTCAACAGCATCCAGCCCGTTCTTTCTGGTATACTCTCTCCACATATCTGAAAAAATATAGCACCGCATTAAACATTTGATTATTAGCATCTCAGACTATGATCTCAAAAATCTCTTAAAAAATCACAGGGGTTGCAATTGGAGCAGGTTGGCAATCGATGGTTGCCTTCATAAATATAGCATGTTACTATCTGATAGGGTTGCCGATAGGAGCTATTTTTGGATTTAAGCTCAAGCTCAATGCACTAGTAAGAGATTGAGGAAGACCACTCTCCTACAAGTAAATGACAAAGTGCTGGTGAAATTGTTTGCTCATTCTTTGTTGCTATGCAGGGTATTTGGGTGGGAATGTTAATTGGCACAATATTGCAAACGACTATTCTGGTTGTGATCATTGCCAGAACTAAGTGGCATAGCGAGGTAGCACACTCACAATCTAATACTTTTTAAGTCCCAGACGGAAATATACTGAAACTAAAAATGAAACTGTAAAGTCCAAGTGAGTCCTCAGTATAAATGTACCGATTTATTAGCTAACACACTATATTGCAGATTTATTCCTTAATATAGATGATGTGGTATGGCATATTATATGATGGCTTGCCTATAACGGTCAATTGGATGCAGGCTACCAAAGCAGAAGAACGAATCAGGTTATGGGGAGGACAAATTGAGCTTCACACAAATCAAGGACCAGTATAATTTAACAAGTGAGGATTCAAAGAAATACTCTACAAAGATAAAGGTATGTAGCAGATAACCTTCATTTCCTATATCTCATTCTGCAAGTTTATGGCAGCAAAATGCCAACATTTTTAGTCAGAACATATGATAATTTTGATAATTGCAGACCAAATAGGTTTTAGTACGATGTATGGAGATCAAATAGGTTGTAGTAGACTAAATAAGCATCCTTTACTTTTGGAGGTCAAAGGGTCATGCAAACATTGACTAAAGTTGGCAACTTCGAACAATAACTTCTTGGTTAGATCCTAATGGTTCATACATTCTTATGCATACTATGAAAAGATATAGGTGTGTACATTACAATAAGAAAGTAATCAAGTACTTATGATACATGCATAAAAAGAGTTTACAATAGGACCCGCTATTACAAGATACCAAAACACCTAGTGGACATAAGATTATATTCATGAGATTAAAAAGGTCTCAACAAGATGAATATAAAATTATATTATTGGTCGGCATATTTTATATATCGCTTCAATGTTCAAAGTTTTATGCGTCTTTCTCAGGTATCTGTAAGCTGTTCATTGATCCGTCAGCATTCTATGTTCTGCTTCTTCACAAAAAATACTTGCTCTTCCAAGGTACGTTGACCGTAACACAATACGATCCAAACACTGGAGAATTATTTTGTTTCAAACAGTTTGTTAAGTGTAAATAGAAAATATAATCACAATTATCAACTTTGCAAATTCTCGAAACCATACTTGGCCAAATGCGAACAAACAAATTATGTACTTTCCCTCTGTTTACGAATTATGTTAGCCGTCAAGCGTGTTAACTGCAGGGCAGTGTTTGTTTTAAGCATCAGTATGATTTGTGCGGCATGCCGGCATGTCATGACTGAAGCGATTTTTTTTTATTTTTTGCTACCAGATTTTTCAATTCGTTTGATCATAGACATTTAACAGCTCTTCTGTAACATCATTTGGAAATGTATATTAATTAATGCACTAATTACAGTATTTTATGTGATTCACGTGATTCTATTCCGATCAAAACAAAAATTGCACCAAAGTTTTGCATCTGAAGAGCTATCAAACGACACAAATTAAACAAATTAAGAACTTAGGTAGCAAAAATAAAAAAAAATTTAAAGGCAATTCTCTGATTTCGGCCAAAAAGGAAAAAAAAATTGATGGATTCCTCACGCATATCATGATTTACCTAGGATGGCAAAATGCGGGTACTAAACGAAGCGAAAACCTAGGATTTTGAATCCAGTCACAATAACGCACAAATCACAATGATTTGAGATGGATGGTTCCTCACAAAAACAAAAAAGAAAAAAAAAGATGGGAAAAAAATATTGGGGAGGAATCAAAGAGTTCTAGGGTTTCGATTCACCGCACCTCATCACGAAGCTCCATCCTCTTCTTCGTCGCCAAGGAGCGAGAGCGCGAGCGCGCGCGCGAGAGAGAGAGAGGAAGAAGAAACCAAATGGGCGGCGTTTCCGTTCGATATTTGGCCTGATGAAATAATGGGCTCGAAGTAAAGCCCAAAAAGTGAAAAGGCCCAATTGGGCCAACTAAGAATGAGCACGCATCGTAGTTTCCTAATCTTATTCATAGAAATATGGGAAAACTTAAAAAAAAAAAAAAAAACAACCATGTTTCACACTTTTTTATTTTACTATCTGTGGTTTAAAGTGTATAAGTTATTAGTTATTACCCTATGGTTTCGCACTTTCTCATTTTAGTACCTTATAATTTTTAAAGTGTATCAAGTTAGTACTCTGTGATTTTATTTTTATATCAAATTAGTAGTACCCTATGGTCTTTAAACTATAGGACACTAAAGTGAGAAATTGCGAAACCACGTGGTATTAACTTAATACACTTTAAACCACATGGTACTAAGTGAAAAAGTGCAAAACGACAGGATACTAATTTGATACACTTTAAACCACAGGGTACTAAAATGAAAAAAGGTGAAACCACAAGGCCGGTATTCGAAGTTTTTCCTAGAAATATTAAAGTTCAAAATTGTTGAATATATAATATTGAAACAACGATTCTTTTGTTTCGCGTGAACTTTCGTGTTATTAGAGTCAATTCTAAATCAGTAGTAAAAAATATTTATGTGATGATTCTTACTATTGGTTGTTTTGTTTTGAATTTTGAGTAAAACACACTGATTATCCATTCATTATATATATATATATATATATATATATATATATATATATATATATATATAGTGGTTAATTTAATGTATAAAAAGTCCTAGTTAACAAAAACTGAATGATATTGATATTGAATTTCACTCTCTAATGGAGGTTATAAAGAGAGGAAAAAGGAACGCGTCGAAGCGACTTGTTGGACCCCTTGCTTATAAATTATACTATTCGTTTTTGTTCATTAGTAATTACTAAGGAAAATGCTGATGATACACCGAAAAAGGATGTACATCTTACAACTCCATCCATTCTTGGGTGAGATGTAATTCACCAATCATATCATGTGTCTAGTAATGAGCAAATTTTCATCTAAGAATAGATGGGTTGTAAGATGTGGGGTATACTGCATCTAGCATTACTCAATTAATAATGAGTCAACTAAATCAGATAATATTCATACTAATTAGATACATTTTAGATTCAACTCAACATGGTCATAATCATATATATGTCCTCCGCATTCTATGGCATGTGGTTATACCATGCATGCATGTGCTATATATGTGCCCCATGTTAAGTGCACTGTTATCTTTTGCACATATGATAATCATTGTGGTGCTCAGCTCAGGCTCCATTAAGTAGAACTCCTTACACAAATTAATTTAAAATTGCAGTTCAAATACTTCAAAGAATATTTTGATCTTTTATTCTTTGACATGATTACTCATAAGAAGCTGCCCCCTGCTTTAAAAGTCGCGTACAAAATTTACCATCCATGTGCCAACATGGGGGGGAGGGATATATCCTTCATGGCATACATATATATATATATATATATATATATATATAGAGTCATTAGATCTTTATTAATAAGACGTGACTTGGTCTTTAGTAAGTTTTTCTACCCTTGGATTAACCCCTTTGATTAATTTTACCCGTTAGATTATACTATTCAACCAACCACCCACTCAACCCTAGGGGGCCCACATCATCCTAACCGCACATCTTTTAATCCAAGGGTAGAAAACTTACTAAAGTCATTGGTCTTATTAATAGTATTCCACCATATATATATATATATATATATATATATATATATATATATATATATATATATATATATATGTAACAAATCCATCACTTTATTTAGGCTTTTACATTTATACCCCTGTAAAATCTTCTATTTATAACCTTAAGTAGGAGACTTGTCCAATTCAAGGAGGGACAATTTGTTCAAGAAATGAGTTTATTCTACCTATAATTTCACTGATAAGCATTTTAAAAATCAGCATTTTAAAGAATAAAAATGAAAATTTTGGTAAACAGATCGAGGCGGTCGATTAAAATATACATATACATGGACTTATATGCAACTATAATTTGTTAATTTCTGCAATCTATGTCTATAAGTATCTTATCATTTGCATGTGCCTTAGTACAATTAAAGAAGATATGGTGTACATTAATAAGATCATCAACAATAACCTATTTAGAAGCTCAAATATAAAACTCTAAGTTGGTGCAAATAATTAGTCTCATGCTCCCAAATAAAGAAGTTGAATGAAACGTCTCCAAATCATAACTTGAACACACCATTTTTTTCTATTTTATTATAAAACTCAGAAGCATAAGTTCAAACCTTCGGCCACTTGATTAACCTTTAAGGGTACGTAACAACTAATTATTTTAAGGGTGTGATTAATTGCTCTCCCAAATAAAGAAGTACTAGTTGAATGAAACTTCTCCAGGTCATAACTTGAACATACCATACTTTTTCTTTTACATTTGCGTAGAAAAGACAACAAAAACATTGGGAATTTTAATTTAAAGCAACCCAAGTCCTTTTCACAGGCGTGTTCAAAGGTTTTAAAGGGAAGTGTAAAGGAGTCTATATATATAACTAAATGCGATCACGAGTAACGAACCTTACCCAAATCCCTCTTTAGGAAGCTCCTAGGAAACTTCCTCTGCTTTCTAAATTTTAAATTTGAATTTAAACAAATGATGTATCCAAATCCACCTCCCTATCCTTACACCTACTGCCACATCATCTATTTTAACCCTTTTATGTGAGAGAGAGAGAGAGAGAGTAAAACTCAAGTTCAACTTGAACAAACTAAAAACTAGGTTGAGGGTTTAGATTCAAATTGATCCTCTAGATCCTGGTCACTTACTCAGGTATAATGAACCCATTTAAGTCAACTTAGTGCTGTTCATAAATGTTCATATGAGTTAGGGCTAGCTCATTCAATGAGCGCGCGGAAGCGGTGAGTCACGCAAATTTAATTTCACATCCATCGCTACTAAATAGTGGATTTATGTTGTATGAACTAAAAGTCATCAACTTCTTCCATATTCTGCTCTTGCTTATATTATATGAACTATAATTTCAGATCAGGTGAACTGTCTATACGTATTAATTTTACACTTGATGTGTCCTTAATCTTTTTACTGGTGTTACCATCTATTTGGCTCACTTTATTTGCCCTTAATCTCTTACTAGTCTTACATTACTTTTCTTTTTATCGAGATAAAGCTTTTCAAATACTAAAGTGGATAGAAGTAGTCAAAAAAAAAAAAAGAAGACTTTTAATCCCCTATTAACCTCAACTAATTAAAGTGTTTCACTCTGGCCAATGGACGGTCTACACGTGGCTCCTTACTGTTGGGCCACACAGCCACATTGCCCTTTTTTGTCTCTCTCGATCGAGAGTCCGAGACACCATCTCTCTCTCTCTATAAATACCCACCACTCCCTCTCTCTCCCTCTCACACACATCCCGTCCCAAAATTCGATCACGAGCGTTAGAGAAAGAGAGAGAGAGAGAGAGAGAGAGAGTGTGTGAGTGTGTGTGTGTGAGTGAGAGAAGGGAGAGAAACCCTACCTCAAATGGCGAACGTCGTCGTCTCCAAACCCTCGTCGTCCTCCTCCTCCTCCTCGTCGAAGCGCCTCTCCGGCAAGTGCAGCTTCAAGCTGGGGCTCCCCCTCCTCTGCGGCCCCTCCCCAGCCTCCTCCCCCGCTCCCACTCCCCGCCGCTCCCCCGGCCCCGATCGCCTCGACGACCTCCGCCGCGTCTTCCGCCACTTCGACCGCGACATGGACGGCAAGATCTCCTCCTCCGAGCTCCGCGCCTTCTTCTCCTCCGTCTCCGACGACGCCGCCGCCGCCGCCGCCGACGATCTCCCCTCCGTCGCCGACGACCTCGACTTCGCCGGATTCGTCGCCCTTATGGAGACCCGCCGCGGGGGCGGCGGCGGTGGCGGCGGAGAAGAGGAGGAGGAGGTGGAGGATCTGCGGAGGGCGTTCGAGATGTTCGAGGCGGTGAAGGGATCGGGGCGGATCACGCCGCGCGGGGTCCAGCGGGTGCTGAGTGGCCTCGGCGACGAGCGATCCTTCGCGGATTGCGAGGCCATGATTAGGGCGTACGACATCGACGGCGACGGTGAGCTCGACTTTAACGAGTTCCACCGCATGATGAGCGCTTAAAAACTTTTCAAATTTTTAATTTTAAATTATTCTAACTTTCAAAAAAAAAAAAAAATTGCTACTCTCGCTGTTTTATGCATTTTGGCCCCTCGAGAAGTGCTTTATTTAAGCTTTTCGGTACGTTCGTGTTGTGTATACAAAATTAAGCTTCCTCTCTATGTTGTAGTTGTAGTAAGGGTGTCATTTTGTAATATTTTGTTTTTTTTACGTGCTTTGCTAAAACGTCTTGCTTTTCATGGGTTGGTGCCGTACGTGAGCCCCGGTTTTTTTTTTTTTTTTTTTTTTTTTTTTTTTTTAGAAATAGGTAGTAAGCTAGCTGCTTCATTCATTAAGTAAAATGAACTAAGCGTACTAGCACCTCCTGATCCATCTGGCAAAAAACGAGATAACGAAAATACACAAACGCAAAATCTATCCAAAGACAAAAAACTAAAGAAAAAAGACAGAGAAGAGCGAAACTAAAAGGAACATAACAAAAATAACCGTCAAAGAGACTCGGATCAGACTTTGATAAGAGAAGTGACACGTTCAAGAGACCGGAAAGCATTGGGGAGCACATCGCGAAAAATAGTGTTGTTTCGTTCCGTCCATACAACCCACTAGATTGCCGCCGGTTGGATTAGGTTTTTCGATCTCATCAAATCTCTATCTTTGTTTGTTTCTGTTTAGAAAAAGAAAAAAAAAATTTAGAGATTATGTTATCCGCTTCATTTATTTTTATTTTTAAAATAAATTTAGCTAGAAATGTGAATCAACTATAATTTGAATTTGGAATCTCGAGTATCAACCACCAGCTCTTTTGCCACTTGCGTCAGGGACAATCGATCTGTTCTGAAAAATTATTACCATGTGATACTGGATGAATGAGATGTGAACTAAATTTCCGTACAATATTAGAAATTTAAATTATTTAAAAACTTAAGATTGTAAATATCTATAATGTACGTAAAAAAAAAAAAAAGAGAGAAAAATTTAGAATAAATAACTTGAGCACTAGATAAAATGTTTAGAGAGAGGCTCAAAGTTCCAATTTTTAACTTAGCCAATCAAATACATTTTTAACTTAATTGGCTACTTATTTTCTGGTCACAGTTGTTGATCCACTTTGAAGTTCGTGACTCTAACTTTTGACCAAAATTTATTTATTTACTATCTATAGTACATTCACTCAGTAAAAAAATATTTATCCAAAAAAAATTAATGTATGATAATATGACTCTACGGTAAATCGTGATTTCTTATAAGAGAATTATAATAGTAAATGGTGAAGAACAATGAACTATAGACTTGGTTTTAAAATGAAGGGTTAAATTTTTATTTAGGCTGATGCATTGGTGTAAATTAAGTAGTAATCAAATACCAAATAAGTACTTTGTGCTTCGAAATTTGTGAAAGTTGTGGAATACTAAGGAAGGGTTACCTGATGCTATGATTATGAAACTCAATTGTTGGAATTAATAGCCTAGGTTGGTTTTTTTTTTTTGAGAGAGAGATAGGTAAGACGCTATCTAATTCGTTTATTTTATTTAGAAATAAATTTAAAATGTGAATCAATTAGGATCTATAATTCTCCCACTTTGCTGCAGAGACGGTCAGTTAATATAGCCCAGGTTGTTGATTCAAACAAAACTACAAAAGAGAGTGGTGGACTTTTATGAAGAGCACTTTGAGGGGAGTTCATATTACAACTACAAAATAAATCGACACTGTTCATGTTATCTGAAGGTTAGCTAAATCCTGGCCATAAATAGTACAAACATATTATGCAGAAGCAGAAGCAGGGGCCGCATTCGGGTCGGATAAATGTTGGCTCGAATCCGGCCCAGGATATCGGCCTGGCGAATCGCCATGGACCGGAAAGGATTACTTATGAGCCTACACAAGAGAATCAAAAGAAAAAATTGAAAACTGTTTCACAATTTGATCAGCTAGAGTGAGTAAGCTCCATTTTACTACTATTTGTAATTGACATGCACAAAATAGAAAATGAGAACAATCTTTTTCGATGGTCCTATCTTCCACTTATATATATATGCTGGACAACGAAATCAAAATTCTTTGAAGTTCAGGTACGATCGATCTGTGTGTGTTTGTGTCGGACTTGTAACGCCACTCAACTTGGGAAAGCCCCTGTCATACTAATATGATCGAGGGTTCGTTTGAGACCGAACTGATCGACTGCTCGATTAGCAGCTCGAAAACCGTCTCCGTACACGGGCGAATCATCCGTCTCGATCTGGTACTTGAATAGCTCCCCTAGTTTCTTCTCATACTCCGACTTCACGCCTTTCTTTGATGATGATGGTGATGGTGATGATGATGTGGATGCAATGTTATTTCCGGACCCTGACGTGATCTCCGACACGAGCCACATATGAGCCAGAACCTGGCATATGCCTTCTTCGACCTCGAGAGGAAGATCTTTGTATCCTGCAATTAAAGAGATTGTTGAGAAAATTAAACTTTTCTTTTGTTTTATTTGACTATATATAGGACAAAGAGTTAGCTCGCACTTCGACACAAACACTATCTAAAAAGGTCAGTGGTCGACTCAAAATACGAGTAATTAACAACTAAATCAAGATCTAAACAGTGAATGATCGAGAAAATATGAGTAATTAGCTTAATTAGCTGGTTTTTCTAGGAAAATTGTTGTTTATATATCCTAAATGCTATATATATATATATGCTGTTGTTGGGTTCCCATTTTCATGTGTTAAAGGTGTAAATTAATCAGTGATCAAAATTAAAGAAATAAAAGGACTAAAATGCAACAAATATATAATCAACAAACAACTAATAATTAAGTACCTTTAAGCCGAAGCCATGCATGCATCATCTCATGAGCCAAAATTGATCCAGTGAGTAATCTACATAGAGATAATTTTAAACCATTTATAACACCAATCAATAATAAAGTATAAGAAACAACATATGTTAATTATGAAAAGAAAAAAAAGAAGAAGAAAGTTTAATGTAAAAAAGGAAATAAATTGTACCTTGGTAGCCCAAACAAAATTAGAATGGCTGTAACCTCACAACGCCGAATCACTTGCTGTGGGCCAGTGATCATGTCTACGATTTTGTTTTCGGGCCCGATTATCGGCCTTTTTAAAATCTAATTTTCAAATTTGAACTCATCATAAGTTTTTGAACAAAAAATAAGCACCAAATAAAGCAAATAAAACTAATTTCAACAAACTTACAGTTCGAACAATCCGTTCTTCAGCAAGACAAAGACCTCTTGTTTCTGGGAGGTGGTAATGTTCCTGCACAAATTAAAATAAAGGAAAAAGAAATTAATTAATCGATGTTATAAGAACAATTAGAAACAAAAATGAGTGTTTACCAAAAACAAAAGGTTTTTGAAAAAATTTTGGAGGCTAATTAAGGGTGAAACTTAAACACACAAACATATATGTTTAAGACTAATGTTATTTCAGTGTAGTATTAAATAAAAAGAAAAACAAAAACACATTTTAGTGCTTCAATTATCAATTACTTATTCCATGATTTCATGGATCCTCACATTTTTTTCTCCTTCCAGGGCTTCATTAAGGGCTTGTCTCTCGACTAAAAGCAATGGAATCTGTTGTTCCACCTTCATATTTAAACCTTCGTAGAACTCGCGAATATCGATATAAAGTGGATTGCATTCGCCATTGTCCATTATCGAATAATTCATACACTCCATGCATATTTTTCTCCCATCACCTAAGTTCACATATTGAGTGTCCCTTGGCTAATTAACACAGTAACAAAAAATGTAGAACAATGATAATTAATTAGCCCATATAGCATAAAGCAAATGATATACTATATATATTGAACCAATACATATATATTGAAAGGGCATTTTGTCACAGGGAATTAATACATAATTGTACCGTAGTAATCCGACATTAACTGCATACCTCCAATCTCTCGCAGCTGCAACATCGCGGAGTTCCATCCTTCTGATGTGAAGGACAATATTTTTGCTGCCAAAATGGATGCACTCTATACTCAATTTGACCATTTATACTTGCTGGTATCTGCAAAAAATTTCAACAAAATCTATCAACAAAATTAATAATTAGATCTCTAAATAATTTAATTACCCTGCAATTATTTGAGGATTACAGGGTTTCTAAAAGCTGGAAGTGCTTACAAAGTTCTTACAAACATCGCATTTCGGGAAATGCTTTCCGTAGCAGGAACTGTGATACGGGCGATCCCCGTGCATGCAGAACTATTGGAAGTAGATGTGTTAGCTTTATGATTGTTTAAAAATAGTCAGATGATCGATTTGCTAGTTATCGATCAATCGTACCTCATTCTCAGATATTGGAATGTTACAAGCGTAACACCGAAAACACTCTGGATGCCAAGCAAAATCCATGTAGCTAGGATAGTATCCGTAACCGATCTCACTTTTGCATCCAGCACATATCCTACATGAAGCGAAAAAAAAAATAAAAAATAAAAAAAATCTAGTGTTACTTAAAAAGAAATCTCAATAGTTATAGATCCAAATTTGTAAAGATAGTACAATACAATTAAATATCTATTTTCAACATTGTTGTGTAACATGAGACTTGTTATATGACATGAGTGTTACTCACTCACATTATTAATTCAGCATTGTCATTAAATATACAGTTCATTTTAATTCCTTTTCAACATTGTTGTATCACCTGAGTGCCATTTTTACATAAAGCAAAGAACTATATCTAACAATTGGAACTGATGCATGAAACTGATTAATTGCAGGAAAAGTAATTTTTACAGATCAAAGTGAGATTTTATTCAAAGTTACTAAATCGATCAGCTGACGATATGCAATTTACCTGAAGTTGGCCGGAGGAGGCGAGTACGGGAGTGGTTGATAAGCGCTTTTGGCTTGACGAGGAGGAGACTCGGCACTCATACTTTCTTGCAAAGCCCTCGCGAGTTGCTCATCTTCTTCGAAATGACTATCACCTGAAGTAAATTACAAAACCAATCATAAAGCGTCGAGTCTTTTTACTTCAATTTCGTGTTTTAAAGCATGTAATAAGATAAGAGTTGATGAGCATAATATATACCAACCAATTGCCTTTTCTATTTTTTGTTCTTCTTCTGCTAAAGATAGAGCAATGGCCTGATCGATATCTCCGTATTCGCTTTCGGATTGTATATCCTGCGTCAGTTATTTCGAAGACTAAGAAGAGTGAGGATCACAATAAAGAATCCAATGTAATAATTTATAGGTCACAAAGCTACAACATATAGACATTAAGGAGGGCACAGCATATATATTTGTGGAACTAATTAAAGTGCATCATTAATTTGTTCACTAAAATTCTTCGAAGTACGTAGAATTATTAAGGAAAAGAGAGAGACAGAGAGAAATACTATGCATCATGGTAAATGATTAACTTGATAGGCACTGATTAAAATGAAGGCAAAATTAATGCCACAACTACTGCAATTAAACAAGTGATACAAACATACTGCAGAAATTTTGTCTCAGCTTAAGCTGTGATTCTTGAGTTCCTTGTAAAGAAAGAAAGAAAAAAAAAGGTCATCTCATAAATAAGTTCACTAATTAACTATGAAATTGAGAAGAAAAGGGAATATAGTAGGAAATGGACTTACAATTGATTCATGGTGATCATGATCTGAAACACTATCTTCTGACGATTTTCCACTGTTACTTCCCTTTGAAATTTTCTTTCCGCGACCGTTGAAAATTTTGTTCAACCATCCCATGGTAAGAACTGTTATCCAAACATATATGACAAGGATACAGTTTAATTTCTTGCAAAGAACAAATTAATACAAACCAATTAATGCGTCGATAAAACTCGGACATGAAGAAAATCACTACAATATATAGCATTGACAATTAATGCGACGACGAGTAACTTCATTCAATCATATGATCATGCATTTCAATTGCATCTTCCTATGAAGAGATAAGATAAAACCAGTGCTTACAAATAACTTGGATCATGTGGTGGTTCTTGAAATATTATCAACAAGTTTCAAACTTAAACAATTTTAATAGTTAACAACGACGACAAACCAACTTCGAATAATCAACTCAGAGTAGTTGAAACTACCATTTGATTGAGAATCCAATTAGTTCCTTGCCCATCGATACAAAGAAATTTTTTTTTCCTCTCTTTTCTGAGAGATTAAAAATCCTATGTGCTAATCTGCATGCTATTGTACACACAAGTATAATAGCATAGATATTATGAATCAGACATATGCAGCATATTGAAATACATAAACAGTAATGATAAAAAACTAAAGTAGTAATCAATAATCATAAAAGCAACATTAAAAACCAAAATTGAAGCTGTAAAAAAACCAAAATTGAAGCGGTAGCATGCTACCTTTCTCTCTCTCAAAAAAAAAAAAAAAAAAAAAAAAAACAAAATGGAAGCAGAAAAAAACCCAGTGAAAGAATCGTTACATCTCTTACCTCAAGAATACAAAAGTCTAGATGATACCCAGATGACAATATGTGCTCTATTACATGCATATTGGGTCTCTACATCATGCTAAATTACTACTAGAGGGGCCCATTTTCTTCACCATATTAGGGCGTGTTTGGTTAGCTTATTTTTTACCCCTGAATGGGAATGAAAATGGGTGAATCCGTTTGTGGGTGTTTGGTACGCGAAAGTCCCATTCCAATTCCGATTCCCGAATGAAATGAGAATCCCTCCTCTTTTTTCAATTCGGCATAGGAGGCCAGATTGAACGTTGAATCCGGGCGGAATGGATATTTTTTAAACTTAAAAATTAAATATATAATTTTAAATTTTAATTTGAACTTGAATTAAAAATTAAAATTTAATCAAGTACTTTGAATCTAACTTATGAATTTGAATTTAAATTAAATTTTAATTTAAATAAAATTTTATTCAAATTTTATTTAAAACTTGAATTAAATTTAGGGATTCAAATTAAAATTTAAATTGTAATTTTAAGTTTGAATTTGAATAAATCAAAATTTAGTTTTATATTTTGAATTATACACTCACCTTCAGAGTTTAATTTTTTTTAAAAAAATAGATTTAAAATTTTGATATTTTTTCAAAATTTTGATGTAAATTTTTAATATTTAATTTTCAGTTTGCATTTAAATTAATATATTAATTATAAAGATAAAATTAATATATTAATTTGATTACTTTTTTATATCTATTTGAACCAAACACCGACAATAAGAATGATTTATTCCGATTCCGATTCAGATGATGAACCAAACAGAATTAGATAATGAGTCATTCCGATTCCGTTTCCAACTTATTTTGATTCCGATTTCGACTTTGAACCAAACACGCCCTTAGTATATATATAAGAAAATAAAGAAAGAAAGATGACATGGATACAAGTCATTGCAGTGTATCAATTAATATAGTATTAAAAATAAAAAAAGCTTCTCCTCCTTAATTTTTCTTGGCTTTTTCTTTATTTTTTGTGTTTTCACAATTGAGGAGTATGGTGCAATGTCTCTTTCGTGCATTTCTTTGTACGAAATAAGCTACTGTACCTCTTAATTTTGATTTCTCCAACCAAAAAGAGTATTAATTAATTAGACACCATAATTAATTAATGAGCAATAATAGAACATTTCAATGTATTATTTTCCAAATAAGCAATACTATAAGTGCCTCAAATAAATCGTCTTTTAAATGCGATATCTAAAAAAGCACTAATTAGATAGCGATTTAGCTATTTATAAAAAGCTCACTTATCAAATGTACTTCAGAAAATATTGGTAGTTTATTGTTTTTTTGTAATGATTGTTTTTTTGTTGTTAGTTTGTAACCATTTTGCTCACTTAAAATATATAGTTTTGTACAAATCAATAGCTTTGTTTCTATCTCCTCTTTTGGTTGCTACCAATTCAAACACAAAAAATGATGCTTCTTTTTTATAGTTTCAGAATCACAAAAAGTGTTTTTTTTTTTTTTTTTAAGCTGTTATTATCAGATTTTGATTTTTGATTGAAAGCTTGTAATCTATGTATTATTAATATATATTGTTTTGCTGAAGCATATATGCTTAAGTCCATCTCAGTCAAAAATAAAACTAATAAATATACATGTTCCAGCTAAGCAAAGACTAAATTATTTATGTAAAAATAGTTGTTAGTGAAAGACAAGCTAAAACTTTAAAAATAAAGTGGGTAATTAATTAAGCATGGTACGAATTTATTTTATTAATCCCTTGTTTCCAACTTATATGGTTGGTGCTTATAAAGGACCCAACCTGAGTCAATACAATATATATATAAAATAAGGGGCTTAAAAAGAAAATTAAATAAATTGGGCTCCTCTAAAGTTTTTTTTGTTTTTTTTTGGTAAAATATCGATGTCTATGGGCTATAATACACACACATCACACTCAAAACATAAGAAAGTAATTGCCTGGACCTGGTCCACCTCATTAGCTGTGGACCGCATAGCTATTTACCATCTATATTCACCACTAAAAATCACCGACCGTCCCTAGAGTAAGTAGCAAAGGGCTTAGTATTTGGTATTCGAGACCAGAGTTCGAATCCTAGTTGATTCACATTTTTAACTAAGTTTATTTATTAAAGAAATAAACGAGGCGAGTGCGTCTTATCTATCTCTCAAAAAAAAAAAAAAAAATCACCACCACTATTATATTTAACCAATTGTAAATTTTATTATTATTTTTTTAATTTAGTGATTTTAAGAAATGAAATAGGTTGATGGTAGATAATAATTAAGCGTTCCACGATTGTTACAGTGGAATAGGTCTAGGCAATGTTTAATTCTGTTTAAAGGCAATTGTCAAATTTTGCTCAGCCAGAGTCGGCGGCGAAGCAAATATCCTTACCGACTACAACTTTTCGGGATCTCACAAGACATATTGAAGTCGGCGCCGAAACTCTTTTTCTCGCCGAATTTCTTTTTATTTTACGACCAAATGTTTGAAGTCGGCGGTGGAAAACTCACTCCGCCGGGTTTCAAAAAGAAGAAGAAGAGAGAGAGAGAGAGAGAGAGAGAGAGAAGCACTTCACAACATTAAAAACTTTCCAAATGTTTTCCTGCAGAAAAATGCATTTTAGAATTTTAAATAATAAAAGATTTTTGTCTGATTTTTCGGACCGTTTGTAGCACAATGCAGCACACAACAAAAGAATTTTATTCATTGTTCACTTTCAAACAAAGATGGGCCTTCACTGGCTTGTGATCCGAGCTCTCAATGCAGTCGATCGATTCGTACGAATGTAAGGTTGCGTCGATACCCGAAGAACGATCGACCTTGAACAAGATCCGATCGGTCCACGAAGGTACTCGAATCTAAAAAAAGTTATAGAAAAAAGAAGTTCATTTTAATTTAATTGTTCAAAGGACTAATGTGGAGAAGTTAAAATATATATAAGTGCATTGGTTACTAATAGAAGAACTTACCTTGTAGCTTGTATCATAGTTACTACTACCAACATTATATTTGTATGTAGGCTTGAATGATAAGGTCCCTTCGCAATATCCATTGAACACTTCCCCTTTTTCAGCTTCTTGTAGAAGTTGGTCTTTGTTAGTAAGCATCTGCGATGATCGAGGGAACGGTAAAAGGCTCCATACTTCAAGTAGTTTAAATGATCTAACTTCACATTAAAAGACCAATGAGATAAGATGCTTACATTTTGAAGATTTTTGTGAATTAAACCTCTGGCAGACATTGTGCTTATTCCTTGTAATCTGTAATTGAGATCTCCCATCCAAACCGTGACGTGCGATGATTCCACGTACCGGTTGTGATCCTTAGAGAAGAGGGAGTGAGATATATGCCGACACTGCGAGTTTCGCTCGTCCACCTTGTGTTCATGAGCTGCAATGCTGCATGTATCAGTCTCTGAAGATTTGATATGGACACTTTTTTATGAGTTTTCGATCCTGATTTCAACTGAATTTGCGGAGTCTTTGTATCTACCAATTCAGTCCCTGGAATTGTTGTAGCATTTTTCAGGCGGCGAACAAACGCAACGACATAATTGTTGAAACTGCAAGGATGGTTGAAATCAGGATCCAATTTTTGTGGACTAAGCATCATGGTCAAACCTGAAAGATGGCATGATATGAAGACCATGCGAATGCCGCTAAAGTTGATGTACATGGCCACTGCTCCCTTCTTTCTCCTTATCAAACCCCCACATCCTCCTACTGATTCTTTATCCACCTCCATTTCTAAGCAACAAATTAAAAGTGAAATAACCAAGATAACAAAAAGACAAGCCGAAGTAATATCCGAAAAAGCATATGTATTAATTACTCTTACCTTTAATATATTTCCTCGAGCTCTTCGCACCGAAAAGAAACAGCTGTATAGATTGCATGGTTGTTTCTCCTAGTAAGCTACAAATTAAGTTGCAGGAGGTAACATTTAAATACATTAAACTGTAAAATGATGTAAATTTCTAATCTTTTTAGAACAATTTAGTTACTCTTAATACTTACATATGGGTGTCAGCAATAGCTGCTTGAAGAACCTGAGCAAGATTACATCTTGGTGCTTCTTGTAGCCCAACCACCAAGAGGTCGAACTTTCGGTCGCTGCTCACTAACTTAGATAAATTCTCGGCCGGCATCTTCATGAATAAGAGAAATATGTTAGTTAACGATCGATATGAACACTGAAGATCAAATTTTTCTTCGAAGAAAATTCCAAGTAGCTAGATAGATGTTTCACTTTGTTGTTCATATTCCATGTCACAATGCGCACACACAACGCGGAGCTGGTCGAGAATTCGCAGGTCTTTTGAACTCCAACTGTTCTTATCCCTTCATGAGTTGCGTCTTCTGCATCGATTGAAACAAGCCTCTTGTTCTGCAGTTCACTGAAATGCATGAAGATCAAATTATAGCAAAAATGGTGCAAAATGCAAAGGCCTACATTGGAAGTAATAATTCACATCAAAGGAGAGAGAGAGAGAGAGAGAGAGAGAGAAATTAAAGGGTAATATTAGCCTTACTTACCTTGTAGGATGAGAACTACACCAGTTGCCCATGCTTCTTTGCTATTGTTGTTGTTCCTCTTTTAATTTGCCTTGTTATGGTATATATTATTAATCCTAGCCTCATATATGACACCTTTTTCACATGGAACCAGGTTGAATGTTCAAACCAATATAGAGTAGATCACAAATTTGGATAAGGCCACTCTAGTTATTATTCTCCTCTCTTTCAAGGATGAGCATTGGTCGGTTTAGTTCGATCGGCCGAAGAGATAGCTTCTTCTATAAAACGAATGACTCGATTCGATTGATTCAGAACTCTGCTGTTCATCATCGTCGAATGACTATCTTTTTGGTTAATTGATTAGATAAATTTGGTTTATTTGGCTTTTAATTTACACAATTAAGTGAATAAAATAAACAAAAATAAAGTCGGTTCGATTCAATAATTCAATTTACACCAAATTAGTTGCCACATTAGAAGGCTCTCTCATTTTCCTTTTTCTTTTTCTATGGCCTTTGTCAAAGCAAAATATGAGTGGATCATCCGATTACTGGATCTTATTGGGCCACGTGGCCACGTTGGCTTCAGTGTTGGTCAACTCCTAATATATTAAATTAAAGCACATTATTTCCACATCCTTGATGGGCCGTTGTTGGGCCACGTGTACGTTGCGATATGAGTTGGGTGCGTTTGGGAGAATCACATTTCGAGGACTCGCGCAGTTCCCCTGTGACTTCGATGTCATAGGATCCTGAATCTGAGTTAGACCTAATTAGTTTCTGGAACATGGTGATTAGCTCTAGTACGTGGCATTGACCATGGGCGTGTTAGGTAAAATTACACCACTTTCCAAGTAATGAAGACTAATTAAGGTGACACTTGGCCAAATCCGTTCATCACTACTTTAAAATTCACAGTGCACGTCCAATTTATCGTTCATCACTACTTTAAAATTCACGTGGAATAACCCAATTTTCGTCCAAACGCAAAATTAATCTAATTCCCGCTTATCCCTCAATTTATACCTATTTCTGAAATAGCTATTTTTTGCTTATTCCCAAATCAAACGATATCTAAGAGTTTAGGTTGAGAGAAGTGAATCTCACTCCTGACCAGTTGCTTGAGATTAAGAACAGTCATCCCAGGGTTCAGTTGGATTCTCCGAAAGATCAAGTTGTTTCTAATCTTTCAAATGATCCACCAGCAGCCTACACAAACTCGACATTGCTCCTGCACGGATTGTTAATCTGCAGAGGTAGCTCCATAAGTTTGCTTCCTTAATAGGAAACTCAGATGGGTGTAAGAGATTAGATGCTGTATCATAACTAATATTTTCTTTTCATAGTACAAGTCATGCAGTTTAGTCACTTTACTAGTGTAGTTTCTGACGAGAGAGAGAGAGAGAGAAGAATAAACATAATAACAAAGTTAATATTAATATCAATCAGATCACTGAATTTAGTCAAAACTACATCTACCACAATTTGTGGCAGTGCATCTTCTCAGTTTGAGCATCTCAGAAACATAAATTACAATTCAATAAATAGAGAATATCATGCAACACTTTATCTAATATGTCATAAGAATGCAATAATAGGGACAGCTCATATATATATATATTATGCATTTAACTTTTGCTTCCAGAATTGCACAACAAAAGGATCACAAAGGAAACAAAAAAGAAAAGAAAAGAGGAGAAAAAGCAAATTAAAAAAATAAAAATAAAAACCTACATTGAATTACAACATATCCCATAGTGAAATAACACAAAAGGCAAATTGAAAAATAAAGCCCTAGACTAGATTGAATTACACCATATCATAGTGAAACTCACATTTGTTAGGAATCATAGAAATTTCTAAAACTTTTTTTTAAGGATAAAAGCATTAGCTTTAGCATTACCTTCGCCTTTCCACGAAGTAAACAAGCACTGATTTTTTTTTTCACCCAGCATTCACCACCAAATTCTTCGAATACGACATGAGAATATTTATATTTTTCTTACTGATACTGCTCTTGATCAGTTTCTGTCCAAAGGTAAAATATTACCATGTTGCTGCTCGGCGTAAGGCCTAATGAAAGTCCTTCTCCACCATACTTCAAATGCTCGCTGTAGATTTGGGCAGTTATCGCCAATTTTCAAGAAACTCCCCAGCCAAGAAAGCAGTATCGTCTGCTGGTCCTCCAAAGGAAGAGTGAGGATAGTTCGACCGATCCCTTCCTCGACAACTTTCCGATCAAACGATCTGCACCCATGCTGCAACCAACTGTAGTCGTCAATAAGGGGCTGCAGCCACACATTGAGAAGCAGCTGGCGAGTCTCCTTACACGGAAGTACTTCTCCTCTCCCGATCCCGACAAAAATTCTAGCTGTGATGCAGCTAATTAAGTGCCGGTTCATAATCGGTAGCTTATTATGCAACTGAGAAAGCTCATTTTGGTTAGCCCACATCAGCACAAACTCATCAGCTACATGCCTGTCAGCCAGAATCTCTACTAGCCAAAGAAGATTATCGGCTTCGAGAGCTATACGCCTTGTAATGGGTTCTTTGCCGTCCAAAGCCCTATCGGAAAAGGATGGTTCCGTTGCTTCTCTGAAAAGCGCTAACAGGGAGTCTAAGCAACTCTTGCATGAACTGTATAAGGTTTCTATGCATATATCTGAAGACCCATTATTACAAATGCTGTTTTCCTTTAAGAGTTTTAGGACTAAGGATTTCATCTCGCGCCGTCCTTTTTCGTCGCTGCTTTTTAGAACAAGTTCCATTATATGGGCAAGTGTGTGATTAGGCGGGTTGTTAAGGTCCGAAGATACTCTTTTTAGTACGGGGTTTATTCCGTAATTATCAGTCTTAAGGTGGCGTACCAAGGATACCACATTTTCTTCTTCTTCATCTCCGACCCAAGGGACTGCTTCTAAGTAATCCAAGCATGATTTCATGCATGCCCTGAAGCCGAGCGACTCAGCAACCTGTAAAAGAAAAGGGAGCAAAAAAAACCCTTAAGTAATGCAGAGAAGGTAAAAAATGTTTGATCATTGCTTGAAATAAAAAACAAACAGAATAAATATAAAGCCTTATCAGATAGTGAATCTGTCAAACGTCAAATTACTAGTAAGGACTTTTCATTCCAGATTCCGACGACACAAACTGAAGCCTATATGGGACCATGTTGTTTCCCATTGCATAACCAGCACATGGCAATTTATCAAGTCATGTTGGACTCGGATCAGTTCAAATTAGCAGTAGGCTAGAAGAAGCTCAACCGAAACCTAACCCATGAAATCTTGAAGAGAATAAAAGAACAAAACTGACAGATCTACTTTTCAGTTTTCATGGACCCAAATTCGAAAAAAATGATGCAAAATGAGAAGTAAAAGACAATTAAGTAATTTTTCCCAAAAAAAAGTAGTGGTATATGACCATTTCTTCAAGCAAATATAACGAATTTGACAAATTTATTAGGATCATTCTTAAGGAGATTCTATGCGTTGACCTCTTGATAACAATAATAAGAACCAATCCTCCAAGCCAAAACATCAAATTTTAACATTGAAACCTAAGAAAGGATTAGGTCAACACGGCTACGGCAACACACTAAGAAACTTAAAGTTTCAACTACTCAGCAGAAAGACAGCCATACATGCACCAAAACGTAAATGAATTATTCGTGGGATAAACATAGATAACAAACAAATATGTAGACAAATTGCTAAGCTAAAGTTTTCATCATAGCCAGTAATAGTAAGCATCGGAGTTTTAAACAAACCTTTAGTATGCGGAGAACGCGCGGAACACTTTGCTTGATCAACCTGTGCTTGACTTCCTTACAATACATCAATCCCACAGTCTCAACATAAATTTCCACATCCTCACAATCCAATATCTCAACGCACGAGACCGGCGACTCCCTCGACAGTTTCTCGGCAAAGTAATTACTATTTTCAGCAAGAATGTTCTTATGAACACTCATCTTAACTGCAATCCCTTCCTTCCCATACAAAATAACCTTCAAATCGCTCGTCTCTTGTTGACCAAACCCGACTGAAATCTTATGCTTTTGACCCTCAGAATTTGGTTTGGGCGGTCTCTCCGAAGCCCTCATTGGACTCAAAGCCGGATTATCAGAAGTTGGAGGGCATTTCTGGTCATCCGGAACACCTTTTGATCTTGTTGGAGTGGATGCTCTCTTCTCTGATGAAATAGCCGGCGCCCTTTGAACCGAAGGGGCCTTCGAGGGGGGAGATGACCCTTTTTGCTTATTTTGGTGGTTTTGATTCTTCAGGGTTTTCTGGAGCACAGCCTGAGAAGGGCAACACCAGAATCCTTCTGGAGTTACTGCGATCGGAACATTTCTTATCTTCGTGTGCCGGGATTCAAGCCTTCTAACCCTAAAATCTGCCATTTTTTTGGCAAAAAAGGCACCTTTTTCTTACGAGTTTTGAGATTTACAGACCCTAGTGAGTAAGATCATATCAAGGTGTGAATTTGATCTCTATAAGAACTTCAACTTCCCCCGACTTTTCAGTAGATGGCACTCATGCATGAACCTAAAACACAATAAAAAAAAAAAAAAAAAATCATGAGACTCATACTAAAAAAAGTAACAGGGGATCAAGTTTCATTCCTTTTGTGTAGAATACACATTACGTTTATTGCCACGTTATAAGAAATCATGCATCTTTTTTGCCAATTTTTGCGACAGAGAACAAAAAAAAAACACAAGGAAGGAACCAACACAATTTCAAACACAAAAACCAACAATCGAACCCCAAACCCCACAGAAGCAGCTGAATCTTACAAAATAATTGTAAAAAATAAAGGCCCAATTTTCTCCAAAATTACAAAATGAGCATATTCGAGAGCACAAAAAAGCATCAACCTGAAGCAAAAACTAGAAGAAATCGCCAACATAGATCGAATCAAAAACAAAAAAAAAAAACTGAAAAGCAAAACTACGAATTGGGTATTCGAAACCCACTTACTTACCCCTTCTCCTCTCCCACCTCCTCCTCCTCCCACTCCCCACACCCCCTCCTCCTTTTCTCCCCATCTACGATCCATCCCACCTCTGCTTCCACGCGACTCCCCAATGATGGGAACCGAACCCTATTGTCGAGCATGAATGCGACCTCCCATGGTGTTCCCCATCATTTCATCCAACACAGCAGGGACATGGGGCAAGGGAAAGGGGGAAAAGGGCTAAAGGGTAAAGGCAAAAGAGAGAAGAGAGGAATAGGGTTTCTTTTAGCTTTACCAGATAAGAATGTCGTCGCTTTTCTCATCTAAAATATTCCAATCCATCATCAATCTCTCTCTCTCTCTCTCTCTCTCTCTCTTTTTTTTTTTTTTTGTATGTGTGTGGTTTAGGATGAAACCAAGAGTGGGGCTACTGAGCCATGCACAGTGCTCTGTTTGTGATGCAACAGTAATTCCCAAAATGTTAAAAAGAGTAAAAGATTCTGTTTTATACTTGTAATCCAAAAGATGATTTTTGGGTATATACACACTCACTTACGAAGTGTGCATTTAAAAGGAAGGTACATTATTAATTTGTTGAGTTAGGACACATAGCCCAAATAGTACTTCGATTTTTTGTAATTTTGTGTTTGTCATATGAACAGTTTGGGGCATGTTTAGTTTATTTCTAGTTTTGGTTTTGGTAACCATTTGTAGAAGAAGAAAAAAAAATGAAATATGATCTTCTTTTTCTTTTTCTTTTTTATTCAGATAGTATTGCAACTTATAGAACTATAATTCTGTTCTCTTGTGAGTGATATAAGGAGAAACATAATAAAAAAAATATTAGGGATGTTTGTTTTGGCAAAATTAAAACAAGCAAGGTATAAAAAAAAACTCTGTTTTTAATAAAAGAATGATAGAGTGTAGGCTAATTCATCATAATAGAAAATAGAGATAACTTAAGAATTCAAACCCACCTTGAGAAGTGTTCTGATGCCCCAACAAGCAACATAGAAAATTGCAAGAGACAACAAATGATCCAAGGTATTTTAAATAGCAGCAGTAGTACACATGGTTTTTTTTATGCATCCAATGGGAGCCATATGACAGTGCCCAAAAGTATAGTGGACCTTAACTTGGTTTGTGTTGGGTTTATGGTGTCACTCTTTGGTTTGTGTTTGGTCTTATATTGAGAATTGAGAGGTCTTCTTGGGACCTTCAATTTAAGTGCAATTCCAGCATCAACAACACAGTATTTAGATGAAATAAACGAAACGAGTAGCGTGTTACCTATCTCACAAAAAAAAAAAAAAAAAAAAAACAACACAGTATTTAAGAACTTATAAGAGTACAAGCTGGTGTGATGAGTAAGATATATGGAATTGTATTTTTTATAACAATTATAAAAAATATGTATTAACATACCGCATGATTTATACTAGTCCAGTTAAGATATAATTTCTGCGATCCTAATAAAAAAAATAAAAAAACATGTTTTTATATATTCTCAGTCCAAATCTTTTTGAATGGATAATATGGGATAAACCTTAGATACAGAGTGGGACCTTGAAATAGGGATTGGTGTGGTTGATCTTAAAATAGGGATTGCTTTGATTGCAAGGGATGGCTCTGTGTTTGTGATGATTCATTTTCATGCTGTTTAATAATAGTGTTTGGAGAGTGGGGTGGTTCTTTAACTAATATTAGTGTTTGGGACTGTGGACATTAATAAGTGGGCTAGTCCTTTTTAAATGGCAATTTGTAGACACCACCATGTGTTAGAGTTCAATTTGTTTTAGCCTTATTAGATTAATTAACTATGATTTGAAATAGGATTAATTTACAAGTACAATACTTAATTTTATATTGCTTTGTTTATTATCTCTCTACTTACAATTTTGAATCATAATTAGTTTCTATATATAATTTAGTGGTTTACACCTGAAACATGCAAAGAACACGAGAAAAAAAAAAAATACATGTATAAAAAAGTAACGGAGCTATACTTGATCTATTTTGAAAAAACTATCCAAATTTACATGCTTCAATATTTCTATTTTGTAGTAGAATTTGGGTAAATTGCAGTAATTTGATGAGTGACTATATTTTTATTATAATTTTATAACCGAAGAAACTATTAATCGATTCAAGTTAAACAAATTGAAATATTAAACTATAAAATTAAAATTTTACGAATTAAATTATTGTTTCGAAACAAATTATAGTTCTCATAGGTTACATACATTTTTACCAAAAAGAGTTTACTGAAAAGTAAATGATCACTTTTGTATTTAGCATCTTTGCATTGTAAAAGAAAAATAAAATCCCCATTCGATGTTGATTGAACAACACTTCGATCGATAAAGCACAACCAAAAAAAAAAAAAAAAAAAAAAGGACTCATTACTTACAGAGACCTGTCGCAGATATATAGTTGATTTCAAATTGAAATAGGATATTTTTTCCTAAACAAAATTGAAAAATTAAAATTTAATTTTAGATTTCTTTATTGATATTTTTATTTAATTTACTCTTACTAGTTAATTTAAAACTTTTACCAAATTTAATATCTCAGGGAGTTACTAGTGGTTAATTATTGTAGCTTTATTGGCTAAAAGCCTAAAACGTATTTCAAAATTTAATCGGTGTAACTGATAAAATTTCCAGTTTAATTGACTTAAATCATGTAATTTTAAAAATCTAAATAAATGAGAAGGCGCGAATCAAAAATAAAGTTTGAGTAGGTTATTTCAAAATGATCTTTATATACATTTTTGCCAAATAATTTGTTTTAATAAAAAATTTGCATCTAACAAATAAGGGTATCATCTTTGATTTGGCTTTACCCATGTAGCTTAGCTGTTGTTTTAAATGACTAATTAATAAGTCTCTTTACATAAAGGAAATTATGATTGATTGATTCCTCCAAAGAAAAAGGAAAAAAAAAAAGGAAATGCAACTTTAATTATTGTTAGAAGAATCTTCACTTTATTAAGCCATGAGAGAGGGAATGGAAACCAAACTCTTTAAAAAAAAAAGAAAAAAAAAAGGGCATTTGTTTGTTTTTCTTTGTTTCATTTTGTTTGGGGAGGATATATTGATATTTATTTTCTATATTCTTAACTAGGTGGAGACCTAGCTATGATTTTTAATACATTGAAAAAACACTATGGACCGTTTGATTGCATACGGATTGAAGGGTTTGGTTAGATGTAGTTGCGAAACAGTGTAGTTGGAAATACGAAGTTAAATCAATGCTTCTGCACAATCTGTTTGGTTTTACGCAGTTGTAACTGCACTACAATAATTAAAGAGAATATTTTTAAATAAAAATTAAGATTATTTTTATAATTATTTTAAAATATAAAAAATAATTTTCTTTTTATATTGTAGGTGCGTAATCTCATCACCATATATATATATATATATATATATATATATATATATATATATATATATATATATATATATATATATATATATATATATATATATATATATATATAATAAATTTAAAAAAAGCACATTTCAACTGTGTACAACCATACAAATTAATTATTATCACAATACCTTTTATTACATCGAATCAAATAAGATATTTATAATTATAAATATTATATTTTTAACTACAGGTATATGCAACAATACTATATACATTCTGTAAACGATAGTGGATGCTTCTAATGATGTTCAAACTAATTAAAGATCTCTTATTACTGCTATTATATTTTTTTTTGTCCAACAGATATATTATTTTATTTAAATTCATCCAAACCGCTATCGAAATGATGCATTAATCTGACCATCCAAAATTGAAGCTCTACCGATTTGCGATCGACCGATCAACTTTTGTATTTGCGAAAACATTCGAACGTATTTTCAAACAATCAAAAATTGTTGTTGTAATAATTACGTATTAGATAGGGTCTGCATATACCATATGATATATGTTAAATACAAAAATATTTAAACACCGTTATCTAACAGCTTAAATTTTTAGAGTACAACAGTTGTTTCACATAATATCAAAATAAGAAATTCTAAGTTCGAGTTACGTCAGACTCCTACTATATTAATTTTCTCCTATTTAGAAAATGCTTATTTCCGTTATTTAGTTCGTCATCACTTCACCTTATGTCGAAATTTTTAACTCTTCAAAACGTGTAGTTGATTTCCGCCTTTAATTATGAAAAAATTAAAAATAAGAAAATATTACAAAATATTAATACATCTTACAAACCATCAGCTCTTACGGCATTCATTTTCTACCAAACAAATTAAAGAAAACTTTAGTTTCACAGCTCTATATAAACAAACAGCGAAAAAAAAGTAATTTACATCTGAGCTTAAATTCATCTGAAAATCTACTTCAATTTGAACTTCATCTTCTTGAGAATTCATGCGAACACAACAATGTGAGACAGAGCCTGATCGTCGCCTAGTGGGTTTGTACGAGTGGCTTTGCAGGGACTTTAGCCCACGCCCACTGCCACGCCCATGCTCGCGTGTTTGCTCGGGCCATGCTAAAACGTGAAGGTGATGCTCGCGTGTTTGCTCGGGCCATGGCAAAACGTGAAGATGATGGTGAAGGTGATGTTTACCGTGTTGCCGCTCGTCCGGAGCGGTGTCTTTTTATCATGACTTTTGAATGCTTGGATTTAATTTTAAATTAGACTTTAATTATTTTGAATCTATAGTTGAATCATTGTGATTTTACGTTATAAACTATAACAAAATATATATAAATAATGTCAAACAACTTATATTTAAAGTTCCATTGTCGTCTAGTCCGGTTAGGATATCTGGCTTTCACCCAGACGACCCGGGTTCAAATCCCGGCAATGGAAATAATATAAATAATTTTTTTATAATTATTGAGCTCGCCTTTATATTTTTATTTTACTAAAAATTAAATAATAAAAATATATATTATATGTATAATTATTTATTTATATATATAAATATAAAATATTTGAGAAGGCAGAGCAAAGTCTAGGATCGTGTAGAACTGTGTTTAATAAACGAGTCGAAAAATTCGGCTCCTGTTCAGCTCGTTTACTAAACGAGCGATTCGATCTCGAATTCATTTCAAGCCGATCACGGCTCGCGATCAGCGAGCTGGATTGCCCAGCTCGCCACCCCTAGTCACAGTACAAATGAAAATTAGTAACTGAGTAGGAGTGAAGAGGATAGGTAAGCTACAATACAATACAAAAGAAGTCCCGGAGCACAAGAATAATCTAAACTTCTTCAATGGCATTTTTTTGAAGCATGTCACATTAATGGTGATTTTGCACAAAATAAACAAAAATCTCTCCCCTCTTATTCAATCAGAAAAAGAGATACAAAAAGATTTGTTATCCTACATCCTAGACTAACTATGGTAGCTTAATTCTTCTCGTCCTTCGGAACGTCCTTCTTAACCGCTTGCGAATCCAACTCCTTGGGTGCCGACCGCTCCGCAGTTCTGCTCAAAGTGAAAGAAGAACGTGAGAGGAGCAGAAAACAATTGAGACATACTATTACAAAACCAATGCATGAAAGACCAAACTATTAAACATGATTAAATTAGTAGATTATCCCCGAGAAGAAAGACATATTACTTGTTTATTAATGAAAGATTGGAAACATCTGAACAAATGAGACAATGATGGCACAGTGAAGTAACAAGAGTCCAGTGTTTTAATTTCAAATCGTATAACTTGTAAAGCGATCAAATATCAAATGCAAATTCTAATTTCAAATCCAATGTTCTCGTGAACGCACGTGCACACAGTAAATTCTAAGCTGATGAGTAACTTCCCTCTGCTTTAATCAAACTTCAAAGAGATTATATTTTATACAGCATTCACCGTCAATGAATCCCTTCGACAACATTTTTTCTTTAAATCATTAATAAACTCATTCAACTCAAGGCAAATTTTCCAAAGCAGCAGTTTTACCAATAAAATGCTCAAGTAGAATCACCTAAACTCTCGGAATGCAAGAAAGCTAGCTTTCCTTCAACCTATCTTACTCTCCTAGTCTCTCACCAACTTCTACTAAATTACCACATTCACATCACCGGAAAATAGAAAGAAAAAGAATCCAAATGTTTTTCTGCAAATGGGCAACTCGATGAGCCTGTTCCCAAGATTAGAGAAACATGGCCTGAGTGAAATAGCAATAAAAGCAGCTTTCGTTACACACACTGTTTATGTGCGCGTCTCGTGCTTTGATTTGTACTTCCGAGACAGCCTAAGGGTGGGTGATTCGCATCAGCAATAAAATAAATGTGATCACTATACAGTAAACGAAATCTTCCATTAGAACCTAATCATTCAGGTTATTAGCTAACAACTCAGGCACTAATAATTGGTAAATTTAATGCAATGAAAACTTTCTCAGCTGTGTCTACTTACGATTTCCTGATTTCATAAGGAATCAAAATCCCTTTCATAATGGCCTCTGGAAGTCACTAGCTTCTTTGAAACTTACAAGATTTATGTGTTTTTAACTAGAAATAAGCTACTAACTAGATAAAAAGAGGGGCTTTGGCCGAGGAAACAATAAGTGCCTTCTCTATGATTCTCTCAGCGTGCTCTGCAGACTACATTAAATTCTTGCCAAGGATCCCTTTACTACAGAGCCTGAACTCGATAAGCAGAATCGAGCAAAATATTACAATTATTCAGCTATAGGAAATATAAAGTACCCAAATTCCCAGTTGGCTCATATAGATAGAAATAAGCTAACAATTTTGAAAGAAAAACTACCAGTTAAGATGACATGGACAATAAGATAAACGAATTAATTCTATCCATATGGCCTTATGCATCTAGGAAAAAATTTAACAATCCCATCTCCTGTGTAACTATTTATGTAAAGTTGTAAAAGCATAATATATTCAACCAATCTCCCGTTGTCGCTAATTGAACAGTAAAAACAAAGTTTTAACACTAAGAAAAGAAAGCCCCTATCCAGATTATATGCATTAGCACAGTAAAGCAATCAATGAATGCATTTCTACAGTTTATACTGTAGAAAACGAACATAAGCCTCCAATTTGAACCCTAATTTGCGAACAAAATCCAAGCTTTGTTCTCCAACCCACTGTCGACAAAATGGAACAAGCACTAAACACAACCCAAACTAACGCATCATGTTAATTCTGCAATATTGCATCTAGCATAATCAAGCAAAGCCCCGCTACAATAAACAGCGATCGGATTCAGAGGAGCAGGAAGGGCGAGGAGGATTAGGGTTTACTTGGCGGCGGATGCGGACTCCTCCTCGAGCCACTGGCGGATTTGGCGCACGTTGCGGCGGAAAATGGCGGCGGATTGCTTCACGTCGCTGCGGAGGAGGAGCACCGCCGCGCTCACCCCCACCACGGTGAGGATGAAGTTGGTGAGCGCCATCGTTTTCTCTCCCTCTCTCTCTCGATCTCGGAGAAACCCTAGCTCGCTTCGATTAGATGGTGCCTTGTGGAAGAAGAAGAAGAAGAAGCAAGGAGCATGAGAGTTTCGTCGCGTGGAGATTGTGGGCTCGGCCCAAATATTTAATTGGGCCAAACTCTGGGCCAATCCAGGTCCGGTTCGTTAACATCCGTAAAAGTAACTCTTCTCTACGTTGTTGGAGTGGGAGTGTGGGACCCACATTTTTCCCTACTATTTATTTATTTATTTATTATTATTATTTAAATCACTCCCTGATGTGGATTGTGGAGATCGCATGATTCGCATCCCTCTTTCCTTATCGTTTAAACTCTGATACTGTACTGTAGTAATATAAACCGGCGAATGGACCGGTCGCCGCGGAGGAGCGAACCGAACCGCCGAGTCGACTCCCGAACCGAACCGGGCTTCCGACAACCTCGTCCCCTCCTTCCTAAGGGGGTTACAGCGGGAGCTCCCCCGAAACCCTAGTCCCCAATTCGCCGCGCTCTCTCCCCCACACCCTAGCCGCCTCCTCCGCTCCCCGAACCATGATCAACGGCATCTCCGTCTCCGTCTCCGACGACGAGGAGGTCGCCGGGAAGATGCGCGTCCGGATCCGGCATAGGCGGAAGAAGCCCGGCCCTCGCCAGGCGCTCCTCGGCCGCGTTGTGCGGAGCGCGATGCGGTGGTGGAGCCTCCTCCTCGTCCTCCCCGTCCTCTTCCTGCTCTTCTTCGAGACCACAAGGCTCGCGCGGAGGCCCCGCGACGAACCCCGATCTATTCCCGTTGCCCTCGCGAGGGACTCGATCTCGAACCCCAAGGGGGCCCCCTCGGATCCCAATGCCGCGGTGAGGAAGTCAACTGGAAACCTAAATCGGCTCGATCGCACCACCAGAGTCGTCAATGGCGTCAGAGAGCGTAAGTTTTGTTCAAATCAATCGCTTTATTCATTAGCATTTTCCTAAAAATTTGAGTTTGAGTTGATACTGTGGAACGCTGTGTTGTTGTAGAGACGAAGGTGATATTTTGATTTGAATTCGTCAATCCTTATCTCAGATTTGAGGTTTATACAATTGCAAACAGAAAAGACTTGTTTTTTTTTCTTAAATAATGATCGAATCATACTATACAGGAGAGTTGACATTGCTCGCTAATTGTAGTTCCCATTTAAAAACTCTCCACTCTATAATACGATTCTGATCTTTCTTTTATATTTGTGGAAGTTATATCGTACTTGCCTTAAACTAGTTAACCAATTAGGAAGAGTAGAAACCTACCAGTTGGCAAAGATTCTAAGATAGTATTTAATTAATTTTTTTGCTTGCAATATCTTACTTCATAAACTTCCATGGACATAGAGTGAATCATTGTTTACTGATAAATTTTGCTCAATAATTTCTTTATTATTTTCGCTTCGATAACTCTCATATTGCATACGTGGAAGTAACTTGCAGATCGCATGGAATCCTCTGTCCATTTCAATAGAGAAATTTAACTGAAAGGATAAGATTGCAATGCAAAGATAGGGCATGCAATTTAAACAATTCAGATGTTGAAATAAGGAGCCCTGCTGCAATTTACCCTCCATATTGAGGAGAGTTTTGCTGCTTCCGTATATTATTCGCTTTCGAGTTGGATTTTACGTCACGTATTTTGCTTACAGACTTTTTTCTGCTGTTGGCAGCTTGTCTGAAAATTCGTAGTCCTAAAGAAACAGCCAGTCTGGAATTCCCTAGTTCTGCAGAACCCAAATATCCTGTCAAGAATGTTGTATACAAATCAGATAATAATAATGAATCCCACGTTGAAGGCGACTCTATTCAGTCATTGCAGAACAAAGAAGCTACAAGATTTAATTTATTTACTGGATATCAGATGCTTCGTGAACGAGAAGAAACTTTCAAGGTCCAATTTTGACCGCAGCAATTCTTCTTCACTTTCTTTTGAGAAAAATGCAGTACATCGTTTTACCATCTAGCATGCCTTTGTAATTTTTACTTGCTTGATTTTGCTATTGGAACTTCTACTGAGTTGTGTAATGTGCCCATACGACTTTTTCAGGTGCAGGAAACTGCTGCTGTGCATTGTGGCTTCTACAGTGAGAAGGGAGGGTTTAAAATTTCTGAAGATGACAGGAATTACATGAGAACTTGCAAAGCTGTTGTATCAACATGCGCATTTGGTGGCGGTGACGATCTTTACCAGCCTATTGGGATGACAGAGGCATCCATTTATAAGGTAACTGTTAGAGCATGTGTGAGTTATAGTTTATTCCCATGCACGTTAGTGAGTGACTAATGGTGGTCGTATATAAGACACTAGCTTAAACTTTTGGTTTGCAAATGGTGTTACCATTATATTGGGCCAGCCATCACTATGGCTAGTCTGGCCTCTTGCTCCTCGATTTCATCGGCAATTGTACATTCTAGCAAAACTGTATGTTTTCATGTTTGATGATAATTGCGTTCTGTTTATAAATAAATCTTGCTGTTGTGCAGGTTTGCTATGTAGCATTCTGGGATGAAATCACTCGCACAGCTCAGGAAGCAGAAGGAAAACAAATTGGCGAAAATCATATGATTGGTAGATGGCGCATCGTCATTGTTAAAGATCTTCCTTTTTCAGATCAACGGTTAAATGGGAAAATACCCAAGGTAAATTGTGTTTTTCTATTTTCCATAGCCTAAAGAGATATTTAAGAGAGCATGCACAAGTTTCATTGTTGAACATAAAGTTTATACAGTTCGCTTGTGAAATGTGCTTATTATTATTATTTTTTTACGAACAGGCACTGTTGGGCATGAAATCTTATTCTAGTTCGACAATTTCAATTGTGTAACGGAGTAGATTGTTCATTGCTACAATTGATTATTAATTTTTATGACTTGAACTAGAAAATGATTTCGTGCTTCAGATGTTGGGTCACCGTCTATTTCCTGAAGCAAGGTATTCAATCTGGGTGGACTCAAAATCTCAGTTCCGGAGGGATCCAATTGGAGTAATGGATGCACTTCTTTGGCGTACAAATTCTACCCTTGCTATCTCTGAGCACGGAGCACGAAGTAACCTGTATGATGAAGGGAAAGCGATTATTTCAAAGCACAAAGCAACTCCAGAAGAAGTGGAGAAGCAATTAAACCAGTATCGTAAAGATGGAATTCCTGGAAACAAAAGGTTCAATGGAAAGAAAGGTTAGCTTTTATCATATGCCTAAATGAAATAGCTCATGGCACCTCCTTTTGTTGGCAGACAAAATTAAGCCTAAAGTTATCATCTAGGTTGCTCAGTTAGGTAGTCTGGTTTCATTGAGTGGTCCAATTGAAGTTTCCCTGTCTGCTTTGTAAACGAGAAATGACGAACATTCCGTCAAAGTAATTTAATCAAGGCAATGTACCATCCAAGTCAACGCCAAATTGCCCTATATAAGTATGAAGGTACTCTCATGACATGTGCACATGGAGGTTTCCAACCGCAAATTATTGTGTTCTGCAAATTGTTATGTTCCACCAAATTTGGCAAATTTACATTTTCTCGGATATAAAGCTGATGGGGAGACTTGAAAGGGCCGCTTAATGAAGTTTAAGCCATACGAAATGAAGTCTAGGGGCCATAACAAAAATTTGCTCATAATATGGGGACCTTAATAGTGTTTTTGACTAGGAATTTTGCATCGGTGTGCAAGCTCTTGATATGCTTGTTTTAATGAGGCATTAGCAATTTTTTGCCCTCTGCAGCTCTAGCCGAAGCCTCTGTGATTGTGAGGGAGCACACGCCATCCACAAATCTTTTCATGTGTCTTTGGTTCAATGAGGTGGTTCGGTTCACATCTCGGGATCAGCTGAGTTTTCCCTACGTAATGCGGCGTCTAAAGATTCCCGGAGTGAACATGTTTTCGGTATGTACTCGTAAAGATCTTGTGAATAGTATGGGCCATAAACACACGGTTAAACCTCTTCTAAGACAAACTAGTTGAGGAGTACAAAATGTGTCTCTTCGAGCTAATTCCTTATTCATTGCCAGGTAACTCCATTAAACAATCGATTTGTTCTTACATAACAATGATCTGTGGAGTATGTATAGTTGGTAAGGGTAAATATTGTTATTAAAATTTAAATCCTTTTTAGTTTTAGGATATCTCAATAGAGTTAGTTGTTGCTGATCTGACAAAGTCAGATGCAGAGAGAGTAGTTTTTCAATCTACTCGACATGTAATACGTGGAAAATACACTTGTTATATGATACATCACACCAAGTTTGCTTAAGAAACCTGTAACATTTTATTTAAAATTTTTCCTATCTACTTCTGAGTCTGGGTTAAATGTAGTGTCCACTAATGTTTCCCCTTTTCCCTTTCATTTTTCACTCTCTCTCTCTCTTTTTCTTTTTTCTTTTTTTTGGCTGAATACAAGTTTTCTTCTCCTGGTTAGCCCAACAAACTCACCAAAGTTGGTGTAGTATCTTTTCTTTTATTAACATAATGATATTTGACATTCCAACTACTATGATTGACAAAACAAGTTATTGAATCTAGTGATAATTTGTGCAACTCACCTCAATGTATTATCTCTATCAATAGTATTTAAAGAGATGAACATCTTTCCCAACCCAAAATAACAAGTAATCTAAAGAGCTTTAGACTAAAAAGGAGCTCTAAGTTTCACTTCTTATGAATTGATCTATTAAAACTAAAGCAAGCAAAGCAAAAGACTAAACAAGCATCACCTACTGCTGAGTTGGTTGTGGGTCATGTTATTTTATTTTATTTTTTAACCTAACTTGCTGGGAGTTGATCTGTTTTGGTACCAAGTTAGGTTTAGCATTAAATGTTAGCCCTTGACAATTGAACCTTGCTGCATCTATTTCACTAATTTTTTGTTTATTGTTTCTTTGCTGAATCTTTTGAAGTTCTCACCAGTGTTGTGTTGGCAGAGTATCTTGGTACTCGAAATTGGATTCATTAAATGCCATGATTAGAGTTTTGCTTCTCTAAGCGACAACCTCTTTGTGCTCTATTCAACTCTCTCCTAAAAAAAATGAATAACAATTCCTCCTTAGTTCTTATTTACTATATACAAATCTCACAAATGGTTGTGTTTTTGTTTTTGTTTTTGTTTTTGTTTTTGGCTTCTTTTTTTTTTAGTGAAAAAGTAGTAGCTACATGAAAAGCTCAGGCACCATTTGACCCCTTGTCTAAATTCTTTTGCAAAGTTCTCTTGTCGCTTATGTTGTAGAAAATCTAAACCCAGGTCACGTACTAATTTACACTTAAAAAAAATATTTTACTCAGCTTTACGAAAAGATGATAGGAAATATAGGCTTTTTCATGCATGTTTTTGGCCGCGAATCTTAATGCTTTCTCTTTCACTTCCAATCTCTCTTTTTTCTTTTCTTTCCATCACTCACCTGTTCCTATCACTCAACTACACATACAATCAAAAAAGAAATTAAAAAGATCAAAATTAAACAAAATACAAAATAAAAATAAAGGGATAAAAAAAAAAATACCATGCACGTATATCCCTGATACAGCAAAGTCCCTTTTGTTCCCCAACTCGGAGATGCGTCCCTGATTCCCGCTGACCATGTCTTCTTGTGTATATTAAACCTGTGTTAATATTTAAGTTAAAATGCATAAATAGTCATATTTTAAATTTAGTTTTAACATTTTCAGAAAAGTTTGATACATTTTACCAACACAAACGAATTATTTTACAGCAGTAGTAAAAGTTTTTTGGCTTGAAGTATCTCGAGTAAAAAGTAGAGGGGTTTATTTATTTGTTTTTTGTTTTTTTTTTTTCTGTTAACTCTTTTATTTTTCAAAGTGCGTGTATTGGTAATGGTGATGCGTTGATGAACTCTTTTAAAGGCAATATGGTTTTCTGGGTTAGATCTTTTATACGTCTCTATTCATTTTCCCTTTTTGAACATGCTTAAAAAGGAGAGACCATTTTGTTGGTGTAATTTTTCATTTGCTAAGCTCTTAATTCTAGGACAATCTTAATTTATGTATAGTTTAAAACTACTTATCTTTAATCTAAAGCATTGCATTTTTCATGTACATATGAAGATTAATTTAAAGCAGAAGCATTGACCTTATCCCAGCAATGCAG
Source organism: Aechmea fasciata (assembly GCA_025177825.1). Taxonomy (NCBI): domain Eukaryota; kingdom Viridiplantae; phylum Streptophyta; class Magnoliopsida; order Poales; family Bromeliaceae; genus Aechmea; species Aechmea fasciata. Next base: position 8,972,557 of record CM045946.1, read on the forward strand.
TCTGCATTTGTGTGTGACTTTGGGAGGAAAGAAGGACATAGGATTCTGCTGGCTTTTGACCTTGCAATAAAGAAACACACAAAAAAGGTGCAAAAGCCTATGCATGCACATATGACCTTAGATGATGGCTATTAACTAGTATCAGACAAAGTGAGTGGCTTTATTACACATGGCCCCTTTGTGAATCTCAATATGAATGACTTTTATTTTAAGGTAAAAATCCTACTCTATATATATCGCTGATATGCTGGTTTATACTGAATGTGAGTCAATGGCGTGTCAATCTATTTGAAAGTTAGGGGCAGACTGTGCTGGAACACTCGAGTTTTTGGAGAAGATCGGCTTCTGGCCTTGCTACGACTGCATCAAGCGATGTCTATATGAGATGCTGAGTTTCGCCGTACTGGAAGAATGCTAACACATCAGTGGTCTTATCGTTCGAAAAACCAAACTCTCGTAGACCACTGAATGCGGCAGCACGTTTACGTACCAATACATCAGCACACCGTAGAAGAAGCGTGCTATGGTATCTATAGTAGTGTTCTTTGTGTCAAAGGAAAAGAACTGCTGATCCATGCATGGGACACTGACCATATGAAAGCAGTATATACCAGCATCTCCATTATTACATGTTAACAGCTGCCAGTATATTTTCCTGTCCATTTCATTCAATCTTGCAGTTGTTGAGCTTAGGCCACACAGTTTTCTACAAAAGTAATTACTAGCTAGCCAGTGCAAATTTGGCTTCATTTGGTAGAACTGCCCCTTAAGTAAGGTTATTCAGACAAATACTAACTAACTACTATTTGTTTTATATCTCGAAGACTTATTTTGACCTCTTACGTACGTCTTTCGGAGTTTAGAGAAGTTATTTTGGAAACAGCACTAAATAGGAACTGTTATTGAAATATAAAGTTGAAATTGTAATTATTGGTTGAACTAAGACTTGGTGATTTGAGCTTCAGAGACCAAACACCAAAAGGTTGGTCTGAATATTGGTGCACTTAATCTGCAGTTAAGATCTGATGAGTAATGGATAAAGATGCTCTTTAGTCTGCAGTACTTGTTACATGGTAAATAGTAACATGCAAGTACTACTGGAAGTATAGAAGCATTTTATCAACTTCATAAAATAATCCCAAAAAGCAACCCATATCTTATCTTAACTCTTGGGCTACTACTCTATAGTCTCTATTCCATATAGGTGTTCTTGGGCTTGAAAAAGAATAGATTAATACTCTCAACTCACAAGGCTCCAAACTCATAGTGATGACAAGAAGAGTAGAAGACTCTGTTTTTTTATTTTTTTTTTGTTTAATTCAACCCACCCCTAATAGGGCTTGTTTAAAAAGCTAAAAGCTGAAAGCTTTTCCCCCCTCCCCTCACCAGATAATAATTAAAAAAAAAAGAAAAAAAGAGGGGAAAAAAAAGGGGGAAAAGAAGTGGGGAGGGGGGTGTTTCTGACAATTTCACTCACACTTTGTCTCTCATATTTCTACATCATTATCATTAGAGGCAAAGGTGAAAATGTATGAAGACCCCCTCAACTACAGGCCATTTTGAATCAGAGCACTAATTTTTGTACTTTTTAAATTTAAATTATTTTGATTAGTTAAACTAAAAAGTTCTATCAAAATACAATTATTCTATTCCATACTACCAGTTATTTAAGGAATCATCAATGACAACAAAAAAAAACCAGAAAATATTGATTAAACAATAAATTTTAGGGGGGGGCCATTTCAAACAATTTTAACCATAATTATTATAAATTATGATTCTTTGACAAGCATTAAGGTGTTTGGAACAGAGGACAACATTGGCATCTTTAGGCTTCTTTTGAGATTATTAGTCCAAAACAGAAGAGCCCAAATAGAATAAGGTTTCCTTGGAGTACTACCAACTACAACTCCCCCCTCCTCCTTTTATACCTCACTTTCATTCCTTTTGAGGGTAACTCATTCCCTTTTAGGCTTTTTTTTTTTTTAAAAAAAAGAAAGGATTTAAACATTCTTTGGACAAACCCAGTTTTGTCTTTAATGTCAAGTACCTTTTGTTTTGGGCTCTACCCATTTAACTACATATGCATGAATTGAACACATGCTTTGGTTTTGCTTTGTAGTGCCATTTGTAGATTAATAGTAGAAAGATGCTGGTGTGCATATTCATGTTTCCTATATTGAAGAGCAAAGCATATTTTTAAAAATGTCAAGCTAGAGTGTTAACATAATATTTCTTGTGAGTATGTCTGATTGGACAAGTCAGGCCTGTAAAATGGTTTAGTGTGTGTGTGTGTTTTTTTTTTTTTTTTTTGTGCATTTAGACCCCTAAAAAAAATAATTCACAAATAATCCTACACAATTTATATCTACAAAAGTAATCTTATTCTTGTCACGTAAGCGCCACACGGATACCATATCAGCATGTTAGGTGGTGTAGGTTAAGTTGAACATGGTGAATCATTAACCGTGTTTGGACACAGTGAACGATTCACCGTGTTTAATTGTATTATACATGTATATAAGTGTGTATGAGTGTGTATAAATATATTGAATACGGTAAATACTTTATTATGTCTAAATATGGTGAATGATTTATCGTGTTCAACTTAACCTTACCTTCCAACACGCTCACATGACGCTTTCGTGGCGGAGATTGGATTAATTTTATAAATATAAATTTTATGGGATTATTTGTGACTCTTTTTTTCCTTAGGCAGTTAAATGCAAAAAAAAAAAAAAGAGCCCAATGTTCTATAATTAGATTCTATTAACAAATTTATTAAGTCTAAATGCTAATATGATTTATATATCTATTCCATTAGTTAACAACTTTTATTTTATATTACTCAAAAACTTACACAAATGCAAGCATGTATGATTTTGGCTGGTGACAAACAATAAGAATTGAGGAGAAAAGGTCTATTGACCTTTGATACTCACTGTTCCCACTCAACTTTCATTAAAAAAGGGTCTCCACTCCTTATATTTCTCCAACAAAAAAATATTAAGATGTTTATTTAAGCAAACAAATGGGGCATTGACAAATGGACTTTTTTTTTTTTTTTTACTTTTTAGCCACACCCTTGTCAGTTAATTGAGTGTGGGCCTATAAAAGTCTCTTATAAGGAACATGGTGCTAGTAGTAGTTGAGCTTGTATCTTGTGTCAGCCTCATTAGACTTTTCCAAAGGACTACATATGATCCTTGAAAAAATGCACTGGTTTGTAGCTTTTTAGCTGGAAAACAATATGGAATTTAGTGGGAGCACAAGTTTGTGATGACCCATCCTTGCTTCTTGGATCTTTGAGTTTCCTCACTCTGCTCAAAAACCATTCTGGGTGTGTTATGTTTCATCCCCTTTTTTTTTTGTTTTTTTCCTTTTTTTTTCCTTTTTTTTTTTTTTTTTTTTTTTTCACTTTCTATACTTATCTAACTCTAGTTTGTTTTCTCTTATTTTAGCACTCCTTTTTGTTTCATTTAAGTAGTAAAAGGATCATTCAAAATGGAGGTTGAGTTAAGAAATGGCATTAAAATGAAGGAGATGAAAGGGCTTAAACCCTTTCCCAAAGTTATCAAGTCCATTAGTGCAACTCCAAAGCACAATCGCTCAAAAAGGTGACTATTTTATTTTATTTTTTTTATTCAGGAGCTTCTTTTTTTTCAGAATATATATATGTAAATTTAGTTTTTTCTTTTTTTTTTTTTTTATTATGGTTGGTTGTTTCTTGGTGACAGTGATTATAAAGAGAGAAAGATGGAAGATAAGTTGGTTTCTTCTCCAAAATCCAACCAAAATCCTAAGATGGTATGATTTTGTGTTACTCTCCATTTTATGGTGGTTTATTATATTATGTAAAAATTGTTGAATTTTTTGTGTGTTCAATGTGCATCATATATGGTGTTTTTATGGTTTACAGGACAGTGGAACTTCTAAGGGCCAAAAATGTGAAATTAATGGGAAAATGTGGCCCGAAACTGCGGTCCAAAACTCCTTGAACCAAGAGGTATTAGAAAGGATTTATTAGCCTCATGAAATTTTTAGTAATGGAAATCAAAATATCCATTGAGAAGCAATTTTGATTTTAAACTTAGGAACTTGTGGTTTTAGTTTCTTACTAATCCAATTTAGGTAGATAAGAAATTATGAGTCATGAAGCTTTCGGATATTCGACACAATTTATTAAGAAGAAATTATTATTCGGAATTGCTTTTGGTTTCAGTGTTTTTGATTGGTTGATTAAATACCTCTGTGAATCAAATATTTTGAAATTTGTTTGCAAAAACAGGAAATCATTATGGTTTCATGTGCTCCTATGTTGTAGATTTTAGAACTCGAGAAACGGTTGCAGGATCAATTGGTTCTGCGCGGCTCTCTCGAAAAAGCATTGGGACATAAGCCTTCCGCGGTTAATTTGTCAAATGATAGCCCTATGCCGAAGGTACCTTCAGAAATTCATATTTTTTTTCGTTTCTGTTTCCTGAGAAGATTCGATTTTGCTGATTATGGATTACAATTTCTATGATGTTTCAGCTGACAAAGGAGCTGATAAGGGAGATTGCTATACTAGAATTAGAGGTTATGCACTTGGAGCAGTATCTCTTATCACTCTACCGAAAAGCTTTCGACCAACAAGCGTCCGCATTGTCTCCGACGGGTGGAGAAATTTCAAGAAAGCCATTGAACTGCCGATCGGAGCAGCTTGAAGAAGCTTCAAAGTCCGACGTCTGTTCCAAGATTGAAAATTCAGCTGTTCAATCGAGCCATCCGCAGAAGCTCTTGTCAGAAAGGGCGTTGGGTCCCGGGGATCACTGCAGCCATTCTTCACTCTCGCAGCGCATGGTCTTTTCGGCCAGAATTTCGCCGTCGGAAGATAGCCTCGCGAGGGCTCTTCACTCCTTCCATTCTCAACCTTTATCTTTTCTCGAGGTGGTTCAGATTCCAAATCCATTCCTCCTTGCGGTTGAGTTTGTTCCGAATGAATGGCTCTTTTTGCAGTCTCTTATTCTTGCTGTTTCTGATCACTTATGCACAGGAAGGATATGTTGCTTCTTCGGGGGTGATAAGCTTAGCTGATTATCTTTGTACAAATATCGCCGATCACGTACCGGAGACTCCTAATAAGCTTTCCGAAGAGATGGTTAGATGCATGGCTGGGGTTTACTGTCGACTTGCCGATCCTCCGCTCGTCAATCACGGCCCCTCATATTCTCCTGCTTCATCCTTCTCATCGACCAGCGCGTTTTCTCCCCAATTAGTAGGAGATATGTGGAGCCCTGGATGTAAAAGAGAATCCACTCTTGATTCTCGGTTGATAAATCCTTTTCGCGTCGAGGGGTTAAAGGAATTTAGCGGACCGTACTCCACGATGGTAGAGATTCCTTTGATTTGCCGGGACCATCGAAGGCTCAAACACGTCGAAGATTTGTTACACAGTTACAAGTGAGTTACTCGATTCCGGTATGAAATGCTGATCGAATGCTCTACATTTCACAAAATTCTCACGAGAAAAACCAGTTTCGATAATCTATTCTAACTAGCATTGTTCTGATATAGTTTGTTTTTCCTAATTTTGAAATGGCTTTGTTCCAGGTCCATTGTTCGCCAACTGGAAACAGTCGATCCGAGGAAGCTGAGGAACTCTGAAAAGCTCGCCTTCTGGATCAACATACACAATTCTTTGCTGATGCATGTAATGAATGATTCTTCTTTTACACTGAAATAACTTTTCAGAAGCGATTTTCTCTTTGGCGTATAAAACTCGACATTTCTGCAGGCTTATCTGGAGTATGGTATTCCACAAAACAACGCGAAAAAGACGTTGTTGCTCATGAAGGTAACTTGGAAAAGAAAGAAGAAAAGTCTAATCAACCAATCATCGGGAAAACGACATTTGAGCTCACCAACTTCTATTTTCTTCAGGCAACAATCAATGTAGGCGGACGCTCTATAAATGCTGCGACAATACAGGATTCAATCCTAGGATGTCATACGTATTGTCCGGGACAGGTATACTAACCGATCGAGTTTCTTGTTTTACCAACTACTAATTTCAAATGTTGGTGTTCTTTATTGGCATTGTGACCATGCTCATGATATTCATTAGAATTGACACTTTTCGAAACTTAGACCTCATTAATCATTAATCCGAGCATTGATCCGAGTATTGTTTTCTGCTAAACTACGGAAAAAGCTTCAAAAATAGTTTACTTGTATCACTGAAATGAAATGTTTTAGATAGAGTGCTTTGAGATGAAGCTTCAGAGGTCTCATGTTTCCTTGTAGTGGCTCCGGACTTTGCTTTACTCGAAGATGAAGAACAAAGCTGGTAATGAGTGGCAATCCTATGCGATCGACCAACCGGAACCTCTCTTGCGTTTCGCGCTGTGTTCGGGAAGCCATTCGGATCCTGCGGTATCCATCTTTCATATCTTTCTCAATCACTTTTCATCGAAAACTACGTGTTTTGATATATTTTCAATTCAAATAACAAATAGCCGTTGAATCAAATGATCACCATCTGTATTTTTATCTCGACATGCAGGTCAGGGTATATACATGCAGGAGATTATTCCAACAGCTAGAAGCCGCGAAAGAAGAGTTCATCCGCGCGACGGTCGGCATTTGGAAGGAGCAAAAGATCCTTCTACCGAAAATGATAGACTCGTACTCGAAGGACGTGAAGCTGTCGTCGCAAGGTTTAGTCGACATGGTTCAGCGATATCTACCGGAGACGCTACGGATGGCGATGCAGCGATGCCAACCGAAGAGATCGAACAAGATCATCGAGTGGGTGCCTTACAACTTAGCATTTCGGTATTTGCTCTCGAGAGACTTGGCTTTCCCTCATATAAACTGAGGGGGTGATTTTTTTGATTTGTGTTTTGCATCCTATGTTGGGTTCTTTTGGGTGTAGTATAAGAGATTTAATTACCATATATGTGCATACAAGAGACCTACTACTTACATTGAGAGATTTTGTACATAGAGCCAATAAAAAAAACAAAAAAAAGTAAATTAAGTGAATTTTTTGTATGAATTTCTCGAAGAAGAGAAGTTGTTACAGGAGCGGGCCTGAAAAAGCTAGTTATTTGGTTATGTTAAAGAGAATTATTAAAGTGGTCCAAATAAGTCATGCTTTGTAACTAACGCTTTAAAAGTCGTGCTTAAAATCAAGGCCGTCCGATTAATCTGAATAGCCCAGCCCAGCCCACCTACGAGATCCAATTTAAACCCGAACACAACACAAACAGGCCCATTAGGCCAATCCGGCCCACTATCGGCGCGAACTCCGAGGAAGTAACTGGAGTACAAAATACCGGTCACTGAATTATATCGTGAGTGGGCCCACGTACTTGTTCGTGTGGACGCGAAAGTACGCGTCGAATTTAAACGTGTGGAGGAGATATCACGAAGCGAATCAAGCGATCGTATCTTTTAATAGATTTTTTGACCTTTGTAGTAACAGGGACACGGCCCATTTACTGTTACTTGGGCCCACTAATATGGGTCCACGTGGCAGACTCCTAAGAGGGACACGTAAGCGTAAGGCCCAATAAAGGCCCAAACAGTGTGTACAGTAGAAAAGCAGTAAACACGCTATTTCTCCCCGTCTCCTCTTTCGTCGTCTTCTTCCTCCCCCTCCTCGCGATTTGGGGGAGCGGGAGAAATTAGGGTTTTGGCCATGGAAGGGGAGGAGATAGGGTTGGTTCTAGCCCGGGCGTCGGAGCTGCGAACGAAGATCACCGATTGCATTGGACGGGACGGAGGAGACGAGCTCCAGCGAGGACCAAGGGCGGAGGAGGATGAGGAGGGGGGAGTCGGGGAAGGGGAAGAGGAAGAGGAAGAAGAAGAAGCGGAGAGCCTTCTTAGTATCCGCGATGCCCTAGAATCGTTGGAGCAGCAGCTCGCATCGTTGCAGGTCTCAATATCGTACTACTTAATCTCTTATTTTGATTGAATATGTTGTTGTTGTTGTTTGTTGTTGTTGTGTTAGGGTTTAGTGGGGTTTGGTTAAAATCGCATTTGGAATTCGCTTCGATGTAAAAAATTAGCTTTTGACAGGGATTGATTGCTCCCTCTTGGATGCGGCCCAATTTTTCGTGGGATTTGATCGTACTATGCTACAGTGAAGTACTGTGTTAACGTTTGAATTATTGTTGCGCAAATTGTGGATCTTATTAGTTGCAGATGCTTTATAAATGTTTCAAATTTCCAATTTTCGATATTTATGCTCTCAATCTGTTAGATAATATATCTGAAACTAAATGCTTCTGAGAACATGATTAGAAGAAATTATAGGGACCGCAATTTTCTAATACAAAGCCAAAACTTCACTTTTTTGGTTACTCATAATTAATCTATCCATTAGTTTGGTATCTGCTAAACCTGTTTCCAAAGATCCAAAGAAATTGGTTGGTGTAATTATCTCCATTTAGTTATTTAATTCTTCCCATAATCGGTCTTACTCTTGTAACAATTTCCTCCGAGAATCCTATAACTCTCACTTCGCTAGCTGGTGCGCCGAAGTTCTTTGCAAATAATGGGTTCCTCTATTGAAAGGATGGAGGGGTTTGATGAACCCTATTAAGTCGTATTTAAATTATCAAAAGAACCCATAATTATTATCAGGATGGTTTTCTAAGTAATGCAATCATCCTTTCGTGAATCCATTTCCTTCTTCACAACAAGACTTTCGTAGTTTTAATAAACTCGTTGGTGATTTTTTGTAGGTTACTGTTACTCCAACAATGAGATTATTTGTATTATGTTATTATTTTAGACCAATGCTGGTAATTTACTGCAGAAATCATCATGGTTTAAGTTGTCTACAAGCAAGTACTCAATTAAGCCCGCTTCTTTATGTCGTTTGCAGGCTCTTCAACAGCAGCAAAGATACGAGAGAGAATCGATCCTGAACCAGATCGACCGTAGCCGCAGGATCTTGCTAACCAAACTAAGATCATACAAAGGTCAAGACTGGGAAGTCATTCACGAGGCCGCAGCCTTTGCTGGTGAGAAAGTCGAGCACGACGAAGGCCTCATCCTCCCTCCTTATCCAACCCACCTCACCAACTCGTTTGTTTTGGATGATCTCTATCCTCCTGACTTCTCTTTTAAGTCTAAGCCCTCGAGAAATGGATCCATTTCTGAACCCATCATACATGAAGCTAACAAGAGGAGAACAGGCGAACCAGAAAAGAACCGTGAATCGGCGGCAGGAATAAGGTTTTTGTTTGGATGGTTTGCCAAATCAGTAATTACAGTTGTTAGTGTCTTGTCTATGCTTAAATTAGCTGGGTATAAACCAACTATGGGAAAAGGCGGCATCAAATTCGAGGCCCGAGGACTTTTCGGCAAAGCAGCTGGAGATGAGGGAGCGGATTCTCTCGAGTGCCCTCCAGGGAAAGTTCTGGTGATCGAAGATGGGAAGGCCCGCTGTCTCGTGAAGGAAAGAGTCGAGATCCCGTTCGAGTCAGATGTTACGGCTCCAAATGTAAGATATGGTTTCGGATGAATGATGTGCCAACGTAAATGCGAGTTTTATTTCTTTTTGGGGCATAATGTAGGAGCTTCTTTTCTAGCTTTTTCCTCCACGATTTTGAGTAGCACAGTTAATATTGTATGATATTTGGGCTAAAGTGGTCTCTCATCTTATGCGACGTAGGGAGTGAGTGCATTCGCTTCTTCAGTGTTTATGGGATTTTGACCTTGGGTTTTGTCTTTGATATTCGTTGTTTATAGAAAGTTTCTTCTGGACTTAAATAACTTAAGTTTATTTTGCTTGTTATTTTGTTTAATTCGCCATTCGTTTTGCATAATCCCAAGTTATATTTATCGCAGTGAACTCTTTTGTTCTTGGTGCAGCATTATAATTTCATTGTGTAGTGTGGAAATGCTTAATTCCCTCAATTTGGTTGGTTTAATTCTTTTGCATGTCCACAACACACAATTAATTCTTTTGCATATATGCATCTAGAGACCAAACAATTAAACTTGACTCCAAAACTAGCAATAGCCACTGGAAATGGTGTTTCAATTATATGCCTCTATCTAGCTGTTCTTCCTGATACAAGCTTTTTTGCTTCAATATATCTTTTCTCTATCTATATTAATTAGAGCGTTAATCACCGTTGTTATGTTACTAATCATGTTTCTTCGAATGCGTGCGATTACATATGTTAGGCTCTTTGAAACTATTCCATCAGCTGTGGAGGGGTTTTCCTGTTTGCGCGATTCCAAAAGCATTAGACAAGTTTTATTAACTTTTGAGTGTTTTCATAGAGATGTTTCCTCCAGTCCAATAATTAAACAGGTACTCACCAACACCAACAATATTTATGGCTAGCAACAGATGGTTTAACTTTGCTCAAGACAAACGGTACTCTTGGGGAACACCGTTGTTATCTTACTAATCATGTTTCTTCGAATGCGTGCGATTACATATGTTAGGCTCTTTGAAACTATTCCATCAGCTGTGGAGGGGTTTTCCTGTTTGCGCGATTCCAAAAGCATTAGACAAGTTTTATTAACTTTTGAGTGTTTTCAGAGATGTTTCCTCCGTCCAATAATTAAACAGGCATGAGTCCTCACCAACAATATTTATGGCTAGCAACACTATAGATGGTGACCGAGGAAAAAACATCGTTTTCTAACAACTAGAGATTTTGACAATCGAATTCACATAGTATTGGATGGTATTGAAGGTCCAGTATTCAATGCTCCTATCCGTCATTAAATTTTATGAATTGTTTGAAAGCTTCAAACCAATTTTGTTTAAAGTTTTACTCAAGAAATTGAAGATTACGTATTCTAAAACCTAAATATAGCCGACCGAGTAATACCAGATTCGATTTTGCATCTTTCGGGTTCAATGTCCATAAATTTTTTTTGTAGCTGTTGATATAAATTTAATTTCAATATAATTGTCCATTTCTCTAAATAATTTTAAATTTTGTATTTTACATTCAAAAAAAATTAAATTACAATAAAATAATTCACAAATATAATAATTATTTAAATTTACATCTTTACATAGAGATAGCAATTCTACATAGATTGTCGCGCTTGATCATATGGCATATTGTCATCTGCTGATACAAGATTTATTTGACAATGTTGATATAAGTATTGTCAGTATTGTGAGAAACTCATATATTCCCGATATTAAATTTATTTTTTGTTCTTTTATTCTTTTTAAAATATCTGATTAAAATTTGTTTAGGAGATTGACTTTTGTTCCCTTGAATTAGAAAAATTCGCGGTGACAATTTTTGCCAAAATTTTTGCGAAGAAAAAATGGATATCGTAATTGAAGCGGAGGGCTCCGATTAAAAATTTTCTCCTATATTGATAAATGAGAAGTTAAAAAAAAGGCATTCACTAAAAAGCAAAAAAAAAATTAAAAAAAAGACAATATAGGTGGCCTTGATACTCAGAAAACAAAACAAAAAAAAAAGCCAAAAAAAGCCAAAAAAATAAGAAGGAAAAGCATATGTGGCAAAAAAACAAAAAAAAAGGAAAAGAAAAAGAAATAAACAAGAAAAAGCATCATGGGGGAAGGGGGGGGGGACAAAAAAAAAACCAAAAGCAAAAAAAGAAAGAAAAAAAAAAAAAAAAAAAAAAAAAGAGGGGCGGCACGGCACAGTGCGCCCCGCGTGCCGCTCTGTCTCGAGCGGCACGGGGGGTGCCGCTGCACCCCGGGGGTCCGAGACCCCCTTGTACCGTGCCCCTATCTCAGGGGCACGGTACGTGCGCGGCGTGCCGAGCGGCACGCCGCGGCCCTTTAATCCTTGCTTCAAACAAGTAAATCCACCTACTCTCTGGATACAGTTCAATTAATCAAATCTAAAGTTCTCCGTCCTAGATTAGCATAAGAACAAGCCACTTTTGAAACACAAAAATATAAAAAGGACCATGATATCAATATATACGCTCATCTCTTAGCTAAAAAGCTAAGAGATGTAGATCATGGTTTTTCTCATGATGAGAATGGCGTTCGAACGAACGAACGAACAATTTCTTATATTGAAGCATTGTGACGCATTAATGTATTTTCGTGTTGTTTGTTAAACCGGTTGTTTTACTCTGTATCAAATAAAATTTTGTTGAACGCATAGTTTTACTCAAGAAATTGAAGATTACGTATTCTAAAACCTAAATATAGCCGACCGAGTAATACCAGATTCGATTTTGCATCTTTCGGGTTCAATGTCCATAAATTTTTTTTGTAGCTGTTGATATAAATTTAATTTCAATATAATTGTCCAGTTCTCTAAATAATTTTAAATTTTGTATTTTACATTCAAAAAATGGCGGTTCGATCATTTTTCCACCTCCGGAGCTGTATACAAGCCGAAAAGCACATTCCCCGTCCACTCTCATCCGGCGCCAACAAGGCGCGCCAATCACGATCCACCCCGGTGATCATCAATCCGACGGACCACATCGTCCTCACTCCGCCACGTGGCGAGATCAGGTGAACAAGAATGGAGTATATATAAACCCCCCCCTCCGCTCCGATTCTCGACTCTTCTATTCCGGAATCGCTCCGAGATCCGGCTCAAATTTACGGCCCCTGCCACTCCCCTTCCTCTTCCTCTTCTCCTCGTCCTCGGGCGCCGCCGCAAACACCAGCGGCGCCACCGCGCGGCGCCGCCCCCTCCCGCCGCTTCTCGGCGCCGCCGCAGCCAAAAGCGCTTCGCTCGCCCGCACCGCGAGCGCCGCGATCTCGTCGGCGCGGATCGGGCGCTTGAGCATCGACCTCGGGAGGAGGAAGTAGATTTGGCCGGGGAGGAGCTCCTCCTCGTCGCCGAGCTCCCCCACGAAGCCCTCGATCTCCATCGCGTCCGCGTCGCACACGAAGAGGCACGTGCGCTCCCCCGCAGCACGTGCCCCGCCCTCACCGGCCCCGCGTACTCGCGCATCCCCCCGCCGGGGAGCACCACCTTCGCCGTCGCCGTCGCCGCCGCCGCCGCCTCCGCCGCGTCGCACGAAGCGCACGCCCCCATCGCCGCCGCGGAGTCCGAAGTAATCGCCGAGGAGGAGAAGGAGCGGTACCAGGTGCGCAACCTCTAATCGCCGATCTTTTGCCGCTCTATTTCGCTTTTCTGTTCGTGCGCTTTGTGCTCTCGTTTCCGCGGCGAGCGGGCGATTTATAGGCGAGTCGGCGATTTGTCGCGTGGCGAGGGTGACAGGCTGGCGATTAGTTGCCAACAATAACATCGTGTGAGGTCACCGGGGATGGACACTGGTCGGGAGTGGGGGAAGTTACGAAATAGCCCTTCGATTTTGAGGAAACTACGATAAGGGTATCGACTCGTGCGCGATTTTTTCTTTTTTTATATATATTTATTAATTAAAGCACCGATGCGCACCCAATGGTTGGGCGCGAAATGGCGCATTTGCCCTCGGGAACTGTGTCCAATAATCGCGGTGCTTAAGGAGTACCTAAACTCGCACACCCAGTTTGGTAGTCCAGCTGGTGCGAATCATGTGGGCTCTTATCTCGAGGTTGGTTCGACCATTATGCGCTAGTCGTCCGAATTTACTTGACACGTGTCACATATGTGGTTACACGTCGTTTTGTGATTCGTCCGTTAAATAAATAAATACCGGTGTCAGGTGATCACGTAGGGGGAACGTCAAAATGTTCGTTAATGCTACTCACTCATCAAATTTGCTAAATTAAATTTATTTTGAAAACATCATTTTGTATATATATATATATATATATATATATTATTAATGTGCTTATACAAAATTTTGAACATTTAATCTACTGTGCATGTCAGCTCAATATACTTACTATATATAAATTCTCTAACATATCAACACTAATATAAAAAAAAAAAACTATGGAAGATCAAAAGTGTTTTTTTTCATGCCAAATATTTATTTATTAATGAAAACTACAAAAAATCCTTATAACTTAATTGTTGAAATGTCATGCACGGGTAAAAAGAAACGCAAGACTAGTTACTATATGTGTAGTTTGGGTGTGACATTTGTCATAAAATTCTATGATTAATTTACCGCGAACTCCATATCCATGCAAAGCATCTCTTTAAATACTAGGAGTTTTAGAAAAAACAAAAAGGCTACAATTATATTATGCAAATTATTATTATTTAACAGTAAACTTCTTGATAGAATTATTATTTAACAGTAAACTTTTTGATAGAACGAAAAAGATCACGAGGCACAGTTCTACCGCATAGAGTGTCACGTCCGCGGGTCGTCACGTGACGCTCACGTGGTGAAACATAGGGGCAGGGTTAAGTTAAAAAGTAAATGTAATGGGGGCATTTTAGTCATTTCATGCCAACAAAACGTGGCGCGGTTCTGTGCTCCGGGTGGCTTCTCTCGGTTTGCCACGTGGGAGAAAACATGTGGGGGGAGCGAACCCCGAGACCACGTGGTCTCTGGTCCTTCTCAGAATTAATTTAACCGCCCCATGTCTGGTCCACAGGGAGCACGGCGGTGCAGCGAATCATTCGTGCCCATTCCAACACCGGACCAATAGGATTCGATCACCGCACCATCCCGTGAACCTTCCGCTGCCACGTAGGTTCACCGAGACCTAAAACGAAAATATTCGTGTCTCGGGTTTGTCGCCTGTGCTCTATGGCAGCGCTGTGCGACAGTGGCGCATGCGGACGCTTGCTATCCACCGTCCAGTGTCAGGTGACGGACGGTAGAGGTTGATTGCCCAGACCGTTCGCGGTAAACGTCTTCGAGTTCGTAATGTAGCAATTTTCAACTTACTTTTCAGTTTAAATTTATTTACCAAACCTCTTTCAAATTTTAATCAAACAATTACATAATAGAAACATATTAATAAGTTATACTAAAAATGCCCCATTACTCCAAAAAGAAAAAATATTACTCCAGTAATCTACGATGGAGACACCGAAATCGTAAGAATTAAAAGCATCCTCCTAATGATTTTTGTTTTTTTTTTTTAAAGATAGGTCGATTCACTTATCCGATTTTGTTAGTGATTTTATTTAGGAAATAAAGCAATGCTGACAAAGAAATATGGATAGGGCCCGATATTACTAGGCTGGAGTTAAATATTGGGCCTTAGGAGTTAAGATGAATTTTTCAAGGATGAATGATCATTATATATCTTAACTAAACCAAACATAACCTACCTAAAAAGTTGAAGGTGGGTGGTACAGAAGAAGAAAACACGTGATTTTTATTATGTGGTTAGCATGTGCAAGAGAAAAGAAAACAACAATCATAAATAATTATGTCTCTGAATAATAATAATAATAAATCCTTTGTGATGAAAAGCTATTGCTAGAGTTTTAGTTCAATTTAAAATTAAATGCTCTCTCAACAAATTTGAACAAATATAATTGAAGAACTTGAACTGTAATAACAAATAAAAACTTTGTAGTGGAAGTAGTTGCTAGCTATGCAATCCAGTATATGTAGGATTCGAAGATACATAACTTAGGGCGATTAATGCGATTGTGCACAAACATGCTTACCTACATGTATACTTGAGTTACATACGCGAGTAGACAATTTAAATGCAGGAACCACGAGGTTTCTGATGCTGCGTAGGAATATTTTAACAACGCTATGTCTAGGCCAGAGGGAGCCCAACACTGGCCTAGTCCAGCGAATCAATTCGTAGTTTATACCTGCGCCTCCCCCCCATCCTTCGCCGCACCATCCTATGAACCTTCGAGCGCCACGTCATGTTTTTTTAAAAAATTCTACTTATGCACTCGAAAAGATGGCCTAGATTATGCACTCACATTCTAAAATTTAATAAAAAATTAAACAATTTTTTAAAAATAAAGTTGATGTGATAAGTAGAAAATAATAAGTTGATGTGATATGTAAAATATACATCCAATTTTGAGTGCATCAGTAGGATCAGACCAGTAGACTAAGCAATAGTTCTTAATGAGTGCTATTTCAAAAGCATATACTTGAGATGTGTGCCTACATTAAAAGTCGGAAAAAAAAAAAAAAAAAAAAACTGCACTGCCTTAATTAGCTTGTCTCCAAATACAAACCAAAAGAATGGCCCTCGGTAGGGCCCATGACTCCTGGTCGATATTTGTCGGGCTCTTAATGGGCCCATACACGGTGGCCCACTCAGAGTAGTGGGCTCATTATTTATGTTGGAGTATTATTCATATATCGTACGATATATTAGCTGTAAAGGGTGAGGAGGGACTTTGATCGGAGACCAAGATTATTAGTGGAGAAATAACCACGTGATATTTGTGCTTCGCATGTGCGAGGTAAAAAGAAAGGGGGAATCACTATTTATTATTAAGACTTATTCATTTTTCTAAGTACAAAAACGAACGGATACAAAAATTAGCATTATGATATAGGACCCATCACTTCAAAAGTTTCGAGAACGAATGCTAGGTACCTTAGACCTAGGCTCGAGTGCACCACCTCTGCCAACTTGGGCTAAAAACCAAATTACCAAACCTTGTTGATTAACTTTTTTTTGGTCGATTCACTTTGATTTTGTTAGTGATTTGGTTTTAGGAACCAAAGGAGCAATGCTGACAAAGAAATATGGATAGGGCCCGATATTACTAGGCTGGAGTTAAATATTGGGCCTTAGGAGGATGGGCCACGATGAAAGTGGGCCTAAGATCCAACCCATGCTTTAAATCTAAGGCCCACTCCAAGTTCCTGATTCCCTTCCATAAACAGATTCATTAACACACCATCATCTGTTGAAATACCTCTCTATCACCAATCGACACAGGAAAAAAAATGATAATAATTCTATGTGCACTCACACTTGAAGATAAAACTATAACCCTTTTAAGCATTATTATGTAAAACAAAATTTATCTCAAAAAAAATGTAAAGCAAAATTTGTGAAAATCTCCTGATGATGGGATTTTCAATCTTTACTATATCCTTATTCAAGAACCATCTTTAGCTCAATTTGACCCCTTTTTTTTTTCAAAGCACTCAAACAAGCATTGAAACAAGGAAAACTCTCTCTCATGGTAGCTCATCTGCCTCTTTTTGCAATACACAAGATGACAAACTAGCATCGACATTCAGAAAATTGGAGAAAGTCATACAAATACAACAGAAGTCCCCTTCACAGTGATATCATATAAAATGTCAGACTCTTTTGTGGACCACCCAAGTTACTCTTTAAGCAGTTTTCTAAGTAAGCAATGATACAGACTCCTCCAGAGAATACCATCAGGAGGCCACAACACTGGAAGAACTACCCAGAACAAGCATGAGCTGGCTATCTATTTAGTATAGTTTCTACAACTACAACTACTTCTCTACTGAAGAACCATGAGTAGAATATTTCACAAGCAAAATAATTTACGTTTTCTAGGTTGCTACGAAAAGAAGAATTGAGCTTTTGGGCTTTCGAGACAGAAGCTCTAATCTAAAGCTTTTAGCGAAAACTATCAAAGGAACTTCAATAAAAAAATCTAAGAGCTTTTTTGAGTAGCTCAACTAGAACAGCACCAGAA
Source organism: Aechmea fasciata (assembly GCA_025177825.1). NCBI lineage: Eukaryota > Viridiplantae > Streptophyta > Magnoliopsida > Poales > Bromeliaceae > Aechmea > Aechmea fasciata. Next base: position 8,990,052 of record CM045946.1, read on the forward strand.
TAGAAGAAGCTATTTTTGCCCATAAACAAAGAGAGCTACAAAATCTTTTCCACTAACATATTCCTTCTTCCTATGAACATATTCCATCATCAGATATTAAATGTCAGATTAGTTGCAATCAGAAACAGTATTTCAGTACAATATGAACAGAATGCCAAATATATGTCGAAAACTATACGGTATTTGCGAACATTATATACGAAAGTTCTACAAAATTAGGCCAGCGAAAAGCCAGATTATAAATGATCACCAGGAAGCCACAAGCCATAAGTTGAAAAGAGCCGAAGCAGCAGTGAGAAACCAGGATAAGAATGCCATCCCCGCAGATAACTGATATCTCCCGCAGAACTTGGGCGAGCAGTACGTGCTGCCAATACGAAGGAGAAGATCTATAACGCCAGCAGTCGAACAAGCCGCGGCCAGGGAGAGTATCGATAGGATCTGTCACAAACGCAAAGATGTTTTTCTCACTCAAATATTGCACATTTATCAACGACTAAAATGAAGATACCCCTTAACATAAGTCGCTAACATCCCTCGATGCTCAAAAACTACAGATCACCCCTTGGTTCGTTATGAAACTATGCACTTTGGCAACTAGAAGAATCTAGGGGTGTCTTCTGTATTTTAGGCTTTATTTAATTTCGTTGTGCAGTAAAACATACCCAGTCCCCTACAACTACAATAATCACGACTCCAGGAAGACGAAGTGGGCACCCAACGAAGATCGAGTACATGTCGACCATCGCCAGAGTACAGCTCCAAGGAATCACCAAGCCCATGATTGTTACTAGAAAGCTGAAAAAGAGTAATTTCCGATTAAAAACATAATACCGTCACGGAGCTTTAAATTTTAATGACATATTCTTTTGGTAGGTAACGGAGGCTGATCCTTGCAATCTTAGATTCATCACTTCAATCTCGCTACGAAGTTCAAAACTGAGTGAGCTAAGCATACATCTTATGTCAAGTAATAACACCAGCCAGAGTTTTGAGAAAAGCTATGAAGTAGTAGTAGTTCAAACGAATTTCAAACATGTACAAGCATACACGCAGAAAATTAAGAGCCTAAGATCACGCGACATAAGCAATTAAACAATTACTGGTCGAAGCAACGCGACTTTACAACACAGAACTCGACAAATAAGCACAGAGTGAGACCAAATTCAAAATTTTGAGAGCTGGGTATTGCCAAATAGGCCCTAAAACACACAAATGAATCGAATTAGTAGACAAAGAAGCTCAAAAGTAAACCAAATTAAAAATTTTGAAGGATGGGCATTGCAGATTAAACCCTAAAAACACTCAACAAATGAATCAAATTAGTAGAAATTGAGGATTACCAAATGAATCTCAAAACTGAACCAGATTGAAAGTTTTGAAAGATGGGTATTGCGCACTTTATCCCAATCAAAAGGATCGAATTAGCAGACACGGAAGAGTACCAAAAGAGGCCCAAAGAAACAAAACCAAAACTGAAATTTCGAAACAAGGATATTGCACATCAAAGTATCAAACCATAAACCACCCAAAATCAATCAATCCGCCCCAAAAAAAAAAAGAAAAAGAGAAAAGAAAAAAGAATTAGGAATAGGTATTGAGGGGAATTACCAAAACGCGGTGTAGCTATAGAACTCGACCCCCACGGTCATGAAGAGGAGGGACGCGGAGGAGAAGAGCGCTTGGCCCAGCCTCAGCGACAAGCTCGCGGTGGTCCCCACCGCCCCGGGCGTGTCGTCCATCGGAGCGCGAGCAAGAAGCTGCTGCTGCTGCTGCGGCGGCGGCGGCGGCGGAAACGAGATCGCCGGCCACGATTCGACGACGACGACGACGACGACGACGATCCGGAACGAGAGCTCGTCGTCGTCATGATCTTCGCAGCGGTACTAGTAGTAATCGCTTCCTCTCGAATCCTCTTCGTCCCCTTTCCATGTATGGGGGTGTGGGTTCAGGACTCAGGAGATGAAATCGAGCGCTTCCCCTTTTACTTTTTCTGCTTTTTTTCGATCGATTTGTTTTTTGATAATTTGAGGGAAAAGGGAGTAAATGAACAATAATAATAATAATAATAATAGCAATATAAAAGCAATGGATCGTCTCTAGAATAAGCTATAAAGAATTTTGTCGTTGATATTCAGAATCCTAAATTTGTTAATTTATATTTTTAATTAAATTTATTTTTAAATAAAATAAACGAGACGTATAGCGTGTTATTTATCAACGAAAAAGAAAAAAAAATAATAATATAAAAGCAATGGAAAAAAGTGGGCACTTTGGGTGGAAGGAGGTGGGCTGGGAGAGCCAAAGAGGCGTAGAGAATATTCTTCATAATTTTTTGCACCGCCTCTCTTCAACTTTTTTTTTCCTTTTTTTATATTTTTAAACTAGGTCTTGGGTTAAGGTTTGCTTTTTGATTATAATATCATGAGTCCGGCTACTACTCTTATGAGTAGGCATTCGTACTTATAAGTTGTTTTCAATAATAAAAATTTTTTAAATTAATAATCTATATCGTCAAATGATATATAGAGTATTAAATTTTTTAGAAATTAAATTTTATAATTTTTTGATAATATTTACCTTACGATCAAAATGTTACAAAATTTAAAATTTTTAACGGTCGGTATGGAATACTTGCTTATTTAACGGTGTAAAAGAATCGAAATCGGTTGAATTTTTAATAGAAAATTATATTCATTACCTAGATAAAAATCAATAACTCTAATTTTAAATCGAAAAATTCGATTATTTATTTTTAGAACGTCGTTCGATTTCGACCGTTCATTTTATACTCGCTTGATGGACTTTATTATGATTTCAAAAAATTACAAAATTTATTTTTTAGAAGTTTTAAATACTCTATATCGTATTTAACGGAGTGGATTATCAATTCGGAAGTATCGTTGAAAGCAACTTATGAGTACGAACGACCTAATACTCATAAGAATATAGTAGCCCTACTCATAATATCATTTAATAAATTTGACCTCTCAACTTTTTTAGTATTTATTTTATTTTTAACCTTAACTTTTACATTAGCTTCTTTATTATTATGAACAAAAAACTTATGTAAGCCATGCCACCACGTGTAATTACTAAAAGATGTGACTGAAAAGTTAAAGAAGAGAGAAGATTATTATATCTAGTAAATGTTAAAGGTAATGAATCAAACTTTTACTATCTAATGCAACAAATTTATAAGATTTAAAAAAATATAATATAAACATAATATATGTTACTAATTTTAAGACTAATAGTGTAAGTTTTCTATTTCCTAGTACATTAAATCGGATTTGCTTTTGTTAGAAGTACATAAAAATACACTTGAATTTTTAAGAAGATCATAAAAAGTATATATCAAATAAACCAGTATAGTTTGCTCGATATATTATTATTATTATAAAAAATTATCAAATAAAATTTGTCTTATAGCTTTAGCATTCATATTGTTTATAAAACTTTATTAAAGCCTATATTATTTACGTGGATAAATCAAAAAAAAAAAAATTTATGTTAGGAACTTTTTGGTTTAATATATTGGTTTTTTCATTGCACGTTGCCTACACCATTAGTAGATGGGATGGTGCGCATCGCATTGGCTCATGCGTGATCTTTGTTTAGACTAGTGAGGCATAAATTTAGTGAGAATTTATTATTAGAGAATATTATTATATATTACCTTTTTTATTTTTATTATAAATCAACATCTGAAACAATCGAATATATTTATTTAAATATTTAAACTACGTACTCCTAGTCCTTATGTGTGGTGGACCCTCACAGAAACCAAAGGTCGGCGATGGAGATGTGGAGCCCGCAGATGATCCCTGGACCGTCCGATTCGCTGAACTCTTCGTGCTTTTCGTGATGGGACGTTTCGTGATTCGAAAGCGTTCGCGGAAAGAGTCCGGGGCATCGAATTCGAACCCCTGCACCAGCATCCTGATCTGGTGATTTGATCATCGCGTAGGGTGGAGATCAAAAGGGGACCCATCTCTTACCAACGGTTCTGAGCTCGCCACGTGTCCGTAGAATCAAACTGGGCCCCACCATCCCTCTAATACCCACAATACACCCCTTTATTAGAAGCAAAAAAAATTTCGATTTTTCACACCAAAATGTCCAAAACTAGGCTGTTTTTTTTTTTTTTTTTTACTCTTTTTTTTAATTCCTAAAATTGGGCTTAGCAAATCCGGCCTTTGGATCGCGCTCGATCCGGTTTAATCGAGGATTTAGTCGAAAATGTGGCCCAGCCCGATGTACAAGTGTCTAAACTTCATATTATTTTTTTTTTTATTTTTTGAGAGATAGTTAGCCTTAGTTTAGTTTATTTAGTTTAGAAATAAAAACATTAAAAATGTGAATGTTGGGATTGACTTGAGTCGTCAGTCTTTCACAGTTTTCTTACTGGAACGGTCAAGCATATTATTATGAATTATTATATGGCATTTCAGTAGCTTTTTCGCAGCAGCACACTTGATGATTCCCAAACAAGAAACGAACTTTTCCACACTGTTTATGTACAGAACATAAAACAACAAGAAATCGAGTCATATATCCAAAATACAAACCAACAAAACATTCACAATCACAAGCCGAAAAAATGAAAAAAAAAAGAAAAAATGTACAAGTCATAGGATTCGGAACGAAAAGAGCCTAGAGAAAATAAAGCACCAAGAACCAGGTAGGATAAACCAAGAGAAGAACGATGCCGAGGGTGTTCGATATGCCGTGGCTCTTGGTGAGCGCGTTCCTGAATCCGCCCGACGCGCGAATGTGCTCCTGAAGAAGGTAGCAGCCGATGAATAAGCATATCATGACGCCGACTACGTTGCTCCGAACGGTATCCGCCAAGAAACCAGGAGCAACCACCAGAAGGATGAGTAAACATCCAGGCATCTCCAGCCAATCTACACTCAAACAGGACACAGTAAAAGACAATCATGGTTCGAATTTGATGCATTTTTCTTTTACTTGTGAGAGGATACTCAAAACAATCATGGTTCTCTAGCAAAACTATTATGTGATTCAAATGTTAAAAAAGAGATCTAAGTGTAGTAAAAAGCAGAATCACCAAATGATCATTGAAGCAACACAATTATTAACACCATACCAGGGAAGTGCCGAGGAAAGAAGAGCCGCAGCACGACTGCGACGAAAGCGATCCATTTTCCGACCTCCCCTCTGAAGAATTTCGTGAATTAAATTGGCACAGATAGGATAAGATGGTATATATATATACAGAAAGATATACTAATCTATATCATCTGTATAGATTACATTTTAATCGTGAATTGAATTAGCGATCGCTCGAAATGGTTTTCGCTCAATGCTCTGAAACTGCTACGTGCGAAAACGTCAAGAAACAGAGAAAAAATGATCACCTCAGAAAATAGAAAAGTACAGAAGGGAGGCTTAAGAAAATGTAGGGAATGAGAAGCGAAGTTTGCATCTTGGTCCTCCAGTTTGTCCGATCCAATATCAACAGATATCTACAATAAGAACACAAATTGAGAGAAAGGTTATTAAATTTACAAATTGGCTTAAAATTTTCTCATCTTTCCACAAAATATCACTTTGCTGTATGTTTATAAACTTAGAAGTGTGTTTGTAGGTTTCTAATTTTATCTGAGACATCAAGCATTTTATGGTACGACAGTTTTTTATGCATTCCCTGTCGTTTTAACCCATATTTCCCCTTGATTAACAATTTTATTAAATTGAAGGGTGAGTTTTAGATCACTTTTTCCGGCTCTGAAACTCCAGATTTCATGAACTGTTATGTTAATGGTTGGTAGTTAACGAAGCCAATGATTTTACCAAATCCCTAATTTGATCTGCAAATGATGATTCAAATTGAAATTCTTTAAGTTTTAACTAAGGATTAAATCAAAAGAATCAAAGGGATCGATCACTGCGAGACTAATAGGAGGGATCACGATCTCACATAGCGGCGCACGAAGCGAGGAATTTGAGGAGGGTCGTGGCGAGTCCGACGCCGCTGCCGAGGTGTAAGGCGTGGTCGACGAGCCTCCGTGCGGCGGCGCCGAGCTCCTTTAGATCTGATTCGAAACCGCCGCCGCCGCCGATCTCATCCGTCTTCATCGCAATGAACGTCATCTTCCCCATCTCCCAAACCCTAGCTCGATCCCTTTCGACTCCCTAAGAAGGAGAAGTAGAAGAAGAAGAAGATGATGATGATGATGAAATGTAATAATAATAATAACAATGATGAAGAAAATAATAGTAATAGTAATTTGTTGTTGATTGGGGAAATAATAAATGCTCCCCACTGCTAACTGATAGGGGAAGTGTCGGTTGGCGGTGGACACGTGGCGTGCGGAGAGCGGAGGAGATCCTTCCTCTCTCGCGCTTTTCAACGCTCTTTGTTACACGCTCGCCACTCGCGCGACGCGTGCCGTTGCACGAATCGTGGGTTTTAGGATTTTTTAAATATGAAAAATATATTTTTGGTATAACGGATTTAATTCTTATGAGTTGACCTGATGGAGACTTTTCGACGGGTAAAAATTTTATGGACATAGTCTAATAGGGGACTACGTGGATTAACCCCACTTGAGGACTATGCGGTTTGGGAACTATACGGATCGGCGCTACGTGACTGATCCTGTGATCACGAAACTCAGTTATTTTTTCTCTCTCTAAAAACATTTTTATTTTTTATTTTTTTATCGGTTACCATCGGATAGGTTACGTGGATCGGCCACACGTAGCCCATCCACATGCCCATAAAATTTGGCCCTTTTTGACACTCATTTATTATAGGTTGGAAAAGTACAAACAAAGCTTCGGTGTTATCTCCAAGATGCCGCGACATTGTTATACTGTGGGGAATAATAATTATTATGCACTAATTATTGAGACTTCATTGTAAATTATTATTTATTTATTATTATTATATTTTGCTTCTATTTTTCGGAACGAAAATTTAAAGGATAATATCCCGTTCGTTGTTTTGTTTCAGTTTTGGCGATAACTGGAACTTGAATTGGAGTACCGTTAACAACTGTAATAACTTCTGTTATCTCCACACAACTTTAACATAAACTATGGTGCGTAGAGAGAGAGAGAAAAAAAAACAAACAAACAAAGTGTACTGCAAATTTCATGCAGAGAAAAGCCGACAATAACAAGCACAGAGAAAGGCAAAAGCATTCTACAATATGTCTTCAGTAGGTTACAGAAAAAGGTCACATTAAAGATCCTACTCAGTTGAAACATACTCAAATACTGTAAAAGACACTCTTTTCGACAACAGGGTTAAAACCCTAGACGATAAACAGTAAAAGAAGTGCAGTTACTTCAAAAGAGGCTCAGCATCTTGCGAAGCGGAAGCCGACCCAACGGCTTCAGAAGCACCAGCATCAGCAGTTTTCTCAGCAACTGAATCCGTTGCCATAGCAGGCTTCTTGGACGGCGGTTCAGCGCTGATTGGCTTGACGACGGCACGTTTAACTCCCCTTCCGACAACACCTAAGTGAGTGACAACACTACCATCCGTAGCAGCAGTGGAAACCGTTGGGGAGTCGAAACCGTTGCTGACGACACCCACCTGCGAAGAAGTAAGTGATGCAGATCGGACGCCCGCACTGCTGGTGCTAGGCGGGTTCTTTTCACCGGATGGCTTAGAAGCAAGCATTTGCATGACTTCCGATACGACTGAACGAGGGTTCGTCGTGGTTTGCTCCAGGTCTTCGAGCTGCAATTCACAAGGGGAGGGGTGTTTATTGCTTTCTAGCAGCTAAAGAAGACATTATTTCAGTCCAGGAAACTAAGAATGGCAAATAATAAAAGAAACATATAGCTGTAGGGACCAAATACCTTTCATGTGATGAATATATACATCAAAGATTAATGCAGGGGCATTTGCAGACTTCGGCCAAAAATTGCAATACTGAGCAACAAATGGGAATTTTCTTGTTTTTGCAAAAAAGTATGCCATAATGAGAGGTTTTTTCTAACTAATAGTAGAACCATTTTAGTCAATAATAATGAGTTCTATTTATGAAACTTATCGCAGCCAAAATACCTTCTTCTCGAGCTCAGATAAAAAGCCACTGAGCAACTCTATCTCATCTTCCAGACAGGATTTTCTTCCAGAACCCTTCTCGACAGTTGGTAGATCGCCACTCGTATTTGAGCTGGATGTAGCATCTGCCTTGGTTCCATCTTCTTTAAGGCGCTGCAGGCGGGACTTGCACAGCGAGATAGCCTTTCTACAATAGGGTATGGCTTCTCCAATCTTCAAATCCAGCTCTAAAACCAAGCATATTCTGAAGTTTCTGATAGCCAATTAAGGAGCCCGCGAAAAAGAGACTGCCATCCATATCTAAATGGCACTCTTGTTTAATAGCATGTGCAAAAGTGCTGCTGTACTAGAGTAGTGCAAATAAGCATTAAATTCTCCTCAACAGCAAATAACTACAGTGGAATCAGTAGCTTTAAGTTGAACCTTCTGCTTATGTATCCAAAAAGCTTATTTCAGCTTCTCATCCTAGTAATGCTCCAAACTTTTCATTTACCGAGCAACCGGCTTCTATGAGCTTCCGCTTACTTGAGTATAGAAGCTGCTTCACAAGCCAGGCCAAATAGTTGCAAGCACCAAGCTAAAGAAGACGAAAAAGTAACTAAGCAGGTTTGATATGTTACATGGTAAGGATACAATTCAACAATCCGGCGATGGTCTGGCTCAACCAAACGTTCCAGTATGGATACAGCTTTCTTGTAGTCGTTGAGGGAAGCCTCAATGTCCTCTGGAGGTTACATCAAAGTAAATAGAGATAAAATACAAGTTATGATGATAGTCTGTGACGCATAACACAGAAAAAACAAACCTCTTTCCATAGAAACCTCTCCAAGAGCAGCCCAGATATTGACTTTCTCCATAGTGTCTTCTGGGCTCTTCTCAACAATAGCCCTAGCAATATCTAGCAACTTCCAGGACAGATCCAAATCAGATTCATCTTCATCTGCTTCTGCCGCCTCTCCATCATCCCCTTCACTTTCATCATCACCACTAGCGCCTTTGTGGAACAGAATATAAAATCATCATTTATGATATTGCAAAAAGGAGGAGAAGGCACTTACACTTGCAACCGAAGAAAAAAAGAAAAGAAAAAAAATAATTTGCACATACAGAAAATAAAATCGACACCAAATAATGATAAATCCTTCTCTACCAGAGTCACATAATCCTAATATGTACCTAAGAATACCTACTTACCTGACGAAAATGCTCTAAAAGTAAACATCAAATTTGCCTCCATAACATCTATAAAATCAGTTCTCAAACACTGATAAATGGACCGACAGAAGTGCAACACAATAATAACAGTGTTACAGTTCGAAACTAAGTTCCTTGCGGTGAGACTATCCAATCGAACAAAAGAAATAATCTGATCATCAACTTCTAATGGGACACATAGAATATTAGTAAATTGAATGATATTTATATACCTCCTTCGCCTTCCATATTTTCAACATCTTCTTTTGAATCACCAGCAGAAGCATTCGAACTCCCACTAGCATCCATGTTTGTAGAAGATTTGGCATTTTCTGGATTTGCTATATTCTTAGGCACAACCAATGGATCGCTTTCCTCTTGAGCCTTGCAGAGTAGAGCGCATCCATACTTATAATATGCACTAGCACATTCCGGAGCAAGGTCTCCATAATGGGCAACCCTATATAAAATCAGAAAGAGATAAAAAAAAAACGCAATCAGTTGCAAAGCATGTAAATAATAGACACATATTTCAAGATACAACAATGATATGGAAATGAATTATTGAAACAATTTTTTTAATTATGGCAGCTACTAAAATGATATAACTAAGTAGCAATCCATTTAGCCAGCATCTATCTCAATCGGGTTCAAAGTTGTTAAAATTCCTTGAATCGTGATAATTGCCCTATATAGTAAACCACAATACGAACCTGAGTGATAAACAACGCAACTGTTTATTGTTTAATCATGTTAGCATTGTATTCTAAAATATGATATACTTCGCAGCTTAGCAAACAGGAATTAAAAACAAAAGTAAAACTATTATCAAGTGAGCATAAATCTGGTTTCTCAAAAATCAAAAATCTGATTTTTTTTTTTCTCAAAAAAAAAAAAATGGTATTGCATCTACAAACACACTAAATTTTCTGTTTACAAAAATCACAGTATTGTCCTGTCACCGCATTACATCATATGAAACAATTGTAGACATCGTATATCCTAAGCTCAAAGCACTAATCAATGTAACAAATAACATAAACATTTTGAGTCTACTCAAATTTAAGTTTCTTCAACTATCATATCTTAGCAGGAGAATCGCAACAACGATACTTTCAAGCATAACAATACTGATGATATTCAAAAATAATCCACTGGTGTACGTTACTGAGTGCTTCAATAATAAAGATTAGAGCACATTCCATCAACTAGTCACGATGATCAATCTAACGACACCCTAACATTCACGAAGCTATTCCACAAAAAGGGTCGAAACCCTAACCTGATCTCTAGGGCACGGCTGAGGTAATCCACGGCGTCGAGGAACTCCCCGTCCTCAATCGCCCTCGATCCCTTCTCGAACAACTCGTCCGCGCGAGCTAGGGTTTGCTCGGAGCCCTCCTCTTCCCCGCCAGAGGGCCCGGCGCTCGAAGAATCGCCATTGCCGCTAGGGTTTTGAGCTCCCGCGGCCTCCTCCGGAGCTAGGGCTTTGTCGGGCTCGGAGGAGATGGGATCGGAAGCTAGGGTTTCGTCCTCCTCTGTGGCGGGAGACATGGCTTTAGGAGTGGAAAACGCAAAAATGAGACCCTTTCAAAAAGTGAGAAAAAATTTGGGTTTTAAAATGTTCGAGCCGAAGCCACGGAGCTCAGCGTTCGAATGGGTGAGGACTGAGGAGAGCAGTAGTACTGTACGGAGAATTAATTTTTTCTATTTTAATTTTACGAATAAATTTTTAATATTTGTATCATTTACCATTTATTTTAATTAAATTTGGACTGTAAAAATTTAATATAACGAAGAGACTTTATTATTAAAATAATAATGTACGAAGGGCAGTTAAGAGATCAAGTTTGGTGATTTTGGAATTTATGGTTTTTATTTTCATTTCAAATATATTTTCTCAAAACACAATTTTTTTTCCCACTTTACTTTCATTGTCAGTGAACCAGAAGGGCTGTTGCAGAGGAAAATAAAAAAAATTAAAAATTAAAAAACATTTTAATTTACGAAGCTAAAGTGGCAAAGGGCTTGTGGTTGATATCCGAGACTCAAGTTCGAATTCTAATTAATTTACATTTCTAGCTAAATTTATTTTTAAAAATAAAATAAACGAAACGAATAGCATGCTACCAATCTCTCATAAAAAATAAAAATAAAAAAAAAACAATTAGGATAAAACAGATTAGGCATACAACACTTTCATCTCATCCATCAAAGTCCATAAATTTTGCGACGTAAATCCTCGATTTAGCAAGTGCATGAAAATTAGTCTGATTCACGCAGATGACTGTTCAAAGAAATCATATCCGTTGTGAATTCCAGTGAAAAATTCACCAGGGATATAATTATTTATGAATTTAGTATTGCAATTAAAAAGTGCATGGGATTACTCAACATCGATTGAACACGTGATGCCGATAAATGCAGAAGCAAACTTTCCACACTCCTCATTAAGCAGTCCATGATCAAAAGCTCATCAGAAGTTTTTAGGTTTAAAAAAAATTCAAAAAAATCAATAAGAAATAATTATATGGAAAGAGCTTAAGAATTACCCTTTTTTACACATTGTAATCACGTCAGAACAACAACATAATACAAAAAACACAACCTGCATTAAGCAGCCATTTGCGCATCTGCAGTTTCTGTTGCAAGGTACCTAAGACAGAAAATCAAAGGTGGAAATCATTAGTTGTTTTTTCAAGAGTACTTGAAATCTAGTACATTATTATCAAGGGATCTAGTATAAAGGATGAATAGACAATAAAAAAATACACCGAGATTGAGTAACACTTGTGATAGAAAACACCAGCTAACTTATAGAGAAACCGAAAAAAAAAAAAACAAAGGGGTGTGAACTTCAGGACAGAGACATGGATGACTGTAACAAGTTGGGACAGTTTATTTAGTAATACTAAGAAATGTAGTTTATTTCGAGGACTTAGGACATGAAAGGCAATGCCAAACTCAGACGAGTGAGGAAAGCTTTATCATCGCCTGTCTCATCTCCAATCAAAATAGGCAGAGTTATCTTCAGTTGCTGTAGGATGTTGATAATAAAAATGAAATTAGTTACATGCAGCAAACCAGGAACGTAAAAAACATGGTTTGGTAGGGCAATAATTTAACCGTGCTTTTGAACATACCATGAAGCCATGCCAATATATTGAAAAGCCATAATAAGGCCACTCAGATATTTGCCATAAGCTTTGAAGAAATTGAACGCAGACAAAACCATCAGAATAGTAGCTAGAGACTAAAGAATTTAATACTGCCATCCAATAGTTCGGTGCAAGCATAATTTATGAATATGGGAGGGCGCTCGTTGTTGAGTTCTCCCGGATTTTCTCTTAATGTAAAAGCTTTGATATGCCCACTACATGCATTTGTTAAAATTTATTCTGTGGATGTTATTCCTTACTGCAATATCTTTAATATGTACCACAAAGAAACAAGCCCCAGCAGTTAACTTACCATGATTAGTAGTTCTCAGCCACAGGTCTAGAAGGGAAAAGTCGTATAAGAAAAGTCATCAAGGACCACAAACAAACAACACCCAGGATTTGGAGAACAGCTAGCATGGAAACAAAAGCACTACTTCTTTCCATTAATGCGGGTGTGATCGAGGACCCCCTCATTGAGAACATCAATCTTTCAATAAAATGCGCTCCTTTATTTAACTGATATACCCTATATACCTGCAGATTTAGACAAGTTAGGTCTCAGAACCTTATGCAAGGAGTAAATTATGTAAATAAAGAGTTTTCCTATAATCCCCGTAATTTGATCTTGATTTCGATTTCAATTTCATACGATCAATTGTATAATTTAATGTGTGTTCTGACTTACGACACCATACTTAGGCTTGTCTATGTGAAATTTGAAACTCAAGACTGAATTGGAAATCCAGGTCATTGAGGGACCTGCCATCTACAATCCAAAGTTTGAGGAAGAAATTCAAATTAACTCAAACTTCAGCAACTAGATTGTTACAACTAACATTCCAAGGACAAAATTGAAATCCGAGTCAAATCTCAGGGGCCCAAGTCCATAATTAACCGTAAAAAACTTTTCATACCTCAAAAATGATTGGCAAAAGAGGCCAACAAGAAGAACGACGTCTATCAAGCTGCATTTCAAATGCGAATTGTGCAGCACAACTCAATAGAAATGGAGCAACTGCAATAATGGCGGGAAGACCAACAACAGGCCAAACAACATAGGCCGCAAGGAGCGGAGCGAAAACTTTAAAACCCATTGTGAAAAATGCAGAAGAGAGGTAACCTCGAAGTCCCGTTATAAGGCTCCATCGCTTTGGGCTAAAGTCGAGATAAGGTCGCTGCACCTTATCTGCAATAGATAGAAATGAAGCTAGCCCAACATAGAACATGATCTCTGACAAGAAGGACGTAATGATCTCTGCAAATCTCAAACAAGAATGTCAATCAGAATCAATTCAACTTTTGACATTAGAAATCAAAAAATATAAATTAAGACAGGTAAATTGAACGGAGATATTTGGAGGATGATCCTCATCATTGTAAGAAGATTATTTGGGATAGTGACCAAATCTTATTGATTTATTCATTCACCAACTTGAAAGCAAAACGTAGAGCGCAGAAAACATTACAACATTTTACACAAATAAAATGTGATAGTTTACAAATGAACTTCATTATATGAACTCTATATTAACCTTCTACATGTAGGCCATGTAGCCTACATGTAGACCCCATTATTAGTCCACAGAACTTTCACATGTTCTCTAATAAAGAGTGCGATTTGTTAATTCAACCTGTAATTAAGAATGTTCTCACTTCTCACCATAAGGGAAACAGTTACACTAAAGTATCAAATAAAGTACAGGATTAATATCTGATTACACACTAAAATTTGGTCTTTTCACAAATTCATTGGTTGATCAAGCAAAGTAACTCACAGAAGCTTGAAAACTTAAGATGCAAAGCTAAATTCAGCTTTATGAACCAAAAAATGGAACCAATCAATTATAGTAGGACTATGAGTAAAAATTGTTCATTCCTTTTTGGGTGAAATGTGAGTAAACAATGAAGCGACTTTGCACTTAATCCTACTAGATTAAAAAATACAGAGACAGTTGAGTCACCTGCGAGAATCTCATCTCGTAGAAACGCTTCAATCGCATTACCGAGAAAGAATTGGGGGACCACGAGCGACGAGATAAGCGCGAGGGGACCCAAAAACCAAATCACCGAACCCTTACCATCCTCGAAGGGGGAAGAAACCAACTTCCTCTCCTCCAACACCTGATGCGTCAATCCACAGAACGAGACGGAACCCGGCTTTCCCCGGAACGGGTCGAGCCCGCTTCTCCCCACCGCGCCCGAGCTCCGGACCGCGGGAGTGGGAGGAGTCGCCGCCGCCCCGTTTGCGCCATGGGAGAGCGCCTTCGTGGAGAGGAGAGGTTTTAGGGTTTTCGCAGAGGACGAGGGAGGCGGAGGAGGAGGAGGAGAACGGGGGAGAGGGGAGAGGTGGGGGAGGCGATGAGCGGTGAGAATGGATTGGAAGTGCATTTTCCGGTGTAACTCTCGCGCGCGGTGGATTTGGATGAAGTGGGCTTAAACCCTAGTGAGCAAAACCCCTTTTTTGTGCGGGAGGTGCACAGCGCACGCCTCGAGATTCGGAAAAGCGTGATGATTGATACAGACGCACCTGATGATTAAATTAAATTATTAAAACATTACTGTTCGTAATCCCCCAAATCACAAATTTTTTTATGTAATTACGAATTAATTTGGTTGTTTAAAAATGTTGATTGGTTCTAATTTCAACCGACTTCTAATAATTCGGAAAAGAGGAGTCCTCCAAACTTTAAAAAATTACATATAATTTTTTTGTACATTTCAAAATTTAGAAAAAAAATATTATTAATTGACTGGTTAAAATTCACTTCGTTGTTGTTACACTTACATCTCCTAATTCACTTTTTATTAGATCTATCTTTTTTTTCTGAATAATAATATGCTATGAGAATCAATTATAAACTTTTCAGTTCCAAGAGATGATGAGTTCGATTTTGAATGTCTTCGTAATATATTTTTTTTTGTTCAATGCGCGTGGTTCTGACAAACTAGGCTAATAAAAGTATTTCAAAACTAACTACTATTATGTTGATCTTTTGGATCGCACATCCCACTGTAGTTTGGACGAGGGCACATAACTAATTTAATTTAGACGATAAAATCTTAAAAATCACTTTATATATAGAGAAAGAGAGTCCAGTTATTATGTTTTTAAAAGTACTGCTTACCACCGATCGTCCCTAGAGCAAGTGGCAAAGAACTTAGTGGTTGGTACCCGAAATCTAAGTTCAAATCTTAATTGATTCACATTTTCAGCTAAGTTTATTTCTAAATGAAATAAAACAAAGCGAATAGCGTGCTATCTATCTCTCAAAAAAAAAAAAAAAAATTCTTAATATTGTCCTCAGAGTAATGACAAGAAATTTGATGGTTGGTACCGAGATCTAAAATTCGAATTCTAATTGATTCAAATTTATTTATAGCTAAATTTATTTTTAAATAAAATAAAGCCCCTTAAGGATTGAGTGGGTGGTTGGTTAAATAGTATAATCATATATGGAAATGATCAAAGGGGATGAAGATATGTGCGGTGACTACTACACTATTATGATTATAAATAAATCCTTTTGTACTTATAAATTTTTTATTATTGGATGAAGATATGTGCGGTTAGGATGATAGTGGTCCCCGAGGATTGAGTGAGTACTTGATTGAATTGTATGATCTAACAGATGAAAATAATCAAAAAGGTATATCTAACGGTCGAAACTTATGAAAACTTAGGAGTACAAAGACGTGTATAATCGTGCTTCTCTCTCCTCACTGTTCACATGCATAAATTGCTAGGACATCTCCTCGACAGATTCCAGAAAATGGAAAATGAAAGATTCCTCACAGTACACAATAATTAAAATGGACAAGATGATTGGTCTTTAATTTGAGATTGCTTTATTTACCATCTATCTATATAAATGTGAAATTTGTGGTAGCCAAAATGGATGGCATATACATAACATTATCTTATATTCAGATCGCTCTCACTAAATTTTTGTTTTTAATTACACATGTTTGTAAGACCCATCCATCCACACCATTCTTCCGCCCACCAAAAGAGCACCACCGGCCTGCCAAAGTAGAATGAAAAATTATTGCCCGAATGTGGCCTACCACGTACCGTTCTCGGCAACATAATTTTCCAGGTGTTATTAATGTGAAATTTTCAAGAATGAATTTGCGCCGTTCGTTCCCAATCTATATCGAATTTCTAATTTTATTCGTCACCATCATTTGAAATTGATTTAATGTAGATCATATGTGCGGCACATTTCTTACAAAGACAATTCTTTTTTCCTTTTGTCTAGAATGAGTTGTCTCTCATTCCTGATTTGTCTCTCATTCCTGATTTGTGGATCCTACATTTAACTCTGGTCCGCTTATATTTCATGCTGAAAATATACGTTTTATATTAGGGTTAAATGCAATGTTGGCCCGGCATAACTGCGGATATATCCTCCAAACGCGAAACCAGGTGAGTTGTCGCAAAAGTTCGAAGTTATGCGGATATGTCCCTACTGAGTTAACATCCGTTAGTGAACGGTTTGTTTTTTAACGGTAGAGACGTGAAATGACCATTTTACCCTCACAAAAATATCCCTCCAAAAATTTTCTCTTTCCTTCTCCTTCTCTTCCTCTCGGCGGCGGCGGCGCGGAGTTGGGCTCGCCGCGACGAAGAAGAGAAAGAACGCCGGGCACCAACGCTCTACCCGGAGATCGTCGCCCTCAACGCCGGCGACGAGGAAGTGGGAAAAAGAAGAGGAAGAAGGAAGAAGGAAGAAGGAAGAAGAAAAAAGGAAGAAGAAGGGAGAAGGGAGAAGAGGGAAGAGGAAAAGGAAGAGGCTCGCCATCGTCGTCGCCGTCGCCGCCGGATTTCCTCGCCGGCGACGAAGAAGAAGGAAGAAGAAGAGAGGGAAGATGGAGAAGGGTAAATACGTCAATTTACACTATAATTAACCATGGTTAAGTATTTTAACCGTGGTTAACGAAAATTTTCTAACAGATCTGGACGGTAGGGATATATCTGCATAACTTCGGACTTTTGCAGGGACAACTCACCTAGTTTCGCGTTTGGAGGGATATATCCGCAATTGACTATGTTTGCAGGGACATGTATGTAAATAACCCTTTATATTAATATAAAAGTAATCAAATATATATATATATATATATATATATATATATATATATATATATATATATATAGAGAGAGAGAGAGAGAGAGAGAGAGAGAGAATTATCTTTATCGATAGACGAAGACTCTTCTACCAAGTTTTTCACCGTTAGATCCACCACCCCGTTGATGATTTCTATTCGTTAGATCATACTATTCAACCAACCACTAACCTTAGGAGGCCCACATCATCCTAATCACACATCTCTCAATTCAACGACCAAAACTCGATAAAGACTAACTTTCGCTTTATTAATAAGATAATAATCTAGTTATATATATATATATATATATATATATATATATATATATATATATATATATATATATATATATTGCTGGTATATTCAAGAATAGAATGTAAATTTTATACTTATCCGTTAGAATATTTAGATAATTATAAAATTTATAATATAAAAAATGGAAAAATTTGTAAAAATATATATATATAGTAACTTTTGAATAAAAGAGACTAATTAGGCGACATAAATATTTGTTTAGATGTTCAAATAGTAATCAAAGATGGTATTATTATCGGGAGAGAAAGAGAGAAGAAAAAAAGAAACAAAGTTACCGAGTCGACTCCTGTTACGAAAGGCGACTTTGTGTTGTGGGCAGAGGTCCGAGTTTCTCGCACGTGTCTCCGTACATCCGCACGCGGACACGTGTCCCCACCGGGATCGAAACGACCACGTTTCCCATCTGCTCCCACTGTGTGCCCGGTGCCCAGTCCACACTCCCTATAATAATAATATAAATAGAAGATAGATATATAAGAATTGGTTAATTCATTAATAATTATTACCCCCACCCCCACCCCCACTCTCGCACCTACCACCGCCTTTCTCTTCTCCCGCTCCTGCAAAAAGAAGAGAAAGAAAAAAAATACCAGATCGCAAAATCCCCAAAACTTAATTGGCCGAGACCCTTTCGATCGATCCGCAGAAAGAAGAGAAGAGAAAATGTCGTCGGCAGCAGCGGCAGCACTGAGGGGCTTCCGGCCGGCGGCGTCGGTGTCGGAGGAGGAGCGATCGGTGTCGTCGGCGAGGAGGAAGAATCTGCCGATCCGGAAGATCCCGGGGGATTACGGGCTGCCGTTGGTGGGGCCGATCCGGGACCGGCTGGCCTACTTCTACACGGAGGGGCGCGACGCCTTCTTCCTGAACCGGGTGCGGCGGCACGGGTCGAGCGTGCTCCGGCTGAACATGCCCCCGGGGCCCTTCGTCGCCCCCGACCCGCGCGTGGTCGCCCTGCTCGACGCCGCCTCCTTCCCGGTCCTATTCGACACTGCCCTCGTCGAGAAGCGCGACCTCTTCACCGGCACCTTCATGCCCTCCACCGACCTCACGGGCGGCGTCCGCGTCCTCGCCTACCTCGACCCCTCCGAGCCCAACCACGCCCCGCTCAAGCGCCTCCTCTGCTCCCTCATCTCCGCGCGCCGCGGCTTCGTCGTACCCGAGTTCCGCGCCACCTACGGCGCCATGTTCGAGGGCCTCGAGCGGGAGATCGCCCGCGGGGGCCGCGCCGACTTCGGCGCCGCCAACGACCGCGCCGCGTTCGACTTCCTCGCCCGCGCGCTCCTCGGCCGCGACCCGGCCGAGACCCCGCTCGGGCTCGACGGGCCCAAGCTCGTCACCAAGTGGGTGCTGTTCCAGATCGGGCCCCTGCTCTCGCTCGGCCTCCCCAGCCTCGTCGAGGACGCGGTGCTCCACTCCTTCCGCCTCCCCCGCGCTGGTGCGCCCGGACTACGCCCGCCTCGCCGAGTT
The DNA here is from genome assembly GCA_025177825.1 of Aechmea fasciata. Taxonomy (NCBI): domain Eukaryota; kingdom Viridiplantae; phylum Streptophyta; class Magnoliopsida; order Poales; family Bromeliaceae; genus Aechmea; species Aechmea fasciata. Next base: position 9,009,348 of record CM045946.1, read on the forward strand.
CTTCCGCGGCGCCACGGGACCGCTGCTCGACGAGGCCGAGAGCCTCGGGGTGGGCCGCGACGAGGCGCTCCACAACGTCGTCTTCGCCACCTGCTTCAACGCCTTCGGCGGGCTCAAGATCCTCTTCCCCGGCATCGTCAAGTGGATCGGCCGCGCCGGCGCCCGCCTCCACGGCCGCCTCGCCGAGGAGGTCCGCGCCGCCGCGCGCTCCTCCCCCTCCGGCGACGGCGGGGTGGGGTTCCGGGCGCTGGAGGAGTCGATGCCGCTGACCAAGTCGGTGGTGTACGAGGCGCTGCGCATCGAGCCCCCCGTGGCGCTGCAGTACGGGCGGGCGAAGCGGGACATGGTGGTGGAGAGCCACGACTACGGGTACGAGGTGCGCGCCGGGGAGATGCTGTTCGGGTACCAGCCCATGGCGACCAAGGACCCGCGGGTGTTCGAGCGCGCGGAGGAGTTCGTGCCGGATCGGTTCCTGGGGGAGGCGGGGCGGCTCCTTCTGCGGCACGTGCTGTGGTCGAACGGGCCCGAGACGGAGGCGCCCACGGCCGACAACAAGCAGTGCGCGGGCAAGGACTTCGTCGTCGCCGTCGCCCGCCTCCTCGTCGCCGAGATCTTCCTGCGCTACGACTCCTTCGACGTCGAGGTCGGCTCCTCCGCCCTCGGCTCCTCCGTGCGCATCACCTCCCTTAAAAAAGCCACCTTTTGAGTTTCTTAATTAATTTCACCCGTCTCCTTACTCCTTAGGGGAAAGAGGAAGAGGGGCTCGTTTGTCATATTGGAAATGTTTGGGGGCCGGGTGTGCATGTATTGCGAAATTAAAGGAATTGAAGGGGGATCGATTTCCTCTTTTTAAGGTTCACGTACGAGCTGCTTGTGTGAGTGTTTGTGGTACGTGCATGTGGGCTCCACATGCACGTTGAGGGGAAAGAGCATCAAGTATATATACTTGTATATCTACTGTACGTATAGCTCCGAGCTAAGTATATATAACCACAAACATCATCTATGCTTTCTCACCTTGTACGTGTATTCTACTGTACAACGTCCGAAGACGTATTTTGATATGAGCAACGCGCGCTAGATCTATAATTATTAATTTTTTGGTTGCTACAATATATATATTCATCCGCTAAATTTTATTATTATTGTCTTTTACTACTAAATTTAAAAAATAATTTGTATAAATCTTAGAGGGGAAAATTCAATTCAATCCTAGATAGGTCTTTATTTTGGCTTCTCTGTGTAGCATTTTTATTTTGATAAAATTTTGAGCATTTGAATTTTCGAAGTTAAATTCTAATCAAAAATATTGATCTAAATTGTTGACGTAGGATTGTAGGATGATCTAATTGCCGATTCAAAAAAGTAAAAATAACTACCTTTTTTATTATATTATTGTTACTATTGGATAAGATCATGAGAGAATTTTCTTACTAGATGAGATAGATCCGGGTGTGATCCCGTGTGTTTTCTTTGAGCTGGACATATTTGGAAATATATATATATATATATATATATATATATATATATATATATATATATATATATATATATATATATATATATATATATATATAAATTCTTTAGTCTTTAATTTTAGAAATCATTAGTCTTTGTTGTTACATGCACTGGATTGAATAGATGCGTTAGAATGATGATTAAGTGGGTGGTTGGCTGAATAGTATGATATAACGGATGAAAATGATTAAGGGATAATACGATCTACGAAAACTCGAAAGCGAACTTTAAATGCTATTAATATATATATAGAATATTGGACTATATATATATATATATATATATATATATATATATATTAGTCAATGGCTAATTACGATTTGGCTTGAACATTCGAGACACTTTGCACAAAGTTCACACTCTTTTTTTGATGTAACATCTCAGTCCTTGCCTTTTCCGAATACCTATGTGGAAGAATATATGAGCATTTTCGTGGGCTAAGATTCCGTAGTGCGGCAAAACACTTTATCCACGGAAAAAAGTTTTTTTTATTATAGTTATTTTATACAGTATTTGATATCATTCTATTAAATAGTTTCATGTGGCATATATAAAATGATAAAAAGAAAATTGTTTCCTTTATTGTGCAATTATCATAATACATGTCCGCTCGGAATAAATTGACGGTTAGAAATAATACTTTCTCGTGGCAGTGGTTTTCTTGCTATCTCGAGCGTGCACAAAAGTTATAAGTATAAATTTGTTTTTCGGTTCACAAGATGCAGAATCAATTGAGGACAATGGATTTCAAATTTGTGTTCGAGTGTTGATTTTGATCTATTGAGATCTTGAATAGTCTACCAATGATCATCTTTCGAAGGTAGATCTAACGGTGAAAAGAGGTAGATCTAACTATAAAAAAGTGTTTCGCTTATTGATAGCATACTCTCTCTCTCTCTCTCTATATATATATATATATGCACTTTTAGTGTGGGCTCACATTGATGTCTGGCCCAATAGCCCAGCCCAAAAAGCTGAGTGACGAACCCTTTTGAGGCTCAGGGCCACTTTCACACTATCGAACGTAAATCGGAGCCGTTTTACAGAATCATTGTTCCCGCTGGGCTTTAAGGAGGGCCTAGTATCATATTTGGGCTTTCTCCCATATAAGAGAATCACGTTCAAGTTGTAGTTTAGATGGATATTCTCCGAACGTATTTGTTTTGATACTTTATTTTTTTTAAAAAAATATTTTGATGGTATTTTGAGATATGCTCCTCCGGAGCTTTCAAATTTTTTGAAGGGTTATGAAGTATTGAACCAATTACTTCAGAAAACGCACTTTCGTACTAGGGCGAAATAGAAAGTGGATGTTCGGGGAATAAAGGTAGGAATGGGAATGGTTCTCTCTTGTGGACAGTATAATGGAAACAAACAAATTGAAGAGTGATAGAGAGATCAGAGGAGATAAACTGTGTCAAAACTAAAACATGTTGAATATACTGAAGAATCTGCACGTAATAATCGTATCTAACGCAATTGGTTCGAAATTTGATGGTTAATTGATACACGAAATTGTAAATTCAAAATTTAATTACTTTAAATTGTTTTTTTTTTTTTTTTTTTTTTTTTTGTGGGAAGTAAAATAATACACGAAATAAGAAACAACAGCTTCTTCAAAGTATAAGAACACACCAAATACGTACACAAGAGAAATATACATATACATATACATATACATATACATATATACTTTCGAAAGCATACAATACTTATACAAAACTATACAAGCATAAGATACTCAACTAGCTAGGGGCAAAGCGATCCATAAGCAAGCATAAAGTGGCTTCTGAGATGCTCCCACCTCCTTTTCGCTTCTTCTTTCCAAAAAACGCTTCATTTGCTTCCATAACATTTTTTTCTTCTTTCGGTGCTTCTGCTTTGCCGCGGTGCTCCGGATTATCTCTTAATTTATTGAACTCTCCCAACCAAGTCCCCACCAAAGTAGTCATTGCTAGCTAGTTTCTATGTAGATCTCTTCACAACTTATTAATGCTCTCTAGTTCCTCTTGTGTGTTTTTATAATGGAATTGTGTTTGATGAAGGGAAAAGTGGGAAAGGAATTAATAGGGAACCACATGTGGGGACTAATAACATGTGGTATGGGTAAATAAAGGACAAATTAAATAGTTTAGGTTTTGTTACAAGAAGATATTTCCATATAACCATAACACTTTTTGGTTTGGCACAAAAACTAAACTAAAACTTTGTTAAATTGATTTTATTTAAATTGAATTAATATTAATATTAATAATAATATTGAATACGAGTTGAGTGGTTAGAATAACGTGTCACTATTAATTTGTTTCGACGTTCGTGAGTGAGGGGCCCACGTGAATGTACAGCGCAGCGCGGTGTCGACGCCACGGGATAGCTCCGTAGAATTAATAAACGGGTACGAATATCCTCCGTGTTCTCGTTAACTGGGGATATATTATCTCCACGCATGCAGAAATGGATGGTTAGAATGATGCGGGTTCTTAGAGTTGAGTAAGTGGTTGATTAAATAGTATAATTATATATATGAGTCCGGTTGGGGTACTATTGAAAGCACTATCGAGTTTTCTATCGATAGTACCAGGATTTGGAGCTATCGAGTTTTAATTCTACCGTTAGATTTAACCCTTTGATTATTTTTACCTGTTAGATTATACTATTCAACCAACCACTAGCTCAACTCTAGGGGGCAACGTCATCCTAACAACCCATTTCTCAATTCAAAGGCTACAAAATCAATAGCACAAATAGTTTGGTACTATTGATAATATATATACATATATAGTTGAGTTAGAATGCTATCGATAGCAAATGAGCTCCGCGTTGCCACCCATTTATTTTCGATGATGGAGCATCTGAACTAACGATCGGCACCGTTTAATATGATCTCTACTAATTGTTTAGAAATCAAATTTTGTTCTCCTATCCATCGAGTGGACATAAAAATAAACGGCTGAAAATAGATATTCTTTAAAAAATGATGATAGAAGTTTTGTAATCAAGATCAAAAGTATAGAGTATAGATCATGTTTTAAATAGTTTAAAAAATTTTCTAATAAAAATTCAATTGATTTGAATATTTTTACGCCGTTAAACGAAAAAAATGCCTCATGTTGGCTATTAAAATTACAAATTTTGAAATCCTTTGATGATTATGTAAATAATGTCGAAAAGTTTTGAAATTTGATTTGTAAACACTTCAAATGGTATAAATCATATTCAATGGTACCGATTATCGATTTAGATGCTCTATCATCGAAAACAAATGGATGACAACAAAGACCGTTTGCTATCGATAGTACTATAGCTAAACTATCTCTCTCTCTCTTTATATATATATAGAGAGAGGGTTAGTCTAGAATACTATTGATAATAAAATGTGCTCTTTTTTTTTTTTGAGAAAAGATAGCGTACTACCGCTTCATTCATTTAAAAAGTGAACTAAGCTATATAATAAGACAATCAGATCTCCTAAACCGACTATAAAAAAAAAGAAGTATTGCTCTCAGAGTGATCGAGTCGTAACTAGTTAACACAGAACCAGTCCCAATGTTCTATGAGCGATCGGGTCTTGTTTAACAAGAAACAATATGGATGTCTCACTTTCTTGAAAATAATGCAATTTCTTTCCAGCCAGGCAACCCAACACTTGGTGATAACCGTGGCCACCTCCCTCTTTCCTAGCGCACCACCTTCAAAGTCGCCAGCAGGGCTTAAGTACTTTGGTAGCTTGTGAATAAGTGATCCGTTGTCTCTGTCGATGTCAAGCAAAATACACAACTTTCTTCCCCGCTCCACCTCTTCTTATGAGGTTGTCTAGTGTGGGTATTTTTTCTTTTAATGCTAGCCACACGAAAATCCTAACTTTTCGAGGTGAGCGACTCCTCCAAAGCTGGTTAAAGTGCCTGACACGTACGTATACTACCGTCTTGTAAGAAATTATATAGGGATTTGGCAAAGAACATGTCAAATATTATGAGGTCCTTTTCGTTGTGAAGCTTTTAGTTTTTCATTATTTTTAACTATTGGATTATATATTATAATCTAGTGGGGATCACTCAATCCCAGGGGATCATTCAATCTTAACGTCACTCAATCCCAGAGGGATCATTCAATCTTAACGGACTAATATCATCATAATCCTACAATTTTTCGTCAAAAAATTAAAAACTACATAGCAATTTTTTTTTTGTTGCTATAAATAAATATTCCAGGCCAACTCTCTCTCTCTCTCTCTCTCTCTCTCTCTCTCTCTCTCTCTCTCTCTCTCTCTCTCTCTCTCTCTCTCTCTCTCTCTCTCTCTCTCTCTCTCTCTCTCTATATATATATATATATATATATATATATAGAGTCGGCTACTATTAGTAGTAAACTTACATTATTGCTTTTTAACCTTTGGATCGGTCTTATCATTATTTCTAACCATTGGATTAAATACTATAACCCAGAACCACTCAGGGGACCACTCAACGCTAACTACCTAATATCATCCCGACTCTACAAATTTTCATCCGAGGGTTAAAAACTTGGTAGTAAAAAGGGTGTTTTACTACTAATAGTATTCCACTTAATTCTATATATATATATATATATATATATATATATATATATATATATATATATATATATATATATATATATATATATATATATATAATTTAAAATGTATGCAGTATTTAGAGAGTGGAATATAATCAAATATTGTAAAAAAGCATGCTATATTTGGCTACTGATTTAATGTTTAAGAATAAAATAAATTAGTTCTTAGCTATATTATATTCAATTTCTATTTATTTATTCAAAATAAAGAAAGTTATTTTATAACTGCAATATGCAATTTTACTAAATATAAATATATTATTCTTATTTAATTTTTATACAGATGTAATTGTTAGAATAAGTTGGAATTAGAGGAGTTTTTTGTTTCATGAGAATTAAGTTACTTTTAAGAATATTTTATTTCAACCTCAATGTGTGTCTGGCAAGTGGTGACTAATGAAAACCTTATTACAAATATCTTCAGAAGAAAATAAAAATAAAAAAATTAAATATTTCTTTTAGTTACCTTTTCATGATAAGCTCTCAAAATATCTCGAAAATATCTCAAAATATCTCAGGGATAAGAGGAGGGGACCAAAGTCCATCACTACTGTTCATACTCCGGCCATTTAGAGAAGGCTCTAAATGGGCCTTTCGGCCCACCTAAACACAAAATTAAAATTAAGCTCAACGAGGCCCAATTTTATGGCCCCGCCCATTAAACTCGGCTTCTTCCGAATCCCTTCTCTCTCTTTTGGTGTGCGGTAGGGGTGTAATGTGGGCCGTGCCCACATTTTTCGGGCTGAAACGGGCTAGGGTCCGGACTACCCCAGCTCGGCCCGAATTTAATTTCGAGCCGGATCGTGTCTGCCCAAATTGTCTACCCTCTGGTCTGGCACGGCTCTTTGGCCCGAAAGGCATGGGCTATTTCCGGCAGGGTCGTACTTCGGATCGGCCTATTAAAGTATATATTTTTTTAATCTTTTAACAAAATTTAGTATGAAATTCAAAATATAAACAATAAATATTTTTATTTAAATTAATATTTTGGTTAAAACATTAAGAAATTATAAAAATAATTATACTATAGTAAATATTTAATTTTTTATAAAAATAAAATTGTATTATTTATTAAAAAAAAAGAAAAGAAAATGAAATAGACTTTTGGTCCGATAGACCAAAATTGTTTGATTCATTGGACCAAAAGTCCAAGGCAATTGCCTTCGGCCATAGGGTGCGGCCGGGCTCGCCCGGCAAGCGAGCCGTGCCGTGCTGGGCTCGCCTCCCCTCGGCCCGGCACGACCGACTCGACACGGGGGGCTACAGTATCCATGCCGTGCTGTAGCCCGGCTCAAAGCCATGTCGGGCCGAGCAACCAACATGCCGCCCGGCCCGTTTTACATCCCTATGTGGAGGGTGTGTTTGATTCCATCACCGTAGATATTGAAGATGTGAATCTGTAAAAACTCCTTGTGTGGAGCATTGGCGTGAACCACTAATTAAAAAACTCAAATTGTTAAAAAAAATACAACTTATTTACTTAAAATGTATAGACACAATGTATACGGATCTTGATTTATAATAAGGCTATAGTTACGTAGCATGCAGGCGTCGACTATCCCTCAATCTAATCCAACTTTCGCCACAAGATATGATGTTGGCTCCTTTTAGCCAACAATTTTTTGCTTTCATATAATTTAATGAACAATTAGGGCATTTAAATGAACGAGATGCGGGCGTCCAGGAACGGTTTGTAGGCATGTTTCCTCATAAAACACTTTTGAGTTCATTGTATTCAGCTGATTTGTAGACATGTTTTCTTACAATCGATCTGTATTTGTTTCTCAGCAGTAAGTTTGCTTTGCAGTTACCAACAATCTGAATTTCTTTATGTACAGTCTCTGTTACATGATCTTATTTTTCCCTCTTTTATCTGATCTCTCTTTTTCACCCCCTTTGTTTGTTACTGATACAAATCTATTGAGTCTAAAAATGAACCAGGAACTCAAAACACTTTTCAACTTAAAAGGCTTGTTTCAAAGTATGCAACCAATCATAGTACAAATTCAAAACAATTTAGTTCACATAACATAAACAAAAAGGTACAAAACATGAAGCAATTCTCTCAAGTACGTACGTACTTTGTTTAATCCTAGTTCTACTCGGACTCCTCGATCGCCGCCTCCACTCGGAGGAGGACGAACCCGATGGCGACGCCGATGAGCACGAGCCCGTTCATGATGGCGGCGATCCTGAATATCTCCCCCGCCGCGTTGCACGTCGACGACAGCGCCCCGCCGCCCTTCCTCTTCTGCACCGACGGCCTGAGGGAGCTGACGATCGTCGCGAACGACTGCTCGGTGCTCCTCGACGCGCCGAGGGACGAAACTCCGGTCTGCGCCTTGAGCCCCCCGAAAGCATTCACGCCCTCGACGTACGCGGCCCCGCCGGACTTCCTCTTAGCCGCCGCATGGCTCGCGACGGAGGCGGAGATGACCGTCGCGGGGATCGCCGCCATTGCTGCTTTCCGCGGGAGCCTGCAATGCAAAGGAGGATCTGGTAATCTGAGGGTGAATTGCACTACCATGTAGTGGAGTGTTAGTAGTGTAGAACATGCATGGTTTGGATCAATTACCTGGTGTTTGTTGGTTTGTGTGTTGTCTTGTTGAAGAGTAAGGATGAGAGAGTATAGAGGAGGGGGGAAAGAGGGAGTTTTGTATAGGAGAGAGTAGGAGTTGGGATTTGGATAAGGTGAGGTAGAGTGTGGTTGGTTGAGGTTTAGAATTTTATCCCTTTATTTATTTATTTATTTATTTTAATTTTGTTGAAATGGTGGTGAGTTTTAATGGTGTGGCCAAGAGAACTTGAGGTTCTCAATTGAACCCAGCTGATTGGTCTAGTGAGGTCCACATTCTTCAATCCCTCAAAGTGAGTTAACTCCATTTTGATATGTGGGGGTTAATTTTAATTTTAATAGTAGCATGTTTACTTTTTAATATTATTATACTATTAAAAACATTAAATTAAATAAATCATGAAGTATTGAGATTTCTAATGAGTCTAACGAAGAGTATACATTCTACTCTCATTTATTTTTGGGAGGAAAAAAAAAAGCACTATTGTTAATGCATTATTATCCAAATAAACCACGAAACGAGGTATAGTATTAGTTTTATATCAAATTTTAAATCTCAAAAATTTCAATTTGAAGCTTAAAAAAACCACTTAACAAAAGTGTGCAGTATAGCCATTCAAAACACTAAAAACAGGCCGAAGAGGCCCAAAAGCAGGGCCCGTAAATTGGGCCCAAAGGCAAGCCCATTAAGGGGCCCATACACACAGTCGACAAACCCTAAACCCCGCCCTTCTCCTCCTCGTCCTTCCTCTTCCTTCCCCCTCTCCAAAAATGGCGTTGCGTGCTCCGATCTCGCGATCGCTCCTCTCCACCGCGCGATCCGCCGCGTCCTCGCTCCGATCCCCTCCCGCCGCCTCTCGGCTCCGACCTCCTCCCGTCTCCGCCCCTCGCCTACCCCACCGGCGCTTCTCCTCTCCGAGGTAAAAACCCTAGCCCAAACCCTAACCCTAATTCAAAATGCTCGTTGCGATCTCTGAAATGGAGTCCTCCGTAGGCCCTTGGGAGCATTGGGTTGTGCTCAGTCGCTCCTACCGCTCCACAGCGCGGTGACACTTCCCCGCCTCACCTCGCACCTCTCGGTCGCCGCGAGGGCGTGTTGTGAGCTCTCTCAGGGTAAATTCCACTTCACCTGTTAAGATCTCTGGTTATCATCTCTTGTTCCTTAGACTCACGAGCATTTTGGTTGTGTTAGTTAGTATGCTAAATTTATCAAAATGAACAAAAATACTAACCAGTAGATGCTTCAAGTTTCTGATTCTTTGATTATATATAGTGTTTATCGTGTTGTTTAGATGGCATGCTGTTATAAAAGTTGGGTTTTTGGATTGATATGAGGAAATTGGAATTGGGATTTGATAGGGAAAAGTTGCAAAGATGGTTGATGCGAGAAAGTGGACATCATCCGGTGGAAATCCTTTGGCTAATAATGCTGTAGGTTTTCTTTCTTTCTTTGTTGCTTTTCCCACATTAAACAGCTTAGGAATTTGTATTTGAAGGACGTCATAGTCTACTCATAGAAAGGCAAATGATGATTCGAGTATTTGACAAGAGGAGTTACTAACGTTAGTATTTACTACATCTAAATTCGGCAAATATAATGTTATACTTTATGACTACTCATTGCTATGCTGTGCAATTTTTGTCCTGTTGTTTTGGGAATGTGGTTATTTTCCTTTTGTCGTATTTTGTTCTTTCTTAAAAACATTCTTTCATATCATATATTTGGAACTTAGACATTTACTCGAATGGAACGTTGTCGGACATTGTTGTCCAAGTTTCAAGAAGTTTTGTTGATTTTGTTCTTAAATAAAATGAATAGAATAATTAAAAAGAATGTGAATAACCATTTCTACTAATATCCGCATGTACTTTCTTTCAGAATATTTTGCTAACATTACAAACTGTTGGATGCTTGCCCTTTCTAGCGGAAATATATTGAGTACATAAACCATCAGGTTAACAAAATCGCCGCTGTCTGTAACCTTGTTTCCTTTTTACTCCGGAAGTAAAAGATAGCTCCATAGAAAATTTATCAAAAGGAACAATAACTTCATGATGTAAATGTTATAGAAGCGATAGTAAAACATAGAGTTATATCAAAGGCTATATGCCCTCTTTGTATGTTCAACAGGACACAAGAAAAATCGGGAATGTTCAACTTTGTAAACGTATGCAAGCTACTGGCTTGTCAGGTTAAGCATGAAAAGAAAGAAAATCGCATCATCTTTCAAATCTGCCAAACTTTTTTAATTCTAATTTATATTATCACTAATATCTGTCATACATGTAACTTACAAATTACAACTAAGACAGTCTATAAAGCGCCTTGATGATTAGCTGGTGCAGGCCCCATCTAAATGCCGAACATAGAAAGTAAGGTATGCAGATTGTTTAACTATTACCCATCCTGATTATCAAGGAGAGATCAACATTGGCATTAAGTTCAAGAAGCTCAATTTTCAGATTCTGATCAAGATAATGAATTTCACTCACAATTTTGTTGATGTTGTTGTTATCTTGTGCTCGTGTTTCAAATTCTGATGTAAAACTTTTTCACCATCGAATATTTGAGGTACTCAAAAACTCTCTTCTCTCACTACGCAGGTACTTGAATACAGTTGATTGATGATCCCTTTGTATTAAATCGAGGGAATAGTCTTCTCGTCGTCCGTCTGGTGGCTTTCTGGGATGGTCTTGTAGCTGGGAAAGTTGGACAGTTTGATGAATAATTTGTTGTCATGTTGATAAACTTTGCATTTTCCCAGTTCGGATTCCAGTTACTAAATTCGTAATTCCTTTTTTTCCTGTCAAATTGTGCAACTATATTTACTTTTGTAGCCAGTTAGTAATTCTTTCTTTTAGGGGGTACTATGTGAATCATCATCTTGTTTACAAGTAGAACTTATTTTTTGTCTTTCCAACCAAGCTCAAATCCTTAGCTATATCTTTGAGCTCATCAGTGTAACTAAGGCCACATTGTGTGTATCCTTGGGGGAAATCCTTGGAAATTTTCTTTTTTTTCCCCTTGAACAGGATAGAAATATGTAATAGTATAATATTCATTGGTTATGTTGCTACACTTTTAGAGCAACTTCCAAACGAAGTTCTTGGCAAGTAATAATTCAATCTTATGCTGTGATGAGAAGCCCAAGTAATTTTCAGAGCCAACCCAAAGTTGGGAACTCTAAATTGTAGCCCTTTGTTTTCGATGCAGCAATAAATTGTTAACTTTATCACGAAAATACTATAAATTTTGTAGTCACGTGAACAACAGGTGATCGTATCAGGGAGTGCACCCTCGTAATACAAATTCGTTACTCAGCATGGCCCGATAACGAAGGCCCATTTGTTTCCATATGGGCTTGGTACCCAATAGTGGCGTGCTCCATTGTTTTACTCCTAAAACGGCTTGGGCCTTTGCAAATATGGGCCGAGTCCAATCACGTGTACTAGTGCGCCGAACCCGAACCCGAGCCCGTGCCCGATTTCTCTGCAAAACCCTTCACCCTAAACCCTAGTTCCTTCCTCTTCCTCCTCCCCTGGAACCCCATCTCCGATGCTCCGCCTCTCCTCCTCCTCCCTCGGAGCCTTGCGCAACCCCTTCGCCCTCCTCCTCCGCCGCCTCCTCCACCGCCGAGGCACAAAGCCCCGCAACTCTCCTCCACCGCCGCCGCCGCCGCCGACGCCTCCGAAGCCCCCGCAGAAGCCGGTCCCCTTCACCGTCCATGGCGTCACTTGGGACGACCCCTACAGCTGGATGTCGTCGCTCTCCGACTCCGTGGCGATGCGCCACATGGACGTCTACATGGAGCAGGAGGAGAAGTACGCGGAGGCCGCCATGGCCGCCGCGGGCGCCGATCGCCTCGTGCGCAAGCTCCAGATCGAGATGGCCCCGCGCCTCGCCTCCGAGCTCTCCACTCCCCCCGTGCGGTGGGGGCCCTGGCTCTACTACCGCCGCGTCGAGGAGGGCAAGCAGTACCCCGTGCTCTGCCGCAGATCCGCGACCCTCCACCAGGAGTTCATCTCCTACAGCGAGCCCTCAGCGGGCTTCGATTTCACCTCCGGGAAGCGGATCGAGCAGAAGCTTCTCGATTACAATCAAGAGGCCGAGCGGTTCGGAGGTGAGAAAAGGAAAAAGCTCCATCTTTTGATGTTCCTCTTTTGCTATTCAGTTGTAGAATTTTGAAAATATGAACAAAATCTTATCTTTAGTTGCGATTATTGTGCCCTATCTGATATGGCCGGAGCATCATATTGATATATTTAGTCCAAGTAAGCACTCAGAGAAAAAAAAAAAGAAAAAAAGAAAAAAGGGGGTACTATTTGTTGAAAATGAGTAAAAGTATTTTTTTTCATGGCCGCCTCCCTCTTTATAACGAAGCTGAATGTTTTGGAGATGAAAAAAGTTCCCTTTTTTGATGCTCCTCTTTCGCTAGCACTTCGCAAGGCTTATTATTTAGAATTTCATCAGAGTATTTCATAACCAACCTAAGATGTATTAGACATTTTGTTGTTTGCTCACTGCACAGGATACTCTTACGAGGAACTATCTGAAGTGTCTCCAGATCACCGCTATATTGCATATACTATGTATGACAAGGATAAAGACTCCTTTACGTTATCTGTGAGGGATTTGACGACAGGCAAACTTTTCGACAAACCCCGTGCTGATCGGGTTGCAAACCTGTCATGGGCGATGAATGGGCAAGCATTACTCTACACAGTTACGAATGATGATAAAAGGCCATATCGGTTAGTAGGTTTACTGTTTGTGTCATTTTGCCTCCTTTCTTTTTAGTTGTGGTGCTATTGAGGATTTTTCTTTCCTTAGGATCTTTTGTAGCGTTCTTGGATCTGATAAGAATGATGTTTTGATTTTGGAAGAACCCGATGAGAATGTATATGTAAACATTAGAAACACCAAGGATTTTCGCTATGTAACTGTAAATATCTTTTCGGATATCTCTTCAAAGGTATCATTCAATTTTAGGTGCATTCACTTTAGCTTCATTGTTATTACACATCTGTCCAACAGAGGCTCTTTATTGTGCAGGTATACTTAATAAAATCATCTGACCCCTTGTCTGGTACGACGCTAGTATGGGAATGTGAACCTCATGCTCATTGCATCATTGAGCATCATCGAGGATATCTATATTTATTTACAGATGCTGCGAGAGGAGGTGTGCCCGTTGATTCGCATTATCTTCTTCGCCGCAATGCTGAATTATCCAGTTCAAATAACTGGGAGGTTTGTACTGTGCATCTGTTTTGTTATACCTTCTATAGTGAAATGAAATAATTATTTGGAGTTTACAACTATTTTATTTATGCTGAAATGAAGAGTTTCCAGTAGCCTCTCCCTAATAATTATTATTCATATATATAAAGGAAGTAGTATAAAACCCTAATATTGCAAATCGCATGCAGTTGGACAGTCAATGACACTAAAAGACTCTTTTGAGTTGATAGCAATTGCTCTACGTTCCGCTAGAATTTTTACAGGTTGTGTTATTTGAAAGTTGCTTTTATGTTTTCTTATTCTGATAAATTGCTTAGTTTCTCATTATTGTAATACAGTGGTTTTAACGAACAGTTACTTTTTGGTCTTAGAGGTAATGACTAGATATGAGAAAATATTACTAATTATGAAAAGAAGTTTCACTGATATGTACTTTTTGTTTGACCTGCCATCACTACTTATTGGCGGTTAATTTTTACTCATTCTATAATATGCTTTGGCCTATTCAACTTGTTTCGTGAGTTTTCGACTTTTAGTCCCATTTGACATTATGTTAGCTTTTTGCTCCTAATATGTAGGTCTCCAGGTATATTTACAATTCCTACTATTCTATCTAAAACTTGTTCCCCTTTTTTTTTTTTCTGTCTAAACAGAGTGTGCTTGAGGATCCAAGTCTTAGCATTGAGGATGTTGATTTCTGTGATACTCATATGGTGCTTGTTCTTAGAGAAGGGAAAAGGTTGAGATTATCTTCAGTTAGGCTACCTTTGCCAATGGATGTAAAGGTGATTTTTGACTTTTGGCTTATCAATTTTTACAGGGCAGATAAAAGCACAAACAAATCATACATACTGTTTGAATGTTCTATGTGGCATTGGTGGAAATCATTGGCTGTACAAAAGTCAGTTAATTATGTACAAAGTTTTATTTTCTTTAAGTGAAATATATTGTCTACATCAGATATGGTAAGACATTGTTTTGAACTTGTCCTGTTATTTCTGTAGAACTATCTTAAAACAAATATATCTTGCAGACATTTTATCATATTTTGTGTCAGGCTAGCAAGTTAAAAATAGACTTCTGTCAAAATCAAGTTCCCTGTTTTTACTGTTACATATTTATGCTCTTTAATTCATTCTTTATTGAATGTTTTTCTTCTGTACCTTATTCTACCATTTCCCTGATGGGTATGGATCACAAGGCATTAGTTTTGTGCATTATTATAAGTCCTCTGGTTATCATTGCAGGTACCTGCTCGTTTATCAGCTCTTAATCCATGTGACTTGCCTCTTCCAGATCACGTTTGCCAGATCTCACCTGGTCCAAATTATGATTACTATTCCTCAACTGTGCGATTTATGATAACATCACCCGTGGTATGTGATTCAGTTCTGCTAAGTTAGGTAGTTTATTTTTGGCTTCCTAGTTAGTTGAGTGCAGCCATTTCTTTTTATGTTATCTCATAATTGTTATCGAGTCATATTGCTTAGATATCAAGCACATTTCGGGTGCATTTCAGAGAATACACTTTTTTAACTTTTTTTTTTTTTTCCTTACTTTGTCATATTCATTATGTTGGCAGATGCCTGATGCTGTTGTGGACTACAACTTATTGAATGGGAAGTGGCTCATAGTGCAACAGCAAAATATGCTTCATGAAAGAACAAGAACTTTATATGGGAATGCTTTTGCTGCCAATAGTAAGAGCTCTGTTGCCTCAAGTGAAGATAATGTGGCTGATAGTTGGAATGAGCTCGCCGAGTACTATGCTTGTGAGTATTATGATGTTGCTTCGATGAATGAAGTTTTGGTTCCATTGACTGTTGTATACTCGAAGAAGCACAAGCAAGAGGGAAGTCCTGGATTACTTCATGGCCATGGTGCTTATGGAGAGCTGTTGGATAAAAGTTGGCGTAGTGAGTTAAAGAACCTTCTCGATCGTGGTTGGGTCATTGCGTATGCTGATGTTAGGTCTGTTTGATTAGATCAAATCAACTTCTGTATAGTGAACTCAACATGGCCAGAAAAGCCTTTGATAATTTATATTGACTGCATGATGTTAATACTTAATAGTACAAGGAGATTTACATATATAACCTTGTAAGATCTTAAATTTCATCTATACCCATCAAAAGTAAAATGCCTTACAAAAATACCTTATCTTATATATTAAATAGTTTCTCTTGTCTCAATTTTATTAATTGAAATATGTGGT
This sequence comes from Aechmea fasciata, assembly GCA_025177825.1. Lineage (NCBI taxonomy): Eukaryota > Viridiplantae > Streptophyta > Magnoliopsida > Poales > Bromeliaceae > Aechmea > Aechmea fasciata. The sequence continues at coordinate 9,025,494 of CM045946.1, forward strand.
TGCAGGGGTGGTGGAGGTAGCGGTAAGAAGTGGCATCATGAAGGCAGACGCACCAAAAAGCTGAATTCAATAAATGATTATGTTTCATGTGCCGAGTTTCTAGTTGAGAAAGGTATGGTGCATAAAAACAAGCTTGCTGGGTGGGGATATAGTGCTGGAGGACTTCTGGTTGCTTCAGCTATTAACACTAAGCCGGATTTATTTCGAGCAGCTATTTTGAAGGTACTTTTTTTTTCTTTTTCTTTTACAGCTCTGCACTAATCAACTTGTTTCCTTCGTATTATTTTACGATCACTTGTGAAGAAGTAATTACCCGCTTTGCATGACAAGTTTTGCTGGTTTATTGTATTGCCTGTATTCATTTTACTAGTACTATGCTGTTTCCTTGTTGCAATCACCCATACATATTCTGATGAAACTGTGAATATATTTAACTACATGTAAGAGCGCATCAAAATAAAGTTATATACATGTGTTCCTAGCTAGTAGAGTCAATAGAATAAGTAAGGAAGATTCATATATCTAGTCAACTGTTATGATTCTCTTGGTGTAGCTTTACCTAGAATTTAACAAGTTATATCGATTTTGAATTTGTTAAGTTTGTTAATGCTTTATGGTTCTGATCGCAGCATTTTGACAAGAACATTTATATCTGAAACAGAGCTGAATGGAGGAATAGGATCCTTTCAACTAACCACCATAACAGTTGTGATTTAAGAATCTATTTTATTCATAACTTCTATTCGGTTGTCTCTTGTCATACCTATATCCTGTCATTTCTCCTTCCAGGTTCCCTTTTTAGATGTATGCAATACTCTTCTTCACCCCATTTTACCCCTCACACCTGTTGATTATGAAGAGTTTGGTTATCCTGTGGACCTCGAAGATTTTCTCGCTATCAAGAAATACTCTCCTTACGATAACATTCAAAAGGACGTTCCTTATCCAGCCGTGTTGGTGACGTCATCTTTTAATACAAGGTGCGTTTTGCATTGAATCTGTAGCCTCTGTTCTGCCCACCCCCCCTCAACCCCAGTGCTTAGTTGCATTTATTTCATAATTTACTTCCTGCTTTGTACCACTCAAAGTGTTCGTTTATCTCTCATATGTTTCTTCCCTAAAACAAGTGAAACTTAGTTGGAGATCAACCGAATATTCATTCTTCCCTACAGTTACTAGAAGGGCAGGCTCTTTAGTACCTTATAATATCTTAACATGCAGGAAAATAGTAGTGGATTTTCTTAACAGTAAATTACTAAATTTCAATGCGTATTAGGCAGTTTATATTGCTTTTGCCTGCGAAATTTTTGCTATCAAAATTACAGAAGCTATAATTTGCACTTGCATATGAAATTGTTAGGTTTGGTGTATGGGAAGCAGCTAAATGGGTTGCGAGAGTACGCGAGCTAACCGTGTACGACCCAAAACGTCCGATAATACTCAACTTAACCACCGACATAGTGGAGGAGAGCAAGTATTTGCAGTCGAAAGAGCTAGCTCTGGAAACCGCTTTCCTGATCAAAATGGTCGAAGATTCATAAACTCCTATGAAATCTATGAGATTTTCTTATGGTCGACACTCGCAAAACGAAAAGAGACGACACAGACATGTATGACTATTCTCGTTCACTCGAGGCACCGACTTGGGTTAGAGGATGAGGTGGCCGCTTCTTGGTCACGGATTGGTTAGAAGCTGTTTTAATGTGGCTCAATTTGTGCATGAGCCAATCTGAGTTGCTATTTCGCCTTACCCTTGTATGCTGAGTACCTGGAGATATTTTGAAGGGTTCTGAAGTGATAACATCAATTTCAGGTAACATCTCTAAGCGGTGGAAAGTGAAAGCAAAGCTCACAAGAGCCTCTTTTTTGTATTATATCACATTCAAACCTATCTATCAAAGAAGAATAAGAGAGACAAATTTCCTTTTACTATATGTTGCTTCATTTTCCTTTTTTACTACAAAATAAAGTTGTTGCTTCTCCACTGCCCTATTTGGCCTGGCATCAAAGCTTTCAGAAATTAGTTATTTGGCAAATAGCAGGTTTGGAGCGTGCTTCTGCTTTAGCTTCAGTTACAAGCTGTTGAAAATATTTTAACGAAAAAACTTTTACTAGTGCTTCATTTGCTCTCAAGTCAAATGGCACTTTCTTTTACCTAATCCAATTTCAGAATCTGAGCTCAATGGTCAATCTATGATAAATACTTGCTTTAGAAGATCATACAATGGAGAGATCTTTTATTTTTTTCTTATCTTTGGAGTCTATATAGTTGGTGATATGTCAATGTTATGATGATGTAACTGCTTACTTTTTTCTCTAGCCAATGCTTCAAATGCTATGTTGCTGCTCCACTAAATTGTCAACAACCAGCAAATAAATGCTTACTTTTAACCCTTTTTTTTGTATGGTCCCCAGAGTAGTATGAGTAGAAACAGCCAAAATGTCCCCCCCTTTGTCAACAGAACACTGTAGTTGATTAGTATTAACACCAAACATAGGAGGAATCCTCTTGGAAGAAAACAAAGGAGAGAAAAAGACGGAGACAAAGAATCATAATAGTTTGTTTACAGTGTTGAGTTTCTCATGCATGCGATAGACATGTTTCACAGAGGTTGAGAAGTCTAAAATTTGATTAAAGTTTGGAAAATTTTGGTTGACTAATGAAAGGTGATATGACCAGTAATAATAATCCACATCAGAATGAATAGTTTCATTGAAACCCTGCTGTAGTGTGTGTACATAAGAACTTTATAAAATAATACCTACGTATCTGTATCACATGCTGTCTTGCTGAAAAACTGTTGACACCTGTCCAATTCAAAGATAGGATCAGCAAATAGGGGTGGAAACGAGACGAGCGAGTTTACCACAGCTCAAAATTCGACTTGAAATTAATTTCGAGCTTAAAAATTAATTTGAGCTTTCTAATTAAGAGCCTAATTTCTAATCCTAAACAAGCTATTTGAAATTCTCAATATCGTTGAATATCTAATCTTTTCAGTCTTGTATGTCTTCTCTTTCGCCTTCAATCTCCATATATATTTTTTTTCATTTATGCGGTTAAGAAATAAATAAATTATATAGATAAATATTGAATTAAACTATCTAATTATATATAACTAAAATTAAAATTATGTGTAAACAATAATTTTTTATCTTAAAAATATTCGGTATATTTTCTCAGGCACGCAACTAATGGCAAGATAGGTAACGATGGGCGCACGTTATTACTTGGTAACTTAAAGGGGCTTCATGTTTGGCCGCTTAGGGTGAGAGAGAAAAGTGAGAGAGATAAATTTAGTAAGATTTTGCTCATTTATGATATAAAAAGCCATACGATAATGCACCAAAATTCAAATTCCCAAAGCTACACCGATAATGGTAGCTAAATAACAGATAAGAAAAAAAAAAAAAAAAAAAGCACCTAAATTGTGGCAGGCTAAATTGTGGGAAATTAAAGCCAAAGAGATGAAAATAATCCAAATGACCTTAATAACAAGATATACTAAAAGTAGTCAACTCATACTAAAGCATTAGCCTGTTTTTAGGCTCCATTTATGACTCTTTCCGTTTCTTTTGACAGATACAGTAAAATACACTAAACAGTTATCATCAGTTGACCACTTCACACTCGAATACCAACCAAAAGAAAAGAATGTGCAAACAACTATGGGATCTTTCGACATCGCCTAACGACAAATTGAACAAAATGCATTCAGAGTCAGCTTCCAACCTAATCGCCTTTCGAACAACTATAGTAGAAAGTAACAATCAAAACCCTACTTTTCTAGATTCAGCAGCCTAACTTGTATACAAAGATCTCTTCTACTGATTAAGACAAAAGCAATCCAACAGGTAAACTGCACTGCCAACATGGTTTGCGAACTTATCAAAAGGCTTATTCGAGAACGAATTCGATTAAACTTTACAGGAAGGAAGATTGGCAGCTTTATGATGACATAATAAGCATTAAATTTGAGCAAGCTGATTAAAAACAAATGCAAATTCAGGACAATATAAATGAAGAAAGGTAAAAATTGCTTCATCACCTTGCCATCCAAAATCATACAAGCTAGCGAGACTAGATCTTGCGCAGAGAGCTGCTTTACAAATATTCAGATAGAAAAAGAAGCTCCGCGAGTAACTCAGCTAGGTACATATATCTTAAACAAACTCTACAAAGGCCAAGAATAAATAAATTCACCTGCCAAAGGTCACAAGCCATCGCCCTTCCTTTTCACAAGCAGAAGAGAGGAAGATGCAAAAGAAACAGGCAAAAAGGACACATAACTTCCACTCTGCTTCTTCCTTCTGCATCTCCCTCTGAAACCATCGCCACCATTAACAGCTATAGGCAAAAAATTTTCAATCTGCTACAATTCTGAAGACTCGGCAACTGAGGATAATCTTTCGCTATCAAGAAAAGAAGGATCTAGAAACTTCGCAACAAAAGCCCACATTCTGTACACATCTTCAAAGTTTGATAAAAACCCCAGTGAAGCGGTAACAACCTCCACTTTTATCGTAGCATTTTTACTATCGTGCCGATTTGTCGATGTAGGCTTACAGAAGGATGCATCGTTCAAATCGACCGCCCCGTGCAATTGTTTCTGGTTATCCATGACCCTTATGTGACTAAGAAAGCCAATGCCTAGAGAAATACCATTTTTCTCAGCCATTTTTTGAACTACTTCTGGGTTAACTAACTTTCCGACACTATCCTTCACATTAAAAGCCACAGCTGCCCCCCTTTCATACTTAATCTTTGGGCCATAAATCTCAACAAGAGACACATCACTGCCATTTCCTAAATCAGGTAAACGAAGTTGAAGCAGGGAAGTCACTAACCAATTGATCAAATACCTCAGCCTTAGTGTGGTTTTGTTAAGACCCATCGAGTTCACATGGTCGAGATGTCTACATAGTATTTCAGGCTCTCGTCTTTTCCATTCTACAGCACCATCATCATCCTCCATCGTAGCATCATCATCGTCATCATCATCATCATCATAATCATGGCCAGCCGCATGCCCAGAGGGCTCACCAGCATCGGAATTATGATATTCCACACCAAATGACACCCTTCGGCCCATGCTTGAAGCATTCTCATTCTCTTCCACACCAAAGAATCTACCCCCCGCAAATCTGTTATTATTTCCTTCTCTCCTGCCCAATAGACGGAATTCCCCTTCTGTTTCCCTTCTTATCGCACTTTCCTTCGCGTCAGTTTGGCCTTCCACGCAAATTTCTGAAGCGGAACCATTCTCATTAATACTTCGAAGCCCGTTGGTCGAAGTGAACTTCACTGTACGAACACTTGTTGGTTCTTTAACTACAGGCTCTTCTTGAATCTCACTCTCTCTCCAAGAATTACTCGCATTCTCTTCTTCGGGTACTTCTTTAACACGGTCTAGCTCTTGCGAGACCGATAACACAGCCGCGTCGAAAGAGAGAACGCGTTCATCATAAATTGGGCTCTTTGATATCTTCCCTTTTGGCGATACCTTCTTATGATTTTTCCTTCCCGTAAACCATGAAGGCGGTAATGGAGATCCCAACAACTTACCTTTGTTCAGCTGGCCCGAATTGTCGGTCCCGAATAACGGGCTCTGGCCCAAGTCAATCCAGAAAGAACTCTCGGACGACTCATCCTCGCTGAAAACTGGGCTCTTCATGACTTCTCCGAGAGAAATGCTCTCATTCTCTTCATATATGGTACTCGCGCCATCCCTATCAGAACTATTCTCGTGATCCATCTCGCTTTCAAATACGTCTTGCACTTGAGCAGATGTAAATGCACCTGAAAAGGCCGGCAGCTGGGATTCCTTGTGTGTGTTAGACCTCGAACTCTCTTCGTTTCCAACTATATTATCATCCTCGAGCCCATCGATTACATCTAGCCCATCCATAGAATCACTTAAATACTGCGGAAACACCGGAACGATCCGGACCATGCCAGACCCAGTACTCCCATTCTGGCTCTGTAAACTCCCCATCACCGACTTCTTAATCAGAAGGCAGCCGAAACCAGTTGGGTCGGATCCGAACACTCTGTAGAACGAAGTGATTATAAAATCCGGCCGGAAAAGCGAGAGCCCTAGGGAGTCCATGTCCTTAGGGCCCAAAGAACCCGCATCGAGCAATACGTGCCAATTGTTCTGCTGGGCCAGAGCCATCCACTGATAAGAATACTTCGCCCCCGTCACTCTCGACTGTACGGGAAACACAAATAACCCGACCGCGGAATCCTTCTTTCTCCTCTTCTTGCTCGAGATCAGCTTCCTCAGTTCAGTCGAGCAGAGCTTGAGCGTCGGCCACTTGAACCACGCGCTATAGACCTTCGCCCCCTTCTCCTTCGCGCGCTGGGCCATCCAATTCACCGATTGGCTTTCGTGATCGAACATTGTCAAGAGCTTCTTGTTGGTATGAAAGGGGTAGTATTCGGCTAACAATTTGAATGCAGAGCCTCTGCTAACAGTAAATACCAATCCGTATTCGTTCTCGGGGATGTTCAAATAATCCATTATCCGAGCCTTGATATCGTGCTCGGCGGTGTCCTTCTCGGCACCGCCGTACAAAGCGTGGTTGCTCAAATTCGCGGTAATCTCCGAGAGGCTAAAGGCCGAGGACTCCCAGTTTTGGAATGTTTGAAGGTAGGAGAAGAGGCCGAAGCCGCAGTAATCGAGGCATACCTTGGAGCCGTCGTCGGCGAGATGGGAATACTCGCGGGACCGGAGGGTGTCGATCTCGGTGGAGGATTGGTACTTGGGGTACATGGTGAGGAACTTGGAGAAGGCCTCCTCGAGGACGGGGACGTTCTCCGGCGAGCGGAACACGCGCTCCGCGGCGAGGGCGGTGGCGCGGAGGAACTCCTTCTGGGCGTGGAGGCGCGCGAGCGACCGCGACCGACCGATCGAGCCGGAGATCTCCTCGGCGCTGAGGTCGGCGTCCTGGGACTTGAACAAGGACCCGTCCTCGAAGCTTCCTCTAGGGCTTCCCGGAGCTTCGACTCCTGGAGCTGGCGCAGGAACGACGGCGCCGGAGCCCGCCGCTTCCCGGAAGCGGCGGCGGCGGCGCCGCCTCCGCCCCCGCCATCCTCCGGCGATCCTCCGCCGCCGCTGCTGCTGCTGCGCCACCGGTTCTTCTTCTCCAGGATCAGGGCGGCGCAGTGGGATATGGGCTTCCATAGAGAAAGATGCATGAAGCCCTAGCCCTAGCCCTAGCAAAGGACCATCCGATTCAGATCAAAACCCTAGTAGAAAATCCGGAGGAGGGCGAAGGGAAGGGCCCTCGATTTCGAGATCAAATCAAAAATTGGGAGGAGGAGGAGATGGGTTTTGGATTTGAGGGGGGACACCCTAGGGATTCAACGACATTCCCGAGCTTTTTTTACATGAAAGTAAGGGCTTTTACTTTTGGGTAGGAGCGGAGAGGCGACGAGAACCCAACAACAACACACACACACAAAAAAAAAAAAAAAAAAAAAAAAAAAAAGGGGGAAAAAAAAAGTGGATTCAAAATCTAAAATCAACTTCAGATCCTCAACAAAGAGAAAACAAAGATGGCACCTTTAAGATGCTCAAATTAAAGAGAAAAAGAGCCCCAAATTTTTATTTTTTGTTTTAAAAAAGAAGGATTTGAGCACACTTCTTCTTCTCTCTCTCTCTCTCTCTTTTTCCTTCCCTTCCCCTCACCAAATCAAAATAAAACACCAAATCTAAACACAACCAAGATGCTAAAACAGTTTAAACACCAAAAAAATGTAAAAAACAAAAAAAACAAAAACCAAAGATCAGATCTTTCTCCTCCTCACAAACAAAACCCCAGATCCCCAAATCCCAACAAAATGAACAAATTTCCACCTCCCTCTCTCTCTCTCTCTCTCTCTCTCTCTCTCTCTCTGTTATTTGTTTTTCTTTTTCCTGGGTTTTTTGTGTGTGTGTGTGTGTGTGTGTGTGTGTGTGTTTTGGTTGGGTCTCTGCTGCTGCTACTGCTGCTGCTACCACCAACCTCTACTGCAGAGAAATAAAAGCAGGGCCATATTACCCATCAGATCCATTAACTCCAATTGGGGGGGTGGGTTTGGGGAGGGGTCAATCCATACAAGGATGCATTCATTATTTGCTCCTGCCCCCTCTGCACAGCTCTACTATTCCCACAACAAACTCCCCCCCACCTTTCTCACCTCTCTACTTTAACTCAACACTCACAACAACAAGTAAAAATTAAAATTAAAAATATATATTTCTTTATAAAATTAATAAAATAAACAAAAAGCTATTTTTGATCAATTTCTCATGATTACTTTTAATACCAGAACAAACCCAGGAGCATTGACTTCTTATAACAGAGAGACGTTTCTTTGCTGGGAAATTCCATGTAAGCACCCAACTTCCTGATATTTCTGGTTTAACTACATATTTATTTCTCCACTTTTGAGAAAAAAATTTTTTTTTTAAGCACACTTTGAATTAAATGGGAAGAAATTATAATATGCTAAAAGTCTGGCGTGATTCGAACTTAGAACCTGCTGTTCTAATAACCACGTGAAATAACCGCTGTACTCTGAAAGTTTAATCTATTAAAAAACGGTGTTTATATATTTTTATATTTAACACACTTTAATAAAAGGCTGTTTGGTTTATCCATAAATTATTAGAACTAATTTCATAAACATTATTTTTTTATAAAATAAAAAATTACTGTTTTAGAAATTAATGGATAAAAATATATCTTTTCAACATAAAAAAATATTTTTCAAATTAACATCCAAACAACACTCTCTAAACATCATGTTATAATCATTCTTTAAAATTCTAATATATTTTCTTCTCGTAAAAAAATATGGTAAATTTTTATTCACAGATAATATAAACAAATTGTAAGCACTTTTTTTATTTAGACTAAACCTCCTTTAAATTATATGGCAAGTAAACCCAAGAGAGAGAGATTGAAATTAAGAATCATACTATTATTATTACTTAAGATTTGGAAGAACATTTGTTGCTAATAACAAATTTACGAAGTTAAATATGCAATCTTGGAATTTTGTACAGGTATTATATTGTGTCCACTCTCCTTCATTGAAAAAGGTACTATTGTTTCTGAGCAAATAAAGGCCAAAATGGTACAACGAGGAAAAGGACTAGTCGGAGATAAGAAGCTTAGTTAAGGACCTATATAAGAAGTTGCTCTATATATAAGGAGTATAAGTTGCATTTTTCTCTCCTTTTTTCTTTTTTTTTTTTGTTTTGTTTTGTTTTTTTTTTTTTTTTTTGTGTGTGTGTGTGTACGTGTATACTGTAAACCACTCCCTGCTTGCCACGTCACCCTCACATGCACAAAGTACTTGGGTGGGTTCGTGATATTGTGTTTGGTGGGCCTCTTCTCGGGTTTGCTTTAGGCCCAAAGTCAATGTCCATTTAGCCCTTTTGAAATTATGCTTCCAACCTAGAGATGTCAACGGGTCGGGTTCGGGACGGATTTTCAAAAATCCGAATCCGAACCCGAATCCGAATTCAAACCTGACGGATTTTAAAAATTCATTTCCAAACCTAAACCCGACCAAAAATTCGAAACCCGAACCCGAAAACCCGAAACAACAAGAAATTAGTGAATATGCGACGAAAAATTAGTGGAACAACAAACCCAATGAGTGGTTCTTCTAGTTTGTACAAAAAAGATAACAAATTGCATATGTTAACCTCAATATAAAGTTATGTCTAAGTACAAATTTGAGCTCAAAATCTATGCACAATAGTTAACCTTTGCTATGATGATAATTTAAAATATTTTTTTTAACCCTATAAATAAGAGCGAGAAACTACTAAAAACTCTAATGACAAAAATTTTGCTAGCATGTTTCAATTCCCCAGCAAAACACTGGCTCTATAACACTTCATGTGTATAGCTCTTCCTTTAATATTGTATCTCAATTATTGACCGTCCTGCAGCAGTTTAGGCTTTACATTGAGAATTGAGACCCCAGCCTTCAATCCACTGTTCTCCACATTTTCAATGTTTATTTCTAACGAAACAAACGAAATCTTAGCGTTGCCATCTATCTCTCAAAAAAAAAATATTGTATCTCAATTATTGATAAAAATCGTTATCGCGAGAACAATCATAATCATTAATGTTTTGACAACACTGATTAATAATTTTGTCATAAGTCGGTGCCCGAGCAGTAGATTAGGTCAAAATCACTACTAAATTAGATGCAAGATTAGGTCAAAATCACTACTAAATTAGACGCAACTATGTCTCAAATATAAGTTAATTATTATAATAATAATAAGAAAAATAGCAAATAGTATTAGAATGGTGTTTGGTTTTATTCAGTAAAACTTAATATATAATAACTTAAAAGGAGAATATTGAAGGATATATAATAAATATGTTGGTACGTATTATCGTTATTTTAGACTCTTTTGAAGAATATGTTGAGATTTTTTTTTTGTTTTTTTTTCCCGGTATTGTTTGGACTTGGGATAAGTTTTTTTTTTTTTTTTTTTAAAAAAAGGTCAACGCTTGCTATTTTGGATGTATTTATAAATAACACGTTTATTAATTAAGTTCTACAGATATATAAAGTTTTTTTAAACCCGTGACAAAAATTTGGATGGACCTTAATTAACTCGCCCCATGCTACAAAATCCTAGTTGTAATTTGTGATTAATAAGTTGTCCAATCACATCAATATTTGTTTAAAAAAATTGTAAAATAAATAATTTACTAAATTTTTACTTTAATTAAAATGGTGATAGTAACAGTATTTTAGAAACATCAGCAAAATATAATTTTGATGGCGATCGATGCGCAGCTATATGTCTTCGTTGTCGAGAATATAATTAATTAATCCCATAATGGATACATCTTTTTAATGTAGTTTTGTTCTAATTTGATTTTGTTTATTTTTTTTAAGTCTCATGATCAAATTCTTTTAATTCAATTTCATTCTGTTTTTACAATACGTAAGTGCATTCCATTTCTCAAATAAAAACATAATTAAGAAAAAGAATTAGTATGTATTTTATTCTCATCCTCTTCAAATTAACCACTGCATTCTAGATCTAATTATTATATATATATATATATACTTTGAAGTGCTTTTTTTGGCTTAAAAATGAGAACAATACTATATTAGGGACCTAGGGTTAGATGTTAGCTGCAGATTAATTAATTAGTTAAAGATTCCTTTTGTTTAATTTATATTCTTGTCTCTACAAACAAGAGAACATAAACAATCTATTACGCAATTTTCGATTAGTCAAATCATGGTTTTAGTACTTGTTAAGTAGTAACGAGTGATCGAGCATGGAGATCTTCTAATAGAAGCATATGATCTTGGATGGTAATATAGAAAGAGTTAATTTATGGTGGTCAAAACTCTTTAGTACTCTTAGATACATTTTATTACCATGCATGCACACCTACTACGTATATTTTAATGCATGGCATCTTCATGAGCTTATCCATGTTGTAAGAGAGTAAAAAAAAATTAGAAATTCTAAATTTTCATGTGTACGTAACCTTTCGTGTTGCCAAAATGGGTGTTTTATACATCTCTAGGTTTCATAACTTTTCTAAAATTGACTCAAAATTATTTAGCAGAATATTCACATCTACATATGCTCATAGTAAATTATATATAAAAATTCATGCAACTAAATAGCGCATAGTCGAATACAAATTAAATATCGAAAAGCTCTAGAAGTTGTGTCTAATTAGCAAAAATAGCTCTTAAGAAGGAATTTATAAAATTATCCTCATCTGTGATTTGTGAACATGGTTCAATTAATGTTAGGGCTAAAAAAAATGTTGCATCATCTTAAGTCACGCAAATTAATCAAGTTGTTCTTCTTAAAGGGAAAACTTTAAAAATCCTTTGGTTCCGCACTCTTTTATTTTAATACCTTGTGGTTTAAAGTGTATTAAGTTAGTACCTTGTGGTTTCGCACTTTCTCACTTCAGTACCCTATGATTTAAAGTGTATCAAGATAATACTCTGTGATTTTATTTTTGTATCAAGTTAGCATCCCGTGGTTTCATTTTTTTTCTTTTTATTATCCATTTCAGGGTATTATTTTCGTTAAATTAGTGAGAAAGTTAAAACTAAAAGGTATTAAAATGAATATTCGATAAACCAAGTTAGGTAGGGTATATGAAGTTTTTTGTATATAATATAATAAAATATTAAATTATAGGGTACTAAAGTGAGAAAGTGCGAAATCACATGCTACTAATTTGATACACTTTAAATCACAGGGTACGAAAGGGAGAATGTACGAAACCACAGGTACTAATTAACTTGATATACGTACTTTAAACTACAAGATACTAAAAATGCAAAACCATAGGGGGGTATTTGAAGTTTTCCCCTTCTTAAATATACCACCTCTCGCGTGGCCAAGTGTGCAACAAACGGAGTTGTCAATGCTTTAATATTCGGACAACTACCCCAGTGGTCATTTTCCTGCTCAACGCCTCACACTATTTTTTTTTTTAAAAAAAACAACAAATTAATGCACTGGGTGCATGGGCTTTTTGGGGAATCTCCAATGAGAGCATGTCCTTTAAAAAAATAAAATAAAATAAAAAAACTAAGGGGTATTTTTCTCTCGGTTACTAGTCCTTTATTAATCTCGAGCTTCATTAATAAATTTAAAGTGTTTTAATTGAGTTTGTTTTTATGTGTTTGATCATAGTTTGTAGAGCTCTTCTATGTGGCTTTACTGTGAACAAACACTCTTTATTTAATGCCTCATTTTTTAAGCTAAAAAAAGGGTGGCGTAAGCGTATGGTTTGATGCGTTGAATTTGGATTAAATATAATGATGTGTTATTAATAGTCATATATAGTTATATAGGGTCTCAATACCCAGTTCTAGGGTTTCCCAGTTATGTTGTCCTCTTAAATAAGAGACCAAAACACCCTCTTTTGACTCTAAGGGTGTACCATACTTCGAGACCGTCCGATCGAATCGAGGACGGCTTTGTTTAGTTGCTGTTCTAGCTAGTTAGAGATGTCAGCGGGTCAGTTCTGGGTCCAATCAGTAGAGTATTCGGAGTCATGCGCAATAAGCAAAAAGAAATTATTATGTTTTTCGATCGAATTCAAATATTGGTTTTACGGTTATCATCGTGTCCATTGGCAGCATTAGTTTAAATCTAAATTTCTGCTCTTGTATATGGGTTAAGTGGTTGTTCTACGGTTTTGACTAAACTGCAACTACAGTTAATGCTTCTTCAAACAATTTTATTCAGATAGAAATTCGCAAAATAAGCAATGCAAAACGTACACCCGAGTCGGAGTTACACATTGGAAACATAAAGTGCTTTACAAATCAATCAAGAAGAAGCATGATCTAGCTCTTTGAAGTGGAGATAAGACCCCATCTAAAAGCACTTTGGGTTCACTCTTCTTTCTAGTTTTTTTTGGAGCCCTTTGTGTCACACCTGCTATTCTTTTTCTTTAATGTTGATATACCACTATCTAAGGGTTATAGTGTAAAGGTTGATTCCTATATGGACAACTCTCAAATTGGGTGGGTCATACAACTCATAAGCTACAGCTTTGCTTTGCCATAATATTAAAAAGGACACTAATAAGGGGAGTAAATAATTCATTAGCGAGTTTTGCAGTGATCTTCTGGGTTGGCACATCTATAAATTCCAGTTACATATAATATATATCTCAAAATATACTCTAAATCATGTGCTACATCTAAGATTTGAAAAGTTGAATCACTCACTATATATCTGAGAGGTATCCATAGAAGCACAAATAATGGAAAAGAGAAAGGGTAGATTTGCCATTTCACTCTCATCACTTTAGGATCTTGGACCTTGGTATTATTAGGGCATTAACATAAAGATTAAGTTAAAAAGGTGTGGCCTACTTGCCCAATGCCTAGTCTATTTTAGACATAAAGTGGCTTGGATGGGCTTCTCAAGAGGATTGTTTTGTGTGCTCAAAAGCATTTCTATTTGGCTTTGTACATGTGGAGTGCTCTACAAAGTCCCACTCACTCTAGCAAAGCATTTCTAGATCTTAAAAAAACACTATTATGTGCACTATAGATTGAGAGAACCTATACCCATAATTGCTCTTACTTTGAATCAAATAGAAGGTTAATTAAAATAATAATAATAGATAGATATGGCACAACAAAAAAGAAAGGGAATGGGTGATTTGTTTCACACTAATGAACAAAATATAGTATACATCATGCTCAAAAACAATGAAATAGCTCCAAATTAGCAATTCTTCTGCTATACTTCACCACATTGATGTTATGAGGTGCACTCATAGTCATTGCACCATTACCATGTTCACAAGTGTGATATGTGAGCAATTAAGTAACCAAAAAGCTGGAGACAATGGAATTATTTGGATCCACACATGATACAAACTTGTGCGCAATATTCATGTGAGAAGAGAAAATACGAGAAAAATATTTTGTTTATTTTCGTAAATAACAACGCATCTCTCCAGAGTCCAAACTATACCAGTTTGTACCAATATTGGGCCTATTTAGCCCAACATTAAATCTTTGTATCAAGCATGTAAAGCCCAATTTAATTCTATATCGAAATTTTGGGCCTATTTGGCCCAGCCTAACTCTTTCTACTATTCACAAAAAATATCTTAACTACTAGACTCTTCTTCGAGTCCTCTGGAATATCCATAGATTTTCTCTGCGACCCATCCATCCAACCGTCCGTTACGCCCTACCGTGTCCCATCACCGCTCTTTCATAGAGATTTTTATGCGGCCACACGCTGTGGTAACTCGGGAGGTACACTCACCATGCGGTGACCGTATCGCTCTATTATTATTTCCACTACTGCTTAAAAAACGAGTAGCGAAAACGCCCACAGTTCTCCTCGTCTTTATATAACGAACTAAAATATCTCCACGTGTACCCAAGAAAACACCCACCAACAGATATACGCCACGTGGAAACACCCTTTACGAGTTCCTTCTCGTAGTAGACACGTTCGGTCTCTTTCGAGATATTAAATATATCTAAATGGAGTAATTTAATAATTTTGTGATCTTATCCAAAACCGTATATAGAAACCCTCTCTTCGTCGTCGTCGTCGTCGTCGTCGTCGTAGTGTCACCACGGAGGAAACCTAGGGTTTCGATCGAAGGAGGAGGAAGAGGCGAAATGCTCGGATCGATCGTGCTCCGATCCCCAACTCCATCGCCGCACTACTCCGCCGCCGCCGGAGGTGTTGACGTGTCACGACGTAAGTGGTCGAGCGTGGTTTGCGGGGCCCAGGGGAGGAGCGGTGGCTCAATCCCCAAGCTCGAGCCCTTCAGTAGGAGCCGCATCGATCGCGGGATTAGGGATCCCCCTTTCTTACAAAAAACCGAGAACGATCTCAGAGGTCGGATCCTTTTTTTTTTTCTCCATTTTTTGTAGGACTTTTTGTGTGTTTTAAGGCTTTGATCTGTTAATTTGGTGTTAGCTCCGTAGAAACATGAGTTGATGATGGATATGGATGTGAAAGTAAGAAAGAATTTGTTGATTAAGATGTTTTTTTGTTTGCTAATTTGGTTGATTAATCTAATCTTAGAGACATTATTATAAATATTATGTGATTTACATGGAGGATTTTGAATGCTTTCTCTGTTCAATTATTTAGTTGTCTTCTAAACTCACCAAAGCCCCTTAAATGTTGAGACTGGCATAGTCCATCTTTTTTTTTTCCTCAATTTATTTTAATCAAAAGTTCCAAAAAGAGTGTTATGAAAGGATAAAATTAATGATATTTGATTAGTTTCGTAGATCATTCAATGGTTCAATATCCACATTCCTCGACAGAACACTCTTATTGATGCATACATTTGTGCGCGGATGCATACTATGTTGTGTAGATGGGCATCAAATTGTTCCAATGTAGAGCTGAGAAATGTAATGGCCCTGTAATTGAAACATTCAATGAGATCTACATCTGTGTTGAAAACACCTGAAGTTTCTGGAGTTTTATTTTTTTATTTCAGTTAAGTTGCTCAAGTAATCCCAATATTTAGGCTCTCTGCTTTTTCCGCGAGAGCTAATGCTTAGAAAATAGATGCTAAATTTGATGATATATTAACATTAAGGCCAATTAAATGTCAAAGTCGAACATTCTTACCGCATGGTTTACGTTGTGATTCTCACTGTTTATCTGAAAGTATTTGTTGACCATCTTATATTATCGATTCTTTCTTTTGCAGATTACTGCTCGACACTCGAGGGCGATGAATCCTATAGCTGCTGGAGGGCTTATTTTGAACTTAAAGATCTCGAAGTACGTAATATTCTTGTTCTTTTTTTGCACGTCCTGCTTTAATGTACGCGAACCATGTAAATGCATAGTTTGGATATATTTACATGTATAAATCCTGCATATGCATGTACTATAGTAAGATACTAAGATCCTGCGAAATCTGAATTTTTATATGTGCCCTTAAAAAAATCATTTCTTACACACAACGTGCTTACGAAATGCCCCACTTTGAATGTCCTTATTTTGATGCAAAATCAACTTTCCCCACGTATTGGTTGACTCCGCAACTTAGGATAAAATGTATATGTAAGAAACTGCGAGGAATCCGCAACTTAGGATAAAATGTATATGTAAGAAACTGCGAGGAATTGCCCCTTACCGCTTAAAGTAGGTTACCAAATTTGAACTCCTCGGCGCTATGTCTTCATTCTTGGTATTCTCGGTGTTGAATGCAGAAAGAACTGCCTAGAGAAGACGTTGAGAAATTCGTAAGACAAGCTGGCGGGATAAAGTCTCTAATCGATTGTCTTCGTGGAATCACCGCAATGCAAAAGAAGAAAGGGAAAGAAGATCAAAAACCAGCTTTATCAACTCCAGAGGCACAAAGGGAAAGACCTTTTCCGATACCCGACGGGCTACCGAAAACCAAAGAGGAGCTCGAAGAAGAAGAGAAGGCTCGCATGCCCGACTCTCCGTTCACCAGGCTACTGAGAAGCAAAGGGCGCCATCCTGCGTGGTATACGCCGGCGCCTGATCACGAAACATATTAAGTTGTTTCGTAAGAGCTTAATGTGTGAAATTTTGTACATAAATTGCATGCGCGCCGAAGTTTCTTTGCAATGTGGTTTTCTTTCTAGAACAGTATCGAGTCGCAGCTATAAGTGCGAGTATTTATGAAAAGTTGAAGTATGCTGTAAAATGTGTGTTGTTGTACAACGTACTGTTCAAAGTTGTCTCTTACTTTCCCTTTTTTCAATTGTCTTTTTCTTTGACGCTGTTAATTGTATATAAAACTATCTACGAAGAAAGTGGTTAGAGGAAAGTATCTGGTAAATTTCGCAGATTTATGATGAAAAGTATGGGCACCAGCAGTTTAGACATTCGATTCTCCAGCAAACCCAATCATCTTTGAATTGTTAGATGCTCTTTCGTGGAAGAAAACTGGAGTTGGTCAAAAATACCAGATAATGATCAGATACAATGAATCTTCAATCTTATCTTATCTTATGAATGACTAAAAGAACTAGATTCAATTGATTTATTATACGTCATCTGTTTATGGTTAATTATGTTGATAAAAGAGGATCATAAGATAAATTTTTGCATCTACGTACACATACATAGTTTCACGATACATCAAACCGATTTTAGCTATGTTTATTGGAGAAGATAAAAGATGTAAATTGGTAAATCTTGGCCACAATATTATACTTTTCTTTTTCCTTTTTTTTTTTTCCGAAAAGGAAGGTAAAAGTTGCATCCCAAATGTAGTTGAATCACATGATCAAATTAAGCATTAAGATAATCAATCTTATGACCTAAGCATTTAACCCACTAAAAAACATAATTTATAAAATTATCATTGCTATTTTTTAATTAAAAAAAACGCTCCAATTTGGTATCGCGTTCAACCTATTTTAAGCTATTTTATTAGTCAAACCCACTAACCCCCTATTACTTTTATTATTTTATATTTGTTTGACCAAGTCAACTCATCTCTGTCTCGTCAGCGCTAACGTCATCAAAGTTCCCCAACCAATCAAAATCGCTCGTGTCCAAATGTCGTTAACCGTAACTGACGTTTTCTTTCCGCTTCTACCATCTTCCTCATCTACTGGGCCGAGTGACCTAGGCCCAACACTCTGTCGCTATAAATTATTCCCTGGACCGAGTCCACCACGTCATCCTTGGACCAATCTCGGTCGTCCAATTATTTGCCGTATTGCGGACACGTGGTGGACCGAGTCAAGGAAATAATTTTCTCCATTTTCCATGCCCTTATTATTATAAGGGCATGTGTTCTAATTCGACCCTGCATAAGAGGTGAACACCACGACTAAGTACACAACTGGGTTGGAAAACAAAAGAAAAAAAAAATATTTCAATTTCAACTTCAACATTTCCATTTTTCCAAACATTTGCAAATTTTTATTAAATTAATTATCTGATTTTCGTAATTACAACTTTCCAAATAATTGGAAAAAGAGAAAAAAAAAAGAAAGCCTATTTGGGCCAAGGAGTGATCTTATTGGGCCTAGTCAACTTCCTCAACAGTTGGAGTCAACGCTCTCCATTGTACGGCCCACGTTCGCCTTCGAAACGGAGGTTGCCACGAAGCAACCTACGGCGGCTTAGAAGCGAAGGAAATGGGTGGAAGAGAATTGCCCTTGAAGATGCTCCTAATTACGGAAACAACCCTCTATGCTTGGAAGATTATGGTACCGTTTGATTCGGGTATAAGTAAGAATTAGCTATTACAGAGATAGGTACAATTATGAAGATAAAAAAGAAACATTTAGATGAAAATTGGATTGTTCCCGAGAATAAAAAAAATATTAGATAATTTAATATAAAAAATAAATGTGTTGGTAGGAATAACCAAGAATTACTATTCTCAGATAAAAATTTAGCGTTTGAATATAAAAAGAGGAATAAGGGCCTATTACTATTTCTATCCCCTAAATAGAATCAAAGTCTCGCTTAAATTTAACTAAGATGAAAGTATATAGATATATAAATTTCCAACATTTAGTAGAGTCATATACTGTAACTTTTTCATTACATGTACGAAATGCGATAATATTTTTTTATCTTATTTTTTATATTTTTCACCAATTTTAAACAGAATTTTATATGTGCAAATAAAAATCTAAAATGCTAAATTTTAGCCAAATGTATAAACTAATTATTTAAGGTAATTAGTTTGGTAATTGTATTTTTAGATTGCCAGAGACTTTGTTAGAATTGATTTAACTTATTAAAACAAGGAAAGAGAGTTAAAAAAGTACGACTTAAAAACAACAAAAGAAATACGGATTAATTAAGCGACTCATCAAAGCTGGTTATATTGTAAATACCTGTAAATTCGGTGGCATTCAAATAATCTCAGTCTAATAAAACCCTACTCCCCTCCCACTTCCTCTCTGTTTCCATCCTCTCTCTCTCTCTCTCTCCGTTGTCGTCGTCTTCGCCCCCCCCGGTTCTTCTGAGCTTCTCTCCTCGCGAGGGAAGCTCAGGATCGAAACCCTCCCACCAAACCCTAGCCCTAAATCCATCAATCGCTCCACCCCTCCTCTGCGAACGCTAATCCTCTCTATCTCGGCGTCCCCGGAACCCTAGATCGCGGCGAAACCCTTCGATTTCCCGCTTCCGATCCCGATTCGGCGCGAAACTCCGCGGAAATGGCATACGAAGTGTGATCTCCGGGGCTTCCCCTCGGTTCTCTCGGCGTTCTTCGTCTTCCTCGCTGCATCCGATCCTCCGCTGGTGCCTCAACCTCGCGGTTATGGCGATCCGGATCACCATCTCCTACTCCGGCTACTTGGCCCAGAGCCTCGCCGCCTCCGCCGGGGCCCGGTGCGGCGGGACCTGCCGCTTCTTGCACGATGCCGGCCGGCCCTTCGCCTTCTTCGCCAGCCTCCGATCCGACAACCACTGCCCCTCCGATCGATCTAGGGCTGGCGATTGGTCGACGAATCCGGCCTCTGGGTTCTTTGCGCTCGCCGGAGATCATCGCGCGAAGGCGTTGTCCAGATCCTTGTCTTCTTCGTCGTCGTCCTCCTCCTCCATTTTGTTCTCCACAGATCGCTCGGCATCGCGATCCTTTGCCTCGATCGCTGGAGATCCGTCCGCGAAGGGCGATCGGTCGACGCTCGCTGTCGGATTGCTCTCTGCCATGGTGTCTGGCTCCGGGTCAGCTGCTGGAGTCGGAGCCATGGGGATCTCGTCTTCGGTTACGCTAGGGTTTAAGCCCTCGTCGCTGCTCCCGTTCTTGCAGGCGAGCAAGTGGTTCCCCTGCAGTGAGTTCCTTCCGGGGTCTTCCGGAAGCAGCCCGGTGGATAAGGGAGGGACAGCCTCTGCGGTTCCCCGGGACAGGGGGAAAAGCGTTACTCCTCCTGTGTGCCAAGCTAAGGAGAGCTCGAGCACGGTGGTGAGTTCGAAAGTGATGAGTGGCATGGCTGAGATGAGCAAGCCGAGCGAGAAGAACGGCTGGCTCTCGCGGTGGGTGAATTCTTGCTCGGATGATGCGAAGACTGTTTTTGCTGCGGTGACGGTGCCGCTGCTGTATGGATCATGCATGGCAGAGCCCAGATCCATCCCTTCTCGGTCTATGTACCCGACATTTGATGTTGGGGACAGGATATTAGCAGAGAAGGTAAAATTTCCAGCTTAATTTCTCTGCCCTGTTGCATTGTAGTATGAGTATCTATGCTTAATGCTTTGATCTTAATTTTGTGCTTAATTTCACGTCCGATTAATCTGATTTGTTGCTGTTTTTCTTAAAACTGCAGGTGTCTTATTTATTCAGAGAACCCGAGGTCACGGACATCGTTATTTTCAGGGCTCCTCCAGTTCTTCAGGTATAATATCATTCATTCTTTTATTTATATATTCTTTTCTGTTAAACATTGTCCATTTATAGTACTGAGTGGAGCTATTTGCTATAACCTGCTTAATATCTAACTTGCTGCGCTCACATCTTCGCAGGAGCTGGGTTACAGTTCAGGTGATGTTTTCATTAAAAGAGTTGTGGCCAAAGCTGGGGACTATGTTGAAGTAAGCTTTTATTCTTTCAGTAAGCCTTTTCACTCTCTTCAGTTGCATTTTCCTGTAATGTTGCTGTTTGTGTTCAAACTGTAAGTAAATTTTTGGTGTGTTATCCGACATGATAGGTCTGTGATGGTAAATTGGTGGTGAATGGTGTTATCCAAGATGAAGAATTCGTATTGGAGCCGCTTAACTATGAGATGAAACCGGTGGTATGTCATCTTCATTCTAGTTTTTTTTTTTTTTAGCCAATTTACAATTGCCTGTTTAGTTAAGAGTTAACCAAATTGCTTGAATTTGGAGATAACAGCTAAAATACCTGACATATAGGCATATTCATACTCTGTGTAATTTTGGATTGCATATGGTTTTCATACATATATATTGTTGAAGCCTGGGCTATCTAGAAATATTCTTTCTCCTGTTCATGTAGCTCTGGATATAAGAGTTTATACCACAATTTATCCCTTAAACGCCTAGTTTTGCAACCATTGCAAATGTTTTGATGCTTTTAAATATGAGCCTGTGTTAGTAAGAATGCTGCAGATGCTAGGTGGTTTTCATCAATTTTTATGATGTATTGATTAGTTTCCACTGTTGGACATGCAGCTTGTCCCTGAAGGTTATGTCTTTGTGTTGGGGGATAATAGGAACAACAGCTTCGACTCTCATAACTGGTAGGCCTTGATGCCCAACTTTGGATTATTTTTGCTTCTCCATGTATTTTGAAAATTTAGCTGCTTGACCCATGAGATACAACTGGGTTATCTAATTAGTTGTTTTCCTTGTTATTACAGGGGACCTCTCCCGGTTAAGAACATTCTTGGTCGATCGGTGCTTCGGTACTGGCCCCCATCAAAAATATCAGACACAATCTATGAACCAAGTGCCGTAAACTACGCGCAGGGGGTTTCTTGACACCCCTCCTGATTGGGAACACCAGCTGCAGCTTAGACATGACTTCTTTTTTTTTTTGTCAATGAGCTTCTTTCTCTCTGTTATATATTGTGCATTCACTGAACAAATTTCTGCAAATACCCAGATGTCTCTTCATTCTGTTTTGCACCGCCCTGTTTGGCGGAAGATTGCTTAAGCAAATGCACCCTCTGTCGCTTCATCACCCTATGAAGGAGCATAATATCAATACTTGATTATGAAGTTTGCTTTGTGGTTTACATATATGTTCTGATGGTTCTCAAAGTGTATTGCTGCAGCGAACTCACGGTGCAGCATCTATTGTTTCGCTTGAATTTGCTTGTTACTATAAATATGGTTTCCTTGGAAACAAACTTGAAAGGACAGCGAGCACAGGACATTGTCGGTGTGATTCTAGAGGAATGATGCTCGCGAAGGCTTGTGGTGGTCGGCTCTCCGTGGAATTCACAGGCCTCTTAGAAGAGAGGCAGATAACCTGGGCAAGGCAGGGACAAAGAACGAATGAATGAACTTGTATTTGCTCTCACTTTCTTAAGATTCTGATGCATGCAAATCACCCTGTAAAACTATAAGAAAGTATTTGTTCTTCTCCTTTGTTCTCAGTTCGTCTGAAACTTCGAAGGGGGAATTGTGGGAGCTCCGTAATATGTGAATGTGCATCGATTTCAATTCTTTCTTAAATTGTAGGCGGAAGTGTCGGCTCTACTGTTGTGGTTGTACCTCTCTTTTTTATGTCATCTATCAAGTTTGAAATTGCATGCTGGGGTGGATGGATGCTGAGAGTCGACATTTAACCTTCCTTTTAATTCTCTACTTGTTTATTGTGCTCACTGATGCGGATGTGCCATGTGAATTGTAGTCAAAAGGATAAACTAGCCGGATACTGATACGGAAGGTTTACTTATCGTGTTTTCTAACTCTGAGAATGTTCTCGTGCTTCTCTATATAAGTCCCTTTGTTGGCTGAATCTACCCAAAAGTCTAAGGTACCGTTTGGTTCGTATATAAGCAAGAACTAGTTATTACAGGAATAGATATAAATATGGGAATAAAAAAAATAGCGTTTGGATGAAAATTGGGTTGTTTTTGAAAATAAGAAAAATATTAGATAGTTTTATATAAAAAATGAAGGCGTTGGTGGGGATAATCGAGAATTACTATTTTCGGATAAAAAATTAGCCTTTGAATATAAAGGAAGAGATAAGGACCTATTCCTATTTCTATCTCATAACCAAACAAAGCCTAAGATAACTGGAACCTGCAGATTTGCTGAAACACAAGAATATTTGTTTTATTCATTAACCTAACATTTTAGTATAGGAAAAAAAATATATTTTACAAACATTTAAGGAGATAAAAAAATATTTTAGATTTTTCGAAGTACTTTTCTGATTACCTGTGATATGTTGATAAATATATATTTGGGCTAGTATCCGTTCTTCCACTTTACCGCAAAGTAACGCCGTTAGCTCACGCCGTTCGCAGAACAGTTACCGCACCTATAAAATGGGAGGCATGCCGACGGAGGCGGCCGCTCGTCTTTCAATAAAAAAAAAAAAATAAATAAAAAAATGGCGCGCTTCTCTCGCCTCTGCGATCTCATCACAAGCTCCCTCCTCCCCTTCATCGTCCGTGCCCTAATCCCCACCTCCTCCTCCTCCCCTGCTCTCTCCCTTCCGCTTCGATCTCGTTGTCTCTCTCACTCAGTCGCCATGAACTCACTTTCTCGCAGGAATCAGAGCCCTGTCCACTCACCAAGGAATCCGAGAAGCAGCTCCTTCTATCTCTTTCGCGAGTAATCATCGTCTCTCCTCCCCTTTCTCTCTAGGGTTTTTGCTTCCCCTCTGAGCGCGTGCTTGTTTGGTCTTAGGTCTCCAAAGAAATCCGGCAATGGCGGAATGATCTCGACCCGAAATTAGATCAGGTATTACTCTTATTCCATATATCGGGGCGTTTTCTAGGTTTTGATAGTCTAGTGTGTACGATTTGGTGCTAAAAGTTTGAGTTAATAGTGTTTGCTGGAAAGGACGATGTTCGATGTTAGATACTTGCAAAGATGATTAAGTAGTAAAAGATATATGAAGTGCCATTAATTCTCCTGGAAGAGGAGAACATAAGCTACTGCTTGTCATATTTCGTTAGAGTGGAATTTACGAGTGGTGGTGTGAATTATGAGCTTCTATGTGCAAGTTTCGAATGGAGTCATATATTGGATCAAGGACTGCAGTTCTCTCCAAGCTTCTAGTTAGAACGAGAATATAGGATGCTTTATCGCTCGATATTATATGCCCAAAATAAGTTAATACTTGAATATGGAGATTTAGCATCTCAGGCCAATCATAGGCAATATTCTCTCATTTGGCCTTCTAGATGCCATTTACAAATCTTTGATTTCTGAACTCATGACAAATTCCCCTTTAAATGTCTGAGGAACACCAAAGATTAATTCTCTTGCTTCTCCTTTTTCTCTTTTGATACTATAGGAAAGTTTGGCGAATGCTATTGTTGTTCACAGTTGTCCGGTGTTCTCGGAGCAACCCTTCGATGGTGACTGCAAATGCTTGACTAATATTGTTTCCATTATGGTAAGTTGACGCTGTGGATAGAAAATTCTTCTTTAATATTTCTTTCCACCAAGATAAACAAATTTCTCATTTATTATTGCCGTGAACAGAAATTTCTCCTTTATTATTGGCTAATAATTGCTTCCTACCACGTTAATTCGGAAGAAACACAAAATGATTTTTTTTTATATTAATCAATTATCAACATGCATCAACATATTGACCAGCCCCACATAATAATTGATAAACGTTTCGACCACTTTCATAAATATTCTTGAATAAAACTCTCGCATATTGTCAATGTTTCTTCAGTTATATGCTAAAGTTGTTCCCTGGAATATCACATTCTCTGCTTTTGATTGTACTATTTGGCATTGTTGAAGCTTACATAGTTACATATCATTTTCCTTGAATTTATTGATTCTTCTCATGGCCATAGATAGCTCTGCAGTTGTAATTTCACTAGTATGATGGCTTTGGGCTTAACTTATTCCCTTACTTTCATTTTTTCAGGTTGCTTTCCTCGGCTTTGACAATGGATATGTTCAACATTTGGCTGGAAATACTCTTTTTGCCATCTCAAATACCCTAATTAATTTTGTATGTAGTTTCTTATCTGATTATTTGGTATTATTAGGTGCCTATAGTTTATAAATTGATATTCTAACAGTTTATTTCTTTTGGGTGATCCTTGTTTCAGGAAAGCATTTGGATTATGTTTGTGCAATTTATATGGGTCACCCTAGAGACAGCAATATCAAATATTTGTCGTAACTCATCATCGTGTACAGCAACTGATAAGTTATATGAAATTGAGAATTTGAGTGCTGACTCGAGAAGCTTCATTGCACTTTTGCAGTTAAGAAGAGCAAACTTGAGCTGGCAAATGGTTGCTGGACTCTTGCGGCTTCTTCGTAACATTCTGAAGTTTCTTAAACTTGATAACAATGAGCTTTTAGAAAAGTACATAGATCTTTCAACACCTTTCGTTCAAAATATGCCATGGGATTGTTTAAGCAAGATTAATGTTGGTGAGAAAAATAATGGCTTGTCAGGGTTGGAAGCTATCCTTCCTGGGACTCTACTTCAGCTGTTCTGCTCCCTAGTTGGGCAAAATGATTTAGAACGTGTGGAAAATGATTTACTGGAAAGGCAAGATTTGTTTTGCAAACTATGCGATCTTGTTCCCAAGCTTTCGTCTTGCTTCTGCAATCAGCTGGAAGCTGAAAACAAACTCATTTCTCAATATCTGAGACATAAAATGCTGGTAATCCTTATTCTGAAAGACAAGCTATTTCTTAACGTCATGCAAGCATTTGTTACTATCATGTAATTTCTATTTTTCACTTAAAAAGTTAATGACTTGTTACGTGGAACTATAAGTCTTGAAACTTAATGGCATTAACCTTTATTATACTAGTGAACTGTTGTAAGATTGCACAAACCTGATTGGACTGTGATTTGTGTTTTCTGCAGATGCTTATGATTAGGCTTAGCTTCCTCATGCAGTGGCAATCATCTCAGCTTGCTTTATGGCTACAATTACTCAAACAACATTTTCAAGATCTTCTATACAAATCTGTCTCACATTCCGATGTTGAATGCGAAATCTCTCTGGAAGAATCTCCATTTTGGTCTAGCTTTTCTGATGCAGTTAATTTGCAAAATCCATGTATGCAACACTTACAGAGACAAGTCATATTTCTATTTATCAAATTATGCTTCATGTTGATCCACATTAGTGGTGAAAATAGTCAGCAATGTTCATGTGCAGAAGAGCCTTCTCTAGTGAATTATAAGCTGCCAGTGTGCAGTGATCATTGCTGCCATATTGGTCTATCAGAAATTTCTGAATGGCTTCAAAGGTGTGGTCACATAGAGATGTTTGATCGTGTATATTTATTAAAATCATCTACATCTTTTGCTCTGTCCTTCCTGCAACTTTATATGGAGGAGGTATGCTTTAATAAAGCCTGTGTATTTCTGTATTTCTTTTTATTGGCTGTCGCTGCTGAAACTGCATTACCCAAAGATCTGTTTGTACTTCAAATGCTTTCTTTTGCAAGCTGCTTTTACTGTATTCATTCATCTGCTATACAGCCAACTTCCTTATCATATATTTCTTGACTGAAATTTGTGATTTTCTTTAGTTGCTTGTCTTGCATACAAGTCTTCAGATGATTCCTTTGTAATGAAACTTGCTAGCTGCTATTGGTCAACTATGAAAGTCATGACCTTTTCAGTTATGCTTACAAGTCTCGGGCCTCAAATGTTTTAATAATCTTGTATTACAGGTCATCCTTGTTGTTGATAGGTTTCATTAGCATTGATTTGTTAGTAGGTTCCTTTGACTTCCTTGCTGCTATTTGACTTGTAGAATCATGTAAACCTAACATGTGCTTGTTATATTCCTGGAGAGAGGAGGCTTTTGCTTAGCAACACCGATCTTCAATCTTTTCATACTAACAATTGTCCCAACTACCTTTCTCTCAAAAAAAAGAAAAATAAAACAATTGTCCCAACTATTGGATGATCATCATTTTATTAACAAAAAAGTTTGCATTCTACCTATGTCCTCATCTCATATTCTGTAGTAAGGCTACAGTAATAGTTGTGCAGCTGTGCTTGCTTGGTATTTAGCTTGATTGATACTCCTTAAACTGCAGGATGATATGCTTTTTGATATGTTATTACAGCTTTTGGATGTTCCATTTATTGCCTTGCAAGGGTAAGTGGCATGAAATAATATCATATTAACAATAAAGAATACATGGATGCAAACAATGATATTTTGATTTTGCCTCTGGAAAATTGCAGAGAGAGCGATGAAAAAGAATTGTCTCCTGCGGAGACAATTAGATGTGCATTTTCAAGTATTTTTAATCCTGTTCACCTTTTCCATCTGCTGCTTCTATTGGTGAGTGTGTGAATGGCACATTAAGCAATTATTTCTTTGCTTTTGCTTTTCTTGTTCCTCTACATGTGACGATTTGAAGTGCATAAATTCATAATCAAGGAATTAGTATAATGTGTATTTGTGCTGTCAAGTATTCCCTCATCTGGAAATTTTGAAAAGCTTAGTTTATTGTGCTTAATTGGCATGGTTTGTTGTATTTATAGTGTCAATAAAAACATTAGTCAGTCTAGGAGATGCCTGGACATACCTAAAGTGAATATAGTTTCTTTATACTCGGGAGAAATTCCATTGGTTGCTCATGGCTGAAGACAACATTAGTCATTATTGCTCAAATTTAGTATCATGGAGCTTTATCTCCAGCTTTCTTACTACATGTACTTGTCAAATGCAGTGTATTGAAAAAAAAAATGCAGTGCATCACTGGTTCTACTACCATCCTCATGGAATCTGTGAGAGACACTGCTGTCATTTATTTTTTTTTCATTTTATTTCAGAAAGTTGTTTCTTGCTCAAACTAATACATATTGCTGGGTTCTAGTTAAGGCAGCCTATAGAAATTTGAACTAGTCATAGTCTATACAACACATGCAAGGAGAAAATTCGCGCATCATTCTTATTACACACGTTGTTTCTTCCTCCATTGTCCCATTATCTGCCTTTTCCATTTTTCTCAGCATTTCCTTTATCTAGAACTGGCATCAAGCATGCTACTAATATTTTTTCGACTTTGCAGTTACACTATGACCACTTGGTGCTTGTTGATTATCTTATTTCTAAAGACATCGGTGTTAATTGTGTGCAATATCTGTTAAGGTACGTTTGTTTTGCTTATATCTTCCTCTGTTTGTGTTGTTATGAATTCTGAAAACTCTATATATTGGAAGAAAGCTTATAAATATGGATTAATATTAAACAAAAATTTTCGAATTGGTTCAAAACATAAAGCCATAATCACAGGGGTTTTCTTATGTAAAAGCATTTTTATGCACTTATCATTTTTATTTTCTGTTTATACAATTTAAGGTTGGCGGCACCCTCATGATTTTCTGTGTGTAGGTGCTTACGAGTAATTTTTCAATCTTGGCAAATCTTTGTTGATTATACAATTCCCGAAAATTTAATCAATGAATCATATCACAAGAGACAAAGGATCTCTACGGATGAAGAGAATTTTAGGGGGAAAGAACCACCACCATCATCAGTTTCTTTCGTGACTGATGAGTATATACCACGAAAGCACAAATCTCGCAGCGTAAGTAATAGTGTCAATCTGCACCCTTTTGGAAATGCCAAAGAATGTATTCTTTCGTTAAAGAAGACTCTGGAAGATCTTCATCGCAAGGATTTGTTTCCTTACAATCCAAAACCCCTCCTTAGAAGGTTTGCCATTCTCATCTTTTACATTTTCATCTTCTGGATATTTTCACCATTTTCTCAAGAACTTATCTGTGGCATCTTGGTATGAATAGACCATTTTAAATGAATGAAAACTGAACAAAATGAGAAAAGATATGCATCGCTGTGTACTTTTTTTTTTCCCCCCTTAAGCTCATTGTTGTGTAGACCAACCTATACTGCTTAAAAGATGAACCAGTTCCACTGGAAAATCGGTGCCTTTTTTCACTGAATGTTGATGATAATGTGGAGATTCATATTTGCAATTGCAGATTCCAGTTATAAAATAGGTATCGTGTTGTATAAAATAGGTATCGTGTTGTAAACTTGTAATGCATGCTGGAAATTTAAAGGTTCAGCGACACATTTAACTTGAATATCCTATCTGTTCTTTCTGCTAGCTATTCAATGCTGCATGAATAACTATATATTTGAATATATCAAGAGCCTAATTTAAGTTGAACAGCTCCTAGAGTGAGCATGCCTAATTACTTTGATTTTAGCAGCTTTTCCAGGTTTCAGGAGTTTTGCAAGCAGCAGGAGATAACATCCAGAAAATAGATGTCTGATACCTCTTTGTGGAGATTGGTGAAGGTTTGCTTGCTCTTCATTTATTATAATAGGGGACGAGTTGCAAGGGCCTTATTCGTCTAACTTATCCAATAACTATTCTGTGTCACGATCCTTGAGTACATGTCCTGATCAAGTGAAGATAATGATTCAACATATAATTCTGTCACCGGTCCTCTTGGCGGAATAGACATTCTCTCGAAGCCAGTATGCAATAGCATATTTCATTATGCATACTTCCAAGTTGTTTCAGATGATGTACAGGTATGTGCGTTTCAATGTGCTTAATTCTGGTAACCAAAACATGAACAGCCTGATGATGTAGGTGTAAAATTTAGTGTATCTTCAACTATAGTTTATTTTATGATTCTTTGGCCTGGTTTGGTCATGTGGTGACTAAAAGCACAACTAAGATACATGCCAGCATAAAAGAAGGGAAGATTGGATGCACTTTTGGATTTTTTTTTTTTTTTTTTTGGACCATCCAAAATACTAAACTGGTATATTTAGTCACCACATTACCAAACTAGGCTTTAGTAAACATTCGGCATTTTTTAGTTCCAGGAACATCATAGGATCTGTTAAAATTTGTTAGTGAAACATAAATATTCTTGATATGTAGTGAAATGTAAAATTTGCCTTTTGGAGATTTAAGTTATCACTTTTGATTAGATTGAGCAATCTTATTCATGTAATTGTATCTGTGGGTCGAATAAACTTGGTAAAGCCTAAGGTGTAATTTACACCTTGTAACCCTCGATTTCATGTTTATTATTCAGGACCATATGGATAATTCTGTCCCTTTTCATTTTTAAAGAATTAGAAATGTCAACATGCACATCAAAAAAATTAATGTCAATTTTGTACCTTCACTTTTTCTTTTATTTATGATGAATTTCAGTTCGATAGCATCACATTATTTGGATATTTTTATGGATGCAATATTAAACTTTTCAGCACGCTCTGTAGTTTAGGTTTACCATTTTTGTTTCTGAATTTTTGTTCACCTTGTTATCCAGATATTGCTGAATCAACATGATGGTCAAATAAAGAAGTTTCCAAACTGATTATTCTCTTTTAATGCCTTCAACATTGGCAGCATGGCATGAACCGTTTCTAACATTCAAGTAACAAAATGCTTGACGTTTGATACACGAGATTCTAAATTTGAAGCCTATTTGTAAAACAAGAACCCACGCATAGCTCTAAAGGTCCCTCCAAATGTTTTTTTTTTTTTTTTGTAATAAAATAATATCTGAAGACTCATCTATTATTGATGGATCAACATTGCACGTATTTGAGCTGATTTTGTTTTAATTTTTTTGCACTTGTTTTAAAGATATTCCATGTTATTGGATGCGTTGTGGGTGAGGTTTTTTGGATGTGCTGTGGATGGGCCTTTTCTATTCTATTTTAGGTTACCTTGTGATGAGTTACAACTAGTGATTCATCATTATGTCAATACGTCTCTCTCGTATGGATAGCAATATTGCATACGGCTACACTATCAACTACTCTCCCTAAACAGCAACAACGATGTTAAAAGCTGTGTTTTCGGCAAAACAGAAATACAAGATCATCAAGTTCCCTAAATTTTAATACATCTACGAAAGTCGATGCATGTCCACAGAATAAATGAAAGTTCAACTGGATAATAGTACCAAGAACAACCACATTTTCCCTGATTGATAAGTTATAAAAAGAGAGAGAAATAATGATATATCAATTCACAATAAATTCGAAAAGATTAAAAGAAGAGCACCAATAACTCCTACCTTGATATACAAGGCAAATTTACAAACCTCTAAAATACTTTCATCTAGACAAGAGAGCCAAGCCTCAAAAGTTAAAGCCTCAAAAGGAGACTAATAATATATGCATGTAAACGTACCTTTAAAATACAAGATAAATATGTGATCATATGGTTACCATTTCACGTCCAGTGTCAATGCTTTTGGATGTACAACGAAAGACGGGAACTGCGTGAAAGAAACATTAGACATCATTTTGCTCCAGGCAACAGAATCATCTATAGAGAAGCTTCTGCCGAGCTTCTTTAGTAGCACAGCCTTCAACCGCCCCCCTTCTTCAACTCTAGCCACCACCTCAAGCCACACGCGGTCAACCCTAGGTTTTGTTTTCCACGCCGGGATCTTCTTCCAAGTCCTATCATTCTCTGTGAGCCTTTTCTCCAGCTCTATACGGAATTTAACTTCAGCGGCAGCCGTTACTTTAGCTTTTAGGAACCGAATCGGTTTATTATTCTCAAAAGTTCTTCTTCTTAGCACCTTTATCAAGACGCTGTCAAACAAACTCAATCTGGAACTAGCTGAGCAGAACAAGCATAAAGAAATCTCACCGCTTGGTCTTTTATTGTAACATTTCTTAGGTAATAACTCAATGGTGTCACTCGACTTGTATCGAGAGGTATGGGTGCTTTGTACAAAAACCCTAATTGATCCTACAATATCTATGGACAGTAATGGGGCATGAGGGATAACTGAGGGCCAAATATGGCAATGACCTACATCATGAGAAGCCAAGATGCCATTCATTGATAGACCAATATCATAAGGGTGAGAGAACGAGACTTGTTGGGCACCTGCAACCTTTATTTTGATGCCTTCACCGACGAGTAAACGCTTCAAACCTACATTGGTGGTATTCAGCTGCAAAACACGTTATATTATCTTCAGATACTGCACAATTGTCACCATAATAAATTTTTTTTTCCCTGATGGTAGAAATTGCGGGAAATATAGAAGGTATAGGAAACAAGCAATTACTCAACTACACATGTGAAGAAGATGAGTGAAGAATCAAAAGAATAACAAGGCTAAATATGTAAATGATCCAACTACCGGAAGAAATACAGCAGCACGAACTAGAATGAAAGCTTGCACAGCTATTTATTTAAAATATAGATACATTTCAATTCTTCAATTTGGTCTTTTAGTGAAGTTTACATAATATAAAACTCATTGATGAGGGCGAAAGAACGTAAGACGCCAATAAATATATATCAGCATATCCAACCAAAGAAAGAAATAATCAGTTGTTTAAGTGTCTGTGCAGTAAAAACACTTTTAACAACAAAGCAATAATCAGTGGTTTAAGTATCTGTGCAGTAAAAACACTTTTAACAACAAAAAATGAATGTCACCAACAAAAATAATGAAGTGCAGTAAAAACACTTTTAACAACAAAGCAATAATCAGCGGTTTAAGTATCTGTGCAGTACATACACTTTTAACAGCAAACAAAGAATGTCACCAACAAAAATAATGAACATGTGTAAACTAGCTTTAGGCCTCCTACTTTTCAAAATCACACATGTAACTACTACATGTCCATTGAACCAACCACAAACTTCGAAAATTATCAGCAACAAAAGTTTGTCAAATTAAAAACTTATTGCAAGTTCTTTCCTTCTTCATTCCTCCAACCTTACCCTCCACTCATCTTATTAGTTAATAGAAAAACTATCCAAGAAAATCCCTCATTCTCAGTCTCACTGTCTCGATATAATTAATGTCCAGTTATTTCAATAATTTCTTATGACCTTTTCAATTTGACTAAGTTTGGATCTCCATCACACTGACAAATTCCTTTTTTCCTGTGTTTAGCAACTGAAGAGAAAGATGTTTGTCTAACAAACAAACTTGCAATAAATTTCTTCCAATGAATTAGTGTTTAAGCGAGAGTAATAACAAACCCAAAGTGAGTTATAGAAGAAACACTCAATTAATAGTTAATTATTACCTTGCATAATTATCAAAAAACCAACTGATTTACCCTGCAAAAATGAAATCTAAGATTCATGAACGAACATTAATCACCACAAATTCTCACTAAATTATCATGAATAATAAAAGAAACATTCAATTAATAGCTAACTTTACTCTTAATAAAAGTAGCAAAAACAAGTAAAGTGCTCGTTTGCGTAGTTCTCTTCTTCCCACTACAACACACCAAATCCAATAGAGAACGAAAGAGACCACTCACCAGGGGATAATGAAGCGCGATCTCATCACGATCTCCTCCACCGACCCTCAAATCGAACGGCCCCACCAGTTCAAAATCCCTAATCGCCGCTCCCAAACCCAACCCCACCGCGCCGTCCCCTCCGACCAAATCCTCCCCTCCTCCACCACCACAACGCCGTCGCCCCCTCCCGAGCCCTCCTCCACCCCGCCGCCTCGTCGGAGAAAGTCGCCGCCACCGTCGTCCTCCCCGCCCTCCCCCGCACCTCGTACCTCCGCGCGCTCCGCACCCTGACCCCGCCGCGGTCGAGATCCGTAACCCTAATCCCGTCCTTCGCGTCCCACCGCTCCTTCTCCGCGATCGCGTCGACGATCTCACGGAGCAACGACGAATCGGAGGAGTCGGAGGAGGAGGAGGGGGAGAGGGGGAGGAAGGTGGAGTTGGGGGTGGAGACATAGATTAGGGCGAGAGAAGGGTACGCGAATAAGCGGAGGAATAAGAGGAGAATAGGGAGGGGAATAGTGCGAATAAATGCCATTAATGCTCTCTCTCTCTCTCTCTCTCTAACAGCTCCGTTGGCGTCGTAGTGGAGATATATTTGGGGACGCAACGAAGAGAGAGAGAGAGAAGAGGCGGTGACCTCACCGGGTTCTGGTGCTCCGCGGAGAGGATAAGACCGTGAATTAATCTAGTGTATATATATATATTTAAATGAAATTAATATTGTAGTAAATTAATTTACTTTGTTGGGATTTGAATTGATCCTTTCGAAGTGGGAAGCGAAATAAGACGGAAATGAAATCGGAATGACTTATTATCTAATTTTATTTGTCTCATTATCTCAATCGGGATGAAAATAAATTATTTTTATTGTCGGTATTTGGTTCAGATAAATATAAAACACATAATGAGAACAATATAATAATTTTATCTTTATAATATATTAATTAAAATTAAAATTAAATATTAAATATTAAAAATTTACATCAAAATTTTGAAATAATGTTAAAATTTTAAATCTATTCAACTTTGATTTTATTGTATTTAAATAATATTTTTAAAAATTGAAATTGTTGGCTCAAATTAAATAATAAAGTTGGACTTTAATTCTTGAAAAGCAAAAGAGATCTTCCTGAACAAAGCATCACATTGCTGCAATTCTCTTCTTTGGTCACGGTTTCGCGGCAAAGAATGTCACTTTAACTTCATGCATCAGCCAAAAACTCTGGACTTTCTGATAATTGAACGACGCGATTTCGGTTTTCACGAGTAGAGAAGTTCGCTCCAATAAGCCGGGCACAGAAGACTAAATAAGCAAATTGTACTCAAAAAGGGGGATGAAGGCTCTTACTGACCAAATTCGCCGCAGCAGAAACAAGTAGTACCACATGATAATAATCAGCACTAAACTTACTCATAGATTCAGTAAGAAACATCAGAGAAACTTAAGAAGTTTATTTGTCTTAAAAAAAAAGTTCAAAAGTTAGCATGAGCACAAACTGCAGAAACAGAATATGTTATCTGACAAAATCACCACGGAAAATAAAGGGACTACATTCATTTTAAAAACCACATGCACAAATATGAATATAACTGACAGAGCATGAATATAACTATCTGACAAGTTGTTTCAAATTTCATCATTCATTTCATGTGCAGATAATAAATATAATGTACTTCTGTTAATTATCCACAGCAAATATCTATCCAGTATACACAAGGCTCAGAGGCTTATTATGTGGAACTTCTATCAGAAGATATTGAGAGCACCTTTTGACGAAGCTAAGTATATGTTCAGCCGATCATTGTCGGATGCCCCGTCTGCAACATTCTCTTGAAAACATCGGCGTGCCACCCGAAAGAAGATGAACTACATAGCAAATTATATGAAAAGGAAAATGAGTCAAATGATTAGGTGCGAGGTCTCGATAACTGATCCAAAGTAATTGACCGGAAAAAGAGATTGAACCGAGACGGACCTCACTATTGTGATTTCGTATGGAAATGATGCGCCCTCTTTATTGGAAGGTATAGGAGGCAAGTGATCCTTCTTCCCATCGGCAAAATTTATAATTTGAACTAAAACTTCACGGAGTGACGATTCCAACGCGGCACTGTGCGACTCAGTCTCCTCGAAAGCACATGCTGAAATCAATTGATAGTACATATATCAAACAAATGGGCAAGTGAGACGTACTAGTAAACAAAATAAAGGGTGAAAAAAGAGAAATATCGACCTCCAGCGTCTATTACTTTATTCTGGTGAGATTTGGGATGTGATTTTGGGTTTAGGACATGCAAATTGATGCACCATGTCTCCCAGTACAGTCGCTCTACTTTGCTAATGAACCATGAGGGTTGCTTATTCTTGGTGTCGTAGAAAGATAAACAAATCTGCATGATAAGTACATTACAGTAAAAGTTTAATTTGGTTCACGGAAATCCGCATAATTACATTCTACGTAAAGCCAAATGCAAAAGGCTGCATATAGCATCTCTACAGGTAAAAAAAAATGCACTTATCCTAGTAATTCCGACAGAAGAAAATAATAAACCTGGCTTCTTCTGTTCGGATGTTTGTCAACTTTATTAATGAACTCATCAATCTTATCTTCTATTTTCTTCTCTATCTCCGGATCTCCACATTGAACCTGCGCAGTAGAGAATTCAGCACAATAATGCTTCTTAGCAATTTAATTTTACAGCTTCAACACCTCATAGTCAGTGTATCTAGACGGAGACCACTGAATACTGCTTTGATGTTCAGCAATACTTACATAAGTTATTTCAAAAAGTTCACAGTCGACGTCTTTTGGTCGAACAAGACCCAAAGCTCTGTGAAATAGAATTGTATGCAGTATGCCTGCAGCAAGAGAAAGTGAGAACATATTACTTTCTTTTTCGCAGCAAAACTAAACCAAGAAAGTCTAAGTCGCCAAAAGACCATCACTGGGATCAACTATACTAGTACATTTCTCCCCCTGCAAAATGCAACTACTATTCTGTAGTCGATAGTAGGATTCAGGTTCATTAGAGCTTAGCACGTATTGTCAAAAAGCGATTTCAATTGTCAACAAACTAGCCAATAAGAGACAGGGATATAGGCATGACAATTAACCTAATTAGAGCAGGAAGTAGAACGAGAAGTTCTTTTACCCTCTTCTTTCCAATTTACTCTCTTTATACACTCGATCTCTTAGGGTGTAAGGACGTGAATTTTTTTCCCAAATGTCAATCAAGAGCACAAAAAAGATCTGAATAAAACATGTAACTAAATCGGATTTCTCATGCTATATCTGAATCTATACTACAGGTATTGGTTGTGTATCCATATGATTAGTCTGTCGGGGCTGCCGTTTGAATACTTTGAGATGACTTGGTACTTAGAAACTGCATCTGAAACGCAAGATTGGCCCGTACAACTACAAAATTCCGTAACAATGCTAACTAAGAACTGCAGAGAGGTGTGCAACTAGCAAATGGCAAAACCGCACATTAAAATTACTAACCATCCAACATCAGAGAAAATGAGTCGCATTTCATATGAAACATAAGCCAATTTTACCAAAGCCGGAGCCTTTGTAAGAAATTCAGTAATTAACACAACACCAGTGCAAAGCAAACATCCCCGAACCAAATTAACCCGTTTAATTTCTTAGTCCATTTTTAAGGCCTAATGAAGAGTTCCAAACAGGGAAGTTCAATAAAGCTTCTGGGTACACACCATACAATTTCATTTTCTATAGTCTTATACTTTTTGCGGAGATCAAATCGATGTTTTTATTTACTTTTCAAGTTGTGTTGATATCATTCTCTGGAAATCGATTTATCTCTGCAGGAAAATTCTTAAGTAGAACATCTTGTAATGCCCCTTTATTGCAGAAG
Source organism: Aechmea fasciata (assembly GCA_025177825.1). Taxonomy (NCBI): domain Eukaryota; kingdom Viridiplantae; phylum Streptophyta; class Magnoliopsida; order Poales; family Bromeliaceae; genus Aechmea; species Aechmea fasciata. The sequence continues at coordinate 9,062,794 of CM045946.1, forward strand.
AAATATGAAAAGCACCTGTATATTCTTCTAATTCCAGTTCAAAAAAAAAAAAAAAATTATGAAATGAAAAACAACTAAAAGAAGTATACTCACATCGCAAAACTTCTCGAATCTCATAGTGCTCCACCTCCTGCAATTAAAAATCTCTATCATTACTCTTTATACACAATACTATAATTGGAATAATCCTCCTATTACTATAAAAACAATCCCCAATATTGGATAAAACTGTTTTTTTTTTTGTTTTAACTCCTAAATTTCACAGAAAATAAGACCCACACAACTAAAAAAAAAAGAAAAAAGAAGCTATTAATTGAAGAAAAAACAATTCAAAACACAAACCACTTCTTTGAGTTCGCACACTTCGCAATTCATGGCGTCTCACTCACGCATGAGCCCTCAAAAACAGGTGAATAAAAACCTGAATAATAAGGTATTATTCGCAGAAAAATTACATGTAAAAATCGAGAGATCGATAATGGTAATGAGATCGATCGCGAGAGCTCTTAGAGCGATCGATTGATCGATTTAATCATAGAGATATTTACCGTACAAGGTAATTTATACCCGAACTGGAGAATAAGAATAAGAATAATAATATAATAATAATAATAAGAATTCAAACGGAATAAGAATAGTCGAATTAATTTAAACAGTTCTATTGAGTTACATATAGAGACCCTATCCCCTTTCCTTTTTCTTTCTTGTTTTTTTTGTTTGATTTTTTTAAAAAAAATAATGTGTACTTAGATCTATTTTTTAAATTTTACTTTAAATATAATTTTGTTCAGATTTTCTAATTTTATTATTTATATTTATTTAAAAAAAATAAAATTATTAAAAATTGGGAATTTATTGCAAGGTTAAGTAAACTCCTAAATTATTTAACTTATTAAATCACTAGAAGTAAAGTTAATTTATGGTACAGTTTCAAAGTAGAATGTAGTTAAAGTTTACAACTACGTGGCTAAAACCACCATTAATTGCATAATTATCCTTTAACCTACACTAGATCATATTAAAACAATTAGATACAATGTTAACATCAATTAAAAGCTTTTTTTACAATATATATATGCAAAAAGAATAAAATAGCTTAAATCTTAAGCTAGTGTAATTAAGTTCATCTCTACACGTCTCATTTACTTTATTCCCCAGCTGGATGGTATTGGAATGATTTTAATTTGTAGCTTACATGATGTAAATGGCCCACCATACAATAATTAGTTGACTATTTGTTGACTATTCATTCCAATACAAAGTATAATATAGTAATCTATTCTGTAAAATAATTGCGAAAAATAATGATAGAGATTTTCTCAGATTATGTACAACTATTAAAAATTTGGATATGAATATCAAAAATAAACCGACGAATATAAATTTTAATTGTACTCGAAATCGAACATAAATTTATTTTGTGTGTGTATATATATATATATATATATATATACTCTATTCTGTAAAATAATTGCGAAAAATAATGATAGAGATTTTCTCAGATTATGTACAACTATTAAAAATTTGGATATGAATATCAAAAATAGAAACCGACGAATATAAATTTTAATTGTACTCGACGAAATCTGAACATAAATTTATTTTGTGTGTATATATATATATATATATATATATATATATATATATATATATATATATATATATATATATATATATATATATATATATATTTGATGTTATATTTTAATTTGTATTTTTAAAATTTAGATTTAATATAATATATTTTGAAATATAAAAAATATAAATAAATAATTATTTCGGGTTCGAATTCAGATTCAGATTTCGAATTTTTGATCGGATTCGGATTTGAATATGGATTTTCAAAATTCGTCCGGTTCGGATGTCGGGTTTGGAGTCGGATTTGGATTTTTAAAAATTCGACCCGTATCCGACCCGACATCTCTAGATTTGATCTAAAAATTTAAAGTATTTAGAAAATTAACATGCTTTGAGATAAATGACCTATTGTTTATCTCTTAAACTATATTATTATATTTAATTAATTAATTAATCGACGCTAAATTTTAGATCCTAACAAAAGAACTGCACCAGTCGTAAGATTTGAGATAAACGGCTAGGATTAAATCTGCACACATACTCTTATATATATATCCTACAATATATATGCATGGAAGAACCCTAACGGGGAGATCGAGCACGTATGTTTCTCTCTACTTCTCCGCCCATGGAAACAACTGGTCCTCGTCCTCCCCATGATCATGATCATGATCATAATCCTTCGCCGAGGAAGAAACTAAAAATTGAAGAAGAAGAAGAAGGAAAAGAAGGAAAAGATAATGTCGAAGACGCCGGAGAAGACGAAAACGAAAGAAATCAGGGAGAAGTAGATGAAGATGATCATGAGGAGCACGGCGACGATGACGACGATGACGACGGAGAAGAAGAAGCCACAATGGATGGGCTCTCGTCTCTCCCGTGCCATCTCCTGGTGCGTATCCTCTCCTGCCTGCCGACTAAATCGGCCGTAGCGACCGCCCTCCTCTCGCGGCGGTGGCGCTACGTCTGGGCCTCCTCCCTCCACCTCGACTTCGACGACTTCGACGTCGTCCGCTGCGGCCGCGCCAACTTTATAAGATTCGTCGGTCTCGCCATTGCCAGCCGCCGATATCCCTCCGCCCTCCTCTCCTTCCGCCTCGCCCTCCGCCACAGCTTCTCCCACCTCACCATCCACAGCTGGCTCCGCGACGCCGACCTGTTCAACCTCGCATCGCTGAGAATTCTCTGCCTCACCACGTCCAGCTATGCACTGCCCGTCGACTGGCCTTCTTCTGCGCGGCTGCCGTCTCTCGACACCTTGGCACTCACCGGCCTCCGGTTCTACGGCCCCTCCGTCGCCGCCGACTTCGTCTCCTCCGCCTGCCCCCGCCTCCGCTCGTGCTTGTTGAAGCGGTGCCGGCCGCTGCCCCGGCTCGACGTGAATTGCCCCCTCCTGGAGGAACTCTTCATCGGGAACCTCTGTCGCGGTAAACTGCAGGATCTCCGCATCACCGCCGGCCGGCTCAAACGGCTGAGCATAACGAACGCCTTCGCCGTAACGAACGGCTTCGCCGTGGAGATGACGCTCGCGATCTCCGCTCCGAGCATCGAGAGCTTCAGGTGGCGCGGCGTCACTCCGCGCGAGTACCGCACGGCGAGCCCGACGTCTCCTCTTCGATCGCAACTCGTCTCCTTGCCGAGAAGGTTTAGGAAATTTCACCGTGTTGGTCGTCCTGTAAATCTTCTCCAGGCGTTTGCGGATTGATTGACGTAATCGTAATTCGGCGGTAAGTCGTCGTATTGATCCTTCGTGTGATCAGGAGTAATGACGAAACTAATGTTTATGCTCTTACTAAACATGAGCTGTAACCGAATTACGATTTAATCAATCCAAATACCCCTTAAATTAGCATTTGCAGCACTTGGAGAAGCAGATTTATGATTTCATCGAGTTATAATGATTGTAAGTAAAGTGCCAGAATCTTCTATATTAATCTAGGCTTAATTTGGATGTTTAATCATAATTAAGTTCATATTTACATTGAAATATCATCAGTTCTAAACATTATTGCCTGCATATATAGTTACACAAATGTTTCTGATTCTACAATCTCTGCCTAAAATCAGCATCAGCATATATATATATATATATATATATAAATAATAAGGCATAACAATCTAGTGACTAGAACAACTCAGGTTTAACCAAATAGGCTAATACATGGGCCAATCAAAAGAAGTATTTTTGTTTGGAGAGAATATTTGCGTGGTCCAATTCTACCATATTTGCTGTGGACTATCCAATTAAACCATCCACGTCTGGTCCAACATAGTCTATCTCTAAAGATAATTCATATAGGAAATATTTATATATATACATCAGAGGAATTTATTATTAAGCATATGAAAGAAACACTATAAAAAAATCTTGCATTTACACTTTAAACAATAATTAGCGACGTTTTAAAGCGCAAAAATAATTCTGACGTTTGTAAAACCGTCGAGCAAATAAACATGTTGGATAAATATACCGACGTTTTAATATAAAAATTTTAAAAATTTTATAAATATTTGACAAAAATATGTTTATTAGCTGACGTTTAATCATAGTGTTGGTAATCTTTAAATATTAAAGACGCTAAAAAAATGTCGTCTAAAACATATTTTGTTGTATTGATAAAATACTAAATTTAAATTTAAATGGTATAAAAAATATTTTTGTATTATATAGAGGTGCGTGGAAATATTTAATTAAATTTTTATTTCTATACAAAATATTTACAAACTTTTAAATATGAAATATTTTTAAACTTTATTTTAAAGTAAAATTTATTAAGAACATCCAAAGAGGATGGGATAAAGAAAAAAATATATAGATATATATCGAGAGCATCACAAAAATATTTTATTCATATTTATCGCATATAATACAAGTATTTTAAAGTACAATGAACAATTGATTGGATTCTCTTTCCAAAAGGCTATTTAGTTGTGTGTTCGGTGTTTAATTTAATTGTATTGGTTGCAATTCTAAATAGAGTAATTGGAGAATAACTTTTAATAAAAAGATAAGCTCCTCTCTAATCGCTTTTTAAATAATTTTTTTCTATATTGGAGATAATCTCACCACCTTATATATGAAGTGATAAAATGTTAAAAATGTATTTTCATACAACCAAACAAATTATTTCTACTTGCAACATTTTTTACTATATTAAATCAAAATTGTATATAGTTATAATTAAGTGTTATATTTCTAATCTAAACTATAGTGTATTTCTATTTCTAATAATATGCAACCAAATGGCCTTAAATATTGCTTAAGCGACCTAGGCTGACGTGGTGAACCTGGTCCATGCAATAATTTCCTTTCACTGGGTTTATACATGCTCTTACTCTTTTTCCTAATTTAATTTCCTTTTATTTTCGTACTCTTTTACTTTTGTGAAGGTATGTCGACCCTTCTTCTCCGTCTCCCTCCTCTTCCACCTCTCTCCACCGCGCCCAAATCGCCATTCCCAACCTCGGCGCCCAAACTCACGGCGACCTCCTCCTCCTCCCCCTCCTCCAATGGAACCAACGCCCCCATTTGTAGAAACCCACTTGGTATCTCCCTTTCACACTTCTCACAGGGGCCATGGTCACTATCACTTCGGCCACCGCGAAGAACCCTAAATGGGCTCCCCATCTCTAGGCCCAACGCAACCTCCGGAGAATCCGGTGGCCATGAGAGGCTGGCTTTGGGTTGGATTGATAACGCCCGCAAGGTGTTCGACGGTTTGCCCCAACCAGTAAAAAGTTTCCCGTGGATGAGATTTTTGGGTATATTTCAGAATCTCGTATTCGGGCTCGCTCTTGTTGTCGCGAAGTATCTAGCGATTCCTCTTTTGGCCATCTCATCTCTTAGTGAGATGTCATATTGTGCGCATGAGAGGAAGATGGGATTCATTCCAATCCCATTCCTTGCTGGGTTTGTTGCTGCTGGGGTCGCTAATCACGCCGCCATCGACCTCTCTTCGGATCTCAAGGTCAGGTGTTAAATGCGTCTTACATAGCTTTTACGTTAACGGAGCTGAAAACACACTGCCCGAATATTATCGGGCTCAATGAATCTCTGAACTGTTGCTATCAAAAAATGAATATGATATTGCTAGGACAAATGCTTCATGTTGAACCAAAATTTAGTTTTTTTATTTATTTGTCGATAGTATAAATTGCTCCGTCAATTTCAATTTCCTTATAGTCATATGGCACTTACGGTATGGGAGTTGCTGTTATCAGGAAGCAGATGATCCCTGGCATTTGGTTCTGGTTGCGGCCTTTTTTCTATTGATTAAATTGCCTGGCCCGTATTACCCATATTTGGGCCGGTTGTGTATTCCTCACTTTGCTAATGGCGGGCTTTGGAGGACTGCTTGGCTTGCTTTCATGTGGTATAAATGGCGGCACGAGAAAGCGACAACGGAGTAACTATAGTTTCATATAGAATTGCCTAGAATAGAAGGTAACCTTCATTGTAAGATATATGAAGCAGGTATTCTGGTTTCGATCCATTTCGTGAAGTCTGTGTTTTATAGTAATTCAACTTGTCTTTGAGTAGAATGTAGGTTTATGAATTCTTGTTTGAGCTTTTGAGATTATTCTTGAGAATGGCTTTGCCTGATTTAAAATTCCTGCGAACCACCTTTAATTGGAAATGTATAATATCCTAGAGATCACACTTTTATTTTATTCGGTGATCATCATACTTATTGTAGTTGTTTCAGTTGAGAAACAATCATTATCATATTATCATACTACCATGATTTTGCTGAAAAAAGAATTAGGAATGGTAAATTGTTGCCAGACCCAGTTGACCAACCTGTCTACTCTTGGGGAAAAAAAGAAAAAAAGAAAAAAGAAAAGACCGAGCCATGAAACCTTGTCCATGAAAAAACTAGTTGGAACCCACAGATCCAGATTAGTTTAAGTTTATGATTCAGACGACCAAATCATCATGCATTGACTCGTGAATACTAATTCAAGTGGTTAAGTTGGTAAAACCATCTTCAACTTACATTTGAACTATTTCAGCTTTCAATGGTTCATCAGAAAAAGTATATGAAGTACCTCTAGTGTTATGATACCTTTTATCTGCGAAGCTCGATGTTTTATTCATTCTTTTTTACTGAAGACCAAGCATACTTTTGAGAACCAGGCTCTAAAATACTAATTTCTTTTTATGGGCTAGGCCGTAATATGTAATTCCATTAAGGGCGGCAAATTTTGGTCGTAGCCAGGTTTGGAAGGAGCAGGGAACCGGTTCGAGTGTGCGAGCACATTGTGGGTTCTAATTGTTAGCCAGTGGAAGTACATGAGAATGTCTTTAGGCCTGGATTTTAATTCCGCACTCTCTTTGTTTTGAGTTTGGATCTGTTGTGGAATGGGCTCTGTGGCACGGCTGTTTGTAATCACCACCTGATAACAGATGTTGCTATTCGCCAAACTGATACTCTAGAGTTGCCTTTGCGTCGATCTAAGTAGTGTTAAAAAGTCTGCGTGAAGCTCTAGTGGAACTTTTTTCTGTAGAGGGAACTTTTTGATTGCTTTTATTGCTTACCAAGTCTCTTTCATGAAGGTCAGATGGAGAACTTAACATAAATTCAAGGTTTATTTATGTGAAGCTAGCATATAGATTAAGCTTTGTCAATGATAATTAAGTGGTGAATTTCTCTGATCTGTACTCGAGGTTAAGAAGTTAATGATGTTTCATGTGATTCTGCTGCAGCTTTTAGGCTCGAGGTATATCCTGTATTAATTAGATTGCATTGAATCATACTAAGTGGCATACATTCGTTAAATTAGTATGTTTTAACAGAGGGGATTCTCACATGACATTTCAACCTTATGTTGCACCGCGAATGATTCTTCGTTCCATTTTCTTTCTACTGTCAATGCAGATTGCTTTTACATAAAATATTGAAATTGAAATATATTGATACACTCATCTGTTTGATGAGAAATGGAGTGTATAGATGGCGATTCCACTGTTGATGTGGTAGACAGTTTATGAATAAAGCAGTAATTATAATAAATAAAATGAATCAGCAATTTTTTTTTTGTTTTTGTTTTTATCAAGCTAAGTAAATAACTATAGAACTTAGGAAGTGACTGAGGGAACATTGAAGAAAGGAATCTCTCTGATAATCAGAGTCCTGTACCGGGGGTACATATTGGGTGCAATCGCGATAGACAGTGCTGATTCATCCCGTGGAGTGGCCGACAAAGAGCGAAGGGAGCCCATGTTTCGACTTTCGAGGTGTACTTCGGTGTGCCTCCTTTCTTTCTCTTTTCCGTTTCTCTCTCAATAGAGATAGCTTTACTTACTGGTACAAACTTTGTTGTGGCTTTGAACTAGTTGGTCCTGAAGAAGTATCTGATCTCTGCAGCAGTACCAGTACTGATAATGGGATGCTGTGGGGAGTGGAGTTGACATGTGGTGTCGTTTTCATCTTGCCGGCACGCCAGGGCTCTCCTGCTTTGGTCGGCACTTGCGGCTCAGATGACCAAACCAAGGCTGTGGGCGCAGCCGCCCGTGGAACACCAACAGTTTCAGGCTTCGCGTATATTTCATTACACCTTGAGGTAATGCTACATACATTCAAAATCTTAATCTTACAATGCTGCTGATATGCTTACACATATAATATAATGTTTTGATTTATCAATGCATACAATCTAAAATGTCACATAACATGCATGTGATCAACAAATGGTCGATGAGACAATAGCGTATCTCATGAGATGAGATGCGCTATTCCTTCCACACTTAAGAAGAGGGCACTGTATACTGTTGTGAATGAGAGAGAGAGAGAGAGAGAGAGAGAGAGAGAGAGAGAGAGAGAGAGAGAGAGAGAGGTGATGTATTCACTCTTAGTTTGTTTCGTTTTGAGAATAAATTTAGGCAAATGTGGATATTTAGAATTAGGACTTGGGTCTCGGAGTACGTACCAAAGTCTTTGTAGCACAACTTTAGGGATGATTGGTGTTGTGATATATCATTGACTGCATGATTGAATACATACTTCCTCCTTAAAAAAAGAAAATTTATCATTCCCTTCAATAGTATTGAATTAGGAGTCATGATCTCAAATTAGCCCTACCTACATCAATTTGGGGTCTAGAGGCTGCTGATTGATGATGGGTTCCATCCGCGGGTTTTCTATATTACATTGGTTTCAAAATTGGTGGCCCAAAGTGCTCCTAACTTTGTCTTAACAATTACATTGTAACGTAGAAAAAACTAAGATAAATTGATGAGGATTTTACTTTGCTGCAAAGTTCTGATTTCATGTTACACTGATGAACAGATCGATGCTCAGAAACGAAGCATCAAAACGGGCCCCTCTTTTGTGCAGTGTTCACTCTCTAGACTCCAATGTCTAAAGTGCTTATGATATTGTGGTCCCTTATTTGGCCCAAAAATGCCAAATAATTAATGCACTTTAAGTTAAAAAATAGTCACTAAACCAACACATTAGCCACTATAAATACAGTACACTCAACCAACACATTAGCCACTATAAAGAGTTGCCAAAAAGTCACCGAAACGTACGTTACTTTTATAAACTTTTTCTCCATGTCTAAATAAATATAAATCATATATATATCACCTGGCTATATATAGCCCCACCACTCAAATAAGCCACACTCCAACTCTCACTTCCCTTGCCCATTCCCACTTTGCAAATCTCACACATCCTTTCTTTTTTAACTTCCCTTCTCCTTTTCTCCTCCTCTCCTTTTCCACTTCTTGTAATTCATTTTGTAGCCCATAAGGAGTTTGCAAAGATGATAGACGAAGTAACGGCCGGTGGAGTAGTTACAAAGAAGAGTAACACGTCCATGAATCCATCTGTAGCCCGACTAGTGAACAACTCTTCTTCTTCTGCTGCTGCTGTTGCTGCTGTGATGTCGTCGTCGTCGTCGTCGTTGCACCCGGGATCTCTGCGATGCCCACGGTGCAACTCCCCGAACACAAAGTTCTGCTACTACAACAACCACAGCCACGCGCAGCCGCGCCACTTCTGCAGGACCTGCCGCCGCTACTGGACCCAAGGCGGCGCCCTCCGCAACGTCCCCATCGGCGGCACCTCCCGCAGGCCCAAGCCCAAATCCACCAATCTGATCCTATCTGGAGGTCCACCAATGGTGAGCCCAACCGCAATGCGGGCTATGCCGTACTGTAGGACGTCGGCCCACCACTTGATGGCCCTGTTATGGCCCAATTGTGGCCCAAACCCAAGGCCTGGGCACAGCATTGGCCCGATCAATTCCTTGCTGAGTGAAGTGCCAAACTTTTACTACAAGGATCACCTCAACGCAGTTACCAGCAATGTGGATTGCTTCGCTTTCGCTTCTGCTTCTGCTTCTGCTTCTGCTTCTGCTTCTGATATTACTACTAGTAATAGTGGTAGCGGTAGTTTGGTGGTGGCTACTACTACTAGAAGTGCTTCTTCTATCTCAGAATCGACTCCTCTCATGGGAAGTGAGTTTGGGTATTGCTTGAATTCGCCATTCACGTGGCCTCATCTGCCGTCTACTACCAGCGGCTCTTCTACATTCCCGTAGAATATATGTATATTTTGAATCAATTATTTGTTGTTATTGTAGTGTATATGTTGTTCTATCTTAAGAAAATGTGTTCTAGCTAGTTCATCTTGTTTGGAGATTCGACACGGCCCTTTTATCCTTCGTTACTTAGATGTAATTTCTGTGGTTGGGTGTATGGTACACAGTTAAATGTGTGTTTAGATTGCGGTTTGTATTAATCATGGTCAATATATAGTTTTTGCACAGTTCGCCTATGTGCAATTTTGAACGGAAAAAAAAACTACTTATATAGCAATTAAGATGGGACAAAAATTTTATAGAAATAATCCTTATTATAAGACTGTTTGATTTATCATCCATCATAGTTTGAGAATCCTATCTAAGAATAACACTTCTAAAATAAAAATTAAAATGGAGTCTCACTTAATAAACACGCGAGTGGGGATAAATTTCTGACCTCTACCTGTTTTCCAATTAACTACTGGCTTAACCAGCTTAAGTACAATAATTTTTACCATATTTATACAACTGATTTTGTTTTGGGATATAGGAGGAGATGAAAAAAAAAAGAAGAAGAAGAGGATAATGTAGATATATATATGTTTTTTTTTGTAGAAAAGAATAATATACTATTGGTTTCGTACATAAAATAAATGAACTGAGCTAGCCGAGAGGAAGAGAATCAATCATTGAAGAGGAGGAAATAAATAAAATCTTAAAAAAAAAAAAAAAAATCAATGCTCGAAGATTCCTTGTGGTCGTGGAAGGGGGGCAAAGCAGCCTTTGGAAAGCGTGTGTGAATGAATTTGATTCTCTCCCCCACACAAAACGTTGCTGCATGTCGCAGCCTTTCTGCCTCTGTACGATGCTATGAATGCAAAACAAACTTTTTAACTTTAATAATTAATTATCGACCGTCCTTAGAAGAGCAAGTTGCCAAGGACTTGATGATTGGTATTCGAGACTCAAGTTCAAATCCTAATTGATTCACATTTTCAGCTAAGTTTATTTTTAAATGAAATAAACGAAGCGGGTAACGCATCTTCTTGTCTATCTCTCTCTCAAAAAAAAAACTTGGGTTCAGAGCGTTAAGATTTTAAAGATAAGAGATTTGAATATCTGTTGGGTGATTGATTCAAAAGGAATTCGTAAAACGCTATAAAGGACCAAAAAAAAGATCCGGCCCAGTAAATCGGGTTTGGATCAGTGTGTGGAACATAAACCGTTCGCTTAAAAAAGGGCTAAAGGCCCAATAGAGGCCCATGTGGGCCGAAAACCCGTACAAACCGAAAGGGGTGGGAACCCAAAAAAGAGCCCTCTAAAAGGGCAACGGACGCAGTGGGGGGGAGGCGAAACAAACGAGAGCGAAAGGAGAGAGAGAGAGAGAGAGAGAGAGAGAGAGGGGAGAGGAGGAGAAGGGGTGAGGGGGACGACGATGGTGACGGACGAGGAGCTCGCGCGGCGTCTCCGGGAGCTCCTCCGCTCCTCCGACCTCTCCACCACCACCACCGCCATCGTCCGCCGCAGCCTCGAGGAGCACTTCGCCCTCGACCTCTCGCACAAGAAGGCCTTCATCCGCGAGCAGGTCGACCTCTTCCTCCACTCCGAGCTCCAACACGACAACGACGAACCCGACGCAGCGGAGGCTGCGAAGGAGGAGGACGAGGCGGAGGAGGAGGAGGAGGAGCAGGGGGGAGGAGAAAGGAGCGGAGAGGAAGAGGAAGAGGAGGAGGAGGAGGAGGAGGAGGCTGAAGAGGTGAGCGGTGATGGCGGGGGAAGTAGAAAGAGGAGGTGAGGTTTCATTAAGCTGCTATTTTCTTAGCTATGTTTCCATTTTTAGGTTGTTATGTGACCCCATTGAGATAGTTCGATTAAAATTAGGGTTTCTGTATTCTGCGCAATAACTATAATCACTCCTGCTAGGGTTAATATTGCTGCTTTAAGTGAATTATAGAAGGTTGCATCATCGGAATAATTCATAATGCAACAAGAGGCTATCGTGATTTAGGATTTTCAGAAATTAGGCTCTTTTTTTTGTGTTTAATCCTTTTTGAGGCTGACAAAAATAATTTTATTTTTTTCTGTTTCAGTATTGTTCTATTAATTATAATACTGTAACCTATGCATTATTGAAAAAAAAGGGGAATCTTTCAAGTAAGAATAGCTAATCGATGCATTCCTTTGGCCGTACTCAAACTACCATTAGAATACTTGCTTAGAAGATGAGAAAGTTTATGCCTTTCTAACATTCCTAAGTTTCGATAAATTATTGACTTTGTGCACCTCCCCGGTATTATAAGGTTGAACAAAGTCAGTGAGGAGTCCAAGCGAAGGGGTGGCGGCTTTACCAAATTGTGCAGCCTTTCCCCGGAACTACAAGATTTTGTTGGTGAATCTGAGTTAGCGAGAACCGAAGTAATGTTTCTTGTTAGACTTTTATATCATTTAGTAGTAGTTCACCTTAAGAAAGGACTAGGAGGGAGCTTTGTGTATTGGCAATTGCCTCCTTGATTGATATTCTTTAATGGTTTCAGGTTGTCAAGAAGCTTTGGGCCTATATCCGAGAAAACAATTTGCAAGACCCGAATAATAGGAGAAAGATTATATGTGATGAGAGACTTCGGAGCCTTTTTAATGTTAACACCATTGACATGTTTCAAATGAATAAGGCTTTGACAAAGCATATCTGGCCACTGGAAGATGGTAATTCTCTCGATGAACTTAGTCTAACTAGTTAGGGTATTGTTATTTTCCTCTGCTTTACCAATAGCAAACATAGATGAATGTTTTGTCTACAGATTGAGGCATCACATATTAGATTCATAATTTGGTATTAAAAAATGTTTACCCAAATAGTTCTGATAATGTTCCTAGAATTTGGTGTTAACAGTTTTTTCTCTGTTCTTACATTTTTGTGTGATGCCATTTATGATTAGAAACTTTGTACTACTGTGCTGATGTTGGGACCATGATAATGGAAAGTTTTTTTTTTTTTTCTGAAAGAAAAATAAATGTGGTTGCTCACTTGATCTGGCAATGTTGCAAGCAATTTTAGATTCTTTACTTGAAGTTTAAGTTAGCGAAGATTTACCTAAGAAAGGGTCTTGTTAGCAGATAAACCAATCAGCTTAACTCATATTCCTTTAAAATAGGATAGTTTTTTCAACTAATCTGTTCTTGATTATGGTATCATGTAGTAGATTTTAACCTAGTTATATGTTTCTCTCTGATGCTTCCAATTGTTATCACTTCTTCTTACTTTTGTCCTTAATCCTCACATGAGGGAGATAAGCATTTTTGGAGTATGTTTCATAATCCAGAGTAAATATGTCCTCATGTTTTCATTTAAGAAGGTGTTATATAAGGGAAAGGAAATAGGTAATGGGATGAGGGTTTGAGGATGTCTTTGACATGCTTGTGAGGGTGAAAAATGATGCAGATTCAATGTTCTAGCCTTTGGTGAGTGCAGTATCTTGTTTTCTGAATTCAATCTAATCTTCATGCCATCTTCTTCAAGATATTCTCACAGCTTTCTGTACAAAAGATTTTTGCACAGGCTTTTTATCTTCAGTATCTGTACGAAAGATTTTTGCACAGCCTTTTTATCTTCAGTACATTCTGATGGACCAAGAATGGTTTGTCTCTAGAACCATTTATCATGGTATAACAATCAATGCACCATTTATCATGGTATAACAATCAATGCACCATGATGTATGTCAAAATGAATTGGTAAGTTCTGTCAGAATAGCAAGGCACTGCCAGGGGCCGGCCGAGCCTTAAATGAAAACATGAGCGCACTGCAATCATTCATGGTATGAACACATTACAAGCCTGGTTGGCCCCTCTTCTGCTTTTGCTCTCTATGATACCCATCTCTAATAAAATGTCTGTTAAACAAAACACTCTAGTGCTTCTGCTGTGGCATGGAGTTGAAACAAGATTATGAGCCCCCAAATTAGATACGTCAAGTTATTCTACTGCAAAGAGAAGCCATTAAGCTATTACCACTATGCAAATAACACTTCATCAAATAACAGTACTCCCTACACCCTATAGCAGGGCCAAATAGGTTGTACGTAGGCCCCTCTCTAGTTGCACGGTGTGTAAACATTTGGACACAGATATTGAAAAGATGCAACTCATTTCTTTATTTCCAGCAATAATAATATCTATTTGATATTAGATATTCGATATTAGCTTCCTCATTCTAGATTTCAATTGTCTTTCCTCTTCAAGACTCAAATTCCTCGTCTGACTCATCAGCAGCCAGATTTTGCTCATTTTTGTTTGTTAATATTTCGCTTGTTAACAAGTAACTTTCTGGTTTGGAGGCTCCTGGAGGAAAAAATATATCATGCTAATTAAGAAGTCGCATGAGTTAATGTGTGTGTCAAGTTTCTTGTTTGACCTGGAGACACCCAGATAACTAACTAGAAAAGGCTGGGGCTGGAGAACTGGAAGCAGGGGTTATGTTATACAGAATATGTTTCCTTTGCTGGAGGAATATCTAGATAAGCTCAGCCTTCCAATTTTCGATTTAGTTGTTTATGGTTAGACAAATATCATCACCTCTTTTATTATTTTGACTAAGTCACGGATCTGCCTTTTTGGTTGGATCCAAGATGCTAATATCCACTGCATTCTGTGTTACATATTTCCTGTAATTTTTTCAATGTGTCAAAGATCTTATTTTCTTGATTTGAGTTCATCTGATGGAAAATGCTCGCACGGAGTCCAATCTACTCGAGGGTTGAACTATCAATGCTTATGCATTGTCTGCACCCCTCATGCCTAAGGATCTTAAAGAAATGCTCATCAATAAAAAAGATATTGTACCTTATAACCTGCAGCTCTCTTGTTGCCTTATCAAGAGGCCAAGTTCTTCGGCTCATCCATCTTTTGTTAGATCTAGTTCTCATGTTTGGAGTTTCTCCTTTTGTAATGTAGCTGGTCATGTATCTTCAGCAAGGTCAACGCCGAAAGACAAGCAGCGACAAAAAGATAAGGAAGGTTAGGAGACAACTTGTTGCCTCATCAAGAGACTAAGTAAGCTCACCCATCTAGCTTTCGTAGATTTAATCCTAACTTTTATTATTTCAATACTATTATTGAGCAGGATCTGTATCTCCTGTGAGGTCTAAGACAAAGGATAAGCAGCAAAAGAAAGATAAGAACGAAGGTTAGAGATCAATATATATTGTCTCCGGTCATTAATATGCGTTAGCAATATATCTCTTTTTATTCTCGAAAATGTCCTGGACAGTAAAAAGGCACAAAGGAGGATCTTCTGGCCTTCTCGCACCCCTTCCGCTCTCAGATGAACTGGTGAAGTTTATTGGTACTGGCGAGAATGCATTGTCACGATCTGACGTTGTGAAGAGGATGTGGGACTACATTAAACAGAACAATCTTCAGGTACTGTGTTGTTCTCTTCATTTCTCTCATAATGCATAGTTGCACTTGATTGGTGGTTTTCTTTCCAAAAATTTAATTACTTCTTTCAATATTTTACTTGATGGAAACTGAGGAGCTATTTTCCCAATAGTCATTGGCAGATGAAATAGCTTTAGACAAGTGTGCCGGTGATAGCAATTATTTATTCTAAAATCTTGGGCCTTGCATTCCTCTCAAATTTCTCAAACATTAATTTCGGCACGATAATTGTTGTTCTATTATGATTTTACGTGTGCTCTGAATTGCATTTGATGTTCAGAAACTTTGGTTGCATATCTACTGCTGGAGCTAATTTATTTGCCTTTAAGTACTACATTCTCCTAGACAATATGCCAGTTGGCGAATAACCTACCAGAGTTCGTGGACAAAACAAAACCTGATTGTGAACTGTGTAGAAGTCTCACTTTTATTAAGTACGTGTTACCTGATAGTCGAATGGAAGTTTGTAGCGAGTCCTAATAATTTAAAGGGTGGAATGTGCCAAATGAATGGAATATAGTCATCCTACACTACGAAAGCGTTATTTATGCATATACCTGGAATACCTATTCACGTACGCAATATAACTGGTCAAAATTCAGCGTGCAGCGGTATCTTTAAAGAGTTGCCCCGGTATGTGTCTTTCTTTACAAATGCACTAACACAGATGATTTATCAGTACATCATAAGTTTTGATGCCTTATATTTGTAACTTAATGTCCAATACATTGCTCATCATTGCTAATTAGGCTAATGTTGTTTCTCAACTCCATGACACGTTTTAGCTCAAGCCATTACTTTATTTGTGCTAGGATCCTAGCAATAAGAGGACAATTATATGTGATGAGAAGCTAAAGGAGCTTTTCAAAGTCGATTCATTCAATGGCTTTGGGGTTTCGAAGTTGCTAGCTTCTCATTTTATCAAGACTAAGCGGTGACTCGGGCCTTTCCGGTACTTTCTATCAAACCCAAGGAAATGGCCAAATTTTGGTTTGCTGTGTAATATGGAATCACTGATAGTATGCTATTTTGCCTATACTTGTGAAGCACGAAGTATCGAAATGAAATTATATTTCTGCTGTCTTTCTAAGGGTAAGTATTTACTTTCGGTCTTTGTTTTCGCTATTTGAAGAATTTACTTTCTTTCCTGAATGAAGTGACTGACAAGGTGATTTTTAGTTCGCTTCAAATCTTTATCTGCATTATTTGCTTGCTAAGAAGCCAAAGAAGGATATGCTTTAGGGGGTGCTTCTACTTTCTCATTATTTGCAATTGAGACTAGTTTTATGGAAGCATATTGTGAGGATTAAAATTCTCTATGGAGGTTAAAATGCTGTTTTTTTTTTTTTTTTTTTAATATTAAGGTGTGACTAGGGATGAAATGAGAAAGGCTGTGAACAGCTACTCTCTGTTTTTGTGTTTGGTTTCAGAAAATAGTTTTCTTGGTGGAAGATATTTTTTCATCTGTACAGTTCTTACTATTCTTGTCGAAAAGTTCTTCAGATTTTATAAAAAAAAAAAAAAAAAGTCTTGTTTCCTCAAATTTTTTTTTTTTTTATTCAGAAGACAAAAATTGTGAAAAAATATGGTTTTCATGAACAGCAATTTCTTCTGAAAAATAGGTTTATATTTTTAAGAGGTAAAGTTACAGCACTCGATGGTTTACAAGGTGTAAAAAGAAGGTGCTCTTTTGACAAACAAGTAATGGGGGTTTCAATGAGAAGTGCCTTTTTGAAACAGTAGGGAGACAAAGAAGCCACCGTTCAGAGAAGCCAATAATTGTTGTGTACAAACCTGCTCTTGTAAAATAGATGGAGAAAATACAGCAGCAACATATGTATCTATTTTTTCTGCTCCAATTATAAGTCTCAATAAAGGTGGGAAAAAAAAAAAGGAAAAAAAACCCATCCTTTTAGTTTGAAGCATATATATATATTTGTTTTTGGTGGGGAGGGGGGGATCTATTAGATTTTTCAAAGTTCCTGCTTGGGCTGTTGAGGTGACTTTCCTTTTCTCTTTCTCTCTATTTCTTTTGCTGTACAATTACTACTAGTTTTGTATCATCAGATAATGGGGTTATATAAGTGTGTGTGTGTGTGTGTGTGAAAGAGAGAGAGAGAGAGAGGGGATCGATAATGTATAATTAGAACTTATGATGGGGCCCAAGCCCATGTGAAGGGTGGGGTTCTTCTATAAGAATCCCACAGGAGAATAAAATATGGACGTAGAGTGAGATAGGGATATATTGCAATGTTTTTTTTTTTTGTTTTTTTTTTTGAGATAAATATTGCAATGTTATTACCACCTCACAAGCAATAGGAGAGAGACAACTCATAATAAGCATTTGTTACACAAAAACACATAAAAGTTATGAGTACTGAGCATATCTTTCATAAAAGTATAGTAGCGAAATATATATATACATTCTTATCTTATTATGAGTATTGGAGCGTATCTAAAATATGAGGCTAGGATGTGAGTGATTGCGGTTAGATTGATAGTGGGCCCCCTAAGGTTGAGTGGGTAGTTGGTTGAATAGTATAATCTAACGGGTAAAAATGATTAAAGGGTGGATCAAATGGCCAAAAATTATGAGTACGAGCATCTATCTCATAAAAGTATAGTAGACTCTATATATATATATATATATATATATATATATATATATATATATATATATTTGGTATGGATTTTTTATTTGTATATTATTATTAGATTCCACTACAACAACAATAACATGCACCCAATTTTTGGGCCTCTCCAAAAAAATCTCTTCTGAATCCTCTTTGCTGTGACCTGTTGCCTTTGTTGCAGCCACACACGTGTACGTATACAGGGCTTTGAGAAATGGCCATTCAACGTCTGAGGATAATTTTGGCACCAAAAAATGCTTGTTTATTCTATGGGCATCTTGATTTTCTACTCTTCCATCCTAATTTAACGATTAAGATGCAACATGATGACCCCCTTTTTTCCACTCAAAATTTGTAGAGTTGTTCCATGCGAATCCTTTCTCCGTTTCAGAAGAATCTATATATATACTTGGAGAAAGTCACTTACATACTTGCATTCACCTTATTTTTTCTCAATATAAAACAAGTTTGCGGAGAATTATTGTTTTTCCAACACTATTTTTTTTTTTGAGAAATAGGTGAAATTATCTCGTTCATTCATTAAGAAAATAATCTAGACTTACATAATGGAGGCAGTAGAGCCTCCGAAAAAAGAAAGAAAGGAATGAAACATATGATCAAAAAAGAAACAAAAAAATGTCAGCAAAAAAAGATAAAAGAAAGTGATAATGTCGAACAAAATCTAAAAAAAGACGCAGTGATGAATCAGGAACGAACAATCAATATCACGTGGTCCAAGATGCCGTTGGGTGTCTAACGCGTTGCGATCTTAGAAGTAGTGTTGGGGAGTTTCGGACGAATATCGTTCCTCTAAAGAATCGAATAGCGAAGCAGCAATTTTGAGCTTCCAAAACTTATAACTTCTTATTTTGGGGTTTATGATTTGCTTTCTTTTCTTTCTTTTGTTTTGGTTTTTTACAGTAAAAGTTCTAAATTTTTATTTTAATTTGTTGGGAGTAAAATTAAACAGGCCATTTCTTTCGTGTGATGGTGAGTGGATGGGAACAGCCTCTCTCTCCAAAGTGGGAATAAAGTTGAGCTTTTTATTATCTTGTCCTTCTTGTTGTAACTTTGGCACTTTGCGTTCTAAAAAACATCATGCATTCGAAAGAATCGACACTCTATATTTTATTATTTTTGCGTTTTAAAATTGAATCGTAGGTGTTATTAGCTTTCTTTTTAAAAAAAAAAAAGAAAAGAAAAGAAGAAAAGCTATAAGTCCTCGTGCACGTAAGGTGTAGTGAAATTGAAGAGAAATATCAACAAGGTTACATTAATTTGTTTTTTAAGTCATTTGAATTTTGAGGTTTGTAGCTGAATTTAATGATATAAAAAGTTGTTGTTTTTTTTTTTTCCAAAAAATATCTTTTGGACTTAAAATACATCTAGTATCAAAGAATTTAATCTTTTTTTTAAAAAAAATTTGTTTGGATCAGTTTTTAGATCATAATTTTCTAAAAATCTTTGTATTTTGATAAAATCTACCTCTTTTAACTATAAATAAAGTGAAAAAAAAAGGAGAAAAATCTAATACGTGTTTGTTGGCCTTTAGATTATTTTTAGCGTACAGTTCTATACAAAACGCATCTTTCGAAGATTTAAATAAAAATTAAACAAAAATAGATGAGAACATACATAAAGCTTCAACGATCTGATCAAAAAATTTAAGCTGCACACTTTTCAACCATGATCAGTTGCTTCTATCAAAACGTGGAAGGTATTTCCTCCGTCGGATTCTGTTCTTCAGCCGACCGTTGGATCAGTGCCAAATCACCGCCATCGCTCATTAATAAAATAATAAAATGTTGATTGGAGCCCAACCAATTAATCAAAGGTTTTAATGAATTAATAAAATGGTGGGATTGTTCACAAATTTAATGTTAGGTAATGATTAGGGTGGGGTAGAGAGGGGGGAAACTGGGGGGGGGGGGGGGTCCTAAGAGAGACCACCAAATAAAAGTTGAGGAAGGTACAAGTCAATTATAAAAGAAAAAAAAAAAGAAAAAAAAAAGTGATAATGTGTGTGGATAAGGATGAGGAGGAGGCTAATCGGATTTTAAACGGCTTCTGCTTCCTCCAAAAGTCAAAAAGTTGAAAAAGTTTACATAGTACCCCCCACTACCATATTGATCCTCTCATTAATTCCATGTACAAGGAACATGCTTCAACACCTCCAAATTTTCTTTTTTCCCTATTTCTCTTTGACATTGTTTAATCAGATCAAGATCCAGTTATAAGTAATAAGTAATACAATTAAAACTATATATAGCACAACAACAAAAAAAAAGAAAAAATTAATATAAGAACGTCTTTTAGGCGACGATGTTGTTAGGCAAATAAGTATCTGCATGAAGTCGTATGGGCGTCGTATTCGACATGGCGTGAAATTTGAGTTAGGTGATCGTATTGGAGTGGCGTGGTAAAATTAGTAAAGTCGCAATCGAGACACGAATATTTATACGCTTTAAGTGAATTGGTTGCGTATTTTAAAGTTTTTGGGATTAATGGTTAAGCGTAGCGACAAATATAGCAAATACCGACACTTCAAAAGCGCCATCACATGAATATTTTGTTGTATCAAACCAATTTATTAAATAATAAATTTAACTATTGTTTTTAATTTTTCGACGCTTTAAAACGGCAGGATTCTAAAAAATTCTTAAAAATTCTAAGGCTTTAAAATATCATAATATATTTTAGCAATCCTTGGTATCAGCGTTGGTACGTATATATACGTGGCAATTTTTTATTCACCGACATTTTTCTGTTCTTAAGTATCGTTAAATATATTTAAAAAAAATCCTTAAATACTACTTATCTAAATTTTTTTTATATTTTTTGTTAATATTTTAATAAGTTAGATTGATTTTTTGATAATGTCCGACAGAGTCATTTCTAAACCTTTAGCATTTTCATTTGGTTTAATTGATCTCTATTATTATTTTATTTTTAATCTATTTCGTTACATTTGTAGGTATGATTAAATCTATGCATAATTTATAATTTTCTTTGGATGTTTGCTCCAATGCATCATGCTGGTCTCCCTTTATAATATCTTCTCTTCCTTTTCTTCTCAATTAATAAGAAAATCTATAGGTTTTAAGTGTTTCTCTTTGTATTTTCTATGTGATATATGTTGAAGTTATAAATGTTTCATTTTCAATGTTTTTTTCTTTAAAAAGAAGTTATTTATGTTTGACTAGTTAATATGAATAGAGAGAGAGAGAGAGAGAGAGAGAGAGAGAGAGAGAGAGAGAGAGAGAGAGAGAGAGAGGAGAGAGCATAAGTTCACTAAAATATAATAATGTTTGAAATTCTCAACTATATGAAAATATTGAATGTAAGCATTTTTCATGTAGAATATTCTGCAGCATGCATTCATACTGACCATATATGCCTGTTCTTTGTTACAAGTGATGTGTGTTTGACATCTACTTAAATTTTTCATATATTAATTGGATTCTATTTGGTGGAAGAGGATACCAATGAGCACATCTTTTTAATTTAATAAATAAAAAAAAATGTTGTGACATTAAGATTTGGATCTTATTAAGTCATATATATATATATATATATATATATATATATATATATATGCATGGCTTAGAATTAGTCCCAAAGTAAAGTTTATTTATGCTGTAGTATATAGAGAGGATTTGCCTTCACTATATCTCCTTTTGATGTAGCTGGTGGATTAATTCATGCTTCTCTTATTAAGAGTTTTCATAGTAAAATAATAATGCATTACTTGTTCTAATAAATTAAAAATCAGTGTGCAATTATTAATGCCACTTCCTATTTGATTGGCGGTAAAAATAGTATTTTGGATGTGGACTTCTGAACCGATTCGATCGGTTCTTTACTTAGGGTTTGGGAATTTAGGATATGAATTTACGTTGTTACTACTAACAACACGATCGACGACGATCACTCAATCGATCATTGTTGTCCATTGAAGGACGGAAAAAATCGATTAACTAGAGGTTGCTGGTCGATCGATCGGTAGAGATTACTTAACCATCTATATAATTTAATTATTTAGCCTCATGATCTGAAATATATAAGCACAGAACATGCCATGATACAACCAATAACCTAGTCTTCTAATTAAATGACTAGTTTTGTTTTCTAACCCACTAAATTCTCATTACAAATACCTGTGATTAAGCTAGTGGAATAATTAATGCTCCTTTTAGCTAGTGCCCTTCTTTAACCATCAATTTAAATTAAATTAAATTGGAAGAGGATCATAGCTTCGAGACAACAGTTTGCGTATGCAATTGTGCCAACTTAAGATATTTATTCAACCAGATATATACGGTTCTCAAATAAGCAAAAAACATACTTATAGATTGATAAATTAGTGCGTTAATTGACGTACGTGATCCACCATTTTACATATACAATATTGTACCAGTTAGTTAAAATACAATACAGATCCTATATATACTAAGGATTATATATAGAGCAATATATTATATTTCATATGCTTATATCTTCTTTTTTTTTTAGGGTTTGATGCAGTGGACATGCAGGGTCCATAAACTTATAATTCTCTAGAAAGTGCATTTGATCAGCTCTTTAATTAATTTTGGTTAAGAGGGGTGTGGAAAAGAAAATGGAGGGTTATGGTAGTTTCAATTATGTTATAATTGCAGTCCAAAATTGTGAACAGTGGAAGGAGAGGTCTTTAAAGAAAGGGTTTTTGATACTTTTTTAATTTGAGGAAGAGACAATAACAGGGGTCATGTTTTTTTGCAATTGATTCCATAGCCTTTATAAGGTTCCTGTTCCAAATAGTACTTGAATGTTTACACTTTTGGGCAGATAATACAATGCCAACTACTGCTCATCCACTTTAGAAGTGTCTCTCTCTAAAGTTAATGGAGAATGTGGATGGGAATCATCTCTCTCTCTCTCTCTCTCATTGTACTACAACAACATTAGTATTTATATTATTTTCAAAAAAAAAAAATATTCGTACGAACTGTGCTAATAGTTAGTGATCGATGAATCTAATTGCTTTATTAATAAGTAAAACTCTACATTTTCACAAGGGGAGATATTACAATATGAATTTAAGAAACTTCTTTTCGCTCTCTTAGCCATACTTATACGAGAAACTCCTTAATTATATAGTTCGATTATGATCCTTTAAGTAATTGGTTATATATATCCTCGATCGTTTGCAGACATATGGGATTAAATTAATCAAGGAATCCATAGAAGGCACACATTGTGCCAACACAAATAGTAATTAAAATACGAATATTCCAAAAAAAGTTCGTACAAACTGTGCTGGCAGCTCTAGATAAGTTTAATTAATCTAGAAAACAAACTTAAGACTGCAACTGTGCAAGGAGATGTTATAGGATGACTTTAAAATTTTTTAATTAGGTCAATCCAAACTACATTAAGAAGATAATATATAAACTCCTCGCTATGATCATAATCCTTCAAGCTATTGGTTATATTATCCTTTCTAAGAATGTGGGATTAAATTAATCAAGGAATCCATAAAGAAATAATTACACTTGTTTGTGTCTATAGTCCCTTTCGAGCTACCTAGGCTCTTATGCTTTCGATAGCACAGAAATATTTTTCATACTTATAAATTATTTTAGATGATGGGACATTCGATTAGACAATCAACTCCATTAAGTATGATTTACACTATTAGAATTATTTAGAAATCAAATTTTATAATTTTTTGACTTTGTTTACTCAGTGAATGAGTAGTTTCAAAATAAACAATTGGAAATAAAAATTTTATAAAAAATAATGGTAAAAGGCACAAATTTCAAATCGAAAGTATTGTTCTTATTTTTTATGCCAAGTAGAATTTTCTGTTAAAATTTCATGCAATTTGAATTTTTCTACACCGTTAAACTTACAAATGTGTCAGAACGGCCGTTAAATTAGCCATTTTTGAGACCCTTAATTACTTGATAAATGAAGTCGAAAAATTATAAAATTTGGTTTCTAAATGATTCTAATAGCATAGATCATACCTAATGGAGCTGATCGTCGAATCGAATATCTCATCATTTAAAATAACTTATAAGTACGAATGTCTCTTTATTTTTGAAAGTGCAACCTTTTCTATCATGTAGGTTTCTTTCTTCTTTTTTTTTCTTTTTTTACTTTTTTGGGAGAGGGGGCACCTGGTTTTGCATTTGCTACTTTTAGGTGGTGGGATGGGAGGAATGGAGGATTCCTTAACCAACATTTAAAGTGCCTTGCTTACTTTAGAATCCAACTCCTCAAAAAAAATTTCAACCAAAAGAAAATTAATAATAATATAATAATAAATAATAAAAATAAATAAAAAAGAAGAAGAAGAAGAAGAATCCAACCTCTCTATTCTCTAATAAGGGAGATGGTGGGAAATTCCCATGATGTATGTTGGATTCCCTCTTGTTGGAAGGCACCTATCTCTTATTCCCTACTAGACCACACACAAAAGCATGTCCTTATTACCTTGGACATTTCCCATACTCTCCTTTTGGATAAGGAGATAATTACAAGTGTAACAAGATGCCCCCCTTTCTTTGATAGTGTGGTTGATGAGTAACATCAACCTCTCTTTCAAACAACATATATATTACATCCTTTGCATTTGTGAGGAGATTAGGGCAAAGGGAATCCTATCTTATCTTTGGTGATCATGCCAACTTATCCTAAAGCTTATAGACCCTAGCATCTTATAATTAGGGTATATTGTGGAAGTAATGATGGATGATAGCCTTGCAATTTGGCAATGAACCACATCTCTCTAACTTAATCTCAATCAATGAAACCAGTTTGCTTAGTTTTGTCTTCGTTCGCAAGTTTAGTTTCTTAGATTAATATTTCAGAAAAAAAATCAAAATTAAGAAGAAACGAAATGAGAAGTTTTTTTAAAAGGAATTTTAGAGCCACCAATTTAAAATTTGAGAATTTATAAGAAAATTAGTTTCAAATTTTCTTTTTTTTTTTTTTTTTTTTTGGCCTCTTTACTTTTCCCATGAGTAAATTCTCACAAAGAGAGAGAGAATTTACCAAAAAAAAAAAAAAAAAAAAAAAAGTGAGAAATTAAATGAGTACAGTAGAGAGTGGGGCCCACTTTATTAAAAGGTGGGGGGAGCAACAAAGAGAGAATCCCGGGGATTAGATTGATGCGGGGCCCACAAAAGAGAATAATTAAATAAAATAAAATAGCAATCAAAGGTTTATCTCCAAACAGACACCTCCACTTTATATTTATTTATTTTTATTTTTATATTATCCACATCTTCTTCAACTTCTAAATTTTTAGTTTAAAATTTTACAATTTATTAATTATTTGATTAAAATCGATTAAATATTAATATATATATATATATATATATATATATATATATATATATATATATATATATATATATATATATATATATATATTTGGATGCCTATTTCCGAATAGCCTATAGTTGAGGGGTCTCCATATAATTTTTTTTATCTAATTGTATTCACTTTGCCCTATTTTTTTTTCCTAGTTTGAGAAAAAAAAAAGCACGGAGACCACTCAACTTTTTTATTTATTGACATCCCTTGAGCTTTTAATCTTTTTCGGAAATAAATAAATAAATTTAGAGAAAAACTAAATTAATTGATAATTTTATGATGATATTTATTAATTCAAAATATTTTATAGCAAACAAAATTAAATCAATTAACAGCTCATAGTTAATCGATTTATAAATTTTAACAAAAATTTTATATTAATTAACTGTGAAATTTAAATCATAAAATCAAAGTTCTACAGGCGAAAAATTTAACAAAAAGTTTAGCTCATTTTCACTTCTAATTTTTTTTAAAGAATTTTATTATTAAAAAGAATAGTAAAGTAAATTATTTTTTTATAACCACAAAATAGTTTAGCATGATTTTTTAAATTCACAGGATACCAAAAATAAAAAATAAATTAAATAATAGAGTGGTTAAAATGTAATTTTTTGCATCAAAGAATGGAAAAGTGAAAATGAATTAAAATAGTGGGGGAGCAAATTAAAGTTTACCAAAAAATTAAATTAAAAGTTGAAGGGGCCTATTTCAAAATATCCTATAGTTGGAGGAGTTCCCCATATTTTATTTATTTATTTTTTTGGAAAACAAAAAAATAAAAAAGAAAAATGGAGGGGACGACGACACGTTACGACGCGGCTGGCGCGGTCGCGGCCCGATGCGGCGAACCGATTCGCGTGGCGTCCACGTCATCATCCACAAACACCACGGCCGACACCGCCACGTGGGCGTGGGTCCCTCCCTTTATGCGGACGCACGGTTTCCCCCAAAACTCGGAATCTCCTCCTCCTCTTTTTTGATTTTTTCAAAAAAGCCCCTCGGGAATCGATTATTTTATTCCCTATATGTGGTAAGATATTCTCGGCTAATTTTAAATTTTGGGAGGAATCGCATCTCATCTTTCTATTTGTGTTTGAGGCTTATATTAATCACTCCTTTTTTCCTTTTTTTTTAATTTTTTTTTAGCAAATTAGTAATGAACAATAATATATACTATGCCAATAATTATGGCATGTGATGTAACTGAACTTGTATAAATAAAATATATAGATCGAAATTAAATTAGATTAGGACTGTTAAAAAATCATCGAATTCACAGCTCTGTAATCTAATTACACACAACAAATAAAAATAATATTTTTACGTCACACAAAATTAGTATTATTATCTGAAGTGACAAACAAATCGAAATAGATATTAACCATCACTTTGCTCTTTCTAAAACTAACTAGTTGTCGTTATAATTAATAATAAAGTGAGATGGATTACATATTAGAAAATAATAATATATAAGGTAAAGTGGGGTCTTAATTTAATAATAATAATAAAGTCCAATGAAGAATCTTGATAGAGGAGGAGGAGGGGTTTTTTTATGATTTTAGTGTTTGTAGGGGGGTGAAAAGTCAATTTACCTTATCGGGTGCGGTACGGCCACATTGCAAATGGGGGCAGATTATGAGTGGTGTTGGGGTTTGGTCAGTGGTCAAGTCACAAGTGGTGGCCTGAAACGAATCACACCATTTTTTTTATTCGAAAAAATAAAATAAAATATTTTATTATTCTTTGAAACTATTTTTTTTTAAAAAAAAAATTAAATTCTAGGTAAAATATGCGACTATATGGCGTAGATTCCACAATTGACTTGGGAAGATCTCTTTTGAAAGAGATTGCATCTTATTTTATTTTAATTTTCGAGGAGAGATTAGTAGTTCTACCGTGCAAAAAGATCAACGAAATTTCTATCTTTAAAACTCGAAATTTCTTTTCATGTTTCAATTCAGTGAAGGATTTTTTTTTAATTTTTTATTCATCAAACGTGACGTTCTGAAGTGTACCGAACAGGTCGAATCAAATAAGATCCATTCGAACACTAAGTAAGAAACATTAATATATAATAAACAATATACGTATTATTGTGTTACATCTTTTTGTAAAAAGAGTGGTTAGTTAAGAAGATAATTTGTGATGCTAACTTTTCTAATTTTTATCTATCTAAATTTGTGATGCTAATTCTTTGTTGAGGATGGTCCCCAAAAATAAAATAATAATAATAATAATAATAATAATAATGATAATAATAGGCACTTTCTTGCTGTGAAAGTAGGCTCCCCCTTTCTACGAAAAGATGAGAAGCTCATGAGGTCAGAACATGATGGCCCATGAAGTCTATTTTCCACATTTCCTACTTTTTATTTTAGAGAGAGAGAGAGAGAGAGAGAGAGTGTGTGGTGGAATCTATCTTGGTGACAAATTGACTCTTTAATATTTACTTTATAAATTTCTTTTATCAGTGTATCTGTAAATTATACGTAACCACGACTCTTATTTATTTGTAAAAGGATTTGAAATTAAGATCTACTATCAGAGCGTTGCTTTTTGAGCATGTCGACTTATGAATCCATTGTTATCTTTATCGATAGCGTAAGGCAACGCTTCTTCGGTCTTTATTAAAATTTTTTAGACTTAGATCGAAACCACCTCGCTTTGATGATTTTAAGTAGTTAAATCATCTTGGCGACAATAGCGTCATCTTGGCAGCAGTGTACTCTTGTCGACAGTGATAACGTGTAACTTGATCATTGGTCTTTGTGTGTATCTAATGTAGTCACGACTGTCATTATTATTCCTTACTTACTCGAGACAGAGGGGATATGTTTATTTTGATAGCCGAAAATATTTGTAATATGTTTATGATATATATTTTTTTTATAAAAATAGCTCCATAAATTGTTTTTTTTTTTTTTTTTTGGCGCATCAAAAAGATTGAAAATTTGGAATAAGAGATAGATAAAGAGAGAGAGAGAGAGAGATTGATAAGATCCCTTCCCTAAACGATACGGCCAA
The DNA here is from genome assembly GCA_025177825.1 of Aechmea fasciata. Classification (NCBI taxonomy): domain Eukaryota; kingdom Viridiplantae; phylum Streptophyta; class Magnoliopsida; order Poales; family Bromeliaceae; genus Aechmea; species Aechmea fasciata. Next base: position 9,091,362 of record CM045946.1, read on the forward strand.
GAACTTAAGGGAGAGCATAATTGAAGTTGCTGCAGTGAGAGCACATAAATTTGATCAGAGAACATTTTTTTTTTTTTTTTTTTTTTTTTTTGTAAGCTTTTGGCCCCACCGTTACATCTGGAATCACATGGACGCGACAACAGAACAGCCACAGAATCTGGTGAAGTTGGTTGAGCATTAATTTGTTGTTATTTAATTATTCCCATCTCTCCTCGATCCTCTGCCTTTGGTTTCTAGGGTTTTGGGTGAAAGAATCTAAAGCATCCAATGCCCAATCATGCATGGTTAGATGAGCCCAACCCACCCCACCCCTTGCTTTGTATATATGAAGATAGGCCCCAAACAAACTAACATTTTGGCAGCAAGAATATTGTCTCTGTATCCATTTTCAGAAGTAGATAAGAGTAGAATCTAAACAGTAAAAATTGTATTATTAACTAAGACCCAATCCTTAATTTGGGGGCCGGTAAGAGGTTTACGGACAACTTCAAAAGAAGAAGAAGAAGGGTAAAAAAAAAGAAGAAGACTATATCATAGAAAGTTTATATTTACATAAAATCATTTGATACTTAATTAATTGGCACGATAGAGTCCAAAAGAAGTCAATTTCTTCAATAGCATTATTCGAAGAACGAGAATCTTCGCATAATCGCATCCAATGCCAATCATCGTAGGTGAACATTGATTGTGTGATAGGCTCCAAAGAACTACGTACTAAATGCATTTAATACATTTTTTGAGAAAAAAAACTTTGGATTCTTTGCGTTTTTTTTTTCTTTCTTTCTATCTTTCTTGAGAGGAGTGGACTTGGGATTCTCTTATAATATAATCCGATCACATATTTACGGCTCGATTCACTTACCTGCTAAAGATAGGAAAACCAATAAGAGTAACATGTTAGATCCCTGTTTAAAGTGTATAGAATTTGGGGATCCTTTTATACATTCAAACCCCAACGTGGCTTCTCAGTGGAGAACTAAGTGCTCCAATTTATATATATTTAAATCTATGGTAATTAATTATAACCTCCTAATTTTAAATGACTGTTGGAATCTTCTTATCTTTGAATATATATATATATATATATATATATATATATATATATATATATATATATATATATATATATATATATATATATATATATATAGGCTGATATCTTATCGATAGACAAAACGTTTGATGCTTATTAAGTTTTCGGTCTTTGGATGAAAAAATGAAAGATTAAGATGATGTGGGTCTCCTAGGATTGAGTAAGTTATTAATTTAATAGTATAATCTAACGGGTGAAAATAGTTAAAGGGTTAAATCTAAAGGTGGAAAATTTGATAGTACCAAACGTTTGGTGCTATCGATAGTATAAGACTCATATATATATATATATATATATATATTAAAATCTCATGCTTCCACACTTGTAAATTTATTAGTAGTCAAAATTTTAATGTGAATACCCTGTGGTCAAGTGGTTTAGTCCAATTAAATTAAAATATATATGATGCTGTTGACATGATCCTGATTCATCCACAAAGTGAAAGAATCTGATCAACCACCCAATAAATTAAGCCAGGTTTGAGACCACTCTAGAATTCAAAGGTTGAACAACTAAAGTTATTCAAAACAATACCAAACAATATTAGGGATGTAGCATTAGTCATAGTACCACCAATTAATGTATTTAATTGTTTCATTTAATTGAATGGTATAATAAATAAGATGATGGTTGATAATAATTAATACATGTGGTTTCACATTGAATACTTTGTTATTATATATGTATAACTCTTGTGCTTTGGACATGCATGTACAAAAACTTTTTAAAATAAAAGAAGAATAATTATTTACCACTGAGTTACTAGCACCATCAAACAAAAAAAAGGTACCATGAAGTACTTTTTTTTGCCCCGAGATATGTATCATTAAGGACTTTTATGTTTAAACTTATTGCTTGTCCAAATTTGAAGAACAAATTAAGTAAAAAAAAATAAGGGGAAAAAAACAGAGGCGACTAGATAAGTTCGTCATTTAGCTAGCTCGATCCTCTAAAGCATCAATATATATTCCTTTTCTTCCTGTCGTCTCAAAAATATCACGACAAATATTAAAACAGTATTATATAACTTCTGATGCCGCGCGTTCTGAAGCATCGCTGATGTGCTAACAGAGCATCTGAAAATTTATGTGAAACAATTTGTGCGCCACGCATTATTGATAGCTACCATTTGGACGGTCTCAAGGAAGTTTGATCCGGGCAAACATTATTCTTGCACCAATTCGACAGGAATAATTTAATTTTTTGAATAATATGATGTGATCAGATTCACTCATTTAATTCTCTCAATCTCAAAACCCTAATCCCACACTTAGTTCGACATTTAAATATGGCATAAAATTTTTATTATCTAATCTTTATAATACACATAAATCGAGACGTTAAAAACACCTATCATGTCACCATTATTATGCGAAAACCTTTTATTTGGAGTACCAAACACGTTTTATTTTTGTATAGCAATCATGCATGGAAGAGTCTTCATCCCAGTTATATATCTAAATCCTTGTTCCCCAAACTAATTAATAAGGTAATATATATATATATATATATATATATATATATATATAGAGTCCACGTCTTTATCAATAGCGGAGATCTCCATAATCTCAAATTTTTTAGTTAGATCCACCCTTTGATAATTTTGTTAGATCATACTATTTAACCAACCATCCACTTAACCTAAGGGACCCACATCATGCTAGCACATCTCTCAATTCAACGGTCTAAAACTTGATAATAACAAATAATAAGGTTATTAATAGCGTAGTATATATATATATATATATATATATATATATATATATATATATATATATATATATATATATATATATATATATAAAATATAGAATTGAGCTCCTATCTTTTAAAAATTGTAAGTTTTTATGGATTAATAGATGTGCGGTTAGAATGATGTGGGCCCCTGGGTTAAGTGGGTGGTTGGTTGAATAGTATAATCTAACGGATGTTTTAATATTATCTTAAGTATATATCATCCTCATAATTAAAAAATACAAAGTTTAATAATTAATGTTATCGAGATGCCGTGTAACACGTGGATGATAAGGACTTAGCATATCGATGAGAACCATGACTTTTTTTCAAAGCCATAGAAGATGAGAGATAGGGAGTGTGAGGGAGAAAGAACTTGATGTTGCTAACTCCCCAAAATAATCACTCTCTTTTTTTTTTCTTTTCTTTTTTAAATTATTAAGGGGTTGCAAAAATGCTTTGACATATATATATATATATATATATATATATATATATATATATATATATATATATATATATATATATATATATATATATATATATATATATATATATATATATATATATATATATATATATATATATATATATTAAGAAGAGTGTGAGGGAGAAAGAAGTTGATGTTGCTAACTCCCCAAAATAATCTCTCTTTTTTTTTTTTTTTTCTCTTTTCTTTTTTGAAATTATTAAGGGGTTGCAAAAATGCTTTGACATACATATATATATATATATATATATATATATATATATATATATATATATATATATATATATATATATATATATATATATATATATATATAGTTATGAATTAACCTCAGAAAATGCTATCTAAAATTCTAAATAGGATTAATCATTAGATTTGATAATAATTTAAAATTGATATTGACACTGTGTAAGCTTATTGGAGCATCAACAGAATTATTGGATAAATTACTACATATTAGGCAAAGAAAATCGTATTTGAATTGTATCATGAGATATTTATAAATTGGTTTTACATAGAATAATAATGCATGCTTTATTATCTTTTTAAAGTTAACGTTCAATTATGATATTATTATCATTATTTGTTTGAATTTGTATCACACTAAATCTCAAATTTATTTTTAAGTAATCAGAAAATAATATATTTATATTCTTATATTCAAACAGTACAGCTTAGATTTGAAATACCACCCATATGGTTGGGTTTCGCACTCTTTTTTCTTTAAGTGATTTAATTAAAATGTATCAATTTAATATTCCGTAATTTTATTTTATTTTTTCACCGGTTCCTTCGTTAACATTTTATTAAATTATATACAAAAAAAAAACTTGATTCTGACATCTAAGTTTATCGAATATTTACTTTAATATTTTTAAATTTTAATTTTATCTTGGTTTTGTTTCAAAAAAATAGTGAAGTAGTAATAAAAAAATAAAAATAAAACTAGGAGATACTAAATTGATATTGGTTGCGTTTGGATTGGGTACAAGAGGGGCGATAAGGGGGTTATCCCAAACAAGAAATTGAGGGGTGGGAACTAGTTGTTCCCACCCACCCGGTATAACCGGGTATAACCGGGTACAACTAGTTCCCACCATGGGGTGGAACAAGTTGTACCTGGTCCGGTACAAGGCGGAGAGAGAGAGAGATTGATTAGAAATTTATAATTTTAAATTATATATTTTAAAATTTAAATTTAAATTTTGATATTTTTAAATTTTAAATTTTAAATTTGATATTTTTAAATTTTTAAATTTGATTTTTTAAATTTTAAATTTTAAATTTGATATTTTATATCTTTCAAATTTAAATTTATTTTTAAATTTAAAATTTGAAATTTAAAATTAAAATTTTAAATTTTAATTTCAAAATTTAAAATTTAAAAGTTAAAATTTTTAATTTAAAATTATAAGTTTAAAATTTTAAATTAAATTATAAGGATAAAATTATTATTTTTTATCTATAACTACCAACAATTCCACCTTATACTCATATTTTCTTCCAAACATAATTTTTCTAGTTCCAGCTTATACCCACATTTTCATTCAAACAAAAAAATATCCTTGTCCATACTTGTATCTATCTCCGGTATAACTAGTTCTTGTTTATACCCGAACCAAACGATACCTTAGTACAGGGTATATTTCAATTTTTTTGTCTAATAATAAAAAATAATATAAGAAAAAAAATTTTCCTAAGAGAGAGAGAGAGAGAGGGAGAGAGAGAGAGAGGAAAGGGAATTTTCTGCAAGTAGAGTCGCGTGACTAGAAGATTCGGCGAGGTGGGACAGGTGTCGACGTGGTACTGGTGGGCGGGGAAGTACGATCGTACGCGGCGGGCGCTCTTGGAGAGGAGGCTCCATGGAATCGCATGTAAGAAGAAGAGTAAGAAGCGAGGGGAAACGTACACGCGGGGGACAACGCCCTTCCACAATTACCCTCCATCTTACCACTATTTTACGAAATTGCCATCCACGGGGAATCTCCTTTTTATTAATAGCGCTTCCTTCGCGTCCAAGGGCAAGGGCCCCCAAAATAGCCAGCATCTCACATTTTTTTAATTATTTTTTCGATATATATATATATATATATATATATATATATATATATATATAATCTTATTTACGCTATTAATAAGACTAAGTTATTCGCTACCAAATTTTTTGCCTTTGGATTGAGAGATGTGCGGTTATGATGATGTGGGCCCCTAGGATTAAGTCGGTGGTTGGGTGAATAGTATGATCTAACGGGTGAAAATCATCAAAGGGGTGGATCTAACGGCGGAAAACTTGGTAGCACGGAGACCTCCATAATATTGATAAGATAAATAGTTAACTCTATATATATATATATATATATATATATATATATATATATATATATATATATATATATATATATATATATATATATATATATATATATATATATATATATATATATACTACTTATAAAAGCGTGAGTTTTAAATTTTTTCCTTTTTCCAAAAATGCCTCTATCCTTTTTATTAATAATTTTCTATTCAGAATTTTCAACCAATCATTTCAAATAAATTTTAACATAATAATATATTCTCAAATATAGATTTTAAGTTTTCGCCGTTAGATCTTATCCAACGAATAAAAATAAAAGTATCTGTCATTTTTCTTGACAAAAATACCCTCCATATCCGTTATTTTTTATCTACGTCGCGTTTCTATCTAACGTAATACCCGCCAATCACGTAATACCTCCACTAATCACGTAATACGTAAAATTAAATTTATTTTCTAATCATATTTTTTAAAATATTTTTCTTCTCAAACATAATATCTCGCCAACATATAGTATTCAAAATTAAATTTTAAATTTAATACCGCAAAATTTGATAATTTGAATTTTAATACCTCCGTTAATCATATAATACGTAAAATTAAATTTATTTCCTATCCAAGTATTTTCTCAAATATTTTTTTCATTTTAAGTTAGTTAGTGACAAATTTTTGTATTTTTTTTAATGATACTATGATGGATTTTGAGTCCTTTATTTGATGATATTGTAATTCTATTTTTTATTTCGTTATTTTATCTTGGTAATGATTAAATATTATATATCGAATATATAATATTTATTTATAAAAAATTTATAAAAAATTGAAACCCCTCCTGTAATAATCCGCTTTTTCACTCCCCCCCTGACATTTAAAATTCTACACTTTGCCCCCCTATAAAATGAAAAATGTTCACAGGGGGTTACGGTATGTAAAATGACTATTTTGCCCCTCGCCATTTTCGTCTTCTTTCTCATCTTCTTCAGCCGGCCCTTCGATCGGCCACAATTCCGACCTCAGTCGGCCACGATTTCTCTCCATTTTTTTTCCCACCTACTCCCCTTCTCCTCCTGCACCCTCGCCGCCCCACGATTTCGTCGACAATAAAGAGAAAATCAAGGTGGGTGTCGATGGAGATGTAGGCAAGACAACGAGGGCGAAGGCGAGGCGGCGGAGGAGGACGAAGAGATGTGGGTAAGGGCGAGACAGGTGGAGGACGGCGAGGTGGCGCGGCGACGAGACGGCGGCGGCGGCGAGCTGAGGAGCGAAGCAACAAGGAAGAGGGTGGAGGAATATTTTTGGCATAAAATAATATTTTATAATGGAATCCTAATGGTAGGGGTGAAGTGCATATTTTTTATTTTACAGGGGGGCAAAGTGTAGGTTTTTAAATGTCAGGAGGGGAAAGAAAAAAAAAAACGGGCTATTACAGGAAAATTTTCTGTAATTTAGTCAAAAATTTATTTTTTAGTATTTGTGCGACGTGCATTGCACGTGCACTTAACTAGTATATATATATATATGAGTCCGATTTGTTATGTTATTAATAGCACGAAGCACTTGGTGTTACCAAGTTTTTTTACCGTTAGATTTATCATTTTAATCATTTTTATCCGTTAGATCATACTATTCAACAAACTACCCACTTAACACTTAGGTACTCATATTATTCTAACCATATATTTTTTAATCCAATAGCCAAAATTTTAAGACTAAATGACGCTATTAATAAGATAAGAAATTTTACTTCTATATAATATTATGTAATAATAATAATAATAATAATAATAATAATAATAATAATGTAATGAAAAAAACGTTACGGCCGCGAAAAACATTTGCGGTGGACTTTAAAAAGCGGACCATGGGCGGAATCTGAATCACCAGCCGTCCAAATCACATGACGTTACCTCAGAACCGTCCCTTTTTCAGAGAATGCACCCATTTGCATTAATGACGTGGCGTTCCCGACTAATCAAACAATTTTTCTAAATTTATCAATTCCATCATAATTATAAAAAATTAGTTTTATTTTATTTTTTATCAACAAAAAAAAATGATTAATTTATTATTAGTGATATAATATAAGTGTGACACATAGATTAATAATGGCCGTAGAATCAAAAGAATCCTATCAAATAACACATGCGCAGAAATTATGTGTTTGTTATTTTTCAGGAAACTAAAAAAAAAAGAAAAAAAAAAAGGAAGAAATATGAATGATCGGCGTCTCATTCATTTTTATTGTCGCATTCATATGCTTAGCTTGGTTTCTCTAAATATGCTATGTAGATCAGTCTCATTCAATCTATTATTTCGTTCATGCTCATTCAACTCTGTGAAATTCATTGTCCATTACATCAATCTTAATCAGTTTTGCTGTTCGTTTATGCTGACTCAGCTCTTTCTAAATTCATTGAACGAGTTTTAACATTGGAATATAAAAATTAATTTGAAAAAATTGATCTTAATTTAGACGATAATGTTGTTTTATATATAAATATCCGAAAGTGGACGCATCCATAGCATGTTCAATCATCATTCACGTACAATATGAATCAGACGGTTCACTAAACTGTCCTTAACGACACCTGGTTTATACGGTCACCTATGAAGTAGCACTCAACTATTTCTTTCAATGGTAAGAAAAAAAGAAATTATAAGCTATTTGTTATTTAAAATTTAAAATGTTGTTATTATAACAAATTGAATATTTAATTGATAGATTTAAACAAAATCAATCAAAAATTTTAGTAGTTTGCATAAATTTACTACATCCTCAGCTGTATAAAATATATCAACATTAAAGGATAAGAACATATTTTTGTCGTGCAGTAATTAATAACGTGACATTTTGGTCGTACGAAAGAAACGTATAACAGAATCTACAAAGCAAGGTCAGGTCAGTAAAAATAATAATAATAATAAAAAGTTCGATACGATTCCATATACATTTTTGAAACACCCCACCCCCAAAAAATGTTCAACCAATTATTTGCTTTGCCAAATCCAAAATTAATGAGACCATGACAATTAAATAGACCCACCACCATTTTGTTGATTTTTGACAAGTTGGAAAAATCAACAAAACGACCAACATATCTTGTATTTTCAGTTTACTCACAAATAAAAGCATGATAATTATAGATAAATTAACTGTTAATAGAAATAAAAAGTGTGAAAATTAAGAAAAGGCACATTAAGTTTACAAATTTAATTTAGTTATTTAAATTTAAATTATAGAAATTTAAAGCAGTTCTAACAAGCAAATAACTAAATTAAATTTGTAAACTTAATGTGCACTGAAATTGCATAGGCGCATATTCCTAAAGACGGCCTCTCGATCAACCGCGGAGGAAACATACATTGAAACAATTAAGTCGTGTGATTCTTTAACTAAATTGCATATACGTTCCAGATACTCAAAAAAAAGAAGAGAAAAAGATAGTAGAGTATTTCTGACGTCGAAAAATCTCAAAATATGTCTATCGATAAACCACGAATACAATATACACTGAAGCAATTGTCGCTTCTTAGATAAGCGTATTTGGCTAGAGATATTCTGACAACTTTCTATCCTCAATAGTTCGACCATATCTTCGGAGTAATCACTCTCACACTAATAATAATAATAATAATAATAATTTTAAAAATTATTTTTGACTATTTCTTTTTTGGTAGCCGAAGTAGATTCTAACAAAAATAAGGGTGAAAATAGCAAAAGATTTTTTTTTTTTTGAGAAAAATAGGAAAAGATTATTATCTATTTACTTGAGGAGGTTGAGGACAAAATGGGTAAGAAACGAATCAACTCCGCTTTATTATCGTGGATACCTACGCCCCACCTACTCTTCCGAAGAATCTCGGATGGCGAGGCGACCGAGACACACCGATAACATTAAATAATATCAATTAAAATAATATTTTTTTAAAATAAATCCAAATAAAAAAGAAGATTATTATTATTATTAATTACTATATATAATATAGTAAATTAAATTTACAATGATTCTGAAATAGACCGCGAACTTTTATTGAGATTCAGTATTTTTTAATATTTAATAGATGGATAAAAAGGTGTAATTGAATGTTTAGAATTATAGTACTAATTTCAACCTGCAAATACTTTTTTCATTAATTATATAAAGAAAATTATGCAGAATAAATCAATATTATTTAATATTTATTTGCTGTAAAATAATTCGGACTATTAAATTTAATAAAATTATTATTGACTAATTTGATTGTAGTCAAAATGATTTTATTCTTTAGAAAAAATCTGGGAAAGAAAAAGTTGGTAGTGTAGAGGACTACTGTGGAATAAGGTATACTCGAGAGGATCTCCATGCATTTTTAGCTGTAATAAAATAATAATAATAATAATAATAATAATTTAATTAAGAAAGATTCGGAGCTGTGGAGTCGGGGCACCACCGCTAGAAGCGGTATCTCGACCGCGGTTTTTTGGGCAGTGCGAGAGGGGCTTTGAGATTTCGTACGCGACGAATCGTCCCCGCGTCCCCTTTCCGATTTTACCCTCGCTCGTCCACCGGTTCGAACGAACCGCCCGGTTCATTCACCACCAAAAGAAAAAAAAAAAAATCCGAGCAGTGCGATCGATTATCCTTTCCCATTTTTCATTTTCTTGACACTGGTTTGTGTGTGCGTATATATATGTATACATTTGAGGAGACCCACCTCATTTCTCCATGTATTTCTCTTGGGTTTTCTCCGTTTTACCGATTTAGAAGGTGAGAGATCTACGAGGAGGAAGAGGAGGAGATGGGATTGGGGGAAGGGGAGGGGGAGATGATGATGGGGTTGGATTTGAAGCTTTGCACCATGAAAAGCGTCAATGGGTTTCTGAAGGAGGCGGCGGTGGAGGGCGGAGACGGGAAGACGACGAAGATGGAGGAGTTCGTGAAGCTGCTCGAAGAGGAGAAGACGAAGATCGAGGTGTTCAAGCGCGAGCTCCCGCTGTGCATGCACCTCATCCGCGACGGTGAGAATTCTATTTGAAGATAAAAATTTTGCGTTCCCTGATTTGAAAGGAATTAATTGTTGAGCTGCTGCGTGCGTTGATATTTATGTATGTTTCCTTTTTTGTTTTGTTTTTGTTTGTTTGCGATCGTGTAGTGATCGAAGGGTTGAAGCGCGAGGTAGAGAAATGTCGCGTGGAGACGAAGAAGAGGAAATTAGAAGAGGAGGAGGAAACGGATCGGAGGGATAAGATGAGCTGGATGAGCTCGGCCCAGCTATGGAGCGATAATTGTAGCAATAATAATGCGAATATCAATCATGTTTCCGAGAAAAATGTCACAAGAGGTATCGGAGGCGTGAAAAAATTAATTTTTACTTTTTTTTTTTTTTTTTACTGATATTATTTTTTGGGTGGGTTTTGGTCGCAGGAGAAGAGGAAGAGCGCGTCGGTGGAAATCAACGTTAACGGCGCCGGAGCGTTCACGCCGTTTAAAGGCGTGCCAGCGCCGCCGCCGCCGCCGCCGCTAGCGGCGAAGAAGGAGGAGGCGGCGATCGCGGCGGTGGGGTTGCCGGACCTATCCCTGCTGTCGCCGGCGATGAGGAGCCCGCCGCCGACGATCGCCGTCGCCGGCGACGGGGAGGGCTAGGGTCGTCGGAAGAGGTCCGGTGGCCGCTTCGGTCGCCGCAGCGGCGGCGGCGGCGGGGGCCTCTTCTTAGCTTGCAGCCGCAGCCGCCGCAGCAAGGGACGCCTTCGGCCGCGGCAGCGGCGGCGGCGGCGGCGGCGGCGGCGGCGAGGAAGGCGAGGAGGTGTTGGTCGCCTGAGCTCCACCGGCGCTTTGTGATGGCCTTGGAACACCTCGGTGGTGCACAAGGTGAGGACCAAATTGTAAATTTTAAAACTCGTTATTATTGGTATTATATTATACTGCGAAAGGAGACCCTCTTTTGTTTGAATTTTACTCCAAAGTTTTGAGTAGTTCCTGTTGATTGAGAATATTTTGGGACATGTTCCGTTCTATCAAATCGATAATATAAAGATACCAGAGAGCCAGTTTTAGAATTTTTGAACTTTTAAATGAACTGAATTGTAATTTTTGGCCAATATATTCATAGATTACAGTGATTTAATTGGAACATTATTATGTGTATGCCTTTTCACTTATAATTTTATGGATCTTTTTTATTTGTTTTATGCAAAAAAAAAAGAGAAAGGAATCTCAAATAGGACTTAGATTATGATCATTTCAAATTTATTTTAATATATATACATTTAAAAAGTACTTGTAACATTCTTTTTCTTTTCTTTTTTTTTGATCTAATTATTCTACTTCATCTTGGATCACAGTTGCTACTCCAAAGCAAATCAGAGAACTAATGAAGGTGGATGGCCTCACAAATGATGAAGTCAAGAGCCATCTCCAGGTGGGGTATCACATGATCCCCCTCAAATCCTTCAAATATAGAACATATGGAACTCAAATTTCAAATCTTTCAAATTATCTATTACTCAAATATATTCTTGTTCTTGTTTATTAATCAGAAATATCGACTGCACACTAGACGGATGCCGAATACCGCACCCGATCCGAACCCACAAGTTGTCGTGATGGGCGGATTGTGGATGCATCAACAACAACAACAACAGCAGCAGCAGCAGCAGCAACAACAAGAGCAAGAAACAGCTTCTCAGCAAAGCACTTCTCAATCCGGATCTCCGCAAGGCCCACTCCAATTCAACAGCCACGGCAGAGCCCTCTCCATGACCACCACCACTAATGGGGACAGCTGCGAGGACGAAGACGGGAGATCAGAGAGCTACAGCTGGAAATAAGAATGAGGGATCTGAGAGTAGTGAGATATCGCGCGTGTTGAGACTAGTCCTGGGTTGTTTCCTATCAGATTGATCTTCTGGGTTACATGGTTTCGGTACTATGTTAGTTTACGATTGATCTGATAAGAAGCGACTCAGGAGTGTACTTAACAAAGTTATAAGTTATATATATAGAGAGAGAGAGAGAGAGATTGACATATAGAATTTAGATGTATAGAGAGAGAGAGACAGAGAACTAGAAGAGATCTTCCTCTTCTTCCAGTATAGTATGCAGGAGAAAAACTGATGGGTTGGGGGATAAAATAAAGTAAAAGAGAGGGAGTTTAAAAACAAAAAAGGAAAAACAAAAAGAGGGATCCTTAGAAGTTTCTGAGGAGAGTAGGGATTAAATTTAAACTCCTCTCTGTTAGGATTTTGGGCAGTCTCAATTTTTCCCCTTCGGTTTTCTCCGATCGCTTGTTTTTAATTCTTCTTTTATTTATTTATTTTTCCTTTTAACTTCAAATTGGAACAAATGGGTTATTTGGCAGAGCTATTGATCATCATTCAATAGAGGTGCCATTTTTTCCCTTTTATGTTGACTGTTGATGTTTCTGAGCATGACCTGTTGTTGAATTATATCCTTGATAATAACTGAGTTTCACATAACTTTTCTAGTTACTCATTGGTGCATGTTTTTTGATTATTTTGTGGTGAAGTAGTGTTCTTACTTTTATTCCTTCTTTATTTTTTGATATATATAATACTTAAAAACAACATTTTTTTGGGGAGTAATTAATTAATGGGATGTTATAGTAGAAGGTTTTGAGTTTGAATTCTGTATTGAGTTTACGCTTCGCCTATCAAAATATTTTGAATTTAGACGTGCAAACGAATGTTGTATATAAATTTTAAAAATATTTGGCAGTTAAAATTATCATAGCACAGTGATTGTTTCGTATGCTTTAACATTTATAGTCTATATATATATATATATATTCGTAGTTATAGTAACTTTCTCAAAAATAATAACAAGATGGAACATAAGAAAACTAAATAACTCAATGTCACATCGAAAGGGAATCATGAATTGGAACGGAGCTAATCTCGGGACAAATTTTAGTCCCATAATTGGCTTACACTTTTTTTTTTTTTTTTTTTTTTTTGAGAAATTGGATTCCACTAAATTGTTTGCTAGTAGAATGTGTAGTACTCCCACATGCATTGTGGCCACCTCAGTTTCTTTCTCGTGTCTTTTTTTAGGATAACAACTCCACTATTATTATGGATACCATCTTATTCTCTTGAGTACGACATGTTTTTTTATTTTAAGCTTCTTTTTCAAATAGAGCTACTTAAGATAATATCAAAAATTATATTAGTCAAAAAAGTTCAAAGTTAGATTAAAAACTTATTTTATTTTTTCTCATGGTAAAAATTTCGGGCTTTTATATGAGATAGTAAATGTTTGAGATTTCATGCAAAAAAACAAAAAAAAATAAGGAAAAGAAGAGAGAGAGAGGGTTATTTGGGATCCATATATATAAATAGTGAGCCCATGCCACATCATGACATCAACAAGATATTGCTTTAGATATGAGATGTTGCTTTTAAAATCTTAGTGAATCTCCAAGGATTTGATTTGTTTGTTATCCTTTTGTAACTTGGTCTGAGTCTTATTTTACCTAACACTGCGCACAAACCACGCAACAAAACACTCCCAAACAATCCCAAACTCTCCAACACGAATTTATGTAGTCTCACATTAGAGAGGCACACATACAAGTATTTTTTCAATCTTGGATTACTTGTGTTTTATTTCGACGTAATCAAAAGTACTGCAAAAAGGTACTTAATTTGGTCATTCACTTGAACAAGAAAAAGAAACAAAAAAAAATTGATTTTGTTTATTCTCTTTTACCATTCATCTAATTTATAGCAAGAAACATGAAATATAGACCGAAAATCCTTGTATGAGTTTGTTAAAGGAAAGGGCTAAGAAATATCCAAGGATTTAAGTGCCGTGGTTCAGGACATGCCCAAAATTTGTCCGTGTGATATGGCCATAAAAAATAAAAGTATGCCGACAGCATAATGATATGAAACATTTACTATTTTAGCAACAAAATACTCTAATTGCATACCACTTGTCGGATCGTTGGTGCTAACAATTAATTCTCAAAACTCGAGATATTAAAAATATACAACCAATTCATTTAAAATATACGTACATAGTCTTACATGTTTCGATTGTGACTCAACCCATCCAAATTTCACATCACTTTGAATATACCCCGGTCCGACCCGCCTCGTGCCATTTCGAACATGACTCGACCCACTTGACCTCCTGTTATAACCTTATAGGGCAGGATGCTGAAAGTCCACTTCACATGTTGTAGATATAAAACAGTTTTTTTTTCCTAAAAAATTACGGATGTATTTAAAAGAAAAAAGAACATATATAGTCAGCCCATCAAACGAGAAGAATGTAAAGGCCCAGCCCACTTAATTAACTAATGGGTTGAATAATCTGGGCCAGCCCATAGGATCTTTTTCAAATTTTCTAGGTTTCTCAAGTTGTGAATGAGTTGGTAACCTGGAAACTGAGTATGCGTACGTAGCTTTGTCTCCTCAGGGATCTTGATTTCACATTCAACTGCATGAAATGAGCTGAGTTATAGGTTTAGTTTAGTATTGAGGTTCAACTGACGCTATTAGATAAAATGAATTTGATTTAAAGCATATAAAGGTATACTTCTCCGTTCTCTGATAAGACTATACAGAAGCATATTTTAACCGACTCATCGCGATATTCGTAACGCTATATTACGTATGAAAACAAATAAAATATTTTTTCATCGTACTTTCTCAGCGCACGTAACGTAATCTCTCTACAATCTCAGACGAAGCCGTAGACATATTGAGCTTCTTCTCTACCGACTGTACTTGTTGGAGGTGATCTCTCGGCTTTCTGACACCTTGTCCAAACACCCGATTGGCGGGTTCATCGAGTCGGTCTAAGTCGAGATATGTGAAAGCAAACATACTATCAAGATATTCTCTTACTAGCAACTAAAAGCACTATTTGATAGAGCTGATCGAAAAAGCACTTAAAACTTCGTCACAATTGGTGTATATTGAATCGGAAGAGAGGCGGAGTCCACATCAAAACCTAAAATCTCACTGCTAACCACCCAAATATTAATTTGTACGTGCCCTACAAAAGTTAATTTAGAAAGAGAACAAAAGAGACACTCAATCACGTATCGTAGAGTAAAAACTAAAAGATTACATGTACTTTTGATCGAAACTCCCAATACCCCCACTTGTTATTATTCAAATTTAACCCGAGATTATAATAAGAACTTCACGTGGAGGCTATAATACCTTTCTACGTTGTTGATAATTAAGATCTGTACGTTTTAAATTAAGAAATCAAAGATGCATCTTTACCAAGTCCAATCTAATTATTATTATACAATAATGAGTCGAAAAAATTAAATATATATACAGTGCACAAAAACCTAGTTGTGAGTATTAAAGTGCTTGGACTTGAGGGGTGGGATGTGACTCACGCTCATGATTCGTCCACTGAGAACTTGGAAGAGCGACTCGTTCAACGCGGCAAACGAGTCGGGTTCGTTTGACTCGGTCTTGTGGGACCCGGACCCACGCTCCTGAGTTACCACAACTCACGTTGGTAGCATAACAAGGCAATGTTAGGAGCACCTCAAAGTGTACACCGGAGTACGATTAATAAGTGATTTTTTTGTAAAATATAAGTTATATATATATATATATATATATTGCTACTATCATATTAATAGGATGAAAGACTTTGTCCTATCAAATTTTTAACCCTTAAATGAGAAATTATAGGATTATGATGATATTAGTCGGTTAGAGTTGAATGGTTCCTCAGTGATTGAGTGGTCCCCACTGAGTTATAGTATTTAATTCAATGGTTAGAAATGATGAAAAGAATTGATCCAAAGGCTAAAAAATTGATAGGACAAGTGCTCCTATCCTATTAAAAGGATAGTAGCCGGACTCTCTCTCTCTCTATATATATATATATAGGGTTCGGCTACTATACTATTATGTGTACGATCGCTCTCGTACTCATGAGCTTGTTTTCAATGATAGAGTTTCTGAATCGGCGATCCATACCGTTAAACGTTATTTATAATATTTAAAACTTCTAGAAATCAAATATTATAATTTCTCGTCATCATTTACCTTACGATCAAGATGTCATAAATTTGACAATTTTTAATGACCGGTATGGAATACTTGCTAATTTAACTATGTAAAAAATCAAAATTTATTGAATTTTTGATAGAAAATATATCATATTTAAATTGATCGTCAATTCGGAAGCTCCATCATCAAAAACTTTGCCCACTCAAAGATTGTTTACCTGCTATAATTTATAACTACATTAAAAATTTGATGTTTGATTTAATGTATTTAAATTTCAAATGTTACAATTCCACCTATATATATATATAATTGTACCGAAATTGACAATGCTTTCAATCAGTAACAAATAAAGATAGTAGTTTGAAACAAAAAAAAAAAACTTATCTCACTAATCATTTTTTAAATATAAAATAATTTTTTTTTTCTATGTTAGAGATAATCTCACCACCATATATATCTATATAATGATAAAATTGTATAAATAAACCTCTCAATTACATGCAGCTCATAAACCAAATAAATTATTTATGAATACAGTGCCTAAGCAGTATTTTTATAATACTTCTTCTATTAAATAAAAGTGCTTAATTAAGCAATATTTTTAAAAATCCTATGACCTGATGTCGTACGACATTTAAAATTTATCTTATTTATAATATTAGAATATATTTTATGTGTCGAATATTATATTCTTAAAATTATTTTTGCCATCAATGTGTTAATTCCAGAGTATTAGTAATAAATTTAGGCGAAACTAATTATAATTTACATAATATTTGATATTTTTTTAACTATTAATTTTGAAAAAATAAATCACTACTATAATACGGGGCACTCATTCTGAGACCCCCATAGCGTTTTCGTTTGCTCAAGGAAAATTAAGTTGGGACATATTATAACATAACATCCCCGGCAAATTACATGCTGCCACGTGTATTATTCACTCGGTCTACTTTATACACATCGGCTTTTTTTGACCATTTCAAAGAAATATAATAATAATAATAACAATATCTCAATCAATGAGATGCTAATCCTATAAAGTGTGTTTTCTTTTTAATTAAAAAAAAAAAGTAGGTATAAGTCACTAATAAACCAACAGAGGAACTGCAAAAGTTATAAATACCAAAAAAATATATTAGGTGAGAAGTTAGCGTTGCAGCTAATTAATGCCTTAACTCCTACAAAAAATTAATACTAATCAAATTTATTTATTACTGAAAACGATCTAATCTTACTAGGTTGAGAACATGCTTTTTTTTTTTTTTTTTTTTGAGAAATAAATAGCAAGGTACCTGTTTTATTCATTAAGCAATATAAATTAAACGTACATGTTGGATACATGCAACATACTTATGCACAGTTTCAAATAAAATCTCTATGTATAAAGATTTTTTTTTTTTTTGAGAAGACTAATTGTTAGAACTTAAAAGGAGATTTTTAATTAAATAAAACATTATTCTCTCTAAAAGAGTTTGCAAAGTTTCGTATGTGATATACCGTATACGAGGGGAACATCAAAAGCCAAAGCATTAATGATCTATATAATATATAATATATAATATATATAATATAATATAATATGTAAATAATTACAAATTAATAATATATTGGGTACGTTTCTACGTACTGTGGAATTAGCAAATTACGGTAGGTTCCAATAGGTGGGACCCGCACAACAAGGGCCCACAATCATTGGGTGATCTTGGGGATTGCATGGGAAACCGCTTCACAAACAGTGCAAATATATTATGTTACATTTCATAAATATAACTTAATTTGATATAATACTAAAACAAATTAATATAAATTTATTTTCGATGATAGAGCTTTCAAATCGATGATCGATATCGTTAAACATGATCTAAACTATTCAAACTATCTGAAAATCAAATTTCACACATTTTCGATATTATTCTCTTGTCCATCAAATGAACAGAAAAATAAATGACTGAAAATAAATATCCTTTTAAAAAATAATGATACAATTTTTGTTGTTGTTATGTTGTTACTGTGTCAATCAAAATTCACCTCGCTTCAGCGGTTTATTTTGTATAATAATAACCCAATATTTCATTTTTAGTACACAAATAAGATACAAATTAGTGTACAAAAAAAAAGTACAAAATAATAAATTAAAATATACTGCACAAAAAAAGAAAAAAACTGAAAACGAAAGTAATTTAATTAAAGTAGAATAGTTCAGTCGCCAAAATTAGATAAAAAATGTAACAATTTTGAAGAAATTATGGCCTGCATTGGGTCTATGAGTACTTTCCCTACACTGTACTTTTAAAGCTCCAAGAGATTTCAAAATTCAAATCTAATCCATAAAACATATTTAGGGTTTATTTAAAATTTTAAATTGGAATAAAATTTACTGATTTTGATAGTTATTGTTTGTTTTATAGGAATCGAATTTTGATTTCTATTTCTCCATGGAATGAAATTAACACAATTCATTTAATAATATGGTTCAATTCAGTTTTAAATTTTGAATCGACTCATTTATGCATACATGCTCCAATACCTTTCTCGCAAACACCTCCCTCTCCTCCATCCTTCATCGCTAGCTCTCTCTCTTTTTTTTTTTTTTTTTTTAAGTCAAAATACTCTTTCAAAATCTTTAAAAATTTCAATTGTCCATTATGATTTCATTTTGATAATTTTTTTTTTTGATGATTTTTCACTATATTTTTTATTCTAATACAATCCAATATTATTTTTCATTTCACTCCAATTCAGATCAAATAGTGAGTCTTTCTCTATAATCAACTTTTCCTAACTGCTTGATGCTTAAGTGATAAATTCTAATTGTAATATTTCTCAATATATAGGTTCTTTCGATGACTCGAGACTGGTTCAGTAGTCGATAGTTGAATCGCCAATTCAAACGGTTTACAGTAAATTTGTTTACTTATTTAGTTTAAAAGATTAAACCGAATCGCTTTATAAGCTGGGTCACGGTTAGGCGGGTGTCGGGTTTTAAATCATTGGATTACAATGGTCCTAATAAAAATTTGGGAAAACTTCAAAAACCAAAACCCCCCCTGTGGTTTCATGAATTCTCACTTTAGTATCCTGTGGTTTAAAACATATCAATTTGCACCTTGTGGTTTCGTTTTTTTTCTTTTTGTTATCAACTTTATTATTATTTTTTCTTAAATCAGTGATAAAGTTAAAATTAAAAGATACTAAAGTAAATATTCAATAAACATAGATGGATATTTGAAATTTTTTGTATATAATTTAACGAAATATTAACGAAAAAGCTTCCGAAAAGATAAAAACGAAACCACGAGGGGCAAATTGATACGTTTTAAACTACAGGGTACTAAAGTGAGAATGCATGAAACGACAGGGGTGTGTTTTGAAGTTTCCCGTAAAAATTTTGATGAGGTTCATGGAGAGCGCTTATACACACGGTGCAGGAAGTATTTTCTGTAAACTCTGTGGACCAATGGCGAATAAACAAACAAACCCATCCCCTCGTGGCGGCCTACGCCGAGGGGGGGAAGAGAGAGAGAGAGAGAGAGAGAGAGAGAGAGAAAGAAAAGGCTCTTCGAATTGACTTGTGCGGGGATCAAGAAGACCCCGTTCTTATACGCCTCGAACCCGCGTTGGTCGTCTCCCTCCATCCTCCTCTCAACCCGGCCCCCATGGCCAACGACGACTCCTATCAAGGGTTAGGGTTAGGGTTAGGGTTTCTTTTAAATTCCCCTCTCCATCCCTTCCTACTACTCCTCCGACGACGCTTCTAGGTATAGGGTTGCCTCTCCTTCGTAACATGTGCGTCCTCCACCGGGGGCGGCGACATGCCTTGGCCGTGGAAGAGCGGTAGCTCCCCATCCTCTTCCTCCCCCTCCCCCAGGTCCTCCACCTCCTCGGCCGCAGGGTCCCCCGCCTCGCCCCGCCGCACCCGGAGAGGCGACAACTTGCTCTGGTACCGACGCGACTCGCAGCCCCAGGCCCAGCCCCGACTCACGCGCCAGCGCAAGCTCCGCCACCTCGACGACATCGAGGTCCGGGGCCTCGTCTTCGACTCCCCCGATACCTCCGCCACCGCCGCCGCCGCCGACGGGGGCGGCGGTGGTGGCGGCGGCGGATCTGCGAACTCGACGCCGGTCTCCCGCTCCCCCAGCAACCTCGACGTCGTGCCACCGAGGCTTTCGTCCTCATTCCCGCAGCTGCCGCAGCCCCTGCCCTTACCGGATGAGGCGGCGGCGGCCTCCCCGCGTAGAGAATTTGGCTTAGGGTTAGGGTTAGGGTTAGGGACCGGGGCTTCTGCTTCGAGTCCTTCGCGTGCGGGTAGTTGCCCACTGCCCTCGCCGAGAGGAACGCCGGGCGGAGGAGATGGCGAGGAGGGGAGTTCCACTGTTGATTTCTCAATTGCCGCGGATCCCGTAGGCCACAGGGCCACTTCATTTTTTTCAACTGAGAGGTGAGTAGTTTTAAGGGTTTTACTTATATTCATGATCTTCCGTGCCTTTGCTGTGTACTTATGCAATGATGAATAGGTAATACAATTCTGATCTGTAGCAAATACAACATCTATTAGACGTTTATGCTAATGGTGAAGAATTTATATCTGAATGTCGGTACAAGCAGTAGGTGGGATTTTGATGCGAGTTAGATCTTAATTTAATGCTGTAACTCTTACTCTGTTCCTTTATTATGCTAGCTTGCCGTATCTCACGTATCTGTGGTTGAAATCCTTTGTGTTGGTGTGGTGGTTTGTACTGTATCTGCCTAATCCACATAGGGATTTCTCTTCACTATGATGCATCTATGCCCATCTGAATTAAGTGAAGTGCAACAAATTTTGGGTCTGCTGCTTAACACTATAGCTTGTACATAAAAAAAAAACGATTAGATTGCCAAAAGAAACTTTTGGCAGTAGTTTTTTCAAAGGTTAAGCAATACCTACTATACCCTTCAACAAGGTAAGTGTGCACTGATCTTGCCCTCTGAAATCTTGCATTGACTGGTTATTGTGCATGACAACATACCTTTTGTATCTTATGTGTTCACTTATATTTCTGAATGATTCCTTGGAACTAATAAAATAACTCGATTCGATTTGTACATCTAACTGCAGTAAGTTGCCGCACCAGATTGCTCACAAAAGGCCCGAACGCTGTCGCAGTGACTTTCCAATTAATGGAAATAGTTATCATAGGAAGGTGTTCCAAGATATGACTTCAGTTGACAGTGTGAACTTCAGACTGAATATACCCGCTAAAAGTGCTCCTGCCAGTGGGATTTCTAGCCCTGTGCGCAGTCCAAGGCGATCAAGTAATGTGGACTTATCAACATCTGCTATTACTGCTCAACATCATCAAGTTTGGTCAGCTCCGGACTTCCCATTGGCCGACACTACAACACTATTCTCCCCCCATATGTCCCCTGAAAAGTTTATGGGCAGTCCTGAGCCATCGCCCCGTTATAGTCCATCGTTGAAAAGCCCTGTGCTACGATCTAGAAACCCTAGCGCCCCTTCATCGCCTCTGCATTCGAAGCTGTTTCCAGAGAGTTCAAATGGACGGCATGATAGTAATAATGGGAATGCCAATGTTCATCCACTGCCCCTCCCTCCAGGAGCTTCTCCGGGTCCTATGCCGTCAGGTTTTGCTCATCAGTCTACTCACAGAGCCGAGGTCTCTCCAATGACAGGTCAGTGGCAGAAAGGAAAGCTTATAG
Source organism: Aechmea fasciata (assembly GCA_025177825.1). Classification (NCBI taxonomy): domain Eukaryota; kingdom Viridiplantae; phylum Streptophyta; class Magnoliopsida; order Poales; family Bromeliaceae; genus Aechmea; species Aechmea fasciata. The sequence continues at coordinate 9,113,683 of CM045946.1, forward strand.
GAAGCGGTACATATGGGAATGTTTATGAGGCCACCAATAGGTATATAGAGTTATCCTACTTGATTATTTTTCACCGGTAAGCCCCTTCTATGGTTGCTTGAAAATGACTACATAATGTTCTGAAATAGGCATACTGGAGCTTTATGTGCAATGAAGGAAGTTAATATAATTCCAGATGACGCTAAATCAGCAGAATGTTTAAGGCAGTTAGAGCAGGTTATTTCTCTATCTCATTTCTGTCATCTCTGTAGCGAGTTTCAATATGCTTTCATGGAGATCAAAAGCTTTTTACCAAGAAAGCATGGCCTGTTGGCAAAGTTCTTACAAGCTAAAATAGGCCTGAGTAGTTTTATTGGAGCAATTCTTTAGAAATGAAATGGGAAGTTTGATAATTTTTTAGTTTTCAAGCGATAGATAGTAGTTAATAGGAAAGTTAGTTGATTAGCAAGCAAGAGATTAATAATATAACGTAATTTGCGCTGTCTATTTCTTAGTTTCTATTTTTAAAATTATTCATTTACTCTGTTTTGTTTCACAACATTATGTTTTATATGACGCTGTAAAAGTTGCATGGACGGGGCCATTTCTTTGAACTTCTTGTGATTACAACATCTAACAGTTGTATGCTTGACATGTCAACATCTTTTTTTCCAACATGTTTCTCCTAATGCCTTATTTCATTGTTGTAGTGCCTGCTTTTACTTCTGATTTCCTTCCTTCTATTAATTTTGTCTGAAATGTTAATAGTAGTTAACCTTTTCCTGCCTTTTGAAGCAACATTTGTTGTCTAATATTGTTTTTTTCTATTTTTGTGTGACCTTTTTTTGGTTCAGGAGATAAAGTTTCTCAGTCAATTTAAGCATCCAAATATTGTGCAGTATCATGGCAGTGAATTGGTTAGTTTTCTTTGTAGCTGCTACAATAGAAGTTTGATGTTTCTGATGTATAAACTCAATAGACTTGGTTTTTTTCAATTACAGATTGAGGATCGGTTTTACATATATCTAGAGTATGTTCACCCTGGCTCCATCAACAAATATGTGCGTCAGCATTTTGGAGCTATGACAGAATCAGTTATTCGAAATTTTACCCGTCATATTCTTAATGGACTAGCTTACTTGCATAGCAAAGACATAATGCATAGGTATGTATCTGCTTTTCGTATTATTATGAAAATGATACTTTTTCTTTGCTTTAATTGACCATTAGTTTAGATAACCTTAAACTTTTTATTAGTATTTCTTACATTCTTCAATATTTTGACCTAAGATGTGATGTGCTCTTCTATAGCTTTTTCCACTGCTTTAACTTTGGGGTTTGAATTTGGATTTTGACTGGAAAAATGCCAAAAGCTTTTGAACTACTTAAATTTGTAGAAATTGGAGTTCCAATAAATATATGTATTTTGTTTTGGTTGATTGGATAATGAAAGATTTTTTAAAAAAAATCTACATCCAACCCCTCCTTTAATTCTCAACCATCAACTCACATCAACTCTTACTTTTAACTTGAACTGAGGGGGTGGATTGATGGATGAGATTTAGAGGGGTTGCATAAAGGGCATCCAACCATCCTTATAATAAATTTTATAAGGAGCACTTTATTGAACTTTTGTCCAAATATTAGACTGGTCTAATGGATGAAAGTTATTGGTACTAGTTGAATCTAACCAGAACATCGTGAAATTGCTAAAGTTGATGAAAACATGAACTGTTGAAATGATGAAATCACAGAAATTACTAAAACCATGAGGGTTTCCAAAACTCGAACAATTTCAGTCGAGTCTTGATATTAGACTACCCTTGTTCTTGTGATCGCGATTATCAATTTTAATAATTACAGAAATAAATCTGGAAAAAGAAAGATCTTTGGAACTTCTTATGTTTGTTGAAGTCGTGAAGCAATGCTGGTATTCAGATCTTGAAGCTCAATGTTAGGAACCCTATGTTTTGATACATTATCTCTGTTGTTCCTTTTCCTCTCTCTGATTGTGTGTGTGCATGCGCACGTGCCCGCCTGTGTTGTTATGAATATATATGGTCATAACCAGATGTTCTGTAAAGTAATATTGTATTATAAGTTACAATATTGGAACTGAATTGGGAGGCGTAATCATTTCAGGGACATAAAGGGAGCAAATCTGCTAGTTGATGTACATGGAGTTGTTAAGCTAGCTGATTTTGGGATGGCAAAACATGTGAGTATCGCATCTTACTATTCCCTATCTTTGTTTTAAAATATATGATGTATTCTTTGTGGTCTTCTGGTGCATGTTTACTGGTAGTATATATGTTAGCTGGTGAGAATCGGAAGAAACAGCAAAGAAAGGAAAGGTCCTGTGGCTAGTTCAATATTCTCACCTTAAAGCCCATCGAGCAAGCTCCCTGTTGTTCTTGCTTGACCTCAAAACTTGGTGGACTTTCTTATTTAGAACTCTTTTACGTATGTAAAGTCTTCGTCATTCTCTTTTAGGTAAACTATCCTATCCAATTTCATCTTGAGGCCTAACGTCTCTTGACAAGAAAAAGTTTCAGTTGGTTGTTTGCTTCGTATCTATCCTGGATAGCAACATGATTTTAGTACTTTTACGCAAATAGAGCAGCTTTGATAACTGTGTGAAAAGTGCCTGAGGGTCATGCTAAAAATTCCTGAGAAAGTTGAATTGAAAACCAATTAAGTTCATAACCTAATTGACTCAATCTATTATTAATTAAAGAGTCAACTTAAACCGTAATTATTTTTTCTTGCAAGTTTACAGCAGTCAAGACAATACTATACTCTAAGATCATCCTCATGTCTCCAATATTTGTTTTGGAAACATCAAACCTCATCCGCAGGCATTCCACCACAATTTTCTTTTGAAAACATTGAGCTTTAAATGGGCGTAAATTTGCTTGACTTAGCATGTATTGCTTTGATTAGATGTGAGCTATTTATGCTACTTTTGTTGAATGGGCTGATGACCGTAGCCAAGGCGTGCATCTCATCAAGAACTCAAAGTGTCTTTTGCGCCATTTTGTATTTGGAAGTGCTTTCTACTTGGCACTTTCTGCATTTTGTCAAATTGTATGAAACTGAGGTAGAATAAATTTGTTTGCTGTTTTGCATTTGTACATCTTTCTGTGACATTATGAGGAGCATTTTTAACTTTGGTTCTTATTGATCATCAGTTAAGTAGAGCTGCACCTAATCTATCGTTGAAGGGAACGCCATATTGGATGGCACCAGAGGTACTTCTTTATTATGCTTATCATGATTATTAGACAAATGTTACTAGTTACTTTTCACACTGAACTAAAACAATGTCGTCAGAGTGTTGGTTTGTGTGATGTTTAGTACGCCCGCTAATATATGGTAGGAGAATATGAATTTTAGATACTTCAGTGATCGAGTTTGAGCTAGCAAATCTCTACACTAGATCCATTACTGTACCTTGCTGCTCTCTTCCATCTTTGCTTGGTACATGGCTTGTTGAAGTCAAAATGAGCACAATCTAATCTTTTCTTGGTACATTGCTTGTTTAAGTCGAAATGGATACTGTACATAAGAGAGCTATGTTTATACCCATTTACAGTGGATATCACAAATTACTGGTGATTGAACCTACATTTTGTATCGATTGATTAAGTGCATATTTTTACTCTTAGATTGATTAAGTGCATATTTTTACTCTTCACTAAGGTCCTTTTCTTTCTGAAGTTGGCGGGTATTATTGTTGTCTTCTCAGTTATGTTTTATGACTATACCGAAAGCAACCATGACCATTGTATTTGTCTTCTACTCGTTATTAAGGTATTCTTAAGAGCCACAGGCTATGTTAAGTATCATTAGGACAGGAAAATCCAGAGAGGAACAATAAATATGTGCTTTATAAGTGCTTAGCTTTTCAACATGTCATCTATCTTGACAATGTGAATGTTCTGTGTTGATGTGCAATTACCAACTAATAGTCTGAAGCACATCTTTGAACAATAAGCTAGTCCTGTAATATGTACATTTTTTTCGTTACAACAGATTATTTGAACAGCTACATCTTCCCTCTTAGTCTTTGCAGCTATCATTCCTTATTTGCAGGTGCTACAGGCTACACTAAATAAAGAGATTGGCTATGATCTGGCTGTTGACATTTGGAGTTTAGGCTGTACAATTATCGAAATGTTTACCGGACAACCTCCTTGGAACGGTCTTGAAGGGGTAACTTCACTCTCCTCTAATATTGCTTGCTAGAGCACATTAACGTTGATGAATTTCACGTTGCTAGATATATGCTGCTGTTTTTAAATATAATCTATATGTTTTACCATTAGTGATCTTGTAAATGTGACATACTTAGGAAGGACTCAATTCAGATATTTCTTTTAGATGGATTTCTTAATTTAGTGAGGCACTTATTATATTTGGATGCATTAGGACTTTTTATTACTTTCAAGAGAGCTTTCATTTCTCATTTTTTATAATTGCCTCCATAAAAATTACTAGCAACAACCTTCAATAAGCAATGCAAACAATCTGTGCTCCTCGGTTCCTTTTCTCTGGGGAGAAGAGTCGGTTCACCTAAGTGCACTTTCTATTGTACAAAGTCATGATTCTCGTATTTCGGTTGAATCTGCTGGTGAAATGTTCAATTGTATTTCTTCTTGAACTTTTGAATGTTTACACACTGAAGTTATTTCCCTTTGCACCCTTTTGAATAGAAAAAAGGACAATCTGAAGCATTTATAAAATATTATCTTCTAATTTTTTTTTTTGTTAGCAATTAGCTGCTTTACGTAGTCCTTTTAACAACAGCATATCTTGGTGTGTACCTCTGTCGTTGGGAATCGTATGCATGATATTTTTATTTTATATGATGACCTGCAGCCCGCAGCTTTGTTCAAGGTATTGAATAAGAACCCCACGATTCCTGAGACGCTGTCCTCTGAGGGCAAGGAATTCCTCCAACTGTGCTTTCGCAGGAATCCTGCTGAGAGGCCAAAAGCAAGCAAGTTGCTGGACCATCCATTTATTAAAAACTCTCATCACCACAATATTCATGGCTCGGTACAGGCCTTTGCAGGATTTAAACTAGTAAGGACTCTCTTATTCTCCATTTTTCCACTTTGAAATTCTGGAATAGAATACATTATCAATTACATATAACCCTCAATAGCGACAGGATACTACGAACAGCCCGAGGGACCGAAAGTCTTCTAAAAGCGATCCTTGTTTGAAGGGAAAACAACCTAAGTGGTAGTCTCTCCCTATACTTGCTAATTACACTGCATTACGTGATTTTAGTTCGTCATCAAGTATATGAACAGAATGGATCTTATATTGTAACAGTGAGACCAACCATTCTTATCCCGAAACTTCTGAGTCGGCGTCATCTCGCCCGTCGCCTCGCTCCAACCCTGAATTCCCCTGCAGTTTATCCCCTCCCCACCAAAACCACCTTGTTGCATCTACAACGGCCATGCATTTGGGTAACGGGAATTTTCACCCCTGTGCATTGCCTAAGCCTTATGAGAAGGAAGTTTTGCATCTATGAAGCTGGCAATTGGTAGGATTCTTTTGAGTAGGCTGAGTTGTATAGTCTGTAGGATTCCTCTCACTACCCTCTTCCTGTTTTTCCTTATACTTTCCCTCAGCTCCTTTTTTACTCAACTCAGCTGTGTAGTCTAGATAATTGCAAGGTACAGGATATCGTCGAAATAATGCTTGAGGCGATGCGTCTCCCTCTCCCCTAGGGCATCGAAGTCGAATACGATATGCAGAATATTGGACGGTAGGAGTAGATAAGCTATATGTTGCATATTGCTCTCCAGATAGGATTAGGGACATTTATGTGTGCTGCTGCTGCTGTTGTATAATGCTGTTTCGCTGTATTTAAAGTTTGCATAGTTAAGAGGTTTGAAGTAGTTACGACCAAGCATAATAGCTGAAATGATATATCTTGTGTAAAAATGTAGTAGGCTTGATGCCAGTTAAGCTGTATTTGCCGTGCTGTGGTAGCATTTTGTGTGCTTTTATTCAATTTGTATTTTCCCTTTAGTAAGCGTTCAGAAACCAATTTGGCTGTGATTCCTCCTGATAATTCTGACTCCTATTTCCCGATAAAACATATGCGTCTTTTGCCTAGACCTTGTCAAGGTGAGTAATATATTTGAACATAAACTCTGGCCTTTTAACCCCACATAGTGAATGTCGTCTCTGGTCATGTAAAACCAAACGACCCATTTGTAAAAGAAAAGGCGATAAAGCTACATAAAGCCGTACTTATTTTTATTACAATACATTTGAAGATATCTCATCCATTCCATTTGCCATTCTACAAACATCGCAATAGTCGCAAATGTTGTACTAATTTACTGAATAAGCTATGATGTACGAATGGGACATCCACACAAACATGCACAAGAGACGAGATTCTCAAACAACAAATAACACCAAATTACGACAGCTTATGATACCGACAAACACTACACCTGCTACGAGATACCGACAAACACCTGCGAACTGAAAACGCACCACCTGTAAAAGGAGGATGAGCAGGTGGCCGTATTAATAAATATAAAATCGTCCAGCATAATATATAAACAAAAAAAGCAGCAGCCTTCAGCACACCTCAGATCAAATGATATAATAAAAAACTGACAAACACACAAAAAAAAAAAAGTGCAGAGAGTGGGACATACATGAACTTTACAATTTGGCCTGATTGTAAATAACGATTACAAGTTTGGAGGTAAAATCTAACATATGAACAATTAATTTGTCGCAATAAACCACACAGCCCAGCATGAATTTCAGTCAAATTCTCTCGGCCCTCGTCAACATGTCATTATCGGTTGGCAGTAAAGAATGGCATCCAAAGCCAAAACCCCCTCAATGTCAGCTAAAATACCAACCAAACTATAGACTAGAGGTCGCCTAAAACCCATCTTTAAAACTTTTAATAAAGGTTCAAGCAGCAGTGTCTCAGCTAGATAGATAGTGATATTCGCCTGAATTCTCATGGGATACAAATGTTACAAACTTGGCAAAAAATTATATACTAGCGGTGCTGCTAACAATTTTTATAAACAAAACACGAAAGAAAAGAGTAAACCATCAAAAGCAACTGAGAAAAAACTCGAGCAATATGAGAATTCAAATTATTCAAGACTCTAGAAAACGGAAAAAGAGCATGGCACTGAAATAACTGTTCCTAGCATAATGTAATTACATTACTTTCAAGAAAATCAGAAACAAAAGCATCATATCATGGCTAGTAAAAATGCAGAGGAATCTCAGGGAGATTAAAAAAAACAGCAGCATTTTGATATGCATAGGATGTCTGAAGAACATACATGTTAGACGAACAGGGGCTCGGACCATGTGGTTGAACCAAATCTTCAAGGATCATCAGAGGACTAATGATTTACGGATTGCTTATTGGGTACGAAGATCTGGTCACTCTCAGGACCTTTCGAGAAGTAATAATGCCTGAAGTTCCTCCTTACGCCTTTCCAATTGCTGCAACATTATGAAGAAGAAGATATTTTAGATGAATGGTTGAATATTCTACGACGCATAGGTGACAACGCACTGTCTCGTAAATTAGTAAGAGTAATGGCTATTTTATTAGAACTTTGCAGTATACTAAAAGCTTACCTCTAAATCATTGATCGCTTGCTCTCGCGAAGTTTCTCTTTGCTGCCGCTTACGCTTTAAATAACCGATGCACAATACACCCTGAACATTTGCACTCATAAGCATACATTCACAATTCCAGAGCAAAACTTTTAAGCGTTGAAGACGTTAAGACAACAAAAAAAAATTGAACACATTATACTACATTAGAAGCAACATTTTATGAGTTCATCAAATTTCTGAATTGCTTCTGATGAAGCAACACATTAGTAAGTGCTTATTTTGGAACAGTTCAAAATAAATCTCCTGTTAATTTTATCCCAAGGTATTTCACAATAAACTTGGTACATCAGCATGGGAATATGTATAACCAAGATTCATCTCATCGCGATCTTTACCAAAATCACATAGATGAAGCCACATGCAAGAAGCAGGTAGCAGGCAATCTCTTGAAGCAACATCAGATCCCTTCTCTCAAAATCTGGAAACGCTCTCGTCATCACAGCAACACTACAGGAACCAATTTAAACATTTTATAAAAAAAAAATCAACTACGTAAATAATTAAACATTAATAACCCTCCAAACTTAAATGTGCCCCGTTCTTGACCAAATTTACACCCGTTAATTCAGAAGGAATTAGAAACTAAATAAGAAAAGAAACTCAGAAAAAGAGAGAAAAATACTCACAAGATCTGCAGCATGCCTCTACCAAGCCAATATTCCAGTACCTGATCATTAATGCCGAATCAAGTTCGCATAAAACTTAAATTTAAATCATACAGAAATAAAAGAAAAGGCGAAATAAAAAAAAAAGAAAAAAAAGAGGGCTAACAAAAGGACAAAAATAAACTAACCCTGCAAAATTTGAAAATCAAACTCCACTCGGTCTCTGCGACGGCAACAAAGAGTGCGATCAACACCACGTAGCAACGAAATATCCCGCCAAAAATCTTTAAAAGGAAAAGAAGAAAAAAAAAAGGCCAAACGGAGAAAGGGTTAGGGCACGAGGTAGCGGAAACTGGGATCGGAGGAGAGGGTAGGGTTTTGCTGCATACATCGTAGCCGTTCTTGAAGGACAGGACGGCGGAGAGGACGTTGACGGCGACGCAGAGGAGGGCGACGGCGCCGGTGATGACGCTGAAGGTTCGGCACACGATGAGGAAGGCGTCGGGCCCGGACCGAGTCCCCGAGCCCTCGGCGCCCTGCTCCTCCCTACCCCTCGCCATTAGAGACCTCTTCTTCTTCTTCTTCTTCTTCGCTCTCTATGTCGATATCGATCTAGGGTTTCGAAGGGTGGTGGGAAGGGAAAGGGAAAGGGAAAGGGAAAGGAGGGTTTTTCTTGAGGAGAGGGTTAGTATGTTCTCTTTTCATTTGTATATATAATATAATATAGAGCGGGGCGGGATAATGCGGGGAGAGGAGATCGAAGCAAAGGGTCTCTCTACTTAGGTTTTTTTAAACCTACCGATCCATGTGGCTAAGTAACGTGGCGCACAGAGAGAGAGGGAGGGGGATACTCACAAGCGCAGAGGTCCGAGCCTTCTTCTAGAGCGGTTGAGTTGTACGTACACGTCGGCAATGGAAAATTTATGGCTCCTCGAAGCCTCTCGAAGAACGAGCCTGGTTTAGGAATATAAAATGATTGTATAAAATCTCTGAATAAACACGTTATTAGTTAGTTTATATATAATAATAAACAAGAATCTTTGAAGTATGATATATATATATGTGAAGTTACCTCACAGTTTATTATTTTGGATGCGAAAGAAAGGAGATTGGAGAAGTATAGGATGTAGCACAAGGATCTTACATTCCAAGGGGAGTATATGTACAAGAGACAGGAAAAGCAAATGACATTAAACAAACGTGCCTTTTCTGCTTGAGACATAGTAGTGCTGCCGCAGGAGTTCGACGGCGGAGGCATCCTGCAGTAGAATGATAAAAAAGCAATGAAACTGTTGCTAGCATAAACAAGCACTTCCTCACAAAAAGCGGACAATGAAGCAGTGTTTCACTTACAAAAACTCTCTTTGACCAGATTTTTTTTTCCCCCCCTCCTTATTATACTTCTCAGTTCGTCTCATCAAAGAGGGGATATACATATTCAGCAAGTCCTGCCGAACTTAGAAATGATCCGAAAGAAAGCCTAATGCCTCGAAGGAAAGGGATAAGATAATCGATACGGCCGTCAATATTTCATCTCGCACCTTCTAAAACCGATCTAATCAAAGCGTTGGCGCTTTCCAACTGTTGACTGCTGCTCTTACTGATATGATGATCTCTAAGACGACTTTCTACCCGCAGATAGAAATCCTGTAGAAAACTGTGTATTGTATTGAGTTCTCCACGGGTCGCAAAATCCTTATCCAGCAACTTCACACAGAGAAAATGAGCTAGGCCCAGGACCAAGCCAGAATCTGTTCTTTCCAGACCAATGTCAAGACCTGCCGCGAAGACACCACCCACGGCGTCCAATATTTTTGGGCTTCCTTTTTTTAAGAGGACCACAATCATCTCAGCTAGCTTTTTGAACACCGAACTTTTGGCCTCTTTATTTTGATTTTCCTGGTCATCTTGGTTGAGTCCATTGAACTCAAGTAACTCCGTCTCGCTCAGAACAGATAACCAAACGGGAAAATTAACCCCCATAAAGTCAGGTAACTTTGCATTTCCTCCCTTCTGATTTGGCTTAATTAATTGGTTGCAGCCCAGCCCCAGAACAAGAATTGGGAGCCATTCCTTGGCAACAGAAATGATATTGACTGCAAACTTTGAGCCTAGATATGATTCCACAGAGGAAATAACATCTAGGAGATCATTAGATAAATAGAATGCCTCACCTGGTGGTGGTGCCGAAGATTCACTAGATCTTGTGAGCACTAAATGGAGCAACTTGGCAGCATAGGTAAAGGAGCTCTTTAGAAAAGTGAGCATCTCTCTTGAACCTTCTCCCACGAAAGATGCTTTATGCCTTTCGATTGCAGATACTACATGTCGGGCATAAGCTGATGCAAACTTCAAGCACCGTAATAGATCATGGTTGATAAGCTTCATTGTTGCAGCATCAACGATAAACTTGAGAATTGTTGTGGCCAGTCTGAGCAAATTTTGCATTCCTCTTACTTCATGAGCATCAGTTTTGGACTCATCACCTACATGAACTTTAAGATGAAAACATTAAAAAACTAAACTACATGACTACACCCACTAAATTGAGTAAGCTGGTTTTGCAATTTCTGATACTGATATGGATACTGAAAAAGGTTTTAGCACAAACTTAATTGTCTTCATTATGGAGCAACAACACAAAGTACTCAGCTTAACCATTCCATTTATAACCAAGATGATACATCCATATTTGCTCTTATTAATATTTTCCATATCTTATTGCTTATCTACATGGACAAGAGGTTTCAGTACCATCCAAAGCTTCTTTATGTCTGATTTTCTGGTGCTTTGAACCTTTATCTTGATGCTTGGACTTCGAAGATGAATCGCTCGTTTTCTCAGCAAAAGGTTCACTAAGGACCTTATCAGTGCAGTCAAGTAAGTGAATCAATGATTGCTCCATCACTGTCTGCGTAGAAACAGAATCTAATCAAGATAATTGCAAGCTCTTATTAATTTACCATAAGAAACATCAAATCCCTTCTGTCCATGAGATTTTGCTCTATTCAAAAGAGAAAAATACGGATTGTTTTTCTCATGAGGTAATTCAGAATCTAAGCATGGAGTGTTTCAAGAACAATCTATAGCATAAGAAACAAAGCCTTATAAGTAACTAAATATTCTAACAGGCTTATGAGTAACCAATTATTGTAACTTTGTAGGTTATATCTCCCTCAAATATAGCTGAGATTTGAGAAACTAACATGAGTACCAGAGTTATAAAAAGAATACTTAACGATCAGAAATAAGTGCAACAGACAAATTTCTCTTTAAGATAGGAGAGGTATAATAACTTACTTCTCGATCAGAAATAAGTGCAACAGACAAATTTCTCTTTAAGATAGGAGAGGTCTAATAACTTACTTCTCGACGAGACTTTGTTTGCTGTAAGTCATTATTTACATCACCACCAAGTTCCTTATCACCACTTGAATCAAGATCCTGGAGGGACATGTACATTGAAAAGTACATGTAGGCTGAGATAGGTGCCATATCCAAAAGTTCCCATTGCAAACACTCTTCAACAAACACATGGGAAATTATCTTCAAAGCAGAAAATGCTATAGCTGAGACTGGCGATTTGAGGGTGGCTTCTCGGGTGTCTTCAGCGGTTAATAGCTCTTTAATCTGCCACGCTGCTGCGGCTGCTGCAGCTGAGATATCAGATTCTTCTTCAGAGTTTGCAATGACTGATTTTGCTAATCCTTTTCTAATTTTTTTCTTCTTGAAAGATGCAACATCAAGCTGTGGTAAGTCCAGTTCATACTTATCAATAAATCTAGAAGCAGCTGATTGTAGAATATTTGTCAGAGCTTCAAACAAGTCATCGGACAAGTTAAAAGAAAACATCAACTTGTGAACAAGCCGTACCAATTCTTGTCGATCTAAATTTTCCGACAAGCCATCGGAATTCAGGATTATATCCATACAATGATGATGCAATCCAGTCAAATTATCTGGAGTTAAAAGAGAAACTAGTCTCCAAAGAGCAGAGCGCGCGCGCTCAGAAGGTGCTGCAGTAAGCAGCGACTTCAACTTCTCAGTTGAAAAGAGCTCTTTTAGAGTCTCCATATTAGATGACTTCTCCAATAGCCCATGTGACATATTGGCTGAGGCAATAATCAGACCATCAATCAGATCCGAATTTAGGCCATCGGGCGAAAGGGCTAAACAAATGAAGATCTTGAGAAGTTCCATGAGGGACCTTGAGGATGATCCCTCAGACAAAGCAAATTCACAAAACCTTGCACCAGCAGCAGGGGACCTTTTTATCAATGCAACACAACGGCTGCATGCCTCCTTGACATTCAACTTTGATGGGAAGTACGAGGGAATGAGAAGCCTTGTGATTTTTTGAGCAACTTTAGGGTGATCATTTGCAAGTGAAGACAGTAAAACATCTAAACTAACAACCTGGAAAAATTAACCAATCAATAGAAGTATTATTATATCATGTCAACCTGAACAGGTTAAAAGGACACACCTGCTTAAGACGAACCTATCAAAAGTAAAGCAGATGGTTTCACTACAATGTAAATTTGCAGGCAGAAATAATGTGTTGATTTACCTTATTAAATTGCAACGACCTAATATCACGAACAGCTAAAAGTAGATCAACAACAGCAGCTCGAACAGAAAGAGAAGGATCCACGAACATGAAGCCCAATCTTGGAAGAAGTACTTTCATTATTTCATGGCTCTGTGGATTTTCGAGCAGATAGATAGTACCATTAACTGTTGAGAGCCTCACCTCATTGGATGAGTCATGTGACATACTGTCAATAATCATAGTTAGAAATTTTGTAATTCTTGATGAAGGAATGACTTCCCAAAACATATGGAGAATGCGAAACAAGCCCTCAACTGCAACAGCCCGTACTTCCGGGCAATCATCCATAAGAAGTTTCTCTAATAAAAAGAACTGCTTATCAAGCAATGTATCCTTTACTTCCTTTGTGACATCTGGATCTTCCAGCGGGAACAAATCTAATAGTAAATGCAAAGCATTGTGACGAACATTGGAGTTAGCAACCTGCCAATTATCAGTACTAACTGTTAATGGAACCAAAGAATTGAACATAAAGTTGGAATACTAGAAATTGGCTAAATAAAACATTAAGCAGTGAAACATAATCTTTCATGTGGAATAATCGGTTTCCACTTTTGTGATTACTATGAGGCTTTCAAAGTGCATCAACACAGATATTAGGAGCTTGCGCTTTTAAATGAAGACCTCCCAAGCTAATTTGATATTAGCGAGCATTACATCAAGCATATGGTGTGGTGTATTACATCATTGCGTAATGAGAAAACAAACAGTAAGTAGTAAACAAAAAGAACACACCTGCAGCGACCGGAATAGCACAGGCTCTGCGAGACGGAAGAGAAGCTTCTCAACTCCATCAGTCGCTCTCTGACTAATGAACCCACCCAATATTCTCCTTATAGATGCGGCAAGCGAGCTAGACCTCGCATGTATAGTTCCTTCAATCAACCCTTGCAAGAAACCACCCTCAATTTCCTCCTTAAGGAATCCTTGTGAGCCTTTCCAAGCCCTGAAAAGGACATCACCATATGCCTCCAACACTGACTTCCTCCCGAACGGAATCTGCGATCTAACCAGCGCCAGCGCCTCCTTTGCGAGCTGTTCACTTAACCCTAACATGAACGCGACAAACCGCCTCCCTTCTTCCACTTTCAAGTACACCGGTGCAATGACGCATCGTACAAGAAGTTGCCGCATGTCCTCTATGCTCTCGTCCACATAGTCGAACAAAGTGAACGCCTCTCTTAGGGCATAAACCCTCCTCACATCCGTTTTCTTACTCAAAGTAAGCGATCTAGAGAGCAAGTAAGGAAGAGACTGAGAGATCACTTGCTCCCTTCCCGGCAAATTCTCCTTCCACCACTCCTCGCAGAGATTGGCGACCTGGGAGAGGAGCGCGGGGTCCATCTCGTAGAGCACGAGGCCGTCGTGGAGCGATCGGACGGCCGGGAGGAGATCGGGGGCAGCGAAGGGCTTCCGGGGGTGAGCGACGCAGAGGTGGGCGACATAGGCATAGGCTCGGAGGTTCCCTAGTTGGTCTAGGGTTTCGGGGGACGGTTCTCCGTCGCGTGCGGCGCCGGGGGGGCGGCGCCACCTCTTGGAGGGCGGAGATCGGGAGGATCGGCCCGGCGATGCGGCTGCGGCGGATGGGGCAGAGCGGAGGGAGGCGGTGAAGGAGTCGAGGGAGCGGGAGACGGCGAGGTGGAGGGAGGAGGGGAGGGAGGGGAGGAGAGGGGAGGAGGTGGGGAGGGACCAGATTAGGGTTTTGAGGGAGGATCTACCGGAGTTGGATGAGGCGAGTGAGGGGGCGGCGGAGAGGAGGTCGTCGGCGGAGGAGAAGGGGGAGGATCGGTGCCGCTTCTTCTCCTTCTTCGTCGTCGCCGTCGCCGTCGCCGCAGCCATGGGAGTAGCGAGCGAGAGTGTGAGAGGGAGAGCGAAGCCAAGGAGGAGGAGGAGGAGGAGGGCGTAGATTCGTAGAAGAAGAGGCGCGAGGAGCGCAGCGTTCGAATGGCCGGGACATGGGTTCGGGCTTTTCAATGGGGGAGCGGGAGCGGGCTATGTCAGTGTAGTGGCGCATGCGGCCGCGTACGGACGCTCTATAGACCGTCCGATCGACGGAGAGGGGATTCAGTGGTTCTGGGAATGGACGGTAGAGATTGTAGATGTCCGCATGATGAGTTGAACTGTAGCTTACTGGCGGTCGCAACTCGCAAGTGCGATGTTTTTTTTGAAAAAAAACAAAAAAAAAAAAAAAACATTTTGAAAGGAACCATTTTGGCGCACTTGTGAAAATATACAAGGGCTTGGGCTTGGGCTTGTAATAGGGTTGGGCTCGATACTAAATAAAGTCCAATGTCCTGATAATTTTTTTGGGAAGTGTTTTGATTGAACTTTTGGATGTTGTTGAGCATGTTTGTTTTAGCCTCTCTGCAGTCGCAGTCGGGCGTCGGCCACCCAGACGAATGCGCCGCCTTATTATCTCCGCCGTTTGGAAACTCCGCCGCCTTTGCAACACAAACCTGCAAAGCTTCTGCAGTTCATATGACTTATGACGCCAAACACGGAGCTCTTACATAGTTCGGTAGTGATCGCAACTCAATTTTCTCGCCCTCGCACCTGATGTCGAAATACATGTACAGCTCAAGCTCGTAAGTTGTGAGCTTGTATTACTCATAGTAGTCTCACAACCCTGACAAGTTAAAACATGTCCTTTTTTGGGTCCAAAGTTACTCAAATTTGTAGTCTCAAGCCCGAGCCTAGCTTGCACCGAGCAAACAGATTCAGGCCAGGTTGGACTCCGGGCCCCACTCTGTTTTTCGGCCCATCTACATCAAAGATAATCAAGTAAAATAATTAATTTTATTAAATATTACATAAACTGAATATTACAGTACACTGGGGATAGTTATAGTAGTAGAACATGATGACGCAACTCGCCTAAACCAATTAACGTGTAAAACAACACCCGTAAAATTACAAACTATAAGTTATATATTAAATTCTTCCTATAACACCACATAGCATTAACTCAAAAGTTTAAACTCATCATGTATCTCTCTCTACTCTCCGAGGTCGAACGCAGAAACATGGAAGCTATCGGATAGACCCGTGCTCGTCTTAAAAGTGATTTTTCCAATCTTAGGATCTTCGATGAACACTTCGACGACGGTGAGCCACAGCAGAAGCTCCCTCACCTTCACCCCCGTTACCTTCTTCAGCTTGCCCTTCTCGACGAAGGCCATCACCTCCGCGGCGTACGACACCACCTGCTTTATCTTCTTGAACGTGTGCTCCCTCTTCTTCTTCTGAACTAACCATACGAACCCGACGGCACGGTTGTATCCGAACTCCTCGATGTCTTCCAAAGGGAAGAGTCCCTTCGGAAGGTCGAGCTCTTCGAGCAGTTCGATAGACTTCTTCTTGCACAAAGCATCGCCGCGGACAATCTCGGCGCCCTCGCGATAGCTCTCGATGGTTTGAGATGCCATTTTATGTATGCTTAGTTTGGGAGAGTGGGAAGGGAACAAAAAAAAAGTAGTAGCTAGAGGAGATGGTGCAAGAGTAAGTACTGTTATGTGTTGTGATGGAGTATGGGGTTGAATTTATATATATATATATATAGATGAGTTTCGTTATATATGGAGATAATTTTGTTTATTGGAATTCAAAGAAGTGAGGCGCTTTGACTTGGTTAGGTTTTAGGCTAGTTAATTAATTTAGCCAACGAGACCGAGCCGGGTCAACTTATCGGTTGAAGGACTAACTAGTTTAATGTATAGGTCCCAAAAGATACTCGGTCAAATTAAGGGTGTGTATTTTTTTTTCTAAAAAAAAATAATAATTTGAGGTCGCCCATCTAGTCTCAACACAATTGTCACAGCTTACTCAAATTTTTAAATTACAAAGTAAAGTTCACATTCAATATTGACAGTGAAGATCAAAAAATCAAATACAAGATGAATGGATCTAAGGATGCTGCGCACATTCAGTGCATGCATTTGCACGTCCCGTGTCCTACATCAAATTTTATCATTTGTTTCATTTTATCCTTCTATTTTCACCATCGGACGGCTGCAACTCACTTTGATTTTTGAACCAAGTATCCAATTGAGAGTCGGAAATCGAGAGATGAGAATGGATGGATGGCCAAAAGAGTGCGGTGCACCGATGCACCCGGTGCAGGCAATAATTTAATTCTAGTCTCATTCACCTTCTAAACGGCAACTTGTAAACAAACAAAACAACCGGATTTTTTGACTTTAGACCGTTGACCCACTAGTTTGACCATTTAAGGGTATGTGGGCCCCACATGCTAGCCCAAACTATTTGACCACGCCAATAAACAGGTAATTAATTATTATCATTTGCCTTACTCTATACGTTCCACACATATATACTACAATCATATTATAACGCTATCTATATAAACACCCCCAGTGCTTGCATTTCTCTTCGATCCCACCACAACCATAATTTAACTACTTGTTCCTCTCGTGTACAAAATCGAAAGAAAAAAAAAAAAACATAAAGAAATGGCTTCTCAAACCATTGAGAGCTACCGCGAGGGCGCCGAGATCGTCCGCGGCAACGCTTTGTGCAAGAAGAAGTCTATCGAACTGCTCGAAGAGCTCGACCTTCCGAAGGGACTCTTCCCTTTGGAAGACATCGAGGAGTTCGGATACAACCGCGCCGTCGGGTTCGTATGGTTAGTTCAGAAGAAGAAGAGGGAGCACACGTTCAAGAAGATAAAGCAGGTGGTGTCGTACGCCGCGGAGGTGACGGCCTTCGTCGAGAAGGGCAAGCTGAAGAAGGTAACAGGGGTGAAGGTGAGGGAGCTTCTGCTGTGGCTCACCGTGGTCGAAGTGTTCATCGAAGATCCTAAGATTGGGAAAATCACTTTTAAGACGAGCACGGGTCTATCCGATAGCTTCAATGTTTCTGCGTTCGCCCTTGGAGAGTAAAGAGAGAGAGAGAGAAAGAGAGAGAGAGAGGTGCAGTTGCATTTTTACAGTTAATTAAAAAGTGAGCAGTAAAATAAAGAAGTTCCTTAATTAACTAGTATCATTAATTTCCTGTTTAGTATGTTCTTTTTATTTGTCTACTGCAGTTGCATCGTAGTGTTTATTAGTATATGATCATTGCCTGTTTGTATTTTCTTATTCTTATTATTTTTTAATGTAACTTTTTATTGTCTACTGTTGTTTGAATGTAATTTTAGCATACGAAATGAGTATATAATTCTTCCGTACGTAAGTGTGAATTAATTGCATTGTAGCGTTTCTAATAAATTCTCCTTTTTTTTATTAATCTAATAATTAGCATTAATGCATGTTTAATTTGTACAAATTCAATTAACTTTAAATATTTCTTCCAATTACGTAGTAGAATTTTTTCTTGATTCCAAAACTTTTTATATATTTTTTTTTTTTTGAGAAAAGGTAGCGCGCTACCTGCTTCATTCAATGAAAAGATGAATTAGGCTACATGGGTGAGGCATCCAAGGCCTCAAAGGGAGGGCGATAGAAAAAAAAAAAAAAAAAAAAAAAAACAACAACAACAACAACAACGATGTTAGGACATCTAGTAGATTATGCACAAAACTTTCAAGAATTCAGCAGCTCCTTAATTCTATTCACCGCCACGAGGGGATCTAGTTGGATGTTTCGAAAGATTATATAATTCCTACTTCCAAATTCCACCAAAGACGCAGCCTAATTCGTACGCCTTGTATTCAGCAATCCTTTCTTCACCTTCCACTTTTTATATATATTAGGAACAAATATTATTCTTTGACCCAATTCGCACAAATGGGCCAAGCCTAGTTCCCTATTTTACTAATATACTAACGTATTACATTTGTGGGGGAAAAAGTCAAAGAAACTTTGGTCAATGTCCTTTAGGGGGGGAAAAAAAAATTCACTGTGTGTATATATATATATCTATAGATATGCGTGTGTACGTTTGTGTCTTAGATATATATAAAACTTAAAAATTCGCATCCAAGTTATTAACAAATTCTTAATTTGATCATTGTATTGCACTTTTCTTTTCTTTTCTTTTCTTTTTTGGGAGAGGACATTGTATTGCATTAAAAAAAAAAAAAAAAAAGGAAAAGGTCGTTGGGAGATGTGGCAAAGAGAAGCAGAATAAAGAAATTAATTAAGAGTACACCAATCGTGCATGAAGATATATTCTATTTCAAAGAAATTAGAAAAAAGATAGAACATACAATATTATTGTATATAATATTATCAATTAAAAAAGTCGTAATATCAATCTCACACTAATGTGCAATTAAAGCATATGCATTAGCCAATCATTTTTTACTGGCGATGGGTGGTCGAAGATGCTCAAAAGTGTTATTGAAGAGAGAAAACTAAAGCAAAAAATTAATGAAAAAGAAAAGAAAGGAACCAAAAATTGGAAAGAGTAACATGTATCTTATTCACGTATTATTATTTTTTATTCTCTGTTCTATGCACGTATTACTTATGGCTTAATTAATGCAATGGACACATAAGCCATTTGCTTAACTCGTGATTAATAATTGGTGTTTTAATTTACATAAAGATGATACAATTATTTCATAGTAGGAGCATAATTAATAATATTGCAAAACCAACGGTCCCTGGCGCAGATCGCGAAAGACTTAATGGTTTAAAAGCTAGTTGTTTTGTATTTTTAGCTAAGTTTAGTTTCTTTTTTAAAAAAAGAATGAAGCGAATAGTAAGTTATTTTTTTATCAAGAAAATAATGTTGCATAGAGGTCACGGATCAAAACTTTGACAAAAATTAAAAAAATGCAAAGCACCAAATTTAATTTTGGTCTACGAGCTATGATAAACTCCCCAACAGAGAATTGCATAATTGAAAGTATTACAGTGTCTTGAAAATTGAATAAAAAGTAATGACTACATGTAAATATCCTCATTAATTCCTCTCTCTCTCTCTCTCTCTGTGTTTCCAAAAATTTGGAACCATCCTCTTATACAATCTAAAAGGGATTTTTGGTGTGTAAATTTTTTCCTCTAGCAACTCCTTTCTGAAAATGGTAAATGAAAGGGCTCTGAATTATTCGATACGTATAAAAATTACTACCGAATACGAGATATATAACAGTAAATCCTTGAAGAATAATGTATAGTGTTTCTAAAAAACCGAAGGAAAAAAAGGAGAAATGTATAAATCTCAGAAGCATATATATATCTCCATGCATGCTCTCTCTCTCTCTTTGATCATGCATGGTTAATATCAACCTGTGCTTTTCACTGAGGTGGAGAGATCTTTAGATCAAGGCCAATATTAATCCCATTGTAGGCAATTGGGGCGTACATCCATAGTTCGTCCGAGCTCAGCAGCTGGAAAATTTGATGACACAGTTATTGATTAATTACTTATCATACAATTCTAATTAATGTTGTATGAAATCATATTACTTAAAAGACAGATATGATAGTATAAATAACGCAAATATTTTCGAACACTCTGCCTCGTGTGTATGGTGCAAATCAGACGAACTGTCATGTGTCAGTATGTACTGACAGAAGATATAATTTAAAAGATAATAACAGTGATTCAATTAATCCACTAAATGGCGCATGAAGATGAACTGTTATGTGTAAAATAGTGGTGATTTAATCCATTAAAAATGATGCATGGAAGTGGAAAATTGCATCCACAGCCTCGTAAAATTATGTAGGTTTAGGACTGTATGTTGTGGAACATATAAAATCTATTTGATAGGAAATAATCTAGAAATAGTCTTGGTAGTTGAAATATTTTTTTTTTTTTTTTGAGAGATAGGTAGCACGCTACCCGTTTCGTTTATTTTATTTAGAAATAAACTTAGCTAGAAATGTGAATCAACTAGGATTCGAACTTGGGCCACGTGTACCGACCACCAAACCCTTTGCCACTTGCTCTAGGGACGGTCGGTTGGTAGTTGAAATATTGATGGCCACGTTGCACCTACTTGGTTATATATGCAAAGAATTAATTTCGAATCTGAGGTTTACCTTAATCTGAAGCTGCAAGAACTTCACATATTGGACTGCTTCTTCAAGCATGGTGCTAATGTCCACCTGTACGTAAGATAACACCATCTATTTAGATATCATCTTTAAACTATGTAATGTAATGGATAATTAATTAGAAGCATGCAGAGATCTTCATCTGAAAACTTACTTTTGTTCCATTTGGAACAAGATTCTGCAATATCCTCAGCCTCTCATTGATCCTTTCCCTTCTTTTCTGTATTAAAAAAGAAGAAGAAGAAGAAGAAGAAGAAGAAAATGAGAACATGATTAAGCTTGCTCCTATATGTAAAGTAACTAAGCATATAATTAATAACAATGCACATTATTCTGGTTACAGTACCCTGGCATAGAGGCTTTGAGGGTCTGTTGCTGACCCGCGACCTGCTCGAGTTTTCGCATTCAGATTGACAGCAGGAGGCCCTTTTGAACTAGAGCTTGCACTCCCCCCCGATCCATTCATTTCTTGTGAACTATTCGATTCGTTATCGGAGCTGTAACAGCTCGAGCTGATCCGCCCGTTCACGGCGGCGTCGCACTCTTCCTCATGATCACCGCTTTTCGCATTCTTTTGCGCCCTCTTTGATTGCATCTTCTTCGCACACTTTTGCACCTGGATAGTAATAAATTAAAAACCAGTTAGCTATAGGGTCGACATTACATGCAAGATATATAGTGTAGCACATTTGAGTGGGGGATAAAAATTAGAAATAACTTACTTGAGTTGATGCCTTGGACTTCTTTTTGGCGCTTCCAATTGGGTTCTCAAACTTGCTTTGATCCACAACCTTGTCATTTCTATTACTAAGGAACTTTCTCTTGGGATGTGTTATCTGATCCGAAAGGCCAATATTCATGCTAGAGTCTCCATATTGATCGTCGCTACTCGTCTCCTCGTTCACGCCAGTTTGTTCTCTTAAACTAGGGTTCGGGACTACTTGAAGGGACCGATTCTTTCGTTGCTCTTCGACCAAGTTGAAAATCATCGGCGAAGAAGAGTTTGTATTGAGATAATAGCTTTCGTAATCAGAATGCGGCACAAAGTAACAACAAGTGCCAGTGCTTGTACTAACACTACTACTATTACTATCCCCTTGAGACCAGTGGTGCAAATTAGGGTTAGCATTGCCATTACAATAGTATGAGTTTGATGCATTGTGATGATCAGGCCAATACAAGGGTGGAGCTCCAAAGCCCAAGTCTCTATGAATATCTTGCTCATTTTGAAATGGGTAAGTGCTAATGAACTGCGCCACAATTTCCGACTCTTCTGCGGGGGTCGACGACGACCCGTTGTACGAGCTCCAATTCGCTGTGGGCTCCATCTCTTCCCGCGACATCGCCTCGGATATATTGAAGCGGGGAGAATTACTTGTTCTATGTTAAGAGTGTCTTTCGATCGAGCTATATATATATAGGTGGATGAAGCATTAGCTTAAGCAACTGATGAGTATTTATATGACAAACTTGGTAGATTAATTAATGTTTACAACATGGAAGTTAACTTAATTAATTCCCTAACAAACACTTGCAAGTTCTAACATGATCACTTTTTTTTTAGTACTTTAATTCACCATCATTAATAAATAAATATTGCTAGTTGACACAAATTGGCGAGACAACTCACAAAAAGAATTGAATATATATATATAAAAGCAATTAATGACATAGAACAAGTCCGGGATCTCGCGTAATTAATTCCAAGGGTATATATGATTAATGATTTGAATAAAAATATGGGATCAGCTCATGATTAATTAGCGTGACTCGAATAATAAGCGCAACTTTTAAAGAAAGAGGATGAAATTAATGGATCATAGAGGGGACAACAAAGTCCATGCGTGATTTTGGTGATCATCATTTAAGTAAAATGGTAAGAGTACCTGAGAGGAGATCGATTGGATAAAGTGTTAAAGAAATAAGTTGGTAGGAATAAGGAAATATATATGGGGTTGGTGTGATCGTGGCAAGGAGTAAGAATTATTATTATTATTTTTAAGTATTAATTAAGAGGGAATAAGACAGCTATCCACAGATTGTGCTGCTTTATATTCTTCCCATTCATGGAGGAGTTTATTCATTTACACACAGTTGTTATATATTGTTGCTTATATAATGTTGTGCTTAGAGACTAATTTGTAGGTTTCAAATGTTTTCATGTTGGAGTCATTAGAGATCTGGAGTAGCTTAAATTGTTGTAACAAACATAATAACATTAATTACTAATAAGTTTCTTGTACAGTACAGTGATATAATAAACTGCATGTCCTAAGTTTTAGAATGTAATAGAAGTACATTAATGAAATGATAAGAAATATGTTTAGTGTTTATTTCGTCTGTCTTTTATAACGGTTTCTCTGTCTCGAAAAATAGCCGGAGGCGTTCACGAAAAAGAAGAAGAAGAAGAAGAAAGAGTCGTAGATTTTGGGTTGAAACAAAAGAATAAGTTATACAGTTTTGGATAGCCTTTTATTAAAGTTCAGATTATAATCTGCAATTGTACTAATGCCCAAAAGGGTTTGACATATTTTAGCTGTTAATTGCAGCTTTCATAGATCAAGCTTCAGCCTAGCCAACCAGTAGAAAGAAATGCACTTCATATTGCTTTTATAAATGATGCAGAATCTCAAAAGAAAGTATAGATTGAAATTCTTAATCATGTCTAAAAATTGTATATTGGTGGTTTAATTAATTCATCACAAGTGCAACAAGTATTGTATATATATATATATGTAGTTTAATTCATCACAAGTATCACAAATAAGCACTAAATAGGGGCAGGCCAGCCGGCCTAGATAGTGTTGCCCCTTGGAGCCTCCCAAAACAATGACCTCCCAAAAAGAAAAATATTTTTAGGGTTTCCACTTCTCTTTGAAATTCATAAAATAATTAGTGTAGCAAGAACTTAATGCCATTTCTAAAAAAATGTTGTGGTATATCATACTCCTTTTATATTTGCCCCTATAAGAAAGGACACTTGGGAATGTCCCATTAGCTACAGCTTTTTTTTTTAAAGGAAAAAAATTAAGATGCACTGTTGGTTTAATTTCCATAAAATGCCAACCAAAGAACAGCTTTGCGGATCAAAGTTTTTTTTTAATTTTTATAGAGTTCTTAAGCACATTGAATTATAGTTGGAATGATCAAAGTGCAATTGAATTATGATGTGAGAAACAATTAATGAAATTCACCTTTAATCTGTATTAATTAATGTGCACACTTGTGTAGGAACAACGGCCAAGCAAGCGACAATTCCAAACTTCCAAGTTGTACTTTCATATATAATAATGAATAATGAACTGTATCATTACGCCATTAATAACACTGCTCATCGCGCTTTTACCAAATTTTTACCGCCGAATCGGTAGACGCTAATAAGTTAATTTACTGCACCCCTGTGGATACCGGAAAGCAAGTTGATTTGAATATTATGATCTAACTAGAAAATCATCAAAGCTTACTCCAATTCAGAATTTAATAGCACAAATAAGTGTTTCATACATGAGGCGATAGCAAAATTTTAATTTCATAATAATAATAATAATAATAATAATAATAATAATAATAATAATAATAATAATAATAATAATAATAATAATAATGGTTATTAAATTGGAACTGTACTGTCACCATAACTTCACTTGAGTATTACAAAAAAGAAAAAGAAAAAGAAATTCATGGACTTAATAATATCATAAAACAGCAATTTAATGAATAGCAAAAGGCAAATCTTTTTCATCAGCTCAAATGAAGAAAAATAAGCCCACTAGTTCAGAATAATATTTGTCTCAATTAAATTGATGCATTGGTGAACACCTGATTATCTTATTTGATACAAGTTGGACTAACTTTCATTTATTGAAGCCCTAGAATAACAATTTATAGATGTCAAATTCACAAAAGTCAGCAAAAAAGAAAAAAAACAAACAAAAATAATACAGTACTATTTGCTTAATAAATAAAAAACTTAACAGGAAGAATTTTTTTCCAAGGTCAACCAAATTTTTTATGCAACTTGATAAATCCAATTTGCAAATATATCAAACTCAACAGCAAAGGTTCTAAAATAAAATGTCCCTTTCTAAAAATATCGCCGGCAACGCGTAATCTCGCCGTATACATAATATATCTTCCTCTAGAAATGATTTATCATTTTCTAGACATTTCTAGCTAGAGAAGTATCATATAAAGACTACAATAAAAGCCATAGCTCACGTTCATTTAATCTGGCACAACATTTGCTGAACATATGCTGCAACTTGTTGAAGGTCTATATACTATTAAATTTGCAAAAAGAATGACAAAATATTGAATATATATGTACAGTTGATAACATGTAAACTTGTTTACCATCCAAAACTTCCATGGTCTGCTTCCAGTCAACTAGGAAAAATATAAATAATATATATATAGTAATAGTATATTTACACAACATATGCCCACCACTTAATCTCTTCACATTACATACCCCTGCAAGGCATGAATGTTCATATATAAAAACTCAGTTTCATGCATATACTTCATTTCGTGCAAAAATGGCACTTCACAATTCACAACCAACTATAAACTGTTATGAGTTACATAAAGAGTACTTTTGTAAGGAACTAAAATATCACATAGCATACATGTTGATAGCTGATTTTGCAGGGGCATAAAAGCAAAAGCCTGGGATTAATTTAAAAAATATGAGAGCCTGGGAGTTTGAAGGGCATATAAGTGGGGCGCATTTGTTAGTTTCGTTGGGTTATTCAACATACAAGACATTATCGATCCAATCAAAAATTAGGTCGTTTCCCTCATCAACTATCAACTACATACGTGATGCTAGATTTCTCAATAAAATTAACACTGCACTCATAGATCTGAACCAAATTATTTCTCTTATCAAGTGTAGCAGCAAAACAATAGATTCTCACAACTAATAATTGTGCAATGTACACTGATCCAGTAATCTTGTGCCTATATAAAAGACATGATATGGAACTTAAAAGTATCACATGTTCAAACACTATTAAACATCTATGTGATTACTCATGGAAATCATACTAACCTTGTGATCCCAAAAGATACACAAAGATTAATCTGAACAAAAAAAAAGAAGAAGATATAAAACAGCTTGCATTAGTAGTAAAGATTGCATCTAATATATAGAGAACTAAAGAATGCAGAATTTTCCCCTGTTGGCCTCAATAGGATTATGATATAGAGTTCATTAATCAATAAAAATGTGTCTCCTAATGCATAATTTTCCTCCTTGAAATAAATGAATTTGTGTATCTCTCAAAAAAAGAAAAGAAAAGAAGAATGTGTTGGACAGGACTAGATCCATAATTTCCATTTCTAGTAACCTAAAAAGAAGTCAGAGAAGACTAACACGCAAAACAGGAGCTGCAATTCAAAAGCCAATACGTGATAAATAATAAGGATATTGTTTCCCTCAAAAAGAAAATAAAAACTAAACAACAAGGATAATTTCTTTTCTGTAAACAAACAAATTGATATATGACTATTGTTAATTACTTGCAAGCTGGTAAGCCGCATTCTTTCTTTAAACAAGTCATTTCCCATTCACAATCATAAATAAGTAGGAATTAATGTCACAATCACGAGCACATAAAATTAGAACCAGGAAGGCCACTAACCTACCTGTTTTCTTTTTTTAGTCTTTAATATATAGCTAAAAAGAAAATAATATGGTCCTCAACCGAATGTTGTACAGCAAATGTTGACAAATATTACTTGAAAACTTTAAGAATGAGGCCATCGTTAAAAATGAGTCAGCCGCACATTTTTAATGCAAAAACTCAGGTTAGGAAGGTGTTTTATGAGGTTTAAACTTAACAATCTGACCAAAAACAGGTGGCTGGGATGTGCTGACTAGATTTTAGAACCAACAGATTTAAGCTATAAGGTTAGTGAATAGTGATGCTACTCACAGCAGTAGCATTTATAGATTTGATATAACCTAT
This sequence comes from Aechmea fasciata, assembly GCA_025177825.1. Lineage (NCBI taxonomy): Eukaryota > Viridiplantae > Streptophyta > Magnoliopsida > Poales > Bromeliaceae > Aechmea > Aechmea fasciata. The sequence continues at coordinate 9,140,513 of CM045946.1, forward strand.
ATGCTTCTCCTTGTTGAAAAAGGTATTATCTCCTAAAATTTGTAGGCACAATGTAGAATTCCTCAGTAGAACAAGCTAGTTATTCTGTTCTCAAATTGATTTGTTTCATTTGCCAGCATCCAATCTGAGCGCAAAGCGGGGCAAACCTACTAAATGAAAAGTCAAGATATAAGAAACGAAAGATCCATGAACAGTATATAATATTGGCCGACATGTGATATTGTCAAGGTGAAACTATGAATTTGGTTTTTGCCGTGTAATCTATGTTTTCATCAATTTCATGGAACTTTATTCCGGCCAGTGTGATGCCAATGCTGCTTCAGTCCCCTCTAAAGGGATGTACAAAACAATACTTTTCATTCATGAATGTCTAGCGACAAAATGGGGATCTGGATGCATCAAAAGATTATCTGGTTCAGACAAAACTCAAAAGGGAACCTTTAAAACATTAGAAGTAAGAACTGTTGTCGAGAGAAAAAGGTAGATGCAGAGAGATATATAGGTGGGCCAATAAGATGATGAATTTTGCTTGTTTGTAAGAGCAATTGTCCAGAAGAAGCTCAGCAACATCTATTTGGGATCCCCATGGTTATGCATACCCAAAATTGTATCTGAAACTGAACTTGAAAGAGGCATAAGCAAACTAAATGTGGATGTTTTGGTAATGCAGGAAGAAATTCACAACTGAGTTAGCGCGGATACACTCATGGTTTTTATGCAAATCCTCAACTTAAACCCAAATCTGAAATCCTTATCCACGAAAAACCAGAATAGATATACATACACAGAAACACCTCTCAATTTAATGGCTTGTAGAACAAGATTTATACACCCTCTTAAGCAGTTAGGTCTTGGCTTAATGGCTCTAGATCAATATAGTTATGCTGACACCTTTAATTTAGTTTTAATATATCAACAATATGATTTTTGCCTGATGCAGATTTGCTTAATTGTAAAAGTTGTAAAGAGAAAGCCATTCGGTTATGATTTCAGGTTTTTGGTTTTTTTGACAGATTCAGTTATGGTTTTGGGTTTTCAAAACTGACTGATTTTGATTTTGATTTGATTTTGATTTTGGGTTTTCAGTCTCAGTTGAATGGTTCTAGTTCAGTTTTTTCGAAGTCCAACAAAACCCATTCCAGTCACATCCCTAATACCTATGATATTTGTGACTGTGAAATCAGATAAAGCGAGTCCTCAATAATTTCTCAATCGTTTGCCTAAATATCTGCTAATACTTCATACAATTCAAAGACGGTTAGAAGTAAATCCAAAGTAGAGCAAACCCAACTTCACTAAACCAGAAAATACCTACATAATGAGATCACAAATGGTTTTTACAGCAGCACTAAGCACTCACTGTAGCAGCACTTGGACAAAAGTCCTTGACTCTAGACTCTGTTTTTGCACTGACTGATCTAACCGAAGTCAATCAATCTAGCACATGAGAACCTGTGTTTCTTGTCAGTATTCTCTCTGTTCTAATTCTAAAATTCCTTTGTTTGTAGTAGATGTCAAAAGTCTCAAAACCACTTGTCTACTATCAAACCGTGTCAATAGAAGTTAACTATGAAATACACTTGAGATTCCAGTGAAACAAAATCCATGTAGTTGGTGGAAATCAATTCTACCAATTCTCTAAAATATGTTAAAAACTATTTTGCATAAGATCCCTAAATAAACAACAAATTTATTTGGAAAATCTGCACACCGTATACTTTCAAGGTAGTTTAAGAGTCTTTGCATCATAGAACAATTAAATAGGAACACAGCAATCAAAAATAAATATGCAACGACAGCAATTTATTCTTAAAGCCAGATGCATAAGTGGCCTGGCCTTGAAAAGAGAATGGAAAGGAACTTAACCACAATCAAACGCCACAATTGAAAGCCACAGCAAGCTTATAGGTTTATGATTAGCATATTCTCTAAAAGAAAATCACCAATTAGCACAATAGAGTAGGCATACACTTATTCTTCAATGCCTACACAGAAGAATTATAAATGTGTTCAGTTCAACTTTTTTAGGTGCTTCTCTGGTTATTTCTCAGTTAGTGTTCGCTTACTTATGCTATACAAAAAAGCTGATCATGCTCCTTCTTACACATAGCCTAGCACTAACAACAACTATCATACGTCCAACAATTTCTGCTCTGTAAATCTTGTACGTTACATGTATAATAAAGAAGATAAATAATGCTGGTACCAGTAATCTGATAGCGACCAAACTAAATTGTGCGGAAAATTGGGTGATTACCGCCATATTATTCACATGACATTAAAGTTCAATTCTTGAGCATTTTCAAGCCTGTCAGAACAGCGAGTTCGAATTTTCTGATCAAACTATCAGTGCAGAATATGGGGTTCAGTTCATCACAACACTACATTCAGCATTCTTACGTACAGAAAATAAAACTAAAACGACTCGTTACGCAATGTGTTGCCGATATAAGCTAGATATATCAGCAAACTTGTACAGTGTGTAAGATCTAAAAACAAGCAATAAGTTCGAAAAAAACAGGGTTAGTCCCTCCACTGTCCCGATACAGCGATTTTGTCACATTGTTACCACAACTACTCAATCTGATAAAAATTTTCTAAATTTCCACTAATGCTCAAGGGTAAACTCCACAGCACTTGGAAATTTATGCCGCAAAAAAGAAGAAACTTAGAAATGAGAATTCGGATCAGTTCACACCTGCGAACAACTCGATCCCCTTGATTAAATGGACACTAGGGATCAAAAAGCAACGGGGTGATGTTACTGGAGCACCTAAGGGTCCTAAACCCTACCCAATTCGACGCACAAGCTTTGAAGAAACCAAAAATAAAAAGCTAAAAAGCTAAAAGAGAATCAAGCGATCTCTAGGGTATTCAGAAGAGGATCGAAATTACCTGGAAAATGGGGGGAAATCGTGGATCGATGACGCGATTTGAGAAACTGAAGGGAAAAGAATCGGAAATTGCGGGAGCGGAACTCGGGAAGGAACAGAGAAGAGAACGCACAGCTTACAAGCTTTTGTTAGTATGCTATTGCAACTGATAATAAGCACACGCGAGACTATTGGTTTAGTGGGAGAGGTTTGATTGGATCGAATCACCTTCAACCTGGTGAGAGATTATACTGGATCAAAACTTAATCAAGGTATGCTGATGCTGTGTATACGTACATTAATAAGTAAATTGATTTGAAGACAGTTAAGAAAAGCGTATCTTCAAAGCATGCAGATTCAAGATCTAAATTCGAATCCTAATTGATTTATATATATTTTCAGCTAAATTTATTTCTAAATTAAATAAACGAAGCGGGTCTCTCTAAAAAAAAAAAAAAAATTAAGTAACCAACGGTGAGGAAGCACCTTACCTAATTTTTTAATTAGGTAAGAAATTAAAATTTAAACTAATTACTTATTTAATGAACTTGTAATTACATGAATTACATAAAATATATCTTATTGACTTCAAAAAATAAACAATACATTTAAATTTTAAAGATAAAAGTTATTAACAGGTTCAAATTAAATAAATTAAGTAGCTAAATAGTAAAATTAAAATTTTTAAAAACTATTACTATAACATATATATATATATATATATATATATATATATATATATATATATATACTATATATATATATATATATATATATATATATATATATATATATATATATATATATATATATATATAATGATCTACCAGTAGACTGACAGATCAATCAATCTAAGTAGGTCCCAAATGATCCATTAGTGGATTGGATCGGTGTTACTATAACAAATTATTACCGAACAATTAATATTAATAATATTCAGGTAAGCTCTAAAAGTATTTTGTTTTTACCTAATCATGCATCTTATCTTCCAACCAAATGATACCCGAGCTAGAAAGTGCCCATCTGCCAAACTATTACTAAGCCAATTAAGCAAAACACACTAATAAGCAAAATAAGAAACACGTGGTGCAAAATACTGATGTAAATATGCTGTGCCCACCACCTTTCGGATGCTTCCTGAGAAGTTGTCGTGGCTGCCGCCGTGGAAACTGAAAAGTCCACCAACCGAAGAGCGCGGCACACGCTACCACGCGGAACAAATCTCAAAATTAAAAAAAAAAAAAGAAAAAGAAAAAAATGTACGAAATTGCCTTCGGAGTTAGTTGTGGCACGCCGCCGCCCTGCCACTCGCTCTTTGGCTCTACTCGCCTTCGATCACGCTTACATCATCCCACGTCCTCATCCCGATCCCTCGCACTCGCACTTGAGATCAACACCCTGTGCATTATTACTATTATTAATATTTAACGTACGTGTATGCACCATGTATGCTCAGCATCTAGTGATGAAAAATTTTAAAATCGAGATCCAATTTAAAGAATCATAAACTATGATGCTTGTATATATTGATTTTTTTTTGAATATATCATCAAAAATCAAAAGAAGTGGTGTATGCATGAGATATGCGTATGTATACACGCGGAGCAGGGAATAATTTCTCGATTTCCTATTGGATTGACCGGGCTATAGAGAGAGAGAGAGAGAGAGAGAGGAAGAAGTCGTTGCAGTTACCGAACCTACTACTACACCTCTCTCCCCCTTCCTCGCTACTTCACTCCCCTTCCCATTCCACGTCCACGTTGACCGACGACGCCGCCTCAACTACTAAACCCCACCACCGCTAGCTACTACTAGTACTCTTTCTCCTCCTCACACAAAAGCTAATTACCCTGACCCGATCTCTCTCTCTCTCTCTCTCCCCCCTGTATAAAAACCCCCCACCGCCTCCTCACTCCTCCTCCTCAGTACCCACTCCACACACGTACCGCTGTATAAGCTCTTCTAATTAATTATATAATAATTCCATCTCCCTCCTCTCTCTCTCTCTCGATCTCTCGATCTCTCGAGCTTTATTAATTAATTAATTAATTTACTCTTCGTCGATCGTCGTCGATCTGATCCTATGGCGGTGGACGCTCTGGAGGCGTTGATCCCGGCGAGCGGGGACGAGGAGCTCGTGCTCAACGTGGAGGGGTGGGCGAAGGGGAAGCGGTCGAAGAGGCACCGCTCCCCCGACTACGCGCCCACCGAGGAGGAGTACCTCGCCCTCTGCCTCCTCATGCTCGCCCGCGACCGATCGGGGCCCCTCCGCCACCTCCCCCCTTCCCCGCCGCCGCCTCCTCCCTCCGCCGCCGCCGCCGCCCCGCCGCCGGAGTACAGGTGCTCCGTGTGCGGGAAATCGTTCGGGTCGTACCAGGCGCTGGGCGGCCACAAGACGAGCCACCGGCGCCCGGTCGGATCGGAGGATCGGGCCTCGTCGTCCGCCGGATCGGCGGCGGAGGCCTCGGGTTCCGCCGCCGGAGGAGGAGGAGGAGGAGCGGGGAGGGTCCACCGGTGCTCGATCTGCCTGAAGGAGTTCCCGACGGGGCAGGCCCTCGGGGGCCACAAGAGGCGACACTACGAGGGTGTCGTCGGCGGCGGCGGCGGTGCTGGATCCGGCGCGGCGACGTCGGAGGGGGCCAGCACCACCCACCGGGGGTTCGACCTCAACATCCCCGCCGCCGCGGAGTTCGCCGGATTCGACGCGGCGCGGCGATGGGCCGCGGTGGCCGAGGAGGAGGAGGTGCAGAGCCCCCTCGCTTTCAAAAAACCCCGCCTCCTTATCCCCTCCGCTTAGATCTCTCTCTCTCTCTCTCACACACACACAATTCCCCTTTCCCTCCATCTAATCCTTGGCCTTTGAGTAGTACGTAGTTGATTTGTTTTATTCCTTTTCTTTTTCTTTTTCTTTTTTTTTTACAAAAAAAAAAAAAAGAAAGAAGGTTAGAATGTTAGATCATATATATATATAGATATACAGATCTGGCTGTTATTTGTTGCTGTACAGAGAATTATTCTTTTTTTGTAGCTGTTTGATTTTTTTTTTTTTTTTCTTGGTTCTTATCATGTTGAATGAAAAAGATTTATTGAGATTGGCATACTAAGTTATGAAGTATTAACTTTTTAGCTCACTTGTAATTTCTTCGATATTTATTTGATTTTGCTGGAGAATACAATATTATTTGATGAAATTAATATTATAGCAAAAAAAAAACTATTAAAAGAAATTGCGCTAAAATATTTCTTGCTCTTCCCATAACAACTTTTCGTCCAAGCAAATGTACTAAATTTATTATTTGGTAAACGTTCAATCCGGCAGCAGTCAGTTCTTACTTAGTTAGTTAATTCGTGAAATATTCGTGAATTATTGAAAATCCGAATTAAGCGTCGTTATTAATTTTTTCTAAAAAATCAATTATTCGCGAATTTTTTGACCAGAATTATTCGCGAATTATCGAAAATATGAATAAAAAACTTATAATTTTTATTTTTAAATATAAATCATCTTATATTTTATATTTTATACTGAACTCGTTTTTGCTAATTTTTCAACGAATTTAAAAATTAAAAATAAATTTTATGCGCTATTATATCCATACCTAATTTTTATCGAATTCGAATTAACTAACTATGGTTCTTAATCATGTAGTGTGTACAATCGAATGTATTTAGAAAAATTTCGAATAATTTCTATCTAATATTTTTTTAGTAACTTTTACTAAGATTGATGAGTAGAAGTTTTAATGCTAAAATGATAAGTAGAAGCTCCAAAGTTTCTTATCTTTTACGTCCAAATTTCAATACTTTTTTTTTTTTTTTTTTTTTATGGGGGATCGAAGCAGCAAATTTGAATTTGCCACATCTGAAACAGATATATATATATATATATATATATATATATATATATATATATATATATATATATATATATATATATATATATATATACACACACGCATTTGGTGAGACTTGACGCGGTCCAATTTGGTGTGCGTGGAATGGGCGGCAAAGTCAACGCCGGTGCATGTGTGCATTGAAGCCTTCTTAAGGCCACGCTAAATAAGAATAGCAAATACCGACCGTCCATAAAATAAGTAAAAAATTTAATGATCATATTCGAAATTTTTATTCGAATCCTAACCGATTTATATTTTTAGATGTTTACTTATAAAAAATAAATAAAAATAGATAACGTGTTATCTATATCTAAAAATAAATAAATAAAATATGCAAATAATATCATGTGCACAATAATGTCATCTAGAATGATGGAGTTTAACGGTAGAGAAGATCCTTTTTTTGAACAATCAGATTGAACTAACCGGCACTAAAAAAATTCTCAATCTTTTCCTTTCAACCTGTCGTTATATTCATTAGATAGTGGGCCAACAATTATTATGATTATTATATTTCAAAGTTATGGGCCATCAATTAATTGACTTGGAACCATCACAATAAATTAAGGAAGCATAATAGAAGAGAAAGATAGAGAGAGATAATACATTCTCATTCTAAAGAATTAATCCGTTAATTTACACTTTGTTTAGCTGTTAATAAGCTCTCTTTTGAGGGAATGTTTTTAAAAAAGAAAGATCCAAATCAAATGTACCTTTTAGAGGTCTATTAGTTTCAAATTAAGGGCGCCATTAACACACACACACACGCACGCACACACATCGTTAATAATCTTGATTAAAGAGGATCATTGGCTATGTAGATCGAGTCTTTAAATTTCTTTTAATTGTTAGTGCGCATTTTATTTGCTTCGCATTCCGATTCCAGGGCCTTGTGCTTCCAATAGTAGTAACCAAACAAGCCGTAAAACTCGTAGTTTACGTGATCATCTACAAGTCATGAATAAAAAAGGGGAAAAATGCGGCAAAAATAAAAGAACATGATCCATCCTTATTGGCAAGCTATTAATAAAGAGCATATTTCATTTCTTTTCATTTTCTCATAATATAATCCAAAAATAATGCTATTTGCAAGATAACACAAATTATCTTGATGGGCCGGGCCTAAACTTTGATGGGCCAAAACGTGCTCCCATCAAATACGGTTATGCTCCTTTTGATAGAAGTAGGGGGGTCTCTCCTTTTATTATATCTATTGATTATTTTTTAACTATATTTTTTTATTAAAAACTTATTTGAATATTTGCAAACTCTAATATAATAGAGGTGTAAGATTTACACATGCACGCACGCCCTCGTGCGCGCACACACACATATCTATATCTATATCTAGACTACTATACTGTTAATAACACCAAATCGTTTGTGCTATTGAGTTTTTGGCCATTGGATGAACGAATGTGCAATTATGATGATAATGATATTGTAGAATTGAGTGGATGATTGATTGAATAGTATGATCTAACTGGCGAAATGGTTAACAACGTAGATCAAACGGCGAAAAATTTGGCAGCACTTGATGCTATTGATAACATAGTAGCTTGACTTTACAGAATTACAAGATCCGTGTAGTATTATTAGCAAAGGGAACTTAATCGAATATACTGTTAATAATGCTGCATGCATGATTAGTAAAGAGTAATGACTACCCCACCACCATCCCATATCCTTATATTAGTTTAAAAAAATAGAAGAAGAAAGAATTACACACATATATATAAAATTTGCGATATCAAGGGAAAACCATGTAGACAAGTTCCATTGCTTCATTATTAGGTTTTCGACCTTTATAAAGGGAAAGAATTGGTGCGTAAAGATGATGCTTCCATTTGGGCCCAAAGTGGGGAACAATGTGGGCCAGGTGGATGCCGCCAGACAGGACATATTGGGCCATCTTATGTACTTCGAAGGGGATTAGTGGGCCCACCAGAGTCTATTATTGGGCCCCTGGGATTGTACAAAGATCCGTCGGCGTCCGCATACAAAATATAATCCCATAAAAGACAAAAAAAAAAAGAAAAAAGAAAAGAAAAGACGAGGAAGAAGATTGATTCGCACAGTTATCACTACAACAGCTTAAGCTGATAGATAAATGAAATTTCCGAATGTTCCATACACGTCAAAATTCTGATGTACAATCAGTATAAAATTAATATGCTTTGAAAATTGAGCGAAGGCGCTAAAACGAGCAACTAACTCGGCTTTCTATGTAATATTAGAGCTGGAATTTACATGAAAGATCCAATTTCAGAAGAAAAAAGAAAAGGAAAAAAGAATGCCTTCTAGAGAAAAAGAATGGGGACTAAGATGTGAGATTTGAGTAGTATTTAATGGAGAAAGAATATGATCAAACTTTTGCTACTGGGATCCTCTAATAAATGCAAATTAGGGTTCAGGACACTTTTGGCTCAATTACACTCTTAATCAAAACAGATTCTGACACTCATACCTTTATTATTGACTTTGAAAAATGTAGAACACATTTACTTTTTTAAAAAAAGGCCACTTACCTCAGGCATAAAATGCTCCAGTTGAAATTTGGACTTAAAAGATAAGTTCCCCAACTTTTCCTTTTTCATGTAACAAATCAATCCTAATTAAAAAAAGTCTCACGCACAATTTGGCTAATTATATTAATATTTACTTGGAAAATTAGCTGTATCCATTGTGAAACTTGGAATATATTGAGACTAAATAAGATTTGGTTCATACGTGAGTCCACGGCTGCGACAACAATGGACTGATTTAATCAAGCCAACTATATCGGCTCGAAAAGGTTGTACTCAAACATTAGTGCAGGTCCATGGATTTGGGTGCGCCCAACTTATGTGTCAAGAGATTTTTTTTTTGTAATTTAGTATGCAAAATTTTTTTGTACACTTATCATCGATATGGTGCCCATCAAATGATCTTCTCTCTCAAACTTAATGGAGCTGATCGTTGAATCGTCACATAGATGGAGACAGATAAATCGTAAAAATCAGCGCAACATATTCAATAATTTTTAAGGACACAAAATTATTTGGATTCCTACCTAATTTGGGACGAAGATACACAGATAGCGTTTGGTTGGGGGTTAATGGGGAGGATAAAGAGTTATCCCTTCCTTGTCCCCAAACCAAAAAGAAAAGAAAAAAGAAAAGGAAGTGTAGGATTGCTATCCACCCCTCTTAAAGGGTGGGATTGTTGCGTGGGAATAGGTGTGAGAACAATTGTTACCATTCCTATTTAATTTTTTAAAAAAATTAAATTAAATTTTAAAATTAAAATTTTATAATTTTAAATTGATATTTTAAAATTTTAAATTGATATTTTAAAATTTTAAATTTTAAATTTGATATTTTAGATTTTTAAATTTATATTTAATCTAAAATCTAAAATTTAAAATTAAAAACTTTAAATTTTCAAATTTGAGATATAAAAATTTAAATATAAAATTTAAATTCAAATATAATATAAGGGGCAATATTAGCACCTGCACATATTTGCAGTATGCGAAAATCGAATTTGTAACCACTGGTTCTGACATCACTTGTAGGATCGTTGGCGCTAATTATTAATCCCAAAAGCTCAAACTATTAAAAATATACAACAAATTCACTTAAAGCGTAAAGATACAACGCTTACGGATCTCGATTGTGACTCGGCCCAACTAATTTCACGCAACTTCGAACACGATTCGGCTCACCCGACCTCACGCTATTTCGAACATGACTCCGCCGAGCATGACCTCCTGCTATAGGTAATGATAGTAGGCCATTTAAGCCAACAAGATGAACTTGAACTCTGGTCCAGCTTGACCAGGTGACTTGTCTAAGTTCAAATGCCTACTCTTATCTTATCTTAGTTGACTATGTTACTTGTGGCATCTAATTATTCTTTCCCAGCTTCTTTCAGTGCTATAACAAGATACTCTCAAATATTAATATTGTCGAGACCGGGGGGGGGTAATGTTATACGACGAACACTTCTGAAATTAGAACGCTCACAAATATGAATAAATTGCACTTCTTCTAACTCGTAACTTTAAGCGAAACCAATCTTTAGGGAACTCATAAAACTATTTTTAGGAATTAACCGCCAACAACAAGACAAAATTGTGAACATCGCAATCTTTAGAATTATGCAAAAAGTTAGAAATTTTACAAAAAGTGGATAAAATGCAAAGGGAATAAAAGGGCACACAGTTTTCTTTTTCCAAAAAGTAAGATTGAAGTAGAACTCTATAGTTCAAAAATGCCAAAAAAAAAAAAGAAGAAAAAAGAAAAAAGAAACTATCATCTACTTTTTTATTCTCCACACCTTTCCCCCTGATCCCCCATATCATATATCCTCTCTAACCGTTACACTACCCCTTTGTTTTTATCCCCACCTAAATAAAAATTAGTATAGGCGAATTCTCCCAAAGGTCATATATCCAATTATACCCCCATATCCACATATTCCGCCTCCACCGTTACAACTGAAAAAGAAAAAGTAGAAAAAACTGACCCAAAATTCATACAAAAGAGGAAAAGAAGGGTTGCATAGAAGATTCAAATCAGTAGCTAGCTAGAAATCAAAGATACAAAAATGCACAGAGCCCCCTCTACTATACTCCATCCTAAAATCACCTCCCCAACTTCATATATATATATATATTCTTTGTATTTGAATTTTTGTAATTAATTAAGTTCATCAATTATTCTAATTTAATTTGATATGACTCAGTGAGTCAGTTTCCCAAAAAAAAAAAAAAAAAAAAAAAAAAAAATTCACCAAACAAGAAGGTATCAATCCAATTTTGTTTTTTTTTATAAAAAAAACAAAAAAGGGTAAAAAAAAAAAAGAAAATAAAAAAAAGTTGAAGGAGGCATTTCCGAAGTACTCGTAGGCGAGGGACCCCGGTACATTTTTAACCCCCAGTAAAAAAAAAAAAGAAAAAAAGAAAAGAGAGAGAGAGAGAGAAAAAAAAAGAAAAGAAAAAAGGTGTGAGCAAATATCAGCCGTCAGATAGATAGATAGATAGATAGATAGATGTTGCTAGACCTCTCTGGGGTCGACAAAGATGGACGGCCCCGGCGGCGCCTTGATCCAGTCGGCGTCGGGGTCGGCGTCGGGGTCGGGGAGGAGGCGCTTGACGCACCAGAGGTCGTTGACGGTGAGGCGGTCCCAGCGGGGACGGCGGCGCGGCGGGGCTCGCAGGCGGCGACCTCGGCGGCGAGGACGCGGCAGCGGAGGGAGCGGGCGAGGTTGTGGGCGTGGCGGAAGAGCGCGCGGAGCAGCGCCGGGGCGTCGGGGCCGGCGCCGCCGAGGCCGTAGACGAAGCAGACCCCGAAGGGCCGGAAGACGTCCGGGATGGACGGCAGGCCCAGCCAGGGCAGCGCGGCGTCCACCGCCCGCGTCGCCCGCGCCAGCCCCCGCAGCCACCGCGGCGCCCCCCGCACCTCCAGCCGGAACGCCCCCTCGCAGTCCCACACGCTCGCCACCGCCCACGACGACGACGACCCGCAGCCGCCGCCCAAGATATCCTCCGGCCGGGTCGCCCGGGGGACGGCGAGGAAGGTGCCCAGCGAGGAGGGGTTGCGGAGGACGGCGTCGATGTCGGCGGGGAAGAACTCGACGGAGGAGAAGCGGCGGCGGTAGAGCAGCTCGGCGTCGGCCGGGGAGAGGCGGTGGACGGCGGCGCGGCGCGGGAGTTCGAGGCGGAGGCGGTGGGCGTAGACCGGGTGCACGAGGATGGACGGGGTGCGGAACTTGGAGTAGCCGCACCGCCCCGTGAAGAGCCGGATCGACTCCACGTTCTCTATGTCCGTCGCCATGTACGCGTACTCCGCCCCCATTTTCGCAAACCACTCCTCCATCCGCTGCACCAGTTGTTGCCCGATCCCTCTCCTCCTATATATACATATATATATATTTTATATTTTATATTTTATATCGAACTTGCTAGTAAGTAATTAATTTAATTAATTAATTAGTCATCATCTAATTAGTTTAGTTTTAGTTATTAAGTGGAAGGAATTAAAGAAGGGGGATACCGGTAGGGAGGGGAGACGCGGAGGCCGAGGAGGTAGGCGACGGTGGAGAAGAGCGGGGTCTGGTGCTTCGCGGGGAGGCGGCTGGGGCTGCCGCGGGAGACGCTCTTGATGCAGCCGCGGGCCAGGCCCACGATCGCGCGATCCGGCCCACTAACTACTTCGGCTACCTATATATCAATATATGTGTTTATTTTTATTATTATTATATGAATGAATGATGATGGATCAATCACCGTTCACCCTTCACCCTTCACCCACCCACCCCTAATTATAATAATAATAATAATTGTGGTAATTAATTAATATTTACTTGTAGTAGTAGTAGCAGCAGCAGCAGCAGTAGTAGTTAAAATTTCGTTGCATTATTGAAATACTATTTTATTATTAATTAAATTAAAAGAGGAAGAAGAAGAAGAAGAAGAAGAAGAAGAAGAAGTACTAGTATATAAATAACATGTAATAAGATAGAGAGGACGAGAGAGAAGAAAAGAAAGAATAATAAATAAATAAATTACCAGCAAGAGGAAGGAGGGGGAGTGGCGGACGCGGGAGAGGGGGTCGCCGAGGGGGTCGGTGAAGAGGGACATGTGGCCGCCACCGGTGGGACCCACCTCGCACTCTCTGTCCACCTCCAACACGCGCTCTCTATCCCTCCCCTCCTCGTACTCTCGTATCGCCACTACCATCATCATCATCATCTTCTTCTTCTTCTTCTTCTTCTTCTTCTTCTTCTTCATCTCCTCCTCCATCGATCTCTCTATCGTTTTGTTTTTGTTCTCTTTTCTTTTCTTTTTCTTTGGTATATACGGGTTATTTTTATATATATATATATATATATTATATATATCCCAAGTAATAAGAACGAGTAGTAGTAGTAATAATAATATATATATAACGACAATAGCAATACGAGCTAGCTAGAAGGGAGGTGAAAGGGAGAGCTGGGTTTGCTTCAGTACTGCAGGTAAGGTAAAGGAGCTAACTTTCGCTCTATCTATGTGTATCTCTCTCTTTCTCTTTTGGGTTACGGTCCAATACGGTCTTTTTTGTGTTGGGGCTATATATGTTGATGGAGCGAAGTAACTACTAAGTTGGTGTTATGTAGTGCTATGATCGATTGGGAGAGGGATATTAATGGGGAGGAGGAGAGAGGGGTGGGGGGTATTTATACGCGATTTTAATTACCTGGTGGTGGGTGGTGGTGGTGGTGGTGGTGGTGGTCAAGGAGAGGAAGAGGGTCTATTAAGTGGGGCTCAGATGAGTTCCTGGGACCCCCACCTCTCTCTCTCTCCTATCCTTTCCTTTCCTTTTCTCTCTCTAGAATCCTCTGAGCTCTCTCTCTCTCTCTCTCTCTCTCTCTCTCTCTCTCTCTCTCTCTGCTTAGTGCTTACTAAGCGCTCTCTCTCTCTCTCTCTCTCTCTCTCTCTCTCTCTCTCTCTATGTTATCTCTCACTATGAGAGATAACATAGAGAGAGAGAGGTGTTGGTGTGAAGTGGGCTATAGTGAGTGGCCCTCAGTGGGCCGTGCGAGAGGCTACAGAGAGAGAGAGAGAGAGAGAGAGAGAGAGAGGGAATGTGGGCTGGGCCCAAAAGAAAATGGCGGCTGTGGCTGCGTGGTACATGCGTAACGTGCGCCGCGGGTGACTCGGGATCATCATCACCACTATTATCCTCATCATCACAACCCATCAAATTCCCCATCATAATGCCGCGATCTCATTCATTGCATCCCCTACATATAAAGATTTTAATTAAAATTCATAAATTTTGAGACTACGTAATAATTTCTATGCAGAGCATCTTAAAATGTTCAAAATTATTATATGTGGAGTGCCCACAGAGTAGTATAATTATACACCAGGTGCAGCAGGTAATAAATTTCTCATCATTAGTGTCATAAGATGATCATTTATCTTCTTAATATGTGTGCGTGTATATAATTATTATATATATAATTATTATATTTGAAAGGGTGGAGAAGTGAACTGACGCGGGCGAATCGGGGTTGGCGTGGCACGTGGAGAGTCACCGATTCGGGAGAGAAGGCCATTGAGCGCGCGCCACGTGGAAGGCGAGGCGGCGTCCTTAACGGCGGATCATTATCATCACCACCGTCGACAGCGATTCCTAATTATGGCGATCCTCGCGATATCATTATCATTAACGATCGCGACCGTCGAATCGCCGACGTGGGCTGCGACGACGGCGACCATGGGCGGGGGGTGCACCGTAAGACTTATCTGTGTATCCGCGGAGTGCGTGATGGTTATTAACGGTGATAGATAGCGAGCGATAGAGAGAGAGAGAGAGAGAGAGGGGGTGGGCCCCCACGTTCGCTTTCGAACGGTTATAGCGAAAAATACGTATTCGGCGGAGAGCGGTTTCAGAATTCAGATGAGGAGCAATGATTGTGATTCTCTCTCTCTCTCTCTCTCCTACTAATTCGCATTAAAACCTTAAAACCATGCTTTTATATATATATATGAATAATAATAATGAATTAATTAATCTCAACGCACCGGCCCATTAATGATTTGGGCTCGTGTAGCAAGGCCCAACTGGGCCCACATAACCTCGAATTGGCCTGGCCCACCGGTTGGTCAAAGTTACTACTTTTGATGTAATTGAAGCTGTTGAAATGCAATGCTTTGAACCAGTCCAATAAGCTACTTCTTGAGAAGGGTTGGTTATTATTATTATTATATAATTAATTTGTTAAAGATTATATATAGCTCCATGCACATCAATTTAATTATAAATTAACGTGCATGAGATCGACTAATGAACTGCAATTAATTCTATTAATGTTGACACCTCTCATTACACCAAAAGTAGATTGTTTAATCGAATCGAGCACTTCTCCGCAGGACGGCGACAATAGAATCTTAATTAGCTTCGTCCTCCATTTGGTTTTGGAGCACGTACAATCTCTTACATGGTTGTCGTGTTGGCTCGTGAGTAAAGAACCTGAGCACGATAAGCATGAGGAAGATCTGAAATGAAGCAGTATTTGCGATTACGATGACGGTTTATTGCATGCATCACGTGATTTTGCGAAATATAATGAGGAATTGTCCGAATTGCCGGATTATGTTCTCCAACTAGAAGACCACATACGAAATCTCCCTTAGTGATCAAGCAATAAACTGTATCGCGCTCAATTTGTCGAGTTTCTATTGGTTTCTCCAAATGTTTTGTGTGTGTGTGTGTGTGTGTGTGTGTGTGTGTGTGTGTGAGAGAGAGAGAGAGAGAGAGAGAGAGAGAATCTAGTTACATTGGATTATGCATGGTACCGCAGTTGGGGACCATTGTACCTAAGGTATTAGTGATCTTAAGCTAAAGAATAAAAATAGTGTACTCTATGGTTCATTCAATCAATGAGGCGCAAAACAAGAGGAAATAAACAAACCTAGTCTAGTTAACTATGTTTTGCTAACATGTGTCACTGAGATATCGATCTCAATATGGCTGGGTAGTGAGTGACAAGACGACCGTTGCCTCGATCGGATTCGAATCGTAGAATTCTGTTCCCCTCCTTCGATGTTTATATAGGTCGCTCTCACGATGCCCTAAGATCGGCGCTAAACACAAGAGCGAAAACATATGGCAACATGGCCACGCGCCCACATGACAATATAGCTAGTTAATTGGCTCCTCTTCGATCGACGACTCAAACTAAACATGTTATTATCCTAGTAAAGCTCAATTAGGGGAGGAACCACATTAGCTCGACAATTAAGTAGGCCAACAACTTTGCGACAATTGGGGATTAGTGTCTAATCTTGGGTTAGGGGATAGTTAGGTTAGTTAGCACTTGAAATGTATAAAAGAAACACGTAGTAAAGGGTGAAGTTGACCCAATAGGCTCCTAGAATATATATATAGAGGCTTTTGAGTGGCTCGAGACTAAGTGGCAATTAGTTATAGGTTAGGGTTCTCTCTCTCTCTCTCTCTCTCTCTCACTAATTAGCTCTTTTTCAACAACATTTGATAGCTAAGACCAAAAAAAAACAAAGAAAAAAAGTTGACATGATTTGGACCTAATATGTATGCATATGTTGGCTTTTATTTAGTGGATGTTTTTTTGTTATCGAGACCCTAAAATTGACTCGCAATTTATGGATTCTTTTACCTCTTTTAGTAGAGGGGGGGCATTTGCATATATTGTTGTGCATTTGTGTTCAATTTTCTCAGCAAGCTAAGTTGTACCATGTGAATCTAAGGATCTCTTTCCTATATATGGTTTTATTGTATGTATGGGGAACATTATAAGACAATCAAATATCCACTTGTTGCTCACATGTTGGCGCACGTCACCGCACTTTTTTAAACGCTCAAGTTAATTACTTTCTTAAAATGCTTAAATTAGCATGACGAAGGGAAAAAGTATTTAGGATATTTTTCTTTTGAGGTGATTATATAAAATGACATGGTTCATTTACTATGCACAGATCATAGACAATAGATTTTTCTGTAAGTAACAACGTCAGTTATACTATCTATCTATACCATAACATTATTTCTCTTAATCTTGTCACGTGGCGGTATGATATTCCTTTTAATCTTGCCACGTAGCGGCATGATATCCACGTGGCCGAATTTTCTTTCTTAACTCCCGCAGCGAAACCTTCCTTCGTTCAGCGAAACCAACTCTTCGTCTTCCCTTCACCTATAACGTCTAATTAATTAATAGTCCACTATTCTCCAAAAATAAGCCACGTGGCTTTCCTTCACCTATAATATCTAATTAATAGTCCACTCATCTTAATTCAATCATTTCTATTTCCTACAAATATAACGTCTAATTAATAGTTAACTACTCGATCACCTTAATCCAATCATTCGTCTTTCCTACAAACATAACGTCTAATTAATAGTTCACCTACTTTAATTTAATCCTAATCTAAACTATCCGTCGCAATGCACGGGTTACTACACTAGTGTTATCATCATTTCTTTTGTTTTTTTTTTCCCTTCTTTTTAATTCTCTTTTAATTTCACATTGCAATTTACACTCACAATAAGTGGACTAGGCCGGGTTTACTTGCATTAGAGATAATGACAATACTTCTCCACCAATGATCCTCCAATTAATAACTTCTCTCTCTCTCTCTCTCTCTCACACACACACACACAATCTTTTTTTTTTTTTTTTTTTCTATTTTAATCATAAAACTCAAAGAGAGATAGTTGCCGACTCAATCATATAGTCAACATCACGGTGGTAACAAAGTACGATATTATAACCCAGCAGAGTGAACACCCCTAATCCCATTTTAGGGCCCCATGCGTACGTCGTTCAGTGGTCTCCCCTTCAAACCATGTTACTAGGTTTGCAGTTTTTCACTTCCATCATTACATACGAGAGGAATTTAATTTAATAAATCCCCACTGTTTGAATTCCGGCGGATCTATATCTTCTATGTATTATTCTCCCTGAATTAATTTGTCCCATGACAATATTTCTTTCATTTATTTTGATCCTATTTTGGTTATACAAAGAATTAAGCAGCTTCTGAAGTCCTAAAAACCCCTCATACGACCGAATCATTAGTTTTAGTTTTTTTTTTTTTACCGTCGCGTCTTTTCTTGAGGCTCTGATTCTCTCATTCATGTAACCTAGTTCATACATTCAATGAATGAAACAAGTAGCGTATTATTTTTTTTTCAAAAAAAAGAAGACAATATTTTTTTCATTGTTGAGTGTGGGCTTCATTCTGAGTCAGCTCAAGTTCTCTATATTTTTTTTTCCTGTTTTTTTTTGTTTGAGCTGAATCAAAATTTTCTCTTTCTTTGTTTGAACCGAATCAATCATTGCTCGGTATAGGCTCGATCCCTCGAACTAGCTTAAGTTTTCCACATATTTTTCTCTTTCTTTACTTAAACCAAATTAAGTTTTCCTCTTTGTTTGCTTGAAACAAATTGGATCACACATCTGCATTGGGCCGAAGTACTGTTTATCTTCTACTTTCTTTGGTTGTTATCTTTCTTCGTCGGCAAAATGAATCCCACCTCTGATTGTTGCTTCTTCCATCACTATTTTGCATCACTGCTTACTCTTACTTTGTCACCGTTTTTTATTTTTCTCTAATTATCTATACGTCGTATTGCACAAATTACTACACTAGTTATAATTATTTAGCCCAAAATTTGTTAGCTATAATTGTCATATGGCAGGTTGGCATAAATGCATGTCTTCTAAATTTGTTTATAATAAATCTCTGAGACTTAATTTGAGCTTCATTCATAGTGAGTGGTGCCCTTTGAATAAGACAACTTACCGAATTTCGGATAAATTTGGTCCCAAAAATTATTGATTCAGTTTTACTTTGCTCCTAAAATTTGATTTGTTGTAATAGAAAAAATTATACACTCATTTTAGGGAAGCAATATTGCAAATCAATAATTAAGAGGTTTAAAACAGTGATCTAACATGTGGCGCGAGTTTAATGTCGCGGCTAAAGATTAAAACAATTTAAAAGTTCAGCGGTCAAAATAAAATAATAATAATAACATATAAGTAATTGAGCTAGAATACTTTTTGAAGCATCAAATCCTCGGTGCTTCTAGGTTTCTAGTCCTTGAATTTACTCCTTGCTTACTAATACCCCTTGAATCAAATAATATTCTACATACCACCACCCACCAACATAATCTCAACCATACATCTCTCCATCCAATGGCTAAAAACTCCAAAGCACCACTCTCTTGGTGCTTGTGAGAGTATTCTCGCTCAACTCACGTATAAGCCTTAAGTTTTTATGACTGACAAATTCTAGGAATTAAAATGCCATCAAAGTGGAAGTGAAATAGTTTTTTTTTTTTGAGAGAAATGTAGCATGCTATCTACTTCATTCATTAAAGAAATGAATTAAGCTACAAGAGTGAAGTAAAGGGACCTCAGAACGATACCAAATAATTTAAAAATAAAAATAAAAATAAAACTAAAAAATAAAAAGTAAAAAATAAAAAAATAAAGAATAATTAAAAAAATAAAAAAAACATTTAAATTCTATTAAATTTCGGTGACAAGGTACGCTCGTTTAAACACGCTGTTCTCCTTCCACTGAAGCTTCAAACGTCTGATCGAGTTGACAGCTAGCAAGGGATCAGCATTAGCCATCCTAAAAATAACGGCATTTCTTACCTTCCAGATGACCCACCAACTGACTGTCAGTCCAGTCATTATGTTTCCAACCGATTGAGCACTATCCCTTGCCATTCACTTATCCCATACGGACCTTACATCATCACTCAGGTACCCAACCTGAACCCCTTTAGTCATGACAATCAAAAATCTACTGAATACGCATCGCGAAAATAGGTGATTCACTGTTTCTCCCTCAATTCCGCAGAGCACACAGGTTTTTCTTCAGATGAGATTATGGTTCACACATGAACATCTCATCAATGGGAAGGGGACAAAAGGGGAAATTTGGTTTAATTCTAAGTTAGAATTTGACCAACCACCAACCAAAGAATGGGAGGACACAATGCACTTTAATTTGGCCTTCTATAGTAAACCTAAAATACTTCTAAAAGTAGACCGATCAAGATACTTACTTTCATATTAGTTTTACTAATAAAATATCCGAATAGATGATAATCGACATTATTAAACTTGTTCTCTACATTATCTCAACTTTTTAGAACATGAATTTTACAATTTTTAGATATCATTTGCTTACTATTCAAATAGTTTCAAAATTGACTAATTTTAATAACTAATATAAGATGAATTTAAGACCATTTGATCACTAGGCAAATGATATTAAAAATTTATATAATTATATTTTATGAAGTTCAAATAGTTTATATCACATTTAACAGTGTTGATCATCGTCCAGATGTCTTACACCTTAATTTATTGAAAAACTATTCCTAACACACACTCTCTCTCTCCCCCCTTTTCTCTCTCTCTCTCTCTCTCTATATATATATATATAGTTGGACTAGAATACTATTAATAGTAAAAAATCTTTGTTGTTATCAAATTTTTAACCTTTGGATAAATTTCTTTCATCATTTCTAACTATTGGATTAAATATTATAACCCAATAAAAACCACTCAACTCTAGGAGGACCATTCAATCCTAAAAAACTAATATCCTCATAATCCTACAATTTCTCATCAAAGGATATATATGCATATTATTTGGGTTGGTATATCCTCTTCCCGTACTGTTTCAGGTGCGAACCCAACAAAAGGATTCGGACCAATTTGGCTCCGATCCTTAGGGGAGATGGACCGAATCCAAACCTATGGATCAATTATTTATGCCACTGTCAAAATGTACGTACAAATAGTCTCTGTACTATTCCAATAACGCAACTTAATTGGCCCACGTAATCCTCACTAAAATATTTTAATTTTTAGACATTCTCATATATTACAAAGAAGCAATTAGTGTTTCCGCCTCTTCTCCTGTAAAATGATTCACTTATTTTAGTTTAATTATTTAGACAAAAAACCGGAGATTTTCTTTTTGATGATTAGTGAATAAATAATCATAATACGCATTTTTCTCGTTATGCCAAAATCCGCGTTAGTCAAGGATACTCTAGATATCCACCCCCCACAAATTAAATTCTCTCGTCCTTGTCTTTTGTTGCTATTATTATATATATGTCTTGTTCTTGTTCTTACTAGTTTTGCATGGGCCCTACCTGTCCATGATCTACGCAAATCTTCTATATCGGTGTTATTATGTTAACCACGTAAACTTGATCAGATCCGAATTCGAACACAGAACCTCAAGTTTTATATAGATATATCTTATGTACCTAAACTAAGATATAATATCATTATCGATAATATCCACAAGGTGTACGTGCTTAGTAAAGGCATGTTTGGATTCACGAACATTTTATTCAGCACACCGTAGTACTAAGGACGACTATAACTGTATAATACATACAACATTTTTTAAGTTTTTTTTTTCTTCTCGCTCATGCTGCCTCACCGCTTGTAACAAGCTTCATTTTCTAAAAAAAATCGCATTATACATAACATCCAATTTTTTTTTTTTTTTTCTCAAAACATAAGAAATCGAATCTTAGGTGCAACACGTCATCCTAAATACTTTATTATAATTTTAAAAATTTTAAACCATGCTATGAACTCGGCATCATCTTTTACTGCACCCACACAACATATTGTTCCAAAGTTTATGCAATCATTAATTATTGCATCGAAAGCAACGGAACACCAGCAAACTTATAGAACATGATCTGCAACTTATAAACTAAACTAAAAACCATACAACTAAACTTCTACGTATAAAACCAAACAAATGAATGAAAAGGAAAGAAAAAAAAGATACAATGGAAAGCAATTTATAAACTAAAAACCATACAGCTAGCTCAAATTCTACATAAAAAAGCAAACAAATGAATGAAAAGGAAACAGAAAAAAAAGATACAATGGAACGACATCAGTAGTACTGAAACGACATCAAACTAAATAATAATCACAATTACGAATCAATATGATTTGGAGAAAGCATAAAATTAAATATATTGTTGCTTGGTTTTAAGTTAGAACAGGACTTTTTCTTTTTTACTTTAACCCTCTAAAAAAAAAAAAAACAAATAGCTCTAATAAATTTATATTTGTATATATGATCCTTTTCTTATCATGCAAACGTCACGTTTATATTTTTAAATTGAATACGATGAATGAATCACCGTATTCGTATCCACATTTTAGTCCCTCTTTTTTTAACTTAAGGGGCGGAAAAGCCTGTTAGAATAATACTCAGCTTTTCCATCAGAAAAAGGGTCTTCCGCACAAACATATCTTTGACTAGGATTGTTATCAACTTTGAAATTGCCCTTTTTTATCTGCTTCTTCAGAAAGCCCATAGCAAAGTAGAAGTTCGGCTAGTACAACCACTTTGTCGGCCCCTATAATAATAATAATAATAATAATATATATATATATATAGAGAGAGAGAGAGAGAGAGAGAGAGAGAGAGAGAGAGAGAGAGGAGATTTAAATAAAGAATCATCCATTGTTACACGCCACGTTGATGTTTATATAAAACACGCCATGAATTCTTTTCAGATGATGTACAAGCAGAGCGTCAAATCTCTGCCATCTTGAAAACCTCTGAAGTAGGAGGAGTGATTAATATTGTTGTGACTAGCTAAGTTTACCTATCAAGTAAAATATATACACATATATATCAGATCTTAATTGTTACTATTTATAATTAACCGATTTATAATCGAGATTTGATGAAGATAATTAAGCAGCTAAAAGTTGCTTTCGCATGCAACACTAGCTAGCTAGTTTTCACACATTCATCATGGCTCACACCTTTCTAATTAGATCGGGATTGAGAAAGGAAAAAAAAAAGAAGCAAGAACAGTGAAAAGATCAGCACATTTCTGAAGGAGACCATCTTCTTTAAGGACAAAATTAAACATCAGTACCAAAAAGACCCCTATCCTACACTTCCCTCCTATAAATTCGTCTCCACAGGGCTCCCTAGACGTGTACAAAATGACGAGGGTGCACAACAATTTTAAAAGATAAGATCAGAAACCAAAAATTCCCTATAGTGCCAAAAAGATAAGTACAAATTTTTTTCTCATTTAGCCAATACTTTTACGTACAATTTGTACCGAATCAATTTTATTTTTATCGAAAAAGGAAAAAAGATTTAATTCGATATTATTATTATTATTATTATTATTTTGCATAAAACAACGCATGTGTTTCCATGGAATGAATAATAAGCATGGCATGTCATGGTCATGTGGCCATCATGAGTTCATGATCCCATAGAGGTGCGAGGCATGGAACATGGCCATGCATTCCCATTCCCATCCCCTTTCTATCTCTTCTGTTGGTGGGGCCCTGGGGTGTACGTGGGGGGGATGGTGTTTGAGTTTAGAGAGGGTGGGATCGGGGAGATGCTAATTATTTGTCTCGAGTGAGAGAGAGAGAGAGAGTAGAGAGAGTAGAGGGAGTGGGACGGGGGAGTGTTGGGCAATCATAAACATCTCTATCTTTGTCTCTGGAGGAGCAGTGATCCCATACGTACGGTCACCGGACACTTGAAATTTTGTACCGTCACACTTACACCACGTCATCAATAATAAATCAATCATATTTTTTTTTTTCAAACACAATCATAATAAAAATATTTTTTCGACACACTACTATTCCCTGCACCCGGTGCATCTTTATCCACCGCGCACCGCCTCTCATCGTCATCGTTCCCTAATCATCTATTTAGAATTAGATAGAAGAGAACGACACACTACTATTCCCTGCACCCGGTGCATCTTTATCCACCGCGCACCGCCTCTCATCGTCATCGTTCCCTAATCATCTATTGAGAATTAGATAGAAGAGAAAAAGCTCTCCTTAATTAGAGGAAGTTAAACATTGCCAACGTGTGTTCGTTCTATCTTTTAACCATTTCCTTGGTAAAATCCTTTCCTTAGGTACTACTACCCTGAGCCCGCCCATCCCTGGAAATAATTTTTAGGGCATAAAAATTCTCAAATCAAACACTACCTAAACTAACCTAGCTACCATCTAAACTCGGTGTTCACTGGCCAGCTCACGTTGGACTTAAAATGAGTTTGAGATTAAATTGCTCTTTTTAATAAATAAGCCAAACATGAATTGAATTTTTCAGCTTGTTTAATAGACGAGTCGAACGTACAAAATGCTTATAGCTCGCTCGTGTTTGGTTCAATAACAGCTCGAATACATATATTTTATATTTATATATATCTATAAATAACTTTATATATAAAATATAAATTTTTATTATTTAATTTTTAGTCCAACCTAAATATAAAGTCCAACTCAATTATTAAAAAATCAATTCTATATATATATATATATATATATATATATATATATATATAGTATAAAGATATATATCATATATATATATATATATATATATATATATATATATATATATATTTTTTTTAATTATTTTAATTTGTTGTTCGTGCACCAACTTATGTTCAGCTCATTAATAAACAATTCGAACACGAGTTGAAATTTTTGGCTCAATATTTTAACGAGTTAGCTAGCTCGTGTGTTCGGTTCGTTTATGTATTTTCAAAATAGAAATTGGAGAATCTCAATGAAGTCCTTTTTAGCTTAAGCTATCCATGATACAAATTTGAGTCTTGTAGCTGTTCTGTTTCAACTAGAACAGAACGGCGAAAGCCCCAACTCGCTCGTGTTCTGACTCATTGTCACTCCTACTCGAATGCATTCATTCCTCTACGGATGATAGGCGAGATCATCCCATTCGCAAACATTTTTTGCACACCAGAGTGTGCTCCCAGGGTGCATCAGGTGTAGGTATTAATTTCCTCAAACCCAGGGTGCATCAGGTGTACCAGAAGGCACCAACTGATAATGCCAGGAATAAACGACCATATTTTTGACCGACCGTCCCTAAAGCAAGTGGCAAAGGACTTGATAATTGATATCCGAGATCCAAGTTCGAATCCTAATTGATTTACATTTCCAGCTAAGTTTATTTCTAAATAAAATAAACGAAGCGGGTAGCATGCTATATATCTCTCAAAAAAAAAAAAAAAAAAAAAAACTATGGAAGGCTAAAATTTTCGGACATGGTTGTTGCTACTTGTGCATCATAGTTCCAATAATAAAATGAGACAAGTGTACAACGATATTCAGCTGGAGCTCTCTTAACAATAGATGTTCAACCTTAGATCTCATACACAGGATGCGTATCAGCTATGTGAGTTGTTTCTCCTATAAACATATGTTAACTCGTTAACCAATCTATAATATATCCTATAAACATATGTTAACTTGTTAACCAATCTATAATATACACTCGTTATAAGAATCGTGTCGCTTTCAAGTGTCGCTTTCAAGTGTTAATACTTTGACTAGTGTCCTATTGAGTTTTTGCACTCTGTTGATTGAGTACAAAAGCTTGAGCATGATGAAGAATGGGCAATGAAAGGCACCTTCTATTCTAACCTCCGCATATCTATTCTAACAAAAATGTACACACTATGCCTTGCTAAAATTCCAGTACCATCTGCTTGGTTCCAATGATTGTTTCGTTTACATCAAAGAACTCCTTATCATATAAATAAGGACAATAGATTTTACACGAAAAAAAACAAAAGATGGTGTCATTGTTAAATTCTACGTGACATATGAGTCAGGATCTCGATGTTACTCCATTGATCTACATGAACGTAATCTTAAAGGCACGAATAATTGGTGAAAATGACATATCACAAAATTGAAACAAATTTATGATGTTATTGTGATTGTCCACCGCCCATAGAAAGAACAAAACATTTTCAACTTTAAAAAGAATTACAACCAATGCTAGAAATCGGCCTTATTTTGGATCGATGACGGCTAAATTAGCGAGAACATAAACACTTACGTTATTACTTAAGTAAAATCTGACAACAGTTAACAACATAACTTCTCTTGATATTAGATGATGCATCGGAGCAATAAAAGAAGATAAAGGAAACAGTAGTAAGGGTTAAAAAACCTCACCCCACAAAATTCAAGCTAGTGCGCGCGCCCCCTGCTGCTCTCAACATTTCTCACAGAATTAAAGTAAGGATGGGCCTGTAAACAAGTAGCAGTAGCATTATAGTAAACTAAAACATATTGGGACCTCATCAGCCATAGGTAGGGATGTAAAATGGGCCGCCCGGCCCAAGGCGACCCTGCCGGCCTGAGCTTGAGGACCGTGTTGATGGTCCGGCCCGAAACGTACCAGAACCGTGCCGAGCTGAGGAGAGGCCCGTGGCCCGGCACAGCCCGCTTGGGTCGTGCTGGCCGGGCCAGCACAGCCCGAACCCCAAGGCTTGCCTTGGGCCTTGGGGTTGGAGCTCCCGGGGAGAAGGGCCCCAGGAGATCTCATGCAGACCTTGGAAGGAGGTTATTGGTCAAATGAACCAAAGAATTTTGGCATTGGACCAAAAACACTCAATTCTTTTTTTTCAAAAAAAATTATATATATATATTAAAAATTTTACATATTTGTTATATTATAATTTTTTTATAAATTTTAAAATTTTAAAAAAGAAATAAGTATTTGTTTATATTTTAAATTTTATATATTTTTTAAAAAATAAAAAATAAAATCTTTTAAGCCCCGGCCCGGAGCACAGCCCAAGCCTTTCGGGCCGAAGGGCCGTGTTGGGCTAGAGACTTGGTAAGCTCCAGCCCGGCATGGCCCGGCCCGGATTTGGAACCGGTCTGGATTGGGCCATCCCCTAGCCCGAATCAGCACAAAAAATGAGGGAAGGCCCACATTACACCCCCTAGCCATAGGCCAAATAGACCCCAAACTTTACTTTCACAATCGATACCCCCTCAATTGTTGATTTCTTAGATTTTGGTTAGTAGAATGAGGTGATTATGTTAAATTTTTACAGCTCTATAGTCATTCGCAGTTTACTGTTGGCAGTTAACTATTAACAACAGATTTTTCAGTAGCTAGATTGAGAATAGACATTGTCAGGTAAAAAATAGTCATTACCATAGCTTCTTTTGCAGTTGGCCTCTCCTGGTGGTCATACCGGAGAAGCCTATCCACAAAGTCAATCGCCTGTACAAGACTGACACATGTTATAAACTATGATAAAATTTAACAAGCATAGAACTAATTGAAAAGTCCACATGATAAAGTCACCTCAGGAAGTGCAAGATGCTGATTATCAGCATTAACGAACTTGGCCCATGGCTTCCTGCTGTGCCTACGAGAAACAAAGATATCACTGAATTTAAAACAGACTTACTACCAAAAGAAAAACAACAATAGGATGATGAATCAGAAGAAGTGAATTGGTACCTCCCGACCATCGCCTCGAGTTGTGGGTCTAGCTCCAAATGGTATTTGGCTAGATAAGCATTCAAGTCCTCTGTCCCAAGAACCTATAGCAGAACATTAGACTTAGTTAAGCTCGAAAAGATAAGAGAATTATGGATAACTATTGTGGAAAAATATGAATAAAGAACTATTTAATGAAATCTGAATATTAAGTAATTTAGTTCGTGAAAAGCAATCACATGGGAAGAGCAACTAAACATTCGAGAGAGAAGGTAATGAATGATATTCAAGTTTTTCATGAAAGGAAAAGCATGAGACTCTGTTGACTAGTTCTTTGCTGGAAAATATTTTTATGAGGACCGGTATAATAATACACATTCAATCATTTGGGCCGGTGGTTGACTACTTTTTTCAGCCAAAAAACAAATCAACCAAAGGTTTCATTGCACAGTCATCACTTCGCTACTAGAATTGTGAATCAAGTGTTTAATCTTCGATGCAAAGATCAAAACTTATTCAGTTGCATTAGCTTTATGAAATAACCTACAAATAAGCAGATATACTGCAACCAAGGGCATGTTGTGCTGTATTTCCTTGCACTATTCATAAGTTTCACTTGGATCCTTGGTCCTCAAACTTACGCGTTCAAAAACTTAAGAATTCAACTAACCAAACTAATAAGTGTTTCATATGATCCTTCCTGTCAACTTTCATTACTCTGGATAATCGGAAAGTCCAGCATAAATGCAAGTGTGTCACACATGGGAACTACTTTGGCACATACACTAGTCCCATTAACAGGTCTATAGTAAGGAAAATAAGAATAATGCATGCTAATTCAGAAAAGGAAATAATAAGAACAGCATGGACATACAGCCGATCTTAATTACCATATGGAAAGAAAAAAATAAACATATACCTTAGCTATTTTCACCAACTGGTCATAATTGTCATGGCCATAAAAGAAGGGCTCCTTTCGGAATATCTGTTACAGAAGAAAGGTGCTAATATTCTGATAACTAGTGCTCAAGGAAAGGAAATAACGCTGAGTGGCTTTAAGCACCCTCAACACTTACCATCCCAGCAAACATACAACCAAGGCTCCACATATCCAATGAGTAATCATAATCTTGCAAATCGACAAGAAGTTCTGGGCCCTTGAAGTATCTAGCAACATAGAGCAAAGAGCAACTTTATTGATAATATTGATAATATCAATAAGGAAAAAAAAACAAACTTAAAACAGGTGGAATAAGAATGTGGACTAATGACGCATAACAAGCTTAAGAGCAATTACAAATAACAATGCAAAACAAGATGAGCTGCACTGCGCCATCATTTGGAGCAAAAAGGTGATTCAGTTATCATCCAAGTGCAACTGCTCCATTATCTGATTTCTCTTGTTCTAGTAAAACACATTTTGTAATCTAAATTTATTGATTGCAGTGAACTTGAGAAATTTCGAATGTAACA
Organism: Aechmea fasciata; assembly: GCA_025177825.1. Classification (NCBI taxonomy): domain Eukaryota; kingdom Viridiplantae; phylum Streptophyta; class Magnoliopsida; order Poales; family Bromeliaceae; genus Aechmea; species Aechmea fasciata. Next base: position 9,169,612 of record CM045946.1, read on the forward strand.
ACCAGCCAAGAAATAAAAATAAAAAAAATCATGTAATCAAACTTTTAAAAAATTAAAAGCATTATGACAACTAAGTGAAAAAAAATTGTATAATAAGAAATGGCTAATCTAAAACCTCCATGAGCAGGCCTCTAATAGAAAAGAAGCAACTGTTGCTACTAATCATGTTAGATAAGTCATTAAATGTACATGTAAAGAAAATAAGCTCAGTAGCCAAGATAATAAAAATGACCAATTAGATACATGAAAATGATGTTCGACAAGCTTGTTATAGGATCCACTGAAAAGAATCAGATAAGTCCTCATAAGAACAACAAAAACATGTACTACTGAGCTCTTCTTACAGAGTTGATCAATCTGTAGGGAAGATGTTAACCTCGAAGCAACTCGGACATTATATTCTTTCCCAGGATGGTAGAATTCTGCAAGACCCCAGTCAATGAGACGAAGTTTGCGCTGCTCGTGATCAATCATAACGTTATGAGGCTTCACATCACGATGCATGATTCCTTGTGAATGACAGTAATCTAGTGCCTACACAAATGCCTGAGAAAGTTAAAGACAATCAAATTTGATGGAATCTAATGTTCCCACACAAAAAAATGAAAGGAAAAAAGCTTATGCACAATTAGCAAAGCATAAAGAATCAAGAGCAAATTTAGAAATATCTTCTTCATCGAGCTTACAAATTTTCTTAAACAACAGTTGTTATTTACAAATAAGATCTCTTAGATCCTTAAACAAAGCAGCATGGCACAAAAAATCCATAATGGTGCACAATATTGTTGAATAGGAAAAACTATCTGGTGAGAGGGAAGATCTGTACCACAAACACTAGTGAACCACTGGAGAATTAAACAGCATACAAAGACAATTAACAATAATGATCCCGAATAAGTAAAAAGGTGTGCAAATAAAGTTGAATTGAAAAAGCATGTTATGGGTTTGTGGTTTAGGGTTTATAAACTAAAATAGTTAATACCACAGTAAAATAGCAAGTGGAGAAAAGCAGGCCTTCAAGCCCAGGTAAGCTCCTCCATCATGGCATAGTCATTAGCATGGGAAAATGAGTGCATAGTCAAACAGACTAAAAATTCAGGAAGGCAAACAAACCCAAGTGGACAAAAAAACTACTACAACCACAACAAGTCTAATTATGTGGATTCTCTTCCTCTGTTCAACTGTGTTGTACAAGATTCATTCTCAGGATATCTTTTATCGTCAATTACTGATATCTTTTTGTCTTTCACTGCCTCCGAAGACAAAAACTATGACGATGATAGGACTGATGAATGATAGGTATGAGAAATTAATAGCTCCACAGAAAGAATTAGTATTCACTGTATCCAGTCAACCAAAACAGAACGAAATCTAGGAAGCATCAAATTTACAATAACGTGAACAGGAATGATAATAACATCGACGATGATTTAATGAATTATTTTTTTGAACAATACATCATCCCATCATATAAATAAAACGGTAGACTTGCCTTTAATAATTCATAAATGTAGAAGCGGATATCATAGTCTGATAAAGTAGGATAAAGTGCTTTGAAATCGGTATTATTGATGCATTCAAAGATCAGACTGGGTGTCTTTGACTGCGGGTCTCTGACAATATCAAGTAGCTTCACAATATTCGGCCCACCACATAAATTCTGCAGTATCTTAATTTCCCTCTTAATCTGCATCACATAGCAATCCACCAAAGAAAAATCTTAGATGTGGACACCACATAGCAAGTGCATAACACTGCGCAGGCACCCAGTATTATTACAAAACAAGGAGAAGCAATTCAGAAGCAGTCAGAATAGAAAAAAAATAATGAAAATAAAAATAAAAATAAAAAGCATATTGATAAATGCATGAACATAAAGCACCACAAGTACTCGAAGCAATGGACAGCTAATGCCAGGAGAGAAATTTGCTGCTGTTTACCATATGAAAGTTCAGCAAATTGAGTGCAACATACAAGATTGTCATACAAGGTTTTGCTAAATTAAGCATTCAACACGGACAGGTTTATATCTAGTGAAGGAACTGTAACTTAACAGCTCTATATTACAATCACCAAAGCACTACTGAGTACTGATATGAACTTCCAATACAGGCATACAAAATAAGTTGTATAGGACAAAGAGAGCCTTCAGTCAGGTCAAACAAATTTGTGCTTTAAGAGAAAGCAAGTAACCAGTTTAATACATTAAATATTAACCAATTAAATCATTGAACAAAGCGTAGTAAGTCGGAAGGAGCATACTTTGTTTATAAATAACTATGTGAAAACATAGTCTCTGTTGTCGTCTTCACATTATAGAAGAGTTCCAGGGACCCTCACCTGGTATTATAACTCTTGGAATCACGAACACATCTTTTCTCTGTAGGCGAAGTGGGATATGGCTAAAGATAAAATGGAACCAGATTTCTAGTGTTTGCATGTATCCTTAGTATTCTCTTTACATACATACATACATAAATACATACATATATATATATATATAGAGAGAGAGAGAGAGAGAGAGAGAGAGAGTCCGGCTATGGTGCTTGTAAAAGCACCCGGCACTTAGTGCTTGTAAATTTTTTTACCGTTAGATCTAGTATATCATATTTATAAATTTAATTTAATTTAATTTAAATATAAATTTTAAGTTAAAATAAATTTTGAATATATATATGTATTGTGGATTCGGATGAATCTAAAATTTAGATATGTATTTTAAACTAAAAAGAAGGTATCCAACTGAAGCGGAAAAAATGTGAACAGCTAGCCTAGCTCACCAAGCAGCTTCGTCCATTTCACTTATTAGCAGATGCCTATTTGTAGGATGAAGAGGAGGAGGAGGCGCACCTTTTTCTTCTTTACAGGCTTAAGGATCTTAATAATGCACTTCTCGTTGTTGGTGCTGTGTACTCCCTCGAACACCTCGCTATACTTTCCCCTCCCAACCTTGCGAATCACCTCGTAATCATCTTGCTCCCTTCGTCGCGAATCAAACGCTCTCAGCAATTACGAACTAAGTATTGTCCCAAAAGGAAACCCTAATCTAGATTCAGAAACGTAGAGATCGGGATGCTTACCCCCATTGGACGGCAAGGGTTTCGTAGTCCCAATACTCCTTGGGGCGGTGGACGTTGATGTCAGCGTAGACGCGGGCCTTGGAGGCGGCGCCGGGGCGGCGCACGGACTTGCCAATGCGCTGGGCCATGGCGTCGGCGACGGAGGCGACAGCGGGGCGGGAGCGAGTGGCTGCGGCGGCGGCGGCGGCGGAGATCCACCGGAGAGGGGGAAGGAGGTGGAGGAGAGAGGGGGAGGAGGAGTCGAATGAGGGGGAGCGAGAGAGGGGTAGGATGAGGATGCGATGGGGTGCGATGGTGCGGAGGGGCCACAAGGCCATGAAATAGGGGAAAGCGCGAGAAGAGGAATCTCACGGGCGCGGCGAGCCCATCTTTATATAACTCTCTATCCCTCTTTCGCACCCGCACCCTCTCTCTCTCTCTCTCTCTCTCTCTCGGATTAAACTGGTTATTAATTAAGACATAATAATCCGAACCTCAGGGTGAAGTCGGCAATATAATTCATACAGCTGCCGAATTCATTATTATTGAAGTCGGCAAAGATAGTGAAGTGGGTTCTTGGAGTTTGCAGTTGTAGATTTGAATAGAATAACTTTTAAGAGCTTGTTTGGCTACACTATTATAGTGCAAGTAGATATCACTTTGTGTAATACTGATACTTAATAAAGTATTTTAAATGTTTAGTACAATTGTTTTAGATTTAATACAAAAGTAAAAAATAATAAATAAAAATAAACATAGAATTTTGATGTTTTGACGAGAACTACTTTTCGGTCAATAAATGATCACTCTATATAATAAAGTATTGTGGCTTGTTTCTCTAGAAACGAATGTTAAGAACAAGCATCACTTTTAGGATGTTATAAGATGATTTGTATCTAGCTTTTGAAATAAATTTTTTTTTTGTTTATTGGAAAAAAATATAGAGAAATCAAGATCTTTTGCAAACAAAATGATTGAAATTTCTTTGATGGTGAGAAATAAAAATGTTGCTCCTCCTATAGTATAAATTATTAAGAAAACTTTTACCAACATGTTATTTATTAGTTCTTTGAAATAGATTGAATTAACTCTAAAAAAACTAAAAACTAGCATAAATTTTTTATGGTTAACTATTCCTTTCTCTATGCTAGCTCACTCTCAACAATTCGAAAGCTTATTTTGCAAACAAAGGGATATAAAGATGGCCAAATTTAATAGGATTAGCTTTGAATCGTACAGATGAAAATCCCCCCAAAAAGAAAAGGAAGGGAGGAAAAAAAAATTACATTGGCATGCACAAGAAAAATGAACCGCAGGGATGTTTTTGCAAAAAGTGATGTCCATCCAGCTAAATTTTTTTAGTATAATAGTCTTCTCCTAAAATTTTATTTTAAAAATAAACCTATTAAATTTTCATTTATAAATATAGTCTTATAAAAGCGGTGAATGGTTCACCGCTTTATTTGTTTTTCTCATTTATTTTTATATTTTTTTAATAGTAAAAACGATGAATGGTTCATCGCTTTTATTTTTTTTTCTATTGCTTATGAGTAGTTATGAATGTGATAAATTATTCACCGCATTTAGAGGTTTATTTTTATAATTATTTTTTAAAAAAAATATTTTTATAATTATAAAAATCTTATTTATAAAAAAAATTCATCCAGCTATCCAACTGCTTAGCTTGGCCCGATCCAAGAGTTCGCCGCCGACTTTTCACGCTAACGGGGATTAAAACGGCGGTGGTTTTCGCTCCCGAATACATCTTTGATCGAAAAACGTTGCCGTATTTCTCTTTACTCCTGTCTCCCCCCTCCCCCCACGCTCTGTTTCCCGCGCGCGCGTGCTCTCTCTCTCTCTCTCTCTCTCTCTCTCTCTACAACGGCGACACTCGGCGACGCCATGGAGGAGAAAGTGGCCCTTGACGCTCCCCTCCACCAGGTTCTCGCAAACCCCCGATTCTAGGGTTTCCGTTTTCATCCTTTTCTATCTAGTTATTACATGATCTAATTTGATCTTTCGTTTGGATTCTCCCAATTCGAGCTCTCTTCGTTGTGGTTAGGATTCGGAGTGTGGAGTTAGGGTTTTGTAGCTTGAGAACTCGGCTCGAGAGCAATTGTAGTGTAATATTGTTTGAATTGCTATTAACTAAGCTGAATTGTGTGTTGTGCTCTTAGTTGTATTGGCTAGGGAAGGGAATAGGAGCGTAGTGGCCCTACTTGTTCATGTTTGGAGCTTTGTAACTTTGAAAAGTGTTGTATTTTGTATTAGATTTGGTGGTGTTGTACTCTCAGAAGCTTTGAATTAGCGCCCTGAGTACAATCAAAACGAGTAAATAAACAAAGAATATGACGGAAAGACACTAAATTTGAGTAATTCGTGGTGATTTTTGAACAATAAATAAACAAAAGAGGCAAAGGGAGTTGGATAATTGCTAATTTTTGTATTCAGTCTACATCCATCATACTTCTTCATATTCGCTACTTTTCGTTTTATCTGTATATGTTCTTTTCTTTCTTGTTCTTTGCTTGAAAACAATATTGATATTGAGTTTAAGGATGTACGAACATAAGGCTACCCCTTTTTTTAGCCTTCGCCACAATTTTGTGGATTCTGTTTACTTATTTTACACTTCTTAATAAATAATACATTTTCCTGTCTATGTTATGCATAGATCTCTTTTCCAGTATATTTTGAGAGTTCTACGAATATTGAGCGATGAATCTGTATATTCTGTTCTCTTTAATAACTTGTGTGTTATGTTTACTCGCGTTAAATTCCAATAATGAACAAACCGTTCCTTCTTACTGTAGTTAGCACAACCTCCGGATCCCGGACCTATTGATAAATCAGTTCTGGTAGAGCAAGAGCATCATAAATCTGAGGCAATCTTTACTGGCAGAGTATGTAATTTTCTAGTTTTTTCTGTTTGTCTGGATGCAGCAATTACCTTTCAGTTAATTTATAACCATACGAATTTTATTACAGGGCTATAAACCTGTTCGATTTATAGAGCACGGCACAAGACTTAACCAGTGGGAGGTGAAGCATGAAGGAATGCTTGCGCTATTAAAAAGGGCAGGGTTTTACTACCTCTCCTGCTTGAAGCGGGTCCAATTAGACCATGCTTTACTGAACGCTTTGGTCGAGAGGTGGCGGCATGAGACACAAACATTCCATTTGCGGTACGGAGAGATCACAATCTTGTTAAAAGACGTGGCAATCCTATCTGGCCTTCGCGTGGACGGGAGCCCTGTCACAGGCCCTGCAGATTGTCGGTGGGATGAACTGTGCTTAGAGCTTATAGGGCAGCAGCCAGCAAAGGTTAAAGGTGGTGCAGTTAGTATTGCCTGGTTGTATGAGACATTTCATAAAATACCTGATGGAGCTGGCAAACAACAGATAGAGTATGCCACACGAGCATATATTTTGTATCAACTCGGATGTAGCTTGTTTCCTGATCCTAGCGGGACCCGTGTTCACTTGAGGTATTTGCCATTACTTCGTGACTTCGATTTATGCGGGGAGATGGCTTGGGGAGCTGCTGCACTCTCCCACTTATACAGAGAGCTGGGGAAGGCCAGCATGAAGGGGAAGACAAATTGTTGCGCCTTTCTCACTCTCCTTCAGGTATGGTCCTTCTTGATTATTATTACAAAAAAGTTGTATGAATAGTTTCTGTAATAGACTGATTTATCAAGCTATCACTTAATAACTTTTCACTTAGAAAGTTCAGGGAGTAAAGTGTTAGTAATTTTAGGAATTAATTTGCAATATGGGGATTGTACTAGGACTATCCACACACATTACCCTTCTTAACCGTTGCCTCTTGTATGAGTTATTTCAGTTTTTCTCTTCTTTTTTCTCTTAATGCACCGGTGACTTGTCTTTAGATATGGGCATGGGAGCATATTCGTATAGGAAGGCCTGAGCGATTGGAGGTCAAAGCTCTGCTCCATGACAGACCCCTCGGATGCAGGTATCTGAAATTCCATTTTCCCATTTTTGTATGATCCAGTTATTTTTCTTTCATTGATCATTGAATATGTTCAAAGTTGTTGATATTAGGTGGAATGTCCCATTCAAGAGCCGTGAAAATGTGCGATCAATTGACACCGAATTTTATAGACATGGACTTGATACAATCTTAGACTCTCAGGTACACCATACATTTATAATTTATCGTGGGTTAATTATAAATTTGTTTCTGAATTTTGATCTCGAATCCATATACGCCCCTTAGAGTCTTTACCGAACAATTTAGTCTCTGAAGTTTGTTCTTCATTAGATTAAAGTCCTTTGCTATACTCAATTTAGTTTGTGAAGTTTTTTCTTCATAAGAATGAAGTCTTTCGGTTAGTCAAACATCTAAAATATGCCACCTCATCATCATTTGCTGCCAGATTGCATAACAAAGCTGCCATATTAGCCTAATTTTAACCGTGATGTTGGCGTCATATCTTTTCTTTAGTGTTGACTAACAGAAGGACCTAATTGTTACGTAGGACAAATTTCAGGTACTAAATTATCAAAATTGAAAAGCTGAGGATGTAATTGATTTTTGGAGGTAAAACTGTAAGATCTAAGTAATTAACCTATTAATAGATTATGATACCTTTGTGACTTCATGGACGCGTAACAGATCACATGGGACCCATACAACCCATACTTGATGGCAGTACTGCCACCTTCCTGCACTGCCGGATCAGCTGTGTGGCTATCTAGGGTTCCATTAATCTGTTTCCAGGTTGTGGAAATGCACGTGCCGGATCGTGTTCTATTACAGTTTGGAATGATCCAGCATATCCCCAACCCAGTTGAGGTAGTCGAGCGAGTCACAATGCAGGGCCGATCTGTTGAGGACTGGTCCACTTACCATAGTAAATACATTAGGCGGTGGGCAGATAGGCTATCCACTGTTGTCGGACAGAGAGAAACGGTGGATCCAGATCCTACTCGAGCAAGAAACCATTACTTTGAGTGGTATTGGAATATTACACGCAGATGGATCTCAACCCCGGTTGAGCGGCCCACCATCTCCTTTCAATCACTAGGGCAGACTGAGAAAGCATTGGTATGTATAGAATAATAAAGTGAATTCGAGTGCAGTTGTCTGAGGAAGTACCAACAACATTTTACTCAAATCCTCTTAGCAGCTTCATATTGCAGCAAAAGTAGAAGCTTCAAATTGTATCTTCTGCTTTTGGGGCCTAGAATTTCATTTCAGTTTCTTGCCACATCAGAAGCACTAGATCTTTTGTTTGCGAAATGCCCATGTGTGCTTCTGACTGTAAAGAGGCTCTTCCTAATCCAGGACTAATAGGCACATTGCTATATCATCTTTTTTCCTGTTTATACGCCCGTTTGGCCTTGTGGTTGCCCCCATTTGTGGCACGCAACCGCAAGGCCAAGGCTTTTTGAGGAAGCTTTGATTTCGGAGCTTTCTCAGAAAGCTCTGCGGCGCGGCCTGCAGAAAGCTCTGCGGTGCGGCCTGTGCATCGGGCCAAACAGGCCTTATATCGTAAATCAATGAACATACATTTTTATACCATGAATAGGTGGATTTGGTTATGACTGTACAAAGACGGATTAGAAGGCTGTTATCGGGAGAGATGGAAAGAAAGAGGCTCAAGGAGAACCTCGCAGAGATAGATGCTTACATCAGCACTGAGCTGGAGAAAGCGAAGCCTTCTACCTCTGAGGTTGGTCACTCTCACAGTAGGCAAAAGCAAAAAATTCGGGCTTCGTCACCAAGGTACCTTACACCACCGACAGCTATTCCACTTGCCATAGAAGCCGGAATAGCAACCAGGTTCATAGAATCTGTTCAGCATTCTCCAGTTATGCAGGCCCTTCCTATTAAGGCTGATCCTGATAGTGAGGATAATAATCATGAAGAGGGCAATACTATATTGGAATTGGATCAGACGAGGAGTATTGAGCCTGTGGGGATACAACTACAGGAGGGGGAGGAGGCCATTGATTCATCTAGAAAGGAAGCAAATGGGGAAAATGGAAAAGTGCAGGAGAATGTTAATGAACCTATGGAGAAGATTAATATGCGGGAGACTGCTAACGAAACAATAGAGAATGATGAACAGATGGAAACCATTGGTGCAGCGATCGAGGGTAATAAAGTGCAAGACAATCCTGATATAGTTATGGAGGATGATGAAGTTAGAAAGAGTATTAGTACAAATATGCAGGGTGCTAAAGGATTGGAAACCATTGATGAACCGGTGAAGGTGGATAAAATGCTGGAGACTTTAGCTGTAACTATTAAAGATGGTAAAGCAAAGACTCTGGATTCACCTAGGAGGACTGGTGAAGTGAAAGAGGGGGTTGACGAATCTATCGGGAATGATAAAATGCGTGAGACTGTTAATGCACCCATGGAGAATGACGAAACATACAAGGTTGTTGGTGAATCTATCGAGGATGGTAACGTGCACGAGATTATTCATGCATCCACAGAAAAGGATAGAGTCCAAGAGATTCATGATGAACTTATGAATGATGAAAAGAGCGAGACAATCGAAGCACACACGGAGCATGTAGAAGAGCAAGAACGGGTTGACGAACCCATGGAGAGTTCTCAAGTTCGAGAAGAGCAAGAAAGGGTTGGCGAACCGATGGAGAGTCCTACAGTTCGAGAAGAGCACGGAAGGTTTGACAAACCCATGGAGACATCTAGCGTTTCAGAAGATGCCGATGCCAAAGCACCGACCGAGAATGCTAATATTAGTGAGAAAGTTGGTGCGCCCATGGAGAATGATGAAATCCAGGAGGCTCATGATGGGCTTACGAAGGATGATGAAGTGCACAAGACTGTTGAAGCAAGTACCAAGTGTGTGGAAGAACAAGAAAAGGTTGATGAACCCATGGAGAGCTGTAGAGTGCAAGATAATGTCGAAGCACCTGCAAAGAATGCTAAAATTGAGGAGAAAGTTGGCGCAAGAGCGACTCCTCGTGAGGTTATGAAGGATGAGGAAGTGCGGGAGACTCTTGAAGTGCATAAGGTGGAGTGTGTAAAAGAACAAGAAAGGGTTAATGAAACCCTGGAGAACTCTAAATTGCTAGAAAATGGTGAAGCACCTGTGGAGAATGCTAGAATTAAGGAGATAGTTTTAGCACCCACAAAGAATGAGGAAGTCCAAGAAACTCCTGATGGAGTCATGAAGGATGATGAAGCTGGGGAAACTGTTGAAGCACATATAAAGCATTCAAAGTCGGAAGAACTTGGTAATGAATCAAACTATAATTCGAAAGTGAAAGAGACTCTCAATTTACGTATGAAGAGAGATAAAATTAAAGAGATGGTTACCGAACCTACTAAGGAAGCTGCAGGTGCGTGTGTAGAGTGGTCTGAAGTGCAAAAGCGGTTAAGATCAAACAGAAGAAAAAGGAAGAGGTTCCATGTACAGTCAACTTTTTGACTTCTAAATCTGGTTCTCTTCTTCTTTCCCTTTTTTTTTTTTTTAATGTACCAACACGTGTGAATAAGGTCGTACAATCAGAAGTGATCATCTTAAAATGTTGTAACTAAATCTTATTAACGCCAAAGAACCACCAAAGCTTATCTTTATTAGGGACTAAATTTTTGTTAAGCCTAGTTTGGGATTTTGCCTTGTTTTATAGTTGGAAAGGTTTATAAACTATTAAAAGCGTTTCTAGCTTCTAATGTTTTTTTTTTTTTTTTTTGAGAAATTCTAGCTTCTAATGTTCTCTCCTCTGATACTATAAAATTACTACAACAACCACCAGTTTAAAGCAAGAAAGTGATTTTTTTTTTGTTTTTTAACCACTGTAATACCAAACTAGATCTTATTTACGTTTATTTGATCAGAGCAGATTATTTGCGTCTTCCCCCTAGATACGAAGCCATCGTTTGTTGTTTCGTTGTTCTCCTTGGGGCTGGCCTGTTAGCCTGGTAAACAAACTCTTTATTTGGAAGAAAAGGGGAGCAAGAATAAACTTTACAGCCAAAAATATAATGCTCAAAGGCAAACTTTCATTAGAACATATCATTGTGGTGCGCTGCACAATCTGAGATTGGACATAGTTATTCACGTGAGATCTAGAGAAGATGAACAAAAGGACCCACATGAGTTGGACGTACCAAACATTGGTGCCAAAACAAAAGAGACAGGAGAAGTAACCAACTCATCTTTCCCAGCAGATATATACAGCATCAACTTCCCTTTGATTGGTACGGGAACCAAAACTCCAATAAACAGCTAATGCTGTTTTTTTTTTTTTTTTTTTTTTTTGCCTGTCTTTGGTACTAACAAGTGCTGTAATGTAAGGGAACAAAATTATGTGCAACAGCTAGCTACCTAGTTGAGATCACAATCAGAGCACCCAGTTCGCACCCACCGAAATACCATTTTTTGTAACTTTTGGCATCAATCTCCAGTTAGCTATACGCTGCGAGGTTAGTTGTTCAGGCTTTAGTCTTTGTGTTACAAATGCCTCTGGCTTTCTCGGCGAGTTAGCTGTATTAGTTGCCCTAGGAGGCTAGAATGTTTAACCTGGTCAAAGAGTTACTTGTTAGAAGCGATTAAGTAGAGGTTAAAAGAGGAAGTAAAATAAAACAGCCCTAGAAAGGAATTGATGGTAGTCCTTACATGCATTGCTGCTGCTGCTGACAATAGCTCTCTAGACTGTTCCATCAGTGCTCGTTCTTCTGCAGCAATTTTCGATAGTTCGGATACCAGCGAGCTCGTCTCCGCTACCTGCATATGATGATAGATTTAAGTATTCGTAAAGGAAATCCAAAAAGAAAGATACATATTGGTGGATTTTAATCCTAGGGCTTAATCTATGCATAAATTCCAAAAACATCAAGGCACTTAGTTGCTGGCATCCTGTGAAATTGGTGATTAGCTGGATAGCATATACCTTTTAGTTGGAATTCAATGAGACGACTAGTACTATAACAGGAAACAAAGGTTAGGATCCAAATTATTAAAATTGAAGTGTTGCTGATCCAACTGCTTTCCATTTTAATACAGTGGTTCGATGTGAACTAACAAGTTACACGCATGCGCAATAAGATGAGTACAAAGTAATCATATGAAGATAGGGACCAAGATTTCTTACATGACAACAAGAAACGATAAATAAAAGAAGCACTACCTTCCAGAGTAAAGAGCATGTTGAGCTCCCTATTGTCTGCATAACATCAACAGCGGAACCCACAGCATTTTTCACTTCTTGGATCTCTGCCTGTTGAATGACAAGAAAAGATATTTTTCAGGAAACTCTGGCCCCAACAGTCGATTTACAAATCAAATTTTCTGGTCCAAACCTTTGCTCCGTCTGTAACAGGTATGCGGAGAGTACTGGTTTTTAAGGCTTCGATAGCTCCTGATAAAGAACTTAAATGGTCTATATCTACCAATGACCACTCCTCCAAATAGGCCATCTGCATCAGTTTAAGTACAATCAGAACATATTCACTTAGGTAAGAGTGAAATTAACCAAAAAGGCGTTTTGAGATATTCCTCTCAAAATTCGAATTATTTATTATACTCCAGATCTAGTAATTAAAATTAGTACCCTAAGTACCCCCTTAACGGATTTTCCTTTTGACAAGGGAGTTACCACTAATTTCTCAGGGTTCAGCATTGAGTTGAACACTATCGTAGATAATTTTGCCAAAATTTCTCAAAATTTAAGAATGCTAGCATAACTAGAAAGGAACTAAAATATAGGTACTAAAGATGGAAGACTAATTAATGAAACTAGAATAAATAAATAGAAGCAGGGCAGCAATAGACGTGTGCAAAAGGAAAGATAAGGATAGAATGGATAGAATACTTGTCGCTTTAAAATGAAGAAAAGCTTAGACTTCTGTGTCAGTAGTTGAAACCCGAGCTTCCTACGCATAACAGAATCACGAATGTTGGAGGTGGCACACCATGCATCATACAAATCTTTCTGTTAGAAATTAAACGGAAAGCGTTAGCCACTTTAAGGATGGAAAAGTCGGACAAGGCGAGCATTACACATTCGAGCACAAGACAAACATATTTACTCTAAGCAGTAGATATCTCTATCAAAAGAAAGTGTCGAAAAAGGAAGTATCTACACAATACACATGATTCTACTATTACTTCCTACAGAGGTCAAAGCAAGATAATTGATGTGCTTGTTGGAGCTGCATTTGACTGTTGTTGTATATACCTACATCCTTCCATAGCAATTCCTCATCATAAATCATACAGACTTAAGTATCTCTTTGAGTAAGCAAACCAAGTACCTAATAAAACAGTGCAAAGAATGAAAGAACAATACCTAAGGGGCAAGATTCTAAAACAATGAGCTTTTTAGTATCAGAGCATTAAGAAACGATGGAAATTTAATATGAATAAACTACCAAACTTACATTACAAGGACAAGAGATAACAAATGCATCATACTCAATAATTCCAAAATTTACCACGGAAAGAAATTCCAGATCAAGAACTTCAATCTCACCTCCGCAGCCGCCTTTTGTGCCAAAAAAGCGGCACCAGCTCGAGCATTAACACACCACCACTGCAGTAGCCTATTATAAAGCACTCTTAACAAGTGTGCTTCTTCAACCTTGATATCCCCACTCTTCCTTCTCCTAGCTTCGACCCCAAAACCTATGACCGAGGAGCTCTTAGGACATTGCCCGCCATTCGAAACGCGCTCCGCAGCAGAACCATTCCGAGCCCTAGAAGTACTAGCCGTCCTCTTCAATGGCGGAGGAGGCACAATCTTATTCGAAGAGGCAGGGGATGGAGAAGAACAAGAGAACCCGTTAAGCAACGACTTCTTCGCCGGCACCGTCTTCGGAGACGGCGCGGCTCGCGAAATACGCGAAGGTACTGGTAAAGGTGTTTGCTGCAGAAACCTCGCCGGAACGGTGATTCCCCCCGGCGTGCCCCGCCCCGGGGGAACCGGGGCTTCCAGAGACCCGGAATTGCTTCCCGACGAAGCGCTCTCCGTGTCCGAAGACACGGAAAGCTCCGCCGCGTCGAAGGAAGCGCGCCTGAACCCATCTTCCGCCGCAATGGAGCGCCGCAGGAGGTGGATTGCGGCCATGATGGGGTCCTCCTTCTTGTCGACGGAGGACAAATCCAGGCTCTTGGCGAGCTGATCGGAGATTAGGGTTTTGGCGGAGGGCCATCGGCGGCCGCCCCCGCCGCGGGAGGGATCGAGCGAGGGTTTAGGGTTCTCGGAGCGGGCCCTCGCCGCCACAGGGCGGCGATCGGGGGAGGGCTTGCGGGAGGGGAAAGGGGAGGTGGTGTTGGCCCTAGCTGCGGAGTAGAAGAAGGGCTCGCCCTGGAAGGAGACGGAGAGGCTCCGCGTGGTGGAGGAGGAGGAGGAGGAGGAGGAGGAGGAGGAGAGGGGCTTCGCGCAGGGGTCGGGGACGCTGTGGGGCCGCGCGCGGTCGACCGAGGAGAAGCGGAGTGGGGCGGCAATGGAGGAGGATGAGGAGGAGGAGGAGCGGGGGGTGGGGAGAGGGGAAGCGAAGCGTCGCGTAGAGGTCGAAGAGGAGGAAGAAGAAGAGGAAGAGGAGGAGGAAGAAGAGGAAGGGGTGGTGGTGGAGAGGTAGCGGGAGGGGATGGGCTTGGATTTGGACTTGGGGCGACGAAGCAGAGCGGCATTGTTGTGATTGTCGGAGCGGCGGAGAGGGGACGCGGCCGGGGAGGGTTGCTTGGAGATTCGTGCGGTGGGCGGGGCGGATGCTGCCGCGGTGGATGGGGTCGCTGCGGCCGCGGTGCTCACCGCGGCCGCCATGGCTAATAGAGATAGATATAGAGAATGGGGGTTAGGAGGGGCGAATTAAGAAGCTTCGAGAACTAAGAGAGAGTGATCGAGAGAGAGAGAGAAAGAGCTTATTATTCTTATTAAGTAGTTACCCCTCTCTCTCTCTCTCTCTTCTCTCTCTGGGGGTGCGACTGCGAAGTAGAGAGAAAGGGAAAGAAGAAGGGGAAGAGAAATGGAGCTCGAGAAACGAAGAGAAGGGCCCAAAAAAGGATAGTGGAGAGAGAGAGAGAGAGAGAGAGAGCAGTAGAGGTAGAGCACTGGGAAGTAACGGCACCGGAGTAATGTGGGCCGTGCCATACCATACGTGGTGGAGGGGCAATAAAAATTAAAAAGACATCTACTACATATTATTTTATCTCTATGCAACAGTGCTATGCAAAATTATACTTTAAAAAAAAATTTAAAAATTTAAAAAAATTATTTTATAATTTTTTTAGTATTAAACAAATATCCAATGAATTATTTAGATGAAGATAAATTTATTATCGTAGCAATGAATTGAAATTTTTTTAAAGAAGTGTGAGAGGAAAGCTTTTGAAGTTTTATTTTTATTAGAATGTAAAACTTTTTATATTTTTTTTAAATTTAAAAAAAGGACAGGAAAATTTTCTTAATTTTAAGCCACTTTGAGATAAAGTTCTCAACTTTTCTACTCTTTTCACTAATTGATATTTATTTAGGTTTTTCAAAAATATTTAAAAGTTAATTTCTGATTAAAAGAATTTTTTTTATGTTAAATTTCTAGAAAAAATATATATATAATTATTTAAGAAATGAAAATTTTAATAAATAAAGTGTTTTTGTTTTTGAAATTTTTTATCTAAAAGAAACTGTACAAAAAAAAAAAACTAAATTTTTTTGTAAAAAGTATTAGTTTTTTTCTTTTCTTTTGTTTTTTCAGGAACCAAATACCCCACTCGACGCCTTAACTTTGTATTTTTTTTTGTTTGTTTGTTTAGTTATATTAGAAGATTTATTATTTAATAGTTTCATTGGTTATTAACTTTTGTTAACGATTAAATAATAAAAATAATTAGACTTGCTTGTAATAATCCTTAAACTAATAAAATTATTAAATTATCAAATTAAATATAAATACTTTTAGTTAAAAAATAGTTGGAAACAACAATTAATGATCCTGAGATAATGATCAATTTGAACGTTTTCTCAGGTTTAGGCGTGATTTTCGTCGCTAAGCACGTCGTTTCCACATTGAACTTCTACGTTACCAAATTAAACAATTACACCCTCATATTATTACTTACTCGTATCACTTTTGTACAAAATATAAAAAATAATACAATAATAATAATCTTTTATTAGCGGATTATTTAGATCCTGTGATAAACGTGACAATATTTATTTGATTTTCCCCTTAAACTCTCTTCTTATTTATAAAATAAAATCAACTAAAGCTAATTAGTGTATTAAATTAGGCGTAATATATTGTTTTGTCACTAAGAATTATATATATCCTCCTATTTTATTATAGTTTTTTTTTTAGTTGTCGCATTGAACACGTATTACGATTGTCAAAGCAGTTTAACAAATCTCGTACCATGCATTATTGCCACGGCAAGCGTGCATGGGCCGGTTACAACGGTTCCATCCAACTATTGCCCCACTATTTATTTTTCCCGTATACTTATATATTTTACAAAATAAATTAATTAAAATTTTGATAAATTTATTGAATTTAGTATGGAGGTTTTTTTTTTTTTTTTTCTTTAGTAATAGTTTGTCTCTGAATTAAATACAAATATTCACAGAATGGTACTAGTCTCTTCTCAAGTCATGTTTATTTCGTCGAATCTCTGCCCGATAAGTCGCTTATTTTGCCGACTTGGAAGTGCATGCATTTGAAAATAATCAACAAAGTCGAAAATCAGATACACGAAGTACTTTGACGTGTATGACTCGTGAGAATCGAGCTCAACTGTATACATACTATTTTATTTTAGGTTAAATTACAGTAAATCTTTCTATAATAACCCGTTTTTTTACTTTTCTCTTGATATTTAAAAATCTACAATTTTTCCCCCTTTAAAATAAAAAATATACGACTTCACTTCCCACCGTTAGAGTTTCGTTAGGATTCCGTTAGAATTTTTTCTTTTTTTGCCGAAAATATCCCTCCGCCGAAGAAGTCGAAAATGGCGATGAAACAGATGAGGCCGCTGAAGATGGAGAAAACCCAGAGGCCTGTCAGTGGTCGGAGCGGCGCGCATGTGGTAGACGAAGGCGGTGATGATGGCGCGAGGCTCCCCACGGCGGTGGAGTAGAGGAGAGGCGGCCGCCGCGGCGCGCGCGGAGGGAGAGGTGACGGCCGGAGGAGCTGGCGGTGAGGCCGCGGAGCATGAGGGCGAGGTAGCGGGAGTGGGCGGAGTCCGATACGGTGAAGAAGACGAGGAAGAAGACGAAAATGGCGAAGGGCAAAATAGTCATTTTACACACCGTAACCTCTTTGTGAACATTTTTTATTTTACAGGGGGGCAAAGTGTATATTTTTAAATGTCAGGGAGAGAAAGTGAAAAAGCGGGTTATCACAGGAAGGTTTTATGTTCAGAATCAAACATACATCCTCAATCACAACCTCAGATCTTCTGCGACTCTAGTAAAACCAACAGGCCCTTAGCTTCAAAACTTAAACAAAATAAATTAACTTATTCGATTGTTTCAATCGTTGCTTACCTAACCTAAAACTTCATTGGATGATTAATTTAATTTATATAATTTTTTTTAACCAAGTATAACTATTTTAACTATTATCCGCAAACTTGAAATTATATGGCATTAATTTAACTAAACCTGACCGTCCCAAGAGCAAATGGCAAATGGCCTGGTGGTTGGTACCGGAGACCCGAGTTCGAATCCTAGTTGATTCATATTTCTAAGTTTATTTCTTAACGAAATAAAAGAAGCGGGTAGCGTCTTATCTATCTCTTAAAAAAAAAAAAAAAAAAAAAAACTAAACCCTGGAAACAACTATACATAAATGTGACTCTTTTAAATTAGAAACTGACCTAACCAACTCTACTGTTGAATGTGATACGGACCAAGTTGTCCATTAATTTGTACCATCAAGTGTGCGTGTAAATGTATACACAAAAATTAACAACAAAAATTTTAAAAGCCTCTGGTTTTTTATCTTTTTTTAGCAACTGTACATATCTATAAGACTTAACCATGCAGCTTTGCACAAGCCTTTTGAATCATCACGTACCACAACTTTTTATGGTCACGAAATGGGAACACGCAAGTTATTTAAAAAAAAAAAAAAAAAGAATTTCGAAAGAAAATAAGAGTTTTTTTTTTTTTTTTTCTCTTCCTTCAATTAGCTGCTACTAGAAATAAATATCATTATAGATTTAAATTTTTATTCAAGATACATTTTTTTTTCATATACATTAATAAATACTAGGTCAACTGTAACGCGTCGAGCTCGATCCACTTCTATAGTTTTTCCTAAACATTTTTTTCTTTTTTTAACCCCTAGAGCTTCTCTTGTAGCTTGTTAAGTCGAATACTTTACTATAATTTCAGCCAAATAATATAATTTTAGAAAAATATTGATTGAATAATATAGGCTTTTTAATTGAGGATTAATAATCAATTGATCTCCTCATAAGCTAAACTATAATTTCTCCGCCGTGTGCAACGGTGCGTGCATGTGCACTACAGACAAGTTGAAACAAAAAAAATGATCACCACACGATTTGAGTTTAAGCTAATTACCTAATACGGTGCAAATTAACTTTTTATATATATATATATAGAAGCTAAATTTCTTATCTTTATTAATAGGCGATCATTGGTCTACCAAGTTTTGGCCAATTGGATTGAGAGATGTGTGATTAGGATGATGTGGGCCCTCTATGGTTAAGTGGGTGGTTGGTTGAATAGATTGATCTAACGGGTGAAAATCATCAAAGGGGTGGATCTAACGGTGGAAAACTTGATAGCACCAAATACATAGTCTATCGATAGTATCCCAAATAGGACTCTATATATATATATATATATATATATATATATATATATATATATATATATATATATATAGAGAGAGTTTCTTTAGAATACTATCGGTAGTAAACGAGTAGTTTTATTACCGATTTGTTTTCGATGATAGAGCTTCCAAATTTACGATCAACATGATCTATACTATTTGAAGTGCTTAGAAATCAAATTTCAAATATTTTCGACATCATTTGCCTAATGATCAAAGGGTTTCAAAATTTGTAATTTTAATGGTGGATAAGAGACGTTTTCTCGTTTAACGGTGTAAAGATATCCAAATCAATTGAATTTTTGTTAGAAAATTTTTTAAACTATTTAAAACAAGATCTATACTCTTGATCTTGATTACAAGACTCCTATCATCATTTTTTAAAGAGTGTTCATTTTCACCATTCATTTTTCTACATTTACTTGATGGATAAAAGAACAATATCGAAAGTCGTGAAATTTGATTTAGGTAGTTTAAATGGTTTAGATCATATTTAAAGGAGCCGATCGTCAATTTATCATCGAAAACAAATCGGTAGTAAAATGGCTGTTATCAGATAAGATATTTAGTCTATATATATATATATATATATATATATATATATATATATATATATATATATATATATATATAATACGAGTCTTAGGCCCATTAAAATTTTGACCTTTCACGTGATCACTCATAAACAAATTAAGCAGTGTGTATAGGGCCTTTTCGAAGAGGTGAGAAAGAGAGAAGCGACACAAACACGCGTAGAACAAAAGAAGCAACAAACTGATACTTTAGAGAGTAGTTAATTAGCTTGTTTAATTTACTACGTGCTTAAGTGCATAAACTTAATTAGCTTAATAACAAAATATAAAAAATCATCGCACCGTGAGTATGTGAAGGGCGAGGGCAATGGTTGATAGAAATTTCAAGTTGAATTTTAGTCAATTCGTATTTCTGTCTAAGTTTTTAAATGAAATAAGCGAAGTAGGTAACGTAATCTTATCTCTCTCAAAAAAAAAAAAATCAAAAACAAAAAGAAAATATAAAAACAAATGGAAGGAAAAGGAAACTAATTTTTGAATATGTTAGCCAAAGTACGTAGGATGTAGCTCAGGGGACCACCTCGTACACCGCACGTGATATTACATGACCACGTCCTATATTAATAACATACTGGTATAACTACTAATTAACCACGTCCAAGTTGCGAAAATGGATTGGATAAAATATATATCCAACAAAATTCACTACAAAAAAAGTTAATATAAGAATGACTTTTTAGGCAATGACTTGGAGTAAGCGTCTCCAAACATTTTTACTGAATATAGAAAATACCGACGCTTCAAAAGCGTCGTTATATGATATCAAATAATTTATTAAATGATGATAAATTTTACTTATTATTTTTAATTTTTCGACGCTTTAAAAGTCGGATTTTAAAAATTCTGACGCTTTAAAGCGTATATCCCGACCTTTAAGGCGTCAGAATGTATTGTACCGGTGCTTGGTATAAGCGTCAATATATACATGGCGACTCTTCATTTGCCGACGTTTTGACCGACGCTTTCAAAAATGACGTTGGAATATATTAGGACGCTTTTAAGTATCGTTAAAATGAGAGTAAAAGTAAGTTACTTTATTTTTTTAAAAAAAAAATTACATGTGAACTCTTAATTAACATTCTTTAACTTTCACATGTAAATCAATATAACTCTCTATGGAACTCATGTACGTACCTAACCCCTTTGGCATCAAATCCACATCTCTCTCGAAACTAAGTTCTTTTACCTTCGTAAGACCACCAACTTTGTTACACCATGTCATTTGAACGAATAAGTTAAAATCGTCAACAAATTAACTATAGGCTCGATGTGACAACATTTGCAGGAAAGTTCTAGGTCCAGTTCAAACCCACATAAATTCAAATACGTGATATATCATCTAGTAAAATTTATTCAACTTAAAAGCTCCAACATATAAGCAACTTAAAAGCTCCAGCATATAAGGTTTTGAACCTACTAACATGTAGTAACTTTTTTTATTATTATTTGCTTTTTTATAATATGACCTCCTAACAAAATCAGTACAAGGAGAGAGAAAGGGTGAGTTGAGGGCCTTGAGGAAGGGTTTGGGCTCCCATATTTTCTTACAAGTTATCCATTTGGGCTCGCAATAAGAGACCTTTTTTTTTTTTGCCTCTGTTTAATTGATAAAGGAAAGGAATAAATATTGTACCACAATTTCATCGTAGTAGTCGAGGGACTCGGCGCGAATATAATAATAAATTATTATAACTATTAATATTATTTTTATTTATTATATATTAATATTTTTTAATATTATTTGTCTCAGTATTAAATAATTAAAAATTAAAGAATAGAATTAAAGAATAAAACTAAAATATATTTCTTTCTAAAAATATTTAAACCTGATAAGTAAAATTAATAAATCAGTTTAAAATAAAATAAAATCTCAAAACAGTATTAAAAAAATAATAATAATATTTTTAACATATTTTTCGTGAGGACGTAGCGATTCCTATATGATTTTATCCTAATTTAATTTTATCTAATAGTATTAAATTAATACCAAACTAAGTCTTATATAAGATAGTTTTATCTTGTTAAAGTTAAAATTTATGCGATAAAATTTTATATTTTTTATAGATAAAAAGGGGGGAAAAATGATGAGAAATAAATTTTAAAAAAAGTGGAGGATGCATGAGAGAGAGGGGAAAAAACATATGTAAGGAAAAAATGAGAGAGGATGAAAAAAAAAATAGTGGGACCCACGAAAGCCTCCGCCAAATGCGGGGAGGCTTTGAATATTGGTTGCCTTTCCATTGTATGATAGATAGATTGATGGATAGATGTCGATACATTGGCCTCATATATATATATATAGTTAGAGTTGAGCTAGAATACTATCAATAACATTATTGGAGTGGTGCTATTGAGTTTTTAGCCATTGGATGGAGAGATGTAAGTTGAGACTATGGTGGTAGGTGGTGGTAGGTAGAATAGTGTTTAATCCAAAGGCTATTAATAATCAAGGAGTAGATCCAATGACTAAAACCTAATAAAGACCATGGGGTAATATGTTTAAAAATATTCTACCAATTCTATATATTTATATATATATAGGGACAAGCTAAATAGTCTCATTAACCTCACAAATACTCCGTGAATAGCATGGGTGTTCTATATCTTCAGATTCATGCCGATTCTCACCAATTTGACAAATACTTTCCAAATAAACAAATCACGCCGTGTATAGCATGGATGCTCTACATCTAAGTATTAATTCATACTGATTCACTAAATCTATACAGCTCGTTTATCTTGCATTCGTAACACTTTATTTATCTATTTATTTGCTATTATAAATCTAAAGTGGTTGTTTGTCAATAATTATTCTCTTCAAATCCACGCGGTGAACTTTTCTTTTACTTTTATCATTATGCAAAAAATCCGATCTCCAAATGCATGCAAATGAATCTTTTTTTTTTTTAAGAGATAAATAATATACTATCTGTTTCATTTATTTTATCTAAAATTTAATTAAAAATATGCATTAATTAAAATTTGAACTTGAGTTTCGATACCGACCATCAATTTCTTTGCCACATATTTTAGGGACGGCCAGTAATACAAACCGATCTTACGTCTTTTAATATGAGCATGTTACTTCTCCGATCCTCCAATAACCAAAGCGATAAAACAATTCCACGCACATAATAGAGTTCCAAAATTCCGATCTACTGGGATAACGATTGTATACCACGTTTCATTTCACTGACAAGTGGTCCCGACACATCTGGGCCCCACCGTTGAGTCTCGCAACAGAGGTATTCTACACTATCCCACTTACACCACATCATCAATAACAAATCAATCGCATTCCTTCTTTTCAAACAAAAGTATAATAAAAATATTTTTTTATAATTATGATGTGATATATATTTTTTAAAAAATATTTTGATTGGCTTATGCTACCCGTTAGCATTCTAGAATTTTTCCTCGCAACAATGATATACACCCGTTTCACCGAATATATATATATAATATAATATATAATATATATACGTACTAACCCCTTATTATATGTTCGTGTTGTTCGCCCCCCCACGATCCCAATTGCTCCCGAAGATAGATATACCCCGCGCACTTTCCAATTATTTCGGTAAAAATGTACGGAAAATCCCTCGACTATAGGATATTTGGAAATAAGTTTCCGTACTGTTTTAAAATTTTCAAACTATTTATGCTTGTTCTGATTGATTAAGTCAAAATTTTCGTTGCGTTTAATAACTTTCAATTATGTTGGTTTTAGGTACAAAGATATAACGAAATAAAAACCAAATTTGATAAAATTATGAAGTTGCGAATTTTGTTCATTAAAAAGGAATTAAAACTAAATATCAGTAAGGAAAATGATGAAGTTCGCTCTCAGGGATCCGTTGCGTATAGAAAAATGTGAATAGCTGAGGGGGTTCCTCAAACATTTTTCCACACCCTTTTAAATTTTAATTCCAAGTTCCAACCCTTTTAATTCGTGGTCGTCGGCGTCTTCGTCTTCATCCTCCTCCTCGAGTTCGATTAGCTCCATTAATGGGGGAGGAGGTGGTGGAGGACCTCGCTCCCCAGTCGTCGTCGTCGTCGTCGGATGCGGGGGGCGCGGCTCCCCCACGGCGGCGGCCCCTGGGGGTGGTCCCGCTCATCGCCCTGATCTTCTACGACGTGTCCGGGGGACCCTTCGGGGTGGAGGATTCGGTGCGCGGGGGCGGGGGCCCGCTCCTCTCCCTGCTGGGGTTCCTGCTCTTCCCGGTGATCTGGTCCCTCCCGGAGGCGCTGATCACGGCGGAGCTGGCGTCGTCCTTCCCGGAGAACGGCGGGTACGTGCTGTGGATCTCGTCGGCGTTCGGGCCCTTCTGGGGGTTCCAGGAGGGGGTGTGGAAGTGGGTGTCGGGCACCATGGACAACGCCCTCTACCCGGTCCTCTTCCTCGACTACCTCCGCGGCTCGCTCCCGATCTTCGCCCTCCCCGCCGCGCGCGCCCCCGCCCTCCTCGCCCTCACCGCCGCGCTCACCTTCCTCAACTACCGCGGCCTCCACCTCGTCGGCCTCTCCGCCCTCGCCCTCACCGCCTTCTCCCTCTCCCCCTTCCTCGTCCTCGCCCTCCTCGCCGCCCCGCGCCTCCGCCCCGCGCGCTGGCTCGCCTTCGACCCCAAAGCCCTAGACCTCCGCACCTACTTCAACAGCATGTTCTGGAACCTCAACTACTGGGACAAGGCCAGCACCCTCGCCGGCGAGGTCGACAACCCTAGCCGCTCCTTCCCCAGGGCCGTGTTCGGGGCCGTGGGGCTCGTCGTCGCCTCCTACCTCGTCCCTCTCATGGCCGGCACCGGCGCCATGGCCGGCTCCTCGCCGGAGAATTGGACCGACGGCTACTTCGCCGAGGTCGGCATGGCCATCGGCGGGCCCTGGCTCCGCTGCTGGATCCAGCTCGCCGCCGCCATGTCCAACATGGGCCTCTTCGAGGCCGAGATGAGCAGCGACTCCTTCCAGTTGCTCGGGATGAGCGAGATGGGGATGCTCCCCGCCGTCTTCGCCCGCAGGTCCCCATCCCAAACTTCTTCTTCTATCTCACATGGCAATTCAATTCTGCTTCAGCTTTTATTCATTTGTGAAATATTCTGCTTCGTTTGCTTAAGAATGGACTCAATTAAAAGAGTACTACGAGTGCGCGAAAAGCTAATCAAATGCTTGATTGAAGAAATACGCCTCTGTTGTTTGGTTCGAGGTTAAGTAAGAACTAGTTAGTTATTCCAGGGGATTTGTCGTCATCTCTCAAATTTCAGTTTTTTTGGTCTATTAGCGCTGTCGAGACCAAACATGAGGGGGTTTTGTTGTGAAGCTAAACACATAAAGCGATATTATCTAATTGGTGGTTAATGAGGATTTGGGGCAACAACATGCTTGTTTCACCAGTAACTTGCATTTGGAGCGTCATTTGCTTATATATATATATATATATAGATACAGACTCTTCTTCCTGGTTACTTCTAGTTGTTGCATGAAAATGTGTAATTGAACAAACTTTGAAGAATGGCAGATTAGAATAGATTCGGGGTTTGTCGCGATGTCTCAAATTCGTACTTCCTCGCTCGATAAACTTAAGTTCTTAAATATGTTTCTTTCTTGTAATTTACAATTTATAGTTTTATGGTTGTAATCTTCATAGTATTATATAGAATAGCCCTTTGAAATTGCAAGTGGTGCTTTTGTAGATCGAAATATGGAACCCCGACTTTTAGCATCCTGTGCTCCGCGACAGGGGTTATCCTCTTATCCTGCATGAGCTTCCAAGAGATAATCGAATTCCTCAACTTCCTGTACGCTCTAGGAATGCTTCTCGAGTTCGCCGCCTTCGTAAAACTCAGAATAAAGAAGCCAGATCTTCATAGACCATACAAAATCCCTGTCGGAACAGTTGGTGCAGTACTTATCTGCATACCCCCGACTTTCTTAATCCTTATCGTCATGTACTTGGCCTCAATCCGAACATTCATTGTTAGCGGAAGTGTTATGGTGTTCGGAGCTCTCCTCTATTTTGGCATAGAATACATGAAGGATAAAAGGTGGGTCAGTTTTATTCCCAATCCCGTGCCGTCTGAGACTTGTTTTGGATCTCTGCCGGCGCAGATTCAGGAAACGCATGACGATGCTTCTGTAAGTCTTTTGCGGGAGCCGTGAGACCCGGAAATTACTGTCGAAGGTGTATTCAAAGTAGAATATAGGAAATTGTTGTACTATTTAAGCTCTCGACGTAATGTTCAGCAACTGTTTATAGAAGTAGTATGTATCCTTTTTTGTTGTAAAGAACAAAATGTTGTAGATTTGGATACGAGGTGATAGTTACGTTGTAAAATCAATTATTTGTTATCGATCAAAATGTTGCATAAATTGGGTGAACACGCTAATGGAATATGTTTTTATGCATCTGTTTTGACGGCGGTCTAAATTCTATGTTTTTAACTTAACCTATCTCTGCAGAATGCGAAGTTCTCTAATGATAAACTATACTTCAAAGCCATTTTGCTATTTGTTCAACTCACTCAGAGCTTTATTGTAGAAGTAGATTATTACATTTAAAAATGTCCGAAAGAGTGGAAGAGTAAGCATCTTACAGCACAGCACTTATGGTCTGTTTAGTTGTACAGTAAAAGTTTCATCTGCAGTAGATGTCGTAGATGTCTAAATCAGAATCAGTCACAAAATAGCATTTGATCTTAACTGGATTCGAACAAGCCGAATCTTTCATCATGCTGCTACAAAACTGGAATTTGATTCGAAATTATCGGTTCCTATTGTCTTATTTGGGGAATCATGTTTACATGATCAACTTGATGAGAATGGAAAATAAGATGTAATGCGACGTTTAAATGGGATTATTACAACACACAGATTGTTGCTGTAATAATCTGATTTTCAGTATACCAATAGAAAGAAGCTTTTTTATTTCTGTAACCTTCATTAGATCCGCGGTCGATCTCAATAATTTTAATACAAAACATACCCAAAAAAAGAATGAAAAACAGAGAATAATAATACTGTAAAGGGGAAATATATATATGTGTATAATAATCTAGCCGGTTTAATATATACAACACTCTTTGATATCTGATGTTTCTCAAATATAATATATAAACTAAATAATAACTAAAAAGAAATAAAAAGGAGAGGTAGGTTTCGGATCCAAATGGAATGGTAGTAGCTGATCGAACCCGGATCCGTTTCAAAACCTGCAGCAGCAGCACCACTTATGAACAAGCGGAGCTCCTCCTCGTCGCCTTTCTCGGTCCCCGAACTCCGCCACCATCAGATCGTGCCACGTGTCCCCTCCCAGCCGCGTCCCCCCTCCTCCTCTCCGCGGCCGCCACGTCGGCCTCCTCCGCCACGTGCTGCTTCCGCAGCATCTCCCACATCACGCGCACGTCCTCGTACTCGCACGTGCTCACCTCCTTCCTCAGCTCCCACAGCCCTGCCAACGTACGTACGTATATATGTAGCAAATCAAAATACCAAACAGTGCATTGCATACACCCCCAATCAGGCGATCGATCGAATCCACGCCGTCCATCAAGGCAAGACATGTACCGCACGTAATTAACTACTTACCGGTGGATCTCCGGAGGCGGAGACGCGTCGCCGCGCCGATCCAAACTCGCCTCATCGGCATCGCCACGCGATCCCACCACTCCATTAATATTACCCCGATTCAATCTCTCTCTCTCTCTCTCTCTCTCTCTCTCTCTCTCTGTGTGTGTGTCATACACGTCGTAATATAATATATATACTCTCTCTCTCTATATATATATATAGAGAGAGAGAGAGAGAGTGTGGTTCGTAGAGCTCTATATACGTACGAGAGGGGTTTGTTACCGCGGCGAGAGAGGAAGCGCCGAGTGGGGAGAATTTTTGCACCCGTTGGCGTTGTAGTCGGGCGCTTTGATATCGACGCCCGTGGAGCTCTACAGCCGTACACGTGGCGGCATATTAAGGCACTGTCTCGATACAGTGTGTGGACGCCACACGGAACGCGCTCTCTCTCTCTATATGTTTGTATCTCCTTCTAAGTGGGTTGTTTTTTTCAAAAAAGATTTTTGGGGGTGAGAAAAGAAAGAGAGATGGATATATAGTCCACACGCTTTGGCCTACGGTTTGTGACGTTTTTTTTTTTGAAAAAATAATAAGGCAAGGCAATGACGCATTGTTTTGTTTGGTAATTTCTATTCTATATGCGCTAATTAATTGGAAATAGTATGAATGATACGGGATTTTAAAAAAAATAACACTATATATGGGTTTGTTCGATCGTCCATAAAAAAAAAAAAAAAAAAAAAATCAGTTGAACGTGTGAAAATTAATTTTTTTTCACTAATATATGTTTGATAAAAAATGACTGATTTAGAATCTAAATTCTCTCGATTTTTGTATTTGTTTCGTTACTTTTCTATCATATTTCAAGCGATAATTAATTACTCGTATCCAAAATGGGCAAAAATATTTACCAACACCTCCTATTCAATTAAACAATATATGTATAAGAACAACATTTTGGAGACATGCAATTGTAAATTTTCTTTTATTTGACTCGACCTGGACACCTCAATTTGGACTATGATGTGCAAAAATTTCAGGCCCAAATTCAAGTGTAGCCCAACCCAACCAGGCCCGGGTTTTCAATACTGGTGAGATTATTATTATTATTATTATTATTATTTCATTTTCTATTTTCTCTTTTTTCTTTTCAAGTTTAAAAAATTAGAAAGACGAAAAGAAAAGGCATTGAGTTTGTCGTTTCTCTCAATTGATCAAAAAAGGATATGAAATCTCCTACTTTGTTATTCTTCAAAGCACCGTTTGGAAAGAAGATAGGGATAGGGATAACCCTTATCCTGTTCTTTATACCCAAACGTTAATTTTTTATCCGAGAATAGTAATTCTCAGTTACTTATAATAGTCGAGTATAACTATACCCACCAACACCTCCATTTTTTATATAAAACTATCCATTATTTTTCTTATTCTATATTATCTATCCAAACGTTTTTTTTTCTTATCTCTAAAAACAACCTAATTTTTATCCAAACACTATTTTTCTTATCCTCATACTTGTACATATTCCCGTAATGACTAGTTCTTGTTTATATCCGAACAAAACGGTACCCAAAAGTTTAAGTTATTTAAAATCATATTTTACATTCAGTACTAAAATGGTCTCTATAAAATAATATTATTTGAGATTATTCTATCGTGACAATATTAGGAACAAGAAAAAAAAGAAAAAAAAAAAAAGTAAGAAAACTCTTTTGGGCACGGAACTGGGGATTAGTTGGAATGTCAAGTGAGAGGCATCCTTTTCAGACTGATTATCAGGGGCGAATTCCTCAACACGCAATTGTAGAATATTTTTTCTATGAAATGTGTTTAGGAAGTTTTAATATATATCACGTGCTTATCATTCATTGATATTATGAAACACCAAGTTATAGAACTTTTGAGTCTCACACTTAAATATTTATATTTTGAAGTGTGTACAAATTAACTTATGTAGGTTTAATTCATTAAGCATAATTATGCAGATCTGATAGAAAATAATGCAAAGACATATAAATAACATACATTTCAAATGATCAAAAATAAATTACATTTAGAATTTGCGCACAGACACAAGAAACTGTACGGTTCGTTGTGCTCGACCCAATTCAACTTCCTGAGCAACTTTATTTTGGTGTAACTGCGACCCACGCTTCAATTTCGACCTAAATGATGACCATCATCGATCCACTGTAACAAATCCAACATAATCGAGGACGAATATATAAACTTCTTTAGTAGTGTGCTAGAACATTCACAAATCACAATCAACAAATTTCTACTAGGAAATCTTTCTAAGTAATCAGTTGAAGACGCGACAATTTTCGCGAATGTTGCCCTGTAACCCAGTTTTGACCCCGACCCGGCCCATGTTGGTGATGGCGACGACAAACGCCTGCTCGAACCGCGAGGAGCTTGAGGCTAAGGAGTTAACAGTGGCTTGCGAGCGAGTGTCGTTGAACAGGACCTGGTCGGAGAATAGGAGCCCCATTCCTTGCTGCAGGTTCTTGAAGTACTGGTTGTCGAAGGCACCGGGGGTGACCGGGTCCAAGAAAACGTGCCACGATGGGTTCGGGTTCGGGGGACACGACGAGATCAACTGCGCCGCGTAGTTCTTGTTGAGTGTTGGGTCCATTGGGCTCCCTGGGGCGAAGTTGTACAACCGGTCCGAAAATATGCCACAGTGGGCAAACCCTACTGTGTGGCACGCTGCAAATTTTTTGAGCAAATTACAAATTTAATCCGTGTAATTTGAAATTGATCCGATAGATAGACGGTTTATAACACTGTAAATTATTATATATGAGTAGTTTAATTATGCTGCTGTATTTTTTGCCAAACTTTGTATATTTCGACTCTTCGGAACTAAATCTGAATTTGGAGCTTATGACTCATGCTATATAATCACTGTGGTCACCTGAGAGAACAATCATATCTAGCATGGAAAGCCCATTGGACGCGAAGATGCCGGTGAGTTGGTCCAAGTCGAAAGTCGGTGCGGGTAACTTCCCGACAACGCTGCCCGCCGTCGAGCTCAGCCCGTCGAATCGACCCAACTCGACCGCGTAAGACGGCCCCCCAGCCTATTTGCATAACCAATCATATATAAGAGTACGATACATATTCTATATAGTGAAAAGAATTTAAAGAGATCGATCGAGTGATAAGTGAACATAGTGACTAACTAGAGCTATGAGATCCCTTGTGGCCAAGGCGAGGATATCGGCGCAGGACACCTTGTTGGTGCACTGGGGATCTGCGTCTACCGCCGCCTTAGCTCGATCCACAGTGTCGAACCCGTCTTCGTTCAAGGATTGGTTATCTGGGTAGTCCCTTTCGGCCGTGTTGGTCGGTGTTGATGAGATCAGTACAGAGCCATCACAACCCTATTTAAATATATTATGCATGTACTGATGGTTAAGAAATAAAACTCCAAGCTCTCAATAAGTCTGGACAACGAGTTACAACAGTATGCACTGATGCTGAAAATATAGCTCTACTTAAATAACACTTCTGTAAACTTACGCAATCCTTAATCAAGCCAAATAAGGCCTTGATAATTACCTCAACGAAGCAGTCGTGGAAGAAGAGACGGACGGTGGCACCAACGGCATTAAAAGTCTCTTGAAATTTTTGCGTGACAGCGCCACGGACTATGCTCTCCGCATTAGGGCAAATGTTGGCATAGTAGTTTTGCTGAAGTGCTGAGCCCCAGCGAGGGAATAGGGTAAGGTTTGACATTGTGAGTATAAGCAAGAGAACTAATGGGAACTTCCTCATATTGTAATTTTGGTGATGACTACAAGGAATAAAGGAAAGGAAACAAAGATGAAAGTGGGGAATGAGGAGATCCTACTATATGTATAGCATGAAACTATATAGAATCAGGGTAGTAACTGCATGTTTGACCAGGCCAAACAACTAAAGTTTTAAGCAATGAAGAGTTGACATAATATATATAAATTTAATTGTACTCTAATAAACCAATTAATCCATTTTTTAGCTTCAAGCATGATGAGTAACATCAGATGATGAATTTGATCTCGACATATATTCTGAATAGTCGGAGAAGCAAATGGAACGAAAATTCTTTTCTTTTTCTTTTTCTTTTTCTTTTTTTTTTTTTTTTTGAGAAAAGTTAGCATGCTACCGCTTCATTCATAGAGGAATTGAATTTAGCAATGAAGGAAAGCATCTAGGCTGGAACGGACCGGACCAAAAAAAAAAAAAAAAAAAAAAAAGCACTAACATCTAATAGCATAAAGCCTCCCACAATTTGTATTGAGCTCGTACTTCCGCAAACATCTGTCTCGTCGCTAATTTTCTGTTCTCAAAGATTCGCCTATTCCGTTCTAGCCAGATAGCCCACCAAGTAGCTAGCGAGAAGGGTTGCTGACTCCTTTCTCCCTATGACTCCTCGTTTGCAGGTGCACTCTTTCCAGAGATCGTCCACTGACTGACAAGCCCTTAGTCCCCGTTTGTCTGGCAATAGGCAGCTCAGAAGCGTCCGTGAAACGTTACAATTCAAGAAAAGATGATCCACGTTCTCAGATTCGTCAAGGCATGATCACCCGACCATCGCTTTTTCAGGAGATTGTCCTTCGTTAGTACCTTTCGTCTGACGAACGAAAATTCTTGATCAATGTGTATGCAATATGTGAGGGAGAGGAGGTCAAAGTAAGGTTGCTTTGATCAGAAAGAAATATAGTGGTTATTAAGCAGTTATTAGCTAGTTGATTAGATAGATTATATAATTTATGACAAGTTCACACAATATAAAACTAAAAAAAGTATATCATAGTAACACATGTTTCAAACTTTAAATAAAAAGGGGAAAACAAAAAAATCAAGTTTAGACTTTAGAGAGCAGGAGATAATAACCTGGGGAACATACAATATTAATTAGACCTTGGCTCTATTCCTAAACATAATTTATTTTTACTATCATTAATGGAACGTGTGAT
The DNA here is from genome assembly GCA_025177825.1 of Aechmea fasciata. NCBI lineage: Eukaryota > Viridiplantae > Streptophyta > Magnoliopsida > Poales > Bromeliaceae > Aechmea > Aechmea fasciata. The sequence continues at coordinate 9,201,602 of CM045946.1, forward strand.
CTTGTTGGTTTCTCATGATTTACTGGATTTTGTTATTTTAATGATTCTCTTCCTTGTCAATATTTTGAAAAAAAATCTAATTAAATTAAACATGAAACTATGTCAATATTCTCAAAAAAATCAAATCTTGGAATTAATTAGCATGAGCATCTGACAACATTCCTTTTCTTCTTCTTCTTCTTCTTCTTTTTCCCCCCTTAAGTTTACTTTTTTTTTTTTTAGTCATTGTCATCTTCTTCTTCTTCTCTTCTCCTTTTTTTTTATTTCATTTTTTTTATACTAAGTCATTAGCAATCAGATTCAAATAAAACAATAGTTGAGTATGGCTATGTGCCTTTGGTTTCTATTTCCTGTTTATTCTTTTTTTTATTGTGGCCAGATGTCTATGATAAGACTAATCAATGCATAATAATTTTTAATAAAAATGTTATAGACAATCCAAATCATTATTATTATATTATATTTATTATTTCAGATGCAAAAGTTACAATTAATAAATGTTTCTTATTATTTTACACTCCTGAAACAATCATACAATAGGGAATTTCCACTCTTTTGGAAAACCTCATCATAATTTAAATAAATTTAACAAATAATTCAATTAAAAGCCCGGCAATCTTTTCGGATATTACCCGACGACCCGGTCTTGACTCCGACCCGGCCCATTTTCGTGATGGCCTCAATAAAGGCCTGCTCAAATGCCGGGGAACTTTGGGCCCACAGGTCCACTAAGGGCCGCGAACGAGCGTCGGTGTATAGGACCTCGTCGGCCGAGAAGAGGCCCAATCCTTGTTGCAGGTTCTTGTAGTACTGGTTGTCGAAGGCGCCGGGGGTCACCGGATCCAAGAACACCGCCGAGTTCGCATTCGCGAGGCATGTCGACATCAGCTGGGCCGCATAGTTCTTGTTCAGAGTAGGATCCACCGTGTTTCCGGGCCCGTTTATGCGGTTCGCAAACTTGTTGCAATCGCCCAGGCCCACAGTATGGGCCGCTGTAAAACAGGTTCATACAAAACATGCTATTTAAGTAAGGAGCAATGCTACTCGTACACCCCTTCTGGGACGAGATTTATTTACTTGCCACATAATGTGACTGATAAAATATATCACGCACCCTAAAAAGAGTGTATGAATAGTTCTTTTCAAAGTTCGGATGATGATGATCTGAAATATATTATATATGTATAAATATGGACATCGGAACGGTTACCGCAGAGAGCAATCATATCGGTGCGGGAGAGTCCATTGAGCTGAAACAAGTTGGTGAGTTGGTCCAAGTCGAAAGTCGGCGGTGGTAACCTCCCAGCGACGCTATTTGCCGTCGAGCTCAGCCCATCAAACCGGCCCAATTCAACCGTATAAGATGGCCCACCAGCCTATTAATTAATAATTAACATAATTAATCATTAAATGAGCTTCTTTTTCTTTTTTTTTTCCACCATGCATAATCCTTCTTTAGGACTTGTGTCCAAATGGACAAGGAGTGAGTATAAGGACAACAAGTGATGTATGAAGAGTGACTAACCAGTGTTATGAGATCCCTTGTGGCCAGTGCGAGGATATCGGCGCAGGACACCTTATTCGTGCACTGGGGATCTGCATCTACCGCCGCCTTAGCTCGATCCACAGTGTCAAATCCGTCTTCGTTCAAGGATTGGTTGTCTGGGTAGTCCCTCTCGGCCGTGTTGGTCGGTGTTGATGAGATTAGTACAGAGCCATCACATCCCTATCAAATATTTCATACATATACATACTGATGGTTAAGAAATGAAACTCCAAGCACTCAAGTCACGACAACAATGAGTTACAATAGTTTGCGCTGAAGCTGAAATAAGATTCTAAACCCAAACTCAAAAGCTTTATTTTCTGCTTCTGGCTAGAGTAAAAGAGTTATGGATCAAAGCTTCTTTAAGCAGCTCTATCTTATCTACACTTCCATTCATCTCTCTCTCAAAAAGAACACTTTCTACAAAGGCTCAAGCATAACCAATAGACCTTTAAAAGCTCTCAAGTTCTACTCAAATAACACTTATGTAAAATTGCATGATCTTAAATCAAGCCTAATTACAAGATCTTCATAGCTACCTCAACGAAGCAGTCATGGAATAAGAGACGGATGGTGCCACCAACGGCATTAAAGGTCTCCTGAAACTTCTGCGTAACCGCCCCACGGACTATGCTCTCCACATTAGGGCAAATGTTGGCATAATAGTTTGGTTGAAGTTGCGCTGAACTCAAATGAAAGAACAAGGAGAGATTCACTAAGGTTACTAGCAAGAGAGCCGCAATGAAATTTCTCATCTTAATCATCTTGATAACGTGATTAAAGGGAGAAACTCTATGATTGAGGATTGGGGGATATTGTTATGGTCTAGCGTTGTGTAGAGATGTATATATATATATATATAGATATATGTATGATATATCACACGGTTATAAGTTTGTGGGAAATATATTCATAGGATATAGACTAAATCAACGTAGTTAATTAGGATTTTAGAAATGGTAGGAAGGAGTTGACTTTCATAGATTAAAAGTTTAATTATTAGTTAACCACCTCTTCTTTAATATACTACTGAGATTATAGTATGATAAGCAACACCACATGGGTGGTATTAGGTTTTCAGCTTTTGGATGAAGAAATGTACGGTTATATCTGGGCCCTCTAAGGTCGAGTGAGTTGTTGGCTGAATAGTATAGGGTTAAATCTAACCGCGGGAAACTCAAATAGCACCAATCGCTTGGTGCTAACGATAGTATCTCAGCCGGACTCTCTCTCTCTCTCTCTCTCTCTCTCTCTCTCTCTCTCTCTCTCTCTCTATATATATATATATATATATATATATATATATATATATATATATATATATATATAGTTCTACTATACTCTTATGAGTACGATCGCTTCGTACTCATAAGTTGTTTTCGATGATAGAGCTTCCGAATCGACGATCCATCTGTTAAATATTATCTACTGACATTTAAAATTTTTAGAAATTAAATTTTATAATTTTTCGATATCATTTTTCTTACGATCAAAAGCTCACAAAATTGACAATTTTTAACTAGGTATGAGGTATTTGCTAGTTTAACGGTAAAAAGAATCGAATATGTTGAATTTATTTTTATAAAAAGTTCTATTCACTACCTAAATAAATAACAATAACTCTAATCTTAAATTGAAGGATTCGATCATTCATATTTAGGATGTCGTTCGATTTTAGCCGCTCATTTTATACCCGCTTGATGAACTTTATAATTATTTTGAAAAGTTATGAAATTTGTTTTCTAGAAGTCTCGGATACTACAGATCATGTTTAACGGTGTGGATCGTTGATTCGAAAACTCTAACATCAAAAACAACTTATGAGTACACGAAGGACTCTATACTCGTAATTAAGAGTATAGCTACTCTACTCTCTCTCTCTCTCTCTCTCTATATATATATATATATATATATAGAACTAGGTTGGAAGATTCTACCAAGTTTTCCACCGTTGCATCCATCCCTTTCACGATTTTCACCCGTTAGATCATACTATTCAACCAACCACCCACTTAATCCTGTGCCCACTTCATCCTAACCGCACATCTTCTTAATCCAATCCGGCTAAAATGGTCTCGATAAAGACTAATCACTTTGCCATTAATAAAGATAAGAAATTCCTAATTATATATATATATATATATATATATATATATATATATATATATATATATATATATATATATATATATATATATATATATATATATATATATATATATATGGCTGCTACAACCATAATGGACAATATTGACAATAATGTATTCACATGCATAGTTGTTTGATGTATATAAAGAAAGGAAGAGAGAAAAGGTCAATGTTATCCCTGTCGGAGTGTCGGGGAAGTTTCGTTTTGTCCTAACAATTGTATTTATGATGATTTTAGTTTTTTTTTTCATGAGTTATAATTTCGTATTTATAACTAAATATATATATATATATAGCTAGTTTGTTAATGTTGTAATTTGTCGATAATTAAATTTTCAGAAATGACTACGGTACTACCCAGAGTAAAATTAAAAAAATTGAATATTTTAGGCGTCGTATATACAAAACTAACTTACATATAACTTGAGGTATCTTTGGGCACTTATTTTTTTTTAAAAAAAGAACACATTTGGATTGTGATAGCTAATTGGACTTGACAAATTCATCCTTTTTCGCTCTATAAGTTTATAAATATTGAGCAGGTTTTAAATTTTCTTTTTTTTCTAAATCTTACAAGCGACAAGCATACTATATTACATATATATGTTGTTCACTCTTCATTTTATTACGTACAATCCAACCAATCAACTTTTATAAGCAATGACCAATTGCTCCTGCATAAAGCAGAAAAAGCTACTGGGCATGGCACCTGCGGACTAAGTCAACTTCGCCATCTACATTAATAAGTTTTATTTCTTAAACGAATAAACGAAACAAGTAGAAATGCCACATTCATCTCAAAAAAAAAAAAAAAAAAAAAAAAAAAAAAAAACTTTTATAAGCAGCGAAAGGCTCACAATTAATTACTTACTATTGCTATATATTGAAATAATTAAGCGCCTATAATTAAGGGCATCTTTTTTTTCTCTTTTCTTTTTTTTTTTCAAGGACACAAGAAAAGAAAAAAAATGTTTTTTTGCAAAAGACATGCATGCAGTTACCGTGTCAATACTTTTTCTACCATGTTTCCAAATAAGAATCGGAATCTTATTTTGGATTTGGTTACAAAATTTTAAAAAATTTAATATTGAAATTGCATTGGTTGCACGTTTTCCTACTTCTATGCTAATTAAATATAATTTTGGGCTTTGATACAGTCATAGTTTCATTGTTTTGATCATGTTGAATACGAAACTTGTGAATAGCTTGAGCTTTCACATTGGCCTCATTGAACTTATGTTTTTTTTTTTTTTTCTTTTTTTCTTTTAATAGCTAAACACACAAGTTGGATTCGCCAAAAAAGACTTGAATCAAAAGTCTCTAAAGTCAAAATTAATCAAGCAACAAGTGTTATTATTTATTTGCGTTAGGAATCATTATTTCATTTCATTTATGATGATAAGGTTGCTAGAATATATAATTTGCCTTTTTTTTAAGGAAAAGTATATAAAGAGAACCGTACGTACAAGGTACAGCCAAGAAATTGTGTACATAAAAAATAAAAATGGACTTGTTCTATGATTCCATCCTTGTGGTGTACAACAAAATGCACAATTGATATAGTGCTTTTTTTTTTTTAACTATTATTCTCATATGGACTCTATAAAATAAAATGTTAATTTCATTCAGGTTCTTGCAAATATGGTGAATAATAGATATATTTCTACAAAGTTCAATTTTGATAAGTTATTCCTGCAAAAATCTAATATATTCAGATATATTTCTGCCGTTAATATATATCCGTTAGAAAAATCTAATTATCCAAAATTAAAATACTTAACTATAGGTAGTTAATAAGGTAAAATAATATTTTTATCCTTATTCCTCTTCCTCTCCTGCTTTTTCTTCTTCCTCTTCTTTTTTGTATCCTCATTTTTCTCCTTTTTTCCTCCTCCTTCGTCGTCGTCGTCGTCGATGATCTGATCGTCGTCGCTGTCGTGGTGCTTGCGTGGGCTGTTGTCACGGGCGCTTCCGACAGCATCGGCTGCGCCGTGACAACGACAAGCTCCACAACCCCGTTGGCCGCAACCACGACAAGCTCTGCAAGGTCGCCATCGCCACTGCCGCTGTCCGCTCCCACAACCTGAAGAGGAAGAGGAAGAGGGTAAAGACAAAATTATCATTTTATAATTCTACTATTAAAAAATTAACAGTTCTCTAACTCATTCTAAATAGAGAGACATATTTGAATACATTACGACTTTTACAAGAATAACTTATAAAAGTTGAATTTTGTAGGAATATATCTGCTATTTATTATATTTGCGGTGACCCATATGAAATTAACCCTAAAATAAAATGGTTTTTGAACAATTCCAACACCATGGATTCGAATATCCTTTGATTTCACCGACAGTTTGTTTTTAGAGCAAGTGACAAAGGACTTGGTGGTTGGTATCCAAGATCCAAATTCGAATTCTAGTTGATTCATATTTCCAGCTAAGTTTATTTCTAAATGAAATAAACGAAACGGATAACGTGTTTTTCAGATACTTGCACCATGTTTTCTTATTTTCATTCTAAAATTGCAAACATTTTCAGCTCATGAACTATAATTAGTTATAAGTTAACTATTAATGCAAGATATTTTCCCGTAAATAATATGAATGTGATCTGAAACTAAAACTTAGTCTTTATTTAGAAGAAGCCAAATTATTTTCTTATGACATTTAGCAGCAAAAAGTTATATTTTTTCAGATTCATTTTAAATGTGTTGACTCGAATATTAATTTCTATATATCCACCGATTGTTCTCAGAATTTCTAGGAAGTTTCATATGGTTAATAAATATAAAAATATCGTGAATAATTAGAAAAAAAAATTGTTGTGGGTGATGCATAAAAAGAGTGGAGTATTTAATTTATCGCGTAAAATTAAGAACATATCGAATGGTCTCAAATATACATAGAAGCAGTTTTTTAATTTCTCAAATTAATTAATCTTGATGCTGTTTTCTAACGGGCCGAGATGATTAGGCCCAACTCTAGAGGGTGGGTTTGGACTCGGCCCAATCATAGCCAAGCCCAATAAAACCCTCCTAGCTAGTCCAATAGACCGACCAACAAAAACAGCCTTTTGGTTTTTATTTTTTTTATTTGGAGAAAAAAGCGAGAAAAAAATGCTATTTATTAATCCCACGCCAATAGACACGTGTTACACTTTAATAGGGGAGGTCCACGGAATATGTGGTGGACCAGGTCCATACAACAATTTCTTCTTTTGCTCTCTAATGCACCAATTTTATGATTTTTATCTCGTGAGGGGAAATTATAAAAAAAAAAAAAAAAAAAGTTGACGTAGCCAATGCGTCTCTAATATGTCCCCCAGTTCAAACAAAACTGGGGCTAGTAAGGTAAATTCACCAAAGCCAAAATATCGATCTCCGTATTACGGGGTACACGTGGGATTACGCGTGGCAATATTTATCTTGCAAAAATCCTAAAAAAAAATGAAAAAAAAAGAAAAAAGAAAAAAAGAAGCTCCTCATTGGCCACAAACCGCATCACTTGCAAAAAGGGAGAGCGAGAGAGAGAGAGAGAGAGAGAGAGGAGAGAGAGCGAAACCCTAATCTCGATTCTGGTGTGGGAGGGAGGAGGAAGAAGAAGAAGAAGAAGATGAAGATGATGACGTGAATGAAACATGTCCCCCACCGCCTCTCTCTCCTCGCCTCCGTCGCCCTAGCGATCGCGCTCTTCCACGCCCCTCCGCCGCGGACGAGCTCTCCCCCTTCGATCCCTTCGCCTCCGCCTCCGATCGCCGCGAAGAGGTGGGGATCCGAGTGCTCCTCGGCAGCGAACCCCAACCGCAGCGTCGAGATCCGCGATCCGATCGGGGCCGGGGCTAGGACGATGTCGAAGGCGCGGGTCTACGCCGACGTGAACGTTCTCCGCCCCAAGGAGTACTGGGATTACGAGTCGCTCACCGTCCAGTGGGGGTATGGTTTCGAGAAACCTTAGGTCTTGATTTGCCGATTTTGAGAAGCCCTATGATTCGAGAAACCCTATTTCTTGATCCGCACTTTGTTTTGTCCTTTCTCTGCTTATGATCGTGTGATTGCTGTTCTATGTGGTCGGTGATGAATTCAATATTGCAAATCTGGTTTCGTTCTCAGCAGGACTTGCTATCTATTCCGATGCTTTATCTAGCATTAGATTGTTGTTAATAAGTTAAACATATTATATAACTTCCAATAAATTTTCTGTTTATGAATCATGAGTTGTTCCACATTCTCTATGCTATTGGCCTTGCTGGTTGAATTTATGTTGGCGTTGTTCCTCATTGATTGCACCAAAGTATAGATCCTCCATAACCCTAGAATGAATCTCTTAGTTCTTGGTTTGCGGAGGTAAGTTTTTAGGTGCTCTTATTTTCCTGTTGAGGCCTATAATGCGTCTTCTATAGAGAATTTCTTCTTGTCTTCTTATTTTAAAATCTATGAAAGTTGGGAACGATGCTGATTATATCATTATAGAAATTTCCATAGTCACAAATTGTAGTGTCTCTGCCGGGATAAAACTTCGGTGGGAGCTTCCCAATGACGCCTCTTGTTAGGGAGCCCCTAATCTGCTGTCACATGTTAGTTTTGCTACCATCCAATGGTTTGTTGGGTGTTTTTTAATGCTAAAATTGAAAAATAATTTTGAAACCCTAGAGGAAAGAGTTATGACCCTTGGATAGAGATGAAAGTGGCACTTGGCGACGGATTGGGGCTCCGTAAGGAGGCGCCGTTAGGGAGCTCCCTAATGAAGTTTTTTCCTCTCTGCTGGCAGCATTGATGAGCCTTTGCTGTTGAAAGCAGCATGTTGGCTTCATGGTTTGGCCTATTGTAGTTTGAAAACCTTTATGCCCCAGAGTAGCATATAAACTATAACAATGCACTTGCATTGATTGCAGCATGTTTGCTTCTGGCTTCCCTAGAGCTGAGGATCATTTGATTGTCCAATTAGGCGACATAAGGGAATGAAAGCCTTCGTCAAGTGAAGAATTCAGTAGATAGGAACAACATTAACATTTAGGAGTTAGATTTACATTTTGTTGGTGCTATTTGTATTATTTAATATATCATTGTTGTTTATTTTATTTTCTGCATTGTTATTTTTTTGAGAGAAAGGTAGCGTGATACCCGTTTCATTCATGAGATAAATGAACTAAGCAATAGAAGTGACGCAATTGGACCTCAGAAAAAAAAAAAAAACGTTCCTAGACCGCCTGGCGGTTCTCCCAGAGGCTCCTAAATCTGTTTACATTAAGCAACATCTGACCCAAAGCCACTTTTCTGCATTATATTAGTCTGACATTATATAGTGTTAAATCTTTAGTCATTTTAGTTCAGGTTAATATCATGTTTCATTGTTGTTCGTGATATCATCTCACATGTTACATAAGTCAGATAGTTTTAAAATATTTGTATGAGTTACTTTGTCATCTACATATTTTACATAATTACTGCTGTGTCACTTTTCCCTATTTCTCTTATGTTTAGGTTCAGCTTGCCTTTATACTTGATGTTGAATGGGAAAAGGACCCTCAATAATATTCTCTTTTATCCTCTGAAGATTTCTGCTACTAGGATGCAATGGTCGTCATTTGATCAAACTTGGCAATCAATTAGAAGACGTTGTGGCTAAACTACATTATTTATAGGATGATCATTCAAAGTCATTGGCTAGTAGTTTCATATATGATCCTTTTTTTTACTTTTATTTTCCGATAGAGGTTGGGGATATTAAGATGAAAGTACTACAAGAATTGATTATTTTAGATCACTCTATCCATAATTGTATTCTGTATTAATAATTATGATTCGAGGCTTTTTGCATTCACCAGTTTTTTCTCTTTCTTCAATCAGTGAACAGGATGACTATGAGGTTGTCCGGAAAGTTGGAAGAGGGAAGTATAGTGAGGTCTTTGAAGGCATAAAAGTATCCAATAATGAGCGTTGCATCATTAAGATCCTCAAGCCTGTAAAGAAAAAGAAGGTACTGAATGAATATAAATCTGGACTAAATGGTGTTTTAGCATATTTTTTGTTGTTGTATTTTGGTATGATCTTATTTGTAGATTTGAAGAATTCTGGTCATTACACCTTGGATCTGTTTTGTGCACATGCTCTTTTAATAGATCTAAAATCTTTATAATCCACTTGCAGATCAAGAGAGAGATAAAAATACTTCAGAATCTTTGTGGGGGTCCAAACATTGTGAAGCTGCTTGACATTGTGAGAGATCACCATTCAAAAACTCCTAGCTTGATATTTGAGTATGTCAACAACACCGATTTTAAAGTTCTATATCCGACGTTGACAGACTATGACATTCGGTACTACATCTACGAGCTTCTCAAGGTCTTTCTCGACCTTTCTATTTTTGTTGGAAATTGTATTATCAATTGAATAACTCAGGGGAATACGAGTCATGTGAAATGTTATTGAGAATCTTGGTAATAAACATGGAGCTAAACTTGTCATGGACTTGGGATATTGTGTCCCCATCATCTTATTGTTTGGATTGACAATTACGAGTCATTTTCCTAAAGAAAACTAAGCATGAATATTAGTAGTACTATATTACATGTATATGAAAATATTTGAAAGTTTGTGAAAGAACTTAATACATTCATCGTTGCAGGCACTGGATTACTGCCACGCTCAGGGAATAATGCACCGAGATGTCAAGCCTCACAATGTTATGATAGATCACGAGCTCCGAAAACTCCGCTTGATAGATTGGGGACTTGCTGAATTCTACCATCCAGGCAAGGAATATAATGTCCGTGTTGCTTCAAGGTTAGTGTGGGCTGATGCTTTTCATTGCTTATGCATGCCAGTTGCCTGTTAATACTTAGGCATGCCCAAATCTTGGTAATTTATTTCATTAAGATTAGCAGATTGAATAATTTCAGTAGTTCCTCTATAAATTGTGTACTTGCTTTTCTTCAAGCTATAATGGTGAGTTTTCAGTCATATGATTGGTTTGCATGAGAACTTCTTAGCCTGTTTCATACAATGGATATTGCCTTTTCCTCGTCTTTCTCATTTTTTTTCTTCCTTTGGAGATTTTTGTGGTCATTCAATACGATTTCCCTTGCTATGCAGATATTTTAAGGGACCTGAACTTCTTGTTGATTTGCAAGATTATGACTACTCCTTGGACATGTGGAGCCTTGGATGCATGTTTGCTGGCATGGTATGCATTCTCTCTCTCACTGAATTCCTAAGTTCAACAATGTTACAATGCTCAATGCTCCATTTGTTGTAAAATCGCCCTGCTAATTTGTTGTTAACTACTGATTTCCTTGCCCGTTAAAAATTTGACTTTCATGCTTTTTGTCCTAGATATTTCGAAAAGAACCTTTTTTCTATGGCCACGACAACCATGATCAGCTTGTTAAAATTGCCAAGGTAATGTATTTTTTTTATTATTATTATTTTCTGCTTGGTGCTATCGGATTTATGAGATGGCATAAATTGTTTTAGTATTGCTGATAGCTGATAGTTGTATAAACTGCTCATTTATTTTGAGCCTTCTAGTTTGATTTCTTGTTCGCGTGCTGAAGCAGACCAAACAGTGCTGAGCTATACCAGATATTTGGTTAGCTGATATTTTTAGTTATCTCATATTTCTTTCTTGTAGTTATTTTGGACATCCATAAACTGTGATCCAAATTTTACTTTGTACCTATACTTGAACTTGTCTCAGATAATGCCTCAAAAGTTTATTAGGTGTTTCAGTGTTAACAACCATCTAGGAAGTAGGCAGAAGTCAAATGCATCATCACAGTCATTTAAAATCTTAAGTATAGATGGCATCTTGCTTAGCTTTTAATTGTGCTTATGTAGTTGAAAAAGGTCCTGCCTTAGCACTTGAACAGGAAAATTCCTTCACGTTTGAATGTTGGGATGCACCTTCCACCAATAGGCACCAATTAAATGCTGAGTACTGTGCCACATGGTCTAATCTTAGTTTCGAGTGACTGTGATGATACACTAGACCTCGTTCAAAGCTTACAAATGAAAGTTAATAGGAAGGTTTTCTTGAATGGTTTAATGTTAATTGGGATAGATCAGGGATCGAAATTGGTTTTCAAATTCACAGACTTCTGTATTATATACCCTTATATCCACTGTTATTTAACCAAGATGGAGGTTATTCTAGTTATAAACTTGGATGTCCATACTTGCTTGATTTTTATTTTCTGCTTGCTATGTTATATCATTAGCTGATAAGAGCAACTCTCATGAAGTTGATTTATATGAGGTAAACACCCCTAAAGATTTTGATACTATTGTGAAGGTGCTATTCAATTGTAAGAACAGTACTAATAATGTATTATTTGATGACTTATCTTTCTAGGTGCTGTAAGCCTTCAAAAAAGCTTTCTTGAAACGATCAATGCAGAATCTTTACTTAGCGCGACTTTGACTCCTGATTCCCCTTTCTCAGGTACTTGGGACAGATGAGCTAAATGCTTATCTCAATAAATATCGGTTGGAGCTTGACCCGCAACTCGAAGCTCTTGTTGGAAGGTACATGGCATGCTGCTCACCCTTGTCTTAGGATGAATCACTTTGAAAGATAATTAACAATTGGCTAATTCTAGTTTCAGTCTTTTCCTAAATTTTTTTTTAATCTTTTTTATGCTGCAGGCACAGCAGAAAACCCTGGTCTAAATTTGTCAATGCAGACAACCAACATCTCGTTTCCCCAGAGGTTCCCTAGTAGCACATTGATAAACTGTTTTTGGTGCATCGAATCTATTAGGCCTTGTATTTGAAATTCATGGACATAACCTGTGGATATATGGTTTGCAGGCCATTGATTTTCTTGATAAGCTTCTTCGGTATGATCACCAGGATAGGCTCACAGCTCGAGAAGCTATGGTAACTATATTTTTTTTTTTTTGGACTTTTTCTCATTTTGCGAATAAATCCAAGTATTCAGTCTTTTTTTTGCTGGTTATGATTACTTGTTGACTTGTTAAATTTTGCGGTACTAACACTAGCAGATTTACCTGCAGATTTACCTGAACACTTTGTCTTTGGATTTCTTACTTGCTTTTGCTTAATTTATTTTATGACCGGCTTTGTTTTTTGAATTTTTATTGGAGGATATACTATCTGTGGTTATTCCTTTGTTTCTTTTTGCCCTTAATTTAATGCATGCAGGCGCACCCATATTTTCTTCAAGTGAGAGCTGCAGAGAATAGCAGGACTCGCATGCAGTAATTGGCATTTTACTAGCTTGGGATTGCTGTAATTTAGTAGGCCGTACTTATTGTTGTTACTTGATTGGCACCCCTCGATGTGGGTGGCTCTTGTCCCCACGCCCGTACATAGCTTTGCTGGAACCATTGTCAGCCAATTCTATTGCTTGGTGCATTTGATATTGTTGTGCACCGTTTGTAGTTTCTATGGGCGGTGATTCTGCAGTAACTGGAGCTGCTTTGTGGATTGCCTCAACTCGCACGCCTTTTGACTAAAATCATGCCTTCATGCGTAACTTGCGTATGATCTTCTGCTACTTTTTGTGATACATGGTTTTAAATAGGTGGTTTTAGTAGGCTAGCTATCTCACTCGTTCAAAATTTGACATTCACATTCAGAGTATTTCTATGGTCAATGTGCCAGATATGGCTAGGCTCAAGGGTCCGAAGATTATATTTCTCGTAGAGCAGTAACCTGTCTTGGTAGTATGGAACGTCTCGTCCAATTAACATACCAGAATTAGATGTTGTTTGTTAGTGTACTGAATAAGCGCACTCGCAAGAAAATGAAAAGATTATAATAATTATTTATGCTCGAAGTAGGTAGCAGCGGAATGGTTGGGTCCCCTACCAGCGTACGTCCACATGTGGGCAGGCTTACGTATGTTGGAGAGCCAGTATTTTTGATAAATTTCAGTTTAAAGAGTTAACATTTCGACCACAAAACACAGATGTGCAGTAAAATGGAGTAACAATAAAGCAAATCGAAAATCAGCAGACAGCCTAGGGAGTTCCTCCCCACAGCCAGGCAGGAAGAGAGAGAGAGAGAGAGAGGGAGAGAGAGAGAGAGCCATAAAAGACCTCCTGCACTACCTCAAAATGAACAAACGCCTAACCACGCAAGAATGGTTAAAAACTAGACAAAGGCTGTTAAAACTGCAGTATCATGAAAATAAATAAATAAATACAACTCGAGGCATCCTTACTAGATGCTGCGGATTAAACAATTGCGACCAACGGAAAAACATACCTGCAAACGGCAAGCACGGGTGAAGCTGACCTGCTAAATGGAAACTAGGTAATGGGCCGGGCAGGGCCGCGAATGACATCAAGGCACCGCACTCTGATTCCTAGTATGCAGGGTTAGAGACACAAATCCTTTCACTCCTTTAATTTCCAAATTTCCACCAAGACCGAACCCATTCAAGAGCCCACAAAGAAATCAACAATCATCCTTTCCAAGTTTACATTTCCGCAGATAGACAACAGTTCTATACCAAGCCATTCGATAAATTATCCTTACCTCACAAAACCAAAAAAGGAAATAGCTATTTCGACTCTAATCCATCTCAAATTGAAACAAGAATAAGAAACAGCTAGAAGAGGTCCAAAAAGTACCTTGATAATCATGGTCTTCAGGTTGGTAATTGGTATAGAGAACTGGCACTCGTAACTGATTAAACAGAGGTCAAAGAAAAAGAAACTCCAATATATTAAAAAAAGTATATAAAATGACCAGCAAAATTTAGAATAAGGGCAGGATTGAGATCAAAACCTTTGGGGTTTTGCTCTTCTGCACGTTCCTTTCATGGGGCACTTTGGTCCTCTGCCCTCTGGCTCTTCCCATCTCCCTCTCTCGGCTCTTCCTCCAGGTATCCTGAAAAGTGGTAAGAGCTTGAGCAACAGTTTTTCCTTCAACAACCAAAGTGGTAGAAGAGTGGTTCACCTTTTCTCATCATATATTGGGCAAACGTGGGCTCGCAGAATTAAAAAGTGACACCTTTTCTCTTGTTGACAACACGTATTTACTTTGAGGGATCTAATACCTTCAGTGGCTTTGCATTTCCTCAATTCCCGAGTTCCAAAACTCGCATCTTTGCCTAATCGCCATAAATGTTGTCTCACACCTTCTCTTGTTTGCCATGCTACCATGGGAATGGTCAGATATCAATCTATATCAGTGAGACAATGACCGTAACCAGGATGCAAGTAAAAGTACAGTTCGCTGGTCAACTTTCCTTTCTGAGATGTATAATGACAAAAAATAAACCCTTGCGTAAAATTATTATGGAACTTCTAATCAATCAGATAAAGTTTGAGCTCAAGAGAACAGGATATAGATACCTGGAGATCAAGCTTCAATAATCCAGGCATTAACCTCTAAGCTTTCTTTTACATGGAGAGAGCAATATAGAGAGAGAGAGGCGCTGCAATTAATCACTGTACTTAAAAACGAATTTATGATAATTGAGGAACTGCTTTTCTTCTTAACAGGTCAACACAGCCAAACTGTCGATATAATAGCTTGTGCTCTCCATCTCTCTTAATGCCTCCCGTCATCTTCAAATTCACACCATTAGAATAATTTCCTAAACCAATGAAGTATATGATAGAGCTGTGGTTCCAAGAAGCTTGTTATGCTCCACTTCCTTCTTTTTGCATTCTCAAGATCTAAGGATCTATATGCAAGAGCCAGTAAATACATTGCAGGATGTAGTCTTCTGCAATACAAGTTATACTCCTATAAGACCATAATATATTCAGCAGCACAGCAAATATGCTTCGAATTGAAATTACTACCAACTAAAACTATTTGTACTAAATTCCAGCAAAAACATAAGATTTGCCTTTTAGACGATTAGAATTGGTAGCCACCTTTTAGGCGATTAGAATTGGTAGCCAGGATTAGCAACATCTAAAAATTAAACATCTGATATATTCCTTAGCAAATATAACTGGTCTACTGTGGAGAAAAGAGCAATAATGGCGTATGCTGGAGCAAATTGTACTCATAAATCATGTATTATCGTCACCGGTGATTAAAGGAGAGGCACAGGGTCAATGAAAGTCCCTTTCATGATTTTAGTACTTCCGAAAATACTAAAGTGGATTGGCAAACAAACAAAGACTTCATTAGTTGGCAAGCAAATTAAAAGAAAACGTTGATTGGCATAAAATTTGCGGTGCATAATAAGACTCAATCAAGTTTTAAGTACACAGGTGGGATGCACAACTCCTAGAAAGTACTCTGATATTCATAGGACCAAAAAGCCAGTATTATTATGCTATTATAGCGTGTATGCAATATTGTCACCTTTTGAGCTTACCTTTCAGTGCATTCAACAAATCCATCCCACTGTCTTGGTGATGGGATGGTCCTTCCTTTCTTGTCACGACCAAATGTCTCAACATACCAACCACCGATGTCATGCATATAACAGCGAGGTTCAAACAGCCAATATCTGCACAAGAAGGAAAAAAGGGAAAAAAAAAAGAGGTAAAAAGAAAAAAGAAAAGAAGGAGAAGGTTTAGGAACACTTCGAGGATAGAAAGATAGCAAAAGAAGGGCCAGTTAAGTTCAACTACATTATTGCTACTGAAACATTGTTTGCCAAATTCAGAACCTATTGCCACAAAACAAGATAATTAAATCTCCTTAAGATCATGCTCTGTACTATATTATTTCTTTACGATTATAAAATTAGAGGAGATCCATGCTAGGAATTGTAGGCTCCGATATGCGATACTAAAAAAGATATCAGTGAGAGTAAATCAACAAAATCACTTGCTCCTGAAGTGACTTAACTAACAAACAAAGGAGTTATAGCTTACATAAATTGGAGATGGAAAAACCACATAGCATACATATTAAAAATGGATTTAATGTCAAAGTTCCTAAGCAAGAACAAATTACGCACTAGTTGCTCCTACAACTCAAGAAAATTATTTCTCTTTGTAGCTAGAAAAATACGTGTGAAATGTTGATTCCACTAGAATTAAAAGCAAACATTAAAATTGATCAAACAATTGTAGAAGGTTATAAAAGAAAGAGGATTATTTTACCTGCTAGGCAGCAAGCGAGCTCTACTAGATCGGCATTCACAAGCAGAAACTTCATGTCCAACTTGATACCAGTGCATGTGTTTCACCTGTGAATTACAGCATCAATTACAAGTTGTGCAACAGAACTACAATCCTATAGGTGTAACCAAAATTTTCTCTAGACTTGACCTAATGTAGAATCAAATAAGAGGTTATAACAAAATGCCACTCAAAATTGATAGAGAACTTGGCCCTTGGTTTGGTACAATTTATTTCCTTGTATCATATGTTAAAAATGATCATCCAAACCACTTAGTTTGTCTGTTAAAATTTTACATGCATAACATACAATGTATGCATATTTTGAAACCATACACGTCCAAAGATATCAAAGTTGATTTGGAAATATCTCTTGTTTCTTTCTGAAAAAACAAGAAATTTGCAGGAGACAGGCATTTGTATCATGAAGTTCCCTAGAAAGAACTAGCCCGGAAATCCAGTTTCAGTCCACGTTTGCTCTTAATATCTAAGAAGTAATGTCTTCCGTACATTAGGAGATGAAAGACTCAGAACTCAAAACTTCAGTCTTTTAGAACACGAAGCAATAAATTTCAACTTCAACGAAAAAACAAATATGGGTTCAGGAGAGGATATTGATTTATTTGGGAGTAAGTTGTACAAACCAGCAGTGTTCTGTGTTTTATAATCACATGAGTTTTTGCACCACTCGCATTGTAAACCGAGCAGGAGCCTTCCTCTCCACTAGTTCCCAGTCCAGTTATAGTACCCAGAAGAAGACGCGATTGAGTTGAACAGGATAAACCAGATTCATTTGAAATAAGATAAACATGTATGTGGTCCTCAGAATCCATATTCGGGACATCAATGCATTTGCATTTAGGACTCCTAGTTGCAACAGCCACCACTCTTCCACAGATATGCAGCTCAAGATCTTTGTAAATATCTGAATGGAGATTATCATTTCTTTCACCAACTTTCTCGTGAATATCTATACTCCCTAAATCCATCCTAGTTTGCCCGAGAAAATCAGAAATTCCATTGTGAGAATGCGTTAGCTTCTCATGAAAACTATGCGACAGCTCAGGAATGTTATCCGCTACATAAACAATACCAAATAAATCACGCCCTGATACCAAGTGTAAGAGTTCAGAAGTGTCGTATACAGACCTCTCCTCAGCTTCAAAACAATCCGGAAGATGATCCATGGATTCGATATGAGGGCCATAATAGGCAGCACGTATTGCTGAGTAAAGCTCGTTTTCAAGCTTATCAAAATAGCTCGAGCCCGTGGCAACTTTCTTCTGCATTATAATATCATCAATTGTTAATCTATACCACTTTAGCCACTCGACAACATTACTTTCTCTAGCAATAGCAATGGATGAATAGCTCGTATAAATAACTGAACTGGGTCCAGGATGCTTTTGCACCATCCTTCTCTTAGAAAACAGATAGCTATCATAGTGGGCTCTTCGCTGAGAATCTGATAAAATCTGCAACTTAATGCAAATGAGAATGTGAGATTCCTCGTAGTCATTGCTGTGAGCAATGCAGAAGTGTTAAAGGTAAGGCAAAAGACAATGCTCTCATAAGCAAAACAATGTCTTCGAAACTAATTAGTAATTATACTGTCTTATCTATGTCTGCAAAATATGAAGAATATCAATATGTCCAATATTTAGGTGATCTTTATGCTGCAATTCCCGTAACATTTCCCTAATCTAAATCTATTTAGTGAGATATTTGGCAGATGTCCATCTGACGATAACAAATAATGGTACTGAAAAGGAAACATCATTGACGAAGTATAATTAAAATGCCCCTCCCCTGCGTAATCCTCACAAGCTCACCAATCACCTTCTGCAATAACCAACTCCCTTCAAATCCACTGCACCACCATAATGTTTGATAAAGAGAAGCAGCACAATATAACTATCCAAAATCTCTAGCAAATGCCTAGCACAGATAGATTAAAAACAACTGAGGAAACATCAGCTCTGTTAGAAGCATCAAGAAAACATACAACGTAGGGTTTTGATGGTTCCCGAAGATCAGAATCCTCAGTTTCCTCTCTCCCAAATTAGAGTATTCTAGCGCACCCAAAGTAACAACAACAATTGATAAATCCGCGGCATAATTCTAACAAAGTCTCGCAAAACCCTAACAATTCCAATTCCAATTTGATAGATCTCAACACGATCGCTCTCGAACCGAAGCAAATCAAAGTAAAGTAAAGGATCCATCACCTCGTAAGCGGCGAGGATTCGGAGGAATCGTCGCGATGCGTCGGCGCGATCGGAGGAGGAGGAAGCCGCGGCGGCGACGTCGGGGTGCGTCTCCTTCGCTAGTCTCCGAAACGATACCTTGATCTCGGCGGCGGAGCTCGTCTCCTCCACGCCGAGCACCTCGTAGGCGCTCCTCCTCGCGAACTCCTCATCCTCCTCCTCGCCGCCGCCGCTGGTGGCGGAGCTCAGAAGCTTCTTACCCTCGCCGCGGGCATGGAGGCAGGGGATCGAGGCAATCGCTTGTGGGAAGAGGAGGTGATAGAGGCGTTGGAGCTCTCGCGATCGGAGCGCCATTTTTCTCTTATGGTAGAGAAATGATGGAACCCCACGTTGTGGGAGACAAAAAGGTAAGGAGAGAGATATATGATGAGGTAGAGCTCCATTTCGTGTTTTGGAAAAGATGAGAACGTCTACAATGCGACAGTTATCCTATATCATCTAATATTTAATTAATTAAAAAATATTATAAAAAATAATCTTTTTAAAATTTATAATGAGATATTATATCATAGAGTAGAGCTAGAATATTTTTGAAAGCATCAACCCCCTTAGCCCCAGTTTGGTTCGGGATTTAGAAAAAACTAGTTATTCCAGAAATAGTGTTAAGTTTGGGGTTAAGGTGAGGTTAAAGTATTTTTGTGTTTGGTTGGAAGTTGGAGTTAGTCGAGGATAGTGAAAAATAGTGTTTGATTGAAGTAGGTGGGATAAGAAAGATAGTGGGTTATTATGAATAGAAAAATAGTGTTTAGTTGGGATTTGGTGGGGTTAGATGGGATTAGCTAAGCCGAGATAACTTTTTGAGGTGGGGTTTACTAGCCCCATCTTTTTTTGGTGGTGTTTGAAAATAAAATAGGAGTTAAGGGGTTATTCCATCCCTTAACCCCAACCAAACGAAGGCTAGTGATTCGAAGTTTCTAATCCTTGTATCCACCTCTTAATATTTTATTTTTTAAAAAAATAAAATAATAATCATCTACACACCTGCAATTTTTTACAACAGTAATTTTCTACTAAACAAATAATAAAATAAGAAAAACTATTGTTCCATCACAATACGAACCAGCAGTAGAAGAAAATTAATTTTTATCTTAATTCTTGTTCATCTGAAATTCTATTTCGATCTCATCTTAAGTAAAACAAACAAGTGTAACTGTTCTTTTTAAATAGTTATGGCCCCTTTTGGGCCCAAACGTTAAAACGCCCAACTGTATCAACACATGCGCGGTTTTATTATCAGGCCTAAGAAGCAACCAAGACATGTCTTGGTGGGCCAATTTAAAAGGATATATAATTTGTAATAAATGTTTGAATTTCTAATATATTAATAATTAAATAAATGCTGTAATTTCTCTCCTCTCAACTTGAAACGCCTACGCCAAAAAAAAAAAAAAAAAAAAAACACAAAAGAAACACAAAAAAACACACACACAAAAAAAAAGGCAGTTGATATAAGCTGAAAAATAATAGCAAAAAAGCATCACCAAAGAAGCATTTGTTACCCAATTATCCTCACATTTTTTTATATATATTTCTGCAAAAAAAAATTACAAAAAAATCAGAAAATACATTGCAGTTTTTTTTTTTTTTCTTTTCAGGGTTTAGGATAATAATAAAAATGTACAGAGCAAGAGAATTAATTAGAACGTAACAAAAAAAATACGTTAATTTCATCATCAGAGAAGTATATGAGAAAAGTCTTATATTTCACACTTTTTTGGTCATCATTTTTCAAAATTCAGAGAAAATTAAAAAGAATGAAAGAGCATTTTAAAATTTGTAAATTGCACACAATATAAGGGCTTATTTGGTTATCTTATTTTAAACTCTAGAATTAAAATTAGATTCACCGATTTTTATAGTTGTTATTTATTTTACATAAAATTTAGTTACATTTTTCACTATAATATGCAAAAGATTTTTGAAATTTCTTTAAAATTTTATTAATTAAAAATGTCACGTCAATAATACAGAGCATTCGTCAAAATAAATCGGTTCTTAGTTTTTAACTAATAAATAATAATAAAAATACCGACCGTCTCTGCAGCAGTAGAACTTGGTGATTGGTATTCCAGACCGAGTTCAAATCCTAGTTGATTCGTATTTTCTAAATTAAATTTATTTCTTAACGAAATAAACAAAACGGTGAGTCTATCTCTCAAAAAAAAAAAAAACTATTAAATAATAAAGAATAAAGAACCAACACTGTTTTCATCAACGCGCACCGATAACATTTGTTGGCCCCACGCACCACTCAACTCGGCCCATTTGCCGCCTGCATTATCATGGGCCATTCCCCTCCCCCCGTGAATGCCGTTACTCTTTCACTGACAAATTTATTGCGCGCACCAAGCGTATGAGTCCGTACATTTTTTTGCATGCACCACTGGCTCATTAATTAATCCTATGTCTCTTTTAACCCATTTGATCCAATTATAGTAACATATTATTCCTGCAAATAATTGATTTATTGTCTCAGTCTGAAAATACGGCGCATACATGTTCTTCGGGTGTAGAGCTACTATGCTATCGAAAGCATAGCGCATCTGATGCTTTCGATTTTTTGGTCTTTAAATCAGCTCCTTTAATTTTTTTAACCTTTGGATTAATATTACTATCATGTAGGGACCACTCAATCTTAGAGGTACTACTTAATCCTAAAAGGAATGCAATCGTCGTATAATTCTTAATAAGTCAAAATATCAAAAGTATCAAATGTTCTATACTTTCGATAGCATAATAGCTCTACACGGTTCTTTAGCACATTAGTAATCTATAAGATTTCGTTTGATTCGGATATAAGTAAAAACTATTTATTTTATGAATATATATAAATCTAGATATAAATTAGAAGAAGTTTTTATTTGGATAAAAATTAAGTTATTTCTGTTAATAATGTAAAGAGTGTTTGAATGGTTAGAAGGAAATAGTAAAAATAAGAGTAATTATAATTTTAAATTATTTTTTATCTAATTAATTAATATCAAAATATTAATTAGAAATAATTTAATAATTTAACAAATTTATTAGCTATGAATATTGTATAAGATAATAAAAAATTATATCAATTAATTGGCTATATTAATTAATTAATTATAAAATATAACTTAACTTGTTAATGAATTAGTTAGTTGTGTGATTAGTTAAGAAATTTATTTATTTATTAGTCAAAATATTAATTAGTTGAAAAATATAAATATTAGTTATTAGATAAACACATTAAATAATTAATTCTTAATGAGTTAATTAATTATAAATAATAAATTAATAAGTTAACTATTCAAGCAATAGATAGCGACTTAAATATATTAACTAGATTAATTGATAAGTTAATATAATAATAAGAATTAGATTTAAACTTTAATTAAGCTTACTCCCATTTGGAAGTGAACTTGTTCCAGAGGGAGAATGAAACAGCTCTTCTAAAATTATATAAGCTTATTTCCCAAAAAGGAGAACTACTACTCCACATTATTAGTGTTTGGATACAAATGATAGAATAACAGCTTATTCTATATTTGTTTATACCCCATTAAAGAAACATGCTTTCTCCAGTGGCGACATTTTTTTATTTTTTGAGAAATAAGTAGTACGCTACTAGTTTCGTTTATTGTTTTTAGAAATAAACTTAGCTAGAAATATGAATCAATTAGGATTCGAACTTGAATCTTTAGTTCCAATTATCAAATTCTTTACCCCCTTGTTCTAGGGACGGTCGATAGCCTCGAGAAATTATTGATTGCACCCAATGCAGTATTCTACAATTTTAGGCCCATTCGTACTTGAATCTCTATCTAGCTACAATTGTGGCATGTGATAGTGGAGGCTGAGATGTGGACAAATTCAATAGAGATTCTGTGTGAACATATATAGCACCATCCAGCACAACACTCTCATTTTATCAATAGATCTATTAAAAAAAGAACTCTAAAGTGGCCACGCGTTCCCAGCGACAACCAATATATTTTGTGCAATAGAATTAGCGTCGAAAATTTACAGTGAATCGAAGAAATTATCATAAATAATTTCTAAACTTTGGAGTATAATATGATAAATGGGGTTTCCTTATTAATTGCTGAGTACATCACAGCTTCCTTTGAGCATCTTATGAAAGATTTTTTTTTTTTTTTTTTTTAAAACAAAAAAAAGGGGGAAACTGGGAAAGCAACAAGAATCTTCAGATTAAGCTCGTATTTTAAGAACAAATAAAAAGATTAAAAAGAAAAAAGCCAACAAATAAATAAAGGAGAAAATAATTAAAAGGATAGAAGGGGAGTACTAAGGAGTAAGGAGACGAAACCCATGTGACCCTTAAACCTAAGCAATCGCCTCTCCCTCCCCCTCACTTCGTCGGTATCTTCCTCTCTCCGCACTCTCCCCCACACATCCTCTCTCTCTCTCTCTCTCTCTCTCTCTCTCTCTCTCTCACACACTCGATTGCTCTTCCTTTTCACTGCTGTATCCCCACCGTTTCTCCCTTGTCTCCACCAAAATTAATCCCCCGCTTTGACCCACACACCTCGCGTTCCCACTCCTAACTCCCCCTAATCCCGCACAATAAAACCCCCCCCACACTCTGCTCCCCCCTTCTCCCATTCTCTACTACATACACAGTGGGAGAGAAACAGGTGCATCGATGGGGTCGCGTACGCTGCTCCTTTGGGCGGTGGTGGTAGTGCTCGTCGTAGCTTCGTCCTCGGCGGAGGAGGAGAGGAGGACGTACATCGTCCACATGGCCAAGTCCGAGATGCCCGCCGAGTTCGAGGAGCACGGCGCGTGGTACGGCGCCTCGCTCCGGTCCGTGTCCGACTCGGCCGAGCTGCTCTACGCTTACGACGCGGTGGTCCACGGGTTCGCGGCGCGGCTCACCGCTTCCGAGGCCCGGGAGCTGGAGAGCCGGGCCGGGGTGGCTCTGGTGAACCCGGAGGTCCGGTTCGAGCTCCACACGACCCGGACCCCGGAGTTTCTGGGCCTGGACCGGGGCCCCGACGGCGCGTGGGGGCTCGACCCCGCGCCCGAGTCGAACGCGGGCTCGGACGTGGTGGTCGGGGTGCTGGACACCGGGGTGTGGCCCGAGCGCGCCAGCTTCGACGACGCCGGGTTCGGGCCCGTCCCCGCGTGGTGGCGCGGCGCGTGCGAGTCGGGCGCGGACTTCAACGCCTCCTCCGCGTGCAACCGCAAGCTCGTCGGCGCCCGCTTCTTCGTCCGCGGCTACGAGGCGAGCAAGGGGCCCATCGACGTCGCCGGGGAGTCGCGGTCCCCCGCGACAACGACGGGCACGGGACGCACACCGCGTCCACCGCGGCGGGCGCCGCCGCGCCCGGGGCGAGCCTCCTCGGCTACGCGGCGGGGACGGCGCGCGGCATGGCGGCGCGCGCGCGCGTGGCCGCGTACAAGGTGTGCTGGCTCGGGGGCTGCTTCAGCTCCGACATCCTCGCGGGCATGGAGGCGGCGGTGGCCGACGGGTGCCACGTGCTCTCGCTCTCGCTCGGCGGGGGCTCCGCCGACTACTTCCGCGACAGCGTCGCCATCGGGGCGTTCGCGGCCATGGAGAAGGGGTGCTCGTGTCGTGCTCGGCCGGGAACTCGGGCCCCGGCGCGTCCACGCTCTCGAACGCGGCCCCGTGGATCACCACGGTCGGGGCCGGGACCATCGACCGCAACTTCCCCGCCGACGTGGTGCTGGGCGACGGCCGGAACTACTCGGGGGTGTCGGTCTACAGCGGCAGGCCCCTGCCCAACAGGCTCCTCCCGCTGGTGTACGCCGGGAACGCCACGAACGCCAACGCCACCGCGAACGGGAACCTGTGCTTGCCCGGGACGCTGGCGCCGGAGAAGGTGGCGGGGAAGCTGGTGCTGTGCGACCGCGGCGTGAACGCGCGGGTGCAGAAGGGCGTCGCCGTGCGGGACGCGGGCGGGGCCGGGATGGTGCTCGCGAACACCGGCGCCAGCGGGAGGAGCTCGTCGCCGACGCCCACCTCCTCCCGGCCACGGGCGTGGGCCAGACAGCCGGGGACGCCATCCGCGCCTACCTCTTCTCCTCCGACCCCAACGCCACCGCCACCATCGCCTTCGCGGGCACGCAGGTCGGGGTACGCCCCTCGCCCGTCGTGGCCGCGTTCTCGTCGCGCGGGCCCAACGCCGTGACCCCGGGGCTGCTCAAGCCCGACCTCGTCGCGCCCGGGGTGAACATCCTCGCCGCGTGGACCGGGTCGGTGGGGCCCACCGGCCTCGCGGCGGATCCGCGCCGCGTGGAGTACAACATCATCTCGGGGACGTCCATGTCGTGCCCCCACGTCAGCGGCCTCGCCGCGCTCCTCAGGGGGGCCCACCCGGAGTGGAGCCCCGCCGCAATCCGCTCCGCGCTCATGACCACCGCCTACTCCTCGTACCCGGTCGTCGGCGGCGGCGGCATCCTCGACGTCGCCACCGGCAAGCCCGCCACGCCGTTCGATATCGGCGCCGGACACGTGGACCCGCCGAGAGCTGTCGATCCGGGGCTCGTCTACGACCTCGGCCCCGGCGACTACCTCGACTTCCTGTGCGCCCTCAACTACACCTCACTCCAGATCGCCGCGGTCGCCAAGCGCCCCAACTACACGTGCGACGACGGTGGCAAGGCCTATTCGGTGCCTGCGCTCAATTACCCGTCCTTTGCGGTGCCCTTCTCCGCCGCCCCCGCCCCCGCCGCTGCCTCCGCCGTGAAGCACGTGCGGACGCTCACCAACGTCGGAGCGCCCGGGACGTACAGGGCCACGGCGGCGGTGGCGGTGGTCGGTGGCGGAGGGGCGGTGAATGTAACAGTGGACCCGGCGCAGCTGAGCTTTTCCAAGGTCGGGGAGCGGCAGAGCTACACAGTGAGCTTCTCCGCTCCGCCGTTGCCCTCGGGCTCGGCCGGGTTCGGCCGGCTCGTTTGGTCCGACGGGAAGCACGTGGTCGCGAGCCCGATCGCAATCACTTGGACCTGATTTTGATCGAACTTGGCAAGATTAAGAGCAAATCGAACTAGTGTGACCTGCTCTGCTCTGCTCTGATCTTCGCGGCGCACCGAAAGGAACGGTGGACCCGAGATATATCATATATCATGGTTTACTTTATACTGAAGTTTTAATTTGTTGCTTAGTTTAAAACAATGCGCGTTTGATTCTGAAACATTTGTTTACTAAGGTTGGCTTTGGTAAGCTGTATATTTGTTGTAATCTCATGAGTATGATGGGAATGTTTGATTTGGGTAATGAAAGCGATTGATAGTTATGAATTGGATGGTGCCATGCAGATGCGATAAGTAAATTAAGATGTAATAATTCAGTGTTCAGTAGGTTAAAATGCATGCAAATTTGCCATACAGTTAAATTGTTCTTCGGTCTCGCATTATTCAGCGTATTGTTGAAATTGCTAGTATTTTTAGTGTTTTTATAAAAATGTTGTTTAGATAAAAATAATTAAAAAATAAATAATTCTGTGAAAGTTCAAAAGAAATTATAGATCCAAGAGGGAAAATAGTAGTGTTGATGTTAGATTTGGGCTATATGTGGTTATCAACACTCAACAGTGCCATATATATATACTTCATTAAATTGAATTTACTCGCGCAACGGTCGAGTAGTTATAAATTAATAGTAGGCAAGGACTATATAGCCGTTGCATCTGAACGGTAAAAATAAATAAAAAGCTGTCACCTGCTGCTGCAAGAATCATCCAGGTAAGAATGTGCCAGTTGTTTTACTCAGGTTGTATAAAGATAGAGCATGGGACCCCCAATGAACTTCGATATCCGAGTATGTTGTCAATGTATGTGGAGACCTTGGACTACCCCAAATTATTATTTATTATTATTATTATTATTATGGAAATAACACCCCATCCACCACAAGCGGAGGCACGTGCAATATCATGACAAATAGTGCTGGTACTCAGCTACACACATGGTTTGTTGGGGTTGTAAATGGGTCCTCTAAACAGAGTTTTGCTGTGTTGAATAAATCCGTGTTTTGGATTGTTAGGTTGCTTAAACTAACCTAAACATTTAATATATAGATGCAAAGATTCTTCATTTTTAAAAAAAGGATATAGATTCTCTCAATTTCAAAAGATGCGAGACAACATGAATTTAGTGTGGTAAGATAAAGACCCATATGCTGGAAGCTAGCTGCTTGTATGTGTGACCAAGCTAAGCTATGATAAAGAATTTGAACCAATTTAAAATTCCAGCTAATAACGAGAAAAACTCTAACATATTATTACGTACAGATTAATAAAGCTACAGCATTAACTTTTTCCCTTTTTTTGGGTAATGCTGCATCTACTTCAGAATATTCGAGAAATATTCTGTATGTAGCCTCTACTGAGTGGTTTGTTAGTAGCATTTTAGGGCCAAATGTAGCATCAAAATGTTATGTTTAGGATTTGAAAAAGTAAAAGTAAATCACTAATTGTTTCTTGTATTATGATACTACTAACTAATCGACCGTATTATTATTGTTGGATGCATTGTGAGATTTTGAGGTGCGCAGAGGCGAGCTCTTTTCCCAGGCCTAGGCCTGGTCCAACTATAGAAATTAGCCTTGTTGAATTGGACCAGGTCTGCTCAAATAGACCCACAACAGCCCATGGATTGCGTTACCTGATCTGCGTCGCACGGCACCTCCGCGTTCGGTTCGGCACCACCATTTCTCCCTGTACTCCAGAGTCCCTAAAACCCTAGAGCAAAACCCTGCCAAAAATGGCGGATCGCGCGGCGGAGGAGCTGCTCTGCGACGCGGCGGCGGCGGGGGACGCTACCAAGGTCTCCACCCTCCTCGCCGCGGGCGCCGACCCCGCCTTCTTCGACTCCGGCGGGATGACCCCGCTCATGCACGCCGCGCGCCACGGCCGCGCCGCCGCGGTGCGCCTCCTCCTCGACGCGGGCGCTCCCTGGAACGCCCTCTCCCCCTCCGGCCTCTCCGCGGGCGACCTCGCCATGACCCACGCCCACGGCGACGCCCTCGACCTCCTCCTCGACGCCGCCGTGCGCGCCGAGCTCGTCCTCGGCCGCGCCGCTGCCGCCTCCTCCGCCTCCGCCCCTGCTGCCGATCACGCCTACCTCACCGAGCGGGTCGCCTTCGGCGAGGACCGGATCGTGGACGCGGAGAGCAAGGCCGTGATGATGGCGTGGGAGAGGCCGCTCATGGAGGCGCACGCCAGGGCCGTGTGCGGTGGCGGCGTGGGTAGAGTCCTCAATGTAGGGTTCGGGATGGGCCTCGTCGACGAGGCGATTCAGAAGTATGAGCCTGAGGAACACACAATCGTCGAGGCCCATCCCGATGTCTATGATCGGATGCTTAAGCTTGGGTGGGGGGAGAAGAAGAATGTGAAGATCGTGTTCGGGCGGTGGCAAGATGTTCTCCCTCAGCTCGAATCCTATGATGGTATAAACTTTCAGAATTAGTATAATTTCGTGTTTTTAGTTAAACCGATATCTAGTATCTAGTTCTAATGATATAAGTTGATAGTTGATCATTGATAATTTTGTGTTACTTTCATTGTTAGAGTAAATATTGCAGTGATATATCTTGTTTAAATAGCTTATTAGTTCATTGATTTAGAGGGCTGTGGAGCTGAAACTAAACATTTTTAGGCGGAGTGGAAATGTGGAGTTCTTTACTCTTCATGTGATAGGAGTCTAGTTGTTTCTTCAGAACGTGTACTCTGACGCGAAGATTTATTAATGGAGGAAAAGTTTCTCTGTAACTTGCATAGAGAAAGAGAACAAAGATTATGATTCAATTGAACTACGACTTTTATCTTCAAAATATATAACATATTCATTGTATTCAAGAGGAAATTCTCTTTTAATTTATCCGGTTCTGTAATAAATCTTATCTTATGCAGAAATATTTTGTGCCACATGAACTGAATTTGGACAGAACATATGCTAGAAATGCACATGTCAGATAATCTCTTATAGAAGTCGGAGGTAATTGATGGATGTGTTGAGGGAGCAGTAGAACTATACCATTTGCCTTTTCTACCAGGATTATTAAGTGTGGTAAATTGAACTTGTACCCAATAAAATTTAAAAATTAAGGGGTGAAACATACATATATGGCTAGAGCATAATAAGCTCGGATGTAGTTGAGATCTCATTTATTTGGCAATTCCATACATAACTAAACTTTTTCCTACTTTTTAAGCATTTTGAAGTAACACTTCATCAGTTTCTCGGTGTAAATTTCCCCTCTCTTCTATATAAATATCTCAATGTTAGCAATCATAGAGGGAGAGAGTATCAGTAAATGGAGTAACTCTAACGTTAGCAGCCTAATTTATATTGTACTACTGTTGTGTTGTGCTACTAACAGTACGTAAAAGGTCAAGATTTTCACGAGATATACTTCGCTGTGCAGGGATATTCTTCGACACGTACGGAGAATACTACGAGGACATGAGGGAATTTCACCAGCATCTGTCCCGGCTACTGAAGCCCGGAGGGATCTATTCATACTTCAATGGCCTTTGTGGCGACAATGCATTTTTCCATGTGGTGTATTGTCAACTAGTTTCGTTGGAACTCGCTAACATAGGGTACTCGACTCAATTTATTCCTCTCCCTGTTAAAGATTGCTTATCTGATGAAGTGTGGGAAGGTGTGAAGCAGAAATATTGGCAGTTGGATACTTATCACCTCCCTGTTGTCCAAGCGGAAACCGATTCCGAGTGATATTAAGAATAATTCGAGTTGGAATTGTATTCTTTTCGAAGCTCGTTAAGGTACCAAATGTATGACTTGCTAAGTATTGTTGGATTTATATGCATCTTTCCCTGGAATGCTCAATTAATAACAAATAGAGTATATGATAAAAAATATTTCTATTTCTCTGGGAACTTAAAACTTCAAAAGAAACCAAAAAAATGCTTGCATTACTATGTATATCTCATAATTGTTTTATCCCTATTACAGTGATAATTTTACTGATGTTTAGTTTGATCAAAATTTCTTTCGAGTTATATTGGCCATGAACACGTATATTGTCAGATGATTGAGAGAAGTTTAAAGAATTATTATTCTATGTTTTCAAAAGAAATGTGATGTCAAAATGGCATCTGAGGTGTACTTTTAGTTCGTTTTTTTTTTTTGGTTTTTTTTTTTTCCGAATTAGCCATTTTTTAAGTAGGAAAGAGAAAAACAAAAAACCTATTCGGGCTTTTTTTTGAAAATGATACCGTAAAATTTCGTATTTAGCAAAATAATTCTCCAAAAATTATATTTGTAAAACTAACTTTTCTTTTACCACGTGGACGTCACATAAGCTATTTCTTATAAAGATGGTGTATATTTCTTGTGAAGGCGGTGAACTAGACAGTAAATCATTCACCGTCTTTAGTGCAAATTTTTGTTCCAATTTTCTTTCTTGTACTCTTGAGAAGACGGTAAACCAGAAGGCGGTGAACCACCACAGAATCACAAAGTCGATGAACGATGATTCATCGCAGAATCACAAAGACGAAGGAAAATCAGATGTAGCGTCCACGTGGCGAAAGAAGAGCTAGTTTTATAAAATTTTTTTGAAATGATCATTTTGCCAATTACAAAATTATATAGAGTTATTTTATAAAAAAACGGCCTATTCTGCTCATTACTATGCTCACGCGGTTGGTACCAGCTGTTGACATTCATGGAACGCGCTGGTCCACCTGAAAGTGCTGTTGCACCAAAAGGAGCTCCACCTTAACAACAATATGGAAGTTTCTAGAACTCTCTGATATATATATATATATATATATATATATAGGTATATATATATATATAGAGAGAGAGAGAGAGAGAGAGAGAGAGAGAGAAAAGAGAGAGAGAGAGAGAGAGAGAGGCGTGAGAATTCGAAATACCAAACTAGCTTGCCGTGCCGTAAATGGCGAGAGGCGTTGACCATGTTAACCGCAATTTGACTGAAAATGCTTTAATGCTTTAAAAATGTAGTTTTCTTTACTCAAAACACTTGTTAGATTAGACTTTTTTAAAGCACTACTACACTGTGGCCTCGTACTGAAAAAAATACTGTATCTTACGCTAACTCCACTGTTAAAGCTATTTATAGGGAACATATAGTTAAGTTTTCAACAAGTGTCTATATTATACTTTGTTCATTGGAGATTTTTAAATGCAAAAAGTTGAACTTATAAATTTAGTTCAAGTTGTCCATAGATGATTATCTACTTCGCGCGTACTGAAGAAGCCGCATATATATCGAGTTTTAGTGGTAATCCCATTTCACACATGTTCACACAAAAGAATTGTTCGACTTAATTTTAGTCAACTTTTTTCTCTAATATGTATCTATTTTCTTAACTGGATAGCAAATCCATATCCTATGTAACTCGTAGCTGTAATAGATAAACTCGTTCAATTTCTACGCGTTCGTGTTGTTCTTTTCCTACTCGTATGGTACACATATTATCTCCAAATTTCTCAAACAAACTCCTTTGAAGATGTAAACAAACTAACTACTTCTATGAGGTGGGAAAAATGAGATCACACCCCTCGTAGTCGTAGGGAACACGTCATGACGTCACCTCCGCCTAGGAGAGAGTATCATTTGAACTTGCATATATTAAACTTATAGAATGTTTATTCTACACTCTAATTAATGATCAATAAATGGTCATTAAATTAGCTAATTAGTATACGTAGTCTTTGTTGTCGTGAAGTAAGTAATTTAAATAAGAGCAATGCTATGTATATATCATATCAATATACTTTTATACTGATGTTATTAATATTTTTAATAATATTATTAAATTAATCAAAAGAGGTGTTTTTATTTTTGGATAGTTTAGTGTAACCTGTAAAGTTTAGATACCATTTTTCTTTAAATACTAGCGAGGTATGATGTTATACAACATATTTCATAAATATAAATATAGAGTAGGGTTCTTGTCTATTAATAAGACATATGTTCTAAATTTCTAACCATCCATCAATTTTGATGGGTGGTTAAGATGAGAGAGAAAAGAAAAATTGAGGAGATATTAAAAAAGATGAGAAATTGAGAACCTTAATTTCTCTCAAATTTTTCTTCTCTCTTTCACCTTAACCATCCATCAAAATTGATGAATGGTTAAAAACTTAGGAGCACAAGCACTGCTGTGCTATTAATAACACAGTAGCCCTACTCATATATATATATATATATATATATATATATATATATATATATAGAGTAGGGCTACTATACTCATATGAGTATTGGACCCTTATTACTCATAAGTTGTTTTTGATCACGGGACTTCCGAATCGACGATCCACTCCGTTAAATATGATCTAGAGTATTTAAAACTTCTAAAAAATAAATTTCATAATTTTTCGACATCATTTACCTTACGATCAAAAGCTCACAAAATTGACAATTTTTAACTAGGTATGGGATACTTACTAGTTTAACGGTGTAAAAGAATTGAAATATGTTGAATTTTTGATAGAAAATTTTATTCACTACCTAGATAAAGGTCAATAGCTCCGATCTTAAATTGAAGGATCCGATCATCTATTTTTAGGACGTCGATCGATTTCCGTTCATTTTATACCTTTTGATGGACTTTATTATGATTTCGAAAAATTACGAAATTTATTTTCTAAAAGTTTTAAATACTCTAGATCATATTTAACGGGGTGGATCGTCGATTCGGAAGTCCCATGATCAAAAACAACTTATGAGTAGTAAGGATACTCATATGAGTATAGTAGCCCTACTCTATATATATATATATATATATATATATATATATATATAAAAGTTATTAATAAAGATAAATTCTTGTGCTTCTAAGTTTTATATACTCATAAGAGTATAGTAGCCCTACTATATATATATATATATATATATATATATATATATATATATATATATATATATATATATATATATATATATATATATATATATATATATATATATATATATATATATATATATATATATATATCTTCTATTATATATTACTAAAGTAAAACCCTCAAAGTAATGCATTGTGTTTGACACGCGGTTTTCTATATTTTTGCTAATGGTCAAGCTCCGTCAGATTTTTTAAATTTATTATTATATATATATAGTAATTATGAACTATATTATTATGGTATATTATAAATTAATTTATGGTATATTATGAACTAATGTATCAGTTAATTCAAAGATTTAATTTATGGTATATTATAAATTAATTCAAATTAATTTGTATAATTTGACTTAATTTGAATTGATTTTAAAATTAATTTGTATTAATTTGACTTAATTTGAATTGACTCAAAGATACAACTTAATTTGAATTAATTGTGTCCGAGAATCTCATATTTGAATTAACTGATACATTTATGGTATATTATAATTAGGAAATAACTTGAATTATAATTAATTTGAACTGCTATATTTATGGTATATTATATTTTTTAGGAAAAATAGATTACGAAATAAAATACTTTCTATTAGGAAAAAAATACTATTATTATTATAATTATACTCAAATATAGGATAACAATTTTATTAGGAAACACTATTAAATCAAATTAAGCCAAATTATACCGATTACAGAATTAACCAAAATTTGACTAGGAAACACTATTAAACACTATTATTATAATTATACTCAAATATAGAATACCAATTTTAATTAATTATTTAATTTAAATTAATTATAGAAATAATTTGAATCAATTAATTTGACTTAATTCAAATTAGTCGAGTTAATTTGAATTAACTTAATTTGAATTATAGTAATTAAGAAATATTATTAAATCAGATTAAATCAAATTATACTAATTAAGAAATTATACCAATTACATATAATTATATATAGCAAATCTATTTATTACTATATACTAAAATATTAAATTTAATTCAAATTTATTCAAATTGAGTCTAATTATATTTTTTAAGAAAAAAAATAATTAGGAAATAAAATGCTTTCTTTATGTCTCATATTTTGTTTTCAGGATTGTAGATTTTTTTTTTTTATTTTGGTGTTATGTTTTTTTGAATTTTTTTCCCTTTATTTATAGTTTGATGATTTGATTTGGATTTTTTGAATTTTTTTCCTTAATGTCATCTCTTATTAATGAACAGAAGGGTGTATATGAGCCAATTGCTTCGTTCAATAAATAAAGTACATACTTACCTATACACAGTATGGTAGTAATAGATTTTACAAATTTGAATAAATCCTAGTGTTTACTTATATTTAAAAACATAACACCAAAAAAAAAAACCCAAATCAAAGGGTTCTTTTAGGGGCACTTTTTGTACTTTGATTTGAGTTTTTGGTTGTTTTTATTATGGATTATTAGGGGGCATCCGTGCAATAGTTTGATTTGGATTTTTTGTTGTTTTAATTTTCATTTTAGTTGTTTTTGGATTGTTATCTTTTTTTGTGGTTTTTTTTTAGTGTGATTTGGGTTCTTTTGTTATTTTAATTTTAGTATTAATTAGTTGAAATTTATTACTTTTTTTATGGTCGATTTTGTTTTTTTCTTTTTCGGTATAGGTGTTTCGGGATTATTTTTTCTTTTTCTTTGGATGTTATGTTTTTTGAATTTATTATTTTTATTTTATTTTATTTTTTGTTTTCTTTTTAATACCCATGTTATATTTTATCGCTTTTTGTTTTGAAATTTACATTTATTTAAAGTAAATTTTTTTATTGTTTTTTTTTTTCTTTTTCAATATAGGTGTTTCGTGATTGCAGATTTTTTCTTTTTCTTTGGGTGTTATGTATTTTGAATTTATTCTTTTTATTACATTTTTTTTGTTTTCTTTTTAATACGCATGTTATGTTTTATTGCTTTTTGTTTTGGGATTTATGTTTATTTAAATTAAATTTTTTTACTACCTTATATATGTTTATATATATTTAGGATTTTAAGCAAAGAATTCAAATAATATATGGTGCTTAATGAAATTTCAACTCAATCTACTATTTCTCTAACGGATGACTTCCTAAAAGTATTAAATTAAATTAAGTCACGTTATATTGAACACTATTAAACAATTATTTAGAATATAGTAAGGAAACACTATTAAACACTATTATTATTACTATAATTATACTCAAATATAGAATAACAATTTTATTAGGCAACGATTAAATCAAATTAAGTCAAATTATACCAATTTGTAATTTTTGATATCAATTTTAGTTATCATTTTATTTTGCATATCAATATGTAATTGTAAATTGTTTTTCACATCAATTCATAGATAATAGAATAGAGTTGAATTTTGATTTTTACTTAAGTATTTACTTTGGTCCATAAATTTTTTTCTCTATCTCTAGCTTTTGTACTTTAATATGTACTATAATTAAAATTGATATTATATTTTTTTATTTATTAAAAAAATATAATATTAATTTTAATCATTATATAATAATTTTTATTATTTTATATATCATCGACGGGTGAAATGCTAGTATATATATATACTAGCATTTCACCCGCGATGCACGGATAATATAATAATATAAAATAACAAAAGTTATTATATAATAATTAAAAAAATATTTTAATTAATAATATATATATTTTTAATAAATAAAAAAATATAATATCAATCTTAGTTATAGTACATATTAAAGTACAAAAGCTAGAGAAAAAAATTTATGAACCAAAGTAAATACTCAAGTAAAAATTAAAATTCAACTCCATTCTATTATCTATTAATTGATGTGAAAAATAATTTACAATTACATATTGATGTGCAAAATAAAATGATAACTAAAATTGATATCAAAAATTACAAATTGGTATAATTTGACTTAATTTGATTTAATATGTTGCCTAATAAAATTGTTATTCTATATTTGAGTATAATTATAATAATAATAATAGTGTTTAATGTTGTTTCCTTACTATATTCTAAATAATTGTTTAATAGTGTTCAATATAATGTGACTTAATTTGATTTAATACTTTTAGGAAGTCATCCGTTAGAGAAATAGTAGATTGAGTTGAAATTTCATTAAGCACCATAGATTGACTCAATTCTTTGCTTAAAATCCTAAATATATATAAACATATATAAGGTACGTAGTAAAACAATTTAATTTAAATAAACATACATTCCAAAACAAAAAGCAATAAAACATAACATGCGTATTAAAAAAAAAAAAAATGTAATAAAAAGAATAAATTCAAAATACATAACACCCAAAGAAAAAGAAAAATCTCGCAATCCCGAAAACACCTATATTGAAAAAAGAAAAAAAACAATAAAAAAATTTACTTTAAATAAATATAAATCTCAAAACAAAAAGCAAGAAATATAACATGGGTATTAAAAAGAAAACAAAAAATAAAATAAAATAAAATAAAAAGAATAAATTCAAAAAACATAACATCTAAAGAAAAAGAAAAAATCCGCAATCCCGAAAACACCTATATTGAAAAAAAGAAAAAAACAAAATCGTACCATAAAAAATACCCCTCCCGAAAGTAATAAACAAATTCAATTAATTAATACTAAAATTAAAATAACAAAAGAACCCAAATCACACTAAAAAAAACCACAAAAAAGATAACAATCCAAAAACAACTAAAATGAAAATTAAAACAACAAAAAATCCAAATCAAACTATTGCACAGATGCCCCCTAATAATCCATAATAAAAACAACCAAAAACCCAAATCAAAGTACAAAAAGTGCCCCTAAAAGAACCCTTTGATTTGGGTTTTTTTTTTTCTTTGTTGTTATGTTTTTTAAATATAATTAAACACTATTATTTATTCAAATTTGTAAAATCTATTACTACCATACTGTGCATAAGTAAGTATGAACTTTGTTTATTGAATAAATCAATTGTCTCATATACACTCTTCTGTTCATCAATAAGAGATGACATCAAGAGAAAAAAATTCAAAAAATCCAAATCAAATCATCAAACTATAAATAAAGGGAAAAAAATTCAAAAAACATAACACCAAAATAAAAAAAAATCTACAATCCTAAATCTAAAACAAAATATGAGACAATCGGTGCTTTAGCTTGTTAGCTCTGTTTGGTGGAAGAAAACAGAGAGGAAAAATTGATATTTTATAGAGAATGGCTCGTGTATGAAAAGTAAAGAGCATCAGCTTCTTAAACAAATTCTTAATTATATTTATAAGTGTTTATTTAATTTGGATTAATTATATTTAATTTGGTATAATTATATTTAATTTAATAATAATATACAATAATAAAAGTTATTAGTATGGATATCCTAATTATATTTAATTAATTTTAATTGATATAATAAAATTTAATAATAAAAATATTAATTTTATTATCCTAATTAATTATAATATAGATTTGAGACCCTAATTATTATTTCCTAAAAAATTTATTTACTATAGAAAGCATATTATTTCCTAATTTTATTTAATTTGATTTATTTTATTTAACTCATTTTAATTGATATAATAAAAGTTAATAATAATATTATAATTTTATTTTCTAATTAATTATAATATAGATTTTATTTCCTAATTAATAATAATATAGAATAATAAAAGTTATTAGTATTGATACCCTAATTTTCTAAAAAAATCTATTTACTATAGAAAACATATAAAAAGCATTTTATTTCCTAATTATTTTTTCCCATAAAAATCTAATTTGATTTAATTGGAATTAATTTGCATTACTTCTATTTAATTTGATTTGATTTTATTTAATTAATTTTAATTGATGTAATAAAAGTTAATAATAATATTTTAATTTTATTTCCTATTTAATTATAATATAGATTTTATTTCCTAATTAATAATAATATAGAATATTAAAATTTATTAGTATTGATAAACTAATTATTTTTTCCTAAAAAAATCTATTTACTATAGAAAGCGAAAGCATATAGAAAGCATTTTATTTTCTAATTATTTTTTTCTAAAAAAATCTAATTTGACTTAATTTGAATTAATTTGAATTAAATTTAATAACTTTTTATTTAATTATATTTTTACCCTAATTATTATTTCCTATAAAAATCTATTTACTATAAAAAGCATATAGAAAGCATTTTATTTCCTAATTATTTTTTTTCTTAAAAAATATAATTTGACTCAATTTGAATTAATTTGAATTAAATTTAATATTTTAGTACATAGTAATAAATAGATTTGCTATATATAATTATATGTAATTGGTATAATTTCTTAATTAGTATAATTTGATTTAATCTGATTTAATAATGTTTCTTAATTAGTATAATTCAAATTAAGTTAATTAAAATTAACTCAACTAATTTGAATTAAGTCAAATTAATTGATTCAAATTATTTCTATAATTAATTTAAATTAAATAATTAATTAAAATTGGTATTCTATCTTTGAGTATAATTATAATAATAGTGTTTAATAGTGTTTCCTAGTCAAATTCTAGTTAATTCTTTAATCGGTATAATTTGTCTTAATTTGATTTAATAGTGTTTCCTAATAAAATTGTTATCCTATATTTGAGTATAATTATAATAATAATAGTGTTTTTTCCTAATAGAAAGTATTTTATTTCGTAATCTATTTTTCCTAAAAAAATATAATATACCATAAATATAGTTCAAATGAATTATAATTCAAGTTATTTTCTAATTATAATATACCATAAATGTATCAGTTAATTCAAATATGAGATTCTCGGACACAATTCAAATTAAGTTGTATTTTTGAGTCAATTCAAATTAAGTCAAATTAAATCAAATTAATTTTAAAATCAATTCAAATTAAGCCAAATTATATAAATTAATTTGAATTAATTTATAATATACCATAAATTAAATCTTTGAATTAACTGATACATTAGTTCATAATATACCATAAATTAATTTATAATATACCATAATAATATAGTTCATAATTACTATATATATAATAATAAATTTAAAAAGTATATTTGAGGCGACGCGTGGCGAAAGAAAGCGTGTAAGCAACATTAATAGGCTTCTCTTTGTGCCAGTGGTCCATTTCAGTTATAACTTTAGTAATATATAATAGATATGTGTGTGTGTGTGTAAGAAAACTGTGATAGTATAAATTTATAAACAAACTAGCAAAATATCTATCCTGGCTATTTTTCACACGCTTCGTCACGGTTTAAAGCATTGACGCGTGGCACGTGGGCATCCCATAGAACGTAGCTGCATTAATTAAATCGTTAGTTTCCTCATTTTTTTTATTACCAAATTATCAAAAATATTAACATTTAAAAAAAAGATAAAAAAAATTTAAAAAAAAAGAGAAAAAACACCTTTTTCTCGCAAACGCGTTTCTCCACGCTAACCTTTTTCAACACAAATAATCATTTTGACCCTCATATTGTCTATTGACTGCAAATTTTATACCATTTAAGATTTATTTTTTTAAAAAATTATTTAATTAAAACTATATGTAATTAAATATCAAACTATAAGTAATTTCAAATACCTGGTACGAAGCTTGTGAGTACGATTGGTTAAATTTATAAATTAATTTTATAGACGTATTTCTCTCTGTATCATCACTGGTGATTATGCGCAGCATTTAATTTTCATCAAATCCCAATCGTACAAGAAGAATCCGACGGTGGTGAGATATACTTCTTCAGCATCCGACCGTTATATATTTCCACCCCCCCACCTCGCTTTCACCTTTCCCTATTCCCGCTTATAGAAAACAATCGAAGACGACGAAGACGAAGACGAAGACGAGAGAGAGAGAGAGAGAGAGAGAGGGAGAGAGAGAGAGGTGTGGCGATGAAGGTGCGATCATGGATTAGGCCATTGGAGAGGTGCTTCGGGAGGTTCGGGGTCGGGGACGGGCTCCTGTGGGACCTCGACCTGAAGCCCCACGCCATGGGCGAGTTCTCGATCGCCGTGGTCCAAGCGAACAACGCGCTCGAGGACCAGGGACAGGTCCTCACATCGCCCTCCGCCACCTTCGTCGGGATATACGACGGCCATGGCGGCCCCGAGGCCTCTCGCTTCGTCCGATCCCGCCTCTTCCTCCATCTCCAACGTAAGCTCCCCTCGAACCCCTGATCCAATCTCTCCGGTCACTCCCGAATTGGTGAATTTGTTGGGATTTTGGTCCATTTTGTGTGTTGATTGGTTTGTTTCAGAATAATCTGGGTGGATTTTTGGAGTTTGGTTCTGGTTCCGATGATTTGAGGTCGAATTTGATGTGATTTGAGGATGTCGAGCGTTTTAAATTATTATTTTTTTCCGTTTTTTGGAACGGAATTTGTATGATTTCCAGTGATTCAAGGTTGGAACTGTCGTAAATGGGGTTTCTCAATTAGACGATGGAACTCAGCCGAGTCTCCTAGAATAGCAAATAAATTCAACTTAAACTTGATCGGGCACCACTCAGAGTGTTAGTGATCTAATATGTTTCCTTTTCCTGCTTCTTCATGAATCAGGGTTTGCGTCAGAGCAAGGAGGATTATCAGCAGAGGTAATAAAGAAGGCGTTTGCTGCAACAGAAGAGGAGTTCCTACATCTAGTGAAGCGGTCGTGGGCGGCGCGGCCGCAGATTGCGTCGGTGGGGTCATGCTGCCTCATTGGTGCGATCGCGGACGGTATGCTCTACGTCGCCAATTTGGGGGACTCTAGGGCAGTGCTCGGTCGTCGTGGAGCCGACGGTAGGGCGGTAGTGGCCGAGCGGCTGTCGAAGGACCACAATGTCGCCGTCGAGGAGGTCCGGAAAGAGGTGGTCGCGCTCCATCCCGACGACTCTCATATTGTGGTGTATAACCGAGGAGTATGGAGAATCAAAGGGATCATTCAGGTATAGCAGCAACCTTCTTTAATCCTTTACTCCTTCTGGTTAATAAACCAAGGTATTACTATAATTTCTGTTCTTTAGTGCAATAGTACAATTTTCTTTTTGGGGGGAATTAACTGGTACAAGCAGTGCGATTTTTATTGTGGGTAAGTTCAATTAAGATGTGTTCATCGGTTGATAACAGAACATTATTGAACTAGCAAAATTTAGTTGTTTTTTCTTCTGAGAATGTTTTCTGACTGAGTTGGCTAGAACCTGCTAGATGTTAATTTGCTTGTTTTATGAGTTAAGTAACTTAATATATTTGCAAATTGCTCACTCAGATCATTTTCATTGTTGTAAGATGCGCCCTACTGATTGGACAAGTCGAAATTTTAGTCATTCATGTCAATGGACATATATCCTGACCAAACTTGCTTGTTTTTAGTACTACATGTGATTGCAGATGGAGCTCTTGCATCAAAACACGGTTCATTACTTTGAGCATTTCCTTGTAATTTACCTCGTCCCTGCATCATATTCTAACTGTATTTTGAGGTTCTTGTGCTGCAATTTCACACCTGTCATTGATGATCTATCATAAGGAAATTGTCCTCGCTAGTCTTTAATATCATAATGTCGTGATTCATTGAGTCAGTCATTTGCTTTTTGTCAATTACCACTTTGCATCCATGAGAACAGCCCAGGCATGTAATTTTCATTGAAGCTCGAATAAAGCTGCTGTAAGTAATCTGACTAATTTAGCACCAAAGTGAGTATGAGTAGTTGTATTTTATTTCTTTTATTTGCCGTTGTTAGGTTTCAAGGTCCATAGGGGACATCTACCTGAAGAAACCCGAGTTAAGTAGTGACCCTTTATTCCGGCAGTTTGGCTCACCTGTGCCATTGAAGCGGCCAGTTATCACTGCAGAGCCATCCATTCAGGTCCGCAAGCTCAAGCCAAATGACCTGTTCTTGATATTTGCATCTGATGGATTGTGGGAGCAGCTAAGTGATGAAGCTGCCGTCGAGATTGTCGTCAATAACCCCAGAGCGGTAAGCTTCCTTCGCCCGCCCCTTCTTAATATGAATTTACTGGCTAGAGCTTCTACCGAAGAAGTTCTGTCAAGTGAAATAGCAGTTTCCCCGCACGAAAAGCAAAAGCTTCAAACTGCAGCTCCTGATTTGGGTTCAGAGCTCATTTTGGTTTTGTGCTGCAGAAAACTCCAGAAGCTATTCTAGAGACCGTGCCCAGGAGTCACTTAGTCTGATAATTCTTCACACTTCTTTTCATCCAAAAGCTAATACATTTCGCATAAATGGGGAAAATATTTTTGCAGGGAATAGCCAAGCGATTAGTACGAGCAGCCATAAATGAGGCTGCAAAGAAAAGGGAGTTAAGATACGACGATATAAAGAAGATAGAAAAGGGTGTGAGAAGGCATTTTCACGACGACATAACTGTCATAGTGATCTATCTCGATCATCATCGCCAAGGAACTCGATTCCAACTTAATGGAGCCAATTATAACTGTACGAGCGCGCCTGTCGACATCTTCTCCTTTAATTCTGACGATTCTGAGGAACCGCTTCATCCGAATCTCCGAATGGATGCTGTGTGGTCGCAATACTGATGCATAAACCATACATATAAACTGGCTTATTCCTGCTTTTGTGAATAAAAGTTTCCATTCGTTGAGTAGAATAGAGATTACCAGATTGTGTGAAATAAAGTTGAGGAGAGCTTGTACATAACGAGACTTGTTGAGGGTTTTATTATTATTTTTTGTTTAATTATGTTGGTGCTAGCGAGTTCTTAATTATTTTTTTTCCCCTGTTGTTTGGGGGTTATTTTTCCCCTAATTTTGTTGGAAAATAAGATCTTTATAGAATGTGGATTTCTTATAATAGTTGGAAATCGTGGATACTTTTTTTTAAAAAAAAAAATTTTGCTGTGGTTTGGTTGCTTTGTATGTATTTTGGCTTTTTCTTTCCCCCCAACATTGCTAATCTATGATTCCGAAATTTTTTGAATTTGCTTTTTAATTTCTCTACACCCTTCCATCTTTTCCCATTTTTTATCTTGGAGGATATGTAATTCAAGGTGATTAAAAGATAATATCTTTTTCCAGGCTTTTAATTAGGAGTCTTAACTTTTTTCTTTTTTTTTTTTTTGGCCTCATAAAATAATATCAAACTAACCATTTGAATTGAGTGATTATAGTGTAAATAAGAACAAATCAGGAACTTAGACACACTATTTACAGATTTTGAATTTAACTAAATCCACACAAAATTTGAATTGCCGATTTTGCCCTTCCCGTATTACCATTTCTCGCTCCTCCCAATCCACTCTTACAAGTACGGTTGTACCATCTTCCTCCTTCTCCGTCCCAAAACCCTCGAACCCCTAAAAACCCTTCTCCTCCTACGCCCCTACCAAACCCTAGCGTCCATGGCGGCGACGATCTCCATCGGCATCTTCCCCACCTTCCTCACCTGCGAGCCTCCTCGCCCATCGCACTCCACCGGTTTCCCCGTCCGGCGATGGGCGGCGCCCGCGGCGGCGCTGCGAGCCTCCGCCGCCTCCAAGCCGCCTCCGGCGGCGGAGGGGAAGAGGCCGCCGAGGGGCATCACGAAGCCACGGCCCGTGTCTCCGGCAATGCAGGCCCTCGTCGGCGTCCCCGAGATCCCCCGAACCCAAGCGCTGAAGCTCATTTGGGCCTACATCAAGCAAAACAATCTCCAGGTAGGTTTTGCGATTTCCGCAATCTGATGATGTGCATGTGCATTTTTCCTTTTTATTTCCCTGTTATCTTCGCACGCTGCTTACTGATCTAGTTGTGATGTATAGATATGCTATATATATAGTGTCGAAGAGACATTTCCTTGGCAATGTTGTTTATATTTAGGTGAAATAGAGGGGAAATATCATCATCTCGAGGTGTAAAAAATATCCACTGTGTAGTATAAACACTTGTAGCAATTGAAAGCTTGTGCAGAGTTATAAGTTTATGCTAACACATTTTCTTGCTATTTTCTGGGAATTTAGTTATCTGTAAGGTAAGTATTGTGTAGTAGGCACCAATTATATATAGGAGAGGTGAGATAATATACTTATCTTATTCTTATAAGCACTTGTATTGCCAAGTAAAATTTGTATTTAATCTGCGCGAATTGCAAAATGAGCGACAATCGTGGTCTCCCAGGAGTTGAAAAATGAAGTCCTTAATGCCGACTCATCGTTCTAGTCGATGTTATTTCGCGACGATCTAATTTGTCGTGATTATGAGAATGTTGGTTTGGCTTGAGAATGAAGTTTTAATTTTTGAATGTTTTGTGTTTAGGGCCTTTGAGGCAAACTCGGATGCTTACTAATAAACTATAGTCCCTCTTCGTCTCTCTCGTACAGAAAACAGAGAGAGGACGCGGCCAGTTTGGTTTGCTTTGGCTTATCTGGTTCAAATGGTTCCGTACGGGACAGTAGTGGCCCTATTACAATGATACCTGTATGAATTTGTGAATTATCGACCTATGAAGGTACTACAATGATGGTAGGGATTACTACGTGATAATTCGGAGCGACAAGGTCGTATAGTTGGACAATGCATTGCATATTATTAGTTATACGAATGGAGGAAAACGAGTTGGTGAAATTTATTTCTGGCTTGGCCTTTTGCCTGATCAATGTAGCTATTGATAAACTGTGGCTCCCTCGGACGTGTATCTGCTTTGCATTGTGTTTTTCGTGGGAGTTGGTTGTTTAGAAGGATTTAAAATTGGAATCTAACATTTGAATCTTCCTTCTCATCAGGATCCCGAGGACAAGAAGACAATTGTTTGTGATGCGAAGCTGAAAAATATATTTGGAGGGAGAGAGCGCGTTGGATTCCTCGAGATCGCAGGGTTGCTGAATCCTCATTTTGGGAAGTGATTCCTCGAGAATCGCAGGGTTACTCAATCAATCCTCATTTTGGGAAGTGATAGGTGTTTCTATGAAGCTAGGGTTTTTTGTGCTAGGAGGTAGAAGCTTTTCAAGCATGCATAGGGGATGTGATGTAACCATCCTCATGGGTTGTTGTTCTTTTTAATTAATTCACACTACATGCTTTGGCTTTTTAACTTGTCATATTTCTCCTGTGAGCTTAAGCTAGAAGGCTACAGTTGCCAAGTTTTGCTAATGCACTTTTGCTTCTTCATGTAA
This sequence comes from Aechmea fasciata, assembly GCA_025177825.1. Classification (NCBI taxonomy): domain Eukaryota; kingdom Viridiplantae; phylum Streptophyta; class Magnoliopsida; order Poales; family Bromeliaceae; genus Aechmea; species Aechmea fasciata. The sequence goes on from CM045946.1 coordinate 9,246,561, forward strand.
CAGCGCTTTTGTTTGCAAATGGCTATTTTCCGCTGTGATCTAATTTCTGCAACTTAAAGTTTAGCAATTCGTACCGAAATTTCAGGTATTAGTGTTTTCTTTGCTTGTATTGAAAATCTACCCAGAAGAAGAGGAAAATGTATATCTCATAGGTGATTTTTCCTGAGAATTAATGTTTATATAATAATATATATATATATATTTATTCTTTTCTCGGAGAATATGCTGCTCTGCATCTGGGTGGAACGCATCGTAAGCTTACCAACAATTATGAAAATAGAAAAAATCCATTTGTTAACGCTTCTAATTAACTTATTAGGAATGTGTTATAGAAATTGTAAAAAAAATAAAAATAAAAATGGTAACTGCGTGGGAAAAGATATGGGAAGGGCCACTTTTTTACACACAATCGAAATAGATTTTACACATAAAATCCTCGCTGGTGCCGGATATGTATTATGTGGAAATTCCAAAAGGGCAAACATTCTTCTCACATTTAATACAAAATGTCCTCTGAATATTAATTAAATGACTTCCCGAAGGACAACAACTCGCAATAAAGTTGCTGTTTGTGGCCGCAAGGCAACAACAAATCTTCTTTTAATGCATCTACAGAGCACAGGGTATATCATCAAATTAAATCAATTTGCATGTAATATATATTATTGTCAGCACGTCAGCGATCTTTCAAGATACCCTTTGTGCTGGTCCAACAATCCATAAGGTGAGATAATGCATTTCCCAACTCTTCAACCAATAGATTGAACCTCTTGATGTAGTAAGTATAGTTACCCACTAGGAGTGATGAGCCATCAAAGAGGGTGACCTGAACTGTATTATGCAACAAGAGGTGAAAACCACTATGGACAAAGGCTGGTTGAGGAAAATAAATAAATAAATAAAAGAAATATATCAGATTATGCCCCACTGCCTGAATTAAATGGAGTTCAGGAAAATGAATGAGAAAAGAACCACATGGGTGTCTAGAACTCTAGAAGACTCCATGACTAGTAGAGCTGCAGGTGGGAATTTCAGACACCCTGCATCTATAGTTACCTGAGGAGGTCCATCCATTTACCACTAGATCTGATTCTGACAAATCAACTAGACAACTATCAGAGATAAATTGCAAATATCAAATAAAACAAGTTTTTTTTTAAAAAAAAAAAGAAAAGAAAGAAAAGAGAGAATACAAATAAGAAATTTAATTTGTACGCCGAAAAGATGAAGCTCTAATTTCTAATTTTACTGCAGAGATTAGTTACTGGAATTGTCAAACACTTCGTCCAAAAGCACTACACCGTACCACAAAGCCGCACAGGTTCTCAACAATTCAATTTAACATACAACAAAAGAAGATTAAATTATCCAATCATTCAATATCTTGCTAGAATAATAGAGGTTTGGCGGCTTCATCAACTTCTTGCCTACAATTCTTAAGCCAAAGACTAACTTCAGAACCACACTAACAAATCAAAACCAATTATGGTTTATCTTCCTACACCTAGGAACAAATATGACACAAAAACAAGCAGCAAAACACACAAATTTTATCAAAACAATCAATGATAGCAGTAAATTTCTTTTCTGCCACCGGCAAGAGAGAAAAACGAAGCATCGACAACACTGTAGATCTTTTCCTTTGGGTACCGAAAGCAAGACCCCTGTAAGACAAATAAGGTAAGAAACCCTAGTCATCCATGAGAAAAGCTAACCGACAAAACAAACCCAATTTAGCAACGCTTACTCTGCATAAAGAGTAATTTAGGGTAGCCCAAGGCCTGCAAGATGAGAGACCTGCGAAGGATTACTTGCCTATTTACAAAGGATAGCTCGAATATTAAATCTCCAAATCCTCCAGAATCAGCTTAGTCTAACCTACAATTCATGGTTAGTTAATCAGTCAAAGAACTAACACTATAAACATGCAAATTCAACCCTGGATCCTAGCACTAGACTTCTACTCTCCACGCAATATTATCATCACCACCACTATCATTCAAATTCCCAAATGCCGCAACCTTAGCCTGACGACTATTAACCACGCTGGACATTCCCCTCTCCTCTTGAGTTACCTCAAGGGCGCCTTCACTAACCGACTCGCAATTTAAATCAGCAGGAGGAATAAAGCAATCCAAGGAGAGTCCCGGCACATTAAAAGCTGCCTCCTCAATGGCCCATGCCTCCTCCATCCTAGTCTTCGTGTGGCTCATCGCGACTTCCCCAAATCGGAAAAGCGTCACAGCCGATCGACCTGCATGGGCAATCATCATGCCCTCAATCGGACGGTAGTCCTCTATGAAGGAATTGATGGTCGTTTCCCAATACACAGTATCTCCACCAGTATTAGACTGCATTCGGGTTAGATGGGAGTCTTCTAAATGGACGAGAAGCCCGGTTTTCTGACTGAAGTAGCCAAAAAGGACATGCCTAATAATCTCAGCTGGGCCTTCACTCCGGGCCTTGAGTGTCCGTGGATCGGCAGAGAGCTTAAGGATGAAGCAATCCTCTCCATCAACCTTCTTCTCTCCAATGCAGCGGGCGTCCGCGAACATGCTCGCTGTTGTCAATGGATCAAGGCCCTATTTTATTTTATTTTTTTTCAAGAAATACCAAACAAAGTTAGCATATTTAGTAAGGTAATTCATGCTTTCAAGGGATCCGGGACCTTTTTGGCCGAGAACTGGAGCTTACAATGAAGGCTGCTTGACTAGAGGTGCTGGATGAAGTGCTAGCAACTTTGTATTATTATCCAACCAACAACTTCTTGCTGGGGCTAGAAGTAAAAGCTTCATATGTGATATTGGACATCTGCTTTTGGGACCCGACTTAAGTCTCCAAGAGCAAAATTCCACTGTTTGGCAAACAAAACGGAGGAAAACAATCCGAAGCTGTTGGCCATGATAAGAAACTGAGATAAGCACACGGAGCCAAAAGCAAGAGGCTTCAATTTGAAATCTCAGTTTCTAGCTTCTTCTTTTTTCTTTTTTTTTTGAAATCTCTGTTTCTAGCTTCAGAGAGCTGTTGGGGAAGATATAAATGAACAATCTTTTTAGGGTTTCAAACAGCTAACTTTGAGCAGCACTCCTATGTAAGCTTCAGCTGATCCAACAGTTTCTTATGGTTTAACAATTTTGGCCTCTGTTTCTCCTTGGGATTTACGTCGTTGATCACTGAACTTATTGAAAAGTTTCACTTAGATCCTGAGCTTCAATTTGTTACAACTGAGTCACAGAACTCCACTTAATTTCTCTGATGGGGGGGAAATGAGACGGGAGATGACGTGGTAGTTATATCACTTACAACATCGTCTCCCTGTTAGGAAAAATTAAATGTAATTTGAAAAGCTACTATTGACATAAAAGGTGTAGTTTAGTTATCCAATTCCAAAGAATTGAAGTTTAGTGGCCTAAGCGGAGCTCTGTGTTTAGTTCAGTAAGCAACAGTATAATTTACCCTATTTTCTCCCGTTGAGAAGCTTTACTACAAATTAGGAAAAAAAACGACACTACGGGAGCTCCATTTCTCTCATAAGGATTTTTATACCTGAAGAGCCCGACGAAGAGGTCGGGCGGGGCCCTTGGCTGCATGGGCCCCGAGCCATGGAGTATGCCGCCATACAATCCTGCCGTTGCATCCGGCGTGCACCTTCGTGCCCCGACAGCAAGCTCGACATACCACATTTCAGGGGCCATCTGCCACAGAACAAATCCGCCGGATTCGGCGGACTTCGGTGCATTTCGGTTCTTGATGACTTTGGTGCCGGTCTCAAATTCGGTGGCCACCATTTTCAGTTTACCCATGGCATAAGCATTTCGAACGGAGCTCAGAAGCTTAAAACCGCCGGATGCAGCTATGTACTGCTGCAGTATGTAATGAGCCGACGAGGTTTCCTAATGAGAAGAAGAAACCAACCAGAGGTCACCAAATTGCGGAACAAATAGTTCTCCTTCCACCGATTCTTGACCCCCAAATAGGAAAAAATGGTGAATTTTTTTATATATGTTAAAGATAGCTTACTATCAAAGATACTGGATTTAGAAATGGGTCCACATGCATGCATGATCACAATTAATAATTCATTCGAGCATTTCATCAAGCAGAGGAACTACGAGAACTATAACATTAAAAAAAAAAACTGGCCAAAAAACACAATAAATCAAGTAGAAAAAGAAGGGAATTAAGCGGAGAGGGCTCACAATGGGGGTATCCTTTACACTGAGATGCGGCAGAGGATCCGAGGCGCACACGTGGATGGGGGCGAGCGGCGCCGACATGACCCCGAGGAGGAGGCGGAGGTCGGAGTGGCGGCGCGCGCCGGCGCCGGCGCCGGAGACGGAGACGGAGGGCGCCCTAGAGAGCTGGCCCCTGACCCACCGTCCCCACCCCTCCCTCCTCCCCTCCCATTCCCCTTCTCCCCCCGAATCCGGGCCCTCCATTAACGGCGCTAGCGCCTCCCCTCCTACTCCGACCCCTCTCGCGTGCCCCGATCTCGCCTCCGCCTCCGCCTCCGCCGCCGCCTTCCACCGCCGGGGGAGCAGCAGCGCCGCCACCTGCAACCGGCGCCGCCCGGGGCTCTCCGCCCTCCCCGCCTCCTCCTGCTTCCTCTCCATCGCCAACCCTCGACGCAGCCGCAGAACCCCTAATCCTACGCCCTCATCCGCGGATCCCAAAATGCACAGCTAAAGAGTGAGCAAGACGAGCGAAAAAAAGAAGAAGAAAAAAAACAGAGGACTCAAACGCGATTCTAATAGTTGTAAGGGAGGTGTGAGGGGGTAAATATAAATAGCGAAGGAGAGGGAGAGGGAGAGGGAGAGGGAGAGAGTGAGATGGAGAGAGTGAGAGGTGCTCTTTTCGCTGCGTGAGTTGGTGGTGTTAAGTGGGTGTGTGGAAGTCGTTTTACAGGACAAAGTGGGAAAATAGAAGGAAAATTAGAGAGAGAGAGAGAGAGTGAGTGTGTGTGTGTGGGGACAAAGAGAAGGGAGGGGATACCGTTTTGGGGAGGTTTGATTTGGTCGGATACGAATTAAAATAGAGAGAGAGAGAGAGAGAGAGAGAGAGAGAAATGGAATAGTGTGAGTGTATCATCATCATATAATAGAGGAAAGCACAGAGAGAGAGAGAGAGAGAGAGAGAGAGAGAGGGGATGGTGTTGTAAGTTTATAGCCTTATTTTTATGGTTCCTGAGGTTATATATTTTAATTCTTTATATATTTTTCTGAATATATAACTTTACTTCTAATGTTAAATAAATGCTTCATGTCTGTGTAAATATAATAAATTACAAATATATCACTATAAATTCAATATTTATATATTATTTTTATAAAATATTTTAATATTTTTAAATATGTTTATTTGGTTTATTATCATTATAGAACTGTTTATATATACTATCAATTTTGCCGTCACAAATATATCTTTTCAAAAACCATAACAGTATAAATATAAAAAGACAAAAATATCAAATTATCTCATAAATTAATCAGAGTTAAGTATTTAATTTATAGTTAATTAAAATTTTCTAACGAATTGGATATATTTGAAAATATTAAAATTTTTGCAGAACAATATATAAAAGTTAAATTTTGTATAAATATATATATTTATAATTTACTATATTTATATATATTTATAAATCTATATGAAATTAACTATTACTTTTATGGTTCATAAAAACTTATAGGAGGTTGTTTTTTTTATTAGCTACTTAAATATTACTATGTATCATCGCTATGTTTGTTGCAAACAAAAGTGTTATTTTTAAGGCCTATAATAATTGATGCACCTTTTGGAAAAAAGAAAAGCTTAAATGGCTTCAAAATGTGTCACGTAATCTTTTATTAGATCCAAAGAGATTTTGCTTGTGACGTTATGAGCTACCGTGGTAATTAAATAAAAGCAACAACGATGGGTGATAGTGTAATAATTAATCTCTCTCGCTCCATACATATATATATATATATATATATATATATATATATAGTCTAAAGATCTAATTAATTACGATCAGGACGGGGTTTGCACGGTCCGTATCAGAACCGTTCGATTGTGATTTAATGGTAGGTGATACGTACTATTCCCATCAAGCACATGATGAGTGGGACCGCGTGTAACGAGAAATTTTTACGCGCACATGACTGCTATGCACCGCATATTATTATTTAATTTGTAATTTTTAAAACACGTACCTATATATAAAAATTAAAAAAAAACTCACTAAATTGAAAATTTGTTAGCTTAGATTCATTAATTATTTCCCAAAAAAAATATGTCGTACAGAGTGTCGACATTATTTGATTTGATTTTTTAGAAATTACTGTAAAGAATTTATATATAGTTTTTGCTATATTATATAGCTGTATTTTAAAGGAAAACATCCGTATCATTAAAAAGCTTTACTTTTGTTAAGAATTAATCTGTTGTTAAGTGGGATTCAAAAATACTATAATTTATATATCGCAAGATAATAAAATAATACATTTTGTAAACTATAAGATGACAAAATATATATAGAACTATGCTACTATGCTATTAATAGCACCAACTCATTTGTGTTACCAAGTTTTTGACCATTGGATTGAAAGATGCTGTTAGGATGATGTGGGCCCCATAGGGTTAAGTGGGTGGTTATTGAATAAGTATGATCTAACGGGTGAAAACCATCAAAGGGGTGGATCTAATGGTGAAAACCGTCAAAGAGGTGGATACCTCCGTGCTATTGATAGCATAGCAGCCGAACTCAAATATATGTATATATATATGTATATATGTATATATATATATATATATGTATATATGTATATATATATATATATATATATAGTCCGGCTATGTTATTTTTAAAAGCACCAAGCACTTGGTGCATGTGAATTTTTTACCGTTAGATCTACACTTTTGATTATTTTCACCCGTTAGATTATACTATTCAACCAACCACCCACTTAATCCAAGGGGGTTCACATCATCCTAACCGCACATCTATTACTCCAAGGCTTAAAACTTACAAGACCAAATGATCGCAGATTTTTAAAAGATATGAGCTCAATTCTATAGATATATATATATATAGTATCTTTATGGTAAAATAAAAAATAAATTATAAAGCTACAAAGAGACACGTACGTACCATTCGACTTAGGACGACAAAGTATTTAAAATACTAGAATTAAAACACATTCAATAAATTATATTCTAATTTTAAAGACCCATTATATAAGGTTTAAAAAAAATTGTGGTCTATGACCTACAATTGTACAGTACTATTTGCGTGTTTGCAATAATTTCTCCATCACACTACTTGTAGTTATATATATGAGTCGGGTCCATACAGTACTGCTGAGCTCGATCAAAGCCATCTTTTTTTATGATACAATTAGTCGCTACAGGTGGACGTGATTTGGCTCTGTTGGGTGGACCATTTTTGCGAAAGCGTTTCATTGCATGGCGATGCGGGGACGTACGTGGGGGCGGTGTAGCACGTGCATGTAGAGAACAGAGAAGCTCTATTATGAGCCATGCTACATCGATCCGTAGTGCATATATAATGGCCCTGCTTCTTAGTTTCACCTCTTTCATCAGCTATAGTTATTTACAGCAAAGCGTTTGAGCGATAAAACATTTTTATGAAAGCGCTTCACCGAGTAGCAATGCAGGAACGTGCATGGGGACGGACGGATGGTGTCGAACACGTACGCATGCACGTACTAGCTCTATAATTATGCATTTACTATAAGCCTCCTTTCATAGTGCATGATGGTCCTACTCTTTAGATTGTAATCTAAAAGTTCGATCTTTAAGGCTACAAGGTGGTATCTGAGTTAGGTATCTGAGTTAACTCTAAATTTCTTTATTTGTTTATATCGTGAGTTCGATCTCTGCCTTCAATATTTACATATATTTGAACTTGTTTATTACCGGAATGATCTAGATTTGACTTAAAATAAATGTTTAGTATTTTGGAAGGAAAAAAGAAATATAAGATCATTATAATTACTAGAATATTGGTTAGCTAGATAGAAACCTAAAAGGTTAGTTAATTTTGACTTTTAGATAGAGGGAATATGAACTGACACGACACCAAAAGAGACTTTTTGTGGCAATTATTTAGCGGTGATTATAAAACGGCCGCTATTACTGTTATTTTATTTTACTTTTAGCGACAATTATGTTCAAATATATATCTTTAACTTACTAATATTTATTTATTAAATAAATATAATAATTCTTAACTTAAACTCAACCCTAACCCAACCCACCCGATCGAACACCCTGCGTCGTCGATCACCTCAGCCCATCCCCTCTCCCTCTGCCTCTCCTTCACCTCTCCTCTCTCCTCCCTCTCCTCTCTCATCCCTCTCCTTCACCTCTCTGATCTCTCTTCCTAAATCGTCGTCGACCCCGCGTGCACCGGCGCCCGATCTCTCCTCCCTCTCCTTCTCTTTGGTGCCCTCCGATCCCTCCCTTCCCCCACGTCGCCGCTTCTCGAAGGTGCGTCGCGTGCCAGGTCGCCGTCACCAGCGACGTCTCGTCGGAGGCGGCGGCGGAGGAGGAGGCGGCGGCGGCGGCGGCGAAGATCGGGCGGAGGATCCTCGTGAAGGCGCCGCTCAGAGAGAGAGAGGGAGCTCTCCGAGGTGTAGCCATGGCAGAGGAGGCCGCGCCCTTGGTCGTCGACGTGGAGAACGAGGCGGGATCCTCGTCTAGGGCGACAATTCGACGGAACCACGCCCGGTATGTGCACATACTTAGCTCCGCTTTCCTCTTCGTCTTCTCCGCCTATGGCGCTGCCCAGAATCTGGAGACCACCGTGAGCGCTCTTCTCGCCTCTCTTAGGGTTTCCAAATGGATTCGTGTTGTTGTTGATGTGTGTAGTTGGGTGTCCTGTGTAGGAGGAGGATCTGGGAACGATTTCTCTGGGGATTCTGTACCTCTCGTTTACTCTGTTCTCGGTTGTGGCCTCTGCTGTGGTTAGGGTTTTGGGGTCGAAGAGAGTGCTCGTGCTTGGCACCAGTGGCTACTTGTTGTTCATCGCGTCCAATTTGAAACCATCTTGGTGAGTATTTTGATTAATATCCTAATTTCTTTTTGCATGTACCTTGTGACTTTGGTTTAATGCCTTACTATATGATTGCTCATCATTTGCTTATTGAATGTCATCGGTTGATTGGTTCACTGACTCAAAATTGATGACCTTAATGAAATTTAGTAAAGAAAAAAGCTTAGTTCGGGTACATCCGTGCCTAAAGTTTAGGGCACATGTACTTGACAATTTTGATTTTACTATGTAATTTTACATTGTGTTTGATTTGAACTTGATGGAATTGAAGTATGAAGTCAAGTAATATTAGCACTACAGTAGTTCAATGGTTCCTTGGCTTCTTGGAGTATTTGGAATCATCACTTGACAATGATATTTTGAGCTGTATAAAACGCAAATTGTATAGGTGTTTGGTGAGTATATGAGTAATTTAGAGTTTCTTGACTCTTTGGTGCATCGGAATCATGATTTTGTGAATGATGTTTCAAGCTATATGAAGCACAGACTGTTTATGTATTTGGCCTGGTATCTATGCACTTTAAGGTTTATTGACTTCTTTGGAGTATCTGAAATCATTAGTTTGCAAATATACTTCAAGATGTATAAAACACAAATGGTCTAAGTACTTGCTTAACTATATTAGTACTTACAGTGGTCTTTTTTATATGATTTTGCATATGTTATTTTTGAGCTTAATAAATTCACTATCTGCTTATAATACTTTTAACAAGATTCTATTTAAAAAGGAAGTTCATAATCCCAGAATCAAAGTTTTCTGATTTTGGGTTTTGTTACTGAGATTCATTGGATTCAATGGTATCTTTTCTGGATCTTTAATGCATTTCTTTTGGTTCTGGCTATGTATATTGATGAATAAATGTTGCTAAAAGTGGTTTATTTTTTTCATTTGATTTAGATATTTTCTGATTCTAAGATGAAATGCCCTTTGTAGCAGGTTTCATTACATCTTTCACTTTTGCCCGTAATTGTAGCATGGCTTTATTCTGAGCTGTTGGAACATCTAAGCAACTCGAATCCCTCGAAGAAGTGAGTTTTACAATTTTCTACGATTCTAACATCAAATGATGAGTTAGAAACACTAGTAGTATAAACCATACCTTCTACTATTCTATTACAAAATCTAGAGCTCAGTTAAAATACTATCTACACGTATATACGCTCGCCTGGCGCCCTGCTTTTTCTGCATTTTGGCCTTTTGAAATTGCCTTTGCGAATGGCGGTTCCTTTGTGTTCGAACAGATGATGTGGAGGCTCAATTTCTTCGTTGTGTTTTGCTGCATTGCTCTCGACAACCATTACATGTTATACTACATCTGCCCAATGCACACCTTCTTCACTCTATTGGTGTATTGCGCGCTTGGCCTCTTTAACAAGTACAATAAACATGGCTGGGTCATCGCGGTTCAAATTGTTGCTTGCTTTTCGGTCATTGTTATTGTGTGGGAAGTCCCTAATGGCTTTGACCTCGACTGGAGCCCACTCGCATTCCTTCCAGGTCAGTTCTTTCAAACCTTTCTTCTTTTTTTTTTTTGGTTTCTTCCATGGTTTCTTTACTTTTTTGTTTGATTTATTGTCAAACAAATGCAGCTTATAATGATCCGGACGTAAGCGAACCATATCCACCCATGCATGAATGGCATTTCCGGTCGGGGCTCGATCGGTATATATGGATCGTGGGAATGATTTATGCCTATTATCATCTGACGGTGAGTTTTCAACATGTTTTTCATTAATGTTTGGGAACTCTTTGTATAAATTTGCAAATTCGATTCAAATTTTTAAAAGATTTTAAGTTATTCTGGGATTTTGTCAGATTTAACTGTTCTGAACGCTTCGTCGCTTTATGTAAATGACTGATTTGTACTCCGGCAGTAAATTGTAATGAATCTCAAATTCCATTTCAGGAACATTTCTCAAACCAAAAACAACGAACTCGACTAATTCATTTTTGATTGTTTGCTGATATAAGGTCGAGAGGTGGATGGAGAAACTGGAAAAAACCAGAGTTTCGCTTCAAGCACTGATCAAATCATCCATTGCCACAATTTGCCTACTGGTACTAATCCTAACTGTTATTTCTTGTTGATGACACTTCAAATTTTCATTGACGAATCAACAATTTGTTTCTTCAGGTTGGTTACGTGTGGTACGAGTATCTGTTCAAGCTCGAAAAGCATACGTATAACGTATATCACCCCTATACGTCATGGATTCCGATCACGTACGCTTTAACTCAACACAATGATGCTTTATAGCTCTGGTCCATGTCCGATTTTAGCTATTTGGCGATATCTCAAGTTTCAATCCTTGTTTTTAACAGAACAAATTAGAGAAATCAAGTGTAGAAGCCTTACTTCATTTGGTGCATTCCGCTTAGTATAGATCCTTTACTTTAGATTAGAGAAATCATGCAACCAACTTAGATCTACATAAACTTGATTTACTTGTTAATTATCCTCATATTAGCTATTGACTAGTTCTATTGACAATCTAGCTAATTCACTCTGTTTATCTAATTTTCTTTGCTGTTTTTATTGCTGGAAATATTTTAGCTTGACACTTATATTTTCATTCCCTCCTGCAATTCTTGTAAGGTTGTTCGTGCTGGTTTAAATGTGGAAATTGCCCCAGATTTGATTGCTAATCAATTGAATGTTCGGAATGGTGCTCTTGTGCTACAGGTATTCTGGCTTTGCTAAATTTTGTGGGCATTTTACTGCTTTATTAATAGAAGCTGAGAATGCAAATTGAGAATTTCTTTTGTATTGCTTCAGTTATTCTTAAATTTATCATATGCAATGGCTGCAAAAGTCCAGATACCATACTTTCTAAGGAAAACCGGTTATTCTTCCTCTGCTGTGAACAGGTAACCTTGTTCAAGTATTTGTATTTTGCAGAGAATTCTGAAGTTTAGAATTCTTATTACTCTTAATTAGGACAACACATAGCCAATATACGACAACTTATATTGCATCTAAGATGTAGAACATAGCAAATGTTTTACCTGCTTTACAATTATCTATCGTTTGTTCACGCATTGCATAAAAAGGTCTACAAAGTATATATTCTTTTATTTTTCAACATTTTTCCCTGTTTATAACTGCAGTTCTGGGATTTCTTTGTCCATTTTCTCTCAAATTTCTATTGGGCTACTTGTTTATGAAGGACTAATTTTGCAATTGGCAATTATATTGGGTTAAGTTGCAAGATGGCCTTCTTAGTGGATTTCCACTAACAGAGAGAAAGAGAAGAGATTTTTCTCTTCTCTTATCCTCTTTCTCTCTCTCCCTCTCTCTCAGATTTCATCAAAGAAAGAGAGCAAGTAAAAGAAAAAGAAAGAAGAAGAAGAAGGAGAAGAAGAAGAAGTTGGAAAAGAATGTGAATTCTCTTAGTTTCTCTTCCCTTCTCTTTCTTTTCCTTCGTCCCTCTTTCCTTTTCTTCTCCTTTCTCTTCCTTCTCTTTCTTCCGTCTCTATTCCCCTCCCCTGCTGCTGCTATTGCAGGAAATTCCTCCAGCAGCAGCAGTATGCTGCTGCTGCTGCAGCACCAGCAGCAGCTGACTGCTGCTGCTGCCAGGCAGCAGCAGCACCTGCTGCATGGACTGCAGATTTAGAAAAAAGAAGGGAAAAGAGAAATACTAGAACTTTCAATTTGTGTGAATTGAGTCTGGATTGAAAATTAGCCTTTTGATTGCATTTTTTGATGTTAAAAATGAGTTTTTGGTCTACCAAAGGATCCTCGAGTAGCAAATTGTGACTAAATTTCTTATTCGGCAATTTCTAACTACCAGTAAGATCCTTCACCTTTCCTTTTTAGAAAATCTGTGAAACAGCTTTTTTTTTTTTCATTTTTGAAGTTCCATTAATGTGATTAGTCAGACAAATCAAATTGAGATGCTTATGCGAACTCTTCTGCTTCATGAAGGTTTCCTCATTGCCCTGGGATTTACACGAGAGAGCAGATAGAGGCATGGAAGAAGGTGGTGAACGCCGTCCATGCCAAGGGAAGCATCATCTTTTGCCAATTATGGCATGTTGGCCGGGCTTCTAATCTTGGTTAGTTTCATTATAATGTCTCTGTCAAAGTTCAATAAGGGGGCTCAACTTAGGCTTAAGTTTATTGATGAATTAACCTGCATTATTTGAAGATTTGTTTCCCAAAAAATTGAACAGTTAAGTTTGATCATATCATATGATTCAAAAAACAGAAGTTCTGTCACAACAACTGGTAATTTTCTACGACATTAAGTGGAACTCATTGATGTTGAAGTATAAATCACACAGGGTTAATCATTATTATGTGATTAATGAGATATTTGTAAAGTAGACTCCGCATTCGATCACGACATGTGAAAGTCCAAGGACCTAGTCTAGTATATGGAGTAATTTTGATTTGTTTTCTTTGTCTGTTTAATTCTACCTTATTATTTCCACATTAGCAAAAAATAAATTTGGAGGATCGTTACAAATCATGAGACAAACTAGCCTTAAATGTCCTGTTTTTGAAGGTGCAAAGTGTACTTCCTCAAAGAGGCTAATATTGTCTCGTCCTGTTTTTGAAGGTGAATGCATTCCCCATCACCGTCATGTTCGGCATGTACTCCATATTCCTTTTCATGGCCTCAATCTTGCAGAGGCGTCTAATGGTCATCGCAGATCGCCCCAAATCAAGTAATTTAACATTATTAATTTATCATTCACGCCATCAACCAGGCAGCTCATTTCATCCGGGATACGTGGTTCAACTCAAGTGTTTGATATTTTCTCCGTCTGAATGTTATGCTTCATAATTTTTTGCAGAGCCGCAAGATTGGACTGCTTTAAGGGAGATGGATGGTGAAGAGGAGCCGCTGAACGTCTAAACTAAAGTCCGAACTCATTAGAGCTCTCACGCCGTCGTTTGGAATTTTTTCGCGATAATAGATGTTTAACATCATTTAGAATTTATTGTTTGGCTAGAATTCAAACAAGCATTTTGTAGTTGAAACTCATGTATGAAATTTATTTTTAATATTGAAACTGTGATTTGTTGCAAATTATGATTGCTTTTTGGTAATGCATGTTTTCTAATTTCAATTTATTGAAATATTTAATTGTGGATTTAAGTGTTTTAATATATATTGCAATTGCCGCTATAAGTTTTATTTAGTAATTATTTAGTCTACTTTTAGTGGCAATTATAATTAATTATGATGGCATTTATAATTGTTGTTATTGGGTAGGATTTAGCGGCATTTATTTAGGTTTTTACCAACCGGAATAAATGTCGCTAAAACTTTTAGCGACTAACAAATGCAATTGTTAAAATTGTCGCTAAACTATTTAGCGGCAATTGTAATTGCCGCTAATTTGAAAAATAATCGCCGCTAAAATACTATTTTGTTGTAGTGTGAATAGTGCAATTAGAATAATTGGAGTATGATAAAGAGACTTTGACAAAAGCACTGTTTTCGACTTAAAAAAAGTAGTAAAAAATGCTTGTATGATAATGGAGATGGAGACAAGTGAACTGCTTTGTGGAGAAGAGCTTCGAGTGCTTGCTAGGTTGGAATTCACTAAAACAGCTTGAGAGAGGGTTAATACACTTATTAGGAGAAATAAATAAAAGTAAGCAGCAGCTAAACAGGAGTACAATATTATTTGGAAAAAAAAAAGCAACTTTTAACATATGTCCAAAAAATAGGGTATAAATTATACACTCGTTCACGTAACCTTTTAAGTTTTTAATACTTAAAAAGTAAGATTTAGTATAAAAATATTGTCGATAGAAATTTACGCCTTTTTTTGAATATATATATACAAAGATATATATAGTATGCTCATATTATTTTTCGCGCATGCACCAAGTTAATTAAATTGTTTGTGCATATGCGCGCAGACATAATAACATATCAAAATATACATATTATTAAATAATAATAGCTGCAGAATAAACTAAAAAAACTTTAAAACGGAGGGAAATGTAGAATTGATTTTAATATTATGTTATGCAAATTACTAACCAACGCAATTAACCAGTTTAATATGAAACACAATATATATATATATATATATATATATATATATATATATATATATATATATATATATATATATATATATATATATATATATATAATGCACTAGATAATAGATTCATACCATGATATTATATTATATTTATATATATATTATATACAATAATTTGTCACTGCATGGGAAGAGATCAAGGAGCTACATATATATTAATTATTATTGAACATAATGATAGCATGAGCAATTATGTACGCCGCTGATTGCGGAGAGATAGATACGTACACCTTTCCGAGTTGTCCTCACATGCCTCTTCTCTCCTCATATATAGTCTACACGCTACAGTACACTGTCCACATGCACTAGCTAACAACAGTAACAGGTGCGTGCGTAGAGAGAGAGAGAGATAGATGAATGAAAAGACATATATTGATTAGAGAGAAATAATAACATATATAAATTCGTATGTTTCGACTCGATGTAACGCACAAATATATTTTTTTAAAAAAATAAAACAAAAAGGTTTATATACATTAATTATTGAATTATACAGAATAGTCATTTATTTCTAAAAATTTAAACTAATAAAATATAATATTTTTATATATATTATACTATATATAAATGTGTATGCTTTAACTTGATATGCTGAACTTGTATAAGAAAAATTGTATATGCTAATTATTAAATCATATTCCATACTAAAAGAATCGTTTTCTATTTTTAATTAGAAACTTAGACGGCGAGAAAATGATATTTTTTACTTTTTTATATTTAATTTTTTTGCTTTTAGGTTGGAAATATTTTGACCGATCTGTTATTTGGACTTGAATTGAGTGAAAAAAAATATTATAATGATAGTTTGACGAGAGTCGAACTCAAAATTTTTACTCCAATAGAAAAGAAAAAAAAAATGAAACAATCGTTTGCCACCAAAATCTTAAGACGGTATAAAATGGTATAAAATCATGATGCACTTATTTTATTTTTTATATATTTAAATTAATGGCATGCCAAACACAATTGTACGTACAAAGTCAAATAGTAACTGATATTTACAAGCTATAAGTAGGAAAGATGGTGAAAATAGTTTCTTGCTATACGGATTATATCTTCTAGATCTGGGGCTCTAAAGTTAGTATGTAATATATATAAGTATATATATAATTTATTTCAACTTTTAAATTTGTTCCTGACTATTATTTTGGTTTGTCCCCGAGACAATACCAATTTCTTTCTACTATAATTTTACCCTGGAGAATTAATTGAGAGATTTTAAAATTTAGAGAAATTGATTTGAAAACTTAGGTATTTTTAAAAGATGAATATTTTCGAAAGACACATAAGAAATTACCCATTGATTTTTATACATACCATGTGTTTATTCTAATTAATTAACATGTGTTCCTTTTCCATATTACACGAGTAATCTTACAAATAAAAAGATTTTCTATTATATATAGCCAATATCTTATAAGTCTCACTAGTTGATATATATATATTTTTAGACTTTTTGTTTTTTTGGCCCTTGCACACGAACATATATAACTACACGGATGCAATTAGTTGAATTTGAGAATTTTGAGTACAAAAGATTCATGCTGAAGTGTGACACTGACACACATATCATTGAATTAATGCACATGGACGTGTGCATGAGCAACATTATAAACAAAGTCAATTTTGGTTTTGACTAATAAACTAGCTAAGTTTGAGGAGATATTAATCTATAATTTGGCTCTTGTAATTAAAAAAGAGTATCGACTTTGTTAATATATATATATATTTTTTTTACTTCCTCTTCTTGTTGTTATTTTTGTTTTGTTTTTTTTAAGTTGGCACGTCAAGATAAGCTTGGGTTACTGCACCATACAGTTGACCTCTATCTACGTGCCAAATTTCAGCCGTGGTAGCTGAGCCTATCTCGAGTGGAGTGCCCAGTTTAAAGCATACATATATAATAGATATAATACTAAGCAAAATATATATGTTCACTGTGCCAAAATTAAATTAAATTTGGTATCTTTATTTCAAATTTTAAAGTTTAAACAAAAACTCATCCTAGCTATTCGACTCAAAATGATACACATACCAATAACCAATCTTTGATTATAGTCGTTCTTAGTCTTGTGCATCTCTATTTTATACATATTGCTGAAATTAAAATACACTTTTATATCGTCGCTCATAAATATATATATATATATAATCAATAAACTTCTAATTTTTCACCGCACACATAGATTTATATATACCACCTAGCTACAAGATATGGTACAACATGCATGTTCATAATTAATTAAAAAGTGTTGACATTGATTTTACAATATTGTAATTATATAATACATATATTTATATGTTTTGATTGGATATTTTTAAATGGCTATATTTTATTTTGGCTCGTAGGGTTACTCTTTTGGTCCTTATGCCAATTATATGTAGTGCATGCCCCAAATTTTATAACCATGCATGCCTTTGAAATTTAGGTGTCTTACTTATTAAATAACTTAATTGGGAGACGAAATTAAGTCACAGGTAAATGCTTAATTAGCTTACACCGATCGAGCACGTGTTACTACGTGGCTCATCTTAATTAGATTTATGCATGGTGGACCAATTAATGCACATGCACGCACCTAACCGGAACCAAATTGGACCCATCATTGACCTGCAAGGGTCATTCTCAAGAGATTGGGCCCAACTTAATTTGCCTCGTTTCCCCTCTCCACCACGGCGCGATCCCCGGAGCACAATAAAATTATTCGGGATCCTCTCTTTTAATTATAGATGCATTTTTTATTTTAAGTAAAAAAGATCATGTATATATATGTGTGAACTGTGAACTACATGTAGGGCCCCTTCCACGATTGGTCATTTCAGAATGGTGCGGTTTTCAACTTTATGATCATTCTTTATATATGTTTCCAAATTTCATAATTAAGTATGAAAGTGAGTGGACGGAATTAATGTTTAATAGTTAATAAAGCTATTAATGAAACTTAAAAGAATTGACTTGGTAATTAAATTAGCTAGATAGATCAAAGTAAATATTCACAAGTTAAGAAAATGTCAATCAAAATTAATCATTTGAGTTGATCATCTCAAATGGTGTTTCTATACATTTTATCTCTCTCTCTCTCACTCTATATATATATATATATATAACCAAAGCATGTATATATGCGTACAAAATCAAGCTTAATTAGTCGAGATTTTACACTCCTCAGCTACCCAAACAGCTATAGTATGATATCTATTCACGTGGCCTGAGTGCATGGACTGTAGATTATCGTAACCAACACTTGCAGCTTTCTCATTGACATGAGAAGTTGAACCACAATCGTAAGACATGAGAATTATAAGAAAATAAATAATGTCGAAAAATTATAAAATTTAATTTTTAGAAGTTTTAAATGTTCTAAATAATATTTAACAGTATGAATCATCTATTCAAAAATTCTACTATCGAAAATAACTTTTAAATACGAGATCGATCGTACTCATAAAAATATAATAGCCAAACTCCATATATATACATATATCAATTAACTGTGCCATATATAAAGCGATGGTAACTAATTAAATTCCTCCTATATATCCTAAGTTAATTTTGTTATTTGGTGTATCAATAATATATGTCCCAATCGATCTCTTGGCCTCGGGAATCCAACCCCAAAAGAGTTCTCTACGGATCCTGAACACCTCCCGCACATTACCACAGGGAAGGAAGAAGAGCCCAGGGATTAATGGCCATGCATCCTCCTTTAAAGCACTTCCACTTGTTACATGACCTAATGCATGGTACTGTTGGGGATCAGATACCCACTGTTAGCTTTTTCCCCTTGAGACTTGAGAGCTGAGACCACCCTGTTGCACCCTTTTCCAAAGCATTTGGAGATCTCTCTCTCTCTCTCTCTCTCTCTCTCTCTCTCTCTCTCTCTCTCTCCCTCTCTCTCTCTCTCTCACTCTCCCTGAATTGAATAATTTATGAAGTAATAATTAACTTCAAATATTTTAATATGGGAGTAAAGTTTAATTCGGAATCTAGTGTGTTACTCCATGCATGCATCATCTCTTTCACTAATGCATGCATATATATATATATACGACATGATTTACTTAATATATATATGTTCATCACCCACATAAATAAGAGTATTACGATAACTTTTGAACGAGTTTGTTATAATATTAAATTTTTAGGTAACAGTTTGCTCGCTGTTTAGTGTGAATTCCGGCCACGAGGAGACAGTGCCAGAAAAGAAAAAAGTGGGCAAAGGTAAAAGGGGAGAGATGAGGTAGGGAGAGGTTGCATGTCTGAGGACCATTGTACATAAATCACACTATCATCCTGTTGGTTGTTGTTAAAAGAGTGTTTGCTATGTGTATCTTTTCTCTCCATATCTTTCACCTTTTATGATGCTTGAGTTGGAAGCAATATTGGATTGGAGGGGAGAAGTTGTTAGAGATTCCACTTTTTCTTTTTGGAGATTCAGTGCCTTTCATAACAGTAGGTTCCAACTAAATCACAGTGTACGTAGTAGTACTGTTTACTGGTGAAGCTTTATGTTACTGTAAGGTTTGTTGGGTTTGGTTGGGCTTAATTGGCAAGAGCTTTTCTAAAAAGTGCTAGCTGTTTCATTAAACTCTGTTAATCAATTTCTATTGGTAAGTAAAATCTTTTTTCTTAGTAATTGATAAAAGCATAAGTTTTGTATGTAGTTCAAGCATCATCGATGTTGTTTCTTCAAGCACCATTGATGTTGTATCTCCTATCAATTTTTTTAATTTAAAAATTATAATTAAGATTTTTTTTTTTGTTGAGAGAAATAGATAGCACGCTACCCGCTTCGTTTATTCCATTTAGAAATAAACTTAGCTGGAAATGTGAATCAACTATATAGGATTCAAACTTGGGATCTCAGGTATCAACCACCAAGTCCTAGGGACGGTCAGTAAAAACTAACCGCACATCTATCAATCCAATGGTTAAAAACTTGGTAGCACCATTATATATATATTAAAAACAAAAAACAAAAATCACGTGAGCCCATGCTAAATAGGGTGTTGTTAATGGGCTGTACCATAAATGGGCCTGTTGGATCGTTTACAAGAACAGTTTCATGCGGTGGGATGGCCTAAATGGACCTGGCCCATTAGTTATTCAAACTTGGGCCACATATCCATTTCAAACTCCGGTATTAAGATAGATCCACATTTTTCTGGGCCTGGGTTTGTGCTCTGAGGTTGCCCGGCGGAGCACGGCACGGATACGGATTCAGATCACGACATGCCGACTCTGCCTGCATTTTCAGTCCACGGCCCGACTTGTTCCCGGCACAGTTCTATCCAACGCAAGCCTTTTCAAATTAATTTTTCATATTTTGTACGCGACTTTAATTTTGTGAAGTAAATTGTTGTTTTTTGAGTAAATAAATAAATTGTGCATAAAACTCTCTTTCCTTTTCTGATGTAGTCCTTAGACTCTCTCTAACCCTGGAACATCAAATCCTAGAGTAGTGTGATTTCGAATCGGATCCAAGACCTTTTATTTTGTACCAAATATCTTATCCACCTAAGCTATGGTAGTTTGGCGAAATCTTATTCTTCGACGCAAGGCGCGTTCACGAGACCGACCGAACAATCCATATGGTTAAACTCCACGAGCTCCGTCATTTGAATTACCAGCTAGTCCAAATTATTAATTTGATGGTTAGTATTCGAAATTTCAAGTTTTAAAAATTAATTATTTTTATATTTCTAAATAAGTTTATTATATAAAAAAAAAATGAACTAAAGGGATAGCATATTATCAATCTATCTCACTCTCTCTAAAAAATAAACTTAAAAAAAAAACCCTTAACTTCTCAAATAAAAGGGGAAAAAAACAAACAAGGAAACAAACAAGCGCTATAGGCCAAAACATAGCGCGTCAATTGGAATGTTAACTCCGAAGCGGTGAGACACATTCACATGGGACTAGGAATTCACCCCCGTGCATGCATGGCATGCCCACTTTATTAAAAGAACTATGGTGACTAGACCCTACCATTGTGTCCTATATATATATATATAAGAGATAATAAAAGACTTAATTAGATCTAAAAATCATCTTAATTAATTAATACTTTTGTGTAGAACATAAATTTCTACTTAAAAATCATTATTATCCCCCTTAGTTTTCTCTTACGAGGAGAAACCGCATGATCGCGAAATCAGATCCCTCGCACGCGCACCGCCATCAACTCTCAAGTCTCAACGTGTTTGTGATTTTTTTTTTTTTTTTGGAAAAACTTTTTAAAAAAATTCATGGTTTCATATTTTCTCATTTTAGTATTATGTGGTTTAAAGTGTATTAATTTATCTCCATGCGATTTTGTTTTTGTCTTTTCAATAGCTTTTTCATTAATATTTTATTAAATTATATACAAATTTTTTTTAAAATATTCATCTAAATTTATCGAATATTCACTTTAGTATCATTTAATTCTAACTTTATATCGATTTAAGAAAAAAAAAAATTGATAATAAAGAGAGTAAAAAGTCATAAGAGACAAATTAAGATACTT
This sequence comes from Aechmea fasciata, assembly GCA_025177825.1. Taxonomy (NCBI): domain Eukaryota; kingdom Viridiplantae; phylum Streptophyta; class Magnoliopsida; order Poales; family Bromeliaceae; genus Aechmea; species Aechmea fasciata. The sequence continues at coordinate 9,268,198 of CM045946.1, forward strand.
TAAAATATATGATACTAAAATAAAAAAATACGAAACCACAGAAAATTTTTTTTAAGTTTTTTTTTTAAAAAAAAAAGAAAAAAAAAAGGGACTAAAGTTTCGGGCTCGCAATGAAAAACGCTTTCCAAAAAGGAATTAATATTGCAAGCAAAGCGATGTTGGACGCAGTACATTATTTCACCCCTGCTTTCATTTCGTGCACCGCCCCGTTTCCCTTGCCCCCACCGAAGGACTAAATTTTGCATGGATGTTGTCCACCACGTCAGCCGTGAACCAGCCTAAGTCATCTTTCACACACCACAATATGCTCAAAAAATGTATGAAAAAAAAAAGGTTTTTCGAAACAAACAACTTAGAAGAATTTGATTTGAAAAATAATATGCTGTTGTGCGTCGATTAGATATATATATATAAGCTGACTCAGTGGTCATTTTATTATTTAATAATATGATATATAAATTTTTTTAAAATTTATCTTAATTAAACCACAGATTCTAAATTGTTCATAATATAAATAGTAAGAGTCAACTATTCAAGTTGGTCTAGCGTTTATTTTGATCCCTATCATTGTCGAGACACGAATAGTACTAACTAAGTTAGATTGAAGTATGAGTTATCCAATGATAAAAATTGAAATAAGAGATAAAAAAAAAATGTGGACATATGAAGTGGTGAACCAGGTTTAAACTTAATAGTAATTCACCAGTACCCCCATATACTGGTGGTGGTGCCATGCATACACCTGCAATAACATGCATGGCCCCATCTCATCTATTAATTCCAAAGGTTTCTTGTGCCCTTATGGATGCCAGCTCATGGGGTTCATTACAGTCCTTCCATTACTAACTAATAGTCCCCTGACCAAACCAAACCTCTCCTAAAAACTGAGCTACTGTTTGGTTCGGGGTTAACAAAAAACCTAGTTATTTCAGAAATAGTATTAAGTTCAGAGTTAAGATGGGAATATAATATTTTTTTGTTTGGTTGGGAATTGGAGTTTGTTCAGGATAGTGAAAAATAGTATTTGGTTGGAGTAGGCGGAATAAAAAGAATAATGAGTTATTATGAATAAAAAATAATATTTTGTTGGAATTTGGTGGGGTTATGTAGGATTAGCTAAGCCGAAATAATCTATTTGAGGTAGGATTAGCTAACCCCGCCTATTTTTTAGAATATTTGGAAATAAAATGGGGGTAAGAAGTTTCATTCCTCTCCTCTATATAAATAACCACACCCCACCTCAAAAAACACACATCACTACTACACTAAAAGAGCCACACATAACACAAAGTTGGCAACAGAGAAGATGAAGCCCCTTTACAACATCACCATCACCACCACCACCTTGGCTTTTCTCCTCCTCCTATTTGCCTCATCTTACCTCCAAACCTCCATGGCAGGCTCAGGTAGAGATGCCAATATTCTCACTTGCATGTAAAATAATTTATAGTGAGTGCTATTCGAAGAAGCATTAATATTTATTTTTATAATCTTAAATATTCATGCACTAAAAGCAAAAGCTTGAAATTTGTATTCTTTTGATTTTGCTGTTGTACGTTTTTATGGTAAAAATAGAGAGATTGTTTCAAAAGTTAGGTTGCACTTTATCTAAAATAGTACTCCTGGGGCTGTTTGGTTCTATTATATATAGATTGTCGTATTGTTGATGAAGTAATTTTGAGAGAATCTACTCCAGAGTTTCTACTTTCAGATTTCAAAGTTACTTTAATTCCCTTTTCCTTACTGCTACTCACAACAGAAGTTCTAGAGTTATTATTTATTATATATACTTATATATTTTTAAAATAAAAAATAAAAATAAGGCTAAACAAACGTGAGAACTATTTTGGTTTATACACACTCATGAGTCATGAACTAAGCCCTATATATATATATATTTAAAAAAATTTCAAATGCCACCCTTATGATTTCACAATTTCTCACTTTAATACCATACAGTTTAAAGTGTATTAATTTAGTATCATGTGATTTTATTTTTATTTTTTTATTATTGATTTCACTAATTTTTTTCGCTAAATCGGTGACAAAGTTAAAACTAAAAAGTGCTAAAGTGAATATTCAATTAATCAATATATATCTGAAGTTTTTTTGTATATAATTTAATAAAATATTAACGAAAAAACTGACAAAAAAATATAAAAAATAAAATCAGATGACACTAAATTAATACATTTTAAATCATACGGTACTAAAACAAGAATTTATAAAGTGCAAAATAACGTACAAAAGTAGTATTTGAAATTTACCCTATATTAAGTTTTTGTTGGATGGTGGTAGCATTTTGCGACGGCAAGTGCAATGTGAGGTGCTCGAAGGCGAGCATGCAGGATCGGTGCCTGAGGTACTGCGGGCTGTGCTGCGCCGAGTGCAATTGCGTGCCGTCGGGGACGTACGGCAACAAAGACGAGTGCCCCTGCTACCGCGACAAGTACACCGGCACCGGCCCCCGCCGCAGGCCCAAGTGCCCCTGAATATATAGTTAGCATCTAATTTGAACTATTATATACATATATATATGAATGAATTCTCAATATTATGTACGCAGTAAATAGTAGTATATATATATATATATATATATATATATATATATATATATATATATATATATCTTGTGATCCAAATAAACGTACGTACGTACGTACGCGGGCATTTTGCATGCATGGTTTTTCTACAATGGTATGTATTATAGGTTGAGAGAGGGGAGTGTTACTCGTTTTGCGTGTTTGTGGGAGCGAAATATGCGTGGGGATATATATATGGTGTATTAATTGTAATATGTAATTTATTTGTGTTCGTTTCATCTCTTAATTAAGTAGCATTTTTGCACAATTTATCTGCTTCCTATTGTTAATTCAAAATGGTCTTAATTTGAATTTTCACATATGGTTAAATTTTTAAGCTTCATTTTCTCAGTGTAACCTTTTCGAAAATAGTTTGTGCAGTGTTAGCTTTAAAGAACCAGGGCGATCAATTTACTTCATGTTTGCCTTTAATTACAAATGGTGTTGTATTTTTTAATAGCAAAATTTAGATAAGTCCTTGGAGGGGGAGAAGCGCCCTTTGATCCTTGCCACGTGTCACTCTATCGTACTCCATTTTTTAATTTTTTAATTTTTTTGGTTAATGAAGCTCTGAGCGAAAAGGTTGAACACTACTATATATCCTGCGGCTAATTAATCTAAACTATTTACAGCTAAGTTATATATTTCGACACATTGAATGGAAAGGATTAATTTAAATTGATTTGAAAAACTAAAAGCAAAAAATGTAAAGGGTTCTGACTAGAAAATTCATTTCTAGCTAGCTGGCAACTTCAATTTCTCAGACCTTCTAGAACTTTCCTGCAGCTTCGCGTACAGAAACTTATGTACAGTTTGTTTGAAAGCTATGAATAGCAACGATCGCATGCGGACCAACATAATGTAGCAGTCGAATAGAGTAAAATAATAATAATAATAATAATAATAATAATGCATGCTCACGAATGAACAGCTGTAGCACGAAGAAAGAAAAAAAAAGCTCCATGCGAGCTTCATCATTTGGCTCTTTCACTTTCACCTCTAATTTCAAATGCGGAAGATGCAGAGATCATGTGCTCTTGCTTGGATGGCTCCACTGTGCATTTCCACTTTCGGTTCTGTACTAATGAGGAGAGAGCACCACTCTCTTTAGTTTATGTACCGTAATTCAAAATTGAGCTCCTATGCTTTTAAAACTATCAAATCACTGATGCTTGTAAGTTTTTAGTCCTTGAATTAATAGATATGCGATTAGAATGATGTGGGCCCTTTTAGGTTAAGTAGGTGGTTGATTGAATAGTATAATCTAACGGATAAAAATGATCAAAGTCGTAGATCTAACGATAAAAAATTCACAAACACCAAATGCTTAGTCTTTTACAAGACCATAGGGACTCCTGTAATTCGAGTTAAAATCTTTACTTTTACTGCCTCTACCTTTCGACCTTGAGGATACTATTCAGGAGCCTGCTGCATGGAGCATCTTCATAAATATACATTTAACTGCTTAGAAAAGCATCAGCAATAAATAACTTGCACCAACCATCCACTGCAGGAAAAATGAAACCGACTCATATCAGGGTATCAGCATTTCAGTATAGCAAAACCTCAATATTTTGTTTTTATTTTTTGAAGCAGAGAAATTCTTCTGTGTCACACTGTAATCAACCATCCTGGTGAATGGATGCAAATGTGCCAGAGCTTCATGCTCAGAGGCAATTTATAGATAAAATCAGTAATCTTTTAATCTAACAGTACAGATAATTTACTTATCGACCCAACACATTATGAAGTATTCCATCAAAATTTGCTAACTCCCGCTAGATGATTGCATGATACAAGATTTAAACCACACCCGAACCCAATTTTGCCTCTATCTCAAAAATGGAAACCAAAAAACAATGCACAATCACACAGAAGTGGATAGATGATGGCTATTGAAGCAACAATTCAGCAATCTGTATTGCATTGAGTGCAGCACCTTTGCGTATCTGATCTCCACAGACAAAGATGTCCAACCTGCGGCAATTATGTTTCCTCACACAGTTAGCACCGCCTCCATTAAGAAATAATAACAAAAAAGTGCCTAATTTTAACCGAAGAAACCAGATAAACAAGTAGTTGTGATGGTTTAAAATTGACAATTCGGAAAATACTTACCCAAGGTTGCCATCTTGAGATAAGTCTTGGCGTATCCTGCCGACTGCTACATCGTCCTTGTTTGATACCTGCATGCAAAGAAATTATCTCCTCACGATGTTGTTGCTACGTCATCCTTGTTTGTGGTGATGGTTATCCTTTTCCCGACTAAAGATGCTTGGGACCTATTTGGCCCGTATGAAGCATTTGCAGAGGGTTATTTGAGTATGCACAAACCACTAATAGCTTCAGATTATAATCCCACAACAACTTTATACTTAAGCTAGAAGCAAGTTGCTTTCGGGCTTCAGAAACTATTTTCTGCTTATTACAGTGTTAGCTAGATCTAGATCTTCTACTTGTGAAGAGAAGTTGTTCAAAAGCCAGGCGAAACAAGCATCTACTGCAAAATTTAAAGAATGATTGTTAACAAGATAACCTCCAAAGGTGTAGGAAAGTGATTAGATGCACGATCGTCAATAACTACCACGCCAGCAGCTTCCTTCAATATCTGCCTTGCAGTATCCTTAACAATAAGAAAGTAAATATATTAAGAATTTAAATATGTAAAAGTATCGTTTTAAAGTAAAGAAAAATTTTTTGAGGAAATGAAGTAGCACATAAATGCAAGCAAGAAACAAAACCCCGTCCAAAAAAGTACAAAAGAGCACAATTCTGAAGCACAGATCTGATGAGTAAAAGACACAATTCATTCCATTAGGGAGTATTTTTGGACTGAAAAAGTGCAATTAGGCCATAAGCAAAGTATATTTAGAGTAGAAACATTAGTTCTGCCATTGACCATGCACCATGCCAAGGATGCATGAAAAAGGACATGATGGAGCTAAACAAAATGATGATAAACCCACAGAGATAAAGTAACTAGGAAAAACAATAATTAGCGCTTCTAAGCATCAGCGTAATTTGAGGACTAAAGCTCTTGAAATGACAAATATATATCATAACACTACCATAGAATCAAATGCCATCAGTTTGATATATTTTCTTTTGATGCACAATCCAATAATTATTCTTGTGGTTTGAAAGGCGTATAACAGCTGATGAGAAATGATGGAGACCAAACGAAATATAAATCATACAAATGAATGGCAGAAAAGCATATTTAAGTCACCTTAGACCTGTATTGATGAATCATAAAAATGAAGCTAATGCTTGCATATGAAAACATAAAATTTTAAATAGTTCAATTATTGTCAAATGCATGGCATGCAAATTTTACTAATCGCTGAGTTTATTCAAATCTAAGAACAGACGAAGTTTCTATACTAACCTCATCAAGTGGCATCCCAAATTGAAGATTCACACTCTCCGCATGGGCACGCATTACAGGTACCCGTATACAAGTTGCAGTCACCTTGACATCCGTGTCATTCTATAAAAGTTATGATTCAAGGTAACAAGTTATGTCGACATCCATCTTCAAAGAATACTAGAGGGTCCAATGTAATGCATCTATATGGATATAGAAATACGCAGAAACAATCCTAAGAGTCATCTTTTCTGGACTATCTAGGAATTTTATTACCCTGTTATAACAGGCCTGCAAATACAAAATTTTTCAGAAATAGTTACCCAGATTTTCCTAGTCTCCTTCACCAATTTCATCTCTTCCTCATTATACCCATTTGCTTGAACTGGTGCATTATGTGAGAACAGGTTGAAAGCATACTGCATAAATAGAGATTAGCCACTCAGGTTTGGTGTCAATAGAAAAATGGATAAACTGTTCAACCAAGGCAACACAGATATGGAAGAAGAACCTGTTGCCCAAAGATTTTACAAGTCGGTTCCTTGCCATCCAGGACCTATTAAAGAGAGAACACAAGAGTATCAATTGAAAAGCTGATTAGTCCAGGGAAACCTCAAGCATATAGAAATAAGATAGAATAAATACACTACCTCACGTGTCTGGAGCTCGAGCTCTTCCATTGCTGCAGCACCAGCACCACTCGCTGCTTGATAGGTACTAACAACCATTCTCACCACCTGCGAGGAGCATAAAGTCGAGCTCACAGGTGAAGCGAAAGTTCTACATTAAACATTCTATCAAACACTGGGCAAAAAGCGTAAAAAGGGATGAGCCTGCCGGATTGGCAGAACGAATATTGCAAGCGACTCAATTTAAGTTAATGAAATACTTGGTAAGAATGGCAAGAATGTGTATCGTGCTAACAGACATGATTATTTAGTAGATAATTCATAATTGGTGGAAACCAAGCAAGACAAAAGGAAGATTCAGATTTAACCAAACAACAATCCTAAAAGTGACTTGAGCAGGAATAAACTAATCATATTCTATCAACAAGTTTTCTCTGGGAGTTTAGATTTCAAGGTTGCTTGACCAAAGAATTAGAGGAAGAACCATGTAAAGATGATAAGTTGATAGCTACGGAAATGTTAATAGGAAGACATCGTATCCCCTTAAAATAGTAATTTTACTAAGATGAAAAGCACACTAGGAATAGGATAACAAAATTGTGCAAGCTTCCATGTAATATTTTTTGTACTACCTACTAGTTCGCGGAGAAGAAAACTTCATATTTAGGAGATTGTAACCCATGAATATTAATCACTCCGAATCTAATTCGGAAGAGAAGAACTTGCTTTAATTTCACTGTAAACTCAAAAGGCGAGACCTTTGCATGGCGATGCAGCGGTGTGGCGGCCATCAAGCAGATAATGGTGGAGCAATTGGGGTTGGCGATGAGCGCCCCCTTCCCCGACCTCCCCTTGAGCCTGATATGCGCCATGGCCTCGGGATTCACTTCCGGTATAACCAGCGGGACCTCGGGAACCATGCGGAACGCCGAGCTGTTGTCGACGACGATCGCCCCCCTCTCGACTGCGGCGGGCGCCATCTCCTTGCTGATGGAGCCCCCGGCGCTGAAGAGGGCGATGTCGACGCCATCGAAGCTCTCGGGGCGGAGCTCCTCCACCACGTACTCCCGATCCTCGAAGGAGAGCTTCTTCCCCGCGGAGCGGCGGCTCGCCAGCATCTTGGTGCTGCGGTAGGGGAAGTCTCGGTCGGAGAGGACGCTGAGGAACTCCTGGCCCACGGCGCCGGTGACGCCCACCACCGCCACGGAGGGCCCGTCCTCGCGGAGGCTCATGCGCACCGCGGTGGCGGGGGCGCCGCGCGGCTTGGGGCTGAGTCGGAGGACGGAGGAGGGGAAGCGGTGGTGGTCACGGCGGAGGTGGGCGGAGACCGTCGCCTGCATTGTTGTTGGATGGGATTAGGGTTAGGGCTTCGGCGAGGGAGATGCGTGTGTGGAGAGGGGGGATGAGCGGGTTTAGGGTTTTACCGTTAGCCTAAATGGGAAACCACGGGCAGAAGCGGGAAACTCGTTTCCGTTGGGGAACCTGTTGGTAAGCTTTTATGGGCCAAATATGGGCCTAAAATTCGGAAGCCTCGGGCCCAAGGTCTTTACAAAGGCCCAATCCTAGGTGCCTCGCACGTGAAGATTATTTTGCCGAAGCCCGAGTTGAAACCCTCGACCCCGCGCGGAGTTTCTTCACAAATCGGAGCGGATTCCAGAGACTTCTCCTTCCTCCTCCGTGTAGATTGTAAAAACCTCTAGGTTCATTCGCATTCGCCGCGTAGGAGAGAGCGCATCCGGAGCTCATACTAAGTGGTGGTGGTAGTGGTAGTAGTAGTAGAAGAAGAGGAAGAGGAAGAGGAAGAGGAAGAAGAGGAAGGCGATGGAGAACGGTGGCGCGGTGGTGGATCTCCGATCCGCGGCGGAGGAGGCCGATGCCGCAGTGGCGCCGCTCCACGAGATCGAGTCCCTTTGCATGCGGTGCGGCGAGAACGTAATGTCCTTAAAAATCCTCACTTCGTTCTGCTCGATTCTAATGGTGTTTCTCTCTTAAATCCTCTCAAATTCTCTTCCGTTTGATCCTTTATACGGCTCCTTTCGTTGTTTGTATTGGTTTCAGGGCGTAACGAGGCTTCTCTTGACGCGGATTCCGCACTTTAGGGAGGTATTAATTACTAATTACTAAAGGCTCAAATTATGAGCTTTACCCTTCTATGAATGTTAGATTGGTGGTTTATGTTTGTTTTGTTTTGCGACTTGTTTAGATTGTTTTGATGGCCTTTGAATGCCCCCACTGCAATGAGAGGTACTTCGCCTTGTCTATACCCCGAATTTAGTGTCGACAATACTAATTGTTAGGTGGCAAGTTCAAATCATTACTATTATTATTATTATTATTATTCATTACTTGTTAATCGGTGTTCCTTTTCTTCTAGTAGTCTCCGTTTTTTATTCTCCATTAAATGCTACTGCTTTGATTTATTAGGAACAACGAGGTTCAGTTTGCTGGTCAGTTACAGCCCAAAGGATGTTGCTACCATTTGGAGGTCCCGTTGGGACGGAGTGAGGTATTCTCGCATTGTGAATAGAAATTTTAAATTTTTGATGCCTCGTCAATCTCACATAGGGATGAATCATGATTGCTTCAAGTTATGGCAACATCTGTTTTCTTGTTCGTATTTTGAAATTTTCTAAGATGAAGTTCTAATAACGTATAGTTCTAAAGTCAGACAATTTGATAGAGTATTCTTTTGTCATGGGATTCTGCTTTTCCGTGAGCGCACGATGTGCATCTTAGATGGATTCATATGGTTATATCTGTCGTATTGGTAGACTATATTATGCATTGAATATGTTTGTTGAGCTGCTATTGACTGATGTCTCTGCAGATACTAAATCGTCAAGTTGTCAAATCTGATTCTGCAACTATTAAGGTACAATTCTGTCTTCTAATAGCCATTCTTTTGAAGTTAGGTACTAGTGCAATGGTTGAATTTTCTAGTTAAAAGTACTTCACACCTTTTGACTTTGATTAAGAAGCAACACTATTCCCTTTGATTGAGATTGTTAGATATGTACTTATAATAGGAAGATGAGATGGAAAATTGTTTTTGCAGATTCCACAATTGGATTTTGAGATTCCTCCGGAGGCTCAACGTGGGACACTTTCTACGGTAATTATTTTCACTTTCAATGCGTAGGCTTGCAACATGAACGCCCCTATGACTTTTTTCTATGAAATGTTATTTTTTAAAAGTATTTACTTGATAAAATTGGTTGTTTGACTGGTAGCTGATTAGTTTGTAAAGCTATCTGCTTTTCTGTGTCGTGTTTATTTTTCAATTTGTTGCATGCTGAGCCTTTATCTATTAGAACTTTTGACATGCTGCAATTCCATTACTTTGGCATTTAGTAAGTTGCTGCAAAATTAAGAGAGTTTATCTCGTCTAGTTTATCATTAAAAATATGGGGTTCTGCCCTGATTTCATCTAATTGTTGATGTATTCTCGTAAGAGGATAGTTCACGTCATAGATTAGTTCAAAGTGTAACCCAATAGTTTCGTCATTTATAATGCTCTTCAATCAAATCAACTAAGTTTGTTTAAGCATGAAATTACCACAAAATTAGCTGAGCCCGTCCTTCGCAGTTAAGCATTTTACTTGGGAAACAATTTATCCTGTGACATAGACAAGCTTTGCACTTACTAAAGTTGTTGCTTATGTTCATTAAGTGGAAATTATATGGAGCTTTAGGCTTTAAATGATATAATTTGTTATATATACATATCTTTCAACGCTTTGCTGAGCTTTTTATTACCACACTGTAGGTGGAAGGGATTCTTGTACGTGCTGCGGATGAGTTGCAAGCCCTTCAAGATGAACGAAAGGTGCAATCAGGAACCACTAGTTTTTGTTTTTCCAGTTTCGTTTGCTCTGCCTTCATGACACGTAGAGTTAATCATATGACTTTGCAGAAAGTCGATCCTGAGAAGGCCGAAGCTATTGACCAGTTTTTGGTAAAACTGAGAGCTCTTGCGTCAGGAAATGCCGCTTTTACATTCATTCTTGACGATCCTTCTGGAAACAGTTTCATAGAGAACCCGTAAGGATAATTTTGTTTTTGGTTTGTTTTATGCTTGACAGGTTGATATGTAGATACATACCTTTTTCCTGAAAATTAGAACTTCTAATCCATTTGGTTATTTCTGATTCATTGTTTAATTTTTCTCTTACAGGCTTGCACCTTCATCGGACCCATTGCTGTCTATTAGGTTCTACGAGAGAACACGCGAGCAACAAGCGTCCCTTGGTTTTCTTGTTGAACCAAATACAACCGACGAATCTGGTCATGCTGATGATGGTGCTTCAGCAAATAATAATATCGTAGTAGAGCCTCATGGCTTAGTTGGAGCTGTTGCTGGTCGTCGTGCAATCGCTCAGGGCAACCCTGAAGAAGTTGCTGCCGCCTTATGTAGATATTCGGCACCAGAGGAGGTATGGAATTTGTGCTCCTTAGGTGCACAAGGAGCTCTTCAGTTGTTTTCGCATTTACACTTTTTTCTGTTTTCTAATGCATAGGTTGACACTTTGCCATCAACTTGTGGAGCTTGTGGAACTGCATGTGTTACACGCTTTTATGCTACAAGTATCCTGTTTTAGCCTCGAGTTTTCAGGTTTCACTGTGTATAATATTTTGTATTGGCTAGATGTTTTGTCTTGCTATTTGGTTCTAATTTTCCTTGGTAAATGCATCTTGTTACTGTGTATCTATTTAGTTTCTAAATTCACATATGTGGTATAAAGATAAAAGACTCTACTCTAGTGGTTGTGTCTGTTCAATGGACCTTTATTTAAATATGCTGCTGACATACATATTGTTCCCTTTGTTGTCTCTGTCAACCAAGTGCTGAGGTTTTGAATTTATTGGTTTGTACAAACATTTATTATAGACCACAGGCTTTCATCTTGGTTTGATGGTTGTTACAGTCTTCGGAGCCTTAACTGCCACTAGAAATTCCATATTTCCGGGAGGTGATTGTTATGGCAACAACTTGTGATATATGCGGCTACCGCAGTGCTGAGGTTTGTTAAAATTCCAACCTTTTCAGAGTATATCCTACTAATGATATCCTGTGGTCGTGTATCCAACTTTAAGAACTTGGAATTACTGCTCTCGATTTCCTTCTCTTCCGTGCGCCCCCGTCCCCCCCGCACCAACTTTATCTCGTGTCTTTCTATGAACAGTTAAAGCCGGGTGGTGAAATTTCTAAGAGAGGGAAACAGATCACTTTATATGTGAAGAATGTCAAAGACCTTACCCGGGATGTTATAAAGGTTTGTTCTCCCTTCTGACATGATATCTATTCAGATAGTGAATTGGAGACTTAACAATCTCAACTATATCTATTTCTTATTTCATTCGTCTGTACTTGTAACAGCTCAATGGCTGGATGCAATTGATATTATTCTTATCAAGCTCCTTTAACCATGGCTTGTTGCTTGACTTTTGAATTTCCTTTTTGTTCATCATCCTACTTTTGTACAACTCTAAGCTTCCTTCTTCAATTCTATGCCCTAAGTTCTAGCTATAGTTAAATTTATTTGAATTTGCGTGTGCAAAGATCTTTTCTTCTAAACATTTTTCGTTAGTTTTTTTATATTAGTTTTAACAGCCTAAGTGATTCTCACTTAGATGAATTCAAAAGCTTCGGCTGACAGGTAGTTAATTGCTTCTGTTATTGCCATTGTCGTTGCTCTTTGCAGTCAGATTCTGCAGGTGTAAAAGTTCCTGAGCTTGACTTGGAGCTTACAAGTGGCACATTAGGTGGGCTTGTCACGACGGTTGAAGGTTTGATTGCTAAAATTAGTGAAAGTAAGTGTACCTCTTCTTTTCTATGTAAACTTTCTTGTTTGTTGCACAACATTATATTTCTTCGGATAGAATGTATAATATTTGCTGTTCATCTAGTGCTGTAGAAAATTGTATATTCTATATTATATTGCAGGTTTGGAGAGAGTACATGGATTTAGCTTGGGTGATAGTACTGATGACTGGAAACGGACAAAATGGGAGGACTTTAAATTGAGGCTAACTAAGGTATGTTTGACCCATATCTCTGTGCAATGCCACGTTAAAAACTTAAACAACTGATTGCTCACTTTAATAGTTTAATTAATTATCAGTTAAATTTGAATTTATTGATTTCTTAAGCATATTCGAGAGTTGGGGAATTTTCTGAAGCAGTAACTACTATATAAGTAAGCCCGGTAATAGTAGATTGGTTCTGGGGAGCTGGTGTCGATAAGGTTTCATATCCAACAGCATTTAAGTCATTGATATCCCTTAGTTAATTTTCCATATTTCTTCTGCTTAGAGATTTTGATCCTGACTAGAATAATACCGCCGACTTTTTTATTATTTTCCTATGAATTGACATTTCATGTTACACAGCTCTTAAGCCTGGAAGAGCCTTGGACTTTGATTATTGATGATCCATTGGCGGGTTCATTTATTTCTCCGGCTACAGATGCCATAGAAGATGATACCCGGTTAAGAAGTAAGTTTGCCACTCATTTTTTTTTAACTATTGGCCCCGTTAGTCAAAGGTCAAACTAAAGTTAAAGAACAAAAAAAAAAAACTTTCCTGAATTATAGTGTGTATCGAAATGACTACCTGAAGTTTGAATAATTGATTTCAGTGCGTAATCTTTCAGTTGGTTTGATTTAACAACATCTGTGATTAGAATTTGAACGTATTTTCAACTTCTTTTAATGAAATATCCTGTAATTTAGCGGAATATTCCCATAACAGAATGTGGATTACTTTTTTTGGGCCATTCCACTTATTGTTTACAAATTGTGATGGAATTGGCTAAAATTAAATGAGTGGTTAGGTAGTTGCGTAAAAGTTTTTAGCCATTACAAATTGCAGTTTAGTAAGGTCTTTAGATATTCACCTAAAGATATATCCTAAAAATACATGAGCCCAACAACCATTAAGGATGCCTAATGTGTGTTAGATAGTGTCAGATTGAGAGTTGGGGTAGCAGTAAGTACCCTAGTTTTCGATGAAATGTCAATTCATAAAATAGTTGGGTAGTAGAATTAAAATTGTGAAAGGTTGGATAACTGGTTTAAAATAGTTCATAGTTTTGATGAAATAGGGTAGTGGTAAGTACCCTAGTTTTCGATAAAATATCAATCCCTAGGCATAGCAGTTTCATGAGGCAGGGTGGAAATGCTATCCTCAATAAGTATTCTATTATTCTAGCAAACTTTACCATCCACCAACACCTTGATCTGGAATTCTCATGTAGGACATTTATCTACTTCTCTCTGGATAGGAATCCTGGAACCAAACATTACCTAAATCTTGAACACTTCCAATAGAATCTTAAAGACTAGCAATTACTACTTGGGCATATCTTTGCTGTTTTTATTCTTCTTCAGTTTTTATGCTTCTCAACTAGAGAGGAACTAAGCTTTCTATTTTGCTGCAAAAAGCGGGCATGTTATTGCTGCTTCTGATGGTGTTCTTGCAAATGTTTTTGACGCGATCTTGGTAATTCTCAGGTGAGGAGTATGAGAGGAGCTGGGAGCAGAATGAAGAGCTAGGCTTGAATGACATGGACACTTCTTCAGCTGATGTTGCTTACAGCACTGTGAATTAATAATGAAAGTAACTCAGCTAGTTTCATCTATCTCTGTTGTAATTTATGGTAATATTATCCGGAATCTTCATTATGCCCAATTAAGTTGCATTTTTAACTTTATTTATGTGCCATGCCATTAGTAGTAATGAGTTAGGCTATGTTGCTTTTAAGTCATAAGTTTTGTTGTTTTTGATTCGATAAACATACAGAATTTAGCTGAATTATGAACCATTTTGAATTGGCTACCCAAATTTTGAAAAATTTGATTTTGCTATCCAACCTTTTAATTTGTTTGATTTTAGTCGATGATACTTTGGCTTTAAAATTTGAATGCGACATTTATTTCTATAGGTTTAATTAGTATATTTTATGCAATTCTTGTCATTATAAATTTATTAAAATAAATAATTAGCTTAAATATTTTATCCAGAATATTTTATATTCCGTTGTAATAGATTGGTTGAATACTCCAGAATATTTTTTGTCTGATTCTTACTGTTTGGATAAAGTACTACAATTTTTTACACCATTGAAAAAGCTAGTTTTTATCCCCTATATTTTATGGAATTGCAAATTTAGAACACCTTCCAAATTATTTTCACATACATAAACAAATTATTTCATATTGATGCAATCTTATTTATTACAATATTAAAACAATCTAACACGAGAACCTTTCATTAAATATCTCAATACAACTCAAATTTGAAGATTAAATCTATTTTTTTGAGAATTAGGTAGCGAGCTACCTGCTTCATTTATTAGGAAAATAAATTAGGCTTACATAATGGAAGCAGCCTAGGCTTCCGAGCGAGAGGGACGAGACGGGAAAAAAACAAAAAAAAAACAAAAGATGAACCAAAAACAAAGACAGAAAAAACAGAATAAAAGACGAACAAAAAAACAGAATTTGAAGATTAAATCTTATTCAAGCTTTTTGCTGAGGTAGAAGTTTTAATGTTTTCTGCTTTTCTGCTCAGCGACGAGCCTCTCCTTAAACAAGATATTAAGAACAAGCGGTTGATTTTGAGAAACGCAATTTATAAACACAAATAACATAACTTATCATATCATGTCCTTGTTTCGGTTACTTGGTGTGATAAAAAATCAACCAAAATCCCTTTTAAGTGGGCTTATCAATTATGTGCAGTTCACATTTAATCAACTTTTATCTTACTCAAACTTACAACAGCAGGGGAAAAACAACATAAAAGTTTCAAAATCATACAAAATTGAATGCGGCAAAATCCTGCCATGAGTTTCATGATGCACTATTCTCTCAAACTACATTAAAATCACTTCGTGTCAAAACCAATTGCGGTTGTTCTTCACATTACTGCAAAGAATCGCCTGGGTAATTTCGGAACTCCGACTGCAGTAGACAGATCCTACAAATCCTGCATATCCTGAGATCACAATTAAGGTTGATACTTGTCTATTTCATGGAGCATTAATCACCTCCAATGTTAGGAGGTGAAATAGAAAATCATCTCTTCCCAGGCTCAGGCGCCAAAATTTAAGTAGCATTAGTAGTTAATTGGAGCAACACATCTAATGCATGCTTTTACAGAAATCTTAATATCAACTTCGTTTTTTTAAGGGTGGAAAGTTAATCTCTTCTTCATATTCTTCTTCATATACTTCATATTCTTCCCCTTCCTCTTCCTCTTCTTCTTCCTCTCCTCTTCTTCCTCATCTCTATTTTCCTCATCTTCCTCATCATCTTCTTCTCCATCTTCTTCTTTAGTGTAATCAAAATACAGTGCAGGGATTTCTTCAGGAGATCTCAAACGGGAGACACATTTGAACTGTCGCAGAAAAGATAAGTACAAGGCATTCAACCAAATAAGATCGAACAAGACGAGCCATGTTTACGGTTACAAAAAGAAAGAAGGCGGCAAAGAAATTACAGTGTGATCCTTGTACTTTTTCGGGATGATTGGTAAAGAAAATCCATTATTCAACTGCAAGTAATGTACAGCTGCGACGCAGTCCTTTAAATCAGACGCCGCATACTCCGTACGCTTCGCCAACTGTTTGCTCTGTGGAGAAGGGGGGGAGGAGCATGAGAATAGCATAGAGCTCGATTTCAAAGAAAAGCCTTTGTTTTTGTAAACAAAAACTTCGACGAGAAGCCGTATTTTTTGGTAAATGAACTTGTTCTCACCCAGGGATGTCGTTTCGGCTTAATGGTGAACCTCGCAAGGAAAATGGCTGAAGCAGCGACAATCGACGGTAAGAAGCCAATGCAACCGTAGTCGAGTAAGGTTAACTCAGCAAGGTAATTCGCAAGAAACTCCAACAGTAGCTTTGAGTACTGTAGGAAACAACATAAACATCATAAGGTAATTACAAAGCAAAAAAAGAATGCATCTTAAGCCCCAGAATACAACAGCCAAAATTGAACAAATATTTACCTCGACATCCTCTCGAGCGACTATCATGAACTGCCTACAGGTAACGAAAAATAGGTTACAGTTAAGCCAATGAATGAATTACTGGATGAAGAATTAAGAAGGTTCAAATAACTAAGTTATAATTTCCAGGATGAGATTTGTGTAGTTTCATCAGAAGGAGAGAAATGAAAGAATGAGACAGTAGAAGCGCGAATTCGATTTCTCAGAAAGACCATTACCTGAGGAAGGTTTTCGCTGTCGGATTCCCGATTTCATATTGGAGAATTTTTAGTATGTCTCCCTCCATATCCACCACCTGCACTTCAACATGTTGCTGACAGTCGAATCAAAGAAACAAGTAAATATAACCATATTCAAATTTAAAAAGGAGCAGAAAATATACTTCTCGCGTCGTGTAAGTCCAATCAGTATAGTAGGAGAACTGCGAGGCGGTAGCAGATCTTCTCTCTTCATATTTTCTGTGCTCATTGAATACCAACCAACCACAGAGAGTGAGAGAGAGAGAGAGCTCTGAATATTAAGAAATAAGAAGGGCAAGAACAAACTATATATGTAAGTAAACAAAAAAGAAAAGAGCTTACGAGGCGATGAGCATCGAAGACACCCCAAGAAGCTGCAGCTGCTTCGTAGCAATAGGACGGAAGGATAGGAATCTATCAATGTACGATATGCAGCGGTAAAGAGTATCCGGTGCAAACTCTAACTCATCTGCCAATTGAGCCAACCAGTCCACCAGAATCGCCCGCATAGAAGCCGTCACCTTCGTTTGAACCGTCTTTAAATAGTCCGCTCGCGGCATTCTCTTCTCCTCCTTCTAGTAAACATTCCCACCGCAATAGCCAAGAACCAAATAACCAATCGGATCAAGAACTCTGTAAAACAAAACCCTGGCGGCAACAAACTGAAAGATCGACCACGAACCTCCACATTTCGGAGGTATATATCTATCTCTGAAGCGTAACCCCCGTAATCATCCTTCCACATTGCCTCGGGCTAAAGAACACCTCTACTTTAAGATTCCGCTCCGCCTCTCTCACTCCACTCTGCGCAAATTTCGTAACAATCTCTTCAATATATTCTAGCTTATCTCGATTCACGGCCTATCCTTAAAATGCTCTCCACACTGTATAGTCCACCACCAAGTTCTTGGAATCCTTGTTTACTCATAAGAAAACAACATGCAATTCAAGATGAAATACTACGTGAAAACGGGGTTCGATCGTGCGCAACTGCAAAGATGTGAATATGTTCTTCTTCGAGAAGCGTAAGTGTTGAGCCTTAGAGAGAAAATCTATGGCTTCATCAGGAGGTTAGAGAACTCACATACACTGCAATGGCCTGCAAGAACAAGTGCTGGTTCAAGAAGCCATATATTCCACAAGAAATGGCTTCGAATGCATATATTCTCCGCCGAATTTGCCAAATAACTTTGCAAGTATCACTGTTCGATTGGAGCTGCGAGAGAGAGAGAGAGAGAGAGAGAGAGAGTTTAAGAGTTTTAATGGCTTAAATAGATAAGAGAAATGAGGGAGTTTTGGGAGATTGAGAGTGGAGTTTGTGTTGAGGATGGTCGCACGTGAGAACTTTTAAAACCCACACGTGCGCACCCTCAACAATTTCGCGCGCGCGCGCGCCTTTCGGGCCATGTTAAGCTGGGAACAGTAAACGGGTCGGATAATATTTTCGGACCTTTACCGGACTTGGATCCGGTCGGAGTCGGATTTGACTTGAATCCAAACAAATACGGACGGATGTGTAGTAACCAAATATATATCATTTATAATTGATCAAAATTCAATGCTTGTGCCCATTTTAAGCAAACATGAGTACTCATCATATTCGGGATATTTGTATATTTTATATTTGAAACGACCAATTTATTATTAACTTATCAAATCGCTTGAATTGAGAGATTATTAAAATTTAGTATATTCTTATTAATTGACTACTAATGATTTTCATCAACTATAAAAAAAAAAAATTTATATTGGGGTACCATCTAAAAATCTACAACAATTTTTTCTACTTCACTAGCACCTTTTAAAAGTACTCGAGTTGAATGATAATAATTTGTATAATTTCAATTGAAATTATGAAGGATTATCATAATAATATTACAAACCTTGAAGAGCTCCCCTCTTATCATATGGATATAAATTGATATGTAAGCCACATTCTGTTAAAACCATGAAACCTTATTATCATGCTATCTAAAGCTAGTAAAGAACCAATTTAGCATTTTTCTAAAGAGGCGCGACAACTATGTGTAATTTTTATGCCACAAATCTACATAAAGAATGATGTTATACTAGAGATACTTCCTCAAGAAAAACAGATAAACCAGAAATTCAGAACCATAGAATTTTGATGACAACATATTCTCATCATGATATTCATAATTCCAAAACCACCTCTTCTCAAAATTGAGAATGACAATTTCTTTGAACAAGTACAAGAAATGGCCCTGGTAAGCTTTGTCATCAGTCCTTTCAACAGGAGACCAATTTTGCATCTTTACTCTCTCCAAGCTTCGGCGCTCCAAAGGGGGCTTCAATCTCCTCAGCCAGGTGATTTGGGATTGCAATTTCCGCGAGTGCAAAGCTACTAAGTCTCAATTAGTAATCAGTGGTTAGGACCATACATCTAATAATCTTCCAAAAGGCTAACTTCTAAAGTTATCAAAGTATAATGCAGGTATCTCTGGAGGAGAGAGCAAGCTCGACACGCACTTGAACTGCCACAAAATATTAATGCAATTCAGCCAAATGAAATCAAACTAGAAAGAAGCCATTTGCAACATTTACAAAGCAAAGTGACTATCAGATTACAAGGGAAACAAAATTACCCTATGTTGCTTGTACTTGTCCCTGATAGCCACCAAATTAGATCCTTTTCTATTCAACTGTAAATCATGCATAGCTTGGATACAATCCTTCAACTCACACACCGTATACCCAGTACACTGCTCCATCTGTTTGCTCTGCGGAGATATTATATTATTGTTAGCCAAGCAAAATAAAGTTTGCACAAATAACAAATAACCCAATTGAAAGCGAGTTACAGTTCTTGTAAAACAGCTTGCCCTTACCCAAGGATGGCATTTCGGGTCGATGGTGAACCGTGCAAGAAAAACAGCTGATGCAGCAACAATTGACGGTAAGAACCGAACACAGCCATAATCCAGTAGACTTATCTCAGCAAGGTAACTTCCAAGAAATTCCAATAGTAGATTCGAGTACTGTAGAAAGTAACAAGGGCCATCATAAGTAACAAGTAACCGAATCAAAAACAAAAAATGCATCATAAGGTCACATTAAAACAGATCGAAAAGGTGAACAAGCTTTTACCTTGTTATCCTCTTGACCCATTTTTACGAATCGCCTGCAAGCAACAAAATGCAAAGTACAGTGAGCATAGTAGATTACTATAGAATAGTATGTGATTGTCGAAGTGCCACGGTAATATTAAGGGAAGTGACAAAGTTTGTTACCTCAGAAAAATTTTAGTGGTAGGGTTTCCCATCTCAAATTTGAGGAAGTTTAGTATGTCACTCTCCATTTTCACTACCTGTATCCCCACATATTATAGCTAACAAGTAAGATATAACCCAAAGAAACAACCAAACATCGCCACATTTGAAACAAAAAAAAGGAGCAGCAAACTAACCTCTTGCTTTGTGTAAGTATTGTCGGTAATGTAGCAAAAGTCCTCCACATGAGGAGGGCTTATCTCTTCATATTTCCTGTACACATTGAATCCCAATAAAGAAAACACCAATAAATACACATACAAAAGAGGGGAAATGGTTAATTACAGTTGGGAAATAGAAAAAAGATCAGAGCTTACGAGGCAATGAGCATTGAAGACACCCCGAGAAGCTGCAGCTTCTGCCTATTAATAGAATTGAAGGATAGGAATCTATCTATATACGATATAGTGAGGAAAAGAGTATCTGAAACAAGCTTATATTCCTCCGCCACTTCAACCAACCAATCCACCAAAATCCCCCTCATATTAGCAGTAACGTCCTTCTGAACCGTCTCAATGTAGTTCGCCAGCGGTCTCCTCTTCGGCTCCACCTGAAAAACCCCAGCAAAGTAGCCAACGCACAGATCAGATCACACCATCCTAATAAGAATTCCATATGAAGAAACCCTAATTGCAGCAACCCAGAAGCTCAAACACCACCAACCTCCATGGATCGGAGGTACTGGTAAATATCACAAACATATGGCGAGCACATCTGCAGGTCATCGATCTCCGACTCGGCGCCATTGGAGAGCTCCGAGGGGGGCCTCTTCTCATCAACAGCCGCCACCGCCACCACCTTCTCCTGCTCCCCCTTCCTGGATCTCTGCTTGGGCTTGGAAGGGGCGGCGAGGGGATCTGGGGAAGGGTTTCGGACGATGGCATTGGAGAGCGTGGGGAGCTCGCTCAACGCCACGCGCTTCTTCTTCTTAGCCGGGGGATTGTCCGCCGCGGAGGAGGCCGAGGCCACGCGTTTCGCTGCGGCGCGGGTGTGGCGCGGGGCGAGGTTCTCCTTGTCGGCCATGGCGACTCCTCCCTTCGTCTAAACCCTAGCAGCTAATGCTCGGCTACGGTTAGGGTTAGATAGGAAGGGGGGAGGAGGCGGAAGAGGAGGAAGAGGAGACAGAGGTGTGAGTGAGTTGAAGGGGTTTGTATAAGAAGAAGAGGAGATGGGCGCCATTTTTGGGGGGGGTTGGGAGGAGGGAGGGATTCGATTAATTCAAAAATAAAAAGAAAGAAATAGAAGAGGAAGAGGGCGCGCGCTAGAGAGACCGTTTTGCGGTTTTATTTTTGGGGGTTTTGGGGGATTCGAAAATCGAACGTTTGAAAACTGGGGGAGGTGGGAAGGGTGTTCGGGAAATTTGGGGTTAAAAAAAATTTGGGGGAAAATTTGGGGAATCTTTTCGGTGTGTGGGGAACTGCATGGGTTTACTGCGATTCGGCTTTTGCTTTGGAGCGGGAGAATGGAGTTCGCTACCCTTTTTTTCGTTTTGGATTTCAAATGGGCGGTGGGAGGGCGGGGTTCCTACGGATAGAGTTGTAGGGAACTGGTACAATGTGAATACGTGGCGCTGCTCCATTGGTTTCTCCTAAGGGTTTTTTTTTTTTTTAGAAAGTGCGGAAATTTCTTTTTTGTCCATACTTGAAAAGAAAAAAAAAATAACTCATTTATATAAAAAATTCACAAATTTTAAGCGTTTGCAAAATTAGTTTGGATTTTTTAATTTTACAGATTCGAAATAAATTTTTAGAAAACTTGTCAAAATATTCTTATTCTTTCTCTCTTTTTTTTTTAAACTCGTTTTTTTTTTTCCCTCTCAAAGATAGAGGCGGAAGCGAAAGAGACCGCGGCCCGCCTCACCTCCTCGCACTCTCACCTGCGTCCGTGCACCACTTTTTCTCGCCTCCAACCCTACCAAGACTGTGTTTGTCGCCACCCGTTAGGGCAGATAATGTGCGAACTGCGGAGGTGCGGGAGATGCAGACGGAAGACGCCTCCGCCTCTCTCTTCGGAGAGGGAAAAAAGAGAATTAGAAAAAAAAAAAAAGGAGAGAGAGAGAAAGGAAGAAAAGTATTTTTATTAGTTTTCTGAAAATTCGATCTGAATCTGTAAAATCAAAAAAGACGATCAATTTTGCAAAAGCTCAAAACTTTTTTTATGCAAAATGGCCAAAAAAATAAAGGTGGTATCCAATATTTTATTAGAAGTTATAAAATATTACAATCGATAGTATTTTTAACTGCATATACAAAATGCCAGACGCTAAAGAATTTTTACATTTATTTAGTATAAAGTTTCATAAATTATTTTATTCACAAAGGAGGCGTTTGGTTCGGAATTATCCCTCCCTGTTCCCAAACAAAAAAAAAATGAAAAAAAGAATGGGATAGCAATCTCACTCATTGTATGGGAAGGGGAACAATTATTTACATCCTTATTTAATTTTTTTAAAAATAAATTTTAAAATTGATCTATCTCAGACTTAACTTATACGTATTTCTGAAATATGCAGTTCCTATTAATATCCGAATAAAATGAAGCAAATTTAACATAAATTGAACTTTATGAAACTCCTAACCAGCACATCTAATGCTCGGTGTGATGCTACTCATACTTCATGGAGGGTTCATCTTTCGCCATACTGATTCGATTAAATGGATCGCCTTCAACAATAAATTTTGAAATTCAAGCATGTCATATGAACCCGAGAACATACTAGTGTAGCATTTGCTCCAACCTCCAAAATATATTACTAGTCCGAGCTTACCTGCAACAAATAACACAAGTTCATAATGAATCATCATGGAAGCGATCTCAAACATAATGGAATGAGAATCGGAAGCTAAGAACATTCGAACCCCCTTTATCAAATATGACATTTATATTTCGCATATTTTTCCATCTTCTCTTTCTCTCTCTCGGTGTGATTCAACCTCTTCAGCCGCGGGTGGTACGTCACAAACTCCTCTCATCATACTTTGGAAGGGCAAGCTCTTCTTCCTATCTAGTGTTTCAATACGGGTAATAAAAGTATTGATGACAAAATTATTAGAGACGATACGAGGTTCAATAAGCCATTAGATTGTTCAAATGACATTTTCATAATCTAAAAACATGCTAATAATTGTTTAAGAGTTGTGGTATGCTCATCTTATCAACGACAAAGTAAAAAACACTTCAAAGCAAGTCGAAATATAACATATACATGGAGATTTTGTATAAAGATATTTGAGTGAGGGTGTTTGGATTGGTTAAATGATAAGATTGAGTTGGAGCATGGATAAAGTGATACTGTTTGGATATTTGTTTTGATGTAGATGGAAGATGATTGCATAGAACTTACTCCAATCGAACCTAATCCGCTAAACTATACTTCAAATCGAATTAGTTCAAAGTCATATTCCCTTGGTCCTATTCCATCTATACGTCTATTGCTAGCGCTCATCTCCCATATCTCCATTTCGTAAATTTTACGTGATATGTTAAATTTTTCGGGGCACAAAGTCAACAAAATTAAGATTTATTTATAACTTATTTTTTTAATATATTTTTATAAAAATAATTTTAGCAAATCAAACAATCAATAAAACTGTATCTTATAAAGGTACTATTTTGAAATATGTCCTAAAGTAAACTGTTCAGGTCAGTTCATACTGAAACTAAACCAGGTTTAGACTCGATCTTTGATCACGAATTTAAGATTCTCAAACCAACTCTCACTCCCAAATAAAGAGAATAATAAAGAGAGAGAGAGAGAGAGAGAGCAGTGCTCTCAGGAGCACAGAGCCCTTCGTGCTTTTGAGCCGTTTTCGATGATGGGACTTCTGAATCGACGATCAGCTCCGCTAAACTTGATCCAGCATATTTAAAATATGTAGAAAATAAATTTTGCGTTTTTTCAATATTGTTTACTTAGTGATCGAAAGGGTTCAAAATCAACGGCTGAAAATAAAAATCTCATAAAAAAGTGGCGATATGATACTAAAATTTTCGATGAGACATAATGAACTTGCTGTAGATAGTATAAAGAATTTTCTATTAGAATTTCACTTGATTTGGATATTTCTTCGCCATTAAACTTGAAACGGCAAATATCAACCATTAAAAATAATTAATTTTAAATATTTTCGATCACTAAGTAAATAATATCAAAAGATTACAAAATTTATTTTGTACATACTTCAAATATACTAGATCAAGTCTAGTAGAGCCAATCATGGATTTGAAAATTTCATCATCAAAAACGGTTTAGAAGCACGAAGGACTCTGTCCTTTTGAGAGCACAACAGTCCTGCTGTATGTATGTATATATATATATGAGTTCGGTTGCTATGCTATCAATAGCATGAAACGCTCGGTGCTACCAAATTTTCTACCGTTAGATCCACCTTTTTCATGATTTTCACCCGTTATATCATACTATTCAACCAACCACCCACTTAACTCTAGAGGGCCTACATCATCCTAACTGCACATCTCTCAATCCAATGGCTAAAAACTTGGTAGCACCAATAACTTGGTGCTATTAATAATATAGTAACCTAGTTATATATATATATATATATATATATATATATATATATATATATATATATATATAGAGTAGGGCTACTATACTTATTATGAGTAGTAGAGCCCTACTACTCATAAGTTGTTTCGATGATGGAGCTTCCAAATCGACGATACACTCCGTTAAATATGATCTAGAGTATTTAAAACTTCTAGAAAATAAATTTCGTAATTTTTCAAAATTATAATAAAGTCCATCAAATGGGCATAAAATGAGCAGTAGAAATCGAACGACGCCCTACAAATAGATGATCAGATCCTTCAATTTAAGATCGGAGTTTTTGATCTTTATCTAGGTAGTGAATAGAATTTTCTATCAAAAATTCAACCTATTTCAATTCTTTTACACCGTTAAACTACCAAGTATCCCATATCAGTAGTTAAAAATTGTCAATTTTGTGAGCTTTTGATCGTAAGGTAAATGATTTCAAAAATTACGAAATTTATTTTCTAGAAGTTTTAAATACTCTAGATCATATTTAACGGAATGGATCGTCGATCTAAGCTCGATCATAAAACAACTTATGAGAAAGAGGCCTACTACTCATAATAAGATATTTCTACTATATATATATATATATATATATATATATATATATATATATATATATATATATAAAATAATATACTATCGGCTCTATTCATGGAAAAGGATAATCCACCGATCTCGTGAGATCACTTCAATTACGACGAGGAGACTCTGGATTAAGGAGGGGGGGAGAGAGAGAGAGAGAGAGAGAGAGAGATGTCGATGGAGGGGGGTGGAGCCGAGGCGAGCGATCTGAAAGCGGCGGGGGCGGAGCCGCTCCCCCACGCCCGCAACGGTCTCGTGCTCAAGGGTTGGTGCGTAGAGTCGCGCAAGCGCCCCATCCTCAACTCCCTCGCCATTCGCGAGTACGCAACCCTCCGATCCCTCTCTCTCTCTCTCTCTCTCTCTCTCTCTCTCTCTCTCTCTCTCTCTCTCTCTGTTTTTTTTTTGTTTTTGTGTCGTTTGATCCGCGAAACCCTAGCTGCGTGATCTCCGTTCTTTGTAGTTTTCATCGAAACGATCGGATTCGTGAAGTGGTTGCCCTAGCGAGTGTAAATGGTTTTAGGGTTGCTTAGAGGAGAATTTGCGCGCAATCGAAGCCGTAATTATTCGGTGATTAAGAAATATGTGTTAAGGAGATAGTTGTGTTTTTTGCGGCAACGGAAGCAACAGTGTGTTGAAGTAATTCTTATAGAAATTTATGAACAACCTAAGGAATTTTGGTATATTTTGGGATCAAATACGATTTGTTCACGAATCGATAGTGATTCGTTTGCGAGAGCAAGTAGAAGGGAAATGTTGTACAGTGGAAAATGATTTAAGTTAGTTGGATCGTAATATAGGAGTTTATTTTTAGTTGATTATTTGTACAATTAGGATAAGATATGATAGCAGTTAAGGCATGGATTATTCCCAAAAGGCTTTGGTCTTTTATTTGTCCATGAAATAGTAGTTTTGCTCGAGTCTTCACTGAGATTGCAAATGAAAGAGAAAATTTGTATATTGGTATTTTTGAAGCTAAAGTTGAGATACTACTTATTCGCTATTACGATTTGTTATTTCTTGCGGTGTTTCTTTAGGTGGGAAGAAAAGCTTGGAACGTCACACATGCCTGAGATGGTTTTCGGAGAGAGTTCTCTGTCTCTTTTACATATAAGCTCTGGTATTAAGTTACATTTCAATGCGTTAGATGCTCTCAGGGGATGGAAGCAGGAGTCGTTACCACCTGTTGAAGTCCCTGCTGCTGCAAAATGGAAATTTAGAAGGTTCATTTAACTTATGTTCTTTGTATATTAGGAAGAACTAAGATGTTAAAGATACTTTACGTGTTTTATTTTAATTTGACTCTGCATGACATTTTTGTTATTCTACAAAGATCAAAGAGGCAGCAGCAACAACACTAATTATGAGATCCAAAATGACAAAACACCTCTTTGAATCTTCTTTTATTTTTTATTTTTTATATTTACCTGGGTGATTTTTCTGTTAAAGGGGTTTAAATTGTCTTGTTTTTGCTCTTTACTTATTGTTGTTGTCTTGCAGTAAACCTTCTGAGCAAGTGATACTTGATTATGACTATACATTCACAACACCATATTGCGGCAGTGAGATGATAGAACCGAACTATGAAAAGGTGTTTTTTTTTTGTCTTTATAGTTACAGAGTTTATTTACTAAATATCAGATATAAGCTTCTTGTTTTATTTTTCTTTGTTATATTGGTTACTTTTGCCTCTTTGATTGTGTTATTTTAGCGTCAAGTAAAAGCTGCTAAATCAGTCTGCACTGGATGTTTTGATGTAGTTTGGAGTCTTAACATCTTGTATCTTTCCACTCAGATTAAATTTTTTGTGGGACTTCATCTTTCCTAGTGTGACTTGCTCTGATGAAATTAAGAAAAGTTGTTACATTTCCCATTGGCACCCTCTTCAGACACTTCGTATTTACTTCCTGACGTTCCAATTTTTCTAGAACACCTCAACCTGAAACATTTCTAGTTTGCTCACCACAAGCACAAAAATATTAAGCAAAGATAAATAATTATGCACAACATTGAGTTGACTTGTTATTGTAACATTGGTTTTACTTCTTACATGCTTATATTTGTTTCGGTTCACCTAGCTTGGTATATAGATATTATGAGATAACCACACTAACTTCTGAATACCATTGCAATGCAGAAGGGTTTGCATTGGCAGGACACGGATGAGCGAATTGATCTGGCTGCACTGTCGTCAAGAGAACCAATTCTTTTTTATGATGAGGTTGATTAGTTTGATATAATAGCTAATAGGGTGATAGATGTAGTTGCCGCGTCTAATTAGAGGTTAATGTAATTATCTAGGTTGTTTTGTACGAAGATGAGTTGGCTGACAATGGGGTATCGTTACTAACGGTGAAAGTGGTAACTACTTTTTGCTTGTCTGATTAACAAAGTTGGCCTTGAATAGGCAAGAGTATTTAGACTTTTGAAGTTTTACAGTCTTTTATTGTATGTCTGCAGAGAGTGATGCCAAGCTGTTGGTTTCTTCTATTACGTTACTGGGTAATGTTTAAATACCTTGACTCAAAAGTGCCCCTTACATTTTTATTTAGATTCCTTTATTGAATATATGAAGTATGCATTAGATAACGGAATGCCTAGATTCTGAGTAAGTTTTGGTGGAAAAAGACTTGGATTATCATGATTAACTATCTTGTTAATTTTCTATAATGTTTTTTGTACTTATTGGAATAGTTCTGCTGTTCATAGTATTATTTTTTAGCTACTGAATGTATTATTTTAACAGCTTAGAGTTGACGGAGTGCTAATGAGGTTGAGGGATACTCGAGTTTATTGCGCTTTTGGTAGTAATGGCAATGCTGAACCTGTAGTTCTGCGGGAAAGCTGCTGGAGAGAAGCAACTATCCAAAGTTTGTCCGCTGTAAGTCTTTTTGCTCTTTCGTACTACAGTTAGTGTGCTAGAAATCCTACCTGACCTTGTTCTACGATAATGTTATGCTTTGATTACCGACTGTCCCTAGCGCAAGTGGCAAAGGGATTGATGGTTGGTATCTAAGGTTCCAGGTTCGAAGTCTAGTTGCTTCACATTTTCAGTTAAGTTTATTTCTAAAAAACAAAATAAATGAAGCAGGTAGCATGCTACCTCTCTCTCTCTCTCTCTCAAAAAAAAAAAAAAATGTTATCCTTCAATTTAGAATTTTCTGTTCTTCTTGCAACTAAGAAAATGTAAGTTGAATTTCTTTTTTCAAATCTTGCTGCATCGTGCAGAAAGGCATTCCTTCTGATTCTGCAGCGTATGGAGATCCCAACCTCATAGTTCATAAGCTCCCAATTATCATGCAAAAGAACCAAAGGCTGAAGATTTCAAGCTAATCCACTCCAACAAAGGTTTCTATCTTCTCTCCTGAACTTCATCATGAGCTTAGTTACAGTTCATCTTCAGTTCCTCGTCCGAAGGCCGAGGAAGGTAAATATCTAGCTGATAAAAACACATGAACAGGACTTTTATACTGATCGATTGTTTGACTAGTTTACATTGGGTGATAATTCGTATTTACATTCGCATACTAAATGTGCTTCCTTTATTTTTAATTTTTATGCTTGCATAAATGTTTGCACATATTATTTTCCTCTTTATATAGAGGGATATCAATTATTTTGAATCGTCTCATATACTTATTCATTTTAAAAATACAGATATATCAAAGAAGAAAGTAGATGGAGCTACCCATAGTTATGTGAGGGCTTATCGTGTGAAGGGTTGCACCTCTCTTCGGGAGACCGAGTGCACAGGGTGTTTAGAGTATCCCTACCCATTTGTTAAGTGGAAACTAATTTTACTATTTGATGAGCGATGTGTTTGTAATTAGGTCAATATCTATGTTTACATTGAATCCGCCTCGGATGTGTGACTATTGTGCTATACGTGGTTATTTATAAGTTTAATTGATTTGGAGAATTGTTAGTTCGTTCAATTTGTTCCTTTGGTGCTTGTAATTTTTTTTTTTTAATATTTTTTCTTTTTTCCTCTTCTTAAGAACAAATGAAGGGCATATTCATCTTTCTACCAAATTTACCACCTAGGCTCATAGAATTCGTTTACGGAAGTTTTTACTTTTTGATTTGATGATGATAAGTCACTTGCAACGAATCTAAAGTTCCTTAGTATCATTTTGGCACATGGAGAAAGACCTCAAACATTTACAAGTATGGTTTATACAATACATCATTAACAAATTACAAGATACATCCACCAATATCTGAAGCAGAGAACAGCCTCACTCGCTCTCCTCACAGGTTCTAATCTAAATATATTCCTACGAGGAAGTTGTCTAAGAAGTTACAGTTAATAGCCAAGCCTAGGGGGACATGTTAATTTGGTTATCAGCGCCTTTTCTTTTTTCCGTTATTATTATTATTTTTTGATGCTTGTTCCCGAATAACTAAACCGGCTAAAAAGGACCACTGGATCATTTAGTCTCAAAGATATACAGAGCAAGAGAGAAAGGGAAAAAGGAAAAAAAGGTTAGCACTGAATTAATTTGAAGCCGACCGTTTTCTCGGTTTTCTGGGATTAGCATTCATGCACTCAGTATCCGTTTGCAAATGCAGCTGCCGCGGTTCAATCGGGCGGGCTCTCGAGCTTTTTGGTCGCGCCTTGCTCGATTGATGAGGACGTGCATGAGCTGCACCAAGATGAGTTTTGCGCGACATGTCCTTTTTGCCAGTGTCTTTCTTTGGCTTTAATTGGGGAACATTAACATGACATGGATCTTGTCGCGCCTGCGATGAGCTTGAACAGAGTTTGCTCTCTTGGGCTGGTCCTTGTTGGATGATTGATCTTGGCCGATGCACTTGACTATGTTCATCAATGGCTTGGTGTTCCCCCAGAGAAACAAAAGTTTGAATATCCTGACCAAAAAACAAGGATTTAAGGTAGCAAATAGAACTACAAAAATCCAAGTTTCTAAGATTTTGATATTTCTAAACCTGGCGAGCCGTCTAACTTTCGAATTCTGATGCATTATGTAGGGGAAAAAATAATGGAACAAGAAACATTTTTAGTTAGTCAGAATCCTCGTAACTTAATTATGCAGAAGAATACAGAAGTGTGAGCAGTATCTTGAGAAGAAAGAATTGCCGGGTATAAAGAAGCCAATATAAATTCATAGAGGCAGCATTCTTTTCAGTAAAGTGGAGACAAGGGGAGGGGGGGCGGGGGTAATTCGAGCAATTTGAATTGGAAAAATAGTTACCTTATTGTGGGTTTGAGAAGGTTGTGCAGTCTGCATATCATCTTCCTCTGAATCGTCCATTTCCTCACGTTCAAACTCCACATGTTCACTCGCTTCATCCGAATCACTCAATTCCTCCTGTTCCATTACAATACCTGGCAAAGACTCCTCATTACGCTCTTCCAAGGATTGGCGAGCATAATTATTCATTCTAGTAGGTTCAGGTCCAATAAGATGAACATCTTCCAACTCGCACTCTTGTGACTGGGCAAAAACTCTGCTCGAATTTGAAAGACCACTATGCTTCAAATAAGAAGTCCTTGTCTCGACATGCTCAAGTGAATCTCTACTAGCAAATTTTAAGTTTTCATTATCTGTTGCAGAATATAAGCGGAAATCCAAGTCAAGATTGTTTTCCTTCTCACTATGGCTTACAGATTCTCTCGAGTTACAGTCGGATTGGTTGAGGAATTGATTGCACTCTACATCTGATACTAAGTTGTCAGAACCTCTAGTTCTGGGCGACAAAGTTGCACCAGTACTTCTTTGCAGTAGAGGGTGGAAGTCGATAGTATGCACCTCCGCAGGAGCTTCTCTCGAGTACGAAATAATGTTGATGTTATCTTTCACTCCTACTACGGGGTCAACCTGAGCGCTATTCTGAGAGAGAAAACTGTATCTGCTCACTTGACGGTAATATGATGATTGATCTTCAGGACACTGGAATAGTAAAGGATGCATCTGGAAATCAGACTCGACAGGATTTTCTTCAGCCATATTTGTATGAGGACCCCCATCAGAGCATAGATTCAACTGTTTTCCTGGATTTTCTGTATTAATGTATTTTGTAATGGCCTGAGAGCTCGTAGAAACAACATCTTTTGTTGCATTAGAACTGATGTTAGAAAATAATGATCCACCATGAAAGCCGTGAAAAGCTGAGCGGGATATCACACGAACAGAGGGGGGGAGGTTTACAGGTGGCAAGTCGGGAGCCAACTTCACTACCCGGGCCCCTTTATTTTTGCGTGCTTGAGGCACTGAGACCAACGTATTTTTCCCTAAGGGCTTTGACTTTGACCCAGAAAATAAGTTCATAGGTGAAACAGAGTATACACCAGTCTGCTTGGAAAAATCATTCGTGTTTTCAAAAGTCTTCGAGGATGTTGGAAGATCAAGCTTTGTTCCACTTACTTGATGTAGATCATCAGATTCATCTGTATTAGTGGAGGATTTTTGACTGATGTAAGCCCTCTCATGCTGTATCAACTGAACAGACTGTGTGTCATTCCTACCAATGCTCGAGTCTGCTAAAAATGCTTCATGAACATAAGCTTCATTTTCATTATCCATTTCATCCGAACTGTTAGCTCCTCCATTGTCAACCTGGTAGTCATTCATCCACCAAATTAATAGGATGCTTAGGTGTACAATTTATGTTGGTAAATTGGTTTTGTATCAGAGTAAGTTTTCCTAAAGAGGGGTACTTTTGTAATACAAAGGCATATGCAAAAGAAATTAAGTTTTTAATGGGTATATATAATAATTTAGACTTTGCATGGGTATATATAATGTTTAAAGTTGATTATGTTAACTAACCTCGTTTCCGGGTATTGTTTCTGTATCAGCCATTAAAGCTTTCATTTTTCTTCTTTTCGCTTCATATAATCGCCTCTTTTCTTTAACAGCTTCACTTTTACAGTAGGACTTCTGGGTTCCAGTAGCAATTCTCCACTGACGTGGCAATAGTGACGGATCTCGATGTGGGACAAAAAATTTCCAAACAGATATCCAATCATGTTTGAATAATTTAAGTCCCTGGCTTCAAACGAGTATGATAAGATTATGACTTAATAAGTTATAGCCCATATCACTTCTATTAATGATTTTCAATCAACTCACCTCGTAGATGCGTGCCTTTTCATCTATTGTCAATGGAGAGGTCTTCATACGTCGCACAGCCTGGATGAGTTGACAAATGAGCCTTTAAAACAAGCCAACAATTGAAAACTTAAAATGAGAAGCAGAATTTAAAACTTGATGGCTTTCAAAAAATTCTCAATGCACAATTGAGCACTGAAGTCAAACTTTTGTTTTCATATGCGTACTTCCACCAAATTTTATCATATATAAGCATGTGATGGAAAGAGCGCACAGAAATACATTTAAGTCATTCACTCGAATGCTTACCTTAATTGGATTCTCAGGAGCTTTAGAAGAGCTGCGGTTTTTCTGTCTGACGAAAATCTGCATCAAAGAAAGACCATGTTGTCAAATCATCATAAAGAAAGGTTAAAATGCCTTATTAAAAAGGTTCCATACCAAAATTAGCAAATAAAAACTATGTATTTGGAATTTATTAACACAACGACACATTTTGGTCAGAAAGCAGGCAAGTTCATGTCATGTAGACATTCACAAAAGTATCAAAATAATTGCAGATATTACCTGATGTTTCGACTTACAAGGAAGAAAGTGCTTCTGTATCGCACCCCAATCATTATTATACTCCATCAGTCCCATTGCTAATAATCTGCAAGAATCTCAAAAATTAAGAAAATAAAACAGTAACCGAATCCTGGCTAAGTAAGAGTGATAACATCAAATCGTGAATCATAAGGCGGTGTAATCCATGAAAGAGGAATCAGAAAGAAATCAAAGAGCTAACAATTCTAGATCTAAAGAAGATTATTATGCATCGACAAAGTGCTAATAATTCTAGATCCAAGTTTTACTAGCCTGAGGAATTTTGCATTAGGTATGTAGGTGCTTGAGTGGATGCACGTGTTTCTTACATGTCAGACAAATTGATCACATCAGTTCAAAAAATCCAGTTGATGGCAAGGACTTGATTGAGACTCTTAAAATAAGTGAGGATTCCAACAGCTTCAACTAAAACAGCTATAATTAAGTTCCATACAATGTTCAAGGATTAATTAGCAAGCCAAAGAAGAGCTCTAAACAGGAAGAAACATGGACAAATGAGTAGAACTCAAAAGATAGTAGACAGACAGATAAGTAAGATAAACAATGCAAAGAATAGAAAAAGGAAAAAAAAAGGTAACCGAATTATTAAACATGGAATGTCAAGGGTAGAAAAGGAGAAAGAACACACCCATCCTCCGCATCAGTGAAAAGCACACGGTTTGCAACTGCTGGCAATGGAGGTTTGTGAGGAAACAGCGCAATATTAAACAGAGGAGAAAACCTCTGTGCTAATCTGGCTATATCCACAGGGACGATAGCAACTGATTGCTTCTTGGTACTTTCTACAAGGGTAGCAGCTAATGACTTTTTAGGTTGCAGCTGACCAGGTGAAAGTGATGAAACTGTAGACATCGTATTAAATCCTCCAAGAAACTTATTATTACTCTCCCTGCCAGTGTCAATCATAGGCAAAGGGAAAAGAGGTTCCCTTTTCAAGTGGCTTTTGTCAGCTGCATTGTCCAAATGACTCTGCCTATACCTTACAACAGCTGTAAAATCATTTGGTAAAAGGAATACGGTCATCAAAAATTGGAGAAGTGTAATTGGAGAAGTGTACAAACTTTCATGAACTATTGCACATTTTAAAATGGGTATCTAAACTTTAAAATTGTGATTCACTACCAAGCTGTACAATGTTTTTGATTTAAACCTCCCATCAGCAATTAACAGCATTTTTCTGAAGTGAAAAAGAGTGTATATTTCTAACAAAAACCATTCAGTTCTAACATATTTTGATGAAACATTCCAAAATGGAAACCGCCGGTACCCATTTCAAAATGTGCTATAGTTCAAGTAAAGTCTGTTTCTTCAGAATTTGGAAGCCTGCACAAAATCGGCAAGCAATTAATATAAACGTATATATAGTCACCTACTAGCTGTAACATCAGTTGTGTAACTATTTGCCAGCCTTAGTGGTGCCACATCAAGAATGGAAAATAAAGGGCAATCAATTAATGGCATCCAGTGGGAGAATTCTGAACTCTGATTAGAAGCATTATCAAGTGATGAACGAAGATATGGAGCCTCAAAGCAAGTCCTCGGATAAGGAACTTTGTTCGAAACCAAGGCTTCCTCACGCCTACAAACCATCTCCGTGATCATCTTTTGAACTTCAACAGCAACCGGCTGTCGTGATGTATCAAGAACACAAACAGAGAAGACTTGAACTAAAAGCTGAACATGCTCATGTATTAAG
Organism: Aechmea fasciata; assembly: GCA_025177825.1. Taxonomy (NCBI): domain Eukaryota; kingdom Viridiplantae; phylum Streptophyta; class Magnoliopsida; order Poales; family Bromeliaceae; genus Aechmea; species Aechmea fasciata. The sequence goes on from CM045946.1 coordinate 9,302,832, forward strand.
CAATAGAGCTGGCCTATTTGCTGAGCTGTGAATTCATTCGCCAAATCAGCTCCATTTTTAGAAGGAAACTGCCATCCATAGACAGGGAGAGGGGATACTTGGGCATGAGCAACATATGGCAAAATAGGACGCAAGGGCAATTTTGGTTGCCCCAGAAAGCATTTCCTACTTTCAGCTGACTCCTTAAGCCGTTTCTTCTGCCGAGTCACGGGCCTACGGGAATCTTCCTCTTGCTTGTCACCTAATAATTTCTCATTTTCGATATTTTCATCAGCATCGCTTTCTAATGCCTCCTCGATTTCAATTTCAAAGTCAGCATCATTCTCATCTTCATCCAGATTATCATCCCCCTGTCCATTGTGTTTGTCATCTCCTCCATCCAGTAGAACAGCTGCAAGAAACTTACGATATTCCTCTTCTTCATCAATATTTTGTAGGTCCCCATCATCATCAGATTCCTGGAGAAAGGTCTCCAATTCTTCGAGTGTATAATTTGCCAGAGAAACGCGAGCCCGTGTGCGCTTAAAGATGGCATCCTCATCATCTATGCTGATCGTTGGATCCTGGGATTTCCCACAAACAGTTAAGTTTTCCTCCTGCTGTGTACAATTCGTCCCTTGGTTTTTTTGAACAGGTTCTTTCCCACAGTCATCGTCTGTTGCAAGCCTATTACGCATCAGGATATTCTCATCCTCTTTTCCAATAATTAAACTACAATGTTGAGTCTCATCAATTGGCCTAGACGCTGTATTAACATCTTGTTGATCTGAAGAGCTCGTAATTTTATCAACACTAGCAGTTGCACCTTCATTTTCTGAAGTCAGACTTGATGAGGCATCTGAAGGAGTTTCTTCCCTCAAAAAAGGATTGAAATCCAAATCCTCTTCTTCATCGTCATCTCCAACTTCCGTATTTACAGGGTTGCCAGAAGATAAGTTGGATGGAGATAATGCAATCCTTTGATGGTCGGAATGCCAGGATTCTCCTTTCACTGCTGCGGCAAGCTCCGACATCCTGGAAAGAAGAAAGGAAAAATTATAAGTTTATGTAAGCAAAAGAAAATACCCTGTAGAAAATGCCAAAAAAAGCTTTAAACATATATCGACCCGATCGCGCCATGTCAGAGAACAAAAGTGGACCACCGATACATTCCTAAACCAGCTCAGTAGCAGCTTAAAGCAGTAACTAAAATCAACCAAAAGCAAAAGTATACGGCCCTTTATACCGAAAACTCTTACTAACACCAACCAATACTCAAGTGATAGTAGTGTTCCAAGCTATCACTTCAAGTAGACCAAAAACTAAAACATTTAGTTTCCAAGCGACATAGCAAGGAATTGTGTTTGACAAAACTATTAATGAACACAAATTTAAAATAATTTCAATAAAGATATCTTATGCCTACAATGCCAGCATCCTTGGTTATGGTAAGTCAACCTTTTCCAGTAAGACACAACTAACTCACAAGCATAGATTACCACATTTGCCAAGCTTGCGTACAAAGTAAAACTTTTGCCTTAAATCTAATAAATACTCAACAGCGAGAATAGAATCAGAAAGTGCATTTTGAGTGCACATATGTACAACAAATCGATTCCTCAATATCGTAAAATACTAAAATTTGCCCAATATTACAGGAAAATTGGAAAGAGCAATTCCAAAGAAAAACTTTCTATAATGAGAAGGTGCTTCGGCGGAATCTACGACGATGTACTTGATGCAAAACCACTACTAAGTTCAATAAACAAAACAAATAACCCTAAAGATGAATTTACAGAGAAAATCGTGAAAAAAAGCAAAAATACCCTATCTCCCTATCACAACAACACTGCACTTCATAAATCAATTGTAAAGATTGTGATCAGGAAAAGGCAAAGGTACACGAGAAGCACTAAAATAAAGAATAAATTCCGCAATTAATACACGAATTCAAAATACTTTTAACCTAAGAAACGAAATCGCAACAAGGAGGCTTCGAATGCTTCGATTCAATTCAAACCCTAATCAAAATCTATAAATTTGAGCACTGGAGAGAGAGAACAACTAGTAAAATAATTGGGGAAACGTATATACCTTTCTCTATTGGATCGTTCGAGAACCTCTCTTCATTGTAGAGTGAGAAGAGAGAGAGAGGGAGAGGATTCCGAAGAGAGAGGTCGCCTATGGCGCTAATCACAATTTTCGCGAAGAGCGAAGAGGCCAACGCTGTTGCTCGCTTAGAAGGTTAGAACACGAGATCGAACTTTTTCTTTTTTATTTATTTATTTATTTTTTAATAGGAAGGTGAAAATGTACATAGGCTCCTCATCTATAGGCTATTAAGAAAGTAACCCATAGTTTTAAATTATTTGTTTTTATATAACAAATATTTTTTGATTTTAAGAAAAAGATTAAAAGCACTAATCATAATTTTTATTTTTTTTTTTAATCTTTCCCTTCAATATTTTTAAGTTTTTTTTCTCTCAGATATAACAAATTTTTTTAAAAATTTTGATAAGTTTCGAAGCATTAATAACTAGAATTTATTTTTTGAATAATAAATGAACATTATACAGAAGTAATAACAATATTTTTTTTAAAAAAAAAGTTGGGCCGTTTTGTATTTCGTTATAGGCCTCTTGAGTCTTGAGGCCCATTTTGGTTCAAAATTATATGGCCCGTAATGGTTCGACCCGGCCCATTTTACATTTCGTAAGTAATAGGTTTTTTATATTTTTTTATTTTATTTTTTGCTAGCCTTTCCTCTCCGCTCTCCCGAGTCCCGAACCGTTTGCTCCCGAAGAAGCAATTCACGAAGAGAGAGAAGCGCCTCCTCTCTCTCTCTCTCTCTCTCTCTCACCCTCTTCCCCGCGAGGAACCCCCTCTCTCTCTCTCTCGCTATATGTTCGTGCTACCACTAGGGTTTCGATGTCGAAGTCCACAATCACCTCCGTAGAGCTCAATTACCTCGTCTTTCGATACCTCCACGAATCAGGTTCTTCTTCTCTCTCTCTCTCTCTCTCTCTCTCTCTCTCTCTCTCTCTCTCTCTCTCTCGATCTCGATCTCGATATCGATCTCCAAGTTCCGGCGTTAAATTTGAATTTTTTTGTGATTATTCGCGTTGTTCTTCAGAATTGTTACCTGTATAATCTTTTTGTTCCGTCGCGTTGGGTTCTGCCAGGGGTTTTTTGACCTAATTTTTTGCAATTTAGGCACATGAATTCTTGGTAGCTGCAAACATTTTAGATCGTTTAACGCTGTAGAGCGACTTTTGAAGTTGGATCGATTGTTAGTGAACTGTTTTTGTAGCTGCTCTTAAACCTTTGTTTACTGTGCTTAGAAGAGTTTGTTGCGCTGTTTTTTATGTTTCTGATCACTGTAGCTCGAGCGTTTTTAATTTAAAATAACAAGATTTGATGCTTTGCGTGAAAATTTGAATTTATTGGGGCAACTTGGAGACTTCTCAACTTTGAATTTTTTTGATTTGAGTTATTTTTACGAATTCAATTAGCTCCATTAGCTATCAACTGTTAGTAGATAACAAAAATGCCATAATGTTAGTTCCATTCCAGCAACTGAAAAAATTGTTCGCAATAGCCAAACATACGAGAAACGCCATAGGAGGCATCAAACGAGAAAGGTGCTTGACGTAAAGATGTGAGGGGTCTATCTAAAAATAAGCTATAGTTGAGGGGGCCCTTATACCTTTTTTTTCTCTCTTTCTATAACATAAAGTTGCTTGCCATTGTTTTCAATTAGTTTCCCAGATGGTTCTCTCTTGTTGTAAACTATTTATGTGCTCGACATAGTTCTATTACTTTTACTCTGGCCTTTCGTCTTGTTAGCAAGAAAAAATGAGAACAAATTATACAGTGAAAAGTTAGTTGGATCGGTGATGCTAACGCTTGTTATGTGAAATTTGCAGGATTTGCTCACTCAGCATTTTGTTTAGGATATGAAGCAGGGATTCACAGATCTAACATTGATGGAAATATAATTCCACCTGGTGCTCTTATTACCATTGTACAGAAAGGTCTTCAATATATAGAGCTAGAGGCTAACGTTGGCAATGTAAATTTTTTGTGTCATGGTCTTGTAATATAATTTATTCGTTTTCTTGGTCTATTATTAGATAACATTTTTCCCCCCTTCGTTATGCTTCTTGTTTTGGCAGACCGATATAGATGTCGATGAGGAATTTTCTCTCTTACAACCTCTGGATCTTATTACAAAAGATGTGAATGAGCTACAAGAAATTATAAGGGAGAGGAAAAGGAAGAAATATCAGCATGAGCAAGATAAGGACAAGGAAAAAGATAGAGAACGGACTCTTGGAGGTGAAAAGGAGAAGGAAAGACATGATAGAGATCAAGAGAGGGATAAAGAAAAGATGGAAAAGGATAAAGAGCAAGAAAAGGACAGAGAAAAGGATAAGCAGCATGGTGAGCGCAAAGATAAGGCCAGACTTGATGAAAATGGAGCTGGAGGTAAAGAGACCTGCAAGAAACTTATTTCTCTTTTTTGTTACCTGTAGGCTACCTATATTAGATAAACAACATATTTCTTTGTCTGTTTTTCTCTAAGAATACAAGCATTCTTATGATGGAAACCTGGAATCGTCAAAGTTCAAAATGCAAGCAAATCTTTTACAATGTTACTCGTTACTATTCCATCCTTTAATAGCATTTATGTAATATACTCATATATATATATATAGAGTAGAGCTAGAATACTCTTAGAAGCACCAATCTCTTGGTGCTTCTAAGTTTCTAGCCCTTGGATCTACTCACCGATTACTAATACCCCTTGGATCAAACACTATTCCACCTATCACCACCTACCACCACCTACCACCATCATCCCAACCCTACATCTCTCCATCCAATGGTTAAAAACTCAAAAGCACCACCCTTTTAGTGCTTTTGAGAGTATTCTAGCTCAACTCTATATAAATATCTATATATATATTATATATATATATATATATATATATATATATATATATATATATATATATATATATATATATATATATATATCTGCATTTTCTTTCAAATTGATCAAAGTTTGTAATGTAGTGAATACAAATTATATTTAGTTGATTTATAGTTCTTTAATTCCTTCAGACATTGGATACTGCAATTCTTTTTTAGGTTTATAGCATTAAGGAAGATCCAGTATATTTTGCTGAATCTCTAGAGATCAAACATGTCAAACATGCGTGAATGTTACGCATGCTGTATACTGCTGTTGTACCTGTCCTATTTGCAATGCTTTCATTATACCTGATGGATTGTGTTTTTCTATTTTGTTGGACTTACATGTAGTTTATTAGTTCCCTCCATATGGATGACGTCAATAAAGTACCATGTTATATGCTAATTTGAGAAGTTCTGTTGGTTAGGCTCTCCGTATATTGGACCTTGTTGAGAGTGATAACTCGTGAGTTCGATATCTCGAAATGCTCCTTTGTCATGTCCTCAGTCTGAAAGCTAAGCCGGGGTCATGTGTTAACACATGCTGCACACCTAGAGGGGTTAACGTCTAAGCATGTGGAGCAACATGTTGCATGTATATGAATTTATTCTGTTTTCTTGGATGTAGTCTAATCGACTTACTCCAGGTAATCTTTACAGACTTTACCTAAGTGCACATCTTCGCCACGTAGCCCTGATCTCACCTTGTTAATTAGTTATGTACTAATTTCTTTAGTTTCATCGCTGCCATCTGGTGGACATATTTCCCTCATTCACCTTGATTGCTAATAGGGCCTGAACCAACTGATGCTGCCGCAAGCTCTCACCCAGTCACTAGTGAGATATCTAGTTCTGACGTAACTATATTGGAAGGCCACAATTCTGAGGTCTGATACTTTTTTATATTTATTTATGTCATATACTGCCTGTTGATTATGAGATTCTAACTGTTCCTGCTTTCATATATTTCCATTTTTTACGCATTTAGGTATTTGCGTGTGCTTGGAGCCCAGCAGGGTCTCTTCTAGCATCTGGGTGGGTATTAGACTAAAGCATACTTATAATACTAGGTTTGTCATTTATGTTGTTAACTTGTTATCTATTTTTACTTTGTTCATTTTGCATTGCATGCTAAGTTTCATATGTTGCACTTAGTTTCTTCTATTGTGAGCTCCACTAATAGACCTCTTTTTACCTACTCTTTTCATTCTAATTTGCAAACTATTATGAACATAGAGTAATGTCCCCACTGGTTGACATATTCAAGTTCAGACATCAAGCACTTTAATTAAGCTTGTTGTAGGCTTGTAGCTGTCCTCTCAGAATCTTCAAGCACAAAATTTGCAACTTGAAATGATAATTTGCTTCTATGTGCATATGTACGCTCCAGTTACGAGAAGCAATTTGAGTCATTTTGTGATTGGGCAGATCTGGGGATTCAACGGCAAGAATTTGGATGATTCCAGATGGTCCTTGTGGTTCTAGTGTGCAAGCATTTCCCCCAACTGCTCATGTTCTGAAACATTTTAAAGGGCGAACTAATGAAAAGAGCAAGGATGTCACCACACTTGATTGGAATGTAGTCTCTCTCTCTCTCTCTCTCTCTCTCTCAATGAATTCCTTTTCTCTTGAAATAACAAATCTGCTTCTATATTATCTTTCTAATTGACAAATTTGTATTCTGCAATTGGTTTCTCTTTCTCTTCTTATTGTACTGTTTGGAACCTTTTTCTCATATTCTTTTCCTGTGTGGAACTGTTACAGGGAGAAGGTACTTTACTAGCTACAGGTTCATATGATGGACAGGCAAGAATATGGAGTAGGGATGGTAAGACTTTGATTTTTCCGTTGAAGAAATTGCTTTATAGTTTGTCACTTTATATTGTCATATGACCCGAATATCTACTTTTAAACAAATTAGGTTAGTCCTTATTTTATGGTTCTTAGCTGTTTTAATGGAATGTGAACAAGATTATAAGCATTTATTCTATGACATTAATGAGTTATTAATAGAGCCAAAATTAAGCCCCTATACTCCGCAGGAGGTGGAGGACAACTGCTCAGTTAGTGATAAAGAGACAATAATAGCCTAATGGACAGAAAAGCTTCTTTAGCTCCAACAATTTGTACTTTCCCCCATTCACTCTGTCTCCAATCCTTGCAGCCTATTATTTTTCAATCACAATTAACTTATGTAACTTATTTTCATTTTGGGTTCTTGCATTTCTTTCATTGTAATTACTACTGGTTCAATAACATGAGCAGGGGAGTTGAAGAATACTTTGATCAAACACAAGGGACCAATATTTTCTTTGAAATGGAACAAAAAGGGTGATTTCCTTCTCAGTGGAAGTGTTGACAAAACTGCTATTGTGTGGGACACGAAGACATGGGAGTGTAAACAGCAATTTGAGTTTCATTCAGGTGTTGATATTGTTGATTTACTTAGAATTATGTTTTACTTATAAATTAAGATTATACTTAACTATGTTTGTAGGCTTCAAAGTCTTACCTAGTATTTCGTTTGTCCTTTTACTTTTCCAGCTCCAACACTTGATGTTGATTGGAGAAACAATAATTCTTTTGCAACATGCTCAACTGATAACATGATCTATGTTTGCAAGATTGGAGAGCCTCGCCCAGTCAAGGCATTCTCTGGGCATCAGGTTTTCTTTTCCTATTTAACTTACATACTCATATTTTGATTCTTTGAACAATTATTGGCATCCATTGCTCTCAAATTTGTCCGTCTGACGGGTAAACGATGTACGAATCTCTATAACTATGTTGCTCCCTTAAAAGTTTAGTCCCAACGTGGCATTCGCAATGAAACATTTCAATCTACAACACAAGAACCAAACCTTGTAATATTACCTATATATATTTTGTAATGAACTTAGGGATGCTCTATTTTTTCCCTTTCATGTTGAAGCGCATGTTGGAAGACATGCAAAGCATTTATTGAAACTTCCACAAATGATAATCTCAAAAAAAAACTTCCACAAATGATTCTTAGTATATTTGTGGATGATGAAGTTCCACATTCTGTAGTCAATAGGTTGGTCATTAGATTTTTTTTTTATTAACAAGATGAAATTCCTAGCCTCAACAGCCCCCCCCCCTCTCTCTCTCTCTCTCTCTCTCTCTCATACATACGCACACACTGAGAACCAAGTAGATATGATGCCATTTCAAGTTAAAATGATATAAAAAGCACGGCATGTTAGTACATGATAGATGAAGGATGAAAAATAGCTGCTGGTTAATTACTGGTGTAGCATCATCAAATATGCATATGCAGTTAACTTTTTTCCACGTCATATTTTTTTCAGGGTGAAGTTAATGCTATCAAATGGGATCCAACTGGTTCTTTGCTGGCTTCGTGCTCTGATGATGGGACTGCAAAGGTACATAATCATATCTGCACGGAGAAGTTTATGAGAAATAGTTCTACTTAATTGGCATTAGCAATTTTCATTGGTTTTTTTTTTCACCTTAATAATTGAGTTGAACTTTTTCTGGATTGGTGCATGCAGTGAGAGTTTAGGTCAACTTATTGACCTTTCAAACCCTGGCTGTGGGATATCTTCTAAAAATTGTTAGCAATCTGTTGGATTCTTTTCATCATTTGTTGCTTGTAAGCATACACCTTGAGCTTGTTTGATAAATCCCTTCATTTGTTTGGTGGGTTAGTGCACCTATTTATTTACTATAGTGGGTTAGTGCACCTATCTATTTAGCTTGTTCAATCCTGGTTTTGAGATATCTTCTTAAAAATTGACCCAATATAGCAGTCTGGGGGATACTCAATTGTTTCTCTGTTGCTAGTAATGTGAAGTGTACACCTTTAGATTGCTTAATAGCTGGCTCTTTTCATTCTAGGCTTGACTTTCTTTCGTATAATTAGGTACTTCAATATCAGATCTGATAACTTGATTAAATTTTGGCAGATATGGAGTCCGAAGCAGGACAAATTTTTGTATGATTTCAAGGATCACAGCAAGGTTCTAATCCTTTTCTTAATAGCACCTACTCTTTATAGGCATCCATCTTGCTAATAGATCAAAAACTTTCTTTTCCAGGAAATTTATACAATCAAATGGAGCCCCACAGGCCAGGGAACAAACAACCCTAATCACCAACTAGTGTTGGCAAGGCAAGAACTTTCCTACTTTCTGTACACATGTATTTCTCATGTTAGTAGTTTCTGAGCATTCTGTTGTCACGGCTTTAATTGATTAATGATGTCGACTTATGTTTAGTGCATCCTTTGACTCAACTATCAAGCTATGGGATGTAGATCAAGGGCGTCTTTTGTACAGCTTGAACGGCCACAGGTAATTATGACTCTCGTCCTCAAGAACATCGATTTTGACGATTTAGTCATTGCAAATTGTCCTGTGAAATAATTTAGTCCTATTATTCTACCGCCAGAGGAAAGGTGCCATGCCAGCATGATAGTTACGGTTTGCTCAATGGTAGACTAATTTAAAGAACTTTATCATTGCACAGGATAAACTTTTGGGACCAAATTGTTAGAAATGGAACTACGATGGCATATATTTTAGTCATGATCAAACTTCAGTGGCTGAATTTGTAATTGACCCTAGGCATAGGTACATTGTAGTGCTCCCATGTATTCTTACGGTAACTTCTTCTTTGTTGCACAATACAACTACAGGCAACCTGTATATTCTGTCGCGTTTAGCCCCAACGGTGAGTACTTGGCAAGCGGATCGTTAGACCAGTGCCTGCACATATGGTCGGTAAAAGAAGGGAGGATATTGAAGACCTACAGAGGCGGCGGCGGCATCTTCGAAGTGTGCTGGAACAAAGAAGGCGATAAGATTGCCGCATGTTTCTCTAACAACACTGTATGTGTTATGGATTTCAAAATATAGTGAGCTGTTATGATGCTGTAGGCTTTTAGATTTAATGATAGGCTTCCTGCTTTTCTCATTGAAACGTCATGCTGTTGTTTAACGGATTCTCCGCAGATTGTCATCTGGCAAATTAATGTGATTATATGGTATTGATGTTTGAAAAGATTTTTGTTTGTTACATTAATCTAATCCCTCTTGAAGCAAGGTTGTTGACTAAGTTGTTTAAGTCAAAGCAAATAAAAAGTGAACTTGAATAAAGGCCTATGCTTTGAAAGGTTTTCATAGGAAACTACATAAATGAACTTACCATTACCAGAGATATACCATAGAAAGGAAGTTCACCCCTTAACATACGCATACAAACCAGTGGGCTGGTTCTGCTGTACTAGCTTAGATTTATAGTTTCTTTTATTCCTGCATTTGTGAAATGCAACTCATGATATGCATTTAGAGCTTGGAAAGTAAATCGATCATGTTCCGGCGCGGCCGAACCAGTGCTTCGAGAGGCAATGCCTTGGGCAGAGTCAGGCCCATTCCTTCAGTCATGTCCACCTCCTCCTCGCCGACTCTCTTCCACTCGAAACACTGTATCATCGTCGCCACCGCCATCGACACCTCCCGCGCCGCGAGGCCCTCCCCGGGGCACCGTCGCCGCCCCATCCCAAACGGAATCATCCACCCCTTCTCTTCTCTCCCAGCTTCAAACCTCTCCGGTTTAAACTTCGTAGGCTCGCGCCATACGGCAGGGTCTCTGTGGATGGCGTAGGCATTGACCAGTAGCATGGTGCCTTGCGGCACGGTGTAGTTTGCGACGGTTAGCTCCGTCGCAGATTCGTGGGGGATGAGGAGGGGCCCTCCCGGGTAGAGGCGGAGAGTCTCGGTGATGATGCAGCGGAGATAGGGGAGGTTCGCGATGTCCGACTCCTCCACCAAGCGATCGGTGCCCACACGAGCGTCGATCTCCGTCACCGCTTTTCTCACGGCTTCAGGATTGTTGAGGAGGAGCGACATGGTCCACTCGGTGGTGTTCGACGTCGTATCCGTTCCCCCGGCTAACAAGCTCTTTCAAACAAGCAGTAGTTATAAGGGTTATTACTGATTCTTGCCTTGTTAAGTTGGGTGCATCAGGCGCAAAAATATACTAGCGCAATACTACTGCTATATATACACCCCATTTGGGAGGTGTACATCCTATATCTCACTGATCTAATAGGTGAGGTGTTTCCGCCAGTCATTTAATGTAATCGGTAGTTAACACTGTCGCTAACTGATAGTTAACACTGTGACGGATGAAAACACCTCACTCATGGGATGAATAAAATATAACTTACACATTCCGGATGGGTGTACAACTAGTAAATTTTTTTTTTCGAGTATTGCTATAAATAATAAAAATATTTCTTTATAAATTTTCAACATATTAATGCATATAATATCGTAAATGTATATTATTATTATTATTTTGAAAGATAGGTAGCATGCTTATAGCTAAGTTTATTTCTAAATTTATTTTATTTAAAAATAAATTTAATTAAATATTAATTAATTAGAATTCAAACTATGATCTCAGATATTAATTATTAAATTTTTTATCACTTGCTTTAGGACAGTCTGATTAAATATATATACATTATTGCTGGATAAATAATTTAGAAAAGAACTTTTGTGGGTCATCCAAGTAACAACATTGATCGGTAAAACTATTGCCCATGACTATCACATCATTGAAGTTTGATCCATCCCACTCCCGCACGTGGCTATGTTCGTATCGTACCAAAAGTGTGTTCCTCCTAGTCGTTCTACTGTGGTGTGATTTTTTTTTTTTTTTTTATTTTCTCGTGGCCATCCTTAGAGGTCCAGTTGTCTGTTTCGTATGCGCAATTTATCATTTCGGTGAATGAAGCGGGTAGCGTCTTTCCTTTTTCTCAAAAAAAAAAAAAAAAAAAGTTTATGTCGACGTATCAACTACTACAGTCCATTTAATTACCAAAAGACCCTCCAAATTTATTTCTTTCTAACTAATATTTAATTACTTTTAGCTTATCTTTAGAAAACTTTAATTGAGAATTTAATTCGTCAGCATGTGAGTGATGTAGTTAATACAAGTTGCTGTTTCGCATAAAGTTATATTCAGAATAATTAAACTTAGCAGAATCATAAATTTTAAAAATTTTAACATACACACGCGATGTAACTTCTATGTACTATTATTTAAATCACTAAGCAGTAGTCTATAAAAGATTATTATTTACGCACGCAGCAAACGGTAGATTACATAATCTCACAAACTGTACTACAACATCTACGTACAGACGACAGTAGCATACTAATTGCTACTAAAATATAAAGTTGAGCTAGAATACTTTTATTTTTATATGTACATGGTAAACATAAGCGCAACGATCTCATATAAGGAATTTAGATCTTCGAAAGCAAATCGATCGTGTGCTCACGCGGTCGAACCAGGGCTTCGAGAGGCGACGCCTTAGGCAGTGTAAGCCCCATTCCTTCAGTCATGTCGACCTCTTCTTCTCCGGTTCTCCTCCACTCAAAGCACTGGATCATCGTCGCGAGCCCCAGCGACGCCTCCCGCATCGCGAGGCCCTCTCCGGGGCACCGTCGCCGCCCCATCCCGAAGGGAATCATCCACCCCTTCTCTTCCTTCCCAATTTCAAACCTCTCCGGCTTGAATTTGGCGGGCTCCCGCCATAGGGCAGGATCTCTGTGGATGGCGTAGGCATTGACCAGTAGCATTGTGCCTTGCGGCACGACGTAGTTTGCGATGGTTAGCTCCGTCGCGGATTCGTGGGGGACGAGGAGGGGCCCGCCGGGGTAGAGGCGGAGAGTCTCGGTGATGACGCAGTGGAGATAGGGGAGGTTCGCGATGTCCGGCTCCTCCACTAAGCGATCGGTGCCCACACGTGCGTCGATCTCCGCCGCGGCTTTTCTCAGGGCTTCGGGGTTGTTGAGGAGGAGCGACATGGCCCACTCGAGAGTATTGGAGGTGGTATCTGTTCCCGCCGATAATAAGCTCTTCGACGATCGAGGAGTACAAAATATATATATATATACGAATTAGCAATTAATATTGTTAGCTTTATTCAATATATAGTAGTGGACGATCGATATATATATATATATACTCACGACAGCAAGTGTCTTGATATTGTCATCGGAGTAGAAATGAGGATCCTGCTTCTGCGACGAGAGGAGATCTCCGATCATAGTTTTCTCCTTAATCTCCGGCTCCCCGCTCTCTCTTCGCTTCTCGTCCACCATGGCCTGGCTCAGCTCGCCTCTCTCCTTCACCACTCTCCGCAGCCTTTCCTCGGCCCCGCCGATATCCAACCACCGGAAGATGGGAACGAAATCGCCCAAATTCGAGGTGGAGTCCAACACCAAGAAGGTCTCTTCGACCATCGTCCTGAAGCGCTTCGCCGTGTCCGTCGACCCCGCGGCGCCGGTGTATCTCTCCCCTGCTATCATCCTCAACATCACATTCAGCGCTAGGTCGAACAGCCTCGTCTTCATGTCCACCTTTATGAACCAACTCTCATCATCCTATATATTAGAGATGTTTTTTTTTTTTTTTTTTTATAAAAAAAAAACAACATATATACACGAATATTAGAGATATGATTGAACAAAAATGAATAGTAAATTGAAAAATTACATAAAGCGGTGACCTGCCATAATTATAAATGGTGGCATATATATATATATATATATATATATATATATATATATATATATATATATATATATATATATATATATATGACTTATTGTTAACAATCGAAATTAGAATTTTCAGGCTCAAGATGCAATCCTTTCAAAAAATGGATTGCTTTTGGAAGGTCTTTTGTAGGGTAAATTGCACTTTTGATCCCCAAACTCTGAGCCGCGTGCCACTTTGACGGTTGAAAATTAACTTTTTTAATTTTCTCTCCTTGTTTTTATTTATTACAATTAAGTGCTATAATGCAATTTAGTTGATTTAGGCACGTGCTAATGTTTTACTAATTTGATAGCAAATCCTACCTACTTAGTCATTACCACTTTATCAATTAATGACAGTAGCGTTATATTATTACTTAGTCAACAAAATTAAATCATAAATCTTAATTATAATTAATAATTTAAAAATTCTCAATAAAATATATAGAAAACTAGAATTTGGGGACTAAAGTTTTTTCAAGCGTCAAAGCTTGATAATCGAAAGTACAATTTAGTCTATTGGTTAGACTTTCAAATTTATTGCACTGTATGAAATAATTAGATAAGACTAGAGATTAAATAAAACTAAAACTTTAATTCTAACACTACATTAAATAATTAATTCATTTTTTATAAAAATTTAACTGACCACGATAAGGAGGATAAAAATTTTATTGGCATATATTTCGAACTAATTAGTTTGGAGACTATATAGATGGACGCCATGTGGCCTGTTCAACGGCCACCGATGAAAATAAAAATAAACAAATTTGCCCTGTACTGACTACTGAGAGAGAGAGAGAGAGAGAACAGAGATGTGCATCCGTCAAATCCGTCACACGGCGTCCATCCGCACCGTCTCAAAATTTTTGTCCGGATAAGGATTAGTGTGTCAACAGCGCCTAGCAATTATTGGTAATGTGTCTGGGCCATAGATAGATGCAGTTGAACTGCATCTGATCACTTCCGTTGGCGAGTAGTGATTAGTGAATAGTGATAGGCCATTCACATCGATCTCTTAGATTCGATATGTGTGGTTGTAAAAATTTGCAGTAGCAAGCTAGTACCTACCTTATTTTGGGCTTTCCAATCCAAGAACATCCTCTTCACTAATCCCCGCACCTCCTCGGCGCGGGAAGCGGCGGAGGCGGTGAGGCGGTGGGCGGAGAGGACCTCGCCCGCGGCGATGCGGCGGAGGTTGCGCCACAGGGGCCCGTAATTGGCGAACCCGAGGGTCGTGAATCCGTTGGTAAAGAGCTTCAGCGAGGGGAGCTGGGGCCGGTTGGCGAAGGCGACGTCGTTGTCGGTGTTGAAGCATTGCTCGGCCGCGGCGCGCGACGACACGACGAGCACTCGGCGGGAACCGAAGCGCAGCAGAAGCACGGGGCCGTAGCGGGCCGAGATCGCCGCTAGCCCGCGGTGGAGCGGACGCTTCACGAGGTGGAGGTGGCCGATGATCGGCAGCGACGGCGGGCTCGGCGGCAGCTTCTTGTTATTGTTTTTCGCCGAAGCGAAGGAGAATTTGATGATGAGAATGAGCAGAACAGCAGTAATGAGCGAGAGATAATTAGTAAACGCTTCCATTGTGATTGTTGTTGTTGTTGTTGTTGAGTAGGTAACTGATGATAGTGAGTTGTGAATCTACTGCGATGAGGAGAGTGGAGAGAAGTTTGTCGCGCTTTATATAGAGCGTGGCGTGTGATGGCGTAATAGCTTACGTAAAGGATCGAAAACAACAAACGTGTTTAATTAATTAGCTTATCATCGACGAGGCTAATTAATAATGCTTTTATATTCGTGAGCCATATGATGCATACACAATTATCTAAATGCCCGAATAAGATAAATTTACACTGTTATACGAAATAAAAATTTATTTATTGTGGATATGTAATATTTGAGTGTGCCTTAATATGCGAGTGATTTTAATTGTTACATACTCTTTATCTATTAATTGTTGTTTTTTTTTTTTTTGCTGAATTAAAAAGATATTGACCCATATAGCAATGCTAACCTAACTTTGTTGACGGTTGTTATAACTCTTTTTAATTAGGTAGGAAAAGTGATCACAATGCATGGTCTAATGAAAATTCTAAATGAGCTTCTTAACAATGGAAATTAAATAGGACAAAAAATTCTGTAAATTCAACTTTAAATCTGAAATTAGAGCTTCTGGATACTACGGCTACATTTGGTATTGCGGGGAGACTGCGTTACGTGCGGTGAGAAAGTACGTTGGGAAAATATCCCGTTTGTTTCCGTACGTAATATTGTGTTCCGCATATCGCGATGAGTCGGTTACGATATATTTTCTGCGTTCTCACCGGAGAACGCAGAAGCATATCCCTATATGCTTCTTCTACAACTCCATTTTATCTAATAACATTAGATGGCGCAAATCTTCAATACCAAGTGTCCACTGCAACGCACGGTCAATGTTGTCGCCTGCGAGTTGGTGTCGTACGTCAGTCCTTACCTCACCCTTCATAGTTCATAATTCGAAATTTGATCCCATGCATCTTCCTTATTCTTAACTTGCCTGCTTAATTTCTTAAACATTTCTTAACTTGTTCAGTCCTGGCAAGGTTAATTAGATCTGTGCTTACATTGAGTACTGAGGTGTTTTCATGTGCAACTATAAAAAAGTGAGACTTTACTGACCGTCTCTGGAGCAAGCGACAAAGACGAATTTGATGGTTGCATGGTACTCAAGATCTCAAGTTTGAATCCTAGTTTATTCACATTTCGAGCTAAGTTTAATTTTTAAATAAAATAAGCAAAACGGATAGCATACTACCTATCTATCTAAAAAAAAAAGTGAGAATTTGATAATACTCCAAATTAGAGCTTTATTCCGAAGACCGTGTGGTGTGGCCAAACAACGCCTCAATCAAGTTAGAATTATTTACATTTTTACTAAAGTTTACCCTTAATTCTAACGAGGTCTTACTAATTACGGAAAAAAAATACACTTCATCATGTAGTGTACTAGTGTGGCGAATGAGAGGAGGAAGCCTACTGTGTAACATTTACATCGTATCATTAATGACCGACTAATTACGTACATCTCCTTTTTTGAGATAAAAGTATAATAAAAATATTTTTCTAATAATCATGATAGGATAAATGAATTCAAGGGAAGCAATTTAATTGGTTGGGAATACCACATCAGTAATATAATTTGTGCATTAATTCTAGTCTTTTTAGCATGAGAGAGAGTGTAGAGTTTATTTTGGAGCTAAGATTTTTTTTTTTTTAAAGAGACATATTTTGTATTTTGCTTTGATTATATTTTGCCTGTGGACTTAAAATAGTGCCAAATCACGTAAATTATCTGTGCTTGTATTTTTTTCTTCCTTTCTCGACTTTTATTTTTTTAATCTTTTTCAAATTTGACAAACTAAATTTTTTCGATTTTTACCGTAACAAAATGAATGAACACAGGGGATGAAACTGTCCCCACTAATAGATGCAAAATTGCATTAAAATTCAACTGATAATTACATTACAGATACATTGATTGAAATTTTGCATTTGAATCCAAAAATATAGCATACTATTTATTCTTTTAAAGAGCATGCTATCTGTGACGTTCATTTCTTTTAGAAATAAATTTACTAACTATCTGGTCTTTTTGTCATTTACGTGAGGGAAGGTCGTGCACGAATGGACTATAAGGAAGATCTAGATATTCAGGCCTAAGTGACGCTTTTTATTTTTTTTGAGAAAAAGGTAACAAGCTACCTGCTTCATTTATTAGGTGGGATGAATTAAACGTACAGGGCGAAAGCAGCGAGGGCCTCCAAAAGCGGCAAAAGTAGAAGACGGAGAAAAGGAAAAGACGAAAAGAAACGAAAAAGCTAGTACAAGAGATAGGTCAGGTTAGTGTACTCCAGTCTCGAATCATCTTTGTTGAGCTCCCATCTGCTTGTTTAGCGGATTGCGTTGGAAATTTCAACGTCACGAAAAACAATGGTCTGTGACCAGAATGGCATAAGGTTCTTGTAGGATGATTAAACACTTTGGTTCAACACGTCGTTTGGAGTTTTCGATACTTTGGACCAAAGATCGCACGCCGCTCCCGTGGTATCAGGAAATGCATCGAGGTCCACCGTTTGGAGTTAAGCCTTTAAGTGACTCTTTTTATTAACCAAAGAAATTAATGGGCCCATAAGAATATGGGCCGGTGTGGTCTCATTAGTGATAAGTTGTGAACAAGTACGTGATTTGTAACTTCATTTCGCCATTAGTGTACTTTCTCTGCCTTACTTTAAGGTCACGGCAGTAAACTTAAGATCCACAAAGAAAGCGGTGGTTCTTTTTTAATTTTTCTATTGAATCCAAGAATGGTGATTAATTAACACGATATTTGTCGGAGCTTAAATTTGACTTGTATGTTGCGGTCGATTCTGATAGCCGATTATTAACAAGAGAGACTAATCTCACTAAAAGAAGAACATGTTGACGGTTAAGACAACTTTTGATATGGATCGAGAAATTCGTAAAACATGCCAAAATCAAATTCGTGAGTAACTACATTTTTTTTTCTTCAGTGTAGAAAGATATTTAAATTATCAAATGGGCCACTAAACAATTTGGTGGACTCAAGATTTTGAGTTAAGGAGATTAATTAACAGTATTAGAAGAGGATATTTAATGGTCTAATTATGAGGTGCAATATTGATTAATTAGGCCTCTCATAATTAAGTCCGCAGAAATAAAGAATAATCTTTTTTCTGGTTCTGGAATCTGGGCCAGCATACGTTACGTATTTTGAATTTAAAAAGGCACGTAGGTATTAGCTGTAGCCATTTAAAAACCGGTCCAACTGGTTATTATAGGCCATCCTTATAGGAGAGATTGCCTTTGTGGGCAACCTCGCACCCGATGTATAAATACATCTCATACGTACACTACATTTATTAAGAACTATCATAAAAGTCTATAAATTAAAATGCAATTTATTAAATATATTCTATAATATCAAAAGAAATATATATACATGAAAAATTAAGTTTTTTTTGTTATATATAGGCTAATTTAGATAAACACCATTGCATTTATTTTTGATCATTTAAATTTGGCTGCGGTGCATAAATTGCAACGTATACACCAGGACCAGGTAATAATTTCTCCCCACGGGACCATTATAGCTGGTCAAACTTTTGCTTTTGGTCCATCCCAAATATGGCCCCCACGTCTATAGTATATATATATATATATATATATATATATATATATAATAAAAATTGGTCAAGATATTAGTAGTTTGGATTCTTTGCCCAATATATTATTTACTTAATGCTAAGTTTGATCCCCTCCTAGTCCTAATCACCTCCTTACGTGCCTCCAACCCACAAATTTGAATCCTCAATTTTTTTTCTATTTTTTGTTTAAACTTTTTGGATTTTTTTAAAAAATTTTCTATCTCAACAAAATCAGTTCCCAGCCAACAAAAAAAAGAAAAAAAAAAAAAAAGGAGTCTCCTCGGAGTCGTTTACTCTCTCCTCTCCATTCCCTCTCCTACGAGATGAGGAGGAGCTACGGCTAACTAATTAACTAACTATTCCTCCTCCCTTCTCCCTTATTCACACACACACACCATGAGGAGATCACCACCACTCTTCTCCTTCCTTCTCCTCCTCGTACTCATCCTTGCCACCACCGCCGCCATTGTCGCCGTCCCGCCGCCGGTGCAAAAATTCGATCCCCGCGACAACTACCTCCTCGACTGCGGCGCGCCGTCGAGCACGCAGCTCGATGACGGCCGCACCTTCCGGTCCGACCCCGACTCCTCCTCCTTCCTCTCCACCCCCGTCGACGTCAAAATCGCCGCCGACAAACCCCCTAGTACTACTGCCGCCGCCTACCCTCCGATCTACCTCACCGCCCGCGTCTTCTCCGACCGGTCTACCTACAGCTTCTTCATCGCGCAGCCCGGTCGCCATTGGATCCGGCTCCATTTCTTTCCGTTTCAGAATCCCAACTACAACCTCTCTTCCGCTGTTTTCTCCGTCACCACCGACGACTTCGTCCTCCTCCACGACTTCTCGTTCCAAACCTTTGCCGCCGCCCCGTCCCCCGTCCTGAAAGAATATCTAGTGACGGTAGAAGGAAGCAGCTTGAACCTCTTCTTCGACCCGAAGAAGGGCTCCAACGCATTCGTCAACGCCGTCGAGGTCGTCTCGGCCCCCCCGAATCTCCTCCCGAACACTACTACCGGCTTGGCGGCGGCTCCTGGACGCGGGAATGTCGACGTTTCGAACAACGCCCTCCAGGTGATGTACCGGCTGAACGTCGGCGGGCCGCTGATCATGCCGCTCAACGACACACTGGCGAGAACGTGGATTCCGGACGCTGCGTTCTTGACGCTGGCGGCTGCCGCCGAAGACGCTCGCGTGCCGCCCGGCACGATAAAATACCCCGACGACAGCTCTCTCACGCCGCTCACCGCGCCGGCCATGGTCTACGCGACGGCGCAGCAGATGGCGCGGTCGAACACCACCGCCGCCAATTTTAACATAACGTGGGAGATGGCGGCGGAGCCCGGGTTCTCCTACCTCGTCCGGCTCCATTTCTGCGATATCGTGAGCAAAACACTGAACAGCCTCTACTTCAACGTGTACCTCAACGGCCTAACGGGCGTCGCGAACCTCGACCTCTCGAGCTTGACGATGGGCCTCGCCGTGGCCTACTATACGGACTTCGTGCTCGACTCGTCGGCGATCGTCAACTCCACCATTATGGTCCAGGTGGGGCCGTCCCCGGTTCGGATTCTGGCAACCCGAACGCGATTCTCAATGGCATCGAGGTGATGAAGATGAGCAACGGCGTCGGCAGCCTCGACGGCCTGTACTCGGTCAATGGTAAAATTCCGGGGCCTACAGCGAGCGTCGGGAAGATGGTTTTATCGGGCGTCGGGCTCGCGATAGCCGTGATCGCCATGGCGGTCGCGGTCGTCGCGTTCTGCCGCTGGAGATGCCGGCCGCACGGCTACGAGCAGAAGAGCAACAACAGCTTCACGTCTTGGCTTCTCCCGATCAACGCCAGCCAATCAAGTTTTCTCAGTGGGTACAGCAAGGGAAGCTGCTCTAAGAGCCGGTTTGGTTCCGCAGCGTCGCGGAGCAAGAGCGGCTTCTCCGGGCTCTTCGCGTCCAGCACGTACGGCGTTGGCCGCTACTTCACCTTTGCCGAGATGCAGAAGGCCACCAAGAACTTCGACGAGAAGGCCGTGATCGGCGTTGGCGGGTTCGGGAAGGTCTACCTCGGCATGCTCGACGACGGAACCAAATTGGCGATCAAAAGAGGGAACCCGTCGTCGCAGCAAGGGATCAACGAGTTCCTCACGGAGATCCAGATGCTGTCGAAGCTCCGCCACCGCCACCTCGTGTCGCTTATCGGGTGCTGCGACGAGAACAGCGAGATGATCTTGGTGTACGAGTACATGGCCAACGGGCCGCTCCGCGACCACCTCTACGGCGCCGACCAGCCCCCGCTTTCGTGGAAGCAGCGGCTGGAGATCTGCATCGGGTCGGCGAAGGGGCTGCATTACCTCCACACCGGCGCGGCGCAGGGGATCATCCACCGCGACGTGAAGACGACCAACATCCTCCTCGACGACAATCTGGTGGCCAAAGTCGCCGACTTCGGCCTCTCGAAGGCGGCGCCTACTCTCGAACACACCCACGTGAGCACCGCCGTCAAGGGCAGCTTCGGGTACCTCGACCCCGAATACTTTCGGCGGCAGCAGCTGACGGAGAAGTCGGACGTGTACTCGTTTGGAGTGGTGCTTTTCGAGGTGCTCTGCGCGAGGCCCGCGATCAACCCGGCGCTGCCGCGGGAGCAGGTGAACCTCGCCGACTGGGCGCTGCAGTGGCACCGGAAGGGCCAGCTCGACAAGATCATCGACCCGCAGATCGCGGGAGCAATAAAGCCGGTGTCGCTGAGCAAGTACGTCGAGGCGGCGGAGAAGTGCCTCGCCGACTACGGTGTTGATCGGCCGTCGATGGGGGACGTGCTGTGGAAACTCGAGTGTGCGCTGCAGCTGCAGGAGAAAGAAGAGGCGATGGCGGCGTCCTCCGGAAGTGAGCAGTCGGAGAGCAATGCGAAGGAGATTCCGATGACGAGCTTAAGTAGTCATCGTAGTGCCGAGATCGGCGGAGCCGCTGCAGGTGCCGCCTACGTCAACGGTGATTCTGGAACTGCAGTTCCGTCGCCGGTGGTCCAGGGGCGGTGAAAGTTCATTGATAAGATTGATCACCTCACGGCTGAGACAAAAAAACATGCTATATCGATCACTTGAACAAATATACTGATCAGAAGCGATGACCTTTGTCTAACCATGAGGTGTATTACTTATGAATTTTAAGCAAATTTGTGTTTGATAGAGAGTGATTGGGTGAATCCAGGAAATTAAAAGGAGTTACTAGATCTAATGGGTTTCTTAAATTTAGCCCAGTGAAAAGATGGTTGATATTATTCTTCTTTGTTTTGTTACAATTATAATTTCTTTGATTGTATCAATAAGATTTCGTTTTTTTATGTAATTTAGAAATGCTATATATGTGATTGTTTAATTGTAACCTTCTTAATAAGACGCACTGCAAACTTTATTTTTCTTCTGATTGCGAGACTATTATTAAAAATTGCTCACCCCTTTACGTAAAATTCTGTTGTGGAGTTGCAGTTGTGTTCACCATGGTGCGTAAAATTATGTCAAGCAACTTGTTTACAATTCACAATCAAGGCAAAATCATCAATAGGAATTAGCTAAGAAAAAATACTGTATCCATTTACGAATTTTTATGACAGTTGGTGGGCCAATAAAGCATCGGCTCTTTTGAATATATTATATTTATCATTCAGCCCATAAATCTTGTCAAAAAGAATTAAAACGAAAGCATATAAATTTTTGTTTTAATTTTTCCACTAAATTATAAAAGATATATTATAATTAATTTATTGTGTTTTATGTATTTTTTGCGAGATAAGTATACCATACTAGCCGACAACACAAGAATTCAAACTTAAGATATCGAATACCAACAACTATCAAATTCTTTGCCAGGAACAGTAAGTATATGTAGCATAATATTACATAAAAAAAATATGCTAAATATTATGTAATTGAATTTTGTAAGTAACTTAGCTTCCCCGCTATTACAAATAGACAGAAAAAAACAAATTCCGGAAAAAAAAAATTTAATGCATACAACACGTAGTCAATCGCAAGCATTGCAAGAAATAATAAATTTGCACAATCCTTCCGTGGGCTTTAGATTACGCCACATCCCCACCCACTTATGGGGCCTCGGGCTAACACCTCACCGACCATCTTATACCATCCTCCCCAACGTGGCTCTCACACAACACCCCTACACTGTTTCCGAGACACTGTGAATTAATAACTGACTTTATTTATTTGTTTCTTTTTTTTTTTTTTTTTTTATTCAAAGAAGCACATCATTTGCTGTTGTTTCTGGATACCCCCACATTTTTCAGAGTCCAAAACTCGCGTAATGATATTCCCTGGACCAGTTCTACAGAGCTCAGCAAGCATAAACAGCTTTTTGTGTGCGATTCTTAGATCATAAACTGCTATCCAAAATTCTAGTCGGATAGAGCTTAGAGTTTTCTTCGCTTTATTTTGAAAAAATAAAATAAATTTATTTATAGTCAATTATCACTAAAAATAGTACATTCTCATTCGTTGGTCCACAGATGACGTGGTAAAGCGGGTTCGTGAACAATTTCCACGTGTTTTGGGCGCGGTCGTTTTTGTTGGCACGCGCACGTCACCGCCCTAGGCGATCGCACACAAAAACTTGTTTACTCCTCGGAACCCGCTCCTCTCTCACTCCCACTCTTTTCCCACGTACTCTCCTCCTCGAGCGCGCGATCCCTTCCCCCCATCGCACGCCCTTTTCCCTCTTCGTCTTCTTCCTCCTACGATCGTCGCCCCTCCGAGATCGAAAGAAGACGACGACGACGACGACAAAGAAGAAGAAGAAGAGCTCGAGCGATCCCTCTTCCTCCGATCACCACCCCGATCTTCGAGTTCTTTGATTCGAGCTCGAAAGAAGAGGAGGAGGAGGAGGAAGCTCTCGCTTGATCCTGCTTCCTCCGATCGATATCCCCTCTCCGACCTTCGAAGCGAGAAGAAGAAGAAGAGGAGGAGGAGGAGGAGCTTGAGTTGCGATGATCGTGTCGGCTTTGGCGACGTCGGTGGGGATCAACCTCGGCCTCACCGCCCTCCTCTGCGCGCTCTACTCCGTCCTCCGGAAACAGCGGGGGAACCTCGAGGTGTACGCGCCGCGGCTCGTCGCCGATGGGAGGGCGCGCCAGCCGAGCCAGTTCAACGTCGAGAGCCTCCTCCCCTCGACCGGTTGGGTCCGCCGCGCTTGGGATCCCTCCGAGGACGACCTCCTCGAAGCCTCCGGCCTCGATGGCGTCGTCTTCATGAGGATCTTCATCTTTAGGTCCTAACTCTCTCTCTCTCTCTCTCTCTCTCTCTCTCTCTCTCTCTCTCTCTCTCTCCCTCCGAGTCTTTAATTTGTTTCTTTCTCAGATTCGCTATAGATATACAGATTTGTAGGAATCCTAGCTGGATTTGTTCTTATCTGAGCATTCTTTGGGGATATCTGTTTCTATTCCTTTTGATCTTTACTTTGCTTCGCAATTCGTAATTTAAGATGGATAGTGATTTCGAGAAACCCTAGACGGAACTTGATATTTCATATGAGTTTTATTATTATTTTTCTTGTGGAATCTTGATGCAGTTTGCGAGTGTTCTCTGTTGCCGCGGTTGTAGGAATATTTATTCTTCTTCCGGTTAATTATTTGGGGGATCAGCTGCGCGACATTGACTTCTCCGATATCCCGAACAAATCGCTGGATTTGTTCACCATTTCAAATGTAAAGGATGGTTCGAACAGGTAAATTGTGCTTACTAATTTATGCTTTTCCATATTGGCGAATACCATGTGAAGACGATGATAACTTCTATGCGGGAGAATGTGATTTATCATGATTAGCTGTTTAATTCCAAATACTAGCTTAGGGTGTCGACATTCTAGATGATTTAGGAACTTCACCGAAAACTGCTGGGATCTGTTTAGAGGCAAACTTGAATGTCGTTTCGATTTTGGTTCCCCTAAAGAATTATGTTACTAGTTGCAAAAGTCTTGACTTCAATTTTGTTCAGATGATCGTAAGTTACAGATGTGCTTTCGTGCGCCTAAGATTCTGGGAATATCCTGTTTGCTTTAGCTATTGCATTGACTTGTTGATCAACATAATCCCTTTATGTTGGGAATGTTGTGTAGGTTTCTTGATTGATTCTCTGTTATCTGTTAATTGATGTGATCTCTAATCATAACCTGGTATAAGACTTAAAAACATCACTTACTATCTCCTATATTTGGCTTATTAGTCTTGTATTATTATCATTGACAGGTTATGGTTTCACTTCTCTGCTGCATATCTTATCACCGCAATAGTGTGCTATCTACTGTATTCTGTAAGTAAATTTAATTGTTGCTTCCTTTTTCTTTTGGTGGCGAGTCTTTACTTGATTCTTCAGGAGATACATGTATCTCTCTCTTTCTTTTCCCCCTTGGTAGTTATGTATCTGTTGATGTTTCCAATCAAGTCACAGCCAATTTTATTTACTGAAGTTGGCTATCCATTCTATAAGGGTTTGTCCTTTCGATGCACGTATCTTCAGAAGATTGTCTATTCAACAAATGTCTTTGGTGCTTTTGTCTATTTCTAGTATTCTAGTAGTGACACAACTCTTTTAGTTTCTTTCTGCCAATACTTAGATATTAGTGTCTAAATTTTTCCCTTCTGCAGGAATACAAGTATCTATCTAATAAGAGGATTGCCCACTTCATTGCATCCAAACCGCTACCGCATCACTTCACCATTCTTGTCCGTGGTATACCATTGCGTGATGGAAGTTCTATCAGTGATACTGTTGAGAGTTTCTTTATGGAGTACAATCCTTCTACATACCTGTGCCACACCGTGGTTCATCAAACAAGCAAACTTCGACGCCTCATCGTAAGGATTTAAATTAATTTTCTATATATTTGTATCCTCTGTATGATTGGATCCATATCGACTGATAATCATTATACAGGTTAGCCTTTTTGCTTTAAAAATTTTCTAGTCAAAGTATCAATCATGAAAAGTTTCTTAACATTTTCTGAACCCATCTGAACCAAGACTTGAACTTTTGTTCTGGCAGTCACTCTCAGCCATCAGTATGGAAATTATTCTTCTATGTATCTAAAAGCCAAAATATGTCTATGGCCATTGCAAGGTTAATCTCTTTTATGTAAAGAAATTAATGGGACAAAAAAAAGAGGAAATTGTGAGAATACTTCGTATGCCACTTGCACCCAATTCTCATCAGAGATGAACTTCAAAGTGGAAGAGCATCTTGAAATAGAGAAGTTGGGGTTGAAATCGGAACATACTAAGTTGTATTTCTTTTTATGAATTGATGCTTGTTTGCTTAGTCAGTGTTTTATGCTCATCTATTATTGGAGAAAAAGATCTTTCCGTTAGATCCACACATTGAAAGCATTCTACCTTTTGCATAAAATGCTTCAATTTTGAATTCACACTGCAAGTTGAGTTGATGCTTAGGTTGTCCTTTATTGTAAGAGTATGTCATGAAATTTTTTGTTTGTTTGCATGTGGCGCAAATTATTCTAAAAGATGTCATCCTTTAACAGTAAAATTTTGAGCTTTTCATGATACTCCTTGTCTGTTATCATTCAATTATATATCTGACTTTAACATCTGATACTGATGGCTTTGCCGATTCTTATCCAGACTGATTCCGAGAATCTTTATAGAAGACTAACTCACTTGAAATCCAGTCCACGTACTCCTGAAAACCACAGAAATGGCGGCGTTCTTGGATTGTTTGCAAAAAAAAAAGATCTTTTGGGCAGTTATGAGAAGAAATTGGAAGATCTTGAAGAAAATGTGAGAGTAGAACAGTCAGATATATCTGTGACAAAAGAGGTGCATTCATTTTGCTTCCTATCTATTGCAAATGATGACCTGATATTGCTGAATATGTTCTTTCATTGGTGAAATATGAATTTTCTCTGAACATAAGGTGCATATTGTTTTTCTTGATTTTGTATCTACCTTTCGTATTAGTGGATACTAGATAGGCATTCTTACATTGTTACGTTATCGATATATTTCATGGATGACAGAGTAGTCTCAATTTTTATTGTCTCCTTTATCTTCTCTGTCTTAGACTTCTAATGTAGAACTATTACCCTTTTTGGTGAGATCACCAGTGTGAGTTTGGATTTCTAGTCTGTTTCAGATTTTTCTGATGATCCAGTAAATTGGGAGATTCTATTGATTGCAAAACAAAAATATTTATCATTATGCTGAAGTTGAATTTTTATTACTCCTGATTTTACAAGTTATTTACTTATTCTAAATATATTCATCAACATACCGGTTCTCTGGTTCTCTTATTCTATAGGCATAACTCATCATTTTGACTTTCCAGAAGTTCCGTGAAAATTGAAAAAGAAATGTTAATGCAGGTTTTGTTATATTTAAATTGCAAATAAATTTTTATATGTGGCGATAAATTGGAGCCTTTGTTTTACTGATAAAAGGGAGTGTTTCTTCTACTAATTGTAAGCTGTAGATTTCATGGGTCGCTGATAAAATGTTAAAGTGTCACCCATTTTACAAGGCTCCTCTTGGAATTGTAGGGTCTGGCAAGGTAATATGTACACTCTTTAAACCCATTATTAGAGATACTTTGTCTTTGACTTTGAGCTTGCTACATGGCACATGGGGGAGGCTGTAGCTTCCACTTTATATATATACATATAACTAGAGTCTCACCAAGTTTTGTTGACTTTAGGAAGTGCCATGTATGAATTATCATATATGTATTGTGCATTGCTTGGATTTTGATCTCGTCAACACGAATATTAGAGAATTTTCTGTTCAGAGTTTATTGTTGCAGCTCTTGTGATCTGTTTTACTGATTAGTCTTGCACTCACACTGTAGGAAATTCCAGCAGCCTTTGTTTGCTTCAAATCTAGGTATGGTGCAGCAACTGCTCTTAAAATTCAACAATCGGACAATCCTATAGAGTGGGTAACAGAGGAAGCCCCTGAACCAAATGATGTTTACTGGCCTTTCTTTTCTACGTCATTCATGCAAAGATGGATTTCTAAGCTGGTGGTCTTTGTGGCATCTATATTCCTAATTATTGTTTTCCTCTTAGTTGCTGCGTTTGTTCAAGGGCTTACTTATTTGGAACAGCTAGAGACATGGCTGCCCTTCCTTACGGACATACTGAAGATGTACGTATTTGAAGTTACTATATGCTCTATATATGTCTTCATTAATTAATAAATCAATGTGCTTGATCTTAGTGAAACCGTGTTAATTCTTATATATATGCTCCACTGTAGAAGCTGAAAAGCATGTCTTAATCTTAGATAATTAGTTTGAATGTGCATAGCATGCCGTCTGTCTTTTTTCCCCGCTTTTAGGTGAATAATACACCCAAACTGAAGTTGAACCACCACAAAATTTACTGATATATAAATTATAATATTTGCAGAACTGCTGTGAGTCAAATAATTACTGGGTATCTTCCCAGTCTCATTCTTCACGTTCTTTCCTCTTATGTGCCTCCAATCATGAAGCTTTTTTCAACCATGCAAGGATATATAGCTAATAGTCAGATTGAGAAAAGTGCGTGCGACAAAATGCTCTGGTTTGTTATATGGAGCATCTTCTTTGCAAATGTTCTAACAGGATCAGCTACCAGTCTACTTCAGATAATTCTTGATCCTAAGGAGATTCCCGTAAGACTAGCTGTTGTTGTACCAGCACAGGTAAGATCATTTATCTCTTTCTTAACGGGTGCTGTATTATTCTGATTTGCAGAAATGCATTATTTTGCCATGACGACTTATTTAATATCATGTTCGGGCTAATTGCTCCTTGAGGCATCGTATATTCACTTTAAGCATTTTGTAACGCTGTTATTAGGTGGCTAATTATCAGGACCTTAAGGCATTTTATATTTGCATCTTGATCTACTTCTTATATCCATGTCAATAAAAGAGTTTTTAACTTTTCAGGCCTCCTTTTTCATTGCGTATGTGGTGACATCATTGACTAGCTTATCTTCAGAGCTCACTCGAACTATGGCTCTTATTTGTAATTTGATAGGGAAGCATTGTTCATGTAAGAGTGACGAGGATGATGAATTTCAGATACCATCTATCTCTTACCACAGTGAAATACCTAGGATTCTCTTATTTGGGCTGCTTGGTCTCACATACTTTATTTTAGCTCCACTTATTCTGCCATTTATATTGGTCTACTTCTGCATTGGATACATCATCTATCGCAATCAGGTACGTAGAATATTCTGTTTTCTCCTCCCCTTCATTCTGTTTCATGTTTTAATCCTACACCTTATTAAAAAGACGAGATTAGCATAATTATTCATTTTCCTTTTCCTTTTTTTCATTAGAAATAGGAGAATCTTCTGATAATATGCAAGTTACAGAAACTTTAATTTTATGCTCCATTTAAGTTGATTCATGTTAGTGGCCTTTGAGTATCTTAATGACTCATGCCTGAATTGTGCTATTCATTTCAATGAAGATGATCTACTACTATTTTATTGAAAATTTTCTGTATGCAAGCATGCTGGTGTTCCTGGTGTCTAGGCATGAGCCCAGTTTACCTTGAAGCATCCTTATCATTATGAACAACAGGTTAGATTGTGGATCTATTATACT
Organism: Aechmea fasciata; assembly: GCA_025177825.1. Classification (NCBI taxonomy): domain Eukaryota; kingdom Viridiplantae; phylum Streptophyta; class Magnoliopsida; order Poales; family Bromeliaceae; genus Aechmea; species Aechmea fasciata. The sequence goes on from CM045946.1 coordinate 9,332,207, forward strand.
GCCAGAGCCATTTTAGGTGGGTTACATGCTATGGGATATTCCTTTCTTTCTTCCCCTCATATTTGAGAATTGGAAGATTGGCCCTCAACACCCATACCCTCAATCCTTCCAACTGGGACTTGCACTCATAATCTCGTCCAATCCCTGCCCATTTCTTGTCTTCAGGAATCCTAGCAGTTTGTCTGCATGTAATTGGAATTCTGAATCTGAGAGTTCATAATTTAGGCCGTGTGATGAATCCAGAGAGTATGAGCAAATACTGAATTTGTAATGAAAGCGATAGAAGTTAATCAATCGAAAAGAAAAGAGAAGTCTGTAATGTGATGGGGATGTATTTGCACATTCCATTTCTTTGCTTGCTTGTTGTTTAACTCTTTTGAATTAAAAATGGCTATTTGACTATATTATTCTATGACTTATTTTGAATTAAAAATGGTTATTTGTTGAAAATTTTATGCAGCTTTTCAATGTCTACTCACCCAAGTATGATACTGGTGGAAGATTTTGGCCCATCGTGCACAATACCACAATATTTTCTCTTATACTTATGCACCTAGTTGCCATCGGAATATTCGGGCTTAAGAAGCTTCCTCTCGCGTCAAGCTTGATTCTGCCACTTCCCGTGCTTACGCTCCTGTTTAATGAATATTGCAGAAAACGCTTTCTGCCTATTTTCGAAGCTTACTCCGCTGAGGTACTTAATTTTTCATATATGATAACCACCTATCGTAATCTGATTTGGACTCCTGGTTATGTGTTGGTCACTAGGCTGCTGTTAACCTTTTATCTGATTGGGTTATTTCCTTTGCAGACGTTGATAAAGAAAGACAGAGCAGATCAGAATGATCCAACCATGGGAGAGTTCTTTGATAAGTTGGTCACTGCATACCGCGACCCAATTTGGATGCCAATTCGCCACTCCCCGTACTCAAATGAGCGTAACTCTCCTCTGCTACATTCTTCATAGATAGAAGTAAGTTCTGACCCTTCGCAACAATTGAGCTCCTCAGTGATAGAGTATTGGTGGTTTTGATCAGCATTTGAATCTTACGGAAGTCGTACTGGCTTACTGAACCATGCTACCATCTGGTTCGAACCCTTTCATCACTGTAAGTAGATAGTTTTGTGTGTATCCTTCCTGTCAGGGTCATGTGCAGCCAAAGGACGATTGCTCGTGAGAGTGCCAATGTTGTGCCACTATATATAGCCATGGAAGGTAAAAGAGAAGCATTTACATGAAATGCTTCTAGTTGCAAGAGCCTTGTAATTTTAGGGTAGTAGTACAGGGATATGAGGGTTTGTTTTGGGCCTTTTTTTTTTCTTTCTTTATTTTACGTCATTATCTTTCTATCCTACCGCTTATTATAGCACACGAATTTATATCCATTCTTGGGAACTTTCTATCTGTTAGGTAATTAGATCATTAGATGATTAAGAGACTAATAATGGGTCTAATTATTATTAAGGACACGATTATAAGCAATTATCTCAATGCGTAACATAATAATGGGTTTAAAATAAAATATATAGTTAACGATGATTGATAAGCCATTTTAGAAGGCTATCTATATTTTCTTTTTCCTTCGATATTCTCTAGTTGCTGAAAACTTCAAAAACTCCTTATGTGGTTTCATACTTTTTCATTTTAGTATCCTGTAGTTTAAAGTGTACCAAGTTAGTACCTTATGATTTTTTACTTTATCATTTTAGTACTTTGTGATTTAAAATGTGTCAAGTTAGTGTCCTATGGTTTTGAACTTTATCATTTTACTATTCTGTGATTTTACACTTTATCACTTTAGTATTCTGTAGTTTAAAAAACTACATGGTACTAACTTGATAAAAAATTAAAACCACATAGTACTAAAATGATAAAGTGCAAAATCACAGTATTATTTTGATACTCTTTAAACCACAGTACTAAGGTGATAAGATGAAAAACCACAAAGTACTAACTCGGTATATTTTAAATCACAGAATACTAAAGTAAAAAAAAATTAAAACCATAAGGGAGGTTTTTAAAGTTTTCCCTATCTTAAATAGGGTTATGAAACGAATTGAAATTCAACAACAATCCTACTGTATAAATGAATGCTCACCTAATCTCTAATATTAACCTTATATTAAATTTAAACACATTGGTTATGAAGATTTGAGCTAGAAAAATAACATCCGGAGTTATCCAAATCTAGAAAAATAACATCCAAACACGGAACGAATAGCAACTAACCCAATTAAAATGATTAAAATCACCCGACCAAAATCATTAAAATAAAAAAAAACACAGAAAGTTTCATTAAAGAGCGCATGAAGAACCTTTGTCCGCCAGAATAATACCACAAATAAAACAAAATCAACGTACAGATCGTAAACTGGCCCTACCAATTCCCGGACGCGAAGCCAGTGTGCAGAAATGATGGGCGATCCCAGTGCAAGTCCTTGGCAGCCTCAACGAGCCAAATTAGAGTCTTCAGTGTTTCTTGCCAGCCCGAAGGCTATACTGTGGCAGACAGAAAAAAACCCACTAGTGCTACAACAGTTTCTACTTCAAACCACTGATCAGATGAATGTTCCATAAAGCAGAAGAAATGAAAGTAGAGAGCGAAAACTGGCAGGAGAAAACTCGCAAAAAGCAACCCTCTCAAAACTCATGGTGACCTAAAAATAATTTAAAGTCATACAAAGATCGGTGTGTTCGGGGGAATGGATTTCAGCGTCTTCGCATGCCTCTTCCGCCACGGCCTCTAAATGCCGCTCCACCACGGCCGCGACCAGCCATCGCACCTGCAGCTGCTTCACCTTGCGCACTCTCAGACTGGTTTAACATAATAAAAATGAGAGTTACCATAAAATATAGCTCAAACAGAATTACTCCAAAGTGTTGAACAGGGAAAAATAACAAGAACGATTAATTGACTTATTCGAAAAGAGAGCAGAAGCCAATCATATTCACAAACATTAACCATGTTGAATCTACGGAAAATAACTGAAAATAAGACCACATTACAATTAAGGAACTTCCAGCTGATTAGGAGCCAAAATGCACCGAGACTTTCATTCTTCCATGAATATATATAATTTTACCCACGAAGAGATATCGAAGAACCATGAACTTAGTAAAAGAGAGAGAACGTTCATGGAATCTAAGTTACTATATCTGAAGGGTAAATGGTACCTTTGGGTTCTTAACTGTCTCATCCACACTCAGGACAAGACATGCCGCTTCAGTTGCTGCATTTATAGCATTGATCTGCAATTGGCATTCAAATTATCACCCAGGTAAGATTGCTGAAAAGTGAAGAGTAAAGAGGGGAAAAAGAAAACATAACATCATAATGCATACCTTAACAACTGCAGGTTCCCATACAAAGTTAGCAAAGGAATCTGCTATTCCACCAGTATTAATGTCTACCCCATAGTTTGCACCTTCACCTGCAGTAGGCATGCATCCTATGCGTCATCAAAGAAAAAAAACCATTTTCTGAGTCAGCGTATGTACGAAAACAGAAAGAAGCTAACCAGATGCATGTTTTTGTCTGAGCTTGTTCAGTACATCTGTTGCATCATATCCAGCATTGTCACAAAGTTGCCGTGGAATGATCTGCAAAGAAGATAAGCCCAAGAATAAACAAACATCAAAATAGCAAATAACACATAAATTACGGTATCACACAACCAATCCCACCGATAACATATCACAAAAAGCGACAGTTGATACTGCTTAGTACACTATCAACAAGCAATTAACATTTTATGAATGAACAAACAGAAAAGTGTAAGGTCAAAAGGACATTTCATATGGCTTGCAAAAGCTAATCATATATGTGCATTACAAAATCAGAGGATAGAACATGGTAATTTTGCTGACAAAAAGTTCTGCATGTTTACCTCGAGGGCTTTGGCGTATGAATTTATAAACAGTTGGGACTTCCCAGCAATGGTCCTCGCATGCAGCCTCAGAAACCGACTTATCTCCATCTACCAGAACAGTGGAAAGATCAGCTTTGACAAAATATAACATTCCTATCAAACATGTGGGTTCGTGCAAACATACGTCTATAGCACCACCACCAGGCACAACAGTTGAATTCTTTAAAGCTCTCCTCACTATCATGATGGCATCGTGCAGGCTTCTTTCAGCTTCCTCAATAAACTGAACAATTGTTTGCCGCAAGTTAATAGCACAAGTATTAACTGTGTTAATAACAATGAAGCCTGATCAAGCTATAAGCTTGTAAAAGAAATACCTGATCTGCACCACCACGAAGAACTATAGTTGCTGTCTGGCCAGAAGGGCATCCGCTGAATATATTAAACCTCTCATTGCCTACTTGTTTTTCCTCAAAAACTTCACAGGAGCCAAGAACCTTTGATACACAAGACGATCAGAAACCAATGTTGATAAGTCCAAGCAGTATAACAATCTAAAAGACTAATTAGAACCTCCTGCACTACTACTAACCTAGCGCATAAAAAAAAAAAAAAGAACAACGCATGATTACAACCTCATCAATAATATTGTTAACAGAAGTCTGCACAGTTCCACCAGTTGCAGCAGCAACACGTTGTAGATCCTCTTCGGTCACACGCCCAGCACAGAAAATATCCCTGTCTGCAAAGTACTATAAAGAGGCAAAAGTAAAATTAGCAATATTTACAGGTATGTGCCTACGAACTTATCTAATTACATGTGTAGACTTCTAAATCCAGAGCCTTCCTATCTACACTCGAAAAGCTTAATTTCTTGCATTTATACATCCTTAAACTTCCTCTTTAAAAATAACATTTTCCTAATACAAAAATACTTTCCCTCTGTGAATGGGATAACTCCCCAGAAGGTCAGAATTTGTGTAAGAAAGTACACTCAAAGATGGGTACATATGAAAATACAGATTTCACAAGTATATAAGGTAACTAAGTTGCTTAGCAGTAAAAGCCAAAAAATATAACACATTGAACAAGACAACTTAGCACAGTACAGAAAAGGTACCTGGGTTGCAAGGTCACCAATTGCCAACCGAGAGAGAATTATCTTTGCCCCACTTTGCACACACTTATCTAACTTGTCATAGATAATATTCCATTCCGCATCAACAATTGACTGATACTGGATTGGGTCTGATAATCTACAAATGAACGATAGAAGCTTATAAATGGTTGTAGTACAGGGACAAGCACAAATTGTCCAATCATCAAAAACTATGGTGAATAAACCAACCTGATTTCTGCATTTTCTTTCTCTGACTTCAATTCCAGTTCAATGTTCAACAAAAGAATTTTTGGATTCAAGAACTTTTTCGGTTGTTGTTCAAATCCAGCATAAGAAAATGTTTTCTTGAATGCAACACCATTGACAAGAAATGAATCTCTCATATTACCCCCAGGAACCTATTAAGGAGAATGAAAATGAAAATTGAATTGTAAAGTTTCAGAATTCTGAAGTCACAAGTCTTAACCATAGTTAGTTAATTCGGATTCGGCAAAAATTCGGTACGGGTATAATTCGGATAAAATTTACCTTTAAATTTTTAAATTCGTTGAAAAATACGGCTAAAAAACGGGTTCGCTAATTATTCGGATACGTTATTTATACGGATATTATACGTTCATCAATTAAAAATTCGGGATAAAAAATTCGGCTATATATTAAATATATAATAATTAATACATTATATATATATATATATATATATATATATATATATATATATATATATATATATATATTATTATTATAATTTTTATATATAGATTAAATATATTCATATATTGATAATAAACGTATATTAATAATATATAAGATTTATATATTTAAAAGTACTAATAAATAATTACAAATTTATAAATAAAATATTATATAAATATTTCTATATAAAAATAAAATAATATATATATATATATATATATATATATATATATATATATATATATATATATATATTTATAAATAAAATTATATATATATATAGAGAGAGAAGGGGAGGTCCACTATGGACCTCCCCTCGAGCGGTCCACGAGGTGGAAATAGCCTCGTAGACCGCGCACCACCTTGCATCTCATGAGCCCCGATATTTTTAGTGTTTAACTTTCCCTTTTCGGCGAGGCGAGATGGGATCCGCGAGCGGCCCTTGCTCCCGGCGCCGGCGAGGGCGGCGGAGGACGACGACAACGTGAGCGGCGACGAGATGGGATCCGCAGCCGCGGCCCTTGCTCCCGGCGCCGGCGAGGGCGGCGGACGGCACGACGACGCGAGCGGCGACGACGCAACCCTTGGCCGCTACTCTGCGTCCGCCATCGCTGGTTTTTGGGCGGGTGTTCGCGAATCGCGAATAATTCACGAATAATCATTTTTAACAAAAAAATCGCGTTTTTTTTCAGATTTTTTGAAAACATACGGGAGGCCCCGTTTAATTCGTATATTAAAGCGTACGCGAATAATTCGCGTTTTAAACGCGAATTAACTAACTAAGGTCTTAACAAGATCCAGACAATTCAAAAGGAGGTAGCTAGTTCATCAACCTTGTTAAGAAAATGCACATAGTAGAGGAAAAAGAAAAACATAAAGGTGGATTTTGGCTAAGAAATTCCCTCTCTGGAAAGCCACGACGCATTCGATAATTAAGTTAAAAAACAAAAAACTCTGAAACAATATCCACTCTGGTAAATTATTACCACAATAAATTAAAGTATAGCGTCCAAAAAACACCATATTATAATTCTATCCCAACGAGGAAGAAAATATAGGAAGGCAAAAGAATAATTTAACTTCTTTTTTACCACAGGTCGCTTGTTTTGCTAACAATTGCAGCAACCTCAATTTCTTATGACTAACATCAACTTTCACAAAAGAAGCAGAGGAAACCAAACCGCTTAATTTCTGAATGATAGAAATTACCTTTTTAATCCCAATTAGATTAAGTCTATCATCATTGCCAATAGCAAGGACAGCATCCACAACCATCGGTGCAAAGAACTCTTTCTCACCACCAATCAGCTTTGAAGAGAGTGTGGTAGTGGCACATTTTGCCAACAAACTTTTCTTTTCTTCCAGGCTTTTCCCTTCTATGCTCACAGCAAGTTCTTTGATTTTTTCGATTGCCTGTTACATGTTTCATATAGTTGTAAGCTCAAACTTTTGTAATCAACAATACAGGTAGGAAAAAGATAATAATACCAACCAAATACGAAGCTGTCCTGTAGCTTCGAATCAGATTCTGTGAATGGACACCATCCTCAATGAAAGGTTTTGCTTCCTTCAGGAATTCAGCAGCAAGAAGCACCACAGTAGTAGTTCCATCACCAACCTGCAGGTTAATCAAAATGGAACGCTTAAATGGTTTCCAATATCACCTGAAAGAATCAGCAGAATAAACTTTCTGGAACACATGAAGTAGTTAAGTAACTGAGATCAGACTAACTCAACACAGACAAAGAAAAATAACTCATGTCCACGTGTGCTTCATAAGGATAACATCTTTCCTTTATGATTATTTCCACTTGTTTACCTTGTAAGAACTACCTTACACATTAACTGGTTAATTCTAAGTGTCCAAGATAGTGCATTAAGACATTTATTATTACGATGATATTTTGCACATGCATAACAATTCATTTCTAAGATTTACAAATAATATAATCAGAATAGGTTGACATGAGGCACAGAAAATACTGCATTAATTAATTAACATGTTAATTAGTTGAGTGACAATCCATTCTGCGAGTAAGCGGCTTACTTCACATCACAAAGGACAAGATAATATTCCACTGTAACCAATCACATATATCAATGCACATGAAAAGTTACAGACCACACAAGTAACCAAAGGCCATGAATCGACCCTCACACCCTCATTTGGCACTTCGAAACAAAAGCTAGATCAACTGTAGAAATAAGTAAATCGAAATCCATTTAACCTGAAATGGCGTTCTCTGCAATCGGAACCCTAACAACTCCTACCCCGAAATGGAGCCTCCCTAATCATGTTTTTGAACCCTAACAACTCCTCCTGCGAAATGGGGGCTCCCTAATCATTTCTTCTAGTTGTTTGAGGAAAAGCCTAACTCTAACCCTAGCCCTAACCCTAATCGTTCACTGTGGATTCTTCTCGAACGACGACTTTTCGAAAAGATGGTGAGGGGAGGCACCACAGCGGATACGCACCTCGGAGTCCTGGGACTTGGCGATGTCGACGAGGATCTTGGCGGCGGGGTGGACGATGTCGAGGAGCTTCATGATGGTGGCGCCGTCGTTGGAGATGGTGGTGTTGCCCCTGTCGTCGTGGATGAGCTTGTCCATGCCGCGGGGGCCCAGCGTCGTCCGCACCGCGTCCGCCACCGCCGTGCACGCGTTGATGTTGCTCACCAGCTGCGCCTTCCCCTGCGACGCGTCCGTCCCCTCCTTCAACAGTATGATCTGCGGTTGCTGCGCACAACAAAACCCCCCCCTACAAGATCAACCTCACCTTCCGATCCATGGATCGATCGCTCCATCAAGAGAACCACAGAGAGAAAGAGAAAGAGAGAGAGAGAGAGTACCAGCATCGCCGCCATTGGAGAGGTCGGAGCGAGGAGTGAGCGGAGAGGGGTAGAGGGGACGAGGGTTTTGAGCGGGGGAGAGGGAGAGAGAGAGAGAGAGAGAGAGAGAGGAGAGGGCGTGGTTTTGAGAAGGTTCGAGCGATGCTTCTTGGGAGTTAAACCTGATGCAAATGGGCCAATATGGGCCGTATACTGGGCCTCAGTACTTGGTTATTGGATCGGGTTTATTGGGTTGGGCCTAGTTTGTTTTATAGTATGGCTCATCTGTTTTGGGCCTGGATCGGGTCAATCTCAGCCCGAAACTTAGTGGGTCCACTTTAAATGGGCCTACAAACAAGTTAGAGATTTGTTTATTATTATTATTATTATTATTATTGTAACTCATGAATTTGTTTTCACTCCATCTAAGATTGTGACAATTACTGTGACTTTTGAGGATAATGTATTCCAGCTTTGAGGTAATTTGCCACGAATTTTAAATACTGATATACCGAGCGAAATATTCACCTATTTTAATTAAAAAATAACAGGCGTCAAGGAACAGAGTAAGACAAATAGAAAATAACATTTTGGTCAACACTTGGATGGGATTTGATTATCCTTAAGCCAATTTCGCTTTCTTTGTGTGCTCATGGTTCTTTACCTCTAACTAAGTCCACATCACAAGAACTTATACGTCCAAAGCGATTAGATCATACAATGAACAAGAAAACTTTTCTCGTCCAGGCCATGGTTGTAGGTCTAGATCTAATCATATTAGTTTAATTTTTTTTTTTTTAAAGATGCATACTAGGGATTAACCTAGTAGAAATATTCCTAGGTGAATAAGTTTGTGATGATCACCCTGGCTAGGGAAAACACTTTAAATACAAAAACAAAGAAATTTAAAAAAAAAAAAAAAAAGATTTATCTCTAATCTTTCTTTCTTTTCTTATCCTTGAGATTGTGCTCTTTGTTATGCTTGTAATAAATTCCTCCAGCAATTCGCTTCTGATTCTAAAATGTAAAAATGATGTGTTTATTATTGTGATTTCATTCCGTGCGCAATGCATGTGGGTGTCATGAGTTTTAGAATTGCAATACGCTTATTATTTTTGAAATTTTTTTATACATTAATAAGTAGTTTAGTACGTTTTTAGAAATCAACAAGCACACTCTTTGTTTGATATGTTCTAATAGTTCTTTTTTTTTAGTACTCTTACTTTGTATTAATTAAGATAGTTCGTATGATTCAAATTCAACTGAAAAGTATTTATTTCATTCATTCTAAATATAATAATCATCTATGTACATGATGTTGAAATAACCAAAATAACACATCTCACAAATTACTCTTTTATAACAACAATCAATAAAATCTCCAGTGCAATTATTGGAAAAGGGCGGTAAATTTAAGCCATTTTCTCTTTGAGCACAAACATATTTGTTACTATTCCTACCACATGTTTGGCACTTCCACTAGTAGAGATCAGGTACAAAATTATATATATATATAAAAAGAGAAAATTTTATAAAACCTCCTATAATTTTGCACTTAGTTCTTGTTGTTTAAAGTGTATCGATTTGTCTTTCGTTTTTCTTTTTATTATCAATGTTATTATTATTTTTCCTAAATTAGTGATAAAGTTAAAATTAAAGAGTACTAAAGTAAATATTTGATAAATCTAGATGAATATTCGATAATTTAACAAAATATTAACGAAAAAGATGCCGAAAATATAAAAACGAAACCGATGGAAAGTAAAGTGGTACACTTTAAATTATATGTTACTAAAGTGGAAAAATACAAAACTACACGGAGGTTTTTAAAATTTTACCTAAACAAAGAAAAGGGCAAAGTAACAATTCGGTGGGACTTCATCAAATCTAAAAAAGTCTCCAATAAAGTAGAGATGCGTGAAGCGATGCACTTTAAAAACTGCTTTTGCTTTCCACAGTAGCAGCAGCATTACTCCCCACTTTGAGCTTTATTTTAAACAAACAAAAAAAAAAAAAAAAAAAACCTAAAAACCAGAGTCCGTTCACACCACACCCACAACAAAAAGGCCAAAAAAAAAAACGAAAAAAAAAAAGAAGAGAGAGGCGAGGGAGGGGACAACTCCCCACTACTCGAAAAAGCCGAACCCGTGGGAGGAGATAATTATTATTTTAAGTAAATTTTTTTTTTAAAAAAAATTCCTACTTTTTGCTTCAATAAGGCGCTTTGAAGTGCGTGCTACTGTTTCTGTGTCGGATTGTGTGAGCATATTTATCGGCTTCTTCGATCTACAGAGGTGGGGGGAGGAGGAGAAGTTTTTTTTTCCTTTCGGTAAGGTTTCGTTGATCTCTTTCCCCTCGCCTTTTTTTTTATTTTATTTGATGTAATAAGGTTCGAATTATTTGTAACAGATGATTTTTCTTAAGAAAGGTGTCGCCTTTAAGTGTTAGATCATCCGGATCATCTTTATTTTGTGAATAAATTTGTTCTTTTGGCAAATAAAATTGTTTGGGCTTCTTATTTAGACTCTGATCTGTGTAAAATTAAAGGTTTTGTTTGTTGAGTAGCTTCAAAATTTGTTGTTTTTTTTTTTTTTTCCCTTTTATGTCCTGTTACCTTCTGCGTCATTTCCTCTTTAAATTAGATTAGATGATAAGAATGTTTCAACAAACAATTTATTGATTTATTTTATATTTGACTGAATTTTGGGGCTTTTTCTTTTTGAGCTTTGATCTTTTCCTGCAGTTTTTCTTTCAAGCTTCTGAGTAAGGTAGAAAAAAAATTGGAAACTACTCAAAAATTTCCTTTTTGGGGTTTGAGAACTTAAATCCATTGTTTCCTCTGTAATATAGGCTTGCTCTGAGTGATTTGGCCCTTTGTCACCATAAAGAGGTCACATCCAATTTGGCTGAGTAATACATGAATCCTTTACTAATTAAAGGAAGAGCCTATCTTGATATGTATATGGCACTCAATTGTAGTTAATAACTATCACTATGGCATAATCTTTCTTGTTCTGGCAATTTTACTTGCTTTAGTGAAGTTTATAGAATGTTGATACTGATGGGCTAGTCATTTTGTATAATTTCATTTAAAATTTCATGTATGATCCAAACTTTTTAGTTAATTTTCCATTTTTAGATATAAGCTTGACTTAAGATTTCAACCTAATACAGAAAGTATTGTTGTCATTATTATTATTATAGTTATTTTTGTTTCTATCCACTATTATTATATCCATTTCAGGTTCACCTACTTACTGTAATTCACAAATTTATGCCTACTTTTCCAGAGAGGATGGAATGTCTCATGATCTATGCTTGTTTCTCTAGTTGACCTGTACAATTGCCCCGACACAATGGGTTCTTGTGTATCGACATCAAATAGAACATCTAGATCACAACTATGGTCCCTTAGAGCTAGGAAATGCTGCGGAAAAGTTTCAGCAGTGATATCTGATGAATCCATTGTCAGGGGCAATGATGCTGGCAATTCTTCTACTCGGAGCAAAATCGTTCGCACCGAGCCTTCTGTGCCCAATAGGCGGAGATCCGAGGTTGCAAATTTAACATTCCACCTCACTCAACTGCAATGGCATCGCAATCAGATGGATTTGGGAAATGGTATTTCGATCTTAGCTTCTCTTCTTTAGCCTTCTTTTTTAGTTCAAAATTACCGTTAGTTGCCGGCAGTATCGTTTTTTCTTTTTTTGGCTTTCGTAATCTCTTTTTCTACAATGTGGTTTTGAAGTGATCTTTTGTGATCATTTATTAGTATTGTTATTTAGCAGGATAATATCAAATCCACAGTTTCATCTGTTATTATTATTATTATTTTAAATTGAATGTCTAAGCTACATAATAATAATTTCATGATTAGTAACTTCAGTTTGATCACTTTTTGCTCTTTGATGCCAAAAAGAGGCATGGTTTGACTCTGTACTCTAGATTATTAATCTACTGTTGCTTATTTAACTAGTTTGAGTGCACATTTATGTCAACTGATTTTTTTTTTTTTTTTTTTTTTGTTGCTAATAAAAGTAATCGCGTTGAATTTTTTTTTTTCTTTCTTTCTCCGAACACAAGTTTTTCTATGTTACTCTTACTTGTAGAATCTCTTCTGCTGTAACCAATGCGATGGGGAATTGTTTATTGCAGTGTGAAGACGCTTCATACATGGTGGATTCTACGCATAAGTTTGAGAACCTTTCGCGTGAAAATAAGTTCCAAGAACTGAAGAAACCCAATGTTGCGAACCAATAAGGCCAAGAAATTCTACAATATTTGCTATCCATTTTCTGATCTACACCCCGATTGAGCACCTGAAAAGGTATTTTGATGAAATTATTGTAGGGAACAATTTTTTTTACCATTGTGGTGTATGTAACCTTATTTCATGGTTCTTATTCCTGTGTGTTAATGAATTTACCCAATGCTAGTGTACTCTGATTGCTCGATGAACCATGGCATCTGTTTTTTCTTTTTTTCCCCAACATCTGGCTCCATGTCTCTCTCTCTCTATATATGATTTGTTTAGTTTCATTTATACCAATGTGCATCAGGGCTATATTTGTTATTACTCGGTAACTTTGATATTCCACAGAATCTTAATGCTGTTTTAGTTTCTCAAGAAGCTCGTTTTGTTGAGAAATCACATCCTTACAGAAACTAGACAGTTTTAGCTAAAAGTGCTCGTAAATCGGATTTGATTTGTGTATATTATGTATATTGTATATGGTAAGCTCTTACTCTTCCTGTCCTGTTCTTTGGAAAGATCGAACATCATGATGAGTTAGGAAAACTAAACACAGAAGACATATATAAAGACGGTTTACAATTATATGGCCAAGTTTATTCTTCCTAGCTAGGAAGATAGGCTTCCCTAGTGACAAAAAATTTTCAGATGCTTCATTGATCTTCGTAAGGAGTCGAAGGCACTAATCACACGGCGAGTCTTGGGAGGGTCTTAGGTTGGGAGGATTTCCAATAGGCCCTCAATAGTGTAGAGACTATGTATAACAACATGTTCTTGAAGTACAAGCCCTTTTTTAGGTTGTATTTGTTAGAAAACTATCACTGGAGAGTTGATCCTCTTTCCCACTTTTAAGCCGGACGAAGCGGCTTAGTGCTTGTTTTGCCGACATCTGAAATGGTTTCTCTCCTTTAAGAAGCTGAAGGTAGGTGTCTGACAAACGAAACTTTTAGTAGGTGTTTTTGTGGTGCTAGGAAGCTATGGTAAGCCTCTGGGCCTGAAAGGAGCTTTAATGTGATGGTTCTTCTTTCGCTGCAGTAGGCAACTGGATGGGGAATTTCAGTTTAGAAAAAGCCATTACTGCTTCTTTGAAGATGTTCTACTTGATCAGTTGTTTTTGAACAAGCTCCCTCCGTCCATGTCCCAATTCAATAATACTATCTGTTACAGCAGCAACTATATTTTACAATACATTAATTCATGATGTATTGTGATAACAAATACAACCGACCATGCGATAATTTTAAGTCATATTCAGATAAAAAATCCAATTGAAAGCGTAATGCCATAGAAAGAGAAAACTAGAGAAACTTTTTTTTTCTTCATTAATTCTCTCTTTTGTTCCGTCATTTATCTTTTTTCCCCCCTGTACTTTTACACAAACAGGCCAACAGTTTATGTGCAATTTCTCAAACATAAATTCCAAAATCAGTGTACAAGGAGAAAAGAAAGAAAAAAGAATCCTATATTTATACACAAATAGGATCATCAATTCTAAAATCGCCGTGAGAGAGAGGAGAACTATCTCTCACGGCTACTTATTCACACACGCACTTGAATGATGATCTTACCAGCCATTTAATGTGCAATTGCTGCAATGTTTTTATGCAGGGTAGTATTTGAGACACAGAATCAAGTGTAGAAAAGTTAGTATAATTAAGCCAAAGAAAAAAGAGAGAGGGTGGTGAACGCGGCTACTGCCATGCACCAGGTGCACGAATTAATTTGTGTCCCTACAAGGGTTAAGAAGAAGATGATTATTCACATTACATCTTAAAGAACATTGAAATTACTTTGTAAGCCGAAAAAAAACAAAAACGAGAAAAGAAGAAGATTATAATACATAAATAATCAGAAAACTTTTAAATACAGAAATTAACTCTCTCAATGCTCATAACTTTTAAACTATGATCATCATAGGAATTAGGAGGGAATAGGAAAGAAAATGATGAGCATGCATTTTTAGACAAAAGAACAAGTCCCCTAATTCACTAATAAAGAAAAACAGCTACTTCGAAACTTGATCAAAAGCACGTAGGTAGAGTGCAATACCTTTGCATGGTTGGTTATACTTTTCTCTCATAGAAGTAAGTCGACGAGACCGCCAAGCCCTCGACATCGTAAGTTCGGACGAGCCTCTGCCGCTCGTCCAATGACTCCATCCAGCAGAACTCTAAATGGAAGGGTTGCGATTGCGCGACACACTTTCCAATGTCGGCTGGGCATCCCATGTACATCCCTCCGGGTAATAACGTCAATCGGAATCCCCCGTCAAAGGAAACTAAGTTATTGTTCACTGTTCCCGTCCAGTGCACGTTTGTTGTCGTGCCGCTACCGACGATGGTCGAAGCAATGTCCTGGACGAGAATATAAGAAGAGCTGCTATAACTTATTTGCAAGAGAGAATGGATTTACACTGGCAAGGAAGGATTATGCTACAGTGAAAACAGTTGTAAACCGAGATGAATATGCAAAGTTTCCACGGGAGAGACGAGTAGAATACTTGTTCCCCTGCACCATTTAGTTTGGGGACAAATTAAGCAGATTTTTTTATTTTTATCTTTTTTTTCCTATTCTTAGGTTATCTCGCTGCACTGGGATTGGAAGCATACTATTCCCGGACAGGATATAAAAAATTCTGAGTTTGGTTGTGGCGCAGATTACAGAAACTATTGTAACAGTTACAAAGAGAAGTGGATATAACAGAATTCCAGGGTTCCCTGGTAACATTATGTATAACCAGATTAATCAAAAGCCCTTTTTTTTTTCCGTCGGCAATATTGTGTGCTTCAGTAACTTCTTTTGATATTTAGTAGATACTCAATAGTTTGGACCGAAAAATCTAAAAAAGGATAAAAGGTAATATTGCGGCAGCAACATACCTGAATTAGCTGACCATTGCTATCCATTTCAAGCAAAGAAACTGTATTGGCCTTAGAAATTGTTGCTCCATAGACCCCACTTCGTTTAGTTACAGAATGACCCTCCCACCGTCCAAGAAGTGCGCTTATCCTATCCGGGACGTCCTAATGTTTATGAAATAAACTGAGTGAGATGAATAAAACCAAAGTATGTCCGTAAGAACAATTGTTTTGCATAATCAAGCATACGTTGGAGCTAAAACATGTTTTATATATTAGCAGCACAAATGACCTTCGGTTTAGATATGCTAACCTCAAAATCACATGAAGAAGAAATAAGTGGCACCTCATCTCCTCGTTCTTCGAGGAAAATAAGAAGCATTTCAAGAAACCCTTTTGGGTCCATTATGTGGAAGGCTCTTGCTCGCCTATCTCTCCTGAGAGAATAGAGGCAATTCTCACATACAACAGATGGCTGACGAGAAGGAACCTTCAAGTTTCTGCCAAGAAGAAATATATGCTTCAAGATCATTATGCCATGATAAAGAGATTTTTTAATTATGCGCAGCAGAGCAACCAGCTATATAGCTTGTATTAGCGATGGCTGAGAGTGATCTAATTCTGAAGTATACAGTCTAGCAGACGATCCATCGACCCACTCGAGCATTAAGATAGTCAAAGAGAGCAAAACTGCAGCATAGGAAAACAGAATTGCGACTGCAAATTCTCAGTGAAAGACACAACTACTCGGTAAACATATTTTAAGCTCGAATTTTCTTGAGAGGTGACTCTATCTGTGCTAGGCTTTGCTAAACTCTCCCTTCATAGATATGCTTGTCTTAAGGGGGGGAAGAGACTACACACAGATTCATACACGACATACAGATACATGCATACACCTACATACACAGATGTAGATATAAACATCTGTAGAGATGTATGCATGTATATTGTAGACCAAACCTTCCGGCTACAGGGAAATATTAACCTGGGAGATTCTTCACCAGTGTCATCTTCTCCAAGCACGCCCGCTCGAAGGACAGCGTCCAGCATCCCAGCAGTCTGGTACCTCAGAGAAAATGCCTTCTCTTTTGGGAAGAATCCGATCTGCACACTAAACGAAATTGCTCATTAGAAAAGAGAGCATAATATACAGGAAATTCAACAGCTGAGTGGCGAGTCCTTAACACCTGCTGATATTTGTCCGCAGTGAACATGTTAATCTCCTTGATTTTGTACTCCGTCCATTCAGGTTCAGCATCATAGTCCGCGATTGATGTTCTCGAAGGAGGTTGCTTGATGTATAGCCTACAAAATACATAGTAGAACTGACTTGAGATCCAACTACTAAATACCGAATCTTCAGATATGGGTAAATTACATCACTGGCCACTAAATTTCAAATGAAATTTCAATAAAGTTAATTGTTAGATTTCATATAATTTTCCAAACAAAATGATAAATTAATAGGAAGATATGATGATATAACTACTAATCTATAGGAGATGATCTGATTACTAATTCAGCTGTCAAATTACCTTGTCAATATGACGTAAAAGCTAACTAACAGTAGCAATCAGCACTACACTATACCAGTTGTTCAAAAATAGCAGTAATTTTTTTCACAAGAGATCATCAATTTTCACCATAAACAAGCATAAATGTAAATAACGATAATAATAATAATAATAATTCTGGCAAACAAAAAAAGAAAAGAACAAGTGCAGAGTCTCACGTTTGAATAAGGCTGATGAGCTCGTCCGCTCCGTACGAGCTTGCGGAAAGCTTTGTGCTCACGTTCTGCAACAAATTCCCGTTGGCATCGAATTGCTGCAATCAAAAAATCGGAAAACAATTAGAAAATGAAAAACCGAGTCAGATTAGAACAAATGTAAGGATCGAAATAATGCGATTTAGGGCTACTGACGTAGAAGGAGCCGTTCCATCTCCCCAAATTGAGCTCAAAGAACCGACGTAGATCGATGCTCATCGACTCCTCGTTCTCCTTCGCCTCCTCAGTCTCCTCCACCGAAGGAGGAGGAGGAGGAGGAGGAGGAGGAGGAGGCGTCGCCGCCGCTCGAATCCCCCCGAAATGGCTCCGGAAACGCGGATTCGGGAGCTCGATTGGGCCTTTTTTGGGGTTCGAACGAGCAAATCTAGCGGTAATGGGGATAGGGGGACGGCGACATGTAGTAGAATCCGGTCTCCATCTCGAGGGTTTCGATGGGAATCGTTGGATGCAGTTGGGGATTAGGGATTCCGCCATGGGAGAGGTTGGGGAGCGAGGCGGGAGAGTTTCGCCGCCATTTAAAACCTTATCTCCATTCCCCGCAAGCGGGCGATCGTGTGTCGGGGTGCGCTGTTGTTGGGATATTTATAGATGGGCTGGCCCAGAGGCCCAACCAGGAGTTGGGCCATGCACATTGGTATTTCGGGTCCAAACTAGACCACTCACCCAAAGATGTTTTGGAAGCGTTTGCTACTACTTGCTAGGCTAGGCCCTCCGTTTAATTATCTAATTATTATTATAAATAAATACATACATAAAGTTAAGCAATTTATGCCATACACCGATAAACATATATATTAAGATTTAAACAGTTGCATTTTATTATATCCACCTTTTTTTTTTCTTTTTCTTTTTTTCAATCTTTCTTTCAACACAATCCCACAAACTCAAATTTTAAATATTAGACCAGTCATTCCTCATGTCTGTGCCAGAAGAGATGATCTTTTTTCTTTGCGTGTCATTGTACAATCCTGGTGTCAATTTTATATACCCCCAATTATCCTCCTCAGCCGAACAACTTCAGTACTAACAAACTAAACAATATAGCAAAAGTATGCAATAAAACCAACGCAATATACACACGTATAATCATAGAACAGTATATAAGACAACCAAGAGCCACAGCAAAATGGTAAGATCAACCAATAAGAAAATACTTCACCACAGATAAGCAAAATACAAATATAGTGTGGTCGGCAAAAGGGAAAGAAAAGAAACAAAAAATCTCGTCACAACAGGCAACTTAAGGATGGGTTCCATGCGATACAACACCAATCCAGGCTGAGAGAAAAGAAGAGATAAAAGAGTAGCAAAAGACCACCTAATTATGATATCATCCGAGTCTAACAAATAGCAACGTATGGAACTATTACAAGTTCTCCTTGCTTAATAAGAACAAAGAACAAGCACAGACAACCAGACAGAAGATGATGGGCGACTACTTAGGCCCAATGTCCTTGAGAGAACAGATCTGTTCTTCGCCCATAGCAGACATCACGCTCACCACCAGATCCTTCCCTTCAGCAAATCCATCTTTGATCTGTCAAACAACACGACGAACGGAAAAGTCATGAGCGAATGATCGAGAAAACCATTTTGGATTTCCAACATCTCCAAGGGGGGAGGCGCGAAATCACGGAACACGCCTTAGTTAGGGCTGTCAATTGCCGCACTGCAATGAGGCATCACACTTTAATGCATTATTTGCCGAAGCTCATAACCAGAGCTTCTTTGTTTATTTATGCAATACTGTGCATAAACCCACGCACGCAAAAAAAAGAAAAAAAAAGGAACACTAGGAAGATGTCAATTTCGTAACAAGGACAGACTGTCCTATGCCCTACGATAAGAATATTGTACAACTATCCAGAGCCTATACTTCATGAAACTTCTAGACAACTTGGCAGAATTTTCTCCCCCTCATGCTACAATACACTACAAGATAAAATAGTGAAGAAACTAATCTAAACTACTAACCTGCGTGAGCAGGCTATCATCAGTTGGGAGCCTCAGGTCATCCTTAGTGTTGCCATTTTCAGTCAGGAGACTCACCTGTCATACGCATCACATGGTCAAAATAAAAGATCAAACAAATGATCAGGAAAATGTATACAAGGAGAAGGCGAGACAATACAAATCCATCTTCAGATATGTCGATCAGCTGATAATCAGTACGATTAACATGAGGCACCTGCAAATACAACCAAATCAGTCCATATATCCTCACAATTAGCGAGAATTCAACTGGTAGGGTCGAATAAGAATTGTTACAAACGTACATCACAGTTGTGTGACGAGGGCACAATATCTTCAAGCTTCTTGGCGGTGAAGATGTCTATGCCAACAAAGTGGCATTTTGCATGTCCGTGCTTTCCAGTCTTGGAAGTGGAAACCTCCACAACCTATAAAAGCAATTACCAACAAAACAAACCAAGGGTAAAACAAGAAACAGGTCAACTTTCTGAAGTACGCAATACCCGTTGAAGTTCACTTGTATTAGAAGACAGATACTCGCACCCATATATATTGTATATGCAGCATACATGAGAATCAAGGCATAAGATGTCAAACATCAAATATGATGACACTAAGATGAAATTGAATAACTGCCCCCCAAGCCTAAATAACAGTTCCTGTTCTTAATTATAGACAACAGGATCTTAAGCTTCTAGCAAGGAAATTGAATTTCCAAATTGCTATATATCTTCCATACTGGGATCAGCATCATAGAATATTGCAGCTAGTTGTCATAACTCCACAAATTGCGGTTTTTCAAATAAGCTTGCTGAAAACAGAATAATTGATGATGCAGAGACACACCTATACTGTAACAATGAACATCCAAAAAGGGCATGAAATGATTTCTATAGACTAGCTACATAAAGAAACACATCATAAAGGGTGACAGTGAAAAAAAAATAAAGCATCTATCTAGGCTCTACATCAACCAATCAAAACTTATTGCACGAGCAGATAAGAAAACATCTGTAAATATGTAGATAGATTTTATAAGGTACGAGTACGCCATTTTCACAAATTAGTGTTTAATAGGCTTCCTTGTGTGGACAGACACAAATTTACTTTCACACACAAAAGAATGAATAATGTTTCTGCAAAACGAAACAAAAGAAAAGCTCCAGAGGAAGTTACGAAGAAAACTAGACAAGGATAATGATATTCTACTAGGACTAAATACGGTTTGGCATTGGTAAACCCACATTTTAACTCCATCTTTAACAAAATCATTACTTAATTGATTCATCTACAATAATAGTAACACAAGTGGATCCAAACAAGATCAGATGCTTACTTGCATAATGTAAAACATAATTTCAGGATTTCTAAAACTCTACATATCATGTAAAATATAATCTCAAGATTTCTAAAATTCCATTTATTACTTTTTTTAAAAAAATAAATTTACCCTAAGTAAAATATGGCACCAACCAAGCACATCTAAGAAGTAAACAGCAAATGATTTTCCACTACTTCAAACTATAATTAACTGTGAAAAATTAGTATTCCGGCTTCAAAGGGACAAGCAAGTTTCCAAGCTATTAATTCGTGATTGATATCATCCGATTACAAAAGAGTAAAGCAATCTCTGAATAAAACTCGTGATGTATGCACATAAATTCTAAAGAATAATTATCAATCCCAAACAAGTCAAACGCATTAGAAAACACAAGGAAGGCCACTAAATCCACCGACGTAGTTCCAAAGCCAGAAATACCCTAATTAGTTATGAATTTTAGCCATGGATAGATCAAGGTATAGATCGTAGATCTTCTGTCCAAACAACATTGGAGTTACTAAATGAAAGTAACCTGATCAGTAAATAGAGGAGTTAAAACACGAAAGGACCATTCCACATCACACGTAAAGCAGGAATCGCCATTTCTCGACCGATTAAACAAGCAAAAATCTCAAAAAAAAAAGTGAATCAAAGCACAAGATCGGATAGATCGTAGAGCAAACCTTGCAGGGTCTCCCCTTAATCACAATATATCCGTTCTTCCGGATTGTCCCCGCCTGCTGTGGGTACGTCTTCGAGGCCCCGGCATCGGCCTTCGACTCGAAATGGTGCTCCTCGTCCGACATGTTCCCTAATCCAAAGAGATTGAGATGTAAACAGCATTAGATCGCGACATGGATCGAGATGACAATCGAAATCGAGAGAGAGAGAGAGAGAGAGAGGGAGAGAGTTACCAGTTGAGGAGAAGGAGGAGGAGGGGGCGGAGACGACGGAGGAGAGGAGTGAGGTAGCGGGAACCTTCCTCTTAAAGCCGAGGACGATACACGGATTCCACCGCGACCTAGGGTTTCCATAAACTGCGAGTAAATAGCGCTCTCGAGTCCGGCTTGGTGACCGTCGGATCGGCGGTACGCGTGGACGGTGGATCGTCTCCGCAAGTGTTGCGTTTCAATTACGCAGGTGTGGGCCGCCACGAGGCCCATTTAAGCAAGCGGTTCATAAGATCCACAAACCTGTTTTTGGGTCACCAAATGCTATTTGAGCCTAAATTTATTATATCTTATATCTTAACTAGATGTGATCTGCACAATGTATTTAACTTGTAAAAATAAGTAAAATATTTTTTTTTTTGAGAAATAGGTAGCAATCTACCTGCTTTATTCATTAGAAAAATAAACTAAGCTTACATAATAGAGGCAGTCGAGGACTCCGAAGAAAAAAAAGAGAGGAACAGTAACAGGTGATAAAAAATGGAACAAGAAAAGCCAGCAAAAAACAGAAGAAAGAAAAATGATAATGGCGGACAAAATCCCAAAATAAACACAGTGATGTATCAGGAACGAACAATCAATATCACGTGGTCCATGATGCCGTCAGGTGTCCAACGTGTTGTAGTGTCCGGATAGTGTTGGGGAATTTCGCTCGGAATAGAATGTTGTTCCTCTGTTCAAGCACGGACCAAATAGCAAATAGTAGAGCTAGAACTTCTAGTCTCCCGTTGGTTTGCAGAGAATCCGAGTTTGGGCCAAGTTATGGTCCAGTTGGGTTGGGTTTGAGTCAGGTCAGGTTTGAGATTTCACATAACTTGCTCTGTTTGTCGCGAGATAAATAGATAATAAAATACTCACTACCACCGACTACCAAGTCGTTTTGTTTGGTCCAAACTGACCCAATCTTTACAAGATGTATCTAGTTTTGTCTTAAACAACAATATCCCCCTCCTTATAACTAGTTTATCTTAAACGACAATAGCTGTCTCTAAGTTAAGTTATATATTCTTATATCGACAGGATACTTGAAGAAGAAGAAGCAAGAAAACATTTCTCTAAACTTCCTCACCTAGATTTTCCTGAAAATGATAAACTAAACTATTCAAGTCTCTTTATCGTCACCACGAAGATTATTATCATCTCTCACATACCCATAGGTCCCTATCGTTTCTCTCCTCATGATAGTAACACAGTTGAAGACAATAAGATATTCAGTTCTCTGAACTTTTCCATAATATAAGTGTCTTAGATGACTCTTACTCTCTCTAGGAAGCTTGAACAGAACGAAAATCAAAGGGGAAAAAATAATTAATCGTGTGTACAACAAAATATTCTTCCTAATATTTCCTGCTCAAAAAGAAAAAGTCCTAGAAGAAAAAAAAAAAGTGGGGTTGAACATTCCTGCACCTCCTACAAGGCACACTTCTACAATGCAGAATACAATGATAAAAGTTACAACACAGTTCAAACTTCCTTGGCTTCTTTTTTACATATTAAGTCCCCTACGCTGATGGAGTTCCGGCCAAATTCTCCATTTTATGTATGAATATCTGCGGAGCTTCCTCGCTGGCCAAAAAAGATGAAAATGAAATGAATTGCAATTTACAAATCATAATTGATGAAAAAAGTTGCTATTTTCCATTTGTCCAAAGCCGAGTACATAAAATAGACCAACATCATTGCATTTAGCATTAAAATGATCACACGAATCAAAGTGAAGATCATTTTTGGATCATAATCAGCACTTAATCATGGATCAGCTTAAAATAGTAACTTTTATTTTAACAAACATGTCATGTTTATCACATGCTTAATTGGTGATAAGGTTTTCATATTTCTTGAGAGAATGTATTTCATTTTGTTTCTTCAGCAAAAAGTACTATGATTAGACCAATTTGATACTAGCTGATGATGCGCCCAGTAGCTATAATATTTTAGAGAACTCAAAAAAACTATAACATTAGAAAGAAAAACTAACACTTCATTTGCTTCGTGGTATGTATAGCTCGATGCAACTGCTAATAGCTGACCGTTACGGTTATAAGTCAAGGACGACACACTGTTCGGGTACCTCGGGAACTGCAGAAAAAAGAATGTTAGGCTATTTTAAAGAAATTTGACAAGAAAGAAAAATACCAGTCTGGAAGTAGTAAGAAATTTCAGTATTGAATGTACGAAGAACATAGCATCGGATGCTTCGGGAAAATTCTTACCCATCAGGAGAGAAGAAAACAACATGTCAACGGTTTAAGATCCCATCATAATAAAGTAACATTCACATAAATGATGCGCAACTAATATGACAGCCATTACATGGTCTGATAGAGAGCATGTGAAGTAGGACACGAAGTGGAAAAACTTAGAATACACTGTGTGTGCAAATATTAGACGCAGATATAGTCTAAACAAGAAAAATGTAACTTACTGTTGGGTATATATGTGTTAAACATTTAACAAGAACTATAACCTTTTCTTATATATAACAGTGCAGCATCTCATGATGAAAAATCATGGTTATTAAGGTTGTTTTACCTCAAACAGCTTCCTTCTGCCTTGAGCATCCCACATAATAGCATAGCCTTCGTTATCTCCAGTAACAAAAGTATCATAGCTGAATAAGGGCATGAAATTTCATGTTTTGTATGAATGTGAAAATCATTCTTTCGAGAACAAGAAACTGTAGCATACCATGGATGAAGACCAATGTCATTTATGGCTACCAGATGGAGCCTTCCGTTTTTTGATTTCGGATGACAACGGAAAACGCACCTGCCAATAGAATCCAGGAATTCAACTTTGTATATTCAATCAAATTCCCGATCACCCATCACATCATATTGAATCTAGTTTCCTTTTAAACAATTTTTTAGGTATATGTGACAGCATATGGAGGACCCCTCAACATTCGGCCATCATAAAACAGACCGCCTAAATTTTATCTTTTTTAGGTGGCACGTCCCAAACTTTTTGTATGTTTTAATTTGAGTTATTCCCATTAGATGAATTAATGGCTCCCTTATGCACCGGCCTTTAACTTTTGACAAAGTAGTAGTTTTGTCGGCTAAAAAGCAGGCACAGCTATTAAATTTAGAGGAAGTAGGTATCAGCCATTAACTAACCCCATCTCATTAGTAGGATCAAAGTACTTCAACGCAACGCATCCGTCAACTAACCCAGTGACATATCCTGGAAAATTAACCAAAAAAAAGAAAAACATATTATGCATAGGTGGTTGCCCATAGACGAGGTTCAAATCAGTAAGCTCCAGTGTCAATTAGTTAAGTGATAAGAGCACATAAAGAAGTACCTTGACACTTCGGAAATGAACGAACACATCTAATAGGATAGTCCGTAGACAATTCTTTTGATTGAACTGGCCCGTTTAAATTTCGCAGGTCATGAACATCTACTGTTGTTCCACCAGCTGCTAATAGATACACCCCGCATAATGCCATAGACCACACATCTGAATCTACAACTTTTGTGCATCCTGAATTTCCGCTTCGATTCATGTCCCAGAATTTCAACTTCTTGTCAAGACTAGAAGTGATTACTTGACCTGAGAATCAGCTATGGTAGGTGTAATGAACAATACGTATAAAATAGTTAACTAGTTATCTCTCAGAATTATCAAATAATATCACCACTAGATTTACTAAAAGGAACTAATAGGTCTAATGACATTTTTGGCAGTTTCTAGTTAAGTTACAATTATTATTAGGTTCGAGTACTGCTTCATGCAAAATTTCAGTAGCATTCTAAGCTTTCCTAATTGAACCTTGAGAAGAAGGAAAATTACATTTTTGAATTGTGAACAAAATAGATGTCCACTTACCCGTTTGCTCCGAGTACTCGATGCACTTGATGCAATCGCCGTGCTTACCCGCTACATCTTGAGTTCCTGAACACAAATTATACCTGAAAATATTACATAAAACTAATGAAATGAATGCTGTACATTGAGCAAGAAAACACAAAGACGACAACAATAGTAAAAAATACTCAACTCCAAGTATGAAAAATAAGGGGAAAAGGGAGTGAGTGAGAGAGAGAGAGAGAGAGAGAGAGAGAGAGAAAGCTAAAGAGATGCCCCACCTCCGTATGCATCCATCCGATCCAGCGCTAAGGGCCGTTTCTTCATCCTCAAAGCAACAATCTAGAAGCGCCCCTTCCGAGATAGATTCCAATCTAAGCTCCGATCCATCCACATCATACAATCTCAGAACCTGTAATGCAAGAACACCAAATTAGCAAATAGTGATCGCGGCGATGAATCAAACTCGGTGAGATAGCTAACACTTACAGAATCCCACGAAGAAATTAGTAAATTGTTCGATCTCGGCGCGAATCGGATCCTCGAGATCGCGTCTCCGATGGGCTCTCCGAGATCCAAACGAGATCCCTCCATGGGATCCCCGCTAGATGCTTATTTAGGTTTTGGGGAGAGTTGCTTCGTCGTCCTCGTCGTCATCGATCTAGAGTTTCTTAGAAGGAGCGATTTCGCCTGGATGATGAAGATGAAGATGAATGAAGATGAGGAAAAACAAACCGCAGTTTTGAAATTGGGCGAGCGACCGAATATTCCCGCCAAAATTTCGGCGCAGAGAGATTCGGGCGAGCGACTCAAATTTGAACCACGTTAAAGCCCGCATGAAATTGGGCTCAATGCTTTGACTTGGACGAGACCCAATCAAATGGCTCAGCCCAATCATAGCCCTTAACAGGCCCTCATGAAATTGGGCTCCAAAGTTTAAATCCGGGCCATACCCAATCAAATGGAGCTTTTATCGAAATATATATATATTTTTTAAAAAATAGTTAGGTAAAACTGGCACATTTGAACCATCAATTTTGTTGCTAACATTTTGAACTATGATTTGAAGCACGTTCCTTAAAATATAGATCGGTAGAGTGAAGCCACCGTTAGTAGGTCTAGTACTATGCACTCTAGTGCAAGTGGTGAAGGACTTGGTAATTGGTATCCAAAATCCAAATTCGAGTTATAATTGATTCACATTTCCAGCTAAGCTTATTTCTACATATATCCATCCAAAACAGACCCTCGAGTGCGAGGTACCCACTACCCAGGAATATATAGCAGTTCGCAAAGCACAATCATAATTTAAAAAATGAAACCATTTATACAAGAATTAGTTGGTCCTTTGTTGCAGATATTTACAAAATGGTGAAGAAAATATGCAAGAGTTGCTGGTGATCTGATAATCTAATATCTCAGGTAGCAAATAGTAATCCTGTAGCCTATTCATCATCAACTACTTCACTTACACAAATGCAGCAAATTGAAATTCCAATGTAATCGGGGATTGAAAATGAAAAGCTCCCACCACCTCGGTCCATTTTCTCTAATTACATTGTTTAAGACTTTCAAGCATCACTTCTCTGCAGTCAACTGCAGAGACTGTTGTGATGCTATATTGCACTACTCTAAACCGGCTTTTTCCCGCCTCCTCCACCCACAACAACTTCGTTTTCCGCTTTACGAAATAGTCTAACGATTATTATAAAAATGTACAAGCTGTTTTAACCGAAGCAGAGGCCCAAATTAGGACCTTTAATAAAAGCATGTACAATCCCGATTTCAATCACCCTGCAGCGGCCCCATCGAAAATTCCCGTGCGAAAATTCCTCTATACGTATAGAGCAACAACAAGAATGTTTTCTCTTTGAGTCGTCTTTCCTAACTCAAAGGTGCAGTGGAATTGCCCGGAGGACACCTCGACCTACGGCACCGCCTCGTCGTCCTCCCCCAACCAATAATACCTCTCCCTTCGTCCGCATCAGGAATAATGGGCTGCAGCACGGGTGGCGGAGGAGGGGGGCTGACCCGAATCTCCTCGACGGTAACGGCCAAACTCCTCCTTTGCCTCCTTGCACGCGAGCCATTCCGGCCGTTTCGTCCCATTAAGCCCATCTCCCATGAGGTACCACAAGCTTTCATTAACCCGCCTATGATTTGAAGATCCTCCGTTACTTCGTGCCTAGAGAGAGATGCTAAGCCAGGGAGTATATCTTTTTGGAAATCCCTCCGTTGCCTTCTCCTTCTTGCCTGGCCCCTCCGAGATTTTGTGAAGAGTAGAGAAGCAGAAGCAGAAGCTGAAACTTTTCCATCGTCCTCATTTTTATCTAAAAGTGCTCTTGGCTCGCACAAGTACTCGTCGACCTTGGTCTCTTGCAATTTCAGTGTCATGGACTCAAAAAGATCCAAACCTTCATTATCTGAGGAATTTTCTGCATGTTCTGTGCTCAATGCAATAATTTCGGCAAACCACTGTAGTGTATCAGAGCAAGTAGAGGGTCTTTCTAAAGAGCATTTTATTTCCATTGACATAGCGATGATATTGTTTGCCGCCTGTATATCGAATGAGTCAGGTTGGAGTTCTTTTCCTTGTGAATTAACAACATTGACTGCGATCACAGACTCTCGTGGAGGATTTATATCATCTTCAGCTAGACATAACGGTGCCTCCAAGTCAATCTCAAAAGTGCTTTTCACAGAAGCACTTGTTACAGACGTTGGCAGTGGATTGACTCCCATAACTTCAGGCAAGACATCCAAAGGCTCTGAATACTCATCATTTAGATTAATGAGATTCCTAGGGGTGGTGCCGCTTTTTCCCAGCCTTTTCGGTGTCTTTGTCTACATTTGGAGACTGTTCCTGACATGAAATGGGCAAGAATAAAGCACTTTTTTTAATCTTATCATAAATGGGAATACCAAGAATTCTTGTAGAAGTGTCCTCAGAAGCTTCATCTCTCCCTATTATGTGCCAGCTAGGCTTGGAGGTTGCATTAACGTCAGGTCGAATAGATACAACTAATTCATTTTCATGTTTGCTATTGGGTTCTTGAGCAGCTCCTTGTAAGAAGCTTGGAACTGTTTGTGGCTTTTTCAAGCCGACAGGTTCATCACAAGCTGCTTTTTTTCTGAGCCAAGAGATCGCCATCGGTGATTCCTCAAATCTACGCTCCAAGTTGCAAAAAGTACGATCTTGATGGGCAGTTGAGCCATCTCGAAATCCATCTGGAAGTGCATTTTCCGACCTTATACCCTCAAGATATCGATCACCAAAGCTTTCTTGATGGATACGATAGCTATTCAAATTAGAAGGCAAAGCACTTCTTGAAACGTTTGGATGATTGGTTGTTTTTGGTCTAAACCAATCCATTGTGTTATTCCGATCAAGCAGAAGAGTTTCGTGGTTTCTCTTAAGCTTCATATCAGCTGGTTCTGATGACCTTTGAGGTTCTGGAGTAAAGCAATTGTGAGTGAAAAAATTGTTCATGGTGCCAGTGCCTTTACCTGTAGAATAATTAACCAAGAAAAGGAAAGGGTAAGGTAAGATTGTAAATTTGGGGGGAAAAAAGAACTAAGTAAAACTGTCCCCATGGCAGTAGAAAGTAACAATCACAATCACACATGACGAGTTTATATAATCTGATTGAAGTGATATGCACCACCAATTGATAAAAAAAGTCAAAGCATCCCTAAAATTGATAGAGAGGTTCACATTTTTATCCTTGAACCAGTTATGCTGAAATTCGTTATGTATTAGATTCTGATTCTCTTAGAAGCATGCGATCATAGATAAAGGAAGGTCATAAGTTATCAGATGTGGTCTAAACAAATTTGGTGTCTACAGAGGGGGGGGGGGGGGGTTTTAAAAAAACAGGGGTGAACTACAAAAAGGGACCCCGTGGCAACTTCTGATTTCTCCAGCAACAAGTTAACAAATAGAGACCCTCATCAAAAAGGGTAGGGAGGAGGATATGTATCATTAAATTATAATTAGTTGGTCAAGTATACAGGCCCTGAAAAATGGTAACATGTGTATCAAATCCGATGAAAGTGAAAATTGTGCATATATATGATCTTAAAAATACATGCTAGTGTGCTAATCATCAGAAAATCCAGAAGGTGCCTATGTACTTCTCTTAAACTCGGAAATTTCAGTGAATGCCTGTTTGGTTAGATGACATTATCTACATCATAGTCTACCAGAAAATGGGTATAATCAATTTTAAATGGTTATCAGCAGGGACAATTAAAAAACCTTCAAGAAATATCCAATATATGATAACTGAAGATTTACAATACTATCTATTTCCCTACAAATTCCTAACAATTTTTCTGTAACGGAAGGGACAAAATATAAGCGTCTTAAATGCCATGATAAGTTTCATCATGTCAAAAAGAAACTCAATGAAAGAATAACTATAGTAATAGAAGAAAACTCACCATTTTCTCTGGTAATGAATGAGTTCTCTTGTCTGATTTTTGTGTTCACATCGAAGAAATATGAACTAGACCCTTCATCCACACGCTTTTCTTTAAAAAGGTCCCTTTGAAAGGCCAACACACCAGTATTCCATCTTGTCGATGAATGATGCAAGTGATTCTCTGTACTAAATTTCTTCACGCCAAGAAAATCTGTTGACGCCGAATCTGCTACCCCTTCACAGTATGTCTCTCTAAAAGGTTGATTCAAATCCGCCATTTTTTGGTTATTGTGATTGTTTTGAGTAAGTGAATCAGATACCCAACTGTCCGCTCTGCAGTTAAAGCCATTCACACTTCCTAAAGTTAGTTTAATATCATTTCCGTTATCAATTCGAATACTCTTATTTTTCTTCAAGGATCGTTCTTCCTCTTCATTGTCAATGTATACGTCAGCTGGGAGTCGAAGGTCAAACATCTTTTTGGTAATTCCATTTGGGGAGGACTGGACACTACCTTCCTTAAGAAAATTTAAGGAGGATTTAATCTCATTTTTGTGTAATAGGAGTATTTTCATAACCAGTGTGGAAGAGAGGCATCTGCCAATTTAGTTTTGCACCATTACACGGCATTTGAGATGAAAAGGAATTCGAGTTTGAAGTATTTGCTGACATTGGGTATCTGAATAACTCTTTCTTTTGAAACTCTTGCATCAAATCCTTCTGTATTCTATAAAGACGGTGAAGTTCATAAACCTAGATCGCAAGCAAGAAGCATTAGCACAAGAAGTGAGAAAATTAGAAACTTACTCAAGAATCTCCAAAGTTAACGCAAAAAAAGAGTTTATTTTGCAGTGTTGCAGCTTGTAATGTAAATCACCAATTTACATGTAAAAACTTAATTTTATATATGGCACATGGATGGGCAGTTCCCTACAAAATAAGCAATCTTCAGGTGGGGAGTCATCAAAGTCACTTGGCGAAGTTGATTTTGTATCAGACAAAATTTGTAAAAATTTTTGAAACTTGGAAGTACATCAGTATATGTTTAAAAAAGTTCTTAAGGGCATAAATCACCACAAAAAAGGGCCATATATGTCAATAGTACCAGACTAAATTTGCTGGTTTATATACGAAACATCCCAACTAAGTAATGATTATCAAATCTTTACCTGTTTTCTAAATATAGCTTCATGCTCAAGCATTGTCCGCTTTAGCATTTCTTTATCATACTCCGAGCATCCATTTGCGGATCCTGACATGAACCAATCATCTGGCGGCCCACTTGAAGTTTTCTCTTCAAAGTACAGAGACCAACTACTGTTTGAAGAAAAATTAGGATCCCTCATGGCAAAATATCCTGGCAAATAAATTTTTCCCTCCACTTTAGTTCCCATTCCTGCAAATCAATTGAAAAAACATGAGATATAACTGTTGACCGACAAAGTAAAATCCGTTAGAAAGGAAGGCCAGGCAATCCGAATAGGTCATGTACATAAAAGAGGGAAGGAGACTAATTATTACACAGATAAATGTGATCAGGCCAAATTTAGCAATAAAAAATTTATCGATGTAGATAGCCCGAGATAGCATCTATAGCACACTGAACACTCTAAAATTGTTACAACCGATTATTACAGCGGTTGTGTCTGTGTCACACCAGCTCAGAATTTTAAACAGCAAGTCCTTCACATGTCCATGTTAGAAATCCGTAGCAATTTTGACATTTGTCTACAATCAGCAAGGACCAAGAAGAACCCATTTAGGATTTGGCCAACCTTTTAGGATTCATATCAATTTGATAACCACGAATTTGAACATTAAACCTTCTATTTTCTGTTAATCCTAACATGATGGTCAAAATAGTACGAATGTTTAGGCCTTCTTACCTACCATGGCCATCTAGTGCCTGATTTTAGTATTAAGAAATTCATCATAATAATCATCGCCGCCACCGACCGTTCCTAGAGCAAGTGGCAAAGGGTGATGGTTGGTACCCGAGGTCCCAAGTTCGAATCCTAGTTGATTCACATTTCCAGCTAAGTTTATTTCTAAATGAAATAAACGAAACGGGTAGCGTGCTACCTATCTCTCAAAAAAAATAATAATAATAATCACCGCCGCCAATACCAAGAAAACATTGATGGAGGACCTTCAGAGGTTAACTGTTATTAATACGTGGGAACATATAGACAGTATGGTACTTCAGATAGATGATAAAATATTAAAAACTATGTCCTTGCCCATGTTTCTGCAGAGTTGTTACCCAAGCCCAGGTCATGCCAGTCCTCTCTTGTGTACTCGTATCTATGTAACATAGGATAGTACTGATTGGTGAAAGAGGAATGTATATGGATACTACTTTGTTCATAAAAGGAACCATATATCCACCCTGATTTGGTGATATTCTAAAAGGTCGAAAGCAATAGCTAGAATGATTCAGTACTTGGTGACCCCGCAAAATCAGTATGAGATAAAAAAAGGAAAAAACTAAGCAACTACTTATCAGAAGATAATCATTAATTATATATCACTTCCTCGCCTCTAAGCAGTTTAAGAAGATACATTGCACCAAAAATCTTGTTGATATCAATAAATAGACGGGGCAACAGGATGAATAAATTTGCAAGAATGTGAAAAACTGAAGTTTATACTGGAAAGAAGTAGGCAGATATTGTTGCCAATGTAAACACCGAGTGTAAAGGTCGAGTTGACTGATTGACGCACTTCTATTGGTAGGACAACTCGTCTCAAATGCTCTCATCAGACCAAGCAAAATTTCGAGCTTGTCATTTACCCATTCCCCGCTGTAAGAGACAAGAACTCGCGAAACTTGTAGCAACCAAACTATGAATTGGAAGTAATACGATCTATAGTTCTTACCAACACAAAGAGTTACTTTTAGATTCTTATGAGCCTTTCCATAGCTTACCAATTCAAGAAGCCAGCAATGACCGGAAAGGCTGTCCCATTACATTGTAAATGAACGAGTTTTCTGCATAATGCGACAACCAGAATTGATCTGAAACAGGAGTTGCCCGGCCAATTATACTACGCTCTCAAATGCATCCAATGTGAAGCTCCATGATCGCAATAAGGTAGCCTAGATTTAGTGTTTGAATTCAAAAGGAAACTGCAGATTTCCGGGCTACAGAGAGAGCTGCACATACAAAACAATGCGAGTCAGAATTTAGTAACCAGACAGAATCTTAAATTACAACAATTCTCGCCTGTGCTTTCCAAATCATATGCACAATCTTTAAAAAAAACATATCAAATCTAAAGACAAAATTCGCCATGCATTGATATTAACCACTCAAAATAGATAATCTAAGAAAATGGAACCACCTACAAAGAAGGCTTCAGATGTAATAATGCATAGGAAGGGCGCAATTGTGGAATGCAATCTCTAAAAACTGAACCCAAATGCAGTGGACTCAACAATTAAATAGTTAACAAAATAGAGAGAATTTGATCTACAGCACTCACAACACATTTAAAACATTTAATTGTAAAGCTCACCAGGTGCAAACCTAGAAGAATTCTACATCCAAACAAAGCATAAATCTAAAAAAAAACTAAAAAAATAGAGAATCAAAACCCACATGGTAAAGCAAATTCCTTAACCTTATTAGAGCCTAAACATTAAAGAGGATCCCCTAAAATCATGGAACCCCAAATCTACAAGACAAAAATTAAACCTCACCCAAATCTTATAACCCCACAAACCCCACCAACCCAAATCAAAACATTTCCACGAAAAAAAAAAAAGAAAAAAGAAACCCACCACAAACCCAAATCCACATAAACCCAGCAAAATCAAAAACAAGATGAACAAAGAGCAAAGACGAGCTCAAATTACCTCAACCCGCTTCACCCCTTTCCCCCTCAACGATCTCTATCGCCCCTCTGAAGCGGATTCAGCATCACCACCCTGAACATGTGAAACCCAAATGGCCTCGGCTCCTCCTCCATGAAGGCCCCCAAAGGTCCCAAATTTACCCCCTTCTACCAAAAACCCAGTAGCCAGATACAGGTTGTTACCACTGAAACAGCAGGAAAAATGGCCCCAAAAAAGGCAAAAAAAAAAACAAAACAAAGAGGGTGGAGAGAATAACAAAAGGAGATAAAAAAGGCTCTAATGGGAGAGAAGCGGTTTATATCTCGACCAACAAAGAGACTAAGAGAGAGAGAGAGAGAGAGAGAGAGAGAGAGAGAGAGAGGGGATTGATCTGATGGGCCAGAGAAGGTTTTAGAGAGAGAAAGAGGGAGATGGGGAGAGGAGAAGGGTGTGGGGGGGTGGGGAGAGATCCCAGGAGAGAAAATCTCCTCTCACAAGAACAAACAACCTTCTAAGAACAGTGACAGGAAATTTGTCAACATCTGGTCTTTTTATTCTCTCTGCTTTGTGTTTTTTTTTTTTTCTTTTTTTCCCTTTTTTTGGGCTCTCCTCTCATCTCACATTCTCACTATGATCTCCCCCCCCCCCCTCTCCCCCACTTTCCAACATATAATGTGGGGGAAAAAAAAAAAGAAAAAGTTATTCTTATAAATGAGATAACTATTACAATAAATAATAATTAGTTTTATTATTTATTTTATGAATTATTATTATATATATATATTAATTATTTTATAATTAATATCTCTTTACGAACTAAATATGATCACATAAGTAAATTTATAAACTATTATAAAATTTATTTGTAAGTGTATGATATATTGATATATATCCTTTTTTAATTTAGTTTTTTTTTTTAGTTTCTTTAATGGGTTTGAACTTTGAACTTGAGAGATTCTCTCCACCTCCTTTCCTTTGCTTTTGGGTGGAGAAATAAAGGGAGGGTAAAAAAAAAAAAAAAAGGGGGGGAGAGGGAAGGAAAAAAAGAAACACACTAAAACACATCCCACAACTGTTTCAAGGACAGTACCATGCTCCATCTAATGTAAATCCCCACAACCCCATCAATCTTTCTCATTTCACTGTTGCTCTTTATTTATTTTTATTAATTATACAGAGAATTTTGTAAGAATTTTTATTTTTTTTTAAAAAAATGAATAATAAGTTGGGAATATTATTATTATTATTATTATTACTACTTTATTGCCATTTGTTATGTTTTTTTGCTTGATCCCATGGTTTTAAGGTGGCTAGGATTGGTGGGCAGGTGTGGGACCCACTTGGATGGTGGGGTTCTATTTTGGAAGCTTGGGTGATAGTTTTGGGTGGGAGTAGGAGGAATGCCATCATAGTTGCACAATATTACGATTTTGGGACATGGCATGACCCATGTGCCATTCCCCCTCTCCACTATTAGCTCTCACACACACACCTGCAAGGGGAGATATAAGGAATGACCATCCAAGCTAGTAATGAGGCATTTGCCCAAGAAATCAAGAGTCCCATCTCCTCCACCCCTTAATAAAAGTTAAAAAGAATAATTTTCTTTTTAGTGGAAAAAAAAAAAAAACAAAACAAAACAAAACAACTCATAGTACCTACCTTTTTACTAATGGATTAATATTAATGGGTAAGGGGGGGTTTGTTTAGGGGAAAAAAAAAGGGGGGGGTGGGGTGGGGGGGGTAGATTCTTAATTAGATTATAATAATTGAGAATTGGAATCCTTGCAACAAACTGGAGCCTTTTATAAATGCTTCAACAATGAGACACACTCAAATCCCAAGGGTTTCTCTACCTTGGTGCCAATAGGTTGGTGGTGAATAGGGACTTAAGAAAACATATGCATCTATTTTAAGGGAAATGCAGCTTTTGTTGGATGGGTATACAATAATAAAAGGACCACTGAGGGGGATTAATATTATTAGCTCTGCATATGACCACACACCATTTTGGATGGATAGTGTAGCCTAGGAGCAGAGTAATCTTTGTGGCCCAGCAAGTAGATTTGATATGAAATCGCTCAGAAATAGCATTAACTACTTAGTTCGGCTGCATGATAAAGATAAGTTAAACTACCCGCACCTGCACTGACGAACGAGATTTGCAAATGAAAATGTAGATGACAAAGTGGACGTAATAGTGAACCTGCAACTTCATGGAAATGTAGATCTTAGTTCTTTTGCTCTAATACGTACCACAAGTTCATCAAAGTGATCTAGCACGAAATGACCTGAGAATAACCTTCCTGATGAGGATAGGATTAACTATGAAAATGGCTCCAACGTGTGAGGTAACAATTGAGGATTTAACCTATCAATTTCAACCGTGGTAAGTCGAAGTCACAACTTCACAAAACTAAGGGTGGGTAAGGAACTTCACTAGTCTCCCCTGATACAAGCAATTAATCCGACAACGAATGACCGAAAAATAACTAAGTAATACAAAAGTGATTTTACCTAAACTAGCAAGAATTAAAATACTATGTTAGTTTTTATTTTATTTTTTTACCCCATAATTAAGTGGGGGTACATAAAGCCTGCATTATTACACCAATGATAATCAGATACTAGGCTAAATTACATGTAACGAAAAAAAAAAAAAAACCTTTTATTTCTTGAAATGCTTAGCCAATGAAATACAGATCTGGTGCATGACAAGGGGCTAGATTAGTTTATGATCTCTGTAAAGACCTTGTTTTCTTTTCAAATATCATTTTCTTAAATTAATTAGTCACAGGGGGGTGATGTGGTCCATGCAACATGACTCATAAAAGAGGCATGAAGGTTTTAAACCCTTGTGGGGTTAAAGGTGTTTATGGTTGAGATTTTGAAGGTGAGTAGTTAAAGCCATGCCCCCATCACCATCCAACGAGAAAAATAGTAAATACACCTAGTGTACCAGGTCATCCATAGGCTAAGCCAATCAAAATGACCCAATTTGCATATTTTATAGAAAAGAATATGATTCACAATATATATATAAAATAGGTGGCTGCATTTGCAATACACACACCAATATTAGCTCCACAAATTCAACTCTATCTATCAGGATGCTTAACTGTTCTATACGCATGCAGAATGATATGGATTAAATTTGTTTGCGACGACAATATGCGGATGTGATAAGGGGCGGAATCTTTGGGCCATATGGCACTTTACTTCAGGTCTACTCAATAACCTCCTAGCCCAAATTCTTTTTATAAGATTTATTTAAAATTAACTTATGTAGTCTAAATGGTTAGTCCGCTGAATGATCTGGTAGACCGGGTCCACCGAATAGTCTCTCCACACCAAGTCCTCAATCATTGGGACTATGTTGTAGTGTCTATGACTATATTGGTACCATCATGAAAAATTCATATTGGAGGAGATCGCTCCAGTAAGTTTTCTAGCTTGGATGATATATGAAATTATATAGTTATAAATATGTATGTATATATTTATTTATCTATTTATGTGCAACTGCTAAGATGTAGCACAGGGGAAAAAAAAAGAACCAAGGGGGCATTGATGGCAAGGGTCACCATAAAAGCCCCTATTTATGAATTTTGTTGTAGTACACTCCTCAGGGCCCTGTGGGATCATGGGAGTGTATCTCCCTCTTATCTCTTTTGTACCCTTCATGTGAAAGCATCCCACACTTTAGCCCAGGCCTGCCCTTTTGTGCTGCTGCAGCCCCAGAGGGTATATATAGATATACACCCAGCACTGATTCCTTTCTCAGAAGGGTTTAAGTATGTGCAATTCCCAAGTTGTAGAGTCCATGGATTCATGGGGTTTAGATAGCATCTCAGAGAGAGAGAGAGAGAGAGAGATAAGTATGAGAGAGAAGGCCGTATCACTTGATCTATAGTTATCTAGCTAACTTGAACTATGCAGTTCAGGTTCTAGTATGTCCAAAATAATCGGAGCTACTACAAAAGTGTTACTAATGTAAAGTCGTATGAAAAGCAAAGAATATGAATTAGTGGAGAAGGGTTTTTATTTTGAAATCAAAGATTTTTTCTTATTGCTGGTGGACGATTTGGAAGGCCAGGAATAACATTATATTTCGTAATCTTCAGTTTGATCCTGTTTTAGCCGTCCAGAGGCTTAAGGCGCTACTGCTGTCGTGGAAACATCTGCTACGATAGGCGTGGGTCCGAGTCCTCACGGTTTTTTTTTTTTTTTTTTTCCGTTCTCTCTGAGGCCCTGAATGCCCCACCTCTGTAGCAAAATTCATCGAATCAATGAATGAAGCAGGTAGCACGCTACCTATTCTCAAAAAAAAAGATTTTTTCTTATTTTTTCAACTTCCTGCTTAAGCCGGAAGCTCAATCTCTTTACGTGCGGGACTCCTTATTTTGCCTTTTCTGGTAATTAAGAAAACTATTTTAGAAATTAATCTACAAGTTTAGTCCAAAGTAGGTAATTGAATTGAAAGAGCAAGTCCCACACTTGAGACCCAATAAAGCTTTTGGACTAGATTCAGTCACCTAGGTCATATTCTTTTTTCAGTGCCCATTACTGTCATTGTTAGTGGGATTTTTGTTTGAGAGAGAAGCATTAGTCATTAGTGTATTGTGATTCTTTAATTGATTGAAGGACATAAAACCATTTTTATTCGTCCTTTTTGTGACTCTGACTTTCTCAAAAGTAGGCATCAGAAGAGAAGAGGGTATATTGTGCTAAAATCCAAAAGCATATTGTGCATTACAGTTGTGAAAAATGGATCATTCAAGTGTGTCAATTGACCCAGAAATTAGATCTATTTGATCCTGAATCAGGCACAAATCTCCGTCTCGGATCCTAATTAAGATCTGATTCAGAAACCTACTTTTTTGGGTTTTGTATGATGAGACAAAAAAAAAAAAAAAAAATCATCTGACTTATGAAATTCTCTGTCCAGCCCCTCAGATCTAACTAGATAACAGTATGTGAAAGCTAATTATCATGTATATATATTGTAACTTTAATTGTATAATATTTATGTTTCTTAATCCAACCTAACAACACGGCTAGCTAATTAAGTTTACATAGCTCTTCAAGAAGCTCGAGGCTTAAAAATATACAAAAATGTGTCCATCAAAATTAGATATATTTTGATTCATTATAACCTAGTTGGCTCACCAATTAATGAGAAAGTTTCAACTTACTATTTAATTTAAAGGGTTAATTTTCTATAAACATATTGAATTATAAATATATTCCTACAAAGTTCAACTTTTATATATTGTCGCTTACAAATCTTGATATTTTCAAATATGCTATATAGGATTCGAAAGAATTAGTTAATCATAGATAAAATACTTAACGCTAGTTAGTTAATGAGGTGGATTAACCTTTTTATCTCTCTTTAATTAATAGTTGAAACTTTTGGAGGGATATATTTATAATGCCAAAAAGGTTATTTCATAAAATAAATAATGTTCTAACGGTAATAAATGAGATGAACATATTTAAAAACGATGGGACTTTTGAGGAAACATTATATGAAAACTAAATTTTATAGGAATATATATATATATAATTTACTATATTTGGACTTGTACGAAATTAACCTTATTTTAAATATAGGTATTGGATTAGGCAATGATATTCAAAATACCCTTTGTTCTACTTCTTTTCAATTATTTAGAAATTCAATTTTTCTATACATTAAAAGGAAGTCCATTTAGTTCATGATTAGATCTTTCTAGCTTATGGTAGCCAATCTATTGGCTTCTACTTTTTGAGTAAAAATTAAATAAATAAATAAATAAATAAAAAGGAGCATATATAGTAGAGATGACAAGTCAAACATACACAGTGTTTCATGTCCCATACGGGCAACATCTAAGTGAACATTAATTCATTGATTTAAAAAGAAACTTTTGTAGACCAAACAAAAGAAGAGATCATACAACCAAATTATTAAAAAAAAAAAAAAAATTTTAAATTTAGTAAATATGTACTAGAATAAAAAAAATCACACAAATGTGTCTGGTGTGGTGACAAATACCAAAGATCAATAATTAACTAAATGCCCTCTCTTTCCCTATCTATTTGATATCGCGGATGCGACGGGTAACCAATACGACGAATAATTTTGTGATTGGTTTTAGGTTTTATCGAAAATATGATGATCATAGGAAGTGATCACCGTGCGCGTCCCAGTCACATACTATGGAGCTCACCTCCTCTGCATTAAATGAGCCATCAACTGGCTATGTTGATCTTATTCTCTGCTGGAGAATACAAAGGTAACATGACAAGTTATGAATGAGGCAGGGACCACACAGCAACTCTCTTTGATCGAAGATCTAAACAGTTTTGTGATTATTCGGTCGCATATATATATTTTTTATTTTATATATGAATTACCAAAAAATTAGAAGGTCCTTTTGCCACATCAACTGTGCATGTTGTTGAATATAAATACTAAAAATATTAGTTTTTTTTATCGATTTTAATTTTTAAAAGATAATAATTATTTTTTATAATATAATTTAATATGAGATCGAATTAATTTTAAACTCTTTCATTCTGCAAAATCATAGGTTCCATCTCTTTTAAAATATTATACAATTTGAAGATACAATTTTTGGATTTAAAATTATTTTTTCCCATTCCTTTTTCGAGCTATTATTGTGCACCATGTCATTTGGTATGGTACAGCTGCTCTGTGTGTTCTATATATATATATATATATATATATATATATAGAGTTGAGATAGAATCTTTCTAAAGCGATAATTGGTCTTTTGAGTTTTTACGAATTGGATGGAAAGATGTAGGGTTGAGATGATGGTGGTAGGTGGTGGTTGATGTGATAGGTGGTGGTAGGTGGAATAGTGTTAGATCTAAAGGCTATTAGTAATAAAAAAAGTAGATCTAAGGGTTAAAAACTTAGAAATAACTTTTGGTGCTTAAGTATCTAACGAAAAATATTCATGATGTATATGTATATATATATATATATATATATAAAGTCAAATTTGGTATCTTTATTAATATAGACAAATTTGGTCTTTAGTAAGTTTTTACTCTTGGATTAACCACTTTGATTAATTTTAGTTAGATTATCTTATTGAAATTAACTTAAATCATCCTAGCGTCTTTTAATCAGGGTAGAAAACTTACTTAGATTAATATAGTTCTATATATATATATATATATAGAGTAGAGGTAGAATACTTTTAGAAGCGTTAATAATAGCCTTTAGATCAAATATTATTCATCTTTCTCAATCAATGGTTAAAAACTCAAAAATTTTGGTGCTTTTGAGAGTCTCTCTCTCTCTCTCTCTCTATATATATATATATAATTAGGCTGGAATGCTATTAATAGAATCAATAATTTGGTGCTATTAAGTTTTCCATCCTTGGATTAAAAGGTGTGCGGTTAGGATGATGTAGACCCTCTAGGGTTGAGTGGATGGTTGGTTGAATAATATAATCTAATAGGTAAAAATAATCAAAGTGCTAAATCTAATGGTGAAAAATAGGTGTGCGGTTAGGATGATGTAGACCCTCTATGGTTGAGTGGGTGGTTGGTTAAATAATATAATCTAACGGATAAAAATAATCAAAGTGCTAAATCTAACGGTAAAAAATTTGTGTGTGTGTGTGCTAAATCTAACGGTGAAAAATAGGTGTGCGGTTAGGATGATATAGACCCTCTAGAGTTGAGTGGGTGGTTGCTTTAATAATATG
This sequence comes from Aechmea fasciata, assembly GCA_025177825.1. NCBI lineage: Eukaryota > Viridiplantae > Streptophyta > Magnoliopsida > Poales > Bromeliaceae > Aechmea > Aechmea fasciata. Next base: position 9,373,674 of record CM045946.1, read on the forward strand.
ATCTAACGGGTAAAAATAATCAAAGTGCTAAATCTAACGGTCCTAAACCCTAAACCCTAAACCAAAGATCAGTAATGGTAGGACGTCATTCATTGAAAAAAAAAAAAAACCCATTATTGATCTTTGTTATTTGGGGGAAACTTAAGTTACACTGTTAAAATGTATAATTTGTATCACAACAGGGAATGGAGGGGCCACTACGGTAGATGCCAATTTAATAAATTTACACAGGTAGTTATCAGATGTATTTTTGTAGCTGTCCCATGTTTTGGGTTAGATAATGTGTCGCTCTCCTCGCAATTGCCTAAAACTGCCTAATTAATATGTACACCAGAGATACTAAAATGCCTAATTAATATGTACACAAGAGATACCATGGCTTAGTTTGATATTGAGTCATATCTAACGCTATTAGATAAAATAGAGTTGTAGAAAAAATATACAGGTATATGCTTCTGCGTTCTCCGGTGGGAACGCGAAAAATATATCATAACCGACTCATCGCGATATTCGGAACGTAATATTACATACGGAAACATCGCGATATTCGGAACGTAATATTACATACGAAAACAACCAAACGAAACCAACGTTTCTCTCCCAACCGAATTTTTTTGAGAGATAGATAGCACGCTACATGTTTTTTTTAGTTTATTTAGAAATAAAAGTAGTTGAAAATGTGAATTAATTAGAATTCGAATTTGGGACCTCGAGTACCAACCACCAAACTCTTTGCCACTTATTTTAGGGACCAACGGACGGTCGGTCGATCTCTCTCAACAGAATTAAAATTGGTTTTTTTTTTTATAATAGTTAAGTGTAACAGGGGGCCTTCTTAAAAGAGAAAAAACAGGGAAAATTTGTAGTCTATGATTAAACAACATTGTACCTGAGAATTAAAAGAAGGGTCGGATTTTTTTTTTTATTTTATCTTATATCTTAAATTAAAATATTAATTAAGGTTTATCTTTTAATCTTAATTTTAATTTAACAATTCAGTCTGTTTATCACGCATAACATAACAAATCTTTCTTCTTCTTTTTTTGGAAAAAAATTCCAGTGTCTAAAAATTTGTCACGTTGGAACCATCATTATAAATTTTCTTGTTATATAAATTTAAAAATTTTATCATAAATTAATAATTAAGGTTATGGACTTATGGTTTAAGGACGAAATCAAAATTTTCACCATAATTGAGAGGCAAAATTTACGAACCAAGAACAAAATTAAAAGTGGGGTTACATTCCACATCCTAAATTACTACAAATTTACAATTAGAACTCTATTATAAAGTCCATCTATAGAAACTGCAGCAGGAGTTATTTGAACTATATTAAAATTGAGCGCAGTTCCAACTACAGCAGTTTAGAAAGAATAATTTTAAGTAAAAAATAAGCCTATGCTTTTAATTATTTTTTAAATAAAAAAAATATATTTTTAATATTGGTAGTAATCTCACCATCATACATATATACAAAATAACATAATTTTAAAAATTATTTCTCAATTGCATGCAACTAAATAAATTATTTATATATATATATTTTTTAAGAGATAGGTAGCAGCTATCACTTCGTTTATTTCGTTAAGAAATAAACTTAGCTAAAAAGTGAATCAACTAGGATTCATTTATAGTTACTAATCAAACAGAATACATATAGTTATAATTGTTACATTTGTAATTACATACATCTTATTTATAATTACACTGTAATTACATCCCACCAAAAAAAAGAGCCATCCTAATAAAAAAAATCCATCACCGCAATGGCAATCTTGTAATAAAGTGGCAACTCTGAGGGCATTGTGGAGTGTTCGTACAGACGCCGCGGTGCGGGATTTTCTCGTTCCGCCTTTCTCACGCCCACCATCCCGAAGCGGATCTGCGCCCCATAAATCTTGGGCGGCGCTGCGTTCTGCTGCCCTTTTCCCAAAATGCCCCTCGCACCTGCCCCATATTACGGTCCCCGCGTAAAGCGCCAGAGACTAAACCCTGCACCCGGTGTATCCCCACATCCCATGCACCGCAATCCTTTATAAGAGCTCCCAAAATTAATTCCCACATCACTTTCAACAATTAGATCGATCATTTGAATAAAACATGGTATCTGAGTTAATTTTAAGTTTACGCCGTTCTATGGGATCGTGGGTTTGAATCCCTACTTTAGTATTTAATAAATTTATCTTTTAAATTATTTTTTAGCTGAATAATTTAATTTGAAATCTTCTTATATTAACTGATACACGGGTTGTTACAAAAGGCCTCAATAAGTTAACCACAAATGTACCATAGGATACGGTGGGGATTGGTATAATTTAATTCGTTGCTATATTTTGCAGTATTTGAAAGATCCACTTATTAAAAAAAATCATAACTTAACTTTTAAACATATATATATTCGTATAAATTAAACAATAGTTTTTAAGTTATCTATCTACCTATTCAGTTAAATTTTATTTAATTTTAATAATAATAGATTCATCATTAATCAGGAAATAAATAAATAAATATCAAGCGGGGAGTATGAAATGTCCGTATACACCGGGTGCATAGACAATCCTCTAGAACATTCCGACGTCCCCCCGAATAAAAATTCTCGAATATAAACTAATAATGATAAGAAGAAGAAAAAAAAAGAGTTTAATAATCTGAGAACTATCCGGGTAACGCATCACGTGATCGGTACAACTCTCGCATCATAGACAAAAAAATAAAAAATATAAAAAACAAAAAACGAAAAAAAAAAAAAAAAAAGGACGTTATCTGAGATCCGCATGCTCTCGTAGATCGTGACCACAGCCCAGTGTAACGGTTCTTATGTCACCATTACGTGGCTGACATGTGGGCCCCGCATATTTATGTGGGTCCCACGGGTCACCCAAGAGCCCACATATAATAACACACAAGACGCCATTGACCAAACGCATCGGTCATGACCCCGTTCTCATACTTCTAAACTTATTAGCTGTAGTCTGTAGTAGAGGTCTTAAAATATAATTTTAAAATAGGCTAAATTACAAAACAAAAAAAAATCTTATAAATATTTCTTTTTTACTTTTTTTTTTTTTTTCTGTGACTTTTAAAAAGCTATATTTCACCCTAAAATTTTAAAAATATTTTCAAGGGGGAAAATTGTGTTAACGGAGATGGCAAAATAATCAAATTTTCCTTATTTCTTCTATAAAAAAAATTATTTTTTAATATATTTTTGTCATTCTAAAGAATATTTTTAGTATAAATTATAAAAAAAATGACGGCATAGTAATGAAGGGGTTAAATACAACAACTTGAAATTTTAAAGTTGTAAAATGTAAGTTTTTTGAAAGTTAGGTAGGAAAAATAAAAAAAACAAATATTTACATAAGGGTTTTTTATAATTTAGCTTTTAAAATACTTATAAATTAGATATATTTTTTATAATTTCTAAATGTAAAAAATTGCAATACCAGATACCAAACATAATTGAATTCATTTGGACAAAAAAGGAAGAATCTAACTTTTCGAATAAAATAACCATTGTTTCACCACTTTCTCCGAATAAGCGATCCAGTTATTTCACTTTATTTGGAAAAGAGTTACGATATCATCGTGCAATAAAAGTAAAAAAGACAAAATAGCCAAATAGTAGTATTTTTAGGATCGCTCCGATACTACGCATACAATTCACCCTCTTTTATATTCACTCGAATCATCAAATAGTTCTCTCAACCAAGAAAGAAAGTAACCTTTTTACCGACCGTTTAAAACAAATAGCAAAAAATTTGGTGGTTGATATTCAAGATCTAAGTTCGAATTCTAATTGATTCACATTTTCAGCTAAGTTTATTTCTAAACAATAAAATAATCGAAACGGGTAGCATACTACCTATCTCTCTAAAAAAAAAAAAAAAAAAAACCGAAAGAAAGAAATAAAGCGACCTTTTTGGATTGTGCAGGTCCAGGTAATAATCTCTCTTATCTTTTTATAAGTTTTGCTTCGATCCACAGCAAACATGAAGCAATTCATTTATAGGCAATAGAGAAGCAAAACCACCCACATGGAAAAGTATTCATAGAAAGGATGTGACTTTATAAGGATGAGACATTTGAAAGGGGGATCATTACAATATGATCCACTTCCAATCATGATTGGTTTGCTAAGGTTTTCTTCGAGTAGGCTACTACTACTTCACTCGGTTAGTGGATGCTGAGTCTCTCGAAACTTAAAATTTTATTGTGAGACTAAGAATAGGGACAAATTACCAACACACTTTGGAGATATTAAATAATCTATCTTATTAACTTAATGATGATACCTTTTGCTATTGTTTATAGATGAATACAAAAGCCATTACACCGAAAGGAGCGCACTCTTGCAACCCCAAATCGTACGTCCACAAGCTACAATCTTGAAATTATTTGACTCTAAAATATAGGTATCTTATCCGACTCATTAAGACCTGTCTCGATGTATTAATTAATATCTTATTCGGCAATATCGCTGTAATTTACTGAACAACAAGTACATGGTGTTTGGTAGATGAAAATGTCATCAAAGATTCAAAAGAATAAAATATATTATCCTACCAAATTATAAATGACGAGATATTTTAAAAAGTAAAAATTAAATCCTTGACTTTCAATCATGTAAAAAAAAAAAAAAAATTGATACCAAATAAATTCTCAATGGATATTTTATTCTGACATCCAAATTGCGTGAAATGCCACTAAAACAGAGATTATCCCAACAACAATGTAACTACTCTACTAATTTTTTCATCAGATTTTCTTGGAATTGGGACCATTTTTTTTAGTGTGTGTCTCCGCATGTGCACATGTATCATAATGAAGGAGCATCTAAGCAGTTGACTTGATTCAATAGAGTATTGGGTGGACAATATTCTCCCCATAACATATCTTAAAGATACTTAGAAAACTAATATACTTTGATACCGAGACACTTGATTTCAAAGATGAGCATGTCCCCTTCTCTTTTTAGCAGCCCTAAGAATATCAACATTCTTAGCTATTCTTTCCTTTGACAATTGGAAAGAAAAAGTTTCGTTAAGTAAAAAAACATAAAAGGCAAGTTCACTATCAAATGTCTCAGTAAATTAAACTAGTGTGGTAATCTCAAAACGAAAAAGTTTAGATCTATTGGACTCGAACAAAACTCACTTGCCTTATTTTAACTCTATCCATTGGGTATACTGAGTTGGTTCAGGATGAATCAACTTGTTTCACTTGGTTTAGACAGGATCAGGGTATCAGCTTCATACAGTTTTACAATGCAATCAATGGTTGACCTGATCTTATAGTCTTATCCATTACTAGTACACTCACAGTTTCGCTAAAGGGTAAAAGACAATCAATCAAATAAACTAAACTAAAATAAAGGAAGATAAACAAGTTAAATTCTTATTCCCCAATGCCAAGCAGGAAATCAGTGGAACCAACAACTTACCTGGATCCAATTTTAGACCGGTAACGATTCTAGGGACCCATTATGGAGTAGCCTTGCACCTAAATACCTCATATGGGAACCATCCAACCAAAAATAACTTGCAATCCCACAAAAATACTATAAAGCGCTTCACAATAACTAGAGCAAATGTAAAGAAGCAATGAAACCCACACACTTAAACAAAAATCATTTACAACATTGTCACAGATTTTTAGCATGAGTTACTTAGCACAAACAACGGGGATATCTAATTCTAGTTTGAAATTCTAGAAATTTGTTTCGGATAGCACAAACAAAACTCTAACCTTCGAGCATGGCCTTGGCTGCATCAATCAACGTAGGCCTGAAGTCATGTGATGCTCGACCAAGCACTGTGTATCCTTCCTTGTCTTCAATATCAACATCAGCCCCATGCCTTATCAACAAAAGAGCAACCTACAAGTATTGATTTTTTTTTCTTTATTTTATGTCGGCATATGCAAGTAATATATTCATAAATATGATTCCACTATTTATTTGGGTAATCAGAGTACATAGTGTGTTTATATGTCCAGATGCTACGATAGTGAAGATTATAAACCAAATTATATATATTACGCATAGTTATTCAACTGAAATGTCACTGGGTTCTTCTATAGATTATCTCCCAACAAAATAGAAAGGTTATATTTTGATGAGCCTATAAGACTACCATATTTAGTGAAGCTTGAAGCATATAAGCTTGCTAATATATGGAAAAAAGCTCTTGAATAGAAAATACCTGTTTGTTTTGGCATATAACTGCATGCATTAGAGGCGTCTGCCCTGCTCTATCAGTAGCATCGACCTCAGCTCCTTCCTCAATCAACAACTCACATAATTCTGACTTCCCTGTACTAGCAGCTCTATGAAGTGGGGTGCAACCGACCTAAAAGAGTAAATAGTTTAGTTTAGAATCTAGCCAGAAAATGTGTGGATGCATGTCATGAAATAATATGCACTAGGGCCAATTATTTGATACTAATATAGTTACAAACCTTGTCTTTCTTATTGATTTTTGCTCCATGTGAAATCAGGATTTCAGCAATTTTCACCCACCCCTTACTAGCAGCATAATGAAGAGCAGTGCGCCCACCGTCGTTAGCCAAGTTAACATCAGCTCCTGCGTTGCAATTATATTGCTTCAGTATAATATGTAAGCTCTCAGCAAATTATGGCTTGATGTTAGAAGCTGATAGTGTTCATAACTGAAGAATGCAAATATACAAATGAAACTCGACTAATATAATGTAATTACTCGACAATTTCTGCCTCATAGACACCAAAATTCTTGGTAAACTGCAATAAGCTTAAACTTTTCACTTTCCTATTAGCTGTAAGGAACCAAACAAGCACCTCAGGGTTCAAATGAACTTGCACACGCTTTTCTTCCTGTATGTTCCTAGAACTTCCAACTTAATTCATTTAGCAACATTTACTTGTAGTCTATCACCAAGACCTCTCTATCAAAGCCAAAACGAATAACTGAACATAGATAAAATCTAGAGTAAAGTTAACATTGATCATCTTAGGTGAAATCTATCATTAACACATTTGCATTTGGCATCCAAAGAATCAATCCTAAATTTGGCATAGGTTTGACTCATTCATAGCTTCTACAGAAGTATTCATTCAAATACGTGTATTTCAGAGGCCTTAGTGGCCTTTTATCGGTCAATCTGGAAGTTGAGCTTCAAACAAAAGCTTCTACTTTTCGGGGTCCAAAAGTCTAAAGCTTCTGAGTCAAGTAGAAGATCACTGTAGTAATAAAATCTTCTGAAGAGTTGTCCCAAAGGTCAGCGAGAAACAGAATAGTTTTCACCAACAATAAGCTAGCATGTTGAGCTTTATTATACAGCAACTTATTGAGAATCTAAATGGATGGTCTTAATGTATATGCTACAATAAACTCATAAGCATTTTGATGCTACTAGAACAGTTAATGTAACAACTCTATACGCCCAAAAGGAGATTCAAAGGTCATTACGACAAATACTTGGTTTGATGTACTTTGTGATCAAACACATCTCACCTCTATCAAGCAAGATGTCGACGATCTCCGCATTGCCGATGCTCACCGCGGAGTGGAGTGGCGCCCACCCTTCCTCATCCGTGGCATTAACTCCACTTACCGATGGATCCGCTTTTGAAAGCACATCTACGACCTATTTCGAAAATGTAGAACATCCAAAACCACCCTAAAATGTAAGTGCAAGCTACTAAAACCCTAGATATCACAGATTCCAAAAGGAAAAAGGGCGAATAGCTGGGATTTTCAATCGCTAGGGTTTCGAGAGCTCGCCTGTGGGCGTCCGGATGAGGCGGCGACGTGGAGGAGAGAGCGCCCATCCTCGTTCCGCAGCGTTCGAGCGCGAGCGAGCGCTTCCTCGGAGAGGGAGGCGAAGAGGGCGGCGTCGCCATTCTCTGCGGCACGGAAGAGCTCTTCAGGCTTAGGGGAAGAATCGAGCTCCATCGCCATTGCCGTGGGTTCGAGAGCTTCGGGTTCTCTTCCTCTTATTCCTCTCGGGGCTTCTATCTAGGGTTCTCGCACAGAGCGGGGGTTTTGAAGCGGGGAAATCATTATAAAGCTTCCTGCATAAAGTTTTTATGCGGCAACAAAGTCGGCTTTTCTTGATATTACGGCGCCGAATTCAAGTGAACTATAAAACGTGACGAAGAGTCCATTAGGTTGGAGGGTTGTAAATTGTAATATATATATATCTTATATTTGGAGTGACGAGTTTATCACTAATATATCAAGTCACTTGAATTAGAAGGTTACTACAAACTAGCATACTTTTATTAAATGGACTACTTAATTATAATTTCTACAAAGTAAATGTCATTTAGTTTATAATAATATAATATTTTTACTATCTAAGAATCTGTAATTATTTCACTACTCAGCACCTTTTATAATTAATCACCTTAAGTTGAATGATAATAATTTTAATATTTTTTATTAAAAGTATAGTAAATTATTGAAATCACGCAGGATTAATAGAGTTAGCGCTGTGAAGTGCTTGTGGAACTAAACTGTGCCGACTCCTTCGGCTCCTTCATAGTTACATGAACTCAAATTCTTCCAACTGTTAGAGATTTTATTTACCATACAAAAAAAGGGAAAAAAAAATCTAGATTTTCTGTTTGCTAATCTAAATTATGTGTCAAAAATCATGCAAAACCTCAACTGGTTCAAATCATTCAACTCACTTTTGAGAGAGGAGAGAGAGTGAGAATGACAGAGTAATAAGGCAATTTTATCAATCTACAACAAAAACAACTCGCGCATCTGCGATAAGTTTATTTGATTCTCCACTCATATATTCTGATACAGACACCTTAGTTTCGCTTGTCATTCAACAATCATATGTATTTTCACACATTATTCCATAAAATTTGATGCTACGATGTGTATCTGCCAACCAATCGAGCATCTGTAACCTGATCCATCAGTGCTTCTACTTATCTTTGCGGGACCCAAATGAATTGCTAGCTGTCTTCTTAAAACTCGCAAACCTAGTCTTTTTTTTCACCGAATGAGATTTCGCTCCTTGTGTAGTTTCGTTTCTGCTTCCATCTCTCTGGCTACTCTTTGTGGAACCTGTGCTTTTATCAGACAAGGTTGCAGTTCTTCGGATACTTGGGGTGTTATTCATAATCATTTCTGGCTTCTTGAGATCGACGGTTGAATCATGCTGTGTTGTGGTCTCTGATTTTGTTGTAGATTTGTCACCTGAATAAAAACAGACGAAATGTACTCATCAAAGATGGAAAGATACAACTCATACGTAGCGAACGTACTTTTTAAACTTGTTTTCAGTGATAAGCAGACAAATGGATGTCTTTGCTCTGAAACTCATTTAGCTCAAGGTTGAGATATACATTTTTTACGAAAACAAAAAATAGCAGAAATACTTTGAACTTTCACAGGCTATATGATCCTATTTTCTCTATGTAGGCTCCACCAAACATTGTAACAGCATACATGCAAATGGATAATCTTTGCAAGATATAAGCAATGTAATTAATTATCTGAAAATATCAAACATTTACCTGCCAATTTATCGGCGTCTTTTGCCTCATCCTTAGAGAACCACCAAAATAACGATCCCGAATTTGTTGTTCTAATCCTTTTCTCTTCTTTCTCACCCTTCGTTTTGGCACCATCTCTTTCTTCAAGTGATACAATAGCAAATGCAGCTGCAGCAACACTTATCGCGAACTCGCCGCTACTCAATCCATCTTCCTGACTCATCTGTCTAGATATCAATTGTCAAAAATATAAATTAACTTGCCTATTCCTTCAATTATAGTGCTCTGGAGCAATTACTAATTTGAAAAGTGAATTGAATAATGAGAGCAATAAAGGAAGGCTACTGTAATATATAATAAGCTGGATAGGTGGAAGTTGGATTCTCTTCAATTTGGCTGATCAAATTGCATATATTCTCTTCCTTTTTAGCTTTTGGCCTTAACCAAGGCGGAAAGAACATGATGTCTTTCAATTTTCTCTGAAGATTCTAGTTCAGAAATGCCTTTATTTCAACTTCAGAAACATCATGTACATATTCTCCATTCCAGAATATATTCTCCGCCAAAAGAGAACAGATTCTAAATGACACTATCTTCTTTTTGTAAGAACGGTTGTTGTTTGGCCTGACTTCTCTTCTATTAGTGGCACGTGTTTGGCAAGCGAAAAGCTCAATGCTTTTGTTATACTGGGAAGTTGCCTCCAGCTATAACTTGAAACTTCTGCTTTACTGAGGAAGAAAACTACTACTACAGAAGTTATTCGTGCTTCAGTGCGCATTTTTAGCTCCCAATATATCCAATGCCAGATAGCAGCAAAGAAGCACGCGCCGGAAAACACTGTATGTGCCCCTACGACACCATCAAAACTCCATTGTTATAGTTCTCCCGAAATACTCCAACCACCCTGCGGATCAGTTATTCTTAGGTGAACCATAAAGGGTATAATAATGAACGTACCTTGTCTCCACTTTGGATCAAGAACGGGATCAGAGGCTGCTAATTCGTATATAGCAATTATATAGCAGCTCCGGTTCGGTCAGGCAAACCTAAAATAATAAATACGGATGGAAAGCCAGTAGCCATAGCAAAGTTAGAATGCAACTTATCAATCGATATCAATATGCCCTCACAATAAGCCGAACTTTTGATTCTCTGCAACTTTATTCTATTCAATGCAGATAACTACAAAAGTACCTTTCGATAATATTCCGTTTAAGGAGAAATAATTCAACTAAGACTTTTTAAACCCAACCGCCAACTCAATATTCCAGAAATTGGGATAGACAATTCGAGAAAACATGCATTGTATGAAAGAATTTGAAAAGTAGGTGACAAATTGAGAATAATTTCCAATAAGATTAAAAAAAAAGGCATACATTCATGAGAATGTAGGAGATCTACCTATAAATATTTTAAGAAAGAGCTCAAGTTGAATTCCACGACTGCTTACATAGAAAAGCAACTCAAACAGAAACGCAAGCATACACCATAAGACATGTTGTAATATTTAATTCATGTTTAAGTAGTTGGTCTATCTGTCTCTCTCTCTCAACAAAACCTCCCACCAGAAAAAAAAAAAAAAAAAAAACTTGATTCTCCGAACTAAACTGTATAGCAGGCTTGATCCTTCAGTTCTTTAGCTTGGGATGCATCCTCCTCTTTGAAATTGATACCAGAAATACTCATCCTACCGACATTCACTGCAATTTCCTCACCACACAACAAATTAGCAGATAAAGTTTTAACACACAAGGTTCTGTTTTCATTAATAAAAGATCATAAAAGGGATCTTAGGGAAGAGAATCAAAGAACACAAGTTGAGCTATTTATTCTTATCTTCCTATTCCTTACCTACAACATCAAGCCCGGATAGATTGGGCATGTATTTCCTAACGTGTTCCTCGGCAGCATTATCTGCCTTCAGCGTCTCGCACTCGAAAGAGACCAAAATCTGTTCATTCCCATGTTTCTCTTTGACCATACCAATGACATCCTCTTCCCACCTGGATTCAGTTACTTTTTCACTTCAATGATAATCACTTATGGCATTTAAGTTTAATCTGACGAATAACTCAGCATAAAGCAATTAAGCATGTAACAATTACAAATTTGGTCCCTAAAATTTGACCCAAAATTTTCACCCTCGCAGTATCCAACAAGGTCCCTGATGATCGAAACCTGGGCCAAAGTTTAGGTGCTAAATTTGTAATGAATTCCCGAGCAAAACGATCTGCCAAGCATGCATAGTAATAGTATCAAATATCGCAGATTCTAATTATTTCAGATATAAGCATCGAACATTTTTGTACATATTATCTTAGAAAGTAACCACACTCGTCTACGTAGGAGAGAGAAAAATTACCCATGGGCATGGTCGATGCTCTGGAAACGAGCAGCATCATGTCCCCTGCACTCTACGACAACGACTTTCTCTCTCTTCGTCTGTACATTCCCATTAAGTCATCTATGAGGAAAGATAGATAACCAAAAAAGCAGGGCAATATTCATACACAAAACTCATCGACCTCAGAAGCTTGTTTAGATCTTACAGTATAATCAATGATCGAGAGCTTTATCAAGCGGTAATCCTCTCCTCTGCTGCATTCCCTCTCGCAAGATAATTCTAAAAGAACAGGACGAGAAAATGTGCTTATAATATTCGTATTTTGATGTGATATACCAAGTTCCCCATACAAGCCCAGATTATCATAAGCAAAGCACAAGCAAGTAATAAGTGTGGTGGCGAGAGCTGAAAATGAGTCATTCTGATCATATTTCTCGTTACGTAAGCAGCACCGCATTTTGGGAGCTTTCTGGTCTAAATCAGAACGTCCAACAAATTTCTTAAACACATTTGGGCACATTTTTCTGCTGCGCAACAGCAACAATTTCTGCAGAGAGTTTAACAATGAGAAAAATCTAAAACTTGTGTTGCATCAGGTTCGGCGTCGTCAAAAGTAGAAGTTCTAATTTGGTGCTTCTAGGTCTAAGACAGTGCTTTCCTAAAACAGCACTGCATCCTACAGCAGCAGGATCGAAGCAATAGTTAAAAGGAGCAGTTACACTACACATTATACTACTACTACTACTACTATTGTGTAGGGATAGAACCTGTTCCATGGAGGCCGTAGCAAATGGAGTGGGGGAGACGCACGAAGTGGCCGGAGATGGCGCCGCTTCGTAGCAACGCGATCGACGCCACCCCTTCCATCACCTCCTCCTCCTCTCCCTTCGCCGCCGAATCCATTCTCGCTTCCGTCCTGCAGCGCAAGTGGGGTTCCGGCTTCTTCCTCGTAGCCTAATGGGCCCGGCTTATGGGCTTGCATAAGTTTTTTACTATTTTGGGCTTTTTTTGTTAACAAATTGAAAAATCTCCTGTGGAAACGTAGAAAGCCTTCAAAGAGCCCATTTACTATCCTATGTTTCAAAACATAGCAACTTTTTTTAAAAAAATTTATTTGCCGGAAGAGTAGCGAACGATCCGCTTCATTCATTAAGATTCATGAACTAAACAACAGAAGTAAGATAATTAGGCCTTTGAGGGGGTAGTTTGGTTAGTACGAACTTTTTTCTCACACACCAAACGGCCCTCGACCTCGACCTCGACCTCGGATCTGCCTCAATTGCATTCCTAGTTCGTTCTCCTAATATTTCTTTTTATTGTTTATTCAAGTAATGATGTGTTTCATTTAGAAATAAATTTAGTTAGAAATATAAATCAACTATGATTCGAACTTGAGTCTCGAATATCAACCACCAAACTCTTTACTACTTGCTCTATGGACGGTCGGTAATATAAGATAACAACAGAGTGCTATATTTTACGACCTAGCATTTTGCACCAAAAAAACAAAAAAACACAATTTTTAATATTTTTTAGTATAATTAATTTTATTTTCTAAAAAATCAAAAAACAAGTCACTCATGAAAAGCGCTATTATTTAACCTGCATATAATAGCAAAATGCAAATTAGGGATGTCAACGGGTGGGATTCGGAGCGGATTTTCAAAAATTCGAATCAGAACCCGACTCCAAACCCGAATTCCGAATCCGAATTCAAACCCGACGGACTTTAAAAATCAATATCCAAACCCAAACCCGACCAAAAATCCAACCCGAAACAATTATTTATCAATTCAATATTTTAAAATATATTACATTAAGTCTAAATTTTTAAAATACAATTTTAAATATAACATCAAATTTTTATATACATATTATGTATATTGTAAAATAAATTCGGATTCGGGTCGGATTCGAATCGGATACGGTCAAAATTCATATATGCATCCATATCCGTCATATTTTTATTTTTGATACTCATATCCGAAACCATATCTATATAGTATCGAATAAATCCGTTACATTTGGGTTCGAATTCGGATAAAATTTCGAATATCTGTATCCATTGACATCCCTAGTGTAAATGCAGTTTTCTACAATTTTTCTAGAATGTATAACAAGTAGGTGAATTAATTATGTGAAGTCAACTTAGGTAGAAGATGGTGGGCTTGAATTATGGGACCATATATCCTCTACAATCTGACGACTTACAACGGAAATCTGCGACCTGACCGAGCCAAATCGGGTCCGGTCAAAAACGGCAGGTCCGGTTCGAGACCGGCTCACAATAATTTATTTCCCGTCCACTAAAGTCCAATTTGTTAGACTCTTTAGCCGCTGCCGCAGCAGCTTCCTGGAAAAGCAATAGCCTCTGGATACATTCAAGCATTTGGTTCTCTCGGACAAGCGCAAATTGGATATGAAGACCGCGTCAAGGTGGACCCAAAGTCAATGTGGGTTCTTAGCCGCTTTGGCAGCAGCTTCCTGGAAAAGCAATATCCTCTGGATACATTCATAAGCATTTGGTTCTCTCGGACAAGCGCAAATTGGATATGAAGGCCGCGTCAAAGTGGACCCAAAGTCAATGTGTATATATATAGAGAGAGAGAGAGAGAGAGAGAGAGAGAGAGATAGTTGAACTCTTTATGTTTTTAAAAATACCAAATTATTGGTGCTAGTAGATTTTTAATTTTTAAATGAAGATTTATAAAATTAGAATAATAGTGGTCTTCTAGATTTTGTGTATAGTTGGTGGAATAATATTATAATCTAAAGAATAAAATCAATCAAAGAGATAGATTTAATAATACAAAATTTATAAGTACAAAATGCTTTGTGCTTTTAAAAGCACCATAACAGCTCTCTCTCTTTTTATAAATATAATAATAATAATTAAATTAGAATACTATTAATAGCATAGCACAAGATACTTAGGCTTAGTTTGGTATTGAGGTCTATCTAACGTTATTAGATAAAATGGAGTTGTAGAAAAAGCATATAGGGATATGCTTCAGAAAATATATCGTAATCGACTCATCGCGATATGCGGAACGCAATATTACGGAAACAAACGGAGTATTTTTTCAACGTACTTTCTCACCGCACGTAACGCATTTCTCCAATACCAAACGAAGCCTTATAGATTTTCGTGGATTAAGAAATATACTGTTAGGATATGATCCCTATAATTGAGCGGGTGGTTTAATTGGTTTAAGTCGGCAAAAAATTTGGTTGCACTAATTGCTTGATATTATTGATAACATAATAACCAAACTCTCTTTATTTCTCTCTCTCTCTCTCTCTCTCTCTCTCTCTCTCTATATATATATATATATATATATATATATATATATATATATATATATATATATATATATATCTTTAATATCTAAAATTGTTAAAAGAATAATTTTTTTGAGAAAAAATCAACTTTTATCATGAAATGTTAGTTTCATTTTTTTTTTTCAAATTTTAATCAAAATAAAAAAATATATATAATTTTCTTCTAACTCCCTGTCTTTCCTTTTTTAATTCATTCTTAGTACGAAAGGATTGGGTGAAGTTTAAGTTTTTGACACTTTTCCTAAACACCATTACTGTCGCTTTTCCATGTCCCCAACTAATGCAATCCAGTATCTTTTTAACGACAAGTCCTGTCCCTTTAAATTCTTTTAGTTCAATATGCGCGGAGCACCCCTCAACTATAGATAATTCTAACAATTCTAATCAATACCTTCAAATTAATCGCCGCTTAAATTTTAAAAAATATGAAAAAAAAAAAATTAAAACAGCTAAAGAGGCCAACTTTGCAATAGCGTATATAGTTGAGGGGGATCCGTGCAAAATTTCCCTAATTCTGACTATGCTTCCCATATCCAACTATAACGTCCAAATTTAAATTTTTGCTGCATAATTATGGTGATTAATTAAGTTTTATTAGAATGGCTTTGAAGCGATCAACAAAGAAAGATTGTACGGTGGGGATTGAAGCATTGGATTCTCGGACGGTGGATCGCAGAGTTCACCATACCCCTGCGTCCGTATCGTTGTCGTGTAGTACGGGGTGGAGTTGATTAACACGTGCTCACCTCTGAATTATTGCCTCACAGAAAAAGATAAATTTTGATTGCCTGTAATGTACCCCAGTGTCAGTGTGTACCCATTTTGAAATTTTAGGAGGTTAAAAAAATTTATTCATTCGAAAGAACATTTTTATTATTATTACTGTCTCGTGCACTTGGTTAAGTTTTTAATTATAATTTTGAAGAAAAAAAAGGTTTCGGAGGTGAGAGTATTATTGTCTTATAATCGAAATAATTATTCAAATTGTTGCTTCATGAATAGTGGTCTAAAATCAAGAACTTAAAATTACTTTTGTTGATTTTCCTCCGCAATCATCAGTAATATAATAAAGAAAATAACTCGAGCATTTTAAATTTATTTAGCCATTTAAAGAAAAGTTGACTAATTACAACAAACAAAGTTTATTAAACTATATATTTTTTATCTTATAAACTTTAGTAATCTATATCTCTACATGATTCTCTCTAAATTCGTCATATGATAGTATTCTCTTCATTGTTGGGTGTAGGCTCTATCCCGAATATGCTCGAGTTTTTTATATATTTCTCTCACTTTTTGTTTGAGCCGAACCGATTTTTTCTTATTTTTTATTTGAACCGAACTAATCATTGTTTAGTATGAACTTTTTAAAATCGACTCAAAACCTCCACATATTTTTTTCTTTTTTTGCTTGAACCAGGTTGAATTTTTCATTTTTTTTGTTTGAACCAAACTGGATCACAACATGGCCGAACTGTTCCTCTTCCACTTTTTTCTACCGTTATTTTTCTTCATCACTAAGATGAATCCTCCTTTTATCTATCGTTGATTCTTCCATCACTATTTTCTCTTTCTTTGTCACAATTTTTTACTTTTTTCTAATTTTTACCCTTCGTATCATACAAAATATTACACTAGTTATTTATAAAAATGCCCTGTAAATTACATACTTAATAATAACACCAACAAGAACAAAAAAAAAAAAAAGTAAAAATTGATTTGGGACATAATTGGGTACACTGTGGGGTATGTGTATGTACTGTTATTGTTGTGAAAGCTACAGCTCTGTAAGGGGGACCAACAAAAAGGATGATGAAAAAAGCTTTTAAAAACGCATTAGCCGAATCTTTTTAACTCTAATGCTTCTCACATCTCATCCGACCCATTTCTCCTGTGTGGGTTCTTCATGTAGTGGTTAAACCCAGGAGTAAGTAATAAGAGAGCAGGGACCAAAAGAAAATTTCCTTCTTTTCTCAATAAAAACACCATTTTTTTTTGGCTATTGGTTTAGTGTTGGAGTTTTCTGATGCAAATTCTGGGTTTTGAGGTAAGATTTCAACTGGGTTTTCTTTGGATTTTGTTATTTCTTTAGTTTCATGGTAATTAAATAAGATGAAACTTTGGGTACTATGATATTTATTAATCTGAGGAACTGAGAAATAAGAGTTTTATTTATTTATATATTTATGTTTCCTTTCAATTTCTGTTTTATTTTAGTTGTTTTCCTAGATGAGCATGGAAGAAAGGAACACATGTTCTATATAATTTTATTAATTTGTTTCTTTGTGGTCTAGAGATCTAAATTTACTTGTAACTCCCATTGTTGTAGTTCCCTATTGTGATATTCCTAAAAATGTTTAGTTTGTTGTGTCTTTTTGTAGCTTCAATTTGCTGTTGAATTTTGTCTTGGTGTGCCTTTTTCAACTTCCAACTTTGGGGTTTGTTTTGTGAACTTTAGTTCTGTTTGTTGAATGATGTAATTTTATTGCTTTGTGGATATTTTTTTTTTTTCCTTTCACCTTACATCATCTTTGATTTACTTCAACTCAAAGCAAATAAAGACCTGTGCTTTCAATGGTCACAAGAAACTTCTTTACTTCACAAATACTTCTTAGATGTTCTTTCCATTCTATGGGTTTGTTTTAGCTTCTTAAATATTTAACTCAATCAACTTTTTTTTTGGGTTCGATTTCGTATCTCTTGCTACACATGAATGAGAGGAGTGACACATATAATTATTTTCACCAGATTCTCTGAAGAAAAAGAACGAATTTACAACCGAAGGCATGGGGATGAGCATTGTTTTTGCTCTTCTTTTATGTTCACTTAATGGGATTTTATCTGACGACACTGCCGATGTAACGGTTATTGTAAGGGGATCTTCGACAATCGCCGAGACTAATGAGAATTTTGTGTGCGCCACTGTCGATTGGTGGCCTCACGAGAAGTGTAACTACAATCAGTGCCCATGGGGACAGTCTTCTGTCCTAAATTTGGTATGTTTTATTATATTCGTCTTTCTGATGGTGTCCGCTTATTCGTACTCAATTAGGAACAACGGCAACAATAATCTGCTATTATTTTTATTGGATTTTGCAGAATCTAACCCACCCTTTCCTAGCCAATGCTATCAAAGGTGAGTTGTCTTTGTTAATCAGATTGATTTTGTTCCCTTGGTTTCACTTCAACTTTACCTTATAGTTTGTAAATTTACTTAGGCGGTGTATATGAAGGTTCGTACAAATTGTGAATTCAATACCGATGATCGTTTATAATCGAGTGGCTTTATTTGGTTTCAGCTTTTAATCCTCTGAGGATAAGAGTCGGAGGCTCTTTGCAAGACCAAGTTGTATATGGCATGCCGAATTTGGGACATCCCTGTGTTCCATTCTCGAAGAAGGCCGGCGGGTTGTTTGGATTCTCCCAAGGATGTTTAAGCATGGAAAGATGGGATGAGCTTAATGATTTGTTCCTGAAAACTGGGTAAGAATACCTCTCTCTCTCTCTCTCTCTCTCTCTCTCTCTCACAGCAGAGCTAAGAAGTGCACATGTCACCTCAATAGAACTTTCATACTCTATAATGACAGGTTACATGAAAATAACATTACAATTGGTTGGTATTTTTTTGGGGAAAACAATTGGTTGGTATTAAAAATTGCCTTAGTTTCTCTAAGAATTAGTAATATGGGTAAGATCCCAAATATCTATATTTATTCTGGAGTTAATTATTTGTTGGAAGTAACAATTGGAACTTCAAGGAAATGAATGTCAAATTATATGTCATCGCCAAATTTCAATTTTAAATAGACCATCAACTAGATAACTATGTGGTCTTCTAAATTTGGAACTTCTACTTTATTTTCTTTGGTCAATAGTGTCATTTTTTTCTTTTATTATCATGTTGGAGTAATTAATTGTCTGAGAATTATTGACTTGTTCCTGATAAGATGCTGAGGTCAAGTTGATTAGCACTTGCAACATATTGAAAACTTTTAATTTATGTTTTGTACTTGACATTTAAAGTAATCAACATATTGATGTAGGATGATCATAGCTATCAAGTTACTAGCTAGTTTCTAGAACTTTGTTCATTATATTTATTTGGTCATATAAATTATTTACGACGTAAAGTTTTTTCTTTTGCAAATATGACACAAAACTTCACTATTTGGTTGATGCCTATCAAAATCAGAAGATGGTATGTATAGCTTGAAAATTCATTTTCTTATAATTAATTAGTCCTAACTATGATTACAGAGCAATTATTACATTTGGTCTTAACGCACTTTACGGGAGGCATCCTATTCGAAAGGGCATCTGGGGAGGTGTTTGGAATTCGAGTAACACTCGCAAATTCATAGAATACACAATCTCAAAGAGTTACCGAGTTGACTCGTGGGAATTTGGTAATTCATATTTAATAACTCGAAGTTTAAGACTCTTCTTTCTCCTTCTTAAAACTATGATAGATTAGCGACTATGAAATATATCATTCTTTATGCGTCAGGAAACGAGTTAAGCGGGCACGGAGTGGGTGCGAGTGTCGGTGCCGAACAGTATGGGAGGGATCTCATTGTACTTAAATCCATGCTTGATGAGTTGTATAGCAAATCACGTACGAAGCCTTTGCTATTAGCGCCAGGCGGGTTCTACGAACAGCAATGGTATGCTCAGCTTCTTCAGGTGTCGGGGTCGGGTATTCTCAACGGCATGACGCATCATATATACAATCTTGGCGGAGGTGAGGATATTTTATTTAGCTTATGATACGAAGAGATACAACTAAATGAATCCCTTGGTAAATCAGTGCATTGAGCGGTGATGATAATTATTTCAATTTTTCTTCAGGTAATGATCCCCATATTGCAAGTAAGATTACCGATCCGCAATATCTAAGTCGCGTTGCCGATACGTTCAGGGATCTTCAGCTTACTCTACAAAGACATGGACCCTGGGCTTCTGCTTGGGTTGGCGAAGCCGGTGGTGCATACAACAGTGGCAGTCGCCTCGTGTCAAATACTTTTCTTAATAGCTTTTGGTAATTTGCCTTCCTAATTGCTGTATAATCTTAAGATATCTTAAGCAAACTACATTATTTGTGGAATTTTGGTCTTATTTGCACTATGTGAAATAGGTACTTAGACCAACTCGGGCTTTCGTCGAAGTATCACACTAAGGCTTATTGTAGGCAAACTTTAATTGGTGGCTATTATGGTCTCCTCGACACCAAAACTTTCATACCAAATCCTGATTACTACAGGTGAGTAGTCCATTTGAATTTTTTAGGGAAACACATGAATATTTATACAGTTTAGAGCTTGGCCTAAAGATTTTATTCTTTTACTCAGCGCGTTGCTGTGGCATCGGCTAATGGGGAAAGGAGTTCTTTCCGTTGATATTAGCGGCTCTCCATATTTACGCGCGTATGCCCATTGCAACAAGCACAAGGTACGGCGCGACTTCTAAAATTTCTCCGACACGGTACATTCACTGCAATGTATTGCGCAAAAGTTCCTTCAAATGCTGCATGTATAATGATTAAACTTGGTCTGTGACATAGCTTAACTGCGATGACTCGATCTTGCACGTGTGAAACCTTGTTTTAACCATGCTCTTATCGTCACGCGATCACGAGTAACTTTAATAAAATGTCTTTTCATTTACGGATTACTCGTCAGTCTCATTTTACAACAAATTTTTGCTTCGAAACTAGGCGGGCGTCTCCGTGCTCCTGATCAACTTAAACCGAACAAGGAGCTTCACCGTGACCGTCCGAAACGACATCAACGTCGACCTCGCAGCGGGGGCCGGGATCGAACGCGATGGCTCACTCACCTACGACATCAAACGGACGGTGTCGTGGGTCGGAAGCAAAGCATCGGACGGCTCGGAGAAGAGAGAAGAGTACCATCTGACGGCCCGAGACGGGAACCATCTGAGCAGAACCATGCTGTTAAACGGCACTCCTTTGGAGCTCACCGAAGACGGAGATGTTCCTGCCATGGAACCTCTGCTAGCACCGGTTAATTCGGCGATTTATGTTGCTCCAATGTCAATGGCATTTGTGGTTTTCCCGAATTTCGAGGCTCGAGCTTGCGGCCGGTAGCTTATTAAGATGATTCTGTTCATATTGTTTTTCTAATGCGATAAATATAGTTTGATATATGTTGTTGTTGTTGGTGAAAAATCGATTTTGTATAAGAGATTGAGCAGTGGATCAAAGAGGCCCTGCAATTTCTTTTTCTTCTTTTTTTTTTCTTCCTCTCTCTCGAATAAGATGTATGATTAGTTGTATATCATTGTTGTGAATTTTGAGTTTCTAGATTCCACCCAAAGAGGATCAAAGCTGTGTTTAATTCAAGCTAATTTGTATTTCGTAATTGATGTTTTCAAGAAGAAATAAATAGATATATAGAATAGTAACAACAACAACAAAGTAAACTATTAAATGATCACAATATAATTTCCAAATATACTATACACATAAATATGTTAAATGCAATTTATTAATAGAAAAATGAACAGGAGTTTAGTACGCCCGACGTTTTACTGGGCCTTTAGTTTAAATCGGGCCCAACATTGTATTGGTTATTATTGAAGGCCTACGGGCCTGTGGTCTTTTGCTGACGTGGTGGACCAGGTCCTTGCTTTCGCTAATATAAACGATGGTCTCTGGAGGGTAACAAAAACAAATCCCCGCGAGGGTTTTTGCGCATCGTATTCGTACCCTGTAACGACGACGCGGCGACTCCTCGGAGCTCTCGGCCATGGCGAGCGCGGCGTCGGCGGTGTCGGCGCCTTCTAGGGCTGAGGTTCTCGGCCTCCTCCGCTCCCTCCTCCGCACCGCGGCGAAGTTCTCCGACTACAACGTGAGGGAATACGTGCGGCGCCGATCCCTCGACGGGTTCCGCGAGAACAAGGAGCTCTCCGACCCTGCCGCCGCCGCCGCCGCATTCGCCGCCGCAAAGTCCCAGCTCGAGGTCGCGCGGCGCCAAGCGGTGGTGTACTCGCTCTACGCCCCCAAGGTCAAGAGCGTCTTAGAGATCAAGAGCGTCTGATTCGAAAAAGGTGCGGTTTGATTCGCTCCTCGCGCTTCTTCTTTTTTTTTTTCGATTTTTGCGGTATTTTTGTGGATTTTTCTTGTGATTTATTTGGCTTCGGATGACGCTGTTGTGAGTTAGGGCTTAATTTTACTTTTCAGTGCAAACTGATGAATGGTTGCATAACTGTGATGAGGAGATTTAGGTTTTTAGGTGTTGTTTTTTTTTGTTTGTTGAAGAATTACATATTTATGCTTACTATTTGGAAAATTTTGGATATGCGATTCCTTGTGGTTATATACATCTAAATTACTTGTGTGAAGATGCAACTTATGTATAAATGACGAACTTTGTGATCTCATGCTAGGAAAATTAAGACAAGTTCCCAAATCCCAACATTGAAGCTTCTCTCTCCTTTTACTCTCTTTTCTCATCTTTCCATGTTTAGAGCACTTATGGTTCTTGCATCTAGTCAAACAAGCTTTCAACAATTATTATGTATGCTTATTAACGAGTACCATACCAATCAACACCATTTTCACTGTAAAATTGGGATGCAGCATTAGTTTCAGTGTATGCATGTTAGTCGATGCAAATCAAGTCCTTTATTAGTGAATCCTTCTCAACTTAGATGCTCCTTGTTATATAGTTTCATGTAGATGGGCAATGTCTTGGTATACATGCTAATGGGGACCTCATGTTCCAAAAGCCTACGGTTACTTTCCATCATTTTATAAGCTTTATCTTTGAACTGAATCACATTCTTTACCTTACAATAGCAGCCACACCCTTATTTATCTAGTTGTTTAACGGAATCAATGGGTGTTTGAAACATGAAAACGATTCTGAAATTTTTGTGGAATGTGCTATTCTCACGAAGATCTGCTGACATTTTCTGTTCTTAGGTCCCTGCTTATTGTGCCCGGGGCCCTGGGCTTTTAGAGAGTCTCGTACCATGTTCTTCTGACCACCTATTTAATGAGATTGATCATGAGTAAAAAGTTTGTATCCTCTTCTCTCCCAAGTGTTCAGAATTTGATATCATTGTTTCTTTCTGAAAAACAAGGGAAATTGGATGCATATAAGTAGGCTAACTGGTTCATAGCTTGTGAAAATCAAAAGCTTCTCATAGTGAAGTGAGTTGCGGGTTTTAGAAGAGATCTTGCATATTGTTGGTTTTCGCATTTTAGCGTCTGGCTCTGCAAGAAACCTTGAAACTTGTTGGAGGATTTATCTCTGGTCCTCCTCATATTTCATTTTTAGCAGAGACTCATTCGGCATTAACCGCGATGGATTCTCTCAGCATTTCTATATTGAAGCCTTAACACTGGCAACTGCTCTCTACTCATTTAAAAGTTAGGAGTTTGCTTATAACCCCGCTTTAAATAATATAAGCAAGTTCATCTTTAATTGCTTTTATCTTTAGGATCTTGAGAGGAAACATAGAAGAAGAAGAAAAAACCGTAAACAATTTCGGTTGCTAACTTAGACATTTGCTCTTGCATTTGTGGGCAGGGTGATCTTACTGGAATATTTTCGTTTTGGCAGGTTCTCCACAGGTTGCACTTTTCTTCTAATTCAATTGCTTTAAATCTCGAAACTTGAGAAATCATAAGATGTGCTTCACACTAGCAAGATACAAAGGGAATCCGTTTGGAGCAACGATTCTGGAACCAATATCTGTCCAGAGGTCTCCCTCCATGTATCTTTTACTGCAACAATAAGGACCTCCCTCATCTAATTTTCTGACTAAAATGTGCTCTGTATGTAGAGGAAGTAGCTGTCTTTATTTATGAATTGTTACATGTTCAATACAGTTTTGCTGATGGATGGTTTTCTTACATCCCGTGGTACTTCGGATTAATGAGTCCACTGCTGATCAGATGATGTGTGTGTTGGATTGGTGTTGGATTGTGATTGCTGTTACTGTTGATTCTTCCTTCCAGGATTCAACTTGCTTCAGTACTTACTTTGGCACCCGAGATTATCGCAATCTTAAACCTGGTCTTAGGAATAGCAGAAGTTAACTGTTTGACATATAGAAAACATTTCACTATGTGGTAGAAATTGGCTTTTGTTAGGGTTGGTTTTTTTTTTTTTTTTCTTTTTTTAAAAGAAAATTGTTAAAACTGTATTTTGGAAGAACAGTTTGTCATGAGTTTTTTTTTTTAGATAGAAAATTATTTTCTGTAGTATTTCTTGAGAAACGAAACATCCCTTTAGATGATGTTAAACAAATAGGTTTTATTTTATTGCTTGAATAGTTCTGTTTGAACAATAATTTAAAAGAAAAGGAAAAGAAAACAGTGAACTCAATGTTCTCTGAACTTATCAAACTATCCAATTCATTCATCTAATGCTTAATTTATTTACAAGGAAATAAATAAATATATATATTTCATTAGCAAGCATTTTTGGACAAAAAAGTTTGGGTTGAAAGCTTATTTTTGGTCTGAAAATGGTGTGGACAATTAAAATATTTTTTGCGTTTAAGAGGTGAAACTATTTATCCTGTTAAATTTTAAGCATTAATTTGTTTTGCTTGTACATATATTGATTCAAATAGCGGAATCAAAATAAATAATCTAATTTATCTGAAATTTTATATTTTTTACCCGAATTCCACACAGAGTCAGTGGCTATAGCAATTTTCTTTTTTCATTTCTTTGGACCGAAAAGTGGAGTGTAGTTTATAGAGCTATTTGGAAGCGGCAAGTTCATGAGCAAAAAATTTGTAAGTTTTGTAAACTAGACTTTACTTAGGCTTAGTTTGGTATCGAAAAAAACATGAATATGCAAAATATATCGTAATTGACACAATATTACGTACTGTATTGTATACGGAAACAAACAGAATATTTTTTCAATGTATTTTCTCACCGCATATAACGCAATCTACTCTAAGTTAGTAGCCAATTTTTGGTACAATTATGAGTAATAAAGAGTTTAAATAATAAAAATTTTTGGTACCAAATGGGTAGTTATCTTTTTGAGACCCATCATAAAAAGAAAAGGCCAAACGAGTATTTTGTCGAAAGTAAACGTAGGTCGGAGGGGGCCCACGGTATTCGATTGAGGAGGAAGGGATTCCGTTCCAAACCAGCGCTACCACCAGCACGCATCACGATGGTGGCCGATGCGAGCCCCTCAGCCGTCCGCTGATGAAGTGGGCCCGCCCAATTCCCTCCCATCAGGACAAATTTTAGTGCATGATTGAAATAGAAATAATAAATAAAATTTATTTTAAAATATTTGATTTTATTATCAGAATAGACATTTTGAAATTTAAAAAAAAATATATATATTTTTAAAAAAAAGAAGAGTCAGGGATAAAAAGAAAAAGCATTAGTAAGGAAGAATTTTAAGTAATTTATTCTAAAATAGACCGATTCGAAATTTAAAATTGGATTATGTCGTATCGTTTGGTTCGGATATAAGCAAGAACTAGCTATTACAGAAATAAATACAAATATGGGGATAAGAAAAATAGCATTTGGATGAAAATTGAGTTGTTTTCGAGAATAAGAAAAATATTAAATAGTTTTATATAGAAAATGAATGTATTGGTGGAGATAACCGAGAATTACTATTTTAGAATAAAAAATTAACATTTGAGTATAAAGGGATAAGGATCTATTTCTATCCATATCCCCTAACCAAACAGTGCCTTATATTCTAGAGTGGAACAAGAATCGGAGAAATTTAATTTCTATAAAATAAAATAAATAATAACTATCGAAATGAGTAAAATTTATTTGAATTTCATAGCCTATATTTAGACGAGAGCTCTTAATGTAATTCAATTATATATATATTTTTTATTCTGAAAATATTTGCTTAGAAAATCCAAAACAAATGCACTTTAAATTTATTAAAAATCTAGAGTAGGCACTCGTGTGTGTGTGTACAGAGGCGTTCCAGTGGATCGCTTTCACATATATTTGTTAATTTCTTTTGCCCTTTATTATATTTTATTAATAATTAAAGTTGGTTTTAAAAGTTGGAAATAGCGCTCACTCTCATCAATATAGCGGAATAAAATATGCAAAAAGGCCCTTCATGAACTGACGCCGTACAAATGAGTGCAAAAAGGCCTCACGAGTAGAATGTGTACATGTCTCGAACGCCCTATAAAAGGCGAAGGAAAAATCACAAGAAAAAAAAAACAAAAAGCGAGTGATAGAGGGAAGTGTGAAGTGAAGCAGAGATATTTCTCCTCCCCGATCTCCATTGCGCTCTCTCTCTCTCTCTCTCTCTCTCTCTAAGCGGTGTTTAGGGCAATGGCGTTGGCGTCGTCGTCCTCGTCCCCGTTCTCGGCTCGCACCATCGCGTCCTGCAATTTGAGCTCCATTCCCCGATCTCGCGATCTCCGATCGAGGAGCTTCGGGAGCTCCGCGCTCTTCTTCAGCAAGATCGGAGGCTTTCGCCGCTTCTCTAAGCCTCTGTATGTGAAGAACGTCGCTAGCGATCGAGAGATTAAGGATCCGATCTCAGAGGATGGTGAGCTTCCCCCTAATTTGCTTCATGTTTTCAGTTTTTGCTGTGGAGTCTTATTTGATCATGATTACTCAGACGATTTGAACTATTTATCGTTGTGATGTTAAGTGTAGCAATCAGGTTTGGTTTATTTTATCGCCAATCGCTTTAATTAGTTCCCTGAGAGAGATTTTGTTCTATATTTTTCCTTGTGCTTTGGCAACCGAAATTTTTCATTATTTTTGAGAGAAAAAAAATAATGTGTTTGAGTAGGAATTGATTGTAGTAACTGAGTTTCCATAATGAGCTATAGATGAAGGTGAAAATCGAAGGATCATCTCCTTGATGATATTATTGGCATTATGGTGACAGAGGTTGTGTTCTTGTTAAGCTAACTTGTTCTCTTTGCCATTCAACTGCATTTGGTTAATTCGTTGATTTTTCTGGATGAAAAGCATTAACCTAGAAAAAGAAGTGGACCTCCTGCTTCCGAATTTTTCGAAGAAAACGTGCTAGAGCACCGATGGGTGATAGTCTAATATACTAGACAATAGTTACTGACTAATCCATCAGCTAGTTCGTTTCATTTGTCACTCCTTTGTTCTTTATTTGATTGTTTATCTCATCTTACTTTTTTGCTTTTCAGCTTCTCCAGACACACGAAGCTCTTCTGTATATGATTCCTCGACAATTGCATCTAGTATCAAGTATCATGCCGAGTTCACTCCCTCATTCTCTCCAGAGTGTTTTGAGCTACCAAAAGCATACTATGCAACTGCCGAAAGTGTTCGAGATGCGCTCATAATTAATTGGAATGCCACATATGATTACTATGACAAGATGAACGCAAAGCAAGCTTATTATCTCTCTATGGAATTCCTACAGGTCAAGCATTTGGTTTTGCTCCCATCGTTGATATTATCTATTACGAAGAATTCAAATGTAGTTATGCTGATAAATCTCTTTAATTGTTTTGTCCAAAATGTAGGGCAGAGCACTCTTAAATGCTATTGGTAATCTAGAGCTAGCTGGAAAATATGCAGAGGCATTAAAACAGCTCGGATATAACCTTGAGGATGTCGCTAGTCGGGTAAGAAATGTCCAAGAACATCTTTTACAAGTTCTGATACTTTCCTAGAGCTCTCTTCATTATGTGCTGACACCAAATATATTGCATAGCAGCAGAGGAAGTTCTGAAAAGAGTTCCTGCATATTTCATCCTTTAATACCCTTTCATTGATTACTGACTTTCCCTTCTAATTTCTGGTACAGAAGGTTTCTTTTTCATGCTGTGCATGACGCAAGATACACTTCTTGCTTTCTTGGTGCTAAAAGTTAACATTCAATTGTGCTTCTGTACTTAACATGCTAAGTGAAACAAAGATGTTTAAAGTAGGATAGCGAAACATTTTTTTATTTCTTTTAATGTTGTTTATGCGTATGTACTACACATGTATATAGTTTATATGATGTAAAGACATTTATCCACCAAAAGTTCACAAGATATTGTTTGTTTCCTGGATTTTATCATGTAGGAGCCTGATGCTGCTCTAGGAAATGGTGGTTTAGGGCGTCTAGCTTCATGCTTTTTGGATTCTCTGGCAACATTAAATTATCCAGCATGGGGCTATGGGCTTCGATACAGGTATGGTCTCTTCAAACAAAGCATCACAAAAGATGGTCAGGAGGAAGCTGCAGAGAATTGGCTTGAGGTATAAGATCTTCCTCAACCTCTATGTATTCCATGCCTCTTTCTATGTATTAATCTTTTCTGCTCTTTTTTTTCATCTTATACACCAATAAGATTGTCCACCAATTGTCATTATTTTGGATATTCACTCCATTTGTTTAAAGAAGTATTTTGTCTATTAGTACTGACATAACCTTTTGCAGATGGGAAACCCTTGGGAAATTGTAAGAAACGATGTGACATATCCTGTAAAATTCTATGGAAAGGTTGTTGTTGGTTCTGATGGGAAGAAGCACTGGATTGGTGGGGAGAATATCGAGGCAGTTGCATATGATGTGCCAATACCTGGTTACAAGACTAAAACTACTATCAATCTACGTCTTTGGTCAACAACAGTACCTTCGCAAGAATTTGATTTGGCAGCTTTTAATGCTGGACAACATGCTAAAGCAACTGAGGCCCATACAAATGCTGAAAAGGTTTTTCTTGATTTATTGGTTCTAGCTATAAAATGATGATTGCTAAGTTACTTTTGATTCTAGAATTTGTCTTAAAACTCAGTTTCGTCCTTGTTAAGCTAAATCATGTCTAATTCTTAAAGACTTTGTGCCTGTCATTAGCGTTTCTATATATTTAAGGTTGTTCTAGGTTTAAATTGTTTGTTTCTGTATGGCCTATTGAGATCTGAATCAGAGGTTTCGTTTTGTATCATCTAACTTAGCTTATCTTATAAAGTGGCAGCATTAGTTCATTTGACAAGGAGCTTCCTCTAAAACATCCAATTTGCATTACAGATCTGCTATATATTGTACCCCGGTGATGATTCACTAGAGGGGAAAATTCTTCGCTTGAAGCAACAATATACACTATGTTCGGCTTCTCTTCAAGATATTATTGCTCGATTTGAGAGGCGGTCTGGAAATAATGTAAACTGGAAAGAGTTTCCATCAAAAGTTGCTGTGCAGATGAACGACACTCACCCAACCCTATGCATTCCAGAGTTGATGAGGATACTTATCGATGTGAAGGGATTGAGCTGGAAGGACGCATGGAGTATTACGCAAAGGTACTTTTTTTTCATCTCATATGTCTGTTGTATCGCATTTGACCTTGCAAGAATAATGTTTTGCAATAGTTCATTTTGCATTTTTACAATATATATGCTTGAGGAGAATAAAATTGATAACTAAATAAAAAATCCAGCATAATCATTTTGGTGCTCATTCAGATAATTAAAGTCCCAGAGGATTCCTTGACCTACCTTACTTCTATAAATGTCTCCTACTTTACATGTATCTGCATTTTTTACAAGACAACGTTCTAGTAACCTCAACTAGTTCGACAAAAGCAACCCTATTGAATCATAATATACATCATGATAATGGACATCATCAGCAGATCGAAGTTGGAACTATGGTTGGGCTCAATGCAGTTGCAACTGTCCTAGCGTAAACAAGTTCAAGGGCTGTATTCTGATCATCTGTTATCTTCAGTTATCGTATTGACGCTAACATTACATTATTACTTTGGAATAGTTAATGTTAGTGTAATTAATCAATTTTGCATTGTCGCATTTCTTTTCAACATTATGTACTAGAAAGGGATTTTCATATTATTTTATCATTCTAAGTCTTTCAACATATGCTTTCTCATTTTGTATCCTCATTTGCAGAACTATGGCATACACAAATCATACTGTTCTTCCTGAAGCTCTTGAGAAATGGAGTTTGGATATCATGCAAAAGCTGCTTCCTCGACATGTTGAAATCATAGAGATAATTGACGAAGAGGTACTTTTTTGTTTTTTGTTCTTTATTGTTGATCTATCTGGTTACTATATGTTTCTCAGGCTTATTAATATTGTCTTTTTTCTGTGTGTATTTTATATTTTGGATGCAAAGCAGTTGATTGACAATATAATATCACAGTATGGGACAGCGGATCTTGTAATATTAGAGAAAAAATTAAAAGAAATGAGAATCTTAGACAATGTTGACCTTCCAGCTTCTGTTGCACAATTGTTCGTCAAACCAAAAGAGGATCCTTGTGTAAAACCTAAGAAAAAGTTATCAGTAAAATCCTTGGAAACTTCTGATATTGCTGTTGAGGAAAAAGTTGAATCTGAAGAAGAGGAAAAAGAAGAAATTGAAAAAGAAGAAGATGAAAAAGAAGAAGATGAAAAAGAAGAAAAAGAAAAAGAAAAAGCTAAAATAGAGGAAGATGAAATAGAACAAGATGATTCAGAGGAAGAAGAAACTACGCCCTTAAAACCAGATCCTAAATTGCCAAAAGTAGTTCGTATGGCCAATCTGTGTGTTGTTGGTGGACATGCGGTCAATGGAGTGGCTGAGATTCACAGTGAAATCGTGAAAGAGGAGGTATTCAACAGCTTCTACGAGGTACATATTTTTTATGGACATTATTTTCCAATTATTTGATCTTAGGGCTTTTTGCATATACACCCCTGCAAGTATGCAAAATAATGCAAACACCCCTCAAAGTTTGCATTGCGCACTTTCCCTGACAACCCCCTGGTAACTGGTTATTTGTGTGTGCACAGGGGTGTGAATGTAGATAAATACATTTTCAGGGGCATGCATGCAAATACAAACTTTTCGAAGGACAAATTCACATCTTTGCAGGGGTTTGTATACAAAAAACCCTCGATCATATTTAGGAGCAACTGTTGCATTAAGAATTCCAAGACAACGTGAGATTTGATTTAGCAATAAGCATGCTACCAGTGATCTGAATAATTTAATTTCTTGCAGTTGTGGCCTGAAAAATTCCAAAACAAAACAAATGGAGTGACTCCAAGACGCTGGATCCGGTTTTGCAATCCTGAGTTAAGTAATATCATAACTAAATGGATTGGTAGTGATGATTGGGTCCTGAACACTGAGAAGCTTGCTGATCTTAAGAAGGTTGTTTACACTTTACTGCTTCCACATATTCAAATCTAGTTTGATTGTACAAATCACCATTCTCCAGTCTGTGCAGAGACCAAAGTAGCTTCTGAAAAATTCTTTCCTAGTCACCATTCATTCAGATACTTTACTCAAGGAAAGGATGATATACTCATAGGACTTATCCTTTTTCATATGAAAGTGGTTTTTAGTTTTACTTGGATGTTCTTTATTTCCTCTACTTTCTTGTCTCTACCATTAATAAGTTAATTTGCCTAAGATTCTCGTAATATTCTTCTAAACTCTTTTGCAGGTATTTGTGCCCCCTCGATTGCTGTTTTGTTTGCTGTTATTTAATTCTTTTACCTCGTATAGAATCTCTCTCTCTCTCTCTTATTATTTTGGTCTGAAACTCTGGTGTCCAAATTACTCTCCCTTCATGTGATGCCATGTATAGTTGGCTTATTCTGCCTTTCTCACTCTTAATCTGTTTGAAATATTTCTTGGAGTTATATATTCTCTGTGACATATTGATGCAATCTGAAACAGTTTGCTGATGATGAAGATCTCCACTTGGAGTGGACGGCTGCTAAAAGAAGAAACAAACTGAAAGTTGTCTCCCTTATCAAAGAGAAGACAGGTTATATTGTCAGCCCAGATGCGATGTTTGATGTACAGGTTGTACAGCTAATTTTAAGTGTCTTATCTTAAAAATGAAGATAATTTCTTTTGTTATTGGGATAACTGGCTAATTTGTTTAATCAGGTTAAGAGGATTCATGAATATAAACGTCAACTATTAAATGTACTTGGAATTGTCTACCGGTATAAGAAGATGAAGGAAATGAGTGCTGAAGAGAGGATAGAAAGCTTTGTTCCCAGGGTCTGCATATTTGGGGGCAAAGCATTTGCTACCTATGTGCAGGCCAAGAGGATAGTAAAGTTCATCACAGATGTTGGGGCCACTATTAATCATGATCCTGACATTGGGGATCTATTGAAGGTACATCTGTGGCTTGTCATATTAGTTAAATTAAGTAAAAATCAATAAAATCATTAATTTAAGCAACGTCTCCTGTTTAACTAGGATGAAATAGAAATAATAAAAAATTGAAGGGGCATCAACAAAAGAAAATTGTTGATGGGTCTTTATCAAAACCATTTATAGCTAGAGGTGGAATCGTCCTAACTATTGCAATTTCATTACTCCCAGCTGTTCGCAAATCAAAACTTTGGTCGCACTGATTTTGCGGATGTCTCGAGTAACATTGTTTTCCGTTTCTCACATTCTTCTGATCAACTCAATGAAGTAAAATCTAAATTATCTTTCATCTTTCTATCCAGGTGGTTTTTGTTCCAGACTATAATGTGAGTGTTGCAGAGACTCTTATTCCTGCCAGTGAATTATCTCAGCATATCAGGTAATGACCCTGCCATCTCTGATCTTCAGTTAGAGTTTGACCTTTTAGTTAACAGCAAATGAAAAATTGAACCAAAATGCTGTGACATCTCATCCTAACTATTTTCTATCTTCCAATCAGTACTGCTGGGATGGAAGCGAGTGGAACCAGCAACATGAAATTTGCTATGAATGGTTGTGTTCTCATTGGAACTTTGGATGGGGCAAACGTGGAAATAAGGGAAGAGGTTGGTGAGGAGAACTTTTTCCTGTTTGGTGCTCAAGCTCATGAAATTGCTGGTTTAAGGAAAGAAAGAGCAGAGGGAAAGGTATGACCCATAATTTAACCTTATTTGAGAAACTAGTGGAAAACGATACAGCTCAACCTTCAGCTATAGGTTGGGAAAAAAAAAAAAAAACTTCTGAACTTTAGTTTTTCTGTTATGGTTGCTTAATTGAGCCTATCAATTACATGTTGTTTGATTTGAGAAAATTATATTCGATTTCATACTTACATAAAACATTAACAGTTTCAGCCAAAGGAGTAACACAATATTCCATCAAATAGCAGAACATTCTGTTAGGTTGTACAAAATGCTCTTTCAGATAAGTTACAGTGACAGTTTTTGATAGAATTTTCTCAAATCTAACAATTTACTGGTTGACGGGTTCAAATGCAAAAACTTAAAAAGTTCAGAGATCTATCTCAAATGATCTTTAATTGGAAGTGTCCATACTGCATACTTTTAGTTCTATTTTTATTTTTCCCATAATATCAAATATAATTAGCCCCAGTGTGTTAATTATTTATGAAAAATCATTGACTTTATTATGGCATGTGCAGTTTGTGCCTGACCCACGGTTTGAAGAGGTGAAGAAATTTGTCCGCAGTGGTGCCTTTGGAACTTATGATTATGAAGAATTGATGGGTTCCTTGGAGGGGAATGAAGGATTTGGGCTTGCAGATTATTTTCTTGTCGGCAAGGATTTCCCCAGTTACCTTGAATGCCAAGAGAAAGTTGATGAAGCATATCAAGACCAGAAAGTAAGTGCAATTGAAACTAAATAAAACAAATCTAATTTGGAGATATATTATAATCCAATATGGAACTATACAGAAAAACTGATAGTCGGAAGTTTATGTACTTATATAAATGGTTGGATGAATGAATAAATTGGAATCAGAGTCATACAACTATATTCAAGTATTAAACTATTTTGAGAACTATATCGTAAATAACATCATTTCATGATATATAACCATAAAGGAGCGTCTCTTAGCCCAGGTAATTGGTATTATTATCTTTACATGCTAAAATGCTTATTTGCTGCATTGAGATGGATGTATATGCAATTTGAATTCCTCTAGAGACAGTAAACAATTCCCTGTATTCACTCTGTTTAGTCAGACAAGTTATTGCCTATAATATTGCTTAAATCTATATGTATAGGATAAAACATGCAAAATTGACAAATTTTCTCGCGTCACTAAAATTTGGTCCTATGTCCTCTGCAGAGATGGACGAAAATGTCAATCTTGAATACAGCTGGTTCTTACAAATTCAGCAGCGATAGGACAATACGTGAGTACGCGAAGGATATCTGGGATATCAAGCCTGTTGTTCTTCCATGAAGGAATCAAATAAGAGTACATTTCAATCCGTGAGGTAACTGCTCTGCTACTGTGAGTAAGCAGAAACCTCTTCCAGTTGGTTGATAGAATGATAGCTGTGATCCCTAAATAAGCAGCTTAAGCATGCAATAAACTGCTCAGATGATGAGGCTAGAACTTATCTGGTCAGGTAAGAGTAAAGCTTCTTAAAAGAAACTAAATACAGTAAATTAGTTGCATTCATTGCAGTACTCTTTTTATTACTCTAGCAGCTAGTGTTTATTCAGTATGTTCTTGTTATATATAGACACCATTTGCACAACTCAGATGCTCTCATTATCTACTGTGTGCTGATTACTCGCTGTGTTAGGATTGCTTTCCTAGCTAGTTAGCCTTTTATTTATGTAAAATGGTAATGCTTTACATACCACACAAGGAACCTCAAAATGCAGCTAGTTCTGGGCTTTTGCTTTTCCAATTGTTGTCCAGTTGAAGTTACCTGTTTGAAAATTTAATAAAGAGCTAACCCAATCGCTATATAGGATTTGAACTGAGAACCTATGTCCCATTGGCGAATATCTATGTGTGTATCTTTCATTCTTTATATTGGAATTACGCATAGAAAGATTTTTCGAAGGGGCGTTTATCTTAAGGCCAACCACTCGACTTACTAAAGGCTAGAATTGATTAGGGTCACTGTGAACATGTTGTTATAGGGTTAGTTATGAGGTATAATCATACTGTTCTCTTTTTGTTTTCTCCCCCAAAGTTGATACTACCTGGGAGGTTAGATGGTCCCACCGATTACACCACATTTAATGAAAAAATATGGTACGAGTACTACTTGGGATTGGGACATGTCTTTAAATATATACCGCATTCATTTATTTATGTACACCTTGTGTGTGTGTGTGTGTGTGTGTGTGTGTGTGTGTTTTGTGTGTGTGTGGGGGGATGCTGTACACTGAATTTGCTACGGGCACTATTGGAGCTGTATTATTACATCACCGCTAACCGCATCATGTGGCAATTCATCTAATTCGAGTTCTTTAGTAGCCACAGTAAAAATTCGAATAAAATAACAGCCACTATTGTACGGCTCTATTCACATTAACCACCATTAATCATGCTAGGAGTATTGCTCTGAGCTAATTTTAATGTGGATGTGACATTGCACTGTTTGATTGTAGCTGGGAGAGATTCATACCATCATCATGTTGAGAGACGCCAGAGGTGGATCACACCAAAAAAGTTTAGTGCACAAGTTATATATCCGTGACGAGTTATATCGGTGATGCGACGTTCTTAACCAATTAAATAAATTTTTTTAAATTAATCTATCACATAATAATTATATAAAAATAATAATATATTTTTATGTTTTTTAAAAAAATATGATTGATTTGATATTAATATTAGTGTGGTGCATATATACAATACAGTCGGTTTTTTCGATCAGAGGATCCTTGTGTCAGAGGGGAATATGTACTTCACACAAATCTTATCACATTCGCTTGAAATTACTATTAAGTCAAGAGGACATGTGATTCAGTCCCCAGATTTGAAGAAAATTGTGTACATTTTAAATATTATTTATCCAACCAACGCTTTTAATGTTAATACTTCTTTAAGATATAATTTGACTTTAGAGTATATATATATATATATATATATATATATATATATATATATATATATATATATATATATATATATATATATATATATATATATATATAAAATAATACTTTTTTTTGTTCATACAAAGTTTTAGTTGCCAAATATATTCCTTCAAAATTATAGCGTTTGTTTGTTAGTTGGCATATTAAAATTCTTCTACAAAATAATCATTCTATACTTAAAAAGAAATCTTTTTATTTATATTCAATATTGTTTAATTATTGTCACTATTTTATTCTATTCTAACCTAGGGGTTATTCTAAATTTATCATTCATCATAAATTCTAAAAAAAAGTTAGAAATTAATTTTGTATAAGGAAATAACAGCTCTAACAGTGAAATATTAACGGTCAACTAGATGGTCAGTCAACACGTAGAAATAAATTTGTATATTTTTAGAGTTTTAGAGGAATATGTTTGATAGTTTAAACTTTGAGAAGGGATACAAATTAGATTACCTCTCTTTTATAATAGAATTAATGCCAATGGTTTAAGCTGGAATAGCTAGTTGAAGGACATTTATTTAGTCCCTCCTTTATTATTATATATTTTGTAAAAAGCTAATTGTAGAATTTTAGTTCATGCGAGTGTTTGTGAGTGTGAAAGTAAAGGATATTTTACAACTGGAACAGAATATTTTTGGAGATTAATAATCACTATATATGTACGTTAAAATTGTTTCGGCACGATATATATATTTTAAAACTGAATTAGTCACTTTCAGGGATTGTACGTCTTCAACCTTATCTTACTTACTCAGCTTAAAGTGGGATTATGGAAGCATAATTCGCACCCACCTGGGCCTACCTATTATAACATTTGAGAGAAAAGAAACAATACTAATAATAATAACAACAACATGTTCTCTATCTTCTGCAGAAGAACGGCCAATATTAGTTTATATATCTAGACTCAATATCATATACTTGCTCCAATTTGAGAGCACATAACCCATAATTATAGTACTGATCATAGAGCGCAGATGTATTGAGATTGATCAATTTTTACATGATAGATTTAATCATATCAACCATTCAGGCTGATCTATATATATATAGAGAGAGAGAGAGAGAGAGAGAGAGTTCGGCTATGGTGCTTGTAAAAGCACCAAGCACATGGTGTTTATAAATTTTTTATCGTTAGATCTACGGCTTTAATTATTTTCATCCATTAAATTATACTATTCAACCAACCACCCACTTAACTCAAGGAGGCCGACATCATCCTAACCGCACATCTATTAATTCAAGGGTTAAAAACGTACAAGCACCAATGATTTAGTACTTTTAAAAGCATAGAAGCTAAATTCTCTCTCTCTCTCTCTCTCTCTCTCTCTCTCTCTCTCTCTATATATATATATATATATATATATATATATATATTTCTTTAACCAATTAATATCATCAAGCACCCACAGATCGATCGAGTATATTATGTATATATGAACACTGCTAGATCAGGTACCCCTTAATTAATTAACCAGTCGACAAGAAATAAATTTATAATAATACAACAGTCGCGCGGGTAATACGCACGAAACTTTAATACTACTAATAGATAGATAGATTAGATATATATATATAATTACCTCGATCCCTATTCATGCAACCAAGTTCCAAGGGTAGCTATTTTTATCAAGTGGGCAGGGAGCTAACGCACCCACAGACAAGAAGCCTCTTTCCGCTTTACCGAAAAGCCATCGGTAGATCAGTGGTCCACATCGCTCCTTTTATATATTAGAGATCGATCCTGCTGGATAAATATTATCTCTTTTTCACTTTTATCATATTTATATCTTATATATCTATCTATCTATCTATCTACATAAACGTGTATATTATATATATATATATATATATATGTATAATTTTTTAAAGGAGATCGATCTAGCTCCTCCAATCCACAGCAGAGAATATTAATTATACCACCCGGTACGTTTTGTATCACAAAGATGAGATTCTCCATGTGCTCAAACGGTTCCATTTGTAGCTTTCACGGCTCCAAAAGGAAAGAAGAAGCAGCATGCATCCTCAGAGATAAATAGTCTACACCACTAACAACAGTGATATATATGTAACATATATATATATATATATATATATATATATATATATATATATATATATATATATATATATATATATATATATAATAATAATAGAGAGGGAGAGAGGAAATAATAATAATAATGGTAGGACCATTAGAACCTGCATACTTCGTTATGTAGGGACTAGCTAGGATCGATGATGTGTGTAGGAAATGAAAACATTTGCTCATGAGCAGGAAATTAAGATAAAAATAAAAGAAGAAGAAGAAAAGAAGCAGCTGTTACAGCTTAGTAGTTATCCTTCATATATATATATATATATATATATATATATATATATATATATATATATATATACTTATATACGTACTCGACCTCAATTGCTACCAAATATGGTACACCACCGTTTCTGTCAGAAGAGAAGAAAATTGAAAAATTCGTAGCTTATAACGCACTTGTAGAAACACTGATCCATCCTTTTCATATATATAAGAGTACTATTTTAGCTTCCTACTTAACTATTGCCTCAGTCATGGTGCTACACTCT
Source organism: Aechmea fasciata (assembly GCA_025177825.1). Taxonomy (NCBI): domain Eukaryota; kingdom Viridiplantae; phylum Streptophyta; class Magnoliopsida; order Poales; family Bromeliaceae; genus Aechmea; species Aechmea fasciata. The sequence goes on from CM045946.1 coordinate 9,412,253, forward strand.
TGTGGTAGGTGTGGGACCCTACGGAAACTATCCTAACAACAACATCACTGCATGCATATAAAAGAACTCTCTCTCTCTCCCTATATATATGTATGTATGTATGTATGTATGTATGAGGTGAAAGTAGTGGAATGAGTTGCTAGTTGCATTGAGCATTAATCAAAGAATGATACCTTACTTAATAAGATCGATACACAGTGACGATCGATGGGCGCGCATCGGTAGTGATCCATTGCTAAAAACAAATAGTTGATAGATATTTATATATATATGCATCCCTTATATTGTTAGAGCGATGACCAGCACCATCGCCAACATCATCAACATCATCAACATCACTACCATAATAATAGATCGATCATTATTAAGTACAAAGCTATGCCGCGACAAGTTTAGGTCATGTCATGCTCATTATGCCTGATATGAAATCGTAAGGCCCACTCTCTGCAGGGAGAGGGGGAAAGCTGGGACCGGATCCTATACGTACGTATACGTTTATCCCCAACTGTTAATTGTCGGAGATATCGAATGGTAATCCTATCTAGCTAGTATCGCCATCTAAATATAGTACGTATAAGTAGAATACATTGTATATATATGTATAAGAGCTAGGTTAAGTGGAATCACTATATATTGTAGTAACAATATATAGGCTGGTCAACTCTAATCAAATCCATCCAATTCATTTGCCACAAGCTTCCAAATCTTTCCAATTCGGATTTTTATTATCTTTTGTTTCCTTTTTCCTTCTTCTAGCTAGGAGAAGTAGTACGTACCAATTCATCTAAATATACCCTTCATCCTATCAACTGGAGGAAATGTAAAGAATAAAGAAAAGGTAAAGTTAAAGGAGTGGCTCATTGACTAGGAAATTAAGCATGAAACGCATGAACGACTTAATTCCACACCTTGGTTTTACAGCATGCATGCATGATCAGCTATATATATATTACTTGTTGGTTGTACTCAATAATAGCAACTAATATATGTTACATTCACTCTTGAATCGTTAATTACTTGGAGATTTGTGTAAAAATTTCTACCATTCAAATTTTATTTCTACCTAGTTTTAAAAGGTGGATACTGGATACATATATCATTAATTACTTCGAAAATAGAACAATAAAGCCCCTTGCATGGACCAATAACTCTCTATCCTTTCATTCTAATTAATAATTAATTTTTCTTATCAATTCATTGAGCATTAATTAATTGTGAGCAATACTGCATGTATATAGATACAAAGTGGATGTAAATTTTATATCCTACCGATTAAGGAACCAATATTTTTTTCACTGGTCTTATTAATTTTTTTAAAAAAAATATCAAAAAAATGGATAAGATAATTATAAAAAATTAATCTTTCGACGGAGGAATATAAAATTTACACTCAATTTTTGAATCTATTTATTTATTTTTTTTTTCCCCTTAATTTGATTGCTAGTACAAAAGCTCATTAAATCCGTGTTGTTGCGCTCATTTAATCACCGCAGAAAAGGAACTTGAGACAGTCCAATTACTTAGGCAATTAATTGTACCATGCATCGTTACTAAATCCTTCTAATCTTAGATCAAGGAATAAGATTCTAAATTATAAAAATGCAAAGAGACCCCCCCTCAACTACAGTTCAATTTAAATAGACCCTCCAACTTTAATTTGAGTTATTTTAGTCACGCCATAAAGAATAAATTTTGCCCCATTTACTAACCTTATTGCCAAAAAGATAATAATAAATAAAGATAACTAAAAAATCTTATTAATCTTAATTATTACCGTGTCATCAATCATTTACCGACACATTAATATTTGGTCAACTAAATTGAGTTGCGGAATTATATTACAACAATTCAAAAATTTTGAGTCTAAATTTTTAACAAATTAAAGGTTGAGGACTGCTCATGATATATAGGTTGAGAACCGAAAGTGCAAGCCTCATTTAGTATCGTGTTTGTTTTTGATTTTTTTAAATATTTTATATATTAAATAGCCGTAGAAGTGAGCAGATCTTTTTTTTTTTTTTTTTTTTTTTTTTTTTTTGTCTAAAATGTTTAAGTACTTGTCCATACAAATAAAAACTTGAAAAATAGCTCTTTTTTTTTACTTTCAGATTTTCTTTCTTTTTTAACCAATTGCCTGCTATCACTTACTCCAAGTTAAGTAGCTAATCAATTATAGAAATGGAATTTTTTTACTATATCAAATTATATGAAAATAATATTTAAAATATATATAAAAAATGATAATGATAATAAGCATGCTATCCGTTTTGTTTATTTCATTTAGAAATAAACTTAGCTAGAAATGTGAATCAACTAGGATTCGGATTTGTGTCTCGGATATATACCAACCACTAAGGCTTAATTTGGTATCGAGGCTTATATAACGTTATTAGATAAAATGGAGTTGGAGACAAAAAAAATATAACGTAACCGACCCATCACGATCTGTGAAATGCAATATTATTTCGCAATATTACGTACAAAAACAAACAGCCCCAAACGAAGCCTAAGTCCTTTGCCACGTGCTAGGGACGGTAGTTTTTTTTTTTAATTGACCTTGGAATTTTCTCTTTTTTTTCCTTTTTTTTTTTTTGAGAGAGAACAAATAGCATGCTACTTAATTGCTTCGTTTATTTCATTTAGAAATAAACTTAGCTGAAAATGTGAATCAACTAGGATTCGAACTTGGGTCTCGAGTACCAACCAGCAAGCCCTTTGCCACTTGATCTAGGGACGGTCGGTAACCTTAGAAAATATTTTATTTAGAAATAAACTTAGCTGAAAATGTGAATCAACTAGGATTCGAACTTGGTCTCGAGATCAATAAAGCAGCTGCCTTGATCTTGGTAACCTTGGAATTTTCCATGTACTCTCTTGTACACCGAAGAGATAAGCCTCGTAGACGCGGCACACGGAGTGGGGGGCGGAGCGATGAGAGGGGGAGAGAGGGGCACCAATAAATTCCGCGGAGAGCGACGTGCTTCCGTGCGGGCCAAGTTAGGTTTCAAAAGATTCGTGCTGGGCCCCACCATCCCCCTCCCAATACCCCCTCCCCTCCCCATTTAAATCTCCCCACCGAATCCCATGTTTAAACGCCGAATAAAAATGCATTGAGTACTAATTAATCCCCACCCAACGCTTCCGTACCCAATTTAGACCCTTCCACTCGAACCAAAACGAGAAAATATATATATATATATATATATATATATATATATATATATATATATAAATACACTTATTATTAAGTACCATGATAAATTTATAATTAAATTGCTCTGTTTACCCTTAAGCAGTATAAGAAACATAGTTTAATTATCCTCCGCTGACTAATTTTGAGGAGTTATATATATACACACGTAGTTACAACCGAATCCTAATTATAATTATGAATATATTTGAAAATAATACTGGGTGCAATTACTTTTAATTTACTTGATGGAGACCGCGAGGTTGAAATTACATTCAAATTTACTCAACTTGTCCCTAATTGCATATATTTATTTACAATTATATTACATTTATAATATTTACTGCTTGTAAATAGTGCACTTATCGTATTCATTACGGCCCCATCTAGATGTACAAATACTTTGTTAAGCATGGCTATTATTTATTAATTAAGTATCTTATCTAATACTTACGGTCTATTTTCATAAGAAATTCTTTAAGTTGCAATCACACACAAGCTATTCTCCAGCAAGCATAAAATAAAAGTTAAAAAATATATACTGTGTGATATGATGCCAACGTTCTCCACACGAGATTTAAATTTATTAAGCTAAAGCACTACCTACTTTTCATAATGCTAATTTTTGGATTTTTCTTAATTTATTTTTAGCAATATTGTGGAGTCGTGGAAATGTATATATATTGGGCTGGTACAGGGGCGAGTGGTCCAAAATTTTAGTTTATATATCCTGAGAATAGTATAATATATAGTTTATTATTAAATAATATCACTAATGATACCTTATAATTTTTTTATTCTATTACTATAGTATCAACACATCAATAATATAATAATTTATATGAATACAGCTACTGTACCTCTATGAGTATAAATTTTTTTGTATTAAAAAATTTTCGGTGATTAAATCTATTATTGCTTTAATCATTTTTCACCCGTTAGATTATAATATTCAACCAATCATACATACACTCAATTAGGATACTATTATTATTCTAATCGGAAATTACTATTATTATAAATATAAATAAATAACTTATAATATTATCTTATATATATTATTATCCTGTTTATAAATTTATATATATAATTTAATTTTATTATTTTTTTATAATATAATATCGACACATTAATAATATTACCTAAAAAAAAAAAATCTGATTATTTAAAGGCGCTCTTTATGACTTTTATCGAGTAGCGAGTGACGCGAGAGAGTGAGGAGGGGGGCAGGGAAAGTTCCAAATGCCCCTCAACGCGTCCGCTCCAAAAACCGATAATTATAAAATAAAATAAAATTAAGCAGAAAAATAATAAATAAAGTACTACTAAAGCTTTTAGAAGAGGAAGGAGCTAAGAGAAAGGGAGAGTGAGCTTGTAGAGAGGAGCAGAGACGGGAGAGGGAGAGGGAGAGGGAGAGGGCTCGAAACCCTAACCCTAGGTTTTGTACGCACCTTGGTAATCCGATCCCGATCGGATCGGATCGGATCGGATCGGATCGTCTACGTCTCCATCGGAATCGAACGGGATCGATCGTCGCCGTCCATGGAGAGCCGCAACCGGACCCCGCCGCCGCCGCCGCCGACGACGACGGCGGCGGCGGGATCCGACTGCGTCTCCGGCGAGGTCTCCTGGCCCTTCTCCGGCGACGGCGAGATCTCCTCCCTCGACGAGCTCTGCGGCGGCGGCGGGGGAGGAGGGGGCGAGGCGACGGTGTCCGCGAGCATCCTCGGCGAGCTCGGGTGGGAGCTCCCCCCGTTCGATCTCGCGCCGGAGTCGTTCGCCTCGGCTCCTTCGGAGGGAACGGCGCCGCCTCCGGCGGCGGCGGCGGCGGCGGCGGCGGAGAGATCTGGCGACGCGGCGTCGTCGAGCTCGAGCGAAGAGGCGACGCCGGAGACGGAGGGGAAGCAAACGGAAACAGCGTGAGTTCGTAGTATATATAAGCCATGTTTAGCACCACCACCACCACCACCACCACCACTATTACTAGTAGCTTCTCGGAGTGGCAAATTCGTAATAAGCTAGCATCGGCCGGGGCGAATTGGTGAAACCCGTTTCTCATCTTTCCGAATAAAAGAGTGGGGGGCAAAAATTATATTATAAATAAATAGAAAAAAAAGGGAGGAAAAATAGAAATGCGTAATGGGTAATAATTCCGTTCACATTGGGTGCAAAACGGTTAGAGTGAGGGGCAGTTTCGTAATTATGGTGGGAATGTGATTTTTACGCCCACAACGCGCGGCGGGAATTCCGTGTTTAGTATTTCGATTACGCGGTTGCAATTTTTTCAATTTATTTTGTAGACTAAATAAAATATTAAATAAATATATATTATGTTATATATATAATATTATATTATATTTATAGAAAGCGTTAGGAAAAGAACAAATACAATATGCTTATTAAAAAGATTGTGTAAATAAAGTGCACCGATCGATGCATGTGGAACTATTTGTTCCTTAATTCTCTCGTGCATGTAGATAATTTTTTTTTTTTTTTTTTGACTTTATGCATGATACTCTCTAACTATAGGAATTTAATTTGATTGTGCTTTTAAGAACTACGGATTTTCAGATAATATTTCGTAAAAAATCATGTAATATATATATGATTTGGATATTGCTCTAAGTTAATTTAGAATTGATGATCATCTTCTCATGTGTATCAGCTAGCATCTTTAAGAATTGTAAATTTACTTTTTGTGCTAATCTAGTGTAACGTTTTTTTTTTTTTTTGAAGCATCGAAATGTGCTTAAAATTGTATTAAAACCCAATCGCCGTATCCTCACCAATGTTGCTTTTGAGGCACTCTTTGTTATACATATTATTAACTTGTAGATTATTTTCTTAGTTTAGTCTTGATATTACTTAATTAAATTACCTGCGTGACAATTAATAGCTCAAAGATGCTTGATTACTACTATATATATGTTGTACTAGAGTTACTTTGTTGACTTGCCTTCTAATTATTATTATTATTTTATCTTCTCACTTAATTAACATCTTTCTCCTAGATGGTCGCTCGATCTTCGTGATTTTCTCTCTCATTTTTTTTTTCCCCTTATCAGAATAATTAATTTACCTTTATTTCAATGCTTTCGCGAGTATGTTCTATGTAAATTGTGTTTTATAATTTAATAGCCTACTCATTGTGTTGAAATTTATTTTGCATTCACTGCTGTACAGCACTGTCGTATTTTACGAACATTTCATGGTAATTATTTGTCATCTGATAAATATATATGATCGATGATCAATCTGATTTCATAATTTGACCTATCAATGTTGATACAGCTGAGAATTATATGTATATATAATATATATATATGCATATATTTATATCTTTGCTGGTGTAGGAGCAAAACTGTAAAGAGGGGACAAAAGCGAACCCGTCAACCAAGATTTGCATTCATGACGAAGAGCGAGATAGATCATCTTGAAGATGGCTACCGCTGGCGGAAATACGGGCAAAAAGCAGTCAAAAACAGCCCATATCCGAGGTAATATTTCTGAAATCCTACACTTTAATTATCCGCCCTTTTTCGTTCCTCTACTTCGGAACCAAATCATTCATCTGCTAATGTTAATATTACTAACTTCAATTGAATTAACCTTTTCATTTTGTAACTAGAGCAATATTAATTTCTCTCCTTGTATTATATTTTTAAATATTGGTTAATCAGTTTAGTTTACCTCTTTTCGACTTCTCGATCCATATATAATTCCAGTTATATGGCTAGATCTTGGTAATTAATTATGCTAACCCCCTCAGTAAATTTTCTATGTTCAATCTTGTGTGCGATAGACTTAGATTTGTTCCAGTCCAAACGATCGATGGATGTCTCATTGTTACGACAGTTAATCTCTGATTATCAAAAGTTATGAAGACATTAGAACTTAGACTATTTTGTTTAAATTATTGTCATCGCCATTCTATATATTTTCCTAGAACTATATATTATTTTACCTTTTATTTTCTCATCTTTCATCTTTTTTTTTTCTTTTTTCTCTTTTTTTTTTTTGCATACAATATTGGCGATCATAGGGCTTTACAATTTGCAAGTTAGCTTGTGGGATGAACTCTTTTAGTAGTAGTAGTACAGCGTTTGCATATGCATGCCTTGAAGGTTAGGGCAACACAACTTGTCTCATGTCACCAACTACTAATTCATCTAATTAATCTTGTAGTTTTAGCTTCTATTAGCCAAGGACGTCTCTTTATTCTGCAAGTGTTCTAAGCAATGTAATAACTCGATCATAACTTTGTTACATATATACACTGATCAAATAAACCACGTTAAGTAAAATAAGGGTAGGAGAACATGCATGGGAGCACAAATTTTCTGAATATATATTCATTAACAAGGGGATTTTTCCTAGCTAGTACATGACAAAACGATGCTTTTTTATAATTTAGATAACAACATAAAAGGCTACAAGAGGAACAGATTGAGAAAATTGCTTTGATACGCCAAAATAAGGGTGATGTATCATTTACTTGGATGAGTGGAAACACACACAATTTTTTTTTCAAAAAAGACAGCATTGAGGTCTACCTATTTAGTTGTTGCAGTGAATAATTAATCTATGCGTTTTTTTTTTTTTTTTTTTTCACGCTGAAATTTTGTTTGTGCATGTGAGGCAAATTTTTTTCGCTTTTTGGCTCTTTAGACTCAAATAAATATTAAAACTCGTGATTGTTGGTATTGCAGTGGCCCATATATAGTTTTAATTTCTTCCATGAAGAAATATTTTGTGAAATAAATGACCATAATCTATGTATAGATTCAACTCTGTACATGCATGCACCTGCTCACACTGTTATTGTTGACCATGAAGGATTATTCAAAACAATATTTAATGCTTCTCTCTCTCTCTCTCACTCTCAAAGAGACTGTTTTTCAAGCTGATCTTACGAGCACTCTCAGTAAGTACTAGGATCAGTTGCTTCAGATAACTAATCCCAAAAATTCGGCGCTTAATTTGCAGAAGCTACTACCGATGCACGAACAGCAAGTGCGCGGTGAAGAAGCGAGTCGAGCGCTCGTCGGATGACCCCTCGATAGTGATCACCACATACGAAGGCCAGCATTGCCACCACACCGTAACCTTTCCGCGCTGCACTCCGGGTTTAGTCCACAACACCCATAACCCCGTCCTCGCCGAACAGATCGCGTATCCGCCCCAAGCCCAGTTGTATCTTCCAACGTCGACGCAGCTGCAGTTGTACCAAAATTCGAACCCTCCTCCCCGCTTGTTGGAGGCCGGCCGAGAAATGGTGGGATTGTTACGAGAAGAGGTCCAGAGTTCACCGCTGGAGAGAACGGCTCCTATTCCGGTCGACGAGGGGTTGTTGGGCGATATGGTACCGCCCGGAGTGAGAAATGGATGAGGAGGAGTTAATTTGCTATGAAGAGAATATATATTTTGGGTAATTATACATCTCTCAATCCCTCTTGTTCTTAATTACTTTCTCTCAAACATATGCAATCTGTTTTTTTAACACATTTTGCCATTGACGCACTCACGGTAGTGAGACTAGCTAGTTAGTAAAAGAGAAAAATAACAACAAGAAAAGTGCATGAATATATACTGGGTTATATACATGCACTTGGACAAATTTTCAGTTGATAACACGTAATTGGCATGAACTGCACATGATATATATATATCAAGTAGTGATCATAAAGGAGTTTGTTGTGTGAGTAAGAGTGCAATTTGAAGATGCAAAATAATGGTAATTAATTAAGTTAACACCAGGTGCATACAAATTATGTGAGGTTTATATTTCCCTTGATTCTATATATATATATATCTTTATGAAAAGGACGAAAAGATTATTAATATTATGGCACTAATTAATGGGGCTAACTTTTTCTTTTTCCACTCTCTTTTCTATATTTATGGCTCCAGTACTAAAATTATGGTCATGAAGCTGAGCTTCACTCTCGTTTTGTACAGCTAAAGAACTTGAATTTTTTTTTCTGACAATTAATTCGAAGAACACCTTTACCTTCCATTCTTCCATTTATTAATTTACAGCATAATCTCTCTATCTACTCGTTCAAGTACGTGCGCATATACATGTCATTGTTTCACATGTATTAATTTGTTTTTTAAGAAAATGGACTGTTGCAGTTTTACTCATGCATGCACTAGTAAATCTTAGTATTCTTTTCCTATAACAAAATTAATGTAATTAATTATCTCATTATAAATTTGATTCCAAGCTGTGAGTATGTAACAACTTTTGCAGGTTTTCTTGGAACGTTTCGTAGCGAATCAAGTAGCTATTCTGATCTCGAAACTCCTGGAGTCTATACATAAAGAATCAATCGATCAATCGTCTTGATACACCATTGCGTTAGAGCAGATCAAGAGGCTTATAAAGCTTATAAATGTTTTTGAGTAGTTATTTATTAATTATTTGAGTTTAATTTGGACATCTAATTAATATTGGCAGTTTTTGATGCCACAAGGCCCACTCGCTGGTTCCTCTTTTTCTTTTCTTTTTTTGTCCTCCTTTTTTTTTTCTTCTAATTATGAATGTAATCTTCTATAAGTAGACTCACTAATTACTTTTTAGTTATATAGTTCGTAAAATTCTGAACTAAGTATTACCTTATTAAACTGTTGCTTAATTCTTTTCGCTCATCTGAATTAAATTTTTTTTTAAAAAAAAAAAAAAAGAAAGAAAAAGTAGTTTTTTTTTTTACCCCTTTAATCCACACAACAAAAAAAGTTAATTTTTTTTTCCTTTTTTTTCCCTCTTATTTTCTCTACGTCAAAAACGGAGCATCAGTGTTTCTGCGTAGGGGGAGTGCATCTAGTCTCATGCAATTAATTTTCACAAAAGTCTCATGCATTTATTTGTTGCTTTTAGGTAATAATATATGTTTAGTTGAAAAGACAATTAGTGGGTAAAAGTACTCGACACATCCCATCCAAATATTTACTGAGGATACTTTACATCATCCCTTTTTGTCTGTTACTTTACACAGAAAAAAGGGACCAACTTTTCCTCGTACGCGTCAGTTGTACGTACAACAGCGGTACCCCTCTCTCTCTCTCTCTCTCTCTCTCTCTCTCTCTCTCTCTCTCTCTCTCTCTCTATAGATCCCCCTACATATTTTTTGCGATATTTTCAATATATATTAGCATCTATAATATAAAGAATTATAATTGGATTAAGCATAAAATTCGAAATATATATTGTAAAATTTTGTCAATATATTAATGGTACATAAAATTAGCATTAATTATATAATACTTATATATAGCAGCACTAATATATATGCACAAAAAATTGTACCTTAAAGGAGTAATTATTATTTAGGAATCGTGGTCCTTTTCTATGCGTGGTGGTGAATGAAACGAATTACGAGTCAAAATGAAAATGCGTCCTTGTTCATATTCATGCATTATTACTTTATAGAAATTTAAGGCCGATGATAAGGATAATTTTGTCGGTACATTTTATAGTACTATACGAATTAATTTATACGATATCAGTGTACGAGAACATCGGGTAGCTCGTGCATCATCTCGCTACTGCTACGACATTGTTATACATCAGCCTATTTACTCGAATTAAGTATGGGTTGGTCTCATTTAAGAATACATTACTGTTTTATAAAGTGTTATTTAAAATAATATTATAAAAAAAACTAATCATTCTTTATACCACATAATCATCATAAGAACTAAAGTCCAGCTTCCCAAAATGATCGAAAAGGCCTCCACAATTTTTTTTTTTGAGAGAAAGATAGCATGCATGTTATCTGATTCGTTTATTTCATTTAGAAATAAACTTAGCTGAAAATATGAATCAACTAGGATTGACTTAGGTCTGTCTTCGTGGCCCCTTGTCACAATCTTAAGTATGGCCTCCACACTGTTGTTGTTGTTGTGAGTTTTAGAAGTCTCACGACATGGGCCAATTCGTCTTCTAACCAGAGTTACATGATTGGGTCTAAATAGTGGACCAAAAGAGGCCTTCTTGGGCCCCCAATGAATTGGGCTTTGTGTTAAGTGTTTGGCCCATTTACACTTCCACACAATGGAGAAATTAATTATAAGAGAGCAAGCTTAAGTGTAGGTGAGAGAGAGCAGATACATGATGAGATAAATTTGGTGGGTGTTAATTTCTACATATATCTATACATGTTTCTTAAAAGTTTAGTCAATAAATTGCGCAAAGAAACCAATTTTGCCCAATCATACCATTTTGTACCATTTTTTCGACGGTATCGTAATTTGTTGTGCCATAATTTTAGGTTAATCAAGCTAGATACATCTCATTACTACAATAGCTAAGCATATCTCATTATTAATGCCTTATTGGCAAATCTAATTGGAATTTTAGTGAGCACAAAAAAGATGCGTTGAACCTGATCAAATTCACAGAGATTCAAAGTACTCTTTTAATAATAAATATTGTTGTGTCTGCGACTCTACTGCTTACTATTTTACTCCTCTACATGCTTCATATTATTAGTAACTTTGTCAACATTTAAATTCCTTCCAATAAGACTTACCTTACAAGTATTTTATATCCCAATATGTTTAGATATAAATTCTTCAAAAGGGTGTGAATGTGTAGAGAGAATAGTGAGGAAGGGGTTAGGGTTTGAATAGTGAGGCCTCTCATTAAGGCTTCATGCATCCCAATGCCAAGTGCCAAGAAGAAGTGAGAAATAAATAAATATAAGAAGAAAAAAAAAAAAGAAAAAAAAGAAGAGAAAAGGTAAGGAAAGAAAAGGACATATATGGGCTCACAAGTGTTGTTGATAAGCTGGACTAGATGGAGAGGTGAAAGAAAAGTGCATGAAGAGCATTAAACCCCCTCCCACCCCCACAATAAAGATATGCATAAGCAGTATTCTACTGGTTTAAAGCATGGAAAGGAAAAGGACACCCAACATAGGTAGGGGGGGAGATGGGTTGTCATGTGTTTTGGTGGACAAGTGAACAACCAACTTCAGATATTCACATGTTCTCATACTAATCTTAGAAAGAAAAAAAATACCATGGTTTAAGCCCATTACACATCTATATATAATTAAATATCTAAAAATGTTTCCCCCACCCCTCCCCCACCCCCCCCCCAAAACAAAGAACCCCAATCATTTCAAAGCCTGAGCTTGAAGCTTCTAAATCCTACTATGTCAGGTACTTTGTTTCCATCTCATTTGGGTCACTACTCAAAACACCCCCTCCCCTGTGTTTGTTTACAATTTCATCAATAATTTCAGATAAGCACAACACAGAAGAAAAGAGAACCTCCTCCCAACTGCTTTTGTAAATGCCTTGTTTCTAACCACCAAATTTTTAGCAAGATTTAGGAGGTTGAGAATACAATATTATATCAACAGAGCCAGTTGGGTTATAGCACCAACATTGACTTTTTATTGTATCCTCAGAGCAACTCAGGAGGATAAAAAACAAAACAAAACAAAACAAAACAAACTTAAAAAAAAAAAAAAAGTATTTTAAATCACTAAACACATTATTGAACAGGAGAAAACTTTTACTGATCATTTAAGTTGAGCTCACAACTATTACATAAAACTGTAGTCCTATTCACATTGCATCTACTAAAAACTACAGAGAAACACATGCACTTGAGCTTCCCATTTGCCATTCCAGGTTAATTACGGTGCGCTCAAATTGCAGGAAAAAAGAGCACATAATAAGGGTAAAAGAAAGAATCAATTTCTCCAATGAACTATTGAACTCCTTGACAAAATACAATTGAGTATATCTCAGGGAAAAAAGAGGAATAAAAAAAAAGAAGAAAAAGCTCAAAAAGAATCCATTTTCGGTAAACTAGCGATCACAAAACAAATCAGTGAGCTCCAGAACTATATATCCAACATTGTGCTTTACCAACACCTCAATCATCTAATTTGTTATGAGTATCTCAAAAAAAAGAAAAACAAAAAGAAGAAGAAGAAGAGAGAGTGTTCTCAGAGAAAGAGAACAAAGTAGGAGGAGATCATGAGATGGATCTTTTTACCTCACTGTTGAATCCAGGTTGAGGAAATTAGGAGATGAAGAACTATACACACCGCTTCGGAAAGCGCTTCGTCGATCGATTGGAGATCACTCACACCCACTAATGGCTCATGCTGCATGCTGCTTCCGCCAATCCGCCGTAAATTGAGCTCAGAATCGACCCGTTGTTCGTACTAACGCAGTCCCCCTCCGTAGTCGAAGCCGGAATGTTGAGATCCAGCAGCTCGTCCTGCTTCTCCGGCAGCTTCTGCTGCTGAATTAAGCCCAAATGGGACTTCTTGTGCCCTCCCAATGCTTGCCCCGACGCGAAGCTCCTGCCGCAGATCAAGCACTCGTGATCCGCCGCCTTCTTCCCCGATCCACCGCGGCGCGCTATGAGATCTGCCTTCTGATCAATCCTCTTGTGGTGGCTTGCTCTGTGGCCGCCGAGAGCTTGGTAGGAGTGGAAGGCCTTGTCGCAGTCCGCGCACTCGAATGATCGGCTCTTCCTCCGTCTCTTCTCCGCCAATATGCCGTCGTCGAAATCGCCGTTCGAAGCGCCATGCAGAGAAGCCTCGAGTTCGGATCCCTCCCCCTTGATCCAGAATTCGGAAGCGGAATTCGAACTCGGATCCTTGCGGGAGTCGTCGAATTGCTCAAATCCATGATCTCCGATTAGTCCATTGTCGGAAGCATCAGATTCTTCCACCTTCTTGATCCCTCTACTCCGACGCCCATTTCTCAAATCATCCGGCTGCGATCTCCGCGTTCTCTTCGCCTTCTTCGTCTCTTCGCCCTCGTCAGAAGCCAAATCCACCCTCTTGTTCTCCACAACTGCAGAGTTCTTATCAGAGGACTCTTGAACACAGTGGATTAAGCCGCCGGCGCCGCCGCCACCAACGCTGCCACTCCAACACCTCACATCTCTGGAGAGCATGAGCAGTGTGATGGCCCCTTCCTCGTCCTCTTTCTCGCACTCCTCCGATGCCGAAACCGAGCACGAGGCAATGGCCCTTCTCGATCTCCTCCTCTTCCTCGGCACGTGCACGTTACCGAACACGGTATCCGATCGGCTCCGAGAGGCCTCCTCCTCCTCCTCCTCCTCCTCCTCTGCTTTGCTCTGCTGTTCCTGTTCCTGTTCCTGTTCCTGTTGCTGTTGCTGTTGCTGTTGCTGTTGTTGCTCTTCTTCTTCTTCTTCTTCTTCTTGCTCAATTGTGCTCAATTGCTTCAGAGAATGGCTCCTCATGTGGCCGAACAGAGACTTCCAAGAGGCGAAGCGCTTGCCGCATTCCCTGCAGGACTTGTGGCCGCCGCCGTGCGCAGGAACGTCGTCGGCCGATATCCGCCACGTCTTCTTGGGGTTCTGTCGCAGGCCGTAAGCCGGGGGGAAGCCACCGCCGACGAGGCTGCGGCCGCTCTGCGGCTTATCGTCGGGCTCCGAAGCAGGGGAGGTGGTCGCCGGGGCTGCAGGGGGGGCGTGGCACCTCATGTGGCCCCCCAGTGACCTCCCCGAAGGGAAGCTCTTCCCGCAGTGTTTGCATCTGTGCTTCTGATGACACCTCCTCTCTGTTTCCATCATATCCAGAGCAGAGCAGAGCAGAGCAGAGCAGAGCAGGGGATAGAAGAAGCCAAAAAAATAAAAAATAAAAAATAAAAAATTGGAAGAGGAGAAACGGAAATCTGAGGAGCCAATCAATCCAAGAACTCAAATGGGGATCGGAGATTTGCTTAGATCTTGTGGATTCTTGATCCTAGAAGCCATTGCCAGGTGAGATTTTGTGGGGCTTTTTGGAGAGGTTGAGGATCTAAAAAGAAGGGGGGCGGGGGGATTTGAGCTGTTGGGGGTCTCTGCTTCTCTCTCTCTCTCTCTAACACACTCTGTTACCGTTTCTCGGAGAGCGTGGAAAATCTACTCTTCTAAGAGTGGGTCAGAGAGAGAAGAGATATAGAGAGAAGTGTAGAGAGAGAGGTGGTTGTTTTTTTTCTCTCTCTCTCTCTCTCTCTCTCTCTCTCTCTCTCTCTCTCTAATTAATTGTGGTGAAAATGCATTATAGAGAATTAGAGATCTCCTCAATTATAGCTTATTTTAAAATAAAGTTCCTTAATTCTATATTTTTCTAGGTTGGTTAAAAGCTTTTGTGTAGTTTAATAGCTCTTTTCACCTGTTAATTCATAATTGTTTCGATTATATTTGCTTAAGAATAATTTAAGAAAACTATTTAACTAAAAAAAAGTTTAAAATTAAAAAAGAAGTTAAAATATTTTTAGGAGACTATTTTACAAATGGTAGAGTTTAAGAGGTGTTTCTATACAATTTTTGCCTTCTATTTTTGGAGTTTTTTTTTTTGGTATTTGGATGGGAGGAACAAACCACGCATCGAAGCAAAGTTAAAAAAAGGAGAAAGAGGAGCGCGAGAGAAATAAATAAACACGTGTAGTTCCTACAATTTATTCGACGGCTGTGATCTTGCCACGTAGTGCACATGGAGGATATCTAGGCCCTGAAAAGAGAGAAATTCTTGGTCCACCACATCCCTGAGCAAGCCTAAAATTTTCGAGATCTTTAATTTTTAAAATAAAATTTGTTAAATTATGCTCTACGGTTTCAAAATAATTTGCATATTAAAAATATAACGTTTTGAAAAATTCTATTATTAGAAATTAATTTTTTAAAAACTTTAACTGTATTACAAAGCTAACATTAGTTATTTAAACCAATGTAAATCACATTCAAGATATTTTGTGTGTCGTGGGCGATTGGTCTACGGTGAACCAGGTCCAGCCAAAATTTCTCATGGCCCTTAAACAAGAGATGCAGTGATTACGTGTCAAATTATTATTCGTTGGGTTGAGTGTCCGATGTAAGATGTTGCGCATCGGATCACCATTCAAAAAAGAACCCTCCACCGTTATTCGCGGGCCAAATAAGGAACTTCCAAGGATGATCCGGGCCGTCCATTTTTTGGGACCCCCTATGATGGAGCATTTTGGAGACGTGTGCGGAGCTTCCTCCAATAGAACAGAGGGTCACATTACAGGACATGGGGCTCATCAACTCGATCAGTTGATGTCACGGTTGTTGTACCAAGTCCTTGTTCTCATGATTCTTACACAAATTTTCCATTAATTAATAAACTGATTATGAATTAAAGGGGAAAAAAAACAAATTATATTTTCCACTAATTAGGTGGAATTTTTGAATGTTGGATCATATTCCAATTGTTAGCGAAATCGACAATAATTAGGAGAGAGACAAATTTTAAACACAAATGAGTCGATTTCAAATTCGAATTTTTTACAACACTTACACTATTTGTTAGCGAAATTCTTTTTTCTGGCTAATGAGGAAATAAGGAGAGAATTACGTAGACATGTACATAACTACATACAGGTAAGAGTATATCAATTTAAAAGAGCGAAAAAAAAATGATAAAATAGAACCACGAAAATGAATTACTCAAGCATGAATTACTCAAGCATGCATTTGGGTATTCTCCCTTCACAATTGGAGCTAAGTAGATGCACTCTCTCTTTCTTCATAAATAAATTCTCACCTTTCTCAAAAATAAATAAATAAATAAATGCTCACCTAATTGTGCTTGTTTAGAGCTATATGGGCTAGAGAAAGAACCAGGAGAATGTATATATGTGCATCCACTTGGTCAATAAAGAAGAGCATCTCTCTTTTCCCCACACTGTTATTGTGCCAATTAACTTGTTAATAGTAACCTATCCCACATTAAAGTGGTGGATTTGGATGAGTGTGTACTGTGTAGAGGAACAGGATCCTACATTGAGAAGATGATCTTATTCAAGCTTCACATGCTTCTAAATTAGATAAAAGAAGAGTTGGGGGTGGGTATCTTTGTATTAATAGCATTTGCTTGTACCTTTACTTCTTGTATGGAAGATTCCTCCTGAAACCTGACTTTTATTGTATATATATAGAGTGCTACTGGTATGCTTCTAGAGTATGGAGCGCTCCGTGATTCTAAGTCGTTTTCGATGTTGAGACTTTCGAATCGACGATCGGCTCCGATAGATTTGATCTAAAGTATTTGAAGTATTTAGAAAATGATTTTTACGATTTTTCGATATCATTTGCCTAGTGATTGAAGTGAACTCAAAAACAACGATTGACAATAAAAATCTTACAAAATATGATGATTTGATATTAAAATTTTAAATCAAAGTTATTAATCTTGTTTTATATAATATAAAAAAATTTCTATCAAAATTTTACGTGATTTGAATATTTCTACGCTGTTAAACTTACAAACGGCTTACAACGGCTATTAAAATTATTGATTTTGAGCCACTTCGATCACTAGGCAAATAATATCGAAAAATCATAAAATTTATTTTATAGGTACTTCAAATACTCTAGATCAACTCTAACGGAGCCGATTGTCGATTCAAAAGTCACAACAACGAAAACAACTTGGAAGCACGGAGTGCTCCATATTTCCAAAAGCATACCAGCCACTCATAGAGAGAGAGAGAGAGAGAGAGAGAGAGAGAGAGAGAGAGAGAGGTTGCTTTCATGCTGACAAAAATATATGATTGGGTTTCGTGGGCTTCAACTTTTCAGAAGCATTTCAATATTGGGCCTTCATTTACAAAGCCTGTAAGAAAATGATTCAAACTTGAAAGGCGGGGATTATAAGTCAAGCTTAATTAGCTGAAGATTTTTTTTTTTTTTTTTTGAGAGATAGGTTGCTACCGCTTCGTTTATTTCGTTAAGAAATAAACTTAGCTAGAAATGTGAATTAACTAGGATTCGAACTGGGTCTCGGTCTCAACCACCAGCCCTTGCCACTGCTTAACTGCAAGACGGTAGGAAGATTGTTTCACAATTCTATTTAAGTAGCGCTGCTCGAGAAAGTACTAACAAACTTTTTATTAGAATGTTTTCAAGAACTATATATGCACCGTGTCAGAGGCTAATGATCCAACTGTATAGTTATTTCTTTCCACAATTTATCTTTGGATTATTTCAAATCTCCATTTAAGTCACAAACTTTACACTTTCTTGCTACTAAATTCTCAACAACTGCTTGTGAAAGTTTTTCCAGAAGCTAGCTAGCTAGGCGAAGCTGAATTTAAAGAATACTAGTTTATTACTCCAAACAAGATCGATTCTAGCTACTGTCCATGCAACATTACCCAAAAAGTTAATATTCATTTAGATAACTATACTCAAGAGATAATTTATATTATACACACTAATAAATTTTCTTTTTTCATTAGGCATGAACTCCTCTACCTGAGGTAGCTTTATATTATAGGTCTAGATCATAAAGGTACATGTGTATCTTCCTCTTGTACATGTAATAATAATGGAGCATGGCATGTGTTGGTGAGGATCTCAACAGCAATGCTTGAGAAATACTCCAAACAATTAGGTCAATGAAACTCAAGAGTATTAGTGCACTACAACTAGGGGACCATATACATATATGCATCATTTTTTTTTTTTTTTTTTGATTAAACAGGGATAAACCCTATTTTACAATATCGGAAGCGAAACAAAAACCATACGTCATCCGAACCTGAGAAAACCCATATGCATCATTTTAATTTCCTAGTTCTATGGTGGATCAGTTGGTTTCTGTGGACCACTACGTGCATGGGTCTTTTCTTCTCTGTTTACTGCATATATACACCTAATTAAATCCATGGTTTCAGTCAACGTGCTTTAACGATCATACAGTCCAAAATTTAAAAGGTGATTTTGGACTTGTTTTATGCCTGTAATGTAAATAATTTTGGGGGCCTCTACCGTGTTTAATCTAAAAACAAAAAGAAAAAGCATCTCGGCATTTATAGATAAACTACATAAAAGATAAAAGAAGCATCGGTGGATATCTCAGATACACCATAGGAGTCAGATTAAGTATATACATCTCACAAAACAATGCAAGCTCCTTAATTCACAAAACAGTAGTAAATTCACACAACATGATACCTATCACGTCCAAACCTGGGTAACCTCCGGATGAACAGTTATGACGAGGGAATGCGCTTCATTTTTATCTTTTTCTTCTTCTCAATCGCACTACTAGGGAGTTTACCATAGAGGTCGACTGATTAATGACAAAAGAGAAAGAGATGGAATTGAAACAAAAATAGCACTGCATTTATATAAAAATTATGACAAAACAAATGTGAATTACATCCTCTAAGCTATACGACACTTCTCCTAGCTAGATCAAACACCAACTATTACTCGAGACCGGCAAAACTAACTTGTAAAAAGACATAAACATAGAATATATGAAGCACAAAACGTAACCAAGAATAATAAGGGGGAAAAAAAAATCATGTATGACACATTCTGCTACTTAAAAGTTCGCAGCAGCATCGGCAGCAGGGCGCAATGGAGGAAAATCAACAGCATCTTGAGTCCTTGGTATAGCTGCAGCCTGGCGCCCGCGACCTCCAGTGCAGTTGCCTCCTCTGTGTCCACCGTGCCTGCCTCTTCGTGCTGTTTCTTCCTTAGCGGGAATCTGGAACCTGCCGATGCTAACCGTCTACAAGAAAATAGATTAACATTTTTGTTAATAAACTTTCTAATAGTCTAGTAGATGGAATAAAATAGAATTTTATATCTGAAAAAAAATTAAATATAATAGTAAAGAGACAGAGCTTAGTATCTATACCTTGCAGACCATCTTTTCCTTTTCAAAACCATCTTTCTTAGCTTTGTTCTTTCCGGATTTCTGCATGTTGACTTGAAGACCATCTTCTTTCTTTTTCCCAGTGATCAGGTGCATGCCTTCAAATTGATCCTCAACAGTGACCTTTCTCTCCTCAGTTTTAAGTGCTTCTATAGCCTTTCTTTTCTCTTGAATCGATTTCTTGTATTCGGCAAAGGTCAATTGCTGCTGCAGAGAGAAAAATGAAGAAGAAGAAGTTAGATACAATCAAGCCTTCAAAATCAGATATATATAATGGTAGAATCAGATCAGATGCATAGTATTAGGACTACAAATTAAGTATGATTGAATATATATATTACATTGTCGTCGTCATTTGCTTGTTCGACGGTCTTGTTTCCAGGAAAATCTCCAGCGCTTCTATCATGCACGCGGCTGTTCAATTTATAAAAAAATTGAATTAATTAGAAAATAACACAAATTGCATGCTAATAAACAAGAGAACAAATTTAACAGCATTATTGTGAGCATATTGCTTTCTCTCTCTCTCAGTATATATATATATATACACACACACGCTAGAGAAAGCAAATTTGATCGATGTATACCTTGTGGAGCTATCACTATTAGTCGCACTTGTTCCAGTTTCCTCCTTTCCATAAGCAGGAAATCCTGTATTACTCCTCCCACCAGTCGATTGATTCTTCTTCTTACTGTTGATCCAATGGTCATTATTCGATCCTGTTCCTCTACCGTGCTCCGTCGGCGGCGCTGTAGCATAGATGTTATATATGTCAGAATATTACAGTTGAAAAAGAAAAGGGAAGCATAAAAACAAGTTTTTAAAGCCGGGTTGATTTTTAACAGGTCGGTTTCAAATTTGAAACTCTCAGCCTGATCTTTGATGCATGGATCGGATTGAATCGAATTAATTAATTAATGAGTTGATGCATTAGAAGCCTATATAGATATTAATTACTATGTGACATGAACCGAACCAGCTGTTCGAAAATTCTTGGCATGTTGGGAAGGAGGGACGGGTCTGGAAGGAAAACTACCGCTGGCAGCAGAAGCAGCGCCGGCGACAGCGACAGCGACAGCGGCGGCTTTCGGATTCTTCTTCTTTTGCTGCTTCTGCTTCCCGGTTGCCGCCTCAAGCTTCGCTGCGGCCTTCTTTGCGAGCTGCGAAGAGAGGCTGTCGTCGTCGTTGTCGCCGTCGAGGTCGCAGAGGACGGCGAAGCGGTTCTCGTGCACCTCCATCAGCAAGCAATCAATCGACAATTAAGAACTCACTACTCCTTGATTTTGATCTCTTCTTCTTGCTCTACTCTTCTTTCTCACGCACGTTGCTAATTAATGAGTAAATAAAATAGGTGGGAGTCCGCAGGGGGTATATGTACGTATATATATAGGCAAAGGAGATTGCATGGTTTAGCTACGTACGTACGTTCTAATTAACCGCTCGATTTCGATTTCGATTACAATTAGTCTCCTAAAAGGACTAGGCATTAACGGCCCTTAATCAACTATTCATGTCTCCTAATTGGACTCTAATTAGAGAAAGAAGATTATTACGTGGCTCGCCATTATATTATTAGTAATTATTAATTATCATTAAAATAGCCGAATTCGACACATTCGTATACATACTTTTTTTTTATTCCGACAAGTCGTTATATTTGATGCATAATAATTATTTTTTTTTGCTATCCAATAGCCTCTCTGTGTTTCACTATTCTGTTTTTTTTTTTTTTTCGAAAATCAGTTTTTTACACTTTTCCAAACGACCAATGAACGTGGGCTAGTAGGCCCGGATTCAGACCCTGCCAAAAAAGCCCGGCTCTCAAAGGACTGTTAACATGGGCTCGACCCAGTATTGCCCTAATAATTAGCCCAATAAGCACCAACTTTTCGAAGCTCTTGTCCAAGAGGCCCAATCGAGCAAACCCGTTACGAAAGGGAGAGGCGGGGAACGGGTAGGAGGAGGGTTCATTCTAAACGGTTGGCTTCACAAATAACAGATCCGATAAGAAGTAGATAGTGTTCGATCCATATTTTCACATTGGATTTCGAAAAGGATTCGAGTGTATTGATCGGATACTAAAATTTAAATTTATATTCAATTAAAACGGATTCGAATTTGGATTAGATATTAAGCGGTACAAATATGAATATGTGTAGAACTAAAAAGCAAAAATATATATATATATATATCCATACATTCTACAACTTAAAAAAAATTATAAAAATCCAAATTCCATTTCGAAAATTTTGTATCATAATAAAATTTCAACCCGTATCTAAAATTCACTGAGATCAGGTCAGATCAGATTAGATAACATCCGACACGTTTTCACCCATACTAATGCATTTATTTTGTACGTTAAAATATTAAATATTTTTAATTTTTAAATAATATTTTATAAAAAAAAATAAACTATAAATCGTACAATGATAAGAATTTGAGAATAAAGACTTTTTTTTTTACTCGAAGTTAGTGTTTCTTCAACTCGATTCGAATTAATTTCAAACCGATTTTGGGCCGAAATTAGTTTCAAGCCCGCCAAGGTTGTGCTGAGTTAATCTCGCTCAAGCTCAGCCCCTAAAATTGACTTGGGGGTGTCCGTACGCCCCCCTGCCTCCGCCCCCCTCTCTCAAGACAAATTTTTTTGCCCTCCCCCTTCCGTTCCGGCCGACATCGACACCATCGGAAGTTTGTAACCACCCCGGCCGCCTGCCGCTCGCCACCGGAGCCCCCTCGCGTGGCCACGCACCGCTCGCAACCTGGTTCCGAGATCAGGTTAGTATTTGCTATTACATGCATGTTTAAGTGCCAAATTTATAGAACCCTTGCAATATTATTTCTTTTCTCCCTAGTTAATTTTGATTTTCTATTTATAACACCTTTCTCCTTTATATATGATTGATGCTGTTGCTGTTGCTGTTGCTGTTGTGTTTTTCTTTCGCCCGAAACATCCTTCCCTTCCTCTAAACTCCATACTTCCATACTACTTGTTAGGTTTAGGAGAATAATTAGCGTGCGTATGTTTAGCTTTCGTGTATAGCCCTGTTGATTTAACTCTCTAAAACAATATCTCTTGGAAACTGCTTGCAGATGCAGTTTGTATTTTTTTTCTCTCCCCCCTAAAATTTGTATATTTTTTATCTGTTTATTTGCATATTTTTGCATTTAGGAAACGCCTCAATTGTTTGTTTTTTTTTTTTTAAAACCTGAGTTTGTTGCCTCGTGTATTAATTCTACTGGTATGTGAAGGCAAAATGTCTTGTTGTTGGATACTTATTTTTCTCTTGCCTCTGAATTGTGATGGTTATTGGATAAGTAGCACTTTGGGAGTTGGCGGAGATGGCGAGTGATAGCCATTTAAAGACGTGGGTGTCGGACAAATTGATGTCACTGATGGGCTACTCTAAGAGCGTGGTCGTGCAATACGTCATTCGTCTATGTAAGCATCTGAAGTCTGTGCGCCCATGTTTTCTCCTTTTAGTATTTTAGTTTTCATTAGAAGTTGAAATGTGGTTTCATCATAACTTTGTTGGTTCTGTAGCCAAAGAGTCTTCTTCGCCAGTTGATCTCGTGAGCAAGCTTGTGGAGTTTGGATTTACCTCGTCAGCGGATACTCGCTCTTTTGCACAAGAGATTTATGCCAAAGTTCCACACAAGCAATCCGGTTTAAGCGTAAGCCCTTTCTGCAAAATCTTATGTGGTTTGAACTTTGTATACCTATGTCCATAATTGTTTTTGCTCATTCTGCTGCATACAATGATTTGTTTCTATTATTATATGGATATACTGAATGAATGCCGCTTAGTTATCACTTTGGAAACTTAAAAAAAAAAATAGTGATTGGTCCAAAGCTAGATATATTAGGAAAAAGGTATGGCGGTGATCAATCTGATACTACGATGAGAGGAAGTTGACAATTATTTTGAGACAAATACTGGAAAGATATTCAACAAGATTTTTTTGGATGAGCACATAACTTTCCTAATGTAGAGGATATACGTAATTACGTATGACATAGGTGGTCCTTCTATTATGATACGTGAAAATGGATAATGTTTTGTCTCCTGCTTATGAAAACTGTGACTTGCATGCAACAGAGTAAACCTGTTTTTATATCAATATTTTCCGTCCTGATCTTACCAGTTTACCTCATAGATGTTAGTAGTTCTTTCTGTAGCGTCATTGCCTGATATGCTGATTTTGTGCTATATGCTGATTTTGTGCATGCTAGCAGACTTTTTCCTCTTCCTTTTCATTGCTGTTTTAAAGGAAGTCCATTATCTCTTTTTCCTTTTTTATTTTGTCTACTTCCATTATTCAAACAATTTTATAATGATATCATTACTTCAAGTCAAATGAGTAGAATACTAGGCTGAAAAATGAGTTGGTGTCAAATAATGACTGTTGTAATCGTAAATGATATTCCATGAAATCTTACTTCTTTCTTCCTTCCTTGCTTTTTTGTGCCCCAGAGTTATCAGAAAGAGGAAAAGGAGGCAGCTCTGTTTGCGAAAAAGCAAAGGAGTTACAAACTATTAGAACCTGAGGATGAGGATGGAGATGACCAAGTAGCGTCTACTACGTCAACTTCTCAGCCAGGAAAAGTGACTTCTAATCGAAAGCACTTTAGGAAGAAAAGCGAAACCCAAGATAGTGACGATGATGAGGTACAATGTTAGATCTTTTCGTACTTGTATTCATATGGCAAGTTGTCATGCTAACACCTCGTAGACTGGTCTTTTACATATAATTTTTTTTTGTACCAACGTTCTTTATAGGCAACGACAGTGGCTGAAAGACCTGTTCGCAAGCGTTCTTTGGATGATAATGATGATGATTTTGAGGTATGCTGTTTTGGTTTTTCCAAACTTATTTTCAGTTTTCAGTTTGTGCACCTGTGACTGTTCTATTCCTTTATGGAACTCAATAATTTGAGATCTTTGTTCAGATTTTGTTCACTTATAATATTTGTTTATTGAATAACTTGCATACTTCTTCTTCTTTTTAACTTTTTTCTTCTGTTAAGCTTGTGAACAACCATCTGATTGCTTGCTCTTTACTATGTGTGCAAAATAACTGCAATTGTCATTTTATTTCTCCTGTAGTCAGAAGAAGCCAGGATTAAAGATCAAGAAGAGAGAGCTCAATTGGAGAGGAACATGAGAGAAAGAGATGCAGCTGCAACTCGGAAGGTAAGAAAATGGAGTTGTTGGTGACACTTCCTTTTCACTTTTCCTGAATGGACAATTACTTTAGAATATGGATGCAAATTGGCTGGTTAGAGGACGCTATATTCAAGCAAGTGTTGCAATTGTTAAAGTGGTTTGTACGTTGTAGTTAATAATACCTATTTGTGCTACTATATGGCACCATTATTGTTTCTTTCAAGAAAATCGACTTTTCTTATGGAGCACAAAATAACATCAGTTCATTATCGAGGTATGCCTTTTTTAGTTGTTAATCCAGTATGTCATCATGGATTGGGCTGGGAATAGGGCATGGACCGATACATTCATTTTGGACTAACAGAACCATATTTGCTATTTTAATTATTACTATTTCTTTCATTTGGCTTTTCTTCTTGGGCTAATTTTTACTATTGTTTCTTTTCACATCAGTTGACAGAACCAAAGTTAACGAAGGCGCAGGAAGGTATAGATAATGTCGCTCTCTTAATTACATTATCATTATTATTATTATTAAGCGATTCCTTTGACTTTAAGTGATATGTTACAGAGGAGATTATTCGAAGAACTCAAGCATCGGAGAAAAATGATACTTCAGAACTGAGGTTCTTGCGCTCAGAACTCTTTGTTAATCTTATTGTTGTTTAGAAGTTTATGTTTTTTTATTTTTTTTATTTTTTATTTTACTCTGTAAAGACCGGTAGTTCATCTGCTGTCTTCCTTATTGAAGCTTCTACTCTTACTGTTTTGATTTGGACAAAATGATCTTTGGCTATTTCTTATTTTTGTATACTTTATATGGCAGAAAAGTTTCAAGGCAAGTTTATTTGCAAAAGCGGAGAGATCAGAAGCTTTTGGAGATTCGGTATGTTGAAATATACCTTGTAGCTGTCCTTATTTAAGTTTATCCTCCATACAAATACTGACTGCTTAATCCTAATTTTAATTCAAGGGATGACATTATAGATCATGAGTATATATTTGAGGGCGTGAAGCTGACAGAAGCAGAAGAACGTGAGTATAGGTAACCATTTCTACCTTTTTTCATCTAACTTGCCTTGTTCATGCTACTTTTAGTTATTATTACCAACTTTCTTTATTTTGGAATGGCAACATATTGATGCATGGATTTATCTTGTGGTATGGCCTTACATGTTATAAGAATTTGAATTTGTAAAGTCCTAAAGAACACAGTAAATTGTATATATGCAGGTACAAAAGAAAAATCTACGAGCTTGCAAAAGAGCACATGGAGGATGTCGACAACATTAATGAGGTAATTATCTATCTTATTGCCGGTACACTACACAGTTGATGATATGCTGTTATATTGTTATCATTTATGTTATTCCCTTAGCAACTTGCTTAAATGGGGGGAAAAAGGGTTTCATCTGTTGGAACCTCAGTTGTGGTATGTGGGCCTTCGTTTTTCCTATGAAAGGCACCCATGAAAGTTGTTCTTTCCGGTTCCAAGCACATATTGTTGTCGTCTTATCTCTTATTGTATCTGAACATGCTTGGTCTATCTATTTAACATGTTCTAACTCGAAGTGCAACTAGCGAGTATTTTAGCAACTAGTAAATATTTTGTGTCAAAACTGTAACTACTTGGCCCAAATTTTCTCTAAATTCTCATTTTATAACTATTTAGGGGCAAAAAGGAATGATGTGACTGACCAAGATATTGGAAATTAAAGCTTTTTTCCTGTATGCTGTAATTATGTAATTTTCTTCCTCCACTCAAATATTTTTCGATCACTGATTATCTTCTGCAAAATGTATTTAATGATAACAGTACAAAATGCCTGAGGCATACGACATGGAGGGACGGGTCAATCAAGAGAAAAGATTTGCTGCAGCTGTGCATCGTTACAGGTTCGTATATTTATAAATAACTGATTTACTTGTCAATCAAATCAAAAGGGCATGTGCTAGATGTTCTATTGTGACTGGACATGTTACTTTCTGCCTTTCACTAGTGATAAATGTCCATCTATTTTTACATCTGATTTTTTAAGATAATCTTTGTTTGCTTAGGGACCCTGAGGCTGCAGAGAAAATGAATCCATTTGCCGAACAAGAAGCCTGGGAGGAACACCAAATAGGTAGGGCTTCTTATGTTATCCGATATGATACCAGCTTAACATTTTGAGGCTAGTAGCACTCACTCTTTTTTTCAGATCAGTGTTTTGAATTTGACTAATGCACTTAATACAGGAAAGGCAACCATAAAATTTGGCTCAAAAGATAGAAAGCAAGCTGCTGATGACTATCAGTAAGTCTTTCAGTTTTTTCTTCTTGTTTTTCTTTCTTTAATTGTAGTTTCTTGTTTCTTACCATCAGATATTATTGTCTCTACTTAATGGAAGTGCTCGCACATTTTCTGCATTTTTATGCACTATTGCCTTCAGGCGTTCTAGTGTTTGCTGAAAATTTTCATTTATTCTTTGACGAAGTATATGACACATTCTTCATTCTTCCATTTTCTTACCTTAGGTATGTTTTTGAGGATGGGGTTGAGTTCATCAAAGCATCTGTCATGGATGGAACTCAGGCATGTTATGTGAAATTCTCTTTACCTTTATGACTTTTATTACACGTACAACATAGGCAGCAGCTAGTGTGTTATAATCAGATGTACTTAATGTATGCAGTTTGAAGATGAATTATCTTCCGGGAATGATGACTCTTCAGATGCAAAAACCATGTTGGAGAAGCTGCAGGTATGATATTTACTAACACTATGATCTTTCATTAGTCTATCTCTATTTTCATAGATGTCAATGGAGAGTCTTCCATTTCTCTTTTCATCGGTTGATTGCTTCTTTCAATTCTTTTGCCAGGAAGATAGGAAAAGTCTGCCTATCTATCCTTATAGAGAGGAGTTACTTAAGGCCATCCAAGATCATCAGGTTAGTTTTGTCACTCCAACAACTGTTGTACTCTTTTCTTAATTTGAAAGTTCTCAAATAGAAATGGAGGTGAATAGATTGTTTGGTGAGCCAAAACTGTGTAATGAGTGACCTTGGTTTTGTCTCCGATTAACAGGTTCTTGTTATTGTTGGAGAGACAGGCTCTGGAAAGACTACTCAGATACCTCAATATCTTCATGAAGCTGGGTATACAAAAGCTGGGAAGGTATACGATGAATAAGATTCCATACTTAGTTTCTTCCGTTCTTGACCGTCTCCTTTCCAATTCTTTTCAGTTATAGAACCATAATCATTTTCTTCATAATATGACAGTATTGTTTCAGCTTCATTTAACAAAATTGTCTTCCTTTATAGATTGCATGCACACAGCCTCGCCGTGTTGCTGCAATGAGCGTGGCCGCGAGGGTGTCCCAGGAGATGGGTGTTAAACTTGGGCATGAGGTTTGTCTCTTTCTAGCTGTTCCAAAAGTTTTTTTTTCCCATATTTTGTGGCTAAGTGCTGATTAATTATTAATTCACAGGTTGGTTACTCGATTAGGTTTGAGGATTGCACCTCAGAAAAGACTGTACTTAAGTACATGACAGATGGTATGCTGTTGAGGGAATTCCTTGGTGAACCAGATTTGGCTAGCTACAGTGTTGTGATGGTGGATGAGGCTCATGAGCGAACACTATCAACTGACATATTATTCGGGTTGGTGAAGGTACGCTCGTTGATCTGGATTTGGCATTTCTTCTTTTCTTGAAGACTCGATCTTAAACAACAAATAACCTATTATTATTCTGTTAGGATATTGCTCGTTTTCGAAAAGATCTCAAGTTGCTTATTTCGAGTGCGACCCTGGATGCGGAGAAATTCAGTGATTACTTTGACTCTGCCCCAATTTTTAAAATTCCAGGGAGGCGATACCCTGTCGAAATACATTTCACGACAGCACCGGAAGCAGACTACATTGATGCTGCAATTGTTACTGTTCTTCAAATACACGTGACCCAGCCACTTGGTGACATCTTAGTGTTCCTTACAGGGCAGGAGGAAATTGAAACAGTCGATGAAATCCTTAAGCACAGAATTAAGGGTTTGGGCACAAAGATAGCGGAACTTATCATCTGCCCGATTTACGCCAACCTCCCCACTGAGCTGCAAGCAAAGATTTTTGAATCTACACCTGAAGGTGCCCGCAAGGTTATTTTGGCTACTAATATAGCCGAAACATCGTTAACAATTGATGGAATAAAATATGTCGTTGACCCTGGATTTTGTAAAATTAAATCATATAACCCTAGAACTGGGATGGAGTCTTTGCTAGTGAATCCAATCTCAAAGGCATCTGCAGAGCAAAGGGCTGGTAGGTCTGGGCGTACTGGACCTGGAAAATGTTTTCGCCTTTATACTAAGTATAATTACGATCATGATCTCGAGGAGAACACTGTTCCAGAGATTCAACGGACGAATTTAGCGAATGTTGTGCTCACTCTTAAAAGTTTGGGTATTCATGACTTGGTCAATTTTGATTTCATGGATCCTCCCCCATCAGAGGCATTGCTTAAGGCTCTTGAGCAACTATTTGCTCTTAATGCGCTGAATAGCCGAGGCGAGTTGACTAAGACTGGGAGAAGGATGGCTGAGTTTCCACTGGACCCCATGCTTTCAAAAATGATAGTTGCTTCGGACAAGTACAAGTGTTCTGATGAGATCATATCCATTGCGGCGATGTTGTCGGTTGGAAATTCGATATTTTATCGTCCAAAGGACAAACAAGTTCATGCAGACAATGCAAGGATGAATTTCCACACTGGGAATGTTGGAGATCATATTGCGCTGCTTAACGTATGTCGTCTTCTTTTTTTTTTTTGCTCCACTCATTTCTTTCATTGACATTATTGCATTGACTCATAATTCCTATCAAGTAACTTGATTTAGTTCTGTGATATATGTTGTTGATTGTTGTTATTTATCATGTTGATTTAGGTCTACAATTCCTGGAAAGAAACTGATTACTCGACCCAATGGTGCTATGAAAATTATATTCAGGTATTTTCAACTAATTGCATCTACTTATCTTGAATTCATGTTTTTGTTGCCACTAAATCAGATTTTATAATTTGTAGTCTTTGCTTGGGGGATAGGTCTAACTTAGGTCTACAGTTCATATTATTACCATGCTACATTTATCTGAATACATCTCGACCGCCGACAAAGAGGACAAACCTCAGTGCGATTCATCAAAGCAATATGAAAGAAATATGTCTTATTAGAGCCTTAGAGCATCTTTTACTTTTGAAAATACAGTAAATTACCCTAGAATGAACCCACTCGACATCATCACTACAGTCTTAGAATGGTGTACTTAATACTCAATAGATAGCTGTAGCTTGAAGCATTTATATTTGGTGGGTGCTGCCTTTCTTTTCTTTAGATAATTATTCACAAAACTTACTGATACTTCACATTTGTATTTTGAATCTTAACCTATTTTTTTTCTCATATGATGAATTGCTATTTTTCTCCTCCTCCTTTAAATCTACCTAGCATATTTTGCCGTTGTTGCTGTGAGTGCTTCGATCTTCTCTTTTAGTAGTTTTATGGGTGGATTTTGCAGTAACCTGTTCACCCTTATAAATCAGGTAAGAAGTATGAAAAGAGCTAGAGATATTCGTGATCAATTAGAGGGACTCTTGGAAAGAGTTGAGATTGAGCTCACTTCAAATGCTGATGACTTAGATACCATTAAAAAGGCAATGACATCAGGTATGAGCTTCTCTTTTTTTCTGAATTTTTACCTGTCAAACACTGGCGAGTTATTGAGAGAGATTTCCCTGAAATGAGTTGATATTTCAGGTTTTTTCCACCATTCTGCGAAGTTGCAAAAGAATGGTTCTTATAGAACCGTCAAAAACCCCCAAACAGTATATGTACATCCAAACTCGGGACTAGCACAGGTAAGTTACTATTCTGCGCTTCACTTAACTTTTCAAGTTGTGAGCTTGCTTCTTAATGGTGGTCAAAGTAGAATTGCTAGCATTTAGCTCCATGGAAGACCTGTATTTGAACATTTTTGTACACTATAAAAGACTTTTTTTTCTAACCTGTTGGTTTCACTTGATCCCTCTAGGTGCTTCCTCGTTGGGTGATATACCACGAGTTGGTTCTCACAACGAAGGAGTTTATGAGACAGGTGATTATTTATGCTCTTTTGTGTAATGTTATGATCCGAGAGCTCTTATGTAGATTCTATGAATCTTGTTTAAAACTTGAATTTTGGATGTAATGCAGGTTACGGAACTGAAGCCCGAATGGCTTGTAGAAATCGCGCCACACTACTATCAGCTTAAAGATGTCGATGATTGTAAGCCAACTCTTGGTTTTCTTAGATTTATAAATTTTTGGATATATGATTGTAACCGAGATTCTTTTTTGTTTTATGTTTTCCCCAAATTGTTGCAACTAATTGAGTAACTTTTTACACAGCCGGAGCGAAGAAATTACCTCGTGGGACAGGTCGAGCTGCATTGTAGGAGCTAGCTCCATTTGTTGCACATTTTTAGCACCGGAGGAAGCCGTACAGATCTCCTTTTTTTTTCTCTTTTTTTTTCTTTTTCTCTTTTTTCTAGTTTTGTACAATACGAGAAATGTGTTTTATTCTGAAATTTTCCCTTGTACTGTTGTAACAAATTTCGATTCAAAATGTACCACACATGGAACAAATTTCTCAACATATAATTACTTCAACCTTTTTTATTTTTGTTTTGTTTTGTTTTGTTTTGTGAATCTTAGCAGAAGTAAAAATGAAATGGAGAGCATCGCATCCAAGTTCAAAACCTGTTTAAATGGCGTTAATGCTATTGTTTTATTTTGATGTGGATTGATCTATATGTGAATTTGGAGTGTACTATGGCCATTTTAAATTTAGGCCCTCAAATTTTGGCCCATATTTGAATTCATTCTTTGTCAGTATCACATAATCGTAGCAATTTAGTTACTGAAGCTTGTTCTCAATTTAGCCTAAGCTTGTTTTATAGTATGCTTTTTTTTTCATACTATAAGCGATTAAGAGGAAAATTTGTAATATTTTCGTGAAGTGAAATAATTTGTCCGCCCAAAACTCTATTAACTAATATCTCTAGATCGAAACTGAAGCCGTCGATGTGAAAATAGACGGTCGCCGATGAGCGATCGCTATTGTAAGTAGTGTTTCTTTCCATTTTCTTTCCATTTTGGAAGATATGGCGAGTGTTTCCTTCTACGGTTACTCCATAAATACAAGTTTTGGGACAAACACCAAAATGGAAAGAAAACCAAAGCTACATGAGCTCCGATAATTACACGTGAAACCTCCATATTATATACTAACACCTACTTATAAAACCTTTTATTTTAATTCAAGTTATTTTTATCAAACAATTAAAGAGGGAGAGAGAGAGAGAGAGAGATTAAGAATCTGTAGAGTGTACACTTGGTTTCTCCAATTCTTCTTTTACAGAAAAAAATTCACCATCAATCTTAGTTAGTATATAATAACTACATGCTTTCGTAGCACAAAACAACCAGATATGAAAATAAAAAAAAGAAAAAAGAAGAGGTAATAAATTAATAATTTGAAGAAAAAGGCATCTGACATGACAGTAGTAAATACTGGAACATAGCACATGGCCTACAGAGACAAACACACACTAGCTATAGTACTACTAGTCCAGTAGCAAGTAGAAATCACATCAGTGAGAATTATTAATACATTTCATTTCCTTCCAATTCTACCCCCTCCACTACTACTACATGTACAAACAGAAAGTAGAACAAAAGAGAGAAAAAGATACAAAGAATCCTAAGAAGAAGACAATAATTCAACAAAGGAATTCCCCCTCCCTCCCACCACCACCCCACCTTCAATGGAATCAAAACTCTTTCTTTTTTGCCACCAGTAAAGGGGAAATAAAGAAAGAAACAAATTCTAGAGAGAGAGAGAGAGAGAGAGAGAGAGAGAGTAGAAGCTCCCCCCAAAGAAAGAAAAAGGTGACTTAAAAGTGCAGGAACAGATGCCTTTTTGTCACATATCCAAAGTAGGAATATCTAAGCACATATTCAACCCCTCAATATTAGTGGAAAAACATATATAATAGCTGAGAAGAGGAGCTGTAGAAGCACAAGGGGTTGTGGGAATGCTGCACTGCTATCAGTAGAGATGCTGTTGCCAGAGGGCCCAAGCCCCCCCAACACTGTTCCTGGAGGGCCAAAAGTGCTTGGTGTGGTTGAAGAACCTGGGGGGCTTGGGCTTGTAGTTCCTGTTCCTGTTCCTGCGCCTGTTCCTGTTCCTGTTCCTGTTCCTGTTCCTGTTCCTGTTCCTGTGCTTGGGCTTGTTCCAGCAGAACTACAGAAGTTAAGAAATAAATTGGATTAGTAGAAGGTTTCAGGAGCTGAAACAGCTAGTAGGAATAAATTGATTAAGTAGATGGTATGGTAGTACAAGCAAAAACAAATTAATTATTTAGTACAGTAAAGAAGAAAAAAGCTATGTAGATTAAAAAAAATGAATGAATAAATAAAGATGTGAGCACTATTATTAAAAAGTGAAAGGAGAATAATATGAGAATCTTCCACTAGTAAAAAGGCCAGCTGGAAGATGGAAGAAAAGGAATCAGATTCTCCTAAAAAAAAGATCACTTTAGTATAGAATACATCAAACAGATTAAGTGGAGATGGAACCCCACATCAAAAGAAAGAACAATTCCTTTAATTGGGAGGAGAAAAAATTGAGATTAAAAAGCAAAAGACAACCCCATAGCTATAACCAAAGTAAGAGGAAGAGAAAAAATAAAAAGAGTAATTACCTGGGACTGGCAGGGTATGTGCAACCACCAGCACCTAGAAAAAGAAAAAGAAAAAGAAAAAGAAACAGAAAAACATCATCTTCATCTTAATCTCTCTTAAAAAGAGGGCAAAAAAAAACAAGAAAAAGGGCAACAAGTGATCGATGGGATTATTAACAAAGGGATGAAGTTTAATTAATTAAATAATTAATTACTTGGGTCGGTAGAAGCGAGAGTAGCAGTTCCAGCAAAGACGCAAGCCCCTTGAGCTTGGCCCTTACGCTGGTAAAAGCTGTTCACAGCGTAGGAGCAGTGGGCTCTCACTGTGTTGGGCTGATAGCAAGGCCCGTTCTGGAGTGTTGGGCTGCAGTCTGCCCCGGCCCCACAAGCGTAGTCCAGTGTCTTCTGGAGAGCACTGTCGCTCACATCAGACCTACATACACACCAAGCACCATCTTTTCCACAACAACACCCAAGTTAGATGATCATTATATAATTTGTTGGGAAACTGTACTGTTAATGAACTAACTTAAAAAGAAGGATTCATACATACATATATATATATATATATACATACATTTATAAAATCAACAAAATTAAACTTGTGTTTTAGATGGGAACAACTTAAAAAGTGTCAACAAGACGTGGTAGAAGTTTTGAGACGCATAATATATGCTTGTTGGTATAATTAGGAAAGAGGCAGTGGGTCTTGCAACTAGTTTTGTTGAAGAGTAACAACGTAGTTGATTTTTACTTAATTAGGGGTTCTTCTCTTCTTATATAAAAGCCAAAAAAAAAAAAAAAAAAAAAAAAAAGAGGGAGAGAAATTAAAATGGCTTAATTAATAAACAAAAGTTAAAAAAAAAAAGGTATAAATTTGTTTTAAGAGCTAGCGCACCCAAAAGGAAAATATGAAGAAGAGGAGTTGAGCTCACACACACACCTGATGCCTTGAACATGGTCGAGATGAGCAGCACCAAATAACAAGCCAGAGCTTCCATAGCAGCTTATTAACTAGCTCAGAGAGAGAGAGAGAGAGAGAGAGAGAGAGAGATCTTTAATTTGCGAGGAAAAAAATGATGGATTTCGACGCGGGGAATGCCCAAGTAGTATCTATAAGAAGGCCCTTTTATTTATTTATTTATTTTATTTATTATTTGGTTCTCCTCACCCACTCCATCGCTCTCCATCCCCTCCTCTTATATATAGTGAGACTCTCTCTCTCTCTCGCTTCTGCTATCTCTTCTATTATAGTGTATGACATGTATATGTGTAGTAGTGGTGGTCTCGGGAAGTGAGCTGCACGCTGTGTGCTTTGGTTATGGACTTTCGTAAACGGTCGTAAACCCAGGGCCGTGGAGGACTGTGTACCGGAGTTGCCCGGTTGAGTAACTAAACTAGCTTGCCAACGAGCTATCACCCTGGACCTGGTCCACCCCATATCATTATTCGTAGACCAACACCAAACCTTCCACCCCTCTCTCATTTTTACGGTTTTCCATGGATGAGGTGGTGGACCAGGTCTCACCTTCTTTTTACCATTATTTATACTCAACTCGACCTCTGGGTTTGGTTAGTGCCTGGTTCGGGGCCCAATGGGCTCTGTTTTCTTTTTCTTTTTCTTTTTCTTTTTTTTTTAAAAAAAATTATATTTTTATTTATATTTGTTTTTGCCCGTTGGTATTGTATTGATGTGCTGTCACCTTCGTACAATATAATATAAAAAATAATAATACTTAGAGGATATTGTCGACCGACCTATAATAGTGTATTAGTGTGCGCGGTGCGCCTTTTTCTGCTTGCTTTGGTGACTGAACGGTGCCACTAAAGTCTCTAATATGTAATAAAATGTTTTTTTGTCACAAAATTTAATCACAATTTATTAATATATAGAGAGTAGTATCTCGAAGCCTATCGTTCGTTCGATCTCCTACTCGGATTCTCCTATCCATCTTTGTAAAAAGTAAGTTAACAGGTGGCCTCAGTCACTTTATAGAGAATGACAAAAGTGTACGTGTGTTATTAATTAGCACCCCCCTTGCGAAAAGAATATTTGATATAACATTCCCCCCGGGTGTTCATAAAGTTGTCCTCTGGTAATAACAAAAAATAATCATACTTACACTAGGCTACTAGCACTACTAATCCCACTAATAATACACTGCTAATCTTTAATAAATAATACTAATAGTCGTAATAAAAATAATAATTCCAATATAATGATAACGATAGCAGTGATTATTACTTCCATAGATCATAGAAGGAGACTAGGGAGTAAGTACAAAGATACTTCGTAGAAGCAACAAACAATTAATAGATGGGAAAATGCCATGTAAATGTCACTTTAAATGATCCCCAAAGTAGGACCAAGCAAATAAAAGAACTACAAAAAAGAAAAGACAAAGAATAACTCAGGAATAATAATAATAATAATAATAATAATAATAATTATTATTATTATTATTATTATATATATATACAACATGTTAGAGTTGTC
The DNA here is from genome assembly GCA_025177825.1 of Aechmea fasciata. Taxonomy (NCBI): domain Eukaryota; kingdom Viridiplantae; phylum Streptophyta; class Magnoliopsida; order Poales; family Bromeliaceae; genus Aechmea; species Aechmea fasciata. The sequence goes on from CM045946.1 coordinate 9,448,544, forward strand.
CTGTTGTATGCTCCTTAAACAAACCAAAGACGGAGAATTTATCGTACGGTGGTCAACATACACCAGTCTCCTAAATTCAATTATATAAGAATTCTTGGAAGAAAATTTTAAATCAACAAAGAGGATTTATAATAGCTAATAAAAGACCTTCTACATATAAGAGCATACCCAGTGCACCACTATTGAACCACTTACCTACACATATCACAAATGCGAACAGTTTCTGTACACACATCAAACACAAACTAAACACCTTATATAAGTACATGTACCAACAGAGATTAATATGGTCATTGATATCATAAAATTGCACTAAAACATGATCCAGTGTAACATACACACACCAAAAACGAAAAGGGGGGGGGGAAGAAAAACCCATGGTATGCACATTTAGATTAGAGTGATCATACAGTCAGAGTATTGCATCATTAGTCCCAATCAGCATCAAAAAACCCAGCATCTTTCATCTCAGAGTAATATACATTCTCCAACCGAAAATCATCCTCCTGTAAATACATAATTCGAAAAAGAAATTATACACATAAACTATGTCAGTTCACGGAGAAGGAACAAAAATTAGCAAAAAGAGTCTCTTTCATGGAAGTCTAAAAATAAAAGCAATGAATAAAGCACACCTGGAAAAAGTCAGCTAGGAATGTCACGTACAAGAATGGAAGATAAAGTGCGTGGTAGCATACTGTTGTGAGATTATATAACCTGGAAGTAGATATGCTATCAGATGTTTGCCGCCAAAACATTTAGAAACATAATTTATCTAATGAAGAGAGCCAACTAATTACCAGGAGCCAAACCCAGCTCCATTTCCAACAAGAATGCAGGCGAATAGTGATACGGCGTTTAATACGAACATCACGCAGATGTACTTGTAGAATGCTGGTTTTGCTGTGGCGAGGGGAGAAAGTGAAATGTGAGATTCACATTGTAATAAAAGGGAGGGTAATATGTGGACGCTAAAATAAGAGGTGAAAATGATTACCTGGTAGTCTCTCTCTCCATTTGGAGTGGTGCATGAACAGAATGAAGCCATAGACTGCAGTGAGCAACAGCTTGTGGACAATCCACAAACCCCATTTCACACGATTTGCTGATTCATTGGCATCGAGGAACAATGGAACACCAAAGCCAAATACATATATAGCCTGAAATAACATATAAAGACAATATGCACCATAAACAATTCAATTGACTTCTAGAATGCATGAACACTGGTAACTTACAAAGTAATTACTCTTCCGTTTACATACGTCAAAACTAGACAGACAAAGGTTTGTATGCAGACCCGCTAATCGTAGGCCATTTTAAAATAGGCCCCCGAGATTTTCTTTTTGACACCTAAACTATCTTCTGCCTTGATTGAATTTTTTTTCAGTTAAAATTAATCAGCATTGCATCGAATTTCCTGCTTGCATTACTATGCAGCTGAAGTATGGACTTCATTATCAACCACCAATAGCTAATGGAGGCAATAATCTTGATGAAATCCCCAATTTTTGTTGACAAATAATTTTTCAAAGGTTAAACGAAAGGGGGAAAAAATAGGAAGTTCAAGCGCCTATTGCAAAAATTGTCTCTAGTTGAGGGATCTCCATTCATGTTACCTAAAAAATACCATCTAGGCATGATTGAGACCAGGTGAAAAAGTCCATTACACTAACCACTGTCTAAGTTCTATAGAGCCAAGCTGACGTTCGCCAATGAACTACAATCCTACTGAACGTCACATCATTATGATAAAACAAACACATAGTTGGTTCAAAATTAAGACAAAATAATAACTTGTCAACCATTTCCATTTAAAGATGCTTTAATCTCCATTCACGGATCAAGTTTCATGTCCTGCCATCAACTTTCGGTCGTAACAGTTGACAGGAAGCCTGGCGTATCATTTCAGCTGCACGAACTACTCTACACAGCACCCAAGTCAGTGTTAAATTGGCTCTAAAAGTTCACTCAACATTTCAAATTTTCAATATGACGGAGTTCAACCAAAATGATCGTTTGACTAGCTTCAAGTTAAAACTTAAAAGCAGGGCAGCATAATTTAGAGCTATGTTGAAACATAGAATGCATTTAAAGATTTAGACACTTTAAGCAGCAGAATCATTGTCACAGGGCAAAGGTGATACATTAATCAGACATTGACAAATTTTCTGTTAGAAGTAAAAGTTCATAGTATGCACTTTGGATAAGATAAAATGACCATTACTTAGGTATATAAGCATCTTCTCATTTTTTTTTCTCTTTTATCGAATAATGTCAAAGCCCATAGGTTACTTGAATAACAGGAATATATTATTGGGATTGAGTCTACTAGTAGCTCCAGAATACAAAAGTAGAGCGAAGAAAATACCTTGAGTAATATATCTGCTGCAACTATAACTCCAGAGACAACAAATGTTCGCGTTAAAGCTTCCAAACCACCAGCATGATTTCCTTGAAGTAGAAAGGCCATGATGCTAATTTCCAGAAACAACATCCCGGATTTTGAAAACAATGACAGCATATTCCAAGAGAACTCCTTGCTAGGTGTACATTGCCACGCCTATCCTCACATATATAGATAGAAGAGAGGGTTTAGCTAATACACTAAAAGGGCTTGTATATTAGTATTCACAAAATTAAGAAAGGCAGTAACAGGATATCGGTGAAAAAATCTAACTAGAATACGGTCCAATTCACCCAATGGAAAAATTTTCATATATGATCAATAGGGTTAGTGATCATAATCAATAAGGAAGATTCCAATAGACAATTTTCTAACAAAAATACGATCTTCGGAGGTGGAAAACCTAATAATGAATTGATTAATACGTAGCTCCCAAAAGAGGCCGATTCTTAACCGAATTGAATCGAGAAAATCCTAGAATGTTCAACGTAGCTAGGAGAAGGGAATCGCGTCGTACCTGGAGGACGCACCATAGGAGATTGAGAACGCTAACGACCCAGAGTAGGGCGTAGTACGCGATCATGATGTATGATCGGCCATAGGTGAGCTTGGCGTAGCTCTTCCGCGCCTGGGAGGCGAGGTAGGCGACGAAGAGCGCCGAGGGCAGGATCAGGGCGAGGTTGTGCCAGATCCCATGGCACTCGACGAACAACCACGAGAGGGCGGAGCCGCCGCCTCCGAAGGCCGGAACCGTTGCGTCCGGCGACATCGAGAGCGGGATCCCGGTGAGCTGCTCCAACTGCCTCATCTCCGCCGCCACGAAGGGAGGAGAGGCATATCACAAGGGAACCCTAGCGCTTGGGAACCGATCGAATCCAAAGTACGCGATCAGCGTAAACCCTAGCGAGGCTTGATCGCGGATTTGCGAGAGAGGAATTGGGAAGAAGAGAGAGGAGATTCGCGTAGACGAAGCCCTTAACCCCAACCCTGAATCTCTTTCGCGCTTTGCTGAATATGTGTGTGGTCAAATGACTCGAACTTACGAGAAAAGGAAAAGGAAAAGGAAAGGGGGAGGAGAAACTAAGAAACCGGGGTAGGACGTAGGAGAATGTGGATTCGACACGAATAGTAGCTTAGCGGATTCGGATCTTTTTTAACTATAACTATTATTATAATATATATATAGGGTCACCACCAGATCAGGGGGGCGGGGTCTGGGTCGAATCAGATAGCGTCGGAAAGGAGGAGCTCAACATGTTAAGCTCGAGTCCGGCTCGTTTTATTATTTGAGCCGTCGTCTTCGGAGGCCGCTTATATGATCTTTGGATATTGGATCGAACTCGAGCTGTTTGCTTACAAACGGCTCAGGTTAAAGTTTAACTAACTCATGGACAGCTTTGACTTTTCACACTAGATATTGATTTTTATCGTTTTTTAAATGCCCATAGACTATGATACATACATACATACACACTCATTATAGCACTAAGCAGAATTCAAATCCAGATTTTCTGAGTGTAAAGAAACTAAATAAATAAATAATTACCAATCAACTACTGTAAAGTGTAAACAGCAATAATACTCTTTCGGAGATGTTGGGAAGCATAATAACAAGCATCTGCATTGAATAATTTCCATCCAGAATAGGAGCTTGTATTGAATATCACTTCACCCGAAAAAATATAATCTCCGGGTGTCAGATCAACGATCAAAGGATACTAAAACATCAGTATGCTAAACCAAACCGAATAATTAAATCAAATACGGCCGACTCACTTTTAAGTTCTCTTCAAACTTCACATATTTGATTAAACAGTTGCAAAAGTAAATTCCTTTCGAAAGTTGTACGGGATCTGATCTATACAGCATTTTCCAACATATGCATTATCCAGAACTAGATCACTAGCAATAATAAATTAGATGCCTACATTATTCTTCAACTGGCAAATACATGCTGAACCAGCTGATGATCCAAAGGCCATATATATCCTCAAGGCATCAAGAAACCAAACAAATGTTTCTACCATAGATATCGGTAAATGCAAGACGACGCCACACAATACGGACTACAGGCTTCATTTTCTTCATATTACATATTAGAGGAGATCACGATTTAAAATGTTGTTGATAATCTTTTTATGCATCACTTCCGCATCGGTTCTTGAGATGCCTCACTTTCGCATCGATTCTCACGGATACATAACGCACGATCTTCACAGTTCCAATTGTCAATACCTGCAAGATGAACAGAGACAATGCATTGGGTTTAGAAATAACTAGTAAAGGTTCCATAAACATCACAAAAACTGGCATTATAAAATGTAAAAAATGCATATGCCAAAAAGAGCAACTACTTTTACTGATGAATTGCAACAAATATTTCTAAAATCAGAAAGTATTGAATTTCAGCAATTTCAATTCTAAATGAATATCATTACTAAACAAGAATGTAGTGGCCAATGGATAACCGTCACTGCTAAATTCAAAATTGCAGGCCTACCTACAATATATTTGCTTTGCAATTGAATACAATGTGTTTGGCACCTAAAATCAGTCTTCGTCGCTATCAAAGACAACAGTTCTACGATGTACGGGTGGCTTTCTCGGTGGAGAGTCCGCATCTGAGTCAATCTCCTTGCGCTTCAGACCTCCACTTCCTGTTTCATTGGTCTTCCTTTTGGGCTCCTGCGAAAGTCAGATCAAAATTAAAATCGTTGAGGATTTCCATATTGTAAAGTTGCAAGCCCATGAACTGTTATGGCATATTTACATGAGAAATTCCTGTCTAAATGCAATAATACAGAGTACAAACACATTTAGCTGACTGTTTAATCCAAGATATCTCACGGTTGTACAAATTCCAATCTCCCGAAAAATTCAATGACCATCATTGACTTTTCTTGATTTTGTGACAAAACAAAAACCGAAGCAATTCATTGTTTCTGATAGTGCAGTTCAGTAGAGAAGTTATTAACATCTCGTTCAATCATGTTAAGCCTATTACTAGCCATTAATATTTCCGTGTTTTGTTAAAAATTGATGGTTTTAAAAATTGATCGTTAAAATAGTAATATGAAAGAGAAAATTAGAACACAATGTCAGAAGCCTAAATGGGGCAGGTGCATATTATCTTCACCTCATCTTCTTCAGATGCATAATTTGCTTCGGCTGCTTCTTCATCAGCATCTTCCTCATACTCATCTTCATTATCTAATTCTTCTTCCCTTGCATTGAGTGGAGACCTGTCACCCTCCTCGCCATCACTTTCATACTCAGATTCTTCCCTCTCGCTCTCTGAATATCGTTCAACCTCACGCCTTGGTTGACGAGCGGCAGGCAAAGATGGCTTGCGAGTAGCATTTTTGCTCATATTGGACTGATGATCACCAAAAGAGAACAACCAGATGATTTGAGGAGGAAAAAGAAATTACATTTAGTGTACATCCATATATATCTTTGAATTTTCATCTCTGTCCTTCAAAAAATTTCTTATGTTTACCCATGTACTTCAAAAAGTGTCCCCCCTAAAAGGGAAAAAAAGAAACATTTTCTATAACACACCAACCTCCGCCCATGAAATGGATAACTAACAAACTTACGAGAACGTTGTTTTCGTAAGAAGCTGCACTTTCGAAGGTACATATGAAAATTCAGATTTTACATAGGTACATTTGTAAAATGTGTTAAATGAAGATAAGATCACCACCTTAGCATTAATTATGCGTCTCTCAGCCTGCGCTTCAGCCTCCAAATCCTCCTCAAAACGATTACGAGCTGGAGCTCGACGGTAGTAATCTTCAGGTTCATCTTCCTGGTCACATGATAAACTCAAGTTAATCAAAATAAACTATTCATGCCCATCAACAAAATTAGACACTCACTTTTAATCAAGGGACAACTATTCTCTCTTTGTCACCAATAGTAGGTTTTAAACACTTCAAGAGCATACTTAAGGAAAGAACACTGAAAGACAGCTAGTTTTTAATATCAGTTTCGAATAATAAACAACGATTCTTACTCGAAAATTGTACCTGAGTAAGCCACACAATATCAAAAGATTTTCTTGCATTTTCATAGGTAGCATAACTCAAATTATGGATGCCATAAGACATGCTAAGAAGCTAACCTCATCCAGTGCCTCCTCAAGAAACCCTGGTGATAGTTGCCGTTTTTTCTTGACGGTGTGTGCATATTTCCGGTTGACTTTCTCCCTTTTCCGCTGAAGAAGTTCATGGGCTCTGATTGTTTGCCCTTCCACCTGAATTATATTACCCAAAAAAAAGAAAGAGCCGGCATGAGGGAGGAAGATTTTATACAAGAAATTATGTTCATCAGAGATAAAATAAATATTTTCATGTCAGGATATAATAATAATAAGCAAAAGATACAAATTACGTGGTTCTCCCATAAAAGGAAAAAAAGGAAGCTATAGTGCACATAAAAGGGAAGGAAGATTCTGACTTAAAGGTATTGCAGTTAAGGTAACTTGCTTTCTATATTCACTGGAATAACCAAATGGAAGTATCACTTACCCTTTCCCTTTCTTCCTTTTCTCTCTCCGGATCAATTTCTGTAATACAGTTTTTCACCTTGTATACTTTCTTATGGCGTGAATCAACAAGAGCAGTTAATAACCGGTGCGATTTCGAGGATAAAGACGATGGCATAAACCTCATCTTCCTTAAAAGCCTGCCTTGAGATTGCAAGATACCCTGCATGATTATATTGAGGTCCATAAATATGAATAAGTTATAGAAGAATGACAGAAATTTGTCTTGATCAAATCATTAATATCTTAAGATGAGAGAGATGAGAAAACATGCTTAAAACCTATATACAAGTGATTTCATAGCACATAGAAAACACACCTTCCCATGTCGAAGAAATAGGTGGGATTGGTCATGATGGCCCTCATGCACAGATATGTCAAGAACTTCATTGCCGATCAGTAATTGTAAGCTTCCATCTTTCCATTTTACAAAGCGTGCATTGCTTTCATACTGCAACAAATAAATGATAAAATTTAAGAACTAATAGAAGGGAAGGAATTCATCTGAGTATAGCTAAATAAAAAGAAACTATGGCATCTGAAGAATAAGATCATCTTGCACAGCAATAATCAGTTCTACGTGAAAAAGAATCAAATTTAACCACAAAAAATAAACGATAAGCTATACATCAAATAATATAATGAACAACAAGAAAAAAGCATCTTCTAATACAAATTATTCCAATGTTGAAAGGTGGCATGCTAGTGCTATTATTAACACATTCATCAACATTGCAGAAACTTTCGTAATAAAGTCACATTTGAGTAAACAAATCATAATATAGTTAAATAGACTTCACTTACTGAAGTTGTGCCATCACGATTCTTGACAGTTCTCCAACGTACGATGTTGTCCTCTAGGCGTATCCGTTTCTTCGCCCCCGATTCATCAGTCACAAAAACATCCTCTTCTACAAACGTCTTCCGGTCAAATGGTTTCGGTTCAATTCCCACAATGTTTGATACTTTGATCAAATTTATCTGCAGGAACAATATATTTCAAACTTAATATTTTTCCAATAACTACACAGAAAATAGCAAATCTTCAAACATAGTCTGACAGTAAGAATACAATAAAAAGCTTCTTTGTTAGAACTAGAAGAATACATGCCCGTGAATTCTCCAAAAGGTTTCCATTATCCATCAGTAAGTAATATAAACGGAGATCCATGCAGAAGCAAGCATGCATGCGTGCCGACGCACAGAAATGAAATAAGATAATGAACAACAACAAGTCGATGCCAATGTTAATAATGAGCTAAAAAATACCCCATAAAGTCGGACAGAGCAATCTAGATATCAGAGATAAATCAAACAATCAAGTGCAAAGAAAGAGAACTATGTAATTAAGCAGATATCTCACCAGTGACACCTTTCCACATTAATTAAAAATGACAGAATATTAATTGTATATAAAACAATCTAAAAAATAATGACTCACTCTATCAGGTCGACCTGGAGGAGGATGCAATGGAACCTCCAACTCCAAGGGGGGACCAACTGGTTTCTCCTTCGGTTTTCGTTCAAGATTTTCATCTTCCCATTCAAACTGCGCATCTTCATCTGGCACTATATCTTCAGGCCCCAATTCTTTCTCATATCCACCTACCTCTTCCAAAGGAGATCTCTAAAGAAAAACATAACAAAGTATATTACTGATCACCAGGGTGTATGGCATAAATATGTAAACAATTAACAACAATAGGGGAGTAGATGATGACAAATGTCCTAGATTCCAATATATAACAAAGCGAATATTAAACACGCCTATGTTTACACTAGAAATATGTATTGTGCAAGAACATAGCTAACAAAGTTTGTCTACAGCAAAGCATCACATCTTAAAAGTTTTAGTACCATAGATCTTCCGCAAGACATCAGCTGTGAAGCAGTTGCCCTACTAGGACATATGTTGAAAAAATTCATTCAAGATTTTTCATATACTATATACTTTATCATAAGAAACAGTTCAGTTTTTTTTGCCATATATAAATGAAACACAAAAGAGCGTGCATAGGCATGCAAATAAGGTAATCTGCAAAACATATATTAAATCAATTTCTTGCATAAAATTGGTATCAACTTTAACTTAGGTTACTTGTTTCATTCCTAAATCTACTCTGCCATTACCTTCATTCATGATGAATTTATTGATTTATAAACAGGAATATATTGGTTAACTGTTGATCCTATATTTACAAACAACTGTACCGAAGAATCTTTGAATGCTCAAGTATATTCAAGCTGAGGCATTTAGAAAAGCTACTGCAGTGATTAGGGAAATCAAATCCATCTTAACAAAGAAAATGACATGAAATACCATATTTGGTTCAAAACTTCAGGAAAAAATTGATGACATAGAAATGCAAATAATCACTTTTTCAACTAAAAATTATTAAAAGATCACATATAACTCATCTTTACATGGGAATCTTGGTCAATTTCATTTTGAGTGCCATATGCTGCAGGTTCATCCTCATCACTATCCCCAAATACGTCACGCACAACTTCGTGGTCTTTTTGGTCCCCCATGTGCCTATAGCAGGATGACAAGTCATATGTAACTTGAATAGTAAAAGTATCTAAACGACAAACTAAGTAAAAAAGCTAAAAACAACCTAAACAAGAGGCCATCCGAGATGAAGTTTATCTATGTATTAGAAATCTTGTCAAAACTTTGAGAACTGCTGTGGATCATTGGATTACCATAGCAAGTTTCTCACTCTTTCTGGATTCGCAGACCAATAGGCCCAGAAAAGTGAAGATGTATGTGGCTCAGCTATTACCTTGATTGTGTTCCGTGATCAGCATCTTCCTCGTTATCTTGATCAGCATAGTGCTTATCTTCAGATCCCTCTGATTCAGAAGCAACCACCTCTCTTCTTCTACTAGTTACTACCCGTTGCCCATAGCCTTCCTCTTCACTTTCAACATCTTTTGCTTCACTCTCCACCATTTGATCACTAATCTCCCTTTCTGGTGAACTCTGAACTCTTTCCCCATCACTCTCTCCCTGGTCAACATCAATCTCATGTACTTCACCTTCACTTTCCACTTCAACTTCGCCTTGCCCCTCAATTTCACCTTCACCTTCCGCTTCACCTTCCGCATCACCTTCTGCTTCCCCTTCCCCCTCCGCCTGCCCTTCACCATCAATGTCAGCCTCACCTTCCCCTTCTTCCTGATATAAGAAAAGCATGAGTTTTTTTAAAAAACAAATGCACAAGTTACTGGATTTATCTTCACAGGATAAAGCAGCTAATGCTTCTAGCGTAAGAGTCGATGTTGTTAAACATGCCAAATCCAACTTAAAAACAACACAATTTGCACAGAAATTATGTATCTTTTGCATTATTAAAAGAAGGCCAGCCGGTGGGCGCAGGAGCACCCCAACATAAGAGCCATCTAGCCATCTGCCTTTACATTTTTGCATCACTAGCAGCGTGAAATTACTGCAAAGTATCACCATCAAATTTGTACGTTCTTCAGAAATTTGAATAAGCAGAGTGAAACATACGAGATGTCACTTTAACTGCAACAAGCGCTAACACAACAAACAACGATATAATCCAGTAACACTCATCCATAGTTAGAGGATTCTCTATTTGCTACTATAAATAAGAAGAACACCACAAGTATTGCTCTGCTGGAATAATGCAAACATTGAATTACCCAGTTTATTGCCATCAATTCTTCGATCAAAATTGGGAAATTTAGAAACTAACAGCAGAGTTCACCCAATTCTCACGAACACTAATTAAGAATACAACTTAGAGAAAACCTAAATCAACCATATTGATCGTTTAAAAACCTAATTACCGCTCGAAACGCCACGATGCCAAAGGGAAACTACAGATCGAAGTTAAGATCAAAGGAAAAAACAATACCGATTGGTAATCGGAGTGGTTTGCAGCGGCTTCGTGCTCGGAATCGACCTCCTCTTCCTCCTCCTCCTCTTCCTCCTCCTCGGATTGCTCTCCGAAGAGGTTCTGCATCATCTGGTTCCTCGTCTCCTCCTCCATGTCCCTTTCCCCTCCCATTCCCCCTCAAATCCCCTCTTCAACCTCTCTCTCTCTCTCTCTCTCTCTCTCTCTCTCTCTCTCTCTCTCTCCTCAGCTCCACGCGATTCGTCTCCTTCCTTTCGATTTCGCCCCCAGGGGAGAAGAAGCTCGAGAGGATTCACAAACGATGGAGCTCCTCTTTATCTCTCTCTCCCTTCTCCACCCGCAGAGGGTATATATTCGTGAAAACGTACGGATACCCCCCTCAACTGTACGATATTTCGATTAGGCCCAAACTTTTTTTCCAATTCCAATAGTACCCCTAACATTTAATTTTCCTAAATTTGAATAATTTTCTACTCAAGGAAATTTAGAGTTTTACCGAGTCTAAGTTAAGATTAATGGCGGATATACTAATACTAATCCGTTTTAAGTTCATGAAACTAATAACACACGAATTTAAAAATTAAAAATTGATTAAAAAAAAATAAAGGAGTGCGTGGGATTAGAGAATATTGGGCCCAAATCTAACCGCAGAACAGCACCAGGAGCTTCAATGGACCTAGCATAATTTTAGGCCCAAATAAGCCCATTCAAAAACAAATGAGCCCATTTAGGCCCAAATAAACCCATTTAGAGAATTTTTACAAAAACTGGGCCCGAACCTAACTACAGAACAGCACCAGGAGCTTCAAATGGACCTAGCAACATTTTAGGCCCAAATTAGCCCATTTAGGCCCACAAAGCCCAAAAAGCCCATTTAATGAAATTTTTACAAAACTAAAAAAAAAAAAATCGCCCACCGTGGGGCTCGAACCCACGACCACAAGGTTAAGAGCCTTGCGCTCTACCTACTGAGCTAGACGGGCTCTTATTTATTTTTTTTATTAATTACAAAAAGAACAAAAATCACCAATCGACCCCGAGAAATTAGGGTTTAGTTGGTGCAATCGAACGAAATCGAACTAGGGTTTCCGATATACGCCAATGGCGAAAGAAGAGAGAGAAGCGGTGGGAGAGGAGGAACAGGAGGGGCTCTCCGTGCATTCCCCGGCGCAGGCTCCCCCTTCCTCCGCCTCCTCTCTCCCCAAGGTTCCCAAAGATCTCTATCTCTCTCTCTCTTTTTAATTTTTTTTAAAACACAAATTGACTCCTTTTAATCTTAAATTTTGTTGTGATTGCTTCGTGTTTGTTTTTTTTCAAATTTAATTTTGGTGTTTTTTATCAGGAGCAAACGCAGGTGGAGTTGGAGTTGAGGTTATTAGAAGCTCTGGAGGTGTACCCTCCTGCTAAATTGCAAGGTGAGATTCTTCCCCCAAACATTTATTATTTGTTCTCCATTTTTTTTAACCTGTTTGTGATGTAGGGTTCTTGGCAATTATGATAGATCATGGTAGAAATTAGACAAGGTAATTGGTGATTGGTATCAATCCCTATTTGTTTGAAGTAGGAGTACTCTTGTGTAAAATGTGTAATGGGTTGTAGATATGTTGATCCTGGAACTGCATGAAGCTTACTACTATTTGAATGCTAAGTGGTATACAATTAGTAGACGAGACGGGTGATTTGTGCTAATACCCTTCACTAAATTCACTGTTGTAGGGAATTTTAGCATCAAATCCAAATATTGCTCATATGACCGTATGGTAAATACATCGAACTAAACTAACTAGTTTTGCGTTGTTTCTAAGTGGCTTTGATAAAAATTACAACTCTCTGAAGAAAGTCAACACCATTCACGAAAAAAACAAATTAATTAGTCTTATTGAAAGTATATGTATGCCCTTATGGTTAACTATCATGTTCCAACAGGCATCCATCGTCACTTTGTTCTCTATGGATTGATGGAACATCTGCGGCGGAAGTAAGTTATGAGAACTAGAGCATAACCTTGCAACAGCATCTCATTGGCTGTTAGTATACGTATGTTATGTCTGACGTTTCCAAGCTTGGCTTCGCAGCTTTGAAAGACACTTCTCAGCTGATGAGGTCTTGCAATTACTGGACCGCTTCTTCAACTTAGAAATGCTGGTAAGGGAAAACTACTCAGCAGGGTAATTCCAAGTTTTCAGGTTTTGAGATTCTTTTCCTGCATGTGGCAATCGCTTGTAACTCGAGCTGTTACCATCACTTTTAAGGGAAGTTTTTTGCGCATTAATATCTTCAACGCATATTTGCTGTGTTCAATATTGTTTTTAATGACGTCGGATCTTATCTCTCATAACATTATCTTTCGCCTGTCTTGGCTTGTTATTTTCGAGTGCCGAGATAGATAGGGGGCACGCATTGACCTGATTGGTGGGGATTCTATACTATTGTATGGTCCACCTGTGGCCTTTCTTTTTGGGATTCTCAGGTTCAACCGTTCAAAACAAACTACCAAAGTAGCTTTCCATACTTCTTGTTATAGAATAGTATATATCTTGTTTCTGAACAAGGTTTTAGACTGAAAACATTCTCTAGACCTGGTAAATCTGGCTAATTTTAGTGCACGAAATTGCATTAGATATTGGATAATTGTGTTGTGAGGAAACATTCTTACTTCGATGTGCTGTTACTGTAAAAACAGAAACCAGATGACGAAGAGGCTGAGATATTCAATCAAGAGGATGACTTCACCCTGCCGCAGAGCTTCTTCGTCAAGGAAGAGTAGCACCATGCATCATCTCAAGTTGATTAAGTTCGCATTCTGTTGTCACCATTGGAGTCCTGGTTTTAGATGGCGACGTTGAGAGTTTCATGCAGCATCATTACTCCTAGAATTGGGGACAAATGAAGCTACAGTTTCTGACGCCTCCTCAGTCTCCAATATTTTCCTTCTTGTTTATCTTTTCCCATTCCTAAGCTTTCAATCTATTTTCGATCGGCTGTGCATTGCCATGAGCATTTGTAAATCTTTTTTTTTTTTCCCCTTTCATGTGGGGGTGACATGGAAGCATCTTCAACTGCCGCAGTAATATTTGCCATAAAGAACTGATTTAGCTTGTTAAGAATGAATCCAGCTGATTTAACATTCAGCAGATATAAAGAAAAGTTCTAGTTGTGTCATACTTATAGTTGATTTGCCGATTGGAACTGACTTTCGAATGGTAAATTTGGCCGCAGTCGCCCGTCCTTACCGCCTAAAATTGCTTTCCCAGCACTTAGCTTAGCAGCACAGCATTTTCAATTTCCAAAAGTATTAGAGATCTGATTTGCGGAGTTGATTCACTCAGTTTTATGGCTAAAGTTCTGGTTCTGTCAAATGCTGCTTGCTCCGTATTGTGGATGTCTCAGCAGAGTTTGCTGTATATATATTGGAATCAATATTTGAACTGTGGATTTAAATTTGGCCAACAAAAATTAGTTGGAATTGTATTTAATTCACATGAAATGAAATAAATTACGCTTTTGAGAGTCTCGATGTAACGAGCTTAGATATACCATTGGTATAAAGTGAGATGAATTTCTGGGGCGATCATGGAGTCGTCGATCTATAGAGATTGTAATTTAAAACAAGTGTAATTATTTGACTGAATTATTATTTTTTTTAAAAAAAAAAAGTGTTCTAAGTACTATGGCCCCATTTGGGCTTTGCCTTCAAGGGAATGTAGGATATGAAGCACAGCTCACATGATTCATACATAACCTAACAATACAGCAAATTCACAAAAATAGACGCATTGAAGAAAAAAAAACACGAGGGGGGTTAACACACATTTATAGTATAAAAACGCTCAAACCATAGAAAGCGAAAGAGATAAAAGGACAAAGATTAGGATGAGGGAGGAGGTTGGTCAAAATGCAAGCCACCTCCCCACCGTGATTATCTGTGGCAACGAGAAAAAGGACATCCAGCTTAAGATTAATACATGTCCATAGTTAATGCATTAGTTGCATATCTATATTGTCCGAATGAAGTTGCAAACTACTTTTGATTCTGAAACGAAGACGCCGGATGCTTCCGAGTGGTGCTTAGATGAATCTCGCTCACTTCTGAGACAGCAAAAGAAAACGGAAAAAAAAAAAAAAAAGTTTTATTAATACGGCGGCAAATTCTAACCTTGTGAGATAATATCATGTAATCAGAGAACAATTTAGTCAAATGTTTCATACCTCAGGCTCAGCAGGTGGTTTCGCCTCTTCTCCACCCTTGTATCCGTCCTCACCTGCATATCCATTCTTGTTTTCAGTACAGTTCCCAACTCTAGTGCCTATTCTACATGACTTCTAAAACTGATTCTCTACTTAAAAAAGCAATATTTGGGTATTTGGAAAACAAATGATCCAGAGTTTGCTGCAGCAGAAGCCGAAGTAACTTCTATGCCCCAAAAACAAGAGCTCTAAATTGAAACTGGGAAACAAATATGACGATTTTAATGAAAAGGCTCTTAATGCTTCTTCTAACGGCTCTAGTCTAATAACACTTCTAGCTAAAAGTTCTAAAGTCTAATTTATTGTTAAATAGTTAAAAAGAAAGAGGTTCCCTCACTTCTTTGCTAGGACTTTACGGAGGCACTATACAACATAACATAGTAGTAGTTCTTGACTGCTTTCTGGATATTCTTTCAGAAAACTATTACTTCGAATCATATCGGAGAATAAATTATTCTACATTACCTCCATCCTCAGGCAAATCAGAAGTCCAGAGAGTAAGATTGTCTCTCAGCAACTGCATGATCAAAGTGCTATCCTTGTACGACTCCTCGCTTAAGGTATCCAGCTCCGCAATTGCCTCATCAAAGGCTTGCTTTGCTAGATGACAAGCCCTAGAAAAGTTCCCAGATATTATCAGTCCTCAGATTGAGAAAATATGAGAAATTGACAACTAGATAGATATGCTTAACTGATTTCAAATCATACCTCTCGGGGGAATTCATGATTTCATAATAGAAGACAGAGAAGTTGAGGGCGAGACCAAGTCGGATAGGATGGGTCGGGGGCAGATCGGTGTTGGCTGTGTTTGAGGCAGCCTAAAATAATTGAAGAAAAATATTAGAGAACTAGATATTAATGGTAAAGAGAATATATTGGACGCACCTGATAGGCCTTCAAAGATTGATCAGCAGCCTCTTTCCTTTCTTGTTCAGTCTTAAACTCCGCAAGGTAGCGATAGTAGTCACCCTTCCTGCATCAACCGGAAGGAATTTCAGCACATGCAATTCTCTAATTGAGCCCCCAACAAGAGAAAATTTTCATTCTTGAGAATTTTAATGAACAGAGATAGAAAAGGAAATCCCAAAAATTTTGGTGATGTACACAGAATACATGAAAATTAACATATTACTAGCTACAAGCACATTAGAACATGCATCTACAGATCAATCTATTGTCCAATCAAATTTGATTTTAACCATACACTCAAGCAGACTTTGCAGTACCAATGAGTTTCTTAAAGATAAAATATCGAGCTACCTCCGTTTATTATAATGGACTCCCGCTGCAGAGCATACATAAACAAGACGGCATATGAGTAATTTTTGTATTTTACATTAGCTAGTATAATCAAATAGAGATTATTTACTGTTTCCAATTCCATAAGAAATGCAAGGCATTAAAAAAAAAAAAATCAATCTTAAAAAAATGTACTCTAAAAGGTTCCTAGGGTCCCAGCAAACTGAATCAAATAGGCTATTATTCCGTGAATTTTAGACATCTCATAACAGAACAGTGAAGTTAATTTTCAACGAATGAAAACGAGTAACCTTTCCCTCCCCACTACCTATATACATCCTGCACCAACTCTATTATCAGCATGATTTTTCATTAAATCAAATGCGATCATATCTTATTCCAGTTCTATGAAGCAATTGATCTTTACTAGTGCATAAATGGTCTCTATTACAGATGCCTAAATCACCTAATTTTTCGCAGGATTGATCAATTACGAATTCTGCACCTATCTTGTGTCAGGCGCTATTAATTTCTAAATAAAATAATTAAACAGATAATGCACTTCAAAAGATCAAGTAGCACTTTAACTTACATCTTATAATAAAAAACTGTAGATTCTCCAGAGCCGGAAGAAGGGATCAGATGCTGATCAATGATGGACAAGATATCATTGCAAATCTTGGTAAGCTCCTCTTCGACTTTCTGGCAGTAACCCTTGATTAGTTTAACATTTTGTTCATTCCCTTTCGATTCTTCTTTCTGCTCAATAGAGGACATGATACGCCACGACGCTCGGCGGGCCCCAATGACATTTTTGTAACCCACCGAAAGGAGGTTCCTCTCCTCTACCGTCAGCTCCACATCAAGCTTGGCTACATTCTTCATGCTTTCAACCATTTCTGTATGAAGATAGCAATCAATACAATAATTCTGGTATACTTAAAGAAAAGTAATCGTTAATGTAATTAATCCTTTATGTTCCTTGACAACACAGCTACTTTTTAATTATTAGCTCCATGTAATGAAAAGCTTAAAATTTTCACCACACATTTTATTATGCATTTCACTAATACTTCAATAGGTAAATAGTTTTACATTATGCAAAAAACCATCATCTACCTCTAAAATGGGAAACAAATAGCAGAATAATCACATCATGTCTCAGAAAAAGATGAATTTTAACACATAACGAAGTGTTGATCAGGCATACCTTGTCAACACCTCAAATTTTGCACTCAAATTCCACCAAACTAACACTCAAAATAACGACATCAATAACAAAGTAAACACATTGGGAAATATATTCATTTCACCAAATCATATAAGCTGAGACATTGGGATCGTCAACATTTGCAAACAGGAGAAAATGAGAAACAAAAAAAAGGAACAAAAATCTCAGATCGGAGGCTAATATGACATTGCGAGGGAGAATCTAACTCCGAACACCAAGGCTAACGAAAACAATCACAAATAGCTCAAATTTGCATTAAAAAAAACGAGAAAAGAGCAATAATCAATCCACATTACGAGCTGGATCATATGAGAGCAAACAAACGAGAAATCTCACCGTCGTATCGCTCGGCTTGCTCCGCGAGCTTCGCCAAGTAAACATGGTTCTCCCTCTCCATTTCGCCGCGCACCAGAGGAGAAAAGAGGCGCTTTTTCGGAACCCTAGAGAGAGAGAGAGAGAGAGAGAGAGAGAGAGAAAGAAGAGATGAAGGGAGAGGAGGAAAAAAATGGTTCGATCCGAAAAGGGCGACGGGGTGTATTTATATGGGTTTGTGAGGCCTTTAAATGGCACCTGTGGGACCCGTTCTGGTACACGACGACCAAGATCGGGCCGTCCATTCCTCCGAGACGAGCGATCGCCGCACGAATCGTGATGCGGAACCCGTCGAAGGGGCCTTCGCTGGTCGAATCGGGGCCGTCCGAGCGGGCGTGATGTGGGGATGTTTTTTTTCAATATTAGAAAATATTTACATACAAAAAATTAAAGACCAAAAAAAAAGAAAAGGCGCCTTTTTGCAACCACGTGTTGGCTGGTTGGGTTAGCCCACAATCTAACTTAACTTAAAAAACCTCATCTGATGGTAATTATTTTGGTTTTTTTTTTTTAGTACTTTTGAATTAACGAATTTTTTATTATAATAATATTTTACCTTTTTTTAGAGATAGATAGCATACTATCCGCTTCGTTTATTTCATTTTAAAAATAAACTTAGCTAGAAATGTGAATCAACAAGAATTCGAACTTGGATCTCGAATACCAACCACTGAACCTTTTGCCACTTGCTTTAGGACGGTCGATTTTTATTATAATAATATTAGTATCATAGTTTTCTAACTAATTTCGTATTATGTTCATATTATATCGTTAGACGTTTTCATCTTCTCGCATTCACAAAATTACACCTTCGACTTGTTCCCAAACAAACAATCCCTTACACCATCTCTCACTCGAGTCCCAACTTCTGAGACTTCGAGCTAGAGTTCTAACTGTGGTTAGGTTCAAGACAATCCGATTCGATGAACCAGATCTATGCGGTGAGAATCTTCAAGTTAAAAAAGTTGAACAATCCCATACAAATCTCTAGGCCCAAATCTACATCTAATTAAAACCCAACTTGGCCCAACACAGGTCAAAGTTGAACAATTTACCCAAACCAGTAGGCCTAGGTCCATATTGAATTCAAACCCAATTCGGCCCGTATCCAAAAGAAATGAATTCTATGCTTTCATTTTTCTCCTTTAGAATTTGTACATGGAATAATATTTAGGCTCCAATTTTCCAATTATCTTTTATGTTAACTCAAATTGGATAAGATCCTAGAAAACCAATATTACTTTTTCAAAGAAGCGTGCAAACCATGCGCAATTTGAATTTAAAAGGCACACTACATAGAAGCTATTTAAAAAACTGAGCCAAAGAAGAACAAAACTATACTCTGTGTGCTGTAGAAGAAAATGAAAGAGTCCAACTGCGGTGAGCAAGATCCTCATCAATATCTACTTTTCACACTGCACCAAACAAAAACAATTGGTCAGAGATGGAAAGCAAACAAAAAGAGGAAACAGTAACCCATACGCAGAACTACAGGACCAAATCAATGAATAAAGAGTGGAATTTCAACAGCACGCGGAGGAAAAATTAAAGCCATTGAATGGCCCCAAAATAGATTATTGCATCGTGGGGCTCGACGGCCGTATGTAGACAAACCGAATAAACTAAAATAAGGCAAAAGTGAACAATGATCATATTGAAATGCGAAGCAATGCACATGGTGAGATTTGGGAGTTCGGTGTTTCATTCAACGAAAGTTAGAAGATAAGGATATAAAAATAGAGTAATGCTCCTATACTTTTTTTTTTTTTTTTTTTCGCGTTATCACTATCTGCGCGTATTCAACTACTTTCAGATTTAATTTTATAATTGCTGGGATCTAATAAATAGTGGCCTACTTTTATATGTGTATCAGCTACTGTTGGTTCTCAAAAAGAAAGATTGGTTTTTTAATATGTAGGTAATTTAGTCATTTTACCTTTATTATATTTTTATTTTTTTTCTCTTTGTTTCCTTTTTCTCTCTCTATATTTCCTTTCATAATTTGGTATTTTATATAAGAAAAATTTCAAATTATTTGACAATATGATCTTTTATATTTTCAAGTTAAATTAATTATTTTTGATTTGAAATATTTTAAATGTAAATATTGTTTACACACGCAAATATTAAAATTTGATATATTTTCAAATTAATTAATTATTTTCAATTTGAAATATTGTTTACACACCCAAATATTAAATTTTTAATTAATTTCAAATTTTGAATTAAAATATTAATTTATATTTGAAATTATGAACCAAATTTAAAATTTAAAGTTGATTTGATAAGCTTATTTAAATCATTCTATTTTTTAGATCTAATTTTCTTTTAGTTAATTTTTTTAACTTATTAAATACATTTAAATTATAAATATTTTAACCTACATTAAATTTTTTTTAAATAAGTGATACAAAATTAATGTCTAAACTATAGAAATTTAAAAGTTTCTTAATTTTTTTTAAGTATTTAATATTTAAAATTTAATATATCAAAACTGTCTCTAATACGATCTCGTCTTAAAAAATACGATCGTAATCTTATCATCTTAAAAAATTATAAGACGAAATCCACGTCTGTATCAAAACTGTCTCTAACTTAAATTTCACTTTTAAATTTTAAGTATTTAATATTTAAAATTTAAATTCATCGTACCTAGAAATAAAATTGTTTCTAAAATTTCTATAATTAATGCATAATTTTATGACCTCAATTCTTAGAAATAAAACTATTTCTAAAATCCCTATAATTAATGCATAATTTTAGGAACTCAATTAACAATTTTTTTAAATATTGTATTATTTAATTACCAAACTAACCTTGAATAAAATAATCTTAAAATAATCTTTTTACCTGCTAAGTATTAAAATTATATTTTTACCCTTAATTAATCAAGGGTTAAGATCTTTTTAATTTTTTTTAAAAAAAAGTACCGAAGCATTACTCATAAAAATATTATTAGCAGTGAGTGGTTTGCCTGCATGACTCAGCTTCCAAACAGCTAGCTTATCTACCACTCTAAGAAGAGACAATGAAATATTTGATAAACTAAAAAGTGCGCAATTATATCCAAATCTACACACCAACTATATGCTGACTATTTCAATCCACAAGTAAATGCGAGGAGGAAAATATGAATGGAGGAGATACATCTGGGTCTGGTTTATTTATAAATCAGAAAAAGATATAAACAAATTCACTAGAAGCCAGAAAAAGGGCAAGGATGTGCAAACAAAAGACAAACAATGGGCCATGGACATTGAATTCACGATCTACACTAGTTCAAATGAACCAAATAGTGCTTCTCGCACATGTAAGCTGCAGCTAGTACCTGATTTGCTTCAAACAATTTGATGGAGAACTCATCTCATGTTGTCATCTTACCTTTCCCGGCCCAAGGACATGTGATCCCCCTCATGGAGCTCTCTCACTGCTTAGTAGAACACGGCTTCAAGATCACCTTCGTCAACACCGAATTCAACCACAGCCGCATTCTCAGTGCCTTATCTGAGACAGGAGATCTCTGCAGAGGGATAAATATGGTCTCTATTCCGGACGGATTGGGGCCGGGTGAGGACAGGAATGATCTTGGAAGGCTTGCCGAAGGGTTCACGGTGGTCATGCCTGGTCATTTAGAGAAGCTCGTTAGAGAGATTAACGACGCAGAAGGAGAGAGTTGCAAGATTAAGTGGATGGTCGCGGATGCGAATATGGGGTGGTCTTTTGCTGTGGCTAAGAAGATGGGCATTAGAGCTGTTTCCTTTTGGCCTCCCTCCGCGGCGCTGCTCGCATTCATGCTGAGAATCCCCAAGTTCATTGAGGATGGTGTACTCGACGAAAGAGGTAACACATCAATCATTTGGTTATAATCGATGACTTTCCCTATACACATAAACAAAAAGGACAAATAAAATGTATTGATCTTACTGAAATATCTTTTGCGAGTTTCATTTACATGTCCAGAAACTTTAAAAGGGAGTAGAATAGAACAATGATATAGTTTTCGGTACTCCAACGAACCGATCGAAGTGGCAACTACTGATGCTGCAGCCGTATGTATGATTCTGCAAATTTAAAATTGCTTCTTGACTCTTAATTTCTTTCGTCTTTACGTGTAATTAATCTCCGTACAAGCTTCTTTCAATGATTATTTTGCAAAACATATAAAGCTTAACTAGCTAAAACTTCCTTTCATTTTATCTCACAGTAAGAAAAACAGACAACATATGCAAGTACACAGTTTCATTCAACCTACCTGGAGATCACTCCCAGGGTCTTCCATTTTATAGCTTATTTGGTTGTTCTGAAGTATGACAGTTGTGGAAACTTCGCCGCCAGGATAATTTAATGTTGTCTTGCGAAATCAAAGCTAGACAAAAAAAAAGGAAAAGAAGTGGTGAACTATGGATCAGCAATTGCGACTCCAACATATTCATTCTCTTGCGTCCTCAGCTGTTTCAGAGATAACAAAACACAAATGACAAAAATAAAAAGTAAAAGTCTACAAGGAAACTGAAGCTATTCTACGCATATATCAAAGGAGCTCAGATATATAGTGTTTCTGAACATACGTACGTGTAGAATCCGTAAGTGGCCCGCCAATTCTTTCTCATGATTTGCATTCTATGCAGGGCTACCCAAGAGAAAAGAGACAATTCAACTGAGCCCCGGAATGGTCCCTATCGAGACGACCGAGTTTTCATGGAACCACATCGGCGATCCGAAAGGCCAGCCATTCATCTTCCAACTGATACTCCAGAACAATCAAGCAACCGAGCTCGCCGACATCATCATCTGCAATTCGTTCCACGAAATCGAGTCGGCAACATTCGCATTGCACCCAAACATACTACCCATCGGTCCACTCGTGGCCGATCAGAAGTTCGAGAAGCCGATCGGGCATTTCTGGCAGGAAGACATGACTTGTTTACATTGGCTGAGTGAACAATCTAACAACTCTGTCGTATATGTAGCATTTGGGAGCTTCACTGTATTTGATCGAATTCAGTTAGAAGAGCTTGCTCGCGGACTCGAACTCACTGAACAGCCGTTTTTATGGGTCGTGAGACCGGACTTTACGGATGGATCAAGTAATGAATGGTTAGAAGGGTTCCGAAGCCGAGTCAAAGGACGGGGAATGATTGTAAGCTGGTCTCCACAACAGCAAGTGCTGGCTCACCCCTCTATTGCTTGTTTCATATCGCACTGCGGGTGGAATTCGACTATGGAGGGAGTGCGAAACGGGGTTCCTTTTTTGTGCTGGCCTTATTTCACCGACCAGTTTCTTAATCAAAGTTATATTTGTAATTCGTGGAGGATCGGTTTCAAATTGACTCCTGATGAAAGAGGGATTATATCGAGGGAGAGAATAAAAGAGAAGGTAGAGGTGTTGCTCGCGGACGAAGAGCTAAAGGCGAGGGCTTTTTTTTGGAGGGACATTGCTCGCAGGAGCATAAGCGAAGGAGGGTCCTCGCATGAGAATTTCAAAAAATTTGTTAACATAATGAACCAGGATCGCTGAGAATTAATTTCAGCATTCAGAGGAGGATCAAATAAGAGATACATACAGATTTATCGTGTGCCTAATTTGCGATTTGAAAACAAGACAATGTGGAGAGAGCACGGGATAAAGAATTGCTCGCATGTCGAAGCACGACAAAAAAAAGAAGAAGAAACCACAAAACTTATTCTGTATCGTCTGCTTCGAAAGTTTTCTACTTGATGTATTAGGACTCAGGGTTGTCGAAAGATGTAATGGCGCGCAGTGTCCTATGATTACAAACAATTGTACAACTCATTCAGGTGGGATCCATTTCATTGATGAATCAATGTTTGCAAATTGCAAAGCTAAGGAATAAATCCAACCATTTGAATCCCGCGAGCTTGTGCAAAGCTTACAGAATTGTTTGAGGGCGCAATGCTTAGCAAGATATATGTTGCGTATTAAAAGGTTTATAAATAAGCATGGTCCTGTTTAGCATCTTAAAATGGAATAATGTATTAAAAAAAAAACTCTTAATTGTTACAAGATTTTCACCTGAGAATTTTACAATGGTAACACACACACACACTATTCACAGGGATCATCACTAATAAGCATACATTAAAAACAAGCAAGTGAACTCCATCTCATTTAGAAAATCTCTGTAAAGCTATGCAAATTTTAAAATAATATATAATAAACAACATACAGTGCATTATTAGCTCCAAAGCTGATTCAATTTTAGAACAATATCTCTACACCATCGTGAGCTAAAAACACACAGGATTCCATCAAATTAGGCTCAAACTTTGCCGAATAAATAAGAAATAATCAAATTAGGCTCGAAAAATTCGCACCAAGTTAGGGGAAACAGATCAAGTAATAATCAGAAATTACATAATAAACAGAGAAGCACCTCACTCACCCTTTAGGATTCTGGAGAAGTTCCACAAAACAAACCCTCAAATTGTCGCAGCGAAGATCATAAGAAATCATGGGCGAGAACCTTCTTCTTTTTTTTCTTCTTTTTTTTTCATCGGGTATTGGTGAACTTTTCTAGAGAATATTTACCAAAATGGTTTGAGAGCTACTATTTTTTTTTTTTTTAGTTTTAAAAATTAGAGCTAAAAAATACTAGTGCGCACCGAATATATATATATATGAAGCTCAATTTGAAAATTTAGTCAAAATTTAAAATAATTTAAATCACATTTGAGGAAACAAATTAAAAGAAGTTTTTTAAAAAATTAAATGGGTTAGGCCGTGCCCACACCACGGACCGGCTCCGCACGGCCCAACACGGTCCACAACTTATGCCAAATACCGACCGTCCCTAAAGCAAGTGGTAAAGACTTGGTGGTTGGTATTTGTGACCCGAATTCGAATCCTAATTAATTCACATTTCTATCTAAATTTATTTCTTAACGAAATAAACGAAGCGGGTAACGTGCTATTTATATCTTAAAAAAACCTATGCCAAATTAATTGGGCCCACTCGTGGATTTCCCCTCTTCTTTTTTCTTTTTTTTCTTTTTTTTTTTTTTGAGAGATACCTTCTTTCTTCTTTTTTTTTCACATCCTTAGATTCGCATGAGAGATTAAATATGGGGGATTAAATCTCAGACCTTAATCTACAACACTAAATTAGCCAAATGGATCGGTAGTAATAAAAAAAAAAAGAAAGTAAAAAATCGATAAATGTTAGTAAATTTCACTGTATATAAAAATGGCACAATATAAAGTGATTGTGAAATGATTTATTTTTTAACATATATATATATAAGTTCGATCATGAAATGCACATATATTTGGAAATAATTCATGTTGACCATAAGGAAAAAAAAACATTGAATAGATTAATTAATTCGGTTGTGAATAATAATGGAGATAAAATATTAACTAAAATTGCCAACCTGTTGAGTTTCCAATCCTGTCTCATTAATTGTAGAGTAAATAAAAGGAAAAACAAAAAATACCCAAGAGACTCCCACCATATATACACCATTAGTTTATACTGTATATATACTAGTCCCTCATAAGATATTTGAGTACATAACTTGTATACAATTAATCCTAGATTTTATACATAGTAATGTATCATAATATTTCATTGCAGAGAAGAGATCGATGAGATATTTAAGTAATTAAATTCTTTGTCCATTAATTCTTAATTTTTACTTATGTTTAAACACCGTTGAAACAACTCATGCATGTCACCACTGGGGAGTAATTAATGTGAGGATTAAATGAGTGAGATAAATACTTAACCAAGATTATTCCCAACAATAAATGGGCAACTAAAGCCACCATTTTAAAAATTTTGAATTAAATGTTAAATGCACGTACACTAGGAGGGAACAAATTAATTAACGGCCCTAAAATGACACGTAATTAGATTAAAGCTAAACCTCTCTTACAATGAATCATAAAGGAGTTTCCATATTCCCCATATTCAACTTAAATACCCACCAGAAAACATGGGCACAAATTTGCAAAGTTTTATTTCCTTCCATTTTGATGCCACTCAGCTGTGTATAAATTAATGTAACCTTGCAAAACAAAATTTTCATAAGCACAAAAACATCACAAGAAATAAAAAAAAGAAAACGTAGAGGGAGAGGGAGAGAGATATATATATAATAGAGATCAGTGGTGCATGTGTGTGGGAGTACTAGTGCATGCACAAACTATATATAAAAAAAATGATTAAGTGTTGTGGGTTTTTTCTCGTAGTAATAATAGCCATTAGCGTAATGGCCCCGAAAACAATGGCCCAAGGTGCATGGGACACTGCCCATGCAACGTTCTATGGGGACATGTCCGGAGGAGAAACTATGCGTATCTCTCTCTCTCTCCACACTAATGTTTTTTTATAGACGATTTTGAAACATTTTTCTAAGTTTTTTTTATTATTGTTTCTTGATCCTTCAACTAACATATTTTACCTTTTTCTTTTCCTTTATATATATATATAGATATACATATATGTATATATATATATATATATTTGTTTTTGTTTTTGTTTTTTTTTTCCTGCTCGTGAGGTCTTAGCTGCCTCATTCTTGTAGCTTAGTTCATATTCCTAATGAATGAAACGGGTAGCGTGCTACCTCTTTCTCAAAAAACATATTTTATTTTTCTTTTCTTTACTAACATATTTTTCTGCACGTACGTCCAACGCAGAAGGAGCTTGCGGGTACGGCGATCTGTTCAAACAAGGCTACGGCCTTGAGACTGCAGCCCTAAGCACGGCACTCTTCAACAACGGCCAAACTTGCGGCGCGTGCTACGAAATCCAATGCTACAACGACCAGCAGTGGTGCGCACCTGGCTCGATCACTATCACCGCCACCAACTTCTGTCCCCCGAACTATTCAAAACCTAGCGACGACGGCGGCTGGTGCAACCCGCCTCGGAAGCACTTTGACCTCTCGATGCCCATGTTCGTGAAAATCGTAAAGGACTACCACGCGGGCATCGTCCCCGTGCAATTCCGCCGCGTCGCCTGCGTGAAGCAGGGCGGCATGCGGTTCGAAATCAAAGGAAACCCTTACTGGATTTTGGTGTTGGTTTACAATGTGGCGGGCGCGGGCGATGTTGTGGCGGTGTCGGTTAAGGGGTCGTCGACCGACTGGATAGCGCTGTCGAGGAACTGGGGACAGAATTGGCAAACCGGGACGCAGTTGGTGGGGCAAAGCTTGTCATTTAAGGTGACCACCAGCGACGGCCGGACGGTCGAGTCGGACAATGCCGTGCCGTCGAATTGGCAATTCGGTCAGAATTACGAGGGCGGACAGTTTTAATCAATTTATCACAAATGATCAAGAAAATTAATTAAGAGCTAGCGGAGAGTTAATTTGTGTTTGGTTTTGTAGTAGTATTCGATCGATTGATATAGAGAGTTTATGTTGTTGCCATGCATGACTCTTCTTAATTATAATTCGAATAAAATTAATTGGTTATTTCCTTCGTTACTCTTATTTTCTTTGTAAAAGTCTATATATATATCCTCGTGCTTTGTTCTAGTAAAAGATTTATCGCTCTAGGGGACGTCCGAGAACTATAGACACTAACCGGCCGGCAACACTACCGACGCTGCTCTGAGATCAAAACGCTTAAACCGCATAGCCGGAATCTGGTGGATACGAAAATAAATAACTCCATATATCTTCCAAGCAAAGCCCCACAACGTCCTTCACTCTTTCCGAAAGGTTGAGACTACTGTTGGCTGAGTGGTCCGCATATTTCTGACCACCTGCGCGCCATCTATCGCACTACATTTTTTCATTTTCATTTTCCTTAATTTTGATCGATTTATTATTCCTGTTTTTTCTTTCTCCTTTATTTTTGCCTTTCACCTCTCCGGAAGCTTTAGCTGCTTCCACCATATAACGCTTAATTCACTTTCACTTATCAACGGAAGCTCGCTACCTATTCTCAAAAAAAAAAAAAGATTTATATATATTTTAGCTGGTTTATGAGCTGTAAGAATAATTTTAGTGGTCAAAATTTTTTTTCTTTCTTTCCATTTTCTTTTAATCTAAATTGGCATGCTTAGCAAATGTTTGAGTTTTTAGCAATAAATGAAAAACTGGAAGAGTTGCATACAATTGTAGAAAGAATTCGAAAGGCCCACTGCTGTAAATTGCCAGAGTCATTTTTGATATCGCCAAAAATGATTCATTATATTTATTAGTATTTCAATCTTTTTTTGCTTCAATTATAACAAAATATGGTCTAACAATATTAATTTTTGTTTCAAAAAACTTATAAGTATATATAATGGAGCTATTATTAGTTATTACACTCTTATTATAAGTATAGATATTTTAGTGTACTCATGAGTTTTCGGCCGTTAGATGAAATGATATATTTGCAGTTAGGATGACAGTTGTAGACTTGTAGTCTCTTGAGATTCAGTAGATGGTTATTTGATTAATGTGATATATAATGAGTGAAAATAGTTAAAAATATATATATATAAACGGCTAAATATTTATGAGTATAAAAAAATTTATATTCATAAGAATATAATAAGTATTATATATATATATATATATATATATATATATATATATATATATATATATATATATATATATATATATATATATCAAAAAAAAAAATTTAATACAAAAAGACTCACCACAAGCATGGAAAGAACAAGAGAATTTGATCTTAATTTGTTTCTCTCTAAATATGGCTTATTGTATTTGTATGAGAGGGGAAAAAAAGATTACATATTTTTCATATATTTCCTTCTCGATTTTGCGGGCTTAATTATATCCTAATCTATGTGAGGGGTGTGCGGTGCACATGCTGGCCTGGTGCACCGGGTCTGGGCAATTTTTCTTTCTTTCTTAACTTGAGGGTATTCCGTAAATATGTTGAAGTCGAGGGGCAAATACAGGTAACAGTCGTAATTAGTCTTAGCCCCTGCTAGTTGAGTAGCTGGGGGCACATTGGTCATTTCAACTTCAAACGGCTTAGAACAGTGAGAAAAGTTTTCACTTATAACACTCAAAGTAAATCTATTTACATATTCTCTATCCAAATATTATTCTTATGTATATTATTTTACATTCATTTACTTCAAACTACTTCATATTTACATATCAGAGTTACTAATTGGGAGCAGTTTGCATTAATACGGTGATTGATGAGTTTGAAAAATAATACTTTTAATATAAAACATTTTAAATATAGCAACATATATATATATATATATATATATATATATATATATATATATATATATATATATATATATATATATATATATATATATATATATATATATATATATAGATAGAGAGAGAGAGAGAGAGAGAGAGTAGACTTTAACTAGTAAGTTTTCTATGGATTAACCCCTTTGATTAATTTTTTAGATTATCTTATTCAATTTTAATCCATATATATATATATATATATATATATATATATATATATATATATATATATATATATATATATATAACTAGACTCTTATGCTATTAATAGTACAAAAGTCATTAGCTATCGAGTTTTTAGTCGTTGGATTGAGAGATGTGCTAAGATGATGTGGGTCCCCATTAAGTGGGTGGTTGGTTGAATAGTATGATCTAACGGATGAAAATTATCGAAGGGTGAATCTAACGGCAAAAAACTTATATATATATATATATATATATATATATATATATATATATATATAGACCTTTACGTAACTAATGATATATTTAGGGGTGTGTCTGCAAAAGTACCCAAGTGTGAATCTGGGATATCATCTCAGCCTTCTAGCAGAAGCCATCCTCGATTTGTAATTAACTACAAAATCGAGGGCGTTTTCATTGATATAGCCCCGCTTCGGCACCACCACCACCACCACCACTGCGTTCGCCGTTGCTAAAGCGTACCCACCGCGCGGCGAAAACCCTCTCGCCCCTCCAAATCTCCCTCGTCCCGCGCTATTCCCTCCTCTACAAAACCCCTCCCTCTTCTTCTTCTTCACTCTCCTCCCCCAATCTAGGGTTTCGTTCTCTCCCCCTCCAAACCCTAATTTCACCTTCTTCTCCCTCCCAATTCCAACCATTGGCGGTCCCCGATTCGATCTCTACCCCGATCCATGGAGTTCAACCAGGGGATCGGGTACGAGAAGGCGTGCCGCCTCTCTAACACAAACCACTCAGAGGTCGCCCCCGCCCTCCCCCTCCCCTCTCTCCCTGTGAGCTTCGGCGCCGCGGATGCGCGGATCGAGCTCTTCGACGAGCCCTCCCATGGCGCTCGGCTAGGCGATCGCCCAGACGTCCTCTCGCACGCCGGCGCGATCGCGGAGCTCCTGAGGAACTGCGACGTTAGCTACCTGTAAGTGGTTTCAGGATTAATTTCGCGTTTTTAGTGCTATCTAAACTTGTTGAGCTTATTTGGTCTCCTTTACTACAAGTAATTTGAAGGACAAGCCAAGGGAAGCTCCGAACGATCCGAGGGAGTGTTCGAGGCTGTATCAGCAAGTCCTCAAGTACAACCGCGAAGCATTTGCTAGCTCTTCTCGAGGTAAACAATAATCAATTAGCGTATATGCGATAATGCAAGGATTATGCAAAGCTTGCCTTTTGTTTTACTTCTGTGCAGTTTCTTTTTCCTGCTCTTTTAGCATACTTTCTGTTCGCAACAATATATTTGTACTTTAATGCTGATATATATGTATTGTGAGGTCTGAAAAGCTTACCTAGTTTTTATTGTATCTCGTAGATAATTAGGATCACAACGATAGGCTACTAGGGAAGAAGAATGTTGGTTGGGTTGTAGATCATTAAATTTACTAAGGATCGAGAAGTTTACTATTCGACAGTTGAACTATTGTGGAATAACTCTCCAAAATTTTAGTTATCGACTTATTTTAGAGATCAGCTTTTGTGGAGTAATAAGTTGGCAAATTTTTTATTGAAAGTGCAATGACTCTTATAGCTTCTGAAAGCATTTGTAACCTTTTTCTTTGATTTTGTTATGCTAGAAGGCTGGGATTCTTGAACCAAAGACTCAAAATTTATTTTATGTTGGTCAAATAAGCACCACAATTATAACTGTTGCCATTTGTTTTATCACAAAAAGCCATTGTTTGCTCTTCTGAAAAATGTTCTATAGTCTTAGTTATCCCTTCCTATCGAAAAGGATCAAACATTGATTTGTTAAATATTTAGCCCACCCGCACTTTGCGACCTTATCAAAGATACTTTACCTTGGTTTTCCATACTAATTTTCTGCTCGGCTGTTTAAGTTTCTCAGGTCCGCTTTTGGATCAGAGCCCTCGTAATCAGATACCAGAAAGGAAACCTTTTGAACAAAACGGAATTAATGTTCTTCAAGTACCAAGGGAGTGTGGAGCTTCTTTTGATGACCATCCACAACGGAATCTTGTTCACGTGAGTTATTCTAGGTCACATGCTAGGTGTTTAGTTTCTTTTTCTTATCTCTAATCATTTGCTTTACAAATTATAGGATCAACCTGCTCTTGCTAGTTCAAGGAAACCGAAAGTTAGGAAAAAAGAGAGCGAAACTATTCCTTCGAATTCTGGTCTAGATATTCCTGATCATCAAGGTTTGCCATACTTCTATATAATCTCTGCTACCTTTTCTTTCTAATTACTTTTGGGTTGATGGTGACAACCCTCAAATGTTTCAGATGCCATTATGAACTTCTGTGAGATGGTGGAAGACTTCTGTGGGAAAGCAGAAGTCCCTGATGATTTAGAAGGATCCGATGGGTTCTCTCTTCCTTTAGCTGATATCAAAGCTCTTGTAAATGAAATAACATTGGTTCATTCAAAGAAGTTTTTGCACTCCATTCCTCTTGATACTCTTACGAGACTGATAAATGTTCTAGATCGTCTTATCCAGTGTGCACAAGGTGTATCCATTGAAGGAAATGAAAATGTAAGTCATATATGATATCGCTATGCTGTCTTAAATGCAGAACTTTTCTCTTACATAATTACTTGCCTTTCAATGTCGACGTTTATAATATGTTAAGGAATTCCCAAAAATATCTATTATTAGCTGTGGCAATTTTTTGTCAAATTTCACTGTTTTTAAACAATTTAAGTGTTGTTTATATGTTTTTGGTAGCAGTATACTGTTTCATTATACTGTGATTCAATGAGTACATTACATCTTGACTGATTAAGTGGATGTTCCAGCCTGATTTAGATTGTGAGACCGTGGTTCTGTGTGCACTGGAGTCCACTCATGCAGCTTTAGCGATTATGAGTCACCATGATATGCCAAAGCAACTTTATAGAGAAGAAGTATGCTCACCGTTAATTTTCTTGACATTTGTATTTTCATTTGGATGGACTTATACATATCTTTTGCTGTACTCACTAGTACATATGAGTGTCATTTATATACTTATTTGGAAAATTTGATTCGTCATATATCAGATTATCGAGCACATTCTTGATTTCTCGAGGCATCAGATCATGGAATGCATGGCTGCGTGTAGTCCATCCTATCGCAATCTTTACAAACCAAGTGAAAATGGTGCAAATGACGGTAAACTTCCACATTCTGGAACTATAATGTGCACTTGTTTCTCAAATTGATGCAATACTATTTTCTCATGCCTACTTTATTCATTATGTGCATACTTTATTCCATTGATGAAGAGGAAAGTTTTACATGTAGTTTAAAGCAGTCAAAACTTTTGACCTTTTGGCGGGCATGTTGGAACATATATGTTTTGGTTTATGAACATTTTTATTTTGCTCCTTGGAGCAGTTAGACACAACACCTCCTTTCTGGCTTATATCCTCAATAACTTTTTATTCTTTGTCTAACAGAGCTACTATTCTGAGGATTGATAATGATATTCCAATATGATATCAACTGCATTGTGCCATCTTGGAATTAATATGAACACCGATATATAATTTTGACAATTGAGTTACTTTTTATTATATTGTAGTTGATGAGGATGAAGAGGATGACATCGATAATAGTTCGGTAGGCAAAAGGCGGCGTAACACTCGTAGTGTGAACACGAGGAAGCCTGCTGGAAACAAGTTTGCTTATAACTTCAACTTATTTCATTTGTTTATTGCATTTTCTTGCATTCCTGTAAAGTATTTCCATGTCTCTTCCTGGCAGGGTTTCTGTAGCTGTTTATTCTGTGGTACAGAAACTTTGTTTAATATTAGGGTTTCTCAAAGAACTCCTGTCAGTGGTGCGCTTGTCTGATAGTTGCATTCTTCAGTTAGTGAAAACAAGCTTCTCAACATTTCTGGTGGATAATATACAGATTTTACAATTAAAGTCAATTGATTTGATTTGTGGGGTAATAGTTCCTTGATTGACATTTTGTCTATTGTAATGGATATTTGTCTGTTTTATTTTTCCTCTCATTTTTTAACCCAATATTTTCTCATATACAGGTATTTGCTTCATACACACAACACAAGAGCTTCTTGATAGATGAAACAATTCAGCTTCTTCGTAAGTTGCAATTTTCAAAGCGAGCCCTTAGGACTTATCATCTTGCAGATGAAGAACAAAAGCAGATCCAGATGATAACAGCCTTATTTGTTCAGTTGGTCCAATTCAGTGCAAACGTGCCCGACAGTTTAAAGACAACAGTGAATTGGAATACCATCTTAGATGCTTCAATTGATGCAAGTTACCCAATGAACTGTCATGAAGCTGCAACTGAAGTGTGTTGCATTTTCTGGACGAGTGTTCTTCAACGTTTCACTACTGCTAAAACCCAGGATGTAACAGAATCCAAAGTGATCTTAGAGAACCTTGTGATGGATTTGCTGATGACCCTGAATTTACCTGAGTATCCTGCCTCTGCTCCTATACTTGAGGTAATACTACCCTCTGCTTGAACTGTTGCTAAAGCTTAGGATCTTATAGAGCTTTTATCATAGTTATAATATGCAAGTGCTGCTGCCACTTTATTTCCCCGACACCCTCTTTGTGTAGGATAGGCAACAGGATAATCAAATTTTGCCACATTGCACTGACAGATCTGCCATGATCGTATATGATTGGACTGTTGCCTATAATAGAGAACCTTCCCTCTAGGCATGCACGGTGTCATTGACTATTCTCTGAAATGAAGTAGAAAATACTCGCTCATAAGTCTTTGTGGTACATTTGCAGGTTCTTTGTGTCTTGTTACTCCAAAATGCTGGCTTGAAATCTAAGGACACCTCAGCACGTTGCTTGGCTATTGAGCTTCTTGGCACTATCGCTTCAAGACTCAAACGTGATTCTCTAATTTGCAGTAGGGATAAGTTTTGGATCTTGCAGGAGCTAGTTGGCGCTGGTGGCAATTCTGATGACTTGAAGGATACATGCTCTGTCTGTCTTGGTGTCAGAGGTGTGAATATTGTTTGTCATGTTTGTGAAAGATGCTTTCATTCAGATTGCTTAGGACTTGGTGGACAAGAAAATCTGGTTCGTGATTGGTCTTGCCATTTATGCTTCTGCAAAAAGCAGCTCAGTGTCTTAGAGTCATACTACAAGATAGATAAAAAAGATTATGTTAAAAGGAACGCAGGCTCAGCAAGCAAAAGGCCTGGAAATTCTGACTCTGTCACAAGTTTGGAAGTTGTTCAGCAAATTCTTTTGAATTATCTGCAGGAAGCTGGTTCACGAGATGATGGAAATCTATTTACTCGATGGTGCGTATTTTGATATTCAAATTTAAGTATGTGTATCATATGAAAATTTAAACTTTTATTATTGCAGGTTTTATCTTTGCCTGTGGTATAAGGATGATCCACAATCTCATGATAAAATAATCTACTATCTTGCAAGATTGAAATCAAATGAAATTTTGCGAGATTCTGGTGGCAGTTTGGTGTTGTCGAGAGATTGGGTTAAAAAAATTTGCCTAGCGCTGGGGCAAAAAAACTCCTTCTCCAGAGGATTTGATAAAATTCTTTCCCTTCTTTTGGTAATTACTATCGACATCCTTTTCTCTCATTGTTCATTAACGTTACCAATTTTTTGTACTGAAGGTCTTGTCAATTCTTGTTCTTAGGCCAGCTTGAGGGAAAACTCTCCAATAATAAGAGCAAAGGCCTTACGTGCAGTGAGTACTTATAAACTTACAGATCATCTTGTCTAGGACATTCTCTCCTTTTCTTTTCTTATGTGGTGTCTCCTGTGTATATACAGGTTAGTGGTATTGTTGAAGCCGATCCAGAGGTTCTATGTGACAGACGTGTCCAATGTGCTGTAGAAGGAAGGTTTTGTGACTCTGCAATCTCTGTTCGTGAAGCTGCTCTTGAACTCGTTGGTAGGCATATTGCTTCACATCCTGATGTTGGTTTGAAGGTCAGCAAACTCTTGCAAGTTTACTTCAAAGTTTCCTTTACACGTATTCTATGAAGAGATTTTATTTTATCTTACTTCAAAGTATTTGGCTGTGCAGTACTTTGAAAAGGTTGCTGAGCGTATAAAGGACACAGGAGTTAGCGTGCGCAAACGTGCCATCAAGATCATCCGTGATCTATGTACTTCCAATACTAATTTTTTGGAGTCAACACGAGCTTTTATCGAGATAATTTCTCGTGTTAATGACGAAGAATCTAGCGTACAGGTAAGTTGCATCTTCGATCTTCTTAGTAATTAATCTGTGGCCGTCAGCTTAATATACTTGATTTTTCTCTAATGGCTGGGATGGATGTTATATTATCTGCTGAGAGATATTCATACATCGTTTCTCGTGGAAGAAAACTATAGTATTAGAATTGCATCAAAGAGAAATTTGTATGGGTCAAAGAAAAAGATATTCTGCTTGATGAAAAAGGTTTGACCACAGCGCTCTGCGCTTACCGCTAAATTTTATCACAAAGGACTCTAACAGTCCAAAAATCAATGTTAGACAACTGCACGAGTAGATTTTCCTCTCCATTGGTTTTAATTAAATTCACTATAACTATGTAAGAAATATTTTACTTTATTTGACACCTCTTATCCGTTCATCAAGCCATCCAAAAAGGAACTTCTCCTG
The DNA here is from genome assembly GCA_025177825.1 of Aechmea fasciata. Taxonomy (NCBI): domain Eukaryota; kingdom Viridiplantae; phylum Streptophyta; class Magnoliopsida; order Poales; family Bromeliaceae; genus Aechmea; species Aechmea fasciata. The sequence goes on from CM045946.1 coordinate 9,484,455, forward strand.
GGGATTAGTGTCATGGATGTATGATGAAGCTTCCTATTTGGAAATCCGCATGGAATGATACTGCTAGCCTGTTGCTTTATTAGACAGGCGCACATGACATTGCTCACTTACATGTGCTATCGCTTTAAGCCTTTAACTTAGTTCAGATTTTTTTTTTATTGCAAGAACTAATTCCACATTACATGTCATATTGCGTGTTAGGATCTTGTATGCAAAACATTTTATGAGTTCTGGTTTGAAGAACCAACTGGAAGTCATAAGCACTATGTTGCTGATGGTAGTTCTGTGCCTATGGAAGTGGCGAACAAGACTGAGCAAATTGTCAATATGTTGAGAAAGATGCCTAACCATCAGCCACTTGTTACCATCATAAAACGTAACTTATTACTTGATTTTCTCCCGCAATCTGCTAAAGCTACTGGGATGAATGCATTATCTCTTGCATCTGTACGTAAGCGCTGTGAATTGATATGTAAGCGCTTGTTAGAAAGAATTTTGCAGGTAAAGGCTTCCTATCATATTTACAGGTTTGTGTCAGATGAAATTTTATCAGGCTAGTTTTATACACTTCTTCTCTTTTTTTCCCCAAATTTTAAGGTTGAAGAGGGACATAGTGATGAAGAAGAGATCCATGCACTTCCTTATGTACTTGCCTTGCATGCATTTTGTGTTGTTGATCCAATGCTTTGTGCTCCAGCAACAGATCCATCCCAGTTTGTGGTGACACTTCAGCCATACCTTAAGAATCAGGTGAGTATTCACTAACATTTTGGATTCATAGTCACTAATTGGCCGTTAGCTTTTTGATATTTCATTTCAGCTCAAGCTGGTCATATGTTAAGTTTGTAATCTGTGAACATGTGATTCTGTCGTATGAAATACTTTTCTCTTGTCCAACATGGAATATAATAAAAACCAGATTATTATAATTGAGTGCAATCATTTATTCTTTTGCAATTTGCATGAGTGAATGCACTACTTGCTACTTGTTAGCAATGAGTTGCCAATCAGATACTTTTTGGTTATGTCATCTTACAACTGCTTAGTTGATGTAGGACTGATAGCCCATCTTTGTTTGCAGGTTGACAATAAATCGACTGCTCAGTTGCTTGAAAGTATAATATTTATAATTGATTCTGTTCTCCCTCTGCTTCGGAAGCCGCCACAAAGCCTTATTGCCGAGCTTGAACAGGACCTCAAACACATGATAGTTCGACATTCTTTCCTGACAGTTGTGCATGCTTGCATCAGGTATGAATACTCTTCTCATCCATATTTAATTGCAAGAAATTTTGCAGTGACTTATATGCTCTGTAGATCTCTATGATTTTATTTATTTATTTTTTTAACTGGAGGCATCTTCTTCATGTATTAATTTAATGAATAACAATGTGTTTTTAGCTTTCGTTGTTTGGATGTGTAAATGCATTTTTCTCTTAAACTCTTTTCTTTGTTCCCTGCTTTATGGAACAATGTGAACACATGATTGGCTATTCCTTTTATGCACCAAAATTGTTATGCCTTAGGAAATGTGTGCGCGTTTTGTCATTTTTTATTCTCAACAGTTATATTGCCAGAGTTCTTGTATTCCTTTTCTTTTATTATTTGGAAACCCAAACTTTCAACTGTATATATTTTCTATTTAGTTAATTCTGTCCAGTAGTATGCTCTTTGCTGTCATAAACACTCTTCTTCCTGGCAATTGCTTCAGCCATGTGTACCATTTGACTTATTCACTTTTTACCATTGCACTTAACGCATAAGAACTCCGTAAGTAGCCAAACTCTTGCTAAAATTTTGGTGATAAGAAAAAGCAATATGCCACCTATTGCTGTTTACACTCTTTTCTCTACTGAGGGTCAATTTAAGTTATTGTTACGGCAATGATGAAGGCAAATCTAAGGATACGCATGATTTGGATTCAGATTCAACTAGTTGTCCATTATTGGCTTTATGCCTTAGAATTAATGCTATCCTAACTGAAATGAGGAAAACTCAGATTGGCATAAAATCCTATAATTTGTTTGTACTACTCAAAGTTGCCATTTATCAAAGTTATTTGCTGGATGCGGTTAGTTTCTTCATTTTGTCCTGTGCCAACAATAAAACATCAGCTCTCTAACCCTTTTATTAGTTTAATTGATGTTGATTCATCCATCACCTCTGATTATTTGTCCTTTCTATTCTTGTCAACCTTTAGTGTAACCTCGTGTCAAAAAATAATAATGGCTGATTATAGTCTTCTATCCAGGTGTCTTTGTTCACTTAGTAAAATAGCTGGCAAAGGTGGATATCTAGTGGAGTATCTTGTTCAGATTTTCTTCAAACATCTACTTACTCCAAGTTTTGATAATAAGCAGGTAATTTTAATTGCTTTTATATCTTGGACGCAGGAGTTTCCGATGTCATTAATTGTGATATCTTTAGCTGGATTCTTTGATTGTGTAGCTTTAGAGTATTATAAGATTTTGTATGTAACTTGTTGCCTGTTTATACTTTACCTAACACAACTGCCCTGTGTTCATCTCACCATCCACCAATGTTTCAATGGTGATAGTGAGATAGACTGTGGGCTAAAATAGTAAGTGTGAATACAGAGACCGATTTTAAAGCAATAGGTATCAGTCAGAATTTTGTTATGATTTTTGTTTTTATTTTTTTTGTTTTCTGCACAGTATCATTAAATGAGCAACTCAAATTCAAATGACCATCAAGTCATTAAATTGAGCAACTCGAGTTCAAATGACCGGTTTCTTAATTTAATCACTTGGCAGTCATTTGAACTTGAGTTACTCAGTTTAGGGACACACAAACTGCACATTTTACTTGCATGTTGTAATATTGACAGTCATCAACATGTTCATCTAATAATCTAATTATTTTGTGCGATTTTCAGCTGTTGGGCCGCTCCTTATTCTGTCTAGGGCTGCTCCTTAGGTATGGGTATGAACTAATGTCCACAGGTGATAGTCAACATCTCCCTATTGTTAAGAGTCTATCATTACTTAAAAAATACCTTCTCGTCGAGGATGACTTTGGCTTGAAAGTCCGATCTTTACAGGTCCGTTATTATGATACATATATTTATAGTTATTCCTGATTTCACCACATGATCTTCATTCTTTTCGTATTCACAGGCATTAGGTTATATACTGATTGCCAAGCCTGAATATATGTTGGAGAAGGATATTCTAAAACTTTTAGAGGCAGCACTTTCTTCCCATAGTGATCATCGTTTAAAGGTATTTAATTTTGGGATTTTACATCCCTTCAAAATCATATATTTACATTATAGCTCTGTAAAATCTGAATTTAAATATATAACCCTTGAGCGTGTAGCTTGTTACAAAAAGTACCTTTGAACTATGGAAGCCATCAGATTCATGGAAAAAGAATTGATTTTTTTATCACTACATAAAGAGGGACATTTTTCCCAGTATGAGGTATATTATATGTAACAGCGGAGGCTATACATGCTGAAAGTAAGTCTCTGAACGGCATATATGAATCACAGTTTACAGGGTTATGTATGTAAATAGATTATTCTCTGGGGTACATAGGTAAATATTATTTTCCATTTTAAGAATGCGTTTTTTTTTTATCTTCTTTTAACTTAATTCTACTGGCCAGATGCAAGCATTACAAAACCTTCACGAGTATCTTCTTGATGCAGAGAGCCAACTTGGTATGGATAATACCAATAAGGCTCCTGCCCAGTATGTAGAAGAAAATGGAAATAAGGTGCCTGTGGCTGCGGGTGCTGGTGACACTAACATTTGTGGGGGAATTATTCAGTTGTACTGGAACCATATCCTTGAAAGATGCTTGGATGCAAATGACCAAGTTCGCCAGTTTGCTCTTAAGGTACTACTTTTGTTCTCGACATGTATCCCTGCACTTGCTTTGCCTATTCCATTCCATTTGATGATAAAAAGAATGGGAAGGCACTGTGATATCCTTTTATTTTGACTTGATCCCTGAACTTTTCATCTTAACTAGTTCGTCACTTTTACATATATATCAATTTTATTCCTGTTGGTTACCATTTACTTTTGCTGTAAACTGTCAAGTGTCCTTTTTAACCCTGTTTCATGGAAACTGGAATAACAAATCCATTTTACCTGTGTAGGATAAACTAATCATTTCGGTGAGAAGTTTTAGATTTTTTTTTTTTTTTTTGATACAGGGATAGAATTGAATTTTTTAAGAAATTCAGGAACTAAAGTGTTTAACTAAGAATTACTGTAACCATGTAGCAATATCGGGGTAGTACGTGGACAATCCCTACAGTTTACTTTCTCTTTTCTTTTCCTTTTTCCTTTATTTGTACAGCATTTGATTTAAAAGTCACTTGTGTAGATTGCTGAAATTGTCCTACGCCAAGGTCTAGTCCATCCAATTACTTGTGTTCCACACCTTATTGCACTTGAAACTGATCCCTTGGAGGTGAACTCAAAGCTGGCCCATCATTTGCTCATGAACATGAACGAGAAGTATGGTTATCTAATTTATGTAATTTGATTATTATCTTTATATAATCTGTTGAAGCATGTTGATTGATTGCAGTACATCTACAGGTACCCAGCATTTTTTGAAAGCCGTTTAGGTGATGGCCTGCAGATGTCATTCAGATTTTTTGAATCCATTTTGAGTAATCATGATATGGTTTCTGGAAATATGAAAGGGAATGCCATTGCATTTGTTAGGCCGGGGGTATCTAGAATATACAGGCTTATTAGATCAAATCGTGTTTCGAGGAACAAATTCATGCACTCAATTGTTCGTAAATTTGAGTCAGATAATTGGAATCATTCTTCTCTTAGCTTTCTTGTGTAAGAGCTGAATCCTTTGATTCAATTCTCTTAGAGGTTTGGCTTCAAAAGTTTGCAATTTTTAGAGAAAATTTATCCTAAAAAGTGCAATATTGATTGTTCGCAGATATTGTACGGAGGTTCTAGCTTCTCTCCCCTTCACATGCCCTGACGAGCCTCTTTACTTGATTTATGATATAAATCGGGTAATACAACTAAGAGCCGGGGCACTTGAGGCAAATATGAAACTTTGGAGTTCATGCTTCCAACAGCGGGATTTGATGAGTACTTCTAATGATAGTTTTAGAGCTATGCCTGTGCCTGTGTCAGGTGCACATTATTCATCTGATCAAAATATGACAGTAACTCCACAAATGCCTGAAAAGACATGCAGCATTTCAGAGGAAGACATGAAAAAAATTCAGGTTGTGTTTTTTTTTTATTTTTTTTATTTTTAAGTATTAATAGCTTTACATACAAACAAAACTTCATTGATAATGTTATAAATTATTGTTTTTCCAACCGATCACATATGCTAATCAAAACACTCTTTCTAGTACAAACAACTTGTAAATGATTGGGGGAAACTGTACGATACTTTAAACCTCTTCCGCTCTTAGTGAAGTGACAGTTTTTTTTGAAATGCGGACTATTCTCTGCAGGCTTAAGTAGTTTTGTGTGGCAGTTTAGTAATTTTGTTTCTTATTACGTACATTGTTGTTTTTCAGGCTGATTGTCATGATGCAATAGCTATGCAACTTCTTTTAAAATTGAAGAGATATTTGAAAATTGTGTATGGCTTGAATGATGCTCGCTGTCAGGTTACTTTTTTCCCCCTCAAAATATATTCTTACCTGTCATCTTTTTCCATGTATTATATCAAGCCATGCATATTAGTTTCCTAAATATTTTGTATTCTTTTCCATTCCGAGCAGGCATTTTCTTTGAAGGAACAGCCAAAACCAGGAGAGACAATCTCGAAGCAGAACATTCCCTTCAACGTTAGTGACACCTCAATTAGTTTGCCTACTAGCTACCAGGATATGGTACAGAAATACCAGGTATTCTATGAGTGAAATTCCTTTATTTCCTTTTTCCATTAAGCGAACATTGTTGAATATTCCTTATCTTAATTACTGGAGTAACAAAGCATGAGCATGTCTTGATCCGTTCTCGTGTTGGACCTACTATTTTTCTCCATTAAGCACTGAGCTACTTTATCAAGCATTTACTAGACTATAAATAAAAGGTGAAATCTACAGACCTTACCCAAATTATAGCACATTTGAAATGGTTACCTACACTTTGAAAATTTTGATATTACTACCCTTGCATCTGTTTGATTCAAGCAGTCCATTTTAACTTGGAGTATTGTCAACTTATTTTGACAGAACAAGTAATATTTTATGCCCCTTTTAATGGAAACCATCAAGTTTTGATGGGACTTGACGGAACTTTCTAAAATGACAAGTGTTGAAACTGAAAGGTTATGAAGTGAAGTAAAAGTAGTTCAAGATACCATTTCAAAAATTTCTATTTTTCAGGTATGATCTGTAATGTTTGACCTAGTATTTAAGCTTGGGTACTCATTTTCTAAATCTGATACAATTCTGCAGGAGTTTAAGACATTGTTGAGGGAAGATTCTATAGACTATGTTACATACACATCTACGGTGAAGAGGAAACGTCCGACCCCGAGAAATTCAAGAAGTGGAAAATCAGCCATTGACAGGGGAGACGATGGCGATGATGATGGAGATGACTACTATGATGAAGATTGGACAGGCGGGCCACGGAGGCTCGACTTCTCCGGCCAAAGGAGCAACGGAGGCGGCCGGGTGACTAGACAAAGGATGCACATGTGAGCCTTTGTTTGCGGTGTTGTACATTATAGGAATCAGTAAATAGCAGGATAAGCGAAAGAAAAAAGAAAAACAAAGAAAAAGGAGAAAATGTTGGTTATGTAGATTGGTCGGTGTCATTAAATAGGGGCGCTTAACTTACTTTGCTTTGCCCACGTTTTTATTTTCTTTCTAGGGTCGTAGCAAAGATTGATTGTGCTCCACTTTCCCCAATTAATGGAAAGAAGTTTTTTTTTTTTTTTTTTTAATTTTTTTTTTTTGAGACCCCCTTTAGTTTCCCCAATTAATAGGAAAGCATTAACAGGCCCATCGTTGAAGTGGGGGTGGTTGTTGAACAAGGAGTGGGGCTTCTAGAATGCGGTGGAAAATTGTCCTGATTTGAATATGGAATGGAGCCGTATATTCGATTCGTTCGTTTAACCCAAACATGCCCCAGTATTTCATACCTCCAGGGTCAATTTAATATATGGCTAGGGCTTAAAAAAAACACTCCAACATATGATACCTAGCTTTATCTTTTTTTTAGTTTATTACAATTCAAGTTGGCCTTAGTCCAAACTAGGCTCAACATATACATGTCAATTTTTTTTTTTTTTTTCCAAAATTTGATATTCTACTCTACAAATTAGTAGTTGGATATATATATCTTAAATTATAATATTTTTTTTTTGTATTATGCTATACTACGTCGATCGATCGTGTCGACATATATTTTGTTATACAAATTAGCTAACAATCTTATACAGAGTTGACCAAATTGAGATTTTCATATAGAGATCAGCTGAAATTATTTGAACCGAAAAGGAGCACAATTTTTACAACATCTCCGGCGCCTCGATTAGTCTAGTGCAGAGAACTGACCCAAAAAACGTACTAAAAAAAAAAAAAAAAATTCATCGTATGTTATCGTTCAATGACATAATGACTTTCATTTTTTCATTGTTTCATAATACAGTGGATGGGGTAAATATAGAAGTGTTGCTGTTTTTGATGGTGATGGATAGATGAGATGTTCGTGCATCATCGTTGACTAAATCCGGTAATGAGGCAATCACCTTTGTCTGTTCCTGAGAAAAAAATTGTCACAATTAATGTTGGAGAAGGACAAAATGAGTGTGGGGTTCAATTCAAAGTTTCAAACTCTATTATAGTACGTCCGACCATTTTGTTGTGGCCTTTTCCTTTTAGTCCTTAACAATCCTCTTTGAAACATTCACGATCATCGCTACATAGAATTAAACAGTTGATTTGTTATCAGTTACTTGAGTGCTACGCAGGAGCTAAGATATATATTATATTAGAAGTATCAAAAAGGCTGGAAAAAAAAAAGCATTTATTTCCGTACCAAAATAAGAAAAGAGAAATAAAAATATTCCATCCGCCACGTTCTTCTAATTAATCATTAGCTTTTGCGTATTTTTGGCTCTTCGAATATTCCCTCTCTTCACCCTCCTCCCAATGAAAATCCCAACTTTTGCGTGCAAATATCAAAAAGCTCGACGATTTCATGGTAAATCTCAACAGTTGAGTTGATCGCCGTGGAGATTTGATTTGAATAATCGAATGATCCGTGCCCTTCGCTCCGTACCTACCTCTCTCTCTCTCTCTCTCTCTCTCTCTCTCTCTCTCTCTTCAATTTGTTCTTTTGATTCTTCGTACTCTTTCGTTCGTCCTGTACTTGTTGCTCTCTCCATGGCGAATTCAAATTTGACAAGTTTCTAAGCTTTTTCGGGTGCTGGGTTATATCATTTGAATTTGAATTTAAATTTGTGAGCTTTAGAGCCCTCTTTGCTGGGTAGGATTTGGAGCCCCTCTCCTGTTTGTGTTAATGTCCCAAAAGCTCCGAACCTTTTCAAGTTTTGAGCTATTAGAGTTCTTGTACCAAAAAGGTTTCTTTTCACTTTTGGGTGCTGTTTTGGATTATTCTGATGTTTGTTCTTCGTTTCAGGTACATGGGCTTGATGATGAGGTCATTTGTGTTGGTTTTGTGTTTGATTGTTTCAAGCCAATTTAGCTATGGCACCGGCTCGCGTATGGGGGAGCAACCCCTATCGAGGATCGCCATTCACAAAGCCACATTAGCCACCGACGATAGCGCCTATGTCAAAGCGTTTCCTTTAGTTGTTGGATTGAATGTAAACACCACAAATATCAACTTTTGATTTTAAAACCTTATCTGATTAAGCTTTATCAAGTAGAAGTTATTTTTGATAATTCATTAATTTCTGATGATCAGTTAATTTTTTTGTGGATTGGATCTGCACTATAATATAGTTTTATCATATTGCAGGGCCAAAATAAGGAGTGGGTCACTTTAGAATATAGTCATCCGAATCCATCAAATGATGATTGGATTGGTGTCTTTTCTCCTGCAGATTTCAGGTAGTATACCTTTTTCTTTATGGCGCAATGCATTTCTGTGCAATTAGTGCCATCGTTAAGCCGAACTCTAAGTTCACTTTTAAGCCTATCTACTTATGTTTCCATTTTTCAAATACCAGCGCTTCGATTTGTGAGCCTGAGAGTGAAAAAGATTATCCTCCACTACTGTGTACAGCCCCTATTAAGGTTGGAATTTTTCGCTGCAACATTTAGATGCAAAAAACATCATACATAATATACTCTCTAGTGTTGTACTTAATTTTGAATTCTAATTTTACTTCTCTTGTAGTACCAATTCGCAAACTTCTCAAATAACGACTACAGCACAAGTGGAAAGGGTTTGTTGAAGCTTCAGTTGATCAATCAGAGAGAGGATTTCTCTTTTGCACTATTTTCTGGTGGTCTGTCCAGTGTAAGCCTCGAGAGCATCTTCCTAGTTGCTTGCGTATACTTCGATGTAGCAATTTTAGATTTTTTTTTAAAAATGTCATTGGCTTTGTAGTTCCATGAGCACTATTTAGAGTATAAAATGGGTGCTTCTGCACTATCCTCTTTTAATTCTGAAACGAAACCTTTGTATTCTTTCTGTTTTTGGCAGCCAAAGCTGATTGCTGTCTCAAATAAAGTGACTTTTGCTAATCCAAAGGCCCCAGTTTTCCCACGGTTGGCTCAAGGAAAATCTTGGAATGAAGTGAGTTTCGTCTGCCTTTCCTTATAAGCTACTGGTGGTGGTTATTAATATATATGTTCGGTATAGCAATCTCTGATTGATAAATCTGCATGTGCATAGAGAGCCATGTGAGAGATTTTTGGCGACATAGTGGGTGCGGTTATTGTGAAAGCTTAGATTTGAGAACTCATTTCACCGCAATAGCAGTCTATGTTTTGTGCTTTTAGCTCTGGCAATCTGCGTAGTGCTCTATATTTCTGCTGTTTAGTATTCTGATTAGAACTTTACATGATTATAGATGGCTATTACCTGGACAAGTGGATATGGCATTAATGAGGCAGCACCTTTCGTTGAATGGGGCCTTGAAGGAGGGGCTCAAACACGTTCACCTGCTGGGACCTTAACTTTCAAACGAAATAGCATGTGTGGTATGGAACCCTATCCGTTTCTGTCATGAACAGCATATTTTGGATCCACTGTAAAGCTAATATTCCATAAAATATGCAACGACTTCCTTGAAATCAGATTAGCTCTTCATTTTGGGATTATATATGGAGCAGAGCTGGATTTGTTGTATCAGATCATTTACCTTGCTTAAACATAACAAATAGGACAAGAATGCATTTAGACACTTGCTTATGTTATGCGAGCTTCATTAAATTTAGTGCATTTTCTGGACCTTAGAGATGGAACAATTTGTAAGACTGACTTTTTTCTATTCTGATATGCAGGTTCACCTGCACGAACAGTGGGGTGGCGTGATCCTGGTTACATACACACAAGTTTTTTGAAGGAGTTGTGGCCTAATTCAATGTATCTTACCTCTTTTTCCTCTATTATTATTCTACTAGTTCAGTTGGAGATGACAAATTATCACCTATATAGTTGGATTTTCCTATTTTTGATGGATTACAGCAAGAGCAACATCTTAATTTCTACTATTTTTGCATGGTAATATCACAGATATACATACAAGCTTGGCCATAGACTATTTAATGGTTCTTATATTTGGAGTGAGTCATACAGCTTTAGCGCATCACCTTATCCTGGACAAGACTCTTTACAGCGAGTTATCATATATGGTGATATGGGAAAGGTATAGATTTAGTTACATTTTTTTTCAATCTGAAGCTTCTAAAAAATAGTATTCTCAACATTCCTCTGTATTTTGGATTATTATATCTCTTATCTGCTGATCCCTATTTGGTGTTTAGCTTCATTTACTGGTCAATTAATTTAGAACTTGTTGATGTAAACAGCTGAAAGTTGACTAAATGTTCTTGCTTACTACTCATGGAACGAACTATTCAGACTGCCGATTAATACTAATAATAAATAAGTCTTCCTTTTTTATTTTCAACTGGGTTTCCTTCAAGTTGTGTTTCCACTGTTTTGTTCTAACTCTATTTTTTTGGTTTTGTGCAATTACTTTAATAGGCAGAGGAAGATGGCTCTAACGAGTACAACAATTTCCAGCCTGGTTCTCTGAACACTACCTACCAGCTTGTCAAGGACATAAAGAATATTGATATAGTTCTGCACATTGGAGATATTTGTTATGCAAATGGCTATATATCACAGTGGGATCAATTTACAGCACAAGTTGAACCAATTGCGTCAACTGTACCTTATATGATCGGCAGGTGAGTCTACTAAGATTTCAGCACTCCCATCAAATTTCACGGTGGATGAATTCTCCTATTTAAAATAGCAATCATTTTGAGGGAAAATATGTATTTGTTTCAGTGGTAATCACGAGAGAGATTGGCCAGGAACAGGATCCTTCTATGGCAATGTTGATTCAGGTGGAGAATGTGGTGTTTTAGCTCAAACCATGTTCTATGTTCCTGCAGAAAACCGAGCCAAATTCTGGTATTCAACTTACGGTTTCTGGTGAAGAAATTTAGTTAGATACATAGTTTTTGAAATTCAGATATATCAGCTACTCATAAATATATTGTAAATATATATGTAAAACTCCCCCGTCATCTTTTCCAAAAATTACAAAATTCGCAGGTACTCTACAGATTATGGCATGTTTCGCTTTTGCATAGCTGACACAGAGCACGACTGGAGGCCGGGGACCCAGCAGTACAAATTCATTGAACACTGTCTTTCCTCAGTCGATCGAGAAAAGCAGCCGTGGCTAATCTTCCTTGCCCATCGAGTGCTCGGCTATTCATCAGGCAATTTCTACGGTATAGAAGGATCGTTCGAGGAGCCAATGGGCAGAGAGAGCCTTCAAGAACTTTGGCAGAAATACAAAGTTGACCTTGCCTTCTACGGCCATGTACACAATTACGAGAGGACGTGCCCGGTCTACCAGGTATGATAGCCACATTATTAAGTATCAATAGTTACGGCATCCTATTCTTTCGCGTGATGCTTTGTCGCATAAAATATGCAGGAGTGTGTGTTTCTGTTTACTCTGTGGATTTATACTTATTTTTAACTATCAAACAGTAGTTCCTTTACTTTGTTGCTTGTAATACCGAGCACGACTAAAAATTTTTACTCTCTTTTTTTTTTTTTTTTTTTTTACAGAATCAATGCGTGCGAAATGCATCACACCATTACAGTGGTCCGTTTTCAGCAACCACTCATATAGTTGTCGGAGGAGGAGGCGCGAGCCTCGCCGAATTCACCCCCTTGCGGCCCCAGTGGAGTTATTTCCAGGACTTCGACTTCGGTTTCGTGAAGCTCACTGCCTTCAACCACTCCACCCTTCTTTTCGAGTACAAGAAGAGCAGCGACGGAAAAGTATACGATCACTTCACTATCTCGCGCGATTATCGGGACGTCTTGACCTGCACTTTCGACAGCTGCTCGCGATCTACATTGGCTACTTGAGAAGTGTTGCGGATTAATCATTTCGCGGCGCGAAGAGATTCTTGGGGTTGGAGGGAACTTTTATGCCTTCTTTAGTTTTATTGTGGTGGAGAGGACTTTTTATGGCAATATGACAAAACATAATGGTGTTTACCTTAGGTATTGTACTGCATCAATGGCCTGTGATGAAGTGTATCATACACAACAACAGTGAAATTTGAACTTTGGTGGATAGGATTAACTAGGAAGAGCTAGGATGGAAATTTGAGTCAAAGGCAAAATAAGCTAATTATTTATGTTGTATTTTATTCTAAGATTTTATTCTTATTTTTGTGTGTGTGTGTGTGTTGAAGTTGTTGGATGATTGTTGTAATGTGGTCCGTGTTTGGTCGATTTGGATTTTATTATTTTTAAGGGATTCACAAAACAAAAAAAAAAAAAAAAATTTGAATTGTTTGAGCAAAACTTTTTGGTCTTTTTATAACAGGCCTTTGAGATACTGTTATTGCAGATCACATTCCATTACTTAGATTTTGAATTTAAAAACTTTTATTAAGGTGTTGAGCGCGGGCGCATGTGATATACCAAAACACCGGGTGCAAGCGGTAATTTATGGAATTCTAGCGGCTGAGATGGTAGATCCACAGATCCAACGGCGGGGAATAAGCGAACAAGTACCCAATTTTTGTAAGCCCCACGCACGCCCATTGCCCATCATGGGAACTCTCGAAACAGAGGATAATTCCCTTAATAATAAATAATATAGAAAAAAAGTCACTAGCGAGAGGGAGAAAAGGTCCAAATACACTCCAATACGAATTAACCCTTATGCGGAGTTAGATCAACAACAGAAGAGGGAGGTGGAGGTGGAAGAGATGGGAAGAGCCTCTTCTCCGTTTCGCCTCCTCTTCTAGGTTTTTGGGTTTCCGTGGTGTTTCGTTGTTGAAGCTCCTACGAGGTGTTTTCGATTTGATCCGCATTGTGGGCTCCTACACTCGCCTCTGGTGAGAAAACCCTGCTATCTCCTTTTCCTTCTTCTTTTTTTTTTTTTTTTTTTTTTTTTGGGTCTGATTTAGACCTCTTTCGATGCTTCTCAAAAATGGGTTTTTCGCATTTTGTTTTTTATTTTTTACGATTTTTGGTTATTTTTTTTGGCTTTCGAGGCGCTCGTTTCGGTTAAAGATTGGATTTTTAAACGTTTAGCGCGATATATTTGGGTTTTGCTTTAATGGGTATCTATTTCTGCTTCTAAATGTCGAAAATTTTATGTTATTTGAGGGCTATAGTATGTTCTTCAAGGTCTTCTGATTGTGGCTGTTGTCCTGGGGTTTAAGTTTGGGCATTACCCTAGAAAAAAAGGAGAAAAGAAATAATTTTGACCAGGATTTTTGTAGTTTTGGATTAATGTGTTCCTATCAATTTCAGAGTATTAAGCATTGGATAATCTATTGAATGGAAGATGTTGATTGTTTCAAGGATCCGACATCGCGGATTTGTGTTCTTCCTCATCCGGAGGGGAGGAGCATGTATAATGGACTTGTAAAAATCCGCGACAAGTTAGTGTTGCAGGGTATTTGAGCAAGCATCAACTGAAGATAGTGGAAAAAGGTGTAGACATGTCTCTTCGGTATCCTTAGATAGTTATTTTACTAGCAAAAGGACAAGAAAAGCTTCCTTCTTCGATGGATAGGCATGGTGATCAGAAGAGACCGGAATCCGGGAGCAACATTTTCCGCAGACTAATTTGTAGACAAATTTCGGGTGATTCTTTCTCTGATAAAGAGAAGGTCCCCTGTAACACTCCTAGAAGGTCCTCGGAATCAAGAGTTGATTGTTCATTACGCCAAATGGCTTCAAATTCTGTAACTAATGGAACTTCCTTAATGGGCTCTAGCGAATACGTGAGAGACCCCAGTTCTATTTTAAGTTTGCAGCCGTGGATTTTTAAAAGAGAGAATTCTCAGATAAACGAAGAAAACATGGACTCAAATGGTGATTTTTCCGATAAATATGCATACGAAACGGATGGTTTTACAGATGCTTCCATGGCCGAGGCTTCTCCAAGGAGTGTTAGTCTTGGATATAGTTCGGGAAGAGGTCGAAGCTCTCTTAAAAGCAGGCGGTCTCGCAAAAATGCTACAAAGCCACTTACTTCTATGGAGAATAGCCTCATTCCTCAGCTTTACAATGAGAATTTCGAGATAGAGGAGTATGTGTACAGTTCATTTTCCTCCCCGAGAGCAGTAGCTGCAAGGCCATTTATTGTAACAGATGGGAGCAAAATAATTAGCAAGTCCGGATATGAACCTTCAGTTGTACCATTTAATTTTGGCTTGCATAATGACAGTGAGGTTGATAGTTTGAGAGTAAAAGTGCCCTTGTTTGGGTTTTCTCCTCTTCCTGAGCTAAGGAAGATGAAACGGAAGAGCGGGGAAAGGGAGCAAGTATTGGACTCATCCAGTTCTCATAGATTGAGCAAGCACTCACATTCACAAGGTAAAATAATCTCTCTGATATATTTCGAGGCCATTTGTATCCTCTATAGAAGTCTTTTGCAAACTGAGTGCCGAAAACAGGTTATTTGACAAAAACATAGCTTGTTACACATTCATCTGGTTTTTTGGTTCATAATGGAGCCTATTATTGACCATTTGTGATAAATCATCTGCTAAGCCGGTTTGTCTAAATATTGTCTTACCTCATTCTATTTATAATTTGATTTTTGATCATATTAAAGTAACAGTGATTTTATTCTGCAGATTCATTTGATAGCACGCTTCTTTTCTCTCTTGGAATCAGCATCGGCATCTTATTCTCTGCTTTGTCAAATAATAAGGAGGTGGAAAAATTAAATACCATGTTAAAGCGCACAGAGAATTTGGTTCAAGATCTACAAGAGGAATTGGAGATGAAAGATTCGCTCGTTGTTGAGGAACTGCCCCGAGAAGCTTGTGGAAGCCAGAGAGGTAGTTTCATTAACTGTCTGAAGGAGTATTATCAATTGGCTTCTAGAGCATCTTCTCTACTCTAAGAAGAGAAGCTTCGATAACAAGGCTTTTGCTAATAGATAGTCTGGAGCTTTTTGCTGTGACAGAAAGCTAAAATAAGCTTTTAGGTCCAAATAGCAAAGGATTCTATTTGAAGCTTCTTCTTCTGCTTCTGCTGCAGTGAGACACTGTAAAGTGAAATTTAATCAAAAAGTCACAAGTGGCTTGTCTAACAGCTGTACTGACCAGCATCTTGGCAGAAGTTCCAGCCAAACAAACTAGCCATAAGATTTAGGTTTCAAATTCTTACTGCCTAATGCTATATAGATGAACATGCAAAACCACACTTGCCTGAGGTTGAGTCAATGAGCAAAATCGAAGCGGAGCTTCAAGCTGAACTTGAGAGATTGGAACTGAATATGAATGCTAACAGCCTGGAGAGAAGATCATCTGATCTTGAGGAGGTGAGCATTTCCTGTTCATTCTTAAAGTCCAAGGTCTCTTATGCTCTTTCATTTTGATGCTCAGTCTAGATTGAACTGTAGCACCTCGATATGCAAGATGATTATAAACTTGGTTTGATTGCTCTCATGGCAATTGTCAACTGTCCATACTTGAGGATATAGAAATTCTGGAGAGGAATATGCAAGTTTGTGTGCATCACAGGATAGTACATTGATAGTCAGCAAATCTCAAGTACCAAGACTTCAAACTGTTACTTCATTAGCCAAGACCACACATTATATCCCTAAAGCAGGAGTGCCCGTGGCTTCCCCAATGCACGAGCTTTGCGCTATATAATTTTTATTGGAAAATGATATTTATTTTGATAGAAAAATATTTTATATGCAACTTTCAATTGTTGATGATGTTGATTACGTTAGTACGACTTTTTGCATTTTGTACAAAATCAGAGATGTAGCTATTATATAATTTCTCACATCCTTCGTACATGCTTTAAATTAAACTAGAAATTTGTCCTATACACATTGTTCAGTAAGGTTTGGGAGATGATCAAGTCGAAGCATAGGAAAGTATCATTTAACATAGATGAGCAGCGTGAGCTATATACGGCTTCTAAGCATCTACCATACTCTCATTTGACCTACCCAGTGTTTTGCTGATTGCAGGTTGATCAAGAGCTCATAGGAGATGTTGTTCACGGAGAACTAAGAGCGGATAAGCTCTTTAAACAAACAGATATTACAACCGGGGGCGATAAAGATCGAGGCAGCAAAGCCAGTTCCACAGGAGGTGTGCACGATACCAACTACTCGGTTTGTCCGAAAGAATTAAGCTTACGCCTCCACGAGGTGATCCAGCACAGACTAGAAGAAAGAATCAAGGAACTCGAAGAATCGCTTTCCCAAAGCCTCAAGCAGCTGCAGTTGATAGAAGCCGAAAAAGTCCTTTCAGATAGAACATTTTCAAACAGTGATATGGGTTCGTCTTCCAACTGGGAGAGTCCGACTTTGATTCGAAGAGACAGCGATTCGAGTCAACCATTCTGTTTAAATCTAGCTGGTGATGCACTAGATGCTTATAAGGAAGCTTACAATGAGTTCATGCTAATGGCCGATTCAGAAGGGAATCTGCCCACCGATTCTGCAAATATTAGGGACGCATATGGGAATGAATTAAATCATGCAGATCGGAGTTTAATTTGGGGATTGGAAGAGGGTCGAAAAGATAGTGTGACAATGCCTCCATGGGAGGAGGTGTTGAAGAGCAGGGAATTGAATGACACTCGTGAGAGTGATGGAGATGAGGAAGAGGAATATGAAGATGATGAGAGTAAGTTATTAATCCAACAGATTGTGGAGAGAGCAAGAGATGGCTCACCTGTATTGTTGCATGCTCAAAGAATATTGTTTTCAGCAGATGAGTAATTAAACCCTAGTTAAGGAAATATCTAACTGATTATTTTTGTAAGTTCCATCTGTCTCAATTGTTTTGTGAAGCATATTAGAATGTAGAACATGAAAAGGCAAAAGCAAATTATCCACATTGTCACAATTCCTGCTTATTATCCACATTGTCACAATTCCTGCTTATTCATATTGTCACAATTCCTGTGTCATAGGATGGGCTTAGCTTAATCTGTGTTGCTCCTATGTGTGGTCGAAAAATACAAAGTTTTTCAATAGAACAAAGCCTGATATAGACAACCACACAAATACGGAGTCCTTGTGCCTAATTTAACAAGGTCCTGAACACATCCAAATTTCAGATAACTCATGTATGCATTTGTTCAACGATACTATTTGCTGCACACAAACAGAGCAAAGTATGCAGCACTGGTGCTAAACATCATTTCACTAGGCAGTGCAATAATGCAAACTCAAAATTCATTCCATAACATAAGAACAAGAGCGTAACAGGCAGTGCAATAATGCTACACGATGATTTATTTAAAAGCAGATTAAAACATTGCAGGAAGAAGTCAATACACCTCAAAACATTTCATTGCTCAAATACATTGTGAACTCAAATAGCTAAAAAACAAGCGAGAACTCAACAAGTAACAAGACATCATACTTTTATTGTTCCACAGGACAAAGAACATGTTGTTCTTCAACTTTGCTTATTAGCATAGCCAGGCTCATCAGAATCATCCTTATATTTGCCATCCAGCTGGTTCTCTTGACTAGTATCGCCATAACTGCTGGGGTTTTGAAAAGCATTGGCATTGTCCTGTTGGTTGAGACCAGTTCCATAGTCCGAAGCCCAGTTTCCGCCAGATTCATGAGCACCGCTGATGCCTGAATAACTATCACTAAATGCACCACCAGCTAAATTGTCACTTCCGCCACTACCTTCAGCCACATTATAATTGTCGCCACCAGTACTAACTCCGTAACCCCCACTATCTCCGCCATAACCAACATTACCCCCACCATAGCCACTGCTGTAATTGCCAGAGTTGGCCCCGCCATAACTACTCTGGTTGTAGCTACCACCATTGCCGCCACCGGCGTAACCGCTATCCCTATAGCCATCTCCACTCTCATTATAGCTGCTGCCGCCATAACCACCACCCTGGTAACCGCCGTTGCCAGCACCATAGCCACCACCTCCATAGCTGCCGCCACTGCCAAAGCCACCAGCACTACCAGCATAGGCCCCGCCACTGCCGCCACCATAGCCTCCATAGCCGCTGCGGCTCCGGTCAGCAGCATAATTCACTCTAATAAACCGACCATGAAGTTCCTAATAACAGAAGAAGACAAAAGTCAAACATAAGGCACCTGATGCTATGTTATGATGTAATGACTCAGTGATCCATAAAAGCTATATGATTGAAGCAGGCACATAACATATCAAAGTATATATGTAGAGAGGAGTCAGACAATGAAATGCAATTTACCGGTAACTCTGGTTAAGGGCTGGCAGTGAATTTTAGGTCTCCAAAAATTATGACGCTTAGCAAGGTAACTATTTGACCAAATGCTGTCATTCCCAATGAGTTGCAGCAAATGATGCAAAGACCAGTAAAAATCAGGATGACGGTGTTACTGTGGGGTCATAAAACACGTACAAGTCTACAACTTCCAAAGTAACAGCATAAGCTCTGCAACTAAGCTAAAAGATACTCTCCATTTAGGGGGGCAGGAATAAACATTATTTGGTGCTTTACAATCAACATGCAAACATGAATAATTTTTTAATAAAGGCATGCATGTAGATATTAATAAATTATATTGAATACAAATAGCTGGATGAACAACCTTACTATCCATGCCACTTATGGCGGCGGAGGCCTCCTCACTTGATGTAAAAGTAACAAAGCCAAAACCTCTCGACCTACCGGTTTCCCTATCCATAATAACCCTAGCTGCATAAAGAAAACATCTATAAAAGATAAATCCACGCACAATGAGTTACAGTAAAATGCTGAGTAGCAAATTGAAAATGAAAAATCACACACCTTCAATTACTTCGCCAAAGTTGGTGAATGCTTCACCTAAGCCCTGATCATCTGTGCCGTAGGATAACCCTGAAAATAAAAAGTACTACAGTTACTAA
This sequence comes from Aechmea fasciata, assembly GCA_025177825.1. Lineage (NCBI taxonomy): Eukaryota > Viridiplantae > Streptophyta > Magnoliopsida > Poales > Bromeliaceae > Aechmea > Aechmea fasciata. Next base: position 9,504,022 of record CM045946.1, read on the forward strand.
AAGCACATACAGGAATAAATAGCATAACTGGAATCGGAATTACATTAAAGGTTGGAAAAACTATGGCAAACCTCCGACGAATATCTTTGAGGACGACATGCATCGTACTGCTTGGTAAAGGGATGGATTGGAAGTAATAGTTTGCTTGACAAGATTACCAATTTTCCGAGTAAAAGCCATTGTTTTGTATCTGAAACAAGAAAAAGGAAAAAAGAAAATGAAAAGCAAGCACTAATACCACCTACATACCAATAAAGCATTATAAACTAAATAGCCCCTAGATCAACGCCTCTTTCGGCACAATAGCACGCACGTTTGGAGTTCCTTTAAAGACTAGAAATGAGATCAAATAAATATATAAACTACACCAAATGATCATTCACCAACATATTGATTGAATCAAATATATATCAGTATACATGAACATTGGGAGAAAGATCAAGCAGCTGGGAAAAAAAAAAATCTAGTATTTACACAAATAGATCGATCATCCACTTTTACTGTAGTAAAACTCTAGGGTAAGCCGGTATAATAGAGAGAGAGAGAGAGAGAGAGAGAGAGAGAGAGAGACTGGGGTTAGGGTTTTAGAGAGAAGCACAGCGTACCTCAGTCGACCCCGAAGAGGGAGAGGGTTTTGGAAAAGGGCGAGGATCGATTCGATCACTAGACCCTTCTCGCCGCGGAAGCTTAAGATATATGTATAGTAATAATAATATATATAAAATAATAATAATAGGGAAAATATCAACGGTCGGATGGAAGGGATCGCGCACAAGTGGGATCCGGCCACGTGGATCGTTGTGGTTGGCTTCTTATTTGCTGTTCCTGCGGAACGAAAGGGGCTTACACTGTTCCGCGGGTACCTTATTTTCACTCTTGCTATATAAAAGCTATCAAAAAGGGCATCACTAGCTATTCTTAACTTGGTTTAAGAAATAATTAGCATTTAAATAAGATTGATTTATTACTGTGTTGACCAAAAAATTTTGCTTCTCTTGATCTCTTCTTCGAATATGAGCAAATGCTCCAACATCCTTTTCTAATATTAGCAAATTCTTCAACATGGCAACACGGAGACACTGATGAATCACTTCTAAAGTATTTTTTTTTTACCTTCGCTCGAGTTGAAAGCAACGTGCTCTCAAATTCAGCAATCAAAATGTTTATAGATGATTTAAGAACACTGCTTCTGCTCAATAGAGAGTTTGAGAAGAAACTGCAAAGGCACCTGGGACCGTCTCAAGATGTTCGAGCATCGGCACAACCAAATTCAAAGGTTTTGTTAAGGCTAATAATACAATTCGTTCTCCTGGACCTGGAGCACTCGAAATTAGGATTGCCTAATGAAACAGAATCAGATACAGCGAATAATCTGCACTGTGTTACGATTACCAGCGCAAATCATAAAGCTCAATAAGAACCTGTTATATGATAAACACATCGAAATTAGAAGCTCCAACAACCGTATAGTAACAATCATCCTACATAGCAAAGGAGTTGCCCTCAAACATACCTCTCCACATTTGAAGTTGAGATACTCTCGTCGTCCGCAAAAAGCTACAAAAGGAATGCACTCTTTCAGATGCACATAAACCATACCTTACAATCTGCGTGAAGATGATAAATAGCGCCATATCACACATCGTTTTCATCCATGAAACAAACAAGCATTTCGCTTATATCGAGCTCAATAAAAGAAGATCGACATCCATCTTACTGAGTTCAGATGTTGGAATTAAAGGAAACTTAACAAAAAAGGATTGACTGCATAAAGTTCACAGCAGCTCAAACAAAAAATTTGCCTAGTTATTCAAGCAGTACAAGACTTGGAGACAGAGAATGAAATCTGAGACACCTAGTACATATCATTGGGCCGACTAAAGAGTTTCCAAAGCTTCACTAGATTTTAAATTGCCATTAGATCACCAAAGTTGCGCATTAGTAATATGGAACCAGCAAATAATCCTGCGGCACGCAGCAGTTTCTGCACAAAACAGAATTGACAAATAATTAGCTCGATAAGCACCACAATTATGCCTATAAATGGACAATATAGTTAACATAGCGATGCAGTTTATATGTTGCACAAACATAAGCAGATGATTATGAACTGGCTTATTTGCCCTGGTGAAGGATATAATCAATCAAACAGCATTCCTTAATATGCCGAATATGTACTTGAATGAGCAAATGCTTCATTCTAGGCAAAATTGAGTATACGAACCCAGAAACAATTGGCAATACACTCCACATTCCCGTTCAATTCCATCCAGAGATACATACTCTGTAGAGCAAATCAACACACTAGATTTTCTGAAAGTTTCTAATGACTTACTTCTCACTGGCATGTTTTTCCCCACAGATTTTTCATGTGCGTAGGAAAAAATAACTTGAATATGTACTACCTTGATTAACATAGCTCATCCACAGTTTTTTGGACAATAAGGCTCTTCAATTGCTTGCACATCGACCAGTCATACGTAGAGGTATGAGAACAATCACAAAGTATAATTTCGCTCAAGACAAAAGGTCTCAGGAAATAATAATGAGGAAATTAAAATGGTTATCTCTGATTATCTAAATTGAAACAGGAAAGCAAATACCAACCAATTTCTGGAACTATTTCGCGTAATAGACAAAAGAAAAGCGAGATAATCATACTCAGGTAGCCTGAAATTTCACCAGATCATGCCAATACAATGAAGCTACATCACAAAACTTCCTACGTTTAAATGATAAGAGATGAGCATTGCATCCATGGAGCAATAAACGGACGAACCTTCAATTTTGCATCACAAATTAGTCTGGGGCGAACTAAACTAGTTTTTGAAATTCTAGTGCCGAACTACTTCGATGCAACCTGATTCGCTAGAAAAAACCTAAATCCAACCACAAAAAAAAAAGAAAAAAAGAAAAAAAAACCCCAGAAAATATCTACAAACACATGATAATCTTACAAAAATTCGAAAAAGAGAGCATGAAATTTTTACAGCATACTAACAACAACGCGTTTCGAAGGAGAAACGACGGAAGAAGAAGGGGACGAAGAATAAGAAGAAGAATACCGAGTTGACAGCCCACTTCTCCTCGTCGTTGATCTGAGAATTCCACAAGTCCTTGAGCTTCTCCATCGCGCTCGCACCTTTCGCCATTGTTAGGGTTTAGGGTTTCGACGGAGCCCGCAGAAGGAAGAAAAGGAGGGACTCGGCGACGACGAAACTGCCACTACTTTAAAGAGAGAACTATTGGGCTGGGCTTATCATACCATACCAATAGAAAAAGCCTGTTCAAGAGATTGGGGATTATGGGCCTAATAGTCTAACATTAAAGTGAGTTCCATAATTAATGGATTGGACATATGGGCCCATAGAGCCCAACAAAGATAGTGTCACTTTAATCGATAGTTGAGACTTGGGCTTGGGCTTGGGCTTAGTTGAACAAAAGAAAACATTGGAGAGCGTTATATATTGGAGACCCATCTAATAGAAGATTGGATCTATGGGCCTAAACGTATAGCACACGGCCCATTTAAAATATTAGCCCAAAAAAATTGATTTTGCCAAGGGGATGCGAACTACGACTCCACTGGGGATCGAACCCAGAATCTCTGGTTCCGTAGACCAGCGCCTTATCCATTGGGCCATGGAGTCTTAGTTGGAAACAAACTGATGTCAAAAGTCAATCAAACAATTTTTGACCAGCAGGTTTTTCTCCCACTTCTTTGTAAATTTTTGAATATGGAATACTTCTTATCTTCCCAACTTTGATCTACTTTTCACCTTACAAACCATTAATAATTGTTTCTCCACTAATTTTCCTCTTTTTTTTTTGGGTGAAATATTACAATAATACGTTTGTTATAAAATTTGTGCATCGACCTGTTAAAAAAACCAGTGAGAGACTTATGTTCAACTATTACAACTCGCATGCTGAATACTAGCAGATTGATTATCAGTGGTGTTATTTGTCTAATCAAACAACACACATAATTTTGGCAAATTTCGCGGCACACTTCATCAAACTCTTTCCAATTACATCACAAAATTTCCTATATCCTTCAAAGTTTGCACTTTGCACCAACACATTCAAGAATAACTTTTAACTATTTTTTCCCCTGTTGCCAGTAAAATGCTTGGACCAAGGGGCACAAACCAACTTTCTCGTGTACAATTGGCTTAACCTGATCACAGCAACTCCCTTTAGTAAGAAACAATTTTTTTTAGGGCCACTGTTATTCGGTTCTACATGATTAGGCACTTATAAGGGCTGATGTTGCTGGCGAATTGAACCATTTATAGCAATTCAAGCACAATCATTGTGGATTCTGCAGCTTATTTTGTGGCTGACGGATAACGACACTTCCTGCAGATGCCTGATTTGCTGCGCGGTTGCTCCCAAAGTTCTTTCGGTTTGATTCCCTCGCAATTCTCGAACCAAACTGTTTGAAACAGAAGACCACAGTTCATGTTAGTTCAAGTCAACCAGCTAATCCAATTTAACTGGGTTCAGCTACATGAGTTGTTTGTCTTCGTTCAACTCTATCCTTGGCTGACCTTCAGTGATATCCTCCATCAAAGGAAGACCAAAATTATTTTTTTCCCGGAAATATGAGCAGTGACAAAGACACACAAACCACCCTAGGATTTACATGCTCATTGTTAAATATTAACAACAAATGGAAATAAATGAATATGTACAGTTAAATGTCACCTGGATTGCCCTCTTCGGCAGAAGAGCAGCTTCTTGTAAGCCCAGTAATTTTGCAACCTTCGATGTGACAGGAGGAATAGAATAAGGGCAATAATACATATATTGCATAAATAGGAATGATATGGGGTTTTAAGTGGCAGTGATTGTAGATTAAGTCAAAAAGGAAAGGAAAAAAAAGAGGATAAAATTCAGTCTAGTTGTTTTAGTAGAAAAGCAAAGGAAGAAGAGATCCAGAATTTGCCTTTAAAATCATAACAAAACCAGGAGGTTCATCAAAAAATGAACTGCATTGTAACTTTGGCAGTACAATGGGAGCCTCGGATCTTATATGAGAGAAAAGGGTTATATGAAGAAAAACTAAATTATTGGAAACAAAAATTTCAAAGGATACTAGGGATATTTTCTGCACTTGAAAAGAAAAAATGGTTCCAATAGAACAGCGAAACAAAGTCAGCTACAGACCTCTCTCAATATCTTCTTGTCACCTGTTCCTACAGGTTTATCAAGTTCAGCGATTTCCCATAAAGGAATTTCCAGTAATGTCGCAATAACATCTTCGTCAAGGAATGGAAATCGAGCCTGCAACACAAGAGGCATGAGCCTATGACCAAAGTGACATTGAAAGTAAGACAGAGAGTTGGCATTTGTGTACCTCCTTTCCATGATCAGAAATGCACCTGTCATCTCTACCCATATTCCTTTTCCAGATCCGTTGCATATCCAAACGCATTTCCTCATGAAGTGCCACCCAACTAAAAGAAAATTAAAAAGGAAAAAAAGGTAAAACTCAATAAAAAGACAACTTTTCTAAGAGTGAAGCTTCAACTTTTCTTTTTTAACACATGAAAGGCCATGTTGTTTGATGGAAGGATCTGTTTTCAAACGAGTTATGACCAAATGTCTTTGCCAGCGAAGGTTAAGATGGCTCAAAGGATAACAGCATTTAGAGCAGATTACTTGGAAAACAAGAAGTCATAGCAATGAAAACTAGGAAAATACTTTACTATCCATGCTAGTAATTTGTTGTTCAAGCTAAACAGCAGGAACTGCATAAGATGGTAACACTGGGAATGATGGCAAAGATCATCGACAGAACTACTAAGTTCTAAAGAAGTTCAATGAATGAGCAGTTATATAAGCAAACTTCCTATAATTATGGGAAAAAGATTGGCAAGACTAAAAGCTACAAAGATGACCTAGAAGAGAACTGCGTGAGAAACGAAACATATCTATACATCTTACATACCCTCCCAGCCTAAACTTCGTCCTGTGCCTACCATATCCAGCACATTGCTCATCAGCACCAGACCCAACTAGGAGAACTTTGGATGTTGATTTATATTTATAACGATCACAACTTTTGTGCAGTTTGCACAACTCTCCATCCACCCAACCATCTCCACCAGCAGCCAACCATAATGCTATGCCAATGTTCAGATCCTGTGGTAAAAGAATCCGAAGATATGTTATCTGTAAAGCAAGTGGTTAGCTAGAGAGAAAACATATAAAATGTGTAAAGCTGGGTTGTGTGACGCTAGGACCGATTTTATAGCAATTGTCATTATCCAGTATTCTACAAATGGTAGATATCAATGTATTTACATGCTTGGAAATTCTCTGTGCAAAACTTAGCATACAAAATCTAGCACTAGAGAACTTTGAGCTAAAAAAGCATGCGATTCCAGAATAGTCGTGTCTTTCTCATGACACACTTTATCATGTTAAAGTATTTGCTCTAACTTGTTTTTGACATATTATGAATTACAAGTTCAAGGAAGCAAAATAAATTGCAGACATGAGAAGAAGTTTTGTTTCCAGCAAGGACAAGTTGAATAATGCACAGACAATCTTGTATGATAGGAACAAGATAAGACAGCGCATACCATATAAGTATTTGTAGGATGTATCAACGACAGTACGTGCTCAGTTTCCTGTTTTAGGTGAGACAAAGAAGCATCAATTTCCACAAGTCGCCACCTGTTATCAACAGAAACCTGACAATTAAAACAAACATAATAAAAAACATAAAATAGATTGATCATAAACAAACATATAAAACACAAGGATTGCATTTAAGTACAACAGGACATACAAAGGTTTTTCTTTTCGCTGACTAATAAAAAATGGAGACATAAATTCAATCCTATAGTGAAAAATACAGCACAGAAACATCAAACCAAAGACATTAAAGAAGTGGCAGAGATCTAATACTATACATATTAATAGATGATTGAGAAAAAAAAATTGTAACATAATATAGTATGTTTTTCAATATGTAACTCAGGAGTGAGATTCGGACAATGGCGGATATCTAGAACTGCTAGTAATTGTACGAAATCAGAATGGGTGAATAAAGGTTTATATACATGAATCAGAACTACCTTCTAAGTGGAGAAATCCTTTGAAGTTCCCTCAATCCTGCCTTTGCAGAAACTCTATCAGGAGCAAGCTGTCCATCGAAACTTACATTTAGCAAATCTATCGTGTCTGCCAGAAAATATTTATCAGCTTCAATGAAATACTATCAAAAAGCATGCTGCCAAAACACACGATCAAACCCTTTTCTTTTATATATTTGCTGAAAACTTACAGAAGCCCAAAGAAGGAGAACAATAAGACATGTATCAGACTAAAGCAAGATCTTTAATACGAGTAGAAGCATGCAAGATGTATACTACATCCACCAGGTCACAATATCATCAGTTACAGCTGCAGATAGATCACTCGACTCACTTTGACGAATAACACAACATCTTCTCATTCTTTCCAAATTTTTGTTTACAATCGTCTGCCTAATTACATACAAAAAGGAAAGAAATCCCTGCTTTGCCCCCGAATAAGAACTAATTATTTACTGTTCCGGCTAAAACATGTCAAAAACACAAGAATAAACAAACTAACGAAAAAATCAAAAATAAATGCAACAAAAGTTTCATACAGAAAAGCGAAAAAAGAGAAAACTAGTGTAGTTTAAACAACAGATGGAAAACAACATATATAATCTTAAGGACAAGCTGTGAGTGGCTAGGCTTACATTTGGGATTAAGACATTTGTCTAGTAGTGCCCCAAGTATCATAGAGTCCAAGCCACCAGAAAAGAGAATTGCTATAGGGGTTGAACCCTCTCCTCTAACTTCATGTAGATCTCCCTGTGAACTCACGTGTGTAAGTGCTCATAAGCCTCAAAAACAGTCTTAACAATGAAATTAAATATTTTCTAAATTTTCTCATAAAAGGAGGAAAAGTATTGCAAGATTAAAATGCAAGGAAAGTTCTTACAAAAACTACTCGAAGAAAGTTCTTAAAGCAACTACTTGAAGTCACTTGTAAAACTGAAGGACTATATAGGTAAAAGGACTAGGACAGGAACATCAAATATAAAAATCAGGATATATGATGATATTGCACTGATTAAGGAAGCTAAGAATTTAATAAATAAATAGTTGGGAATCAAAGGCATGTCTATAACAAGTGCGGCAGTAGAGAATATGCAACATGTTTTCTGTTACAATGTACCATGGAATAATTTAAGAAAGGTGGAAGCACATTACAAAGCGGATGAACAAGCAGGGGACTCTAATATGAAGAGAAAATTCATGTACTTTCAGATATCTAACCTGAAATTCTCTGCTTACAGTGGTTCGTCGCAGTACAGACTCTCTTAGTGCGGTAAGCACCTTATGTATTGTGTACTGATACCCTTGCATAAGATTAGGTGGAGTTTTCAAAAAAGAATAAGAAAATCAACCAGTAAACAAAAACTCCTCCTTTCAACTTAGAATGCTTAGGTACAACTCATACCTGATAGTGTAACATTTTTTATTAAAGAGCAAGTAGTATCCAACTCCTTTTCAAATAAATTAGCAGGCAAAGAAAACTCCCCCAATTTAGGAATCACAGAAGTCCTTTCCCACTTAATCAATTTACTTAGTAAGGAATTGTTCCACTCATGCTTTTTTACTTCACCAATTAATTCTTCCTTTACAGGGAGTGTATTGTTTTGGGGGACTTGCAAGCAAACACTGTATATTCCACATGGAAGCTCCTCCCAGTATGACAATTTGCATATTGTTTCTGTAGGTGGAGGATCTTCCCCAGGTACAGAACCATCATTTGATGAGACAGAACCTGTTGTAACTAAAACAGCATGAATATAATGACACTTATAGCCCAATAGAAAGATAAAAAGATATACTACAGTCTATGACCAGAAAAATTTTGTTGCTCAAAAAAAGAAAACAAAAAATTTAAAGTGAATATAGCCAACGACAGACGTAAAGTTAATCACAAAAAATGCAAATACATAGGATTGCAAGAACCTGAATATAGACTTTCTAAAGGCCCATAAAGTATTTATTGGTGAAGCAGGAAACATTTAGCCAAAAAAAGAACATTACAGTTTGCTTTAACAATCAAGTCTACACTTAATGGATCCAAAAAGAACTAAACAAAAATATATTGCTTCCACCAACAAATCCACCGACAATATGAACACATTATTAAATAAGGCTCAAATCAATATATAAAACTTGAGAAAGGTTTACCAAAATCCTTTGTGACCATTGAAGGAGGTGACAATGAGCACAGAACGAACTGTGACTCGTCAGAATTTGGCCAGTGAACCAGGAGGCTCCGTCTTCCAAATGCATCTCGACCAAACCAAATTGTTTTTGACTTCTCCTGAAGATTGAAAACTCGAATATTGTCATAATAGCTTCAAATAATTAGCAAGGATATTCAACTTTATGGCTTCAATACAAGAGGTACCAGTGACTTCATACCTGCCAGTATATCAAGGCCCATGGTCCTTTGATAGTAGAAAGGATCTCAGGAACTGTCTTCCCTCCGTTGCCAACACAAGAGCAACCTTTGTCATGCCATTTGTTATCACAAGAACAGCATGTATCCAATGCATTCAAAAGAGATTTGGCATCATTTTGATCACCGGCAACATGTATCCCCCCAAATATCTCACCTTTAAAGACAATATCACAATAAACAGGTGTTGTAGTGTTAGGTTGAAGAAGAGTAGCACGCATAACATGCAAATTGTGTGGTTAAAGTGTGAAAATAATAAAGACCATACATCAATGTTCAAACACTGAACTAGTACGAGAACATTTTCAAGAACCATGTAAGTTATTTTATGCTCTGGAATTGACTGCAAGACAGTCTTATAGATGTAAATAACAGATGCTCAAAAGCAAAACATCTACTCCGACAAAAATTAGCTTAAATGAGATAAGAGTAACATTAGTGTAGGTACCTACCATTATTTTATAAAGTGCATTCCATTCTAACTTAAAACTATAAGCATAAGATTCTCACTACGAGGAAAAAACAAAAAACGAACTTCTACTTAAATCAACTTCCGCCGGAGTATTTTCTTTTTCTTGAGCATGATAAATATCACATAAGTCTAACCTAATAAGGAGAATTATGGGATTGATTAAAGTATTACGCACAACAAGCTTGCATTTATGTGCAATATAATACTTACATTAAAGAGCTCTAGAAAATCTTAAGTTGGCAGTCATTTCATAACTTATATAAAGAACAAAAGGAGTGAAAAATGTAAAGAATAATATAAGAAACAACATAGAGTAAAGGCAAATAATGATGAAGCTGTTTAAAAGATATGTTGATCCCTGACTGCAATTGTAAGAAACAACTGAAAGATGTCTTGGATATAAGAGAGCACCATTATATACAAGAATGTTTCCGGAAGTAGACACCAGTGGCTGAGATACAGTGTTTATTCCCCTAAGCTGTAATGTTGCACCAAAGAAGCACAATTCAGCAACAGGTTTTACTCCTATATCACCATCTTCTTGACCGGCTGGTGCTTGTAATGCAGAACTGGTGCAACCATTGGATAATTCTCCAAAACTTGAACATACTTTCTTCACCACTTCATCTGCACTTTCAAAATTGCGAAAAAAATATTCATGCCGATTGAACAAAGCAAATCAAATACGAACACCAAATCAACTTTGCAAAGATCAGAAAAAACGCTATTACCGCCATTTGCGACAGAAGACATGCAATGTGGATGAAGAAGGACCTTTCTGCAACCGAGGTTGTCAGGACCTCTTCTATAAAGAGAAGCCTTAAGATCATCTATTGGTAAATCTGGTTCATATGCCTGCACAACTTATGTCATTTGCTGAATAGACACATAAACTTCACGAAAAGAAACATCAATGATAAAAGCCAAATGGCTATTTCTCACGTTTTATCAAGAGAAAATAAGCGAACTAACACATATAAGCATTGCTGGTTGAGGTCAAAAATGAACTGCCGGTATCATGAAAGAAATCATGCTGCACACCTTTTTACTGTGGGAATGTAAAGCTCGATCTCTGCAACACTCTATATACGAATCAAAGCCGACAATCCGAACCCCAGACACAATCAGAGCAATTCCGCACATATTCTCCCCTTCCTTACTCCTACAGCTGGCCTACTGCGTGTAGCCCGGGGCCCTGTTCACATAAATAAAAAAATGATCTGTTATAGCCAGTGTTTTAAAAATATAACCATACATCATAAAGAGGAATGAATCAACATAAATGCCCAAAAAGCAACATATCCTACCAAATGAGAAAATGAATGAAGGGACAAGCGGAGACATAATACACAACATTCAACTTGCAGAGTAAAACATTCACAAAGACAGGAAACAGAGGCATATTACACAGCATACAACTTGAAAAGCAAAGCATTCGCAAAGGGAAAAAAATTCCTCATGAAAAATAAGTTTAAGGGAAAAAAAAAAAAACCAAACTTGCTGATGAAAAAGGAAGCGTTTTCACTGTAAAAGAACGCTTACTATCAACTTCGAAGGTTATTTTGGGTAGATTTTTTCCTGCTTATATTTATCTACTACTAATTTGGATTGAGAAATACAAGTGGATCCAATTAAAACTTGATGTATGAGATCTTTTCGTTCTTTTCTCCGGGAAAACAAACACGAAAGGGAAAGAAAAGCACAGTGATTTGCTGTTTCGCGGAGGAATCCGTTCGTGAAACTCGTCTATTCACGCGAAGTAGCTCTACTCCACTCTCATCAGATTTCTAGGGTACGGAGCGAGAATTTTAAGCTTTTACTGTGACACTTCTCTTGCATCGCACCACGCACTCGTGCATTCCGGGCCGTGCCGGGCCGGAGGCAAGGTTACTCGGGCCCGGCCCGGCACGGCCCGAAATTAAATCCGGGCCGGGCCGGGCTGGCTACTAGCCCGTTTCGGCCCGGAAAATGGCCCACAATACATCCCTAGTTGCACTAGAGTCTCTGAAGTGGAGTTTTGGGCCTGCAGTGTATACGGACCCACATTTTTGCGGGCCCCAAGTGGACATGGGCCGGAGGGTCCGAGTGCGCGTTCACATGGAGTCGGCGATTCTCGGTGTTTAGCTGCCGCATTCCGCAATGTGAGTGAATGGCCAACTAACGGAGTTGGAGTTGGGAGTTGGAGTAGGGATTGTCGCCGCCGACTTCAACATCTGCGAGTGTTTTTGTGCGTCGGCTTCCAACCCTAAACAACCCCTTCCCTCACCGCACGCGCCTCTCTCTCTCTCGCTCGTCGAATGCGGCGGCGCCTTCGATTTGTGTACAGCTGAGAGAAGGAAAGCTCATAAAGGTATTTTTCCATTAGTCCGCTCTTAATTGGTGGTATAAAACGTATGAAACTGATTCGATCTATGATCCCATTTTGGAACGGCTATTCGATTGTTTGCACATAATCTTTCGGTTTTGTTTGATTTTGGAACAGTGGTCGATAGCTCTTCCGTTAAGAATTAATGAATTAGTGCTAATGTGAAGATTCCAATTACCAGAATTAAACGAGTAGAAGGTTTAGATAGCAAAATCATAACTATTAATTAATAATTAATTAAAGATTGGCTAGTCTGGTCATCCCAGAATGGGTGATAATAGTTCAGGTTAGTTCTGTGCGTTTCTTAATCTTACTAAGATCAGAGACTCAGCTAACGAAATTGCTCGATGATCCTTGTGGTGCTTCGCTTCTCTGTGGGCATCAATCGTCTGCATGTAATATGCAATATTGGTGCCACATAGGTTTATTTGAATGGAAGAGTTTGTTGCACTATTTATTCTCTCTTTTTTATGTTGTTTTAGATGGTTAGCAGTAACAAGTGTTGGCGAGCGGAGGAGGCCATCGCGGGATATAGTAGAGCTCTCGAGGTTCTTCGAGAGCTCATAATCTACCCCTTCCTTTATTCAGAGGAGTCAAAAATGCTCGGCCTCAAGGTCGGCTTTTCTTTTCCCCGCCGAAATCCCCAAATGGATGTGTTCTTCTTGCTGATCCGCTTTTGAAATGGCTCTGATTTTGTTTGGTACAGTGGCCTAGGGGATTGCTTCTCTATGGCCCGCCCGGAACTGGAAAGGTATGTTCGTTTTGCACTCTGGTTTGCGTTTGTTATGTACGATCGTGATAGCACCGATCTCTACTGGAAAGGCAAATGGTTTCAGCAAATTTGTCTTCTACGAGCTTATTCTATTCAAATTAGTACTGTCGCAGTCAATTAAAAACTGCTGATGCTTGCTCTATATAGGCTTCCATAAGTAGGATTGGCTGTTAAGACACGCGGCTGAAAACCTTTATTAATACTACTTGAGGTTTCGAAGATGAAATCAGGCTAGCGAGTTCATTTATGGATGTTTAGTTTGCATTCGTGACTGATGAATGTCAAGTAGCCTTTTTTTTTTTAATGGGTCTGCATTTGTTCCCTCTATTGCTTTACTTACATACTATCCACCATTTAAATGGTGATTGTGTCCCAGACAACTATGGTCCAAGCTGTGGTGCAAGAGAGTGATGCACATTTGGTAATGATCAAGTACTGAACTCTGAACTCTTCTGTGATAATTTTATTCTGGCGACAATTTTATCAACAGTTTTTAGTTTATTGAATATTTGTAATTTTTAACACACATGCTTTATCTTTGTTTTCGATATACAGCCCATATTCTGTTCATGGAGCACATGTTGGTGAGGGAGAGAAATATTTACGAGAAGCGTTTTCTCAAGCGTATTCCTATGCATCATTGGGAAAGCCCTCTGTTATTTTTATAGACCAAATTGATGCTATATGTCCTCGACGAAACAGTAGGTGTGTCTCAATAATATCTATGCCTAATTACATGTTGAGGTTTACCTTATTTCTTCTTCCCTTGAACAATTTCTTTTCACTTACAGGAGAGAACAGGGGTCCCGCATAGTTGGTCAGCTTCTGACATTGATGGATGGGAACAAATCTTCATCCAATTCTCTTCCTCACATTGTTGTAGTTGCAGCAACTAACAGGTCACTGTTATATCTATCACAATACTACAATTGATTTTGCCGTCACCTTTTTTCTTTCCATTTCAGTTAACTTTTTTTTCTTTTTCTGTTCCTTCTTTCATGCTATATGTTTATTCATATATTTACTCTGTTCTTTATCTGAAGAAAAACTATTTCGACCTTACTAGGGTGGATGCGATTGATCCAGCATTACGAAGGCCAGGACGTTTTGACTCAGAAATAGAAATCACAGTTCCTACTGCAGAGGAACGATTGCAAATTCTTGAGGTATAGTGCTAGTGTGTTGATATACCATCTATCCTTCTTATTCGTATAGGTTTCAATGCCATCCTTCTTGTCCTGCTTTTGTCCCTAGATGCTAAGTGACTTAAATTTAGGGAGTAGAAACTGAGCGTTTGGTATTCTTGGGGCTTGTTTGTTAAAATGATTTATTAGATTCGTGAATTTTTTTTTTGTTTGTTTGGAAGACGTCTCTTGTTTATAGTGTTCTAAATATAACTTGTTACTGTTTAGCTTCATTCCAGGAATCTACATATGGATCAAAATGTGAATCTACAAGTTATTGCCGTTTCATGCAATGGATATGTGGGTGCTGATTTAGAAGCACTCTGTCAGCAAGCTGCTAGCTTGGCAAATTGTAGGTCACAAAACTCTACCGTTGATGGTTGTGTGCTCACAGTAAGAATGGAGGATTGGGAATCTGCAAAATTAGAGATTGGTCCGAGTATTACAAGAGGCATCACTAAAGAAGTTCCAAAGGTATCGTGGGATGATATAGGAGGATTACAGGAATTAAAGGTGTGGCTTTTCTTACCCCCAAACCCGCAACTATCTGTTTGATTTTGGTCAGGTTTTATTAAATTAATATCTGTACTGTTTGAGTTTATTCAAGTTTTATTAGATTAAAGATTTTAGTCAATTTTGTGTACTATCTTTTTATCAGGTTTTTATGTATAATGATGTTATGTCTCCGTTAACAGAAGAAGATGCAGCAGGCTGTTGAGTGGCCCATCAAGCATGCTGATGCATTAGCAAGATTAGGTATATCACCTGTACGTGGTGTTCTTTTACATGGTCCGCCAGGGTGCTCAAAGACTACCCTTGCGAAGGCTGCTGCTCATGCCGCTCAAGCCTCTTTTTTTTCCTTGAGGTTGTTATTCTCAAGCTTCTGTAGCTTTGTTCACTGATTTCTTTTAAAAAGTTTACTTCTTACCTGAAATCTAGGGCATTTTAGAATGGATATTTAAAAGATTTACTACCTACCCAACCTTGCAACATATTTAAGTATCCATCCCTCGGAAGTTATCTTCCTGTAACCGAATGGAATACTATGTGACCTAAAATTCTTGAATTTTTTTGACAGAAATCGTTAAGTTTGAAATGAGTGTAACAGAATATTATGAAATAAAAAATAATGAAAAGGCGGGAGTTACAGTCAAAATTTATGTAATTTAGTTATGAGTGTCAAAATGCACCTTAGTTCAAATAAGGTCTTTATGGTTTTACCTTTCTTTTCTTTTGGGGGGGGGGGCAGCAATAAGTCGTCAAGCATCTCCACATGGTGGTTTTTTTTTTTGCTTAGTTTCTTGCTCATTTCCTGAATACGACTGCTTTTCCTGCAGCTGTGCAGATCTATACTCAAAGTATGTTGGAGAAGGAGAAGCCTTATTACGAACCACATTCCAAAAGGCACGCCTTGCTGCTCCGAGCATTATATTCTTTGATGAAGCCGATGCAATTGCCCCACAGCGGTAAGCCTTCCAATAGAATGGAGAACAATTTTCACGTGCAACTGTAATTGTTTCAAGCACATGTCCAGAATTAGTAGACTGGCTGGTTCTCACATTACTCCATTATCTAATTGCTTTATATGCTCATGTTATGCTATATTTATTTGGCCTGCTGTTTGTTAGAATATGCTTCTAATTAGGCAACTTGCTTGCAAATTTCTCTAGTGCTAGCGATGGACAGACTACTGGCAATGCCATTGTTGGAGAAAGGCTTCTTTCTACTTTACTGACTGAGATGGATGGTTTAGAGCAAGCCACTGTACAGCCATCCTTCATGCTTTTAGCTCAATTTATCTCAAATTCGATTTTTTTTTTCCGTGTCTCATGTGTCTTGCTTTTCAATTTAACAGGGAATTATTGTACTGGCTGCTACTAATCGTCTCCGTGCTATTGATCCTGCTCTTTTGCGTCCTGGCCGCTTCGACTTGGTACATGTTCATTTATCCTCATAACATTCCTCCAACCTTTTGTTAGTTGAATATAAGTCTATCTCTGTTCATAGGCTATTAGTATTGTCGAAAAGGAAAACCATCTTTTCATGTAATCTCACTGGATGCATCAGAATGAATCACACTTACATTATTACGTTGCAACAGGTATTATATGCGCCGCCACCAGATATAGAAGGCCGTTATGAAATTCTGCGCATTCACACACGGAATATGAAGTTAGCCGAAGATATTGATCTTCGGCAGATCGCAGAAAGCACAGAGCTCTTTACTGGGGCAGATCTCGAAGGTCTCTGCAGGGAGGCAGGAAGAGTAGCTCTTAGAGAAGTGAGGGAGGTTGCCGAAAGCAGCGGCCTCTTTACTGCGGCAGATCTCGGAGGTCTTCGCACAGAGGAAGGAATGGTCGCTCTTAGAAAACTCTTATCAGTCAGTTCAATAAATAGCCGCCATTTCCAGGCCGCAAGAAACACGAGAGGACCATCACTGACAAAATCGATGCTCGAGGAGTATTCCATTGCGACGGCTTGCCGCTGAGAAGAGAAAATATAATGTGCAAAAGGAAAGCATTTGGCATTTGCTTTCCTGATTACATTTTTGATTGTGTGAGTAGTCAGTATTGCGGGATGCAGAAGCCATATTGCATATGCTATCATTACAAAGATATTGCTTCCGACTTGTCAATTATATCATGGGTTTGGTGAGCTAATAAACTTGTTTCCGCAAGAGTTGTCTTCTTTGCAACAATTATCCCTACAAGAATTACTAGACATCCAATTAAACACTATCACCTTGTAGCATAATCTACAAAAAATCTCTTGACCATTTTTCTTTTCTCAAAAAATATATATTTTTTTTATGCCCTCCCTGCGATGCGTAATAATGAGATCACTGTTGATCCACACAAAATAACCATCATACTTTCATGTGCATAAAATTCGACGAACTGCTTGCTTAAGGAACAAAATAAACTGCATTTGGATCAACTAAGAGCATTGAAGGAAAAGAAAGCCTCAAATCAATGCGTAAACAATGGTCATTAAATAAGAACTGCAGTTCATACACGAACAAATTTGAAACTTAAAAACTAACCAGATTGCAAGACTCGGAAAAATTCATCAAGAAAAAGTTTGCCCAGTAAAGCCACAGGCAGCTTCAGATCTATCATTATGCTATCTACTAATGAGAAAACAACCAATAGGGAAAAATATAGCACTGCAAAATTGGTGTTCCATATAGAAAAAAGAACAAAAGCATTCCCTAGTATTTCAAAGGAGCTAGTATTTCGAGTTGAGAACCAAGCTTCTCTTCCGCCGCCTTCTCCGCCTTCAATCGCAGTTTCGCCAGCTGCTTCCTCCTCTCATAGGCTACTTGGGCTCTCTGCTTCCTCTTCTCCTCCAATTCCTATTATCAAACATTCAAGGCGCAGTAGAACAGTCAGCAAATAGTAGAAAATAACATAAAATCACATATCACAAAATTCGCATACTAGAAAATAACATAAAATCACATATCACAAAATTCGCATACTAGAAACTAACAAAAAATCACATATCACAAAATTTGCATGACCACCTCCTAAATGAAAGATTGAATCTCCATAATCTAATAATAAAGAAATCCAGCAAGGGAGGGACCGTAAAAGGAATATGCACACAAGCAAACAACTTATCTGATTATGCACAACTTGAATTGAAAAATAGTCTGCTTATTAATATTCATACTACACCAAGAGGGAAAGCAAGCAAGAAAATGTATGCCCTGTTGTTAGATAAAAAGGTCCATTATTGATACATCATCAATAATAGTCACATAAACTGAATGACACATCAATGCATGAGTTATGACCAGATTGCAATCACCTGGAAAAATGAAATTGCAACAGAAGCAAAGTAGTAAACCACTATTGAGCATACAATCATACAACCACAACAGTTATGCGTACGAGGCACATAAAAGAAGCGACTTTCCAAACTAAGAAGCTTTTTTGATTTTCTTATTCTTATTCGTACCTTGATGGTGTCGTGGTGGCTCCATCCGACCTCTTTGGATAGGCGGCCCAAGAGGCAATACTTGTGACCCGGCTGAAGCCTCAACACCCTAAAAAAAAAAAAAAAAAAGGAAAAAGATCAAACTTTTATTAAGAGGGAATGAAGCAGATGAATGAAGCGTCCACTATAGTACAGTATAGTAAGATAGAAGTGGATGATGGATCGTGAGATGATGATTATTATGATGATTACGATTATTATTACTTGAGTGCGTCGGGGATGACGAGGCGCTTGATCTTGTCGTAGGGCGGGGGCACGCCCTCGTAGGCCTTGAGGCTGGCGAGCGCGGCCTCCCCGCGCTTGGTCTTGTGGGGGATCATCCCGCGCACGGTGCGCCAGAGGATCCTGGCGGGGGATCGGAAGTGGATGGGGCCGTGCGAGGGCTTGGTGTTCATGCGCTTGCGGAGGAAGCGGAGGTACTTCATCTTCTGGCGCACGAGCCCCCCCGAGAGGCACAGCTCCTCGCACCGCACCACCACCACGCGCTGCCCGTTCAGGAGCTCCTTCGCCACGATCGACGCCAGCCGCCCCAGCATGTGGTGCCGCGCGTCCACCACCACCCGCTCCGCGCATATCCCCGACCCCGACACCATCCCTACTCCTACTTCCTACGTTTGGGGATCCCGGCGTGGAGGAGGAGGCGGGCGACGCAGGATAGAGGAGGAGCCGAGGAGGGAGAGCTAGGGTTTCTTTCTCCCATCAGAATATTTTATAGGTTGGTTATAAGGTGGTGAAATGCCCATGCTGCCCCCCACTTCGACCCAGTGTTAATTATGGACCTTCGTTATTGGGCCGATCTTTAATACTTAGGAGGGTATCACGAAATATGGGCCGATTCAATTCATAGTCCCAATGAAACTAAATGGGCCCACAACTGAGCCTCTGACCAAAATCCGGGAAAACTACAAACGGCCCAGGACCGATTTTGGCATGTTTCGTTTTTTTTTATTAAAAAAAAAACGTTTTTGGTTTCGACAGGAAATAAAATCTAATTTATTCTCGGTCATTGTTTAATGTTTGAGTTTAGGTCCTCGAGAAGTCAAAAATTATGATTTTTTGGTTTGTTAAGTCAAAAACAAAAGCTTGAATTTCTTACTTCACTGACCTCTTAAATAGCCATTAACCATATACTACTTATTAGCTGTTAGAAAGTTAAATTTAAGATTAAAAAAAACCATACAATGACTTCATATCAGTATAGAGGTAAGGCACACAACATAATATGAAATTTGAAATTTAAAATTTAAAAATTTAAATTTAAATTTTAAAATATAAATAATTAAAATGAAATTTAAAATATAAAATATTAAAATTTAAAAATATATTTAATTTTAAAATTATTGAAGCAAAAATATTATTGTCTTATTCCCTTTTTAGAGCATTACTGTGTGCAAAAAAATTCCATACAAAAATATTATTAACAATTAAAACATTATCAATGGTTACAAAAAGAAAATAGTTTGCCACTATCGATTACTACTAACCTCCTAGCATAGTTCAGGACTTTGCAATTGCCTCTTCACAAGTACAATGTAGGTGCCATCATCAAAAAGAAAAAAATGTCGACCGTCAACGACCAAGCCGTACCTTCATTGCCGGCCACATGAACATTTGAAGCTCAAGCTTCTTCATTGGCGGCAGTTGAACCTGTACAATCATTCGCACCCTCTTTTCTTCTAATATATTAGAAAAGGCAAAAATAATATATATATTAAAATAAGCAAAAATATATTACTAACATATTTTTTTAAACAAAAATACTATAGTTTATACCTTCATTTGAGTAGCAATTGCCTTATTGAATATCCAATAGTAGTCATGAAAATCATATAGAAAATTTTCAATATTTTTGAGAATAATATATCTCTATGAAGTATATTAATAACTACAACAAACAAATAAGGATTCTCTCATAATTCGACGTATAACCATAATTGTAAAAATAAAGAAAAATTCTCTCCTATTTTTTTTTTTTTTGAGAGAGTAGACAGAAGACGTCTACCCGCTTCGTTTATTTTATTTAAATAAACTTAACATAAAAGCCGAATCAATCCAAGATTCAACCAGTGTCTCGGGCATCAACCATCAAGCTCGCTCTAGGGACGGTCGATAATTCTCTCCTAATTCTAATAGAGATATACTAGAACATTGAGTGCATTCTTTTATAACATCGTGTGCATTATTAAAGACGTTCTTCATATCTTTATTCCAAATCACCTTTTCGTTCTTCATATCTTTATTCCAAATCACCGTTTTGTTTTAAATCGAGAGTTTTGAAAAGTAAACCAGCTTGAATCCTATCAATAGAAAACGACCTATGTTGCTAGCGATTATAAATATTATTATATTACAAATATTATTATATTAAGATTACAAACCTAATTATATTACAAACATTATTATATTAATATTACAAACATAATTATATTACAAATATTTTATTAATTCAACTAGTGTAATAGTATTTAACTTTCTTATAATTCAAAAAAGAAATTTTTAGTAAGTTTATTATGTTTATCTTCATTCCAAGGCTAATGAAATCCAGAAACAGTAATCTAATTCCTAATACAATCAGAAGTAATAAAATTTGAAAGCAAAAAAAGAAAATAATAAACTAATTAAAAAGTAAAGTTCGGATGCTTGAAAATTTAGCCGAATAAAAAGTAACCATACAATGTCTGGAATAAACAATCTAAGTATGTCATGGGACCTAAGTATAAGAGCCTAAACAAATACTAATCGAATCACATATCATCAAAATCACGCATATCATCAAAATCACTCTTCTTTGAACTCCCTATCGACGTAGTGCAGACCGTCTCCGAACTCGACCTCCTACAAATATAATCCATATTAGATATGAAATAGCATATAAAATTTTTTAAAAACTTAAAAATAATTTAACAACAAATTAATAAACATACTGTAAATATGAAAAAATTATTAGTTTAGTAAGACCAAATGGATCTCCGGCGAATGGGACGCCACGCTAAATGCGTGCGTAACCATTCTCCTCCCAGCCTGTGCCCAATGAATTTTTTATTATCCAATAATCACCCTCATCTCTGTCGGTGCCGTATCCAACAACTAGAACGACATGATCTGGCTTCTTTGGGGCATAAGCCTTAAGGACATCATCTCGAAATTTCGGGGTACATGCTAAGCTTTGCCACCTTTCGCATAATTTTTGCTATTCAATTTTATGTATAAAAAAAAAACATATGTTAGGGCCTTCTACAAATATAATCGATATTAGATATGATATAGAATATAAAAAATTTTAAAAACTCAAAAATAATTTAACAACAAATTAATAAATATACCGTAAATATAAAAATATTATTAGTTTAGTAAGACCAAATGGACCTCCGGCGAATGGGACGCCACGCTGAATGCGTGCGTAACCATTCTCCTCCGGCGAATGGTACATTAATAATTTAACAACAAATTAATAAACATACCGTAAATATGGAAATATTATTAGTTTAGTAAGACCAAATGGACTTCCGGCAAATGGGACGCCAGCTGAATGCGTGCGTAACCATTCTCCTCCCAGCCTGTGCCCAATGAATTTTTTATTATTCAATAATCACCCTCATCTTTGTCGGTGCCGTATTCAACAACTAGAACGACATGATATGCCATGAAGGCCACCTCGAAATTCCGGGGTACATGCTAAGCTGCAGGAAAGCCACATTTCGCAATCGCAATTCCGGGGTACATGAAATTCCGGGGTAGATTGCGAAATTCCGGGGTATATGAAATTCCGGGGTACGGGGTACATGAAATTCCGGGTTCAAATTCCGGGGTATATGAAATTCCGGGGTACGGGGTACATGAAATTCCGGGTTCAAATTCCGGGGTACATGCTAAGCTGCAGGAAACAGGTCAACACCATCTCGAAATTCACCTTTCGCAATCGCAATTCTGGGGTACACTTGAAATTCCGGGGTACATGCTAAGCTGAGGAAATATATTACTAACATATTTTTTTTGAGAGATAAAGACGCTATCCGCTTCTAAGTCATGAGGCTGAAAGCAGTCAACACCAGCTCGAAATTCACCTTTCGCAATCGCAATTCTGGGGTACACTTGAAATTCCGGGGTACATGCTAAGCTGAGGAAATATATTACTAACATATTTTTTTTTTGAGAGATAGATAGCACGCTATCCGCTTCATTTATTTCATTTAGAAATAAACTTAGCTAGAAATGTGAATCAACCAGGATTGAACTAGTCTTGCATCAACCACTGCCTTGCCACTTGCTTTATTTGCTATTCAATTTTATGTACAAAAAAAAAAACATATGTTAGCAAATATATTACTAACATATTTTTAAAACAAAATACTATATAGTTTATACTTTCAGTTGAGTAGCAATTGTCTTATTAGATATCCAAGAATACTATGTATAAAATTTTCAATATTCTTGGGAGTAGAATCTCCTTATAAAATATATTTTCTTTCTTAACTCAAAATATATTTATAACTATAACAAATAAAGAAAAATTCTCTAGTAACTCATATATACTAGAACATTGAGTACATTCTTTGAGAACTTCGTGGGCACTTTTTAGATTTTCATTCCAAATCACCCTTCCATATTAAATCGAGAGCTGTTCAAAAAAAAATTAATTTTTCGATTTGTCAACATAAACCAAACTTAGAGGCCATATCCTACAATCCCCAGCTGGGAGCCATTTCAAAATAAAGAAATTTAATAAGTGTGATTGAAGTAATTTGATTTTAAAAAAAATATAAAAGATATCTATGAAACGTTGTAGAGTTTGGACACAAAATGCAACATATTTATACAAATTCGGCCTATTTCAGTTCATTCGTTGTTTTTTAGAATATTATACAATGTATTGGAATCTTCGCACACTGAAAATAAGTAGAACGCTCCCGCCGATCATTACTAGAATAAAGGATAAAAAAATTGCTACACACAAACAAAATAAAACAATAATGAACAAGATATATTATTTCAATTAAATATTCTATATGTCAGAATAAAATGTGGACTATAAATAGCCTAATCTTAAATGTTTGAATGCATTTTGCAAATCAAATAATCTTTCAAACAATTTTCTTGAAAATAGGAACTCTAGCTATGCAACATTATAAGATACTATCAAACACCTAGAGGAGGGTGAATATACCAAAAACACAAATCTCAATGAGATAAAAATAAATGTTATGTTGCTAGGGATTACAAATATTATTATATTACAAACATTATTATATTAAGATTACAAATATAATTATATTACAAATATTATTATATTAATATTACAAACATAATTATATTACAAATATTTTATTAATTCAACTAGTGTAATAGTATTTAACTTTCTTATAATTAAAAAAAAAAAAATTTAGTAAGTTTATTAAGTTTATCTTCATTCCAAGGCTAATAAAACTCAGAAACAGTAATCTAATTCCTAATCCAATCAAAAGTAATAAAATTCGAAAGCAGAAAAAGAAAATAATAAACTAATTAAAAAGTAAAGTTCGGATGCTTGAAAATTTAATCGAATAACAAGTAACCATACAATGTTTGGAATAAACAATCTAAGTATGTCATGGACCTAAGTATAAGAGCCTAAGCAAGTCCTAATCGAATCACATATCATCAAAATCACGCCTACTCTTCTTTGAACTCCCTATCGACGTAGTGCAGACCGTCTCCGAACTCAGCCTCCTACAATTATAATCCATATTAGATATGAAATAGCATATAAAATTTTTTAAAAACTCAAAAATAATTTAACAACAAATTAATAAACATACCGTAAATATGGAAATATTATTAGTTTAGTAAGACCAAATGGATCTCCGGCGAATGGGACACACTGAATACGTGTGTATCCATTCTCCTCCCAACATGTGCCCAATGAATTTTTTTTATTATCCAATAATCACCCTCATCTCTGTCGGTGCCGTATCCAACAACTAAAACGACATGATCTAGCTTCTTTGGGGCATAAGCCTTAATGATACCACCTCTGGGGCATAAGCCTTAATGACACCACCTCGAAATTTCGGGGTACATCCTAAGCTGCAGGAAACAGTTCCCATCCTAAGCTGCACAGTTCCCACCGAAATTTCGGGGTACATCCTAAGCTGCAGGAAACAGTTCCCATCCTAAGCTGCACAGTTCCCACCTTGGGGATTTCGGTTTGCCACCTTGGGGTACATGCTAAGCTAAGCTGAGCAAATATATTACTAACATTTTTTTTTTAGAGATAGGTAGTACGCTATCCGCTTCGTTTATTTCATTTAGAAATAAACTTAGCTAGAAATGTTAGGATTGAACTAGTCTGTGCACCAACCACTGTACTTGCTCTATTTGCTATTCAATTTTATGTACAAAAAAAAACATATGTTAGCAAATATATTACTAACATATTTTTTAAAACAAAATACTATATAGTTTAAAACAAAACACTAACATATTTTTTAACATATGTTAGCAACATTATAAGACTCTAAAACCCTAAATAACAAAGAATGCAAGTAATATTAAAAGTACCTAGAAAAAATCAAATACGGATTGTAGGTTACGGAAACCCTAGAATCTATATAGATATTATCAAACACCTAAAGGAGGGTGAATATGCCAAAAACACAAATCTCAATGCGATAAAAATAAATACGAAAAATAAAAATAACATCAAGATTTATATGGAAAAAGTCCAATTTGAAAAAAAAACCCACGGGACCAACACGCGATAACAATCTATTATGAAATAAAAGATTATAAGGTGATTTACTGAATCCACAAACTCAAATCTCTCTTTTATCTTCTCTGGATCTCGCACACACGAACGGGTTGTCCACGCCCCACGTCCGAATACACGAACGCAACATCCCGAATCCACGAAATGTCCACACTTCAAATCAACAAAACTTTGATTACGTCGAATCCACGACGTCGACTCGAATCCACGAGCGCACTCCGTTCGGAGCAGTATGAACAAGGTTGATGATGATTTATTGCTTAAATGATCATAAAAGAACCGTAGAAAATGTTTCTAAACAATAGTCGAATCAATTCTCCATGAAGAACGAAAAATTAGGGTTTCAAGAATTCGATAGAAACTTGTTGCTGGAGATAAGAAAGAGAGCACCCAACAAGTTTCTAGGGCTTCAAAAAGATATTTTATGCTTAGCCACCTTTTAGAAACACCCCCACATCTTATTTATAGATTTAGAAAATATTAGAAATAGATTAGGATTGAAAAAAAAATATTTGGAAGTTCAAAACCATATTTGAAAAACTCACGTCGGGTTCAAGGTCCGAATCTTGCTTTCAGGGTCCGGATCTTGAAGGTCCTGATCCTGCCTGCCAGGGTCCTAACCTTGACAACCTACCAGCTAGGGGTGGCAATATAGCTCGCTGTTCGCGAGCCAGCTCGTGTTTGGCTCGAAATGAGCTCGAGATCGGCTCGCTCGTTTAGTAAACGAGCCGAACACGAGCTGAATTTTTCAGCTCGTTTAATAAACAAGCCGAACACGAGCTGGGGTCAGCTCGCTCGTGTTCGGCTCGATAACAGCTCGAATACATATATTTTATATTTATATAATTTATATTTTTATATATAAATAAATAATTATATATAATATATATTTTTCTTTAATTTTTAGCAAAATAAAAATATAAATGCGAGCTTAATTATAAAAGACTCATTTGTATATAAAGTTTTAAATATTAGATCAAAATCTAATGGATAAGATTTTATAAAAAAAAATTAATATATTTAATCTATTGATTTTCGGCTCGTTTATTAAAAAATTTTTGGAAGTTCAAAACCATACTTTAATGAAAAACTCACGTCGGGTTCGGCTCTTGCTTTACACTTGAAGGTCCTGACCCTGCCTGCTAGGGTCCTGACCTTGACAACCTACCAGCACAGAAGGCTTACGGGGTTCGGACTTTGATTCCAGGATCTGGATTCTAAAATTTGAAAAACTTAATTTTTGATTATTTTATTAATTTAAACTCATTCTAATTTCTTCCAAACACTTGTAAATGTTTATAAATACCCATCAACATAATTTAAACTTATCAAGAATTATGGACTCATGTTTTGAATCTTTGAGTCTTCGAACTTCGTCTCTTATTCTTTAAACATTAAAGACTCCGACTTACTTCACGAAATATGCCCACTTAAAATCCGTAACACGGGTGAAATCAAATACGGGCGCAGATACGGTTGTATATCATCCAATCCATTTTCACCCCTAACAAAACCACTATCAAGAAGAAAGTATAGCTTGAATTCTGCATCCAGAGAATTTTCCAATCGCTTACTTCCTTCCAATCTATCTGGTGCAACCTAACGGAAAATTCTCACACACGAAACGAATTCTTGCAGAGCTTGAAAAGGTACATAAAGCTGCTGTAAAGGATCAAAACATTGAAAACTCTTCATATTATTACAGAGCTTAGGTGCACAGTAACACCACTGTATCAATATCCAGAAAATTCGCACAAGTAAATGTCATCAACATCTAGGACAATTAATTTGATGTTATCAACGAGTACAAGAAGAAAACAAAAAATCTTAGCTTTGCCACCATCAATTACTACTAAGCTCTTGGCTAACATCATTGCTGGCTTCGAATCGAGGACCTTGCAATTGCCTCTTCACAAGTGCAGTATAGATGCCGTTTTGGCTAAGTAGTTCATCATGCGTACCCCTCTCCACTATCTGACCATCAGATACAACAGCCACACTATCTGCACTCTTCACAGTCGAAAGCCTGTGTGCTATCACCAGAACAGTTCTTCCTTTCATTAGGGAATCCATCGCATCCTGTAGCACAATAAGCACATTTTTTACTGCAAAGTTTCATAAGAACAATGCGAACAGGCCTTCAATGAATCATGTAAGTATGTAACTAAAATGATTGCTTGAGTAGCTTGGATTAGATTAAAAAAGTATATTGTATATTACCTACGATTGTACTGTTTGTTTCACTTTTTTGTTTAACCTAAAATTCTTAAATTAATCTACGTGTGAACTTAGTGTTGAGTTTTGCTTATTAATTTGCACTAGCAACTTGCTTAACAACGAAAGCAGACAAGAATATTCTGTATATTTTTCAGTTAATTGTTGACAAAAGCCATAGACATAGGCTTTGCAAACAAACTGGCAATAGCCAAGAAAAATAATCACTGAGAGCATTTCACCATAGAACTTGAGGATTATACCTGGACCAGATACTCGCTTTCAGCATCCAGAGCACTAGTAGCCTCGTCCAGGAGAAGAATGCGCGGGTTCATTAGCAAAGCTCTCGCAATCGCTATTCGCTGTTTCTGTCCACCAGATAGTCTAATCCCTCTTTCCCCAACAACAGTTTTGTACTGATCGGGAAAACTAGATATAAATTCATGGGCATTTGCCATTTTCTGTATATAAGATCTATGGTTAGCAGTTGGTACCTAAAGTAAAAAGGGTAATTGAATAATAGCACGTACAATTACTTACAGCAGCATTCTCAATAGCATCAATGCTAGCACTGCCGTCTAATCCGTAAGCAATATTTTCTTCAAGAGAGCAGTTAAACAGGACAGGCTCCTGGCTCACTATGCTGACCTGTGAATTTATGCAACCCTCAATAGAAGGAAACTTTCTTTTAAGGTCATAATAAAACATTTTGTACGATATAATTCTTCAATTTTACAATTAATATTCTAAATTTTCCAAATTCATCCACGGAACTAGTAATAATGAGCCGAACATGACAATATCATTGTCACCAAATACAAATACTGCATAGACTACCTGTATGTGGAGAAACTTGTGTGATATTTCAACCAACTGAACCCCATTTAGCAATATCTTTCCCTTGAGAGGATCATAAAATCGTTCGATCAAATTTGCTATAGTAGTCTGCAGAAAGCATACGGTATGAGATAAAATGATTCCGCAAAAGTCAAGTAGACGATGAAAAAGTTCTCTATAAAAAAGATTAAAATAAAACAATAGTTTGTGTCATGAACTCAAATCAAGTAGTAACTTACTTTTCCGCCACCACTTGGCCCAACAAGTGCAACTTTTGAACCGGGACTCAATTTTAATGTAATACCCTGAAACTTACAACATCTTATTAGAGAACAGACACTTTCTAGATATGCACTGTAGCATCACTGACTAAAAGCTAACATTGCTCGTGATTTTTCAGTATTCTTGAGAGTTGAGATCAATACTAAACTGACACAACTATTAGATCATCTGAAAAGACATTGCGAAAAAGTAAAAACAGAGTAAGTTGATAGCATAGCAGTACTAAAGATTTCTACAAAAGAGTTAAAAATAATAATAAATAAATAAATAAATAGAGAATTTATATTGCACCATTTTCAATGCATCATCCAACAACAACTACCTTAAGAACCATATGAGAAGGGCGAGAAGGATAAGCAAACCAGACGTCATCCAGCTCAACATCTCCATCACGGTCACCACTGGCAAAGCCACAGAAACTCAAATAAGACAATTATTAGCTACGAGACAAAATAGATATTAGTCCCACCAAAAAATTAAAGAGTATTATATGAGAACCGACTTCGTTGGACTCTGATCTCCATTATTTGGCATGGAGGAAATGCGGTCTAGAAGTTGGAATACTCTCCTGCTTGCACCCGAAGCTTTCATGACTGTCGTATATAATCCCGATAAGGCCGAAACGGAAGAACCGACTGCAGGGGACAAGATCTAGACTATAGAATCAGTCCAAACAGAAGTATTATAACATAGAGATATTCACACTACATATATAGCTTACAAATTGTCTATCATCATAGCTGTTACCGCTTACAAATCGCCTATCATCATATTTGTTTGCTTAACTATATCCCTTGTGCGTACAGAAATGCCCCCACTTGATGAAACCTTTTTATAATAGAAAAACAACTTTGCATAAATTGAGGACTCCCGAAATTAAAGTAGGATATTCTTCTAAGAAACTGTACTTTCGTGTTTCGGCAAGTATGTATTAAAATTTGGACTTTACATGGGAATATGTATAAACATAGATGATTTTGCAGGATATGCATGTAAAAGACCCTAGAATTTATGTTAAGAATTGTAATCTCCACTGACGGAGCTTCGTTCATGAAAACTTACAAAGGCCATACATGATGATTAAATGATGTGGATATAGTAATGTGGATATAACCATAGAGGTAAAGCCATCAAGCAGTACCTGTAAGGCTGTAGAGAATGAATGAAGTGAGAGCACCAGTTGTCATAGAGCCAGTGATGGTTAAGTTAGCACCATAAATCAGCACAATAACAACTGATAATGTTGATGCTGCATTCATACCTCCAGAAAAGAGACCAACAACTTTCTACAGAATAATTAAATTTTAAAACACTTTCAGCTCACAGAGAGCATAAATTTGAAAATATAGTAAAGCCCTATAAGAAAACTCACAGCTTGCTTGAGTCCAAGCTTTAGTGTTTCATCTACTTTTTCAGAGTAGCGTGAGATTTCATGCTCTTCTTGCGCAAAGGACCTAACCGTGCGAATGGCTCCAAAAGATTCCTGAATGAGTCCAACAAAAGTATTGTGATTACGTCTATACGAACTGCCCCAAATTTCAGATGTCATTGAATGAAATGGAGCACCAAAATAAAATATGACGGGATTAAACTACAAGATTTGAGAAGCTTATAATCTGTGATTCTGTATAGTCCATAGCACGGCTCATTACCTATCAGACTATCATCATAATTAATATGATTTCTTCTTTTATTCTACTCACATAAAAAATTAAGAAAACTCAAATTTAAACACTGAAGTTTGACCTTCATTTCAATTTCATCCTCTCGTTTTTCAAATATAGCTTCTTAAAATAGAAACTTTGGATTAAAGGAAATAGGGATCAAACTTCAGGGATTACATTGTCAAAAATCTAAACAAAATGGATGAAAATGTTATGGAAGCAAAACTTCAGGTAGTAAATTGTTGCATTCGAAACTTTGAGAACGAAATTCAAGTTCTGGTTAAGATTTCAAGGACTAAACTAGTAATTAACCCATCTAAAAAACCATGGCTTGAAGAGACCTCAGCAATTGACGCCGCTGCAGCTGCTGCAGCTTGAGTTTGATGTGAAAGTTCACGGAGATAGCGCCCACACTTACGTACCACAACTGATATAACAGGCACAATAACAAGTGCCAACACTGTCGAAAGACGAAAGCATTAGATTCATCTAGAAAACAAAGCCTGTACTTTTTTTTAACAAATTGCAGATACTTCTGAAAGAAGAATATGAAAACACTATGTTCCTTGCAAGAAATGAAGGTTGTGGATACGAGAAAGTACAGGGAAAACAGGTAAAGGAGCCTTAAAATGCAATATTTGAACTCGCATGTTACAAACAACCTGTGATTTTCAAGTGTAGTTTGTACTTACATGTTAATTTCCATGATGTCACAAACATGAAACCAAGACCAATAATCGTAGTAGTGATATTACGCAATGCTTCTGACAAGTTGGTGGTTGCAGCATTTTTTATGATTTGAGTATCTTCAGAAAGTCTACTTAGGAGCTCTCCGGTCCTAGTCACGTCAAAAAATGCTATTTCCTAACAAATAGGTCAAAAATATTATGATAAAGACATACTACTCTGTGTAGCGCTAGCAAAACTTCAACTTCATACTAAAAGATCAGCAGCAAACCTGATTAATAAGATGACTAAACAAGTCTTTCCTCAGACGAGCAACCACTCTTTCACTAGCAGAACTGAACAGCCATGCCCGTAGTGCAGTGCAGATTGAACTGAAGCAATGATAAAATAATAGTCTTCAGATTCATCACAATATAACACAGGCTGCATTCAGCTTATTTATTGAAAGAAATTGAGTACAATCAAGCATAACATGACTTAATCATTAAATTCCTGAACATTTACAAATTTCAAACGTCTAAGAAGATTGAAAGAACTAAAAGCAGCAATATAGTCACTCTATCAATCAAAAATCAGAAAGCTGAAAATGCATCATAAATTCTCCAAACCAATTTAAAATTTTATTAGCTTATGTCTAAATTTAGTTTCTAGGGGTTTTATTAAGCACTGTAACTAAATCCTTAAGACATTTTGCTTATCATCATGAGATAAGCTTTTTCCCCTCAAAAGTGAGTCAGCAATAAAACAGAGCTCCAAATTAAGTTGACTGAAACAATGAGCAAATTTTAATACCGATAGTCAACTTCTTGCCAGTTACCTGCGAATTGGCACAGATACCTTCTATATAGACTCATGGTACATGATTCATAGGGCACAAGAGAAAGCTTCCAAGACAACGTTGATGTTTGTGTTTAGATTCTTATAATTCACATGATGTTTCCAACCAAGCAGACTTGATTGCTGACAACAAAAAATTTTGTAGAACCATAGACAATAGCATAGATACAATTGAACATGAATTGTCTATCAATGATGCTTGGTGATTAAAAATAGATAGAGAATATGATCAAATAGAGTGACATAAGGCTTTTGTACAGATCTACTAAACAATCAGTAAGATTAGTATTTTCTAGACTTTGAAGGCTCGATTTACAAGATAACAACCTCCATACATAGAGAAATGAAATGATCCATTTTCTTGGCATTGTAATGTATGTATGAAGTAGCAAAAAGAATCAATGAGAAAAACATAATTTTTTCTAAAATCCTGAGACACATAATATAGTACAATGAATAGAAAATAACCAATAAACAGAGTGTATGGTATGCGGCACATACCAACACGAAAATCAAAAGTGCAAAAACGTTTCTGTAGTTCATACCCGACTACAACGATTATCACAATTTCGAATATGGTGTTCTTCACAGCATTTAAAGCTGCAGCTTGTTCTTCAGGTTCTCGGGCATCTCTTGACACAATGTCTATTATCTTCCCACCATATTTAGGCTGCAGTTGAGATTTAAACCAATGAGAAATGAAGATTGCTTTGCTCTTTAATTAGCATGAAACATAGAATATAGAACTTTTAATTGAACGACATAATAATATATATGTATTTGAAATCATTTCAAGCTCCACCGTCTAGAACTTGCTGCTGCTGGTTGTTATTTTACCGGAAATCATGTCTTTGCCAATTTCAAGTTGTGTGTCAATTAGGCAGTAGACAGCTTCTAGATCTTACATGCTGGTCAGTTTCATTTTTCTACTGATGGTAATTTCTGGCTTATAGTTCTTACTCCTTCCCACACAAATGGAAAGTGCATATGTAAAAGCTGCAAAATTAGTAATGTTTCAACTTTCAGCGACAGACAAGTTGTCAGAACCAACAAGGATTGTCGCATTAAACACTTAGAAGAAAAGTGATACCGAGTTACTCAGAACTTATGTTTAGAGTACATAAAAAGACTTTGCATTTGCAAATTTATCATAGAGAACAACCATCGGTATTTGGGGGAGTAAAACTAAAAAGTGGATCTTTCCTCGATCATTCTAGTTTTGCTTTTATAAAATTGATAATTGCTTGCTACATGCCATATATTGGCTAGAAATCTTGGCAATCTAGATTGCCTGTTTTCCTCTCCATAATGATCCAGCAACTGCAGATGCCGACATAAAACTTGAGCATATATTGTGATTTCTCTTTGCTCGGGAAATCAAAATATAAACCGAAAAGAAATCAAACAAATAAAAGTGCATGAGAAGAAGAAAGAAAAAGAACACCTACAATTAGAATGTTCTTTTTCTTTTCTCTTTGTTTTTTTTTTTGAGAGAGAGAAATACCTACAATTAGAATGTTGCTCAGAGAAGCTATCAATAATGCTATGGTGGCCAGAGCCAGCTTCCCTGCATCAGGTTTTGCCTGCAAGCAAAAAGCTCAACTCCACAGATAAATAAATAAATAGATACGTACATACATACATACATGATACATACCCTCAACTACTAAAGAAGAACAGCAGAGAAAGCGCAAACATACCAACCGCAGAACTCTACTGAATCCAACATTCCCCGGCTGCGGTTTACAGTGACAGTAGCGAAGTCAGCAACAATATTCATCAAATAGTTTTTGTTTTGTTTTGATAAGAACGAAAAGCACCTGAATTTCATTGCCTTCTTCGAGATCCGACGACGGGCGGCCCGATTCCTGTGATGCAACTGCTATTAGCTGCAGCTACAAATACACAGACTCTCCCTTCTACGAGGTCAACCGTTAAAATACGAAAGTTTCGTTCTAACCCTGTTGTTGAGTTTAAACTAAAGCAGTAGGAAAGTGCCCCAGATACTTCCACTATAATAGTTAACCATATTGCATCTCATAGCACAATCCTTCTTCAGCATGTAATCAAACCCCCCAAAAAAAAAGAAGAGAGACATGGATTTTAAATCTTTTGTTCCTTTTGATTTCAGTAAATTCCTCAAAAGCCTTTTATCAGATTTCGTCAATATAATGATTTGTGTGCTCATTTGAGGAAAGAGTATAAGGACGCACGTGAATTAAACATGGTCCAAGAATATGGCTTATTTAGGCACAAATCTTAACACAAGTAGATATATGCAAAAAAGAAATATATTTATATATATGTATTTACGGGATTAATGAGAGCACGGGAATATACATATACAAATAATACATATATATATATATATATATATACCTCATGATTGTTGAGTAGTAGAGGGGCCCGATTGCTTGTGGTGGCTGTTGTGATCCTCATATTTCTCCCCATTTCGATGTCAACTCCCTCTCTCTCTCTCTCTCTCTCTCTCTCTCTCTTCTATTTACCCAACAACAGAGGTTAGATAAAATGCGACAAAAAACTGGGCGGCTAGAGAGAGGTAGAGCGTGGAGGAGTGGCCGAGTGGGTTACGGATTGACGGTGAAAATTGATAGAGACCACCTAACGTATTGGTTACGTTGAAATTGATCATTCAACATTATTATATTTTTTTTTATAAGCCTTTAAAAAATTTTAAATTTGAAGATAAGAAATCCTGCTAGATTTAATAACTCTATCAGCGACATATAGTTAATTATTTGAAAATTTGCCAGAATTAAAAATTTAAGGAGAGGTATTACAATGTGGCAAATATTATTTATATATTTTTTAATTGAGTGTTAAGTATTATGTCCCTCACTCTTTTTACGGACGGGATTTTTTTACTGTGACTATTGAAGATCTCCACGCACAGAATAATTAAGGTGTGAGATTTATATTTAATTTTGGATATATGGACAGTATTGATCGGAACATCTAATTGCGTGAGTATTTGGTTGGGGAAGAGAATATTGCGCGTGTTGGATGCCACCTCCTCGAGTGCATGGAGCATTTGGAGTACATGTTCGTCGTTGCATCATCGGAATTTCAATATTACCGACCATTCCTAAAGCAATGGTAACTGATGGTTGATATTCGAGACCCGAATTCGAATCCTAATTGATTCACATTTTTAGCTAAGTTTATTTCTAATAAATAAAATTAATAATATGCTATCTTTCTCTCAAAAAAAAGAAAAGAAAAAGAAAAAAGAATTCCAATATTCTTGGGATAAGTCCAAAACTCTTCTTAACACTTAAAATTAACGGTCATAAAAGTGGCCTCTTTATGATTAATAGCATAGATCACATTTTAATAAAATTAATCGTCAATTTGAATATCTCACAATTAAAAAACTTTAGTAGCATGAAAGTTTATGTGCTTATAATAGCATATTAGCCGGTCTCTCTCTCTCTCTCTCTCTCTCTCTCTCTCTCTCTCTCTCTCTCTCTCTCTCTCTATATATATATATATATATATATATATATATATATATATATATATATATATAGTCTTTATGCTATTATAGCAGAGGTCTTCGTCTACCAAGTTTTCCACCGTTAGATGCACCCCTTTGAAGATTTTCACCCGTTAGATCATACTATTCAACCAACCACCCACTTAACTCTAAGGGGCCCACATCATCCGAACCGCACATCTCTCAATCCAACGGCCAAAAACTTAGAAGACTAATGACTTGTGCTATTAATAGCATAGTAAGTTAGTAACCTAGTTCTATATATATATATATATATATATATATATATATATATGTAAGGGGACATTATTTTTCTACCATAGTCAAACAATAAATTATATATATACAGGGCGTGCTGGGTGTAGGAAGTGTACAAAATTTGGTATGCAGAAAGTTCATGTATTATAAATAATATTTAATGACGTCGAACATCTATATTAGAATATTAAGAATTGACAGTAGCATTCACTAGCTGAAAAGAGACTAGTATGGACGAAAACCACCATCAAGGAAGTACAACTCTAATTCTGCCTTTATTAGAGAATTTTAGAATATCTCACTCCCTTCCAACCTGCTGGCAATTAAGGTGCACCCTTACAGAAAAATTCTCACACAAGAAGTGAATTCTCAGTGACGATAACTGATTGATGGATACGAAAAGAAATAATCGCAGTGGCTTTGCCAATAATCAACTACTACTACGTTGCTCATCAACTTCAACTCGGGGTCCTTGCAGTTGTCTCTTTACAAGAGCAGTATAGATGCCATTTCGGCTGAGTAATTCGTCATGGGTGCCCCTCTCTACTATCTGGCCGTCGGAGACAACTTCTACACTATCCGCACTCTTCACGGTCGAAAGCCTGTGCGCTATCACGAGAACTGTCCTTCCTTTCATTAGAGATTCCATCGCATCCTGCAGAAATATTAAATGGCTGCTTTAGCTTTGAAGGAACAAGTAGATGATCTCTGCAGAAGTACATTATAACTGATTTGCTTGAACAAGATCAAAGAAGAATAGACTATGATGATTTTAGTGTATGTTTAGCATTGTTTATGTTCTGCTCCTTTTTTTTTGGGTATATTCAAGTTCTATGTTATTAAAGGTGATAAGGAATGAATTTTTCTTTTGTTTTTTTTTTCTGGCTATTTGTAAACTCGACCGTTTCTGTTAAGAAATTGAAGAATTAATTTTTCCATTAATGGGCCTTACAAACAACCTAACAATAACCAGATTTTAAGATTACCTTTAAGTGCTTTTGAGAATATAGAACTTTAGGGAAAACAAAAGAAAAAAAAAGCTGTAAACAATGCCAAAGAAGCACTTAAGTTCCTGGCAAAACAAAATGAAAGGCAAATGATAAATTATACCTGGACCAGATACTCGCTTTCAGCATCCAAGGCACTCGTAGCCTCGTCCAAAAGAAGAACACACGGATTCATCAATAAAGCTCTTGCGATAGCTATGCGCTGTTTCTGTCCACCAGAAAGTCTTATCCCTCGCTCTCCAACGACAGT
Source organism: Aechmea fasciata (assembly GCA_025177825.1). Classification (NCBI taxonomy): domain Eukaryota; kingdom Viridiplantae; phylum Streptophyta; class Magnoliopsida; order Poales; family Bromeliaceae; genus Aechmea; species Aechmea fasciata. The sequence continues at coordinate 9,540,643 of CM045946.1, forward strand.
TTTATATTTGTCAGGGAATTTAGATACAAATTCATGTGCATTTGCCATTTTCTGCATCAAATATTCATAATTAGATATCTAGATATTATATCTTCATCTAAGGTTGCTTCCATCAGTACGCCAATACTTACAGCAACGTTCTCAATTTCAGTAGCATCGGCCTTGCCATTTAGTCCATAAGCAATATTCTCTTCAATGGAGCAGTTAAACAGGACAGGTTCTTGGCTTACTATGCTGATCTGAAATAGCATGACCAACAGTGCGAGACATCACAAAAAGCCATATCAACACCCCTGGAGGGAACTTTAAACAAATCTTCCCATAATAAACTCATGACCAATGTCTAACACTAGTGAAGCCATCATTTAGATTTAATTTTCCGACATTTAAAAGTGTACTGCATATTCTGTGCATAAAACCTATGAAATAACTTGAACAAGACATAGCTCTTATATCAAGATCACGATTAATTGTGTGATAAAACTGATAAAAGTTCGTTCTGAAGCATCTACAAATTTCAGGACGTAAGGCGATGATACCTGTCTGTGGAGATATTGATGTGATATTTCAACCAATGATACTCCATTTAGCAAGATCTTCCCCTTTACCGGGTCATAAAACCGTTCAATCAAATGGGCAATGGTAGTCTGCAGAGAGCATGTATATTAATAATGTAAAACTTAGAACTGGAATAGACCAAAAACTTTCTTTTCTGACTAATGAGGGGAAGAATCAATAGCTGTGTTTTGACAAGTAACAAATTACCTTTCCGCCACCACTTGGCCCAACAAGTGCAACCTTTGAACCCGGACTCAACTTTAATGTAATACCCTGCAAAATAATGGCATCTTGTTAGAGATACCGGCAGTATTCAGATATTCACTGTAACTTCACTAATAGAGAGCCAAGATTGAAAGCAGATATAGTCTGTTGGAATATTTGGATTGGGAGCAAAAAGATTTTTTTTTTTTCTTCCATTGAAAAGAAAAAAGAATACAAAGAAGACAACCTCAGAGCCCCAGATATGTGACAGGTAAAAGATATTCACGTAGTTACGAAAATAACACATCTTAATTTGAACATCGTACCAATTAAAAGAAAAAAAGATGAAGTAAATAGAGACTTCCATTACGCATTAGGACATTATTTAACGACAGTTACCTCAAGAACCATGTGAGCTGGTCGAGAAGGATACGCAAACCACACGTCGTCCAGCTCAACCTCTCCGTTATGGCCACTACCAGCACGAGCCAACACAATAAACGGTGAGAATGTTTATCAGCTATTAGACTGCTTGACCCACCGAGAATATAAGTGAACAATGGGTAACCCACATAGATGGACATTTATCTCCGGATTTTGGCATAGAGGAAACACGATCTAGAAATTGAAAAACTCTCCTGCTTGCCCCTGAAGCCTTCATGATTGTTGTGTACAATCCAAATAAGGAAGATATTGAGGAAGCAACTGCAGGATATGATCGGCAGATAAAAGAATCATTCCTCAAAAAAAGTAGTAAAGGATTTATCAAGATTAACTAAATGTGACCATTGAGGTTTCATTTATGGACATTTTTATAGACGCCAAAAATGATGAGCAACAATCACATGCTGGATCCTTGTATGGAGAAGGGTTAAAAGTGAATTAGTCCCAAACATTGATCCTGATTTCAATAGATTCTCAGATTTTGGATTGTGATACAGTGGTAGAGATAAGGCATTCAAAGCAGTACCTTGAAGGCTGTAAAGGATGAAGGATGTAAGAGCACCAGTTGTCATATAGCCTTTAATGGCTAAATAAGCTCCATATATCACCACACAGACCACTGGCAATGTAAATGCTGCATCCATACCTCCAGAGTAGAGACCAACAATTTTCTGCACAGGAAGAGTAAATTGATAATAAAACTTTAACATAGTATGACATACATAAGAGAACACTTTAGCAGGCAAGGCTCACAGCTTGCTTAAGCCCAAGTTTCAATGTCTCATCAACTTTCTCAGAGTAGCATGAGATTTGATGTTCCTCTTGTGCGAAGGACCTAACTGTGCGTATGGCTCCAAATGATTCCTGCATGAGTATTCAATATACAATTTTGGTTTAGTGTGTTAAGAGATGCCGAAAGGGAAAATATGATGGTAATCACATATAAAAATCAAAGGTGGGATCTGAAGTACATATATCGAAGAAGTTCTCAATCTGTAACCAAAGATTTTGCAAGTACCATGGGAAGAATCAAATATATAATCTCAACTCAGTGTAATGTGGAGATACGGTTGAAAAAAATGCTACAAACTGAGGCTGTCTGGACTCTGGAATGTAGAACCTACATAGTGCACATTTAAAAAGAACTACTGCTCATTTATAAAAGAAAACCTCAGCTATTGATGACGCTACAGCAGCTGCAGCTTGAGTCTGATGTGAAAGTTCACGGAGATAGCGCCCAAACATACGTACGCCAACTGCTATAGCAGGTACAACAACAAGTGCCAACACTGTTGAAGGATAAATTATTAAAATTTTGCAGATAAAATTGAAAATTTCAACAGTTTCTTCATGAAATTAAGGTTTCAGCAGTATCCTGGTCACATAATGAAAGATCAATTTCCTCTACAAAGGAATGAATTCTAACCATGTCATTAGCACTTACATGTTAATTCCCATGATGTTGCAAACATGAAACCAAGACCAATCGACACAGTAGCAATGTTCCGCAAGGCTTCCGAGAGGTTGGTGGTTGCCGCATTCTTTATTACTTGTGTGTCTACAGAAAGTCTACTTAGGAGCTCTCCAGTCATATTCACATCAAAAAATGCTATTTCCTAACAAACAGATCCAAAGTTATTGTGATTAAGTGGGTAGATTTAGTAAAGTTCAAACCATGATCGAAAAATCAGGAGCCTTACCTGATTAATAAGATGGCTAAACAAGTCCTTTCTCAGTCGAGCAACTACTCTTTCGCTGGCAGAATTGAATAACCAAGACCGCAGTGCAGTGCAAATTGATCTGAAGAAACGATAAAATCAAATCAGTATTGGAATTTGTCGGAGCACCACACTATAGCTTCTATACAAATTCTTATTTAGAATAAATGCAACAATGAGCCGAATCAACACAGAACGACAACAGCATATAGGTGATAATTAAGCCACAAAACAACAAAAAATATGTGCAATATGAAAAACAGTGTATCTGTAATAAATACCCAACAATAACTATCAGCACGATCTCTAATATGGTGTTTTTTACAGCCTCTAAAGCTTCATCCTGCTCTTTGGGTTCTCGCAGATCTCTTGACACAATGTCTATTATCTTGCCACCATACTTACGCTGCAGTTTAAGAGAAAAAATGTAGAGATACTGTTGCTTCGAGAAGTAGAAGAAAATCAACCAAAATAAAAGCACACGAAAGATCGGCGGAAGGAATACCTACAATTAAAGTGCTGCTTAGAGAAGCTATCAGTAATGCTACGGTGGCAACGACCAGCCTCCCGGCATAAGGTTTTGCCTGCAAGTAAAAGACTCAAAGTCGATAAATAGGCAATAGCGTATGCACATGGATGAAATCTACGTATATGTGGACATGATCAAAGTTTCAAAATGAACAGCAAAGGGGCTGGCGACGCACCAGCAATAGAACTCTCCAAAATCTGATATTTGGTGGCTGAGTTTCACGGTGAAGAATGTCAGCAAGATCTTAATCAAACAGTTGCTAACTGGATAAATATAGAGAAGAACAGAGTGCGAAGAAATACATAACAGAATTAAGGCACCTGAACATCATTGCCTTCTTCGAGATCGGAGGGTGCACGGCTCGATGATTCCTAAAATACAAACTGGTAAACATATGAAGCAAAACAGTGAAAGTAATATTGACAACAGGCCACTCGATACGCGAGAGTTAAAGAGAGGTTAGAGAGATTATTTGGAGAAACGCTATATTCATATATCCCAACGGCTACTTCTTGCAGCAGAATTGGAAGCCCAAATTAGAGCTTTTGCATCTGAAGTTCAGATTCTGATATATATATATATTGCTTCTTACTGTAGCAGCGGAAACTTGAGAAAGTACAGGCAGCCGTGAGATATCGACCGTCTACATAGTTCCAAAATCCAAATGCGCGCGATAAATCAAAACCCCGAACAAACGTCATCAAAAATAGAATTTTGATGCTAGGCCGAAGGAGACAAAAACAGTTATTAAGAGAGGTAAAGAAAAGAGCAGAGCATCAGCATCGAGCAGAGTCAAAACTACTAAAAAGCACACAGTTAACACGACTTGCAAGTACAGAGTGAATGATCCACCGGATGATCCAAGTGTTCGATCGATTTCTAACAATCCGTTCTTAATTAATTCTTCTTTTTTTTTAAATAAAAAATGCGAACTCCGAAAGAAGGATTTTTTTTTTTAAAAAAAAGAAAGAAAAAGAAAATCAAACCGAAACCGAAACCACCCGTGCAGCGAAATCGAAGAGGGAGCGCGCGCGGATGGGTGTGTACACGAATAGTTAGTTGTATGCATGCGGGCATTCGTATGGTGATATATATATATACAAAAACGAACGTAACGTACGCGTACGTACCCCGTTGCTGAGCAAGGGGACCCGACTGCTTTTGCCCGTCTTGATCTTCCATGGCTTTCCCATTCCAGGTTTTTCAACACCCCTAGATCTCCTCCTCCCTCTCCCCTCTCCCCTCTCTCTCTCTCTCTCCCCCCGCTGTTTCTATTTCACTTAATTTTCAACACAAATAAAATAAATCTTTTTTAAAAAAAACTCTTAATTTCTCTCTTTATCTCTCTCTCTCTCTCTGAGATGGGAATGGGAGGGGAGGGGAGGGGGCAACTGGGGATGGTGGAATCTCAATACGGTGATGATTTGAGAGAATCTTTTCAGGCTGCGTGAGAGAAGAGAACACTGATGAGAAATTCGAGGGGCCAGATAGTGAGAGATGCTCAGGCTCAGGCTCAGGCCCAGCAGTCAGCACGGCACCGTGAAAAGGACAAGCTGTACCTTATGAGCCACGCGATCAACCATCCCGCGTTCACAATTTTATAGCTGGGGAGAGAGCGTACTTGTGTGTAGCAACAAGGGAAGGGGAAAATATATAAAAGGTCAAAATTTTTATAACTAAAAACATATTTTTAGTTTGTCTCCTGATCTCGTCTAAGCTGCTTGATGGCTTCTCCGTACCGGAATTAATTGTTTAAGGTATTTATATTTTAAGCATTTCTAGTTTCACAGGAAAATGTTCCTGCATCAAATTTTGAATAGTTCGGTGAATACTGCGGTGCCGGTGAAGTAATTAAACTCTGCGCCTATTAGTTCTATGGTTGCTCGTATACTGCGGTGACAATATGCAAAGCAAATGGGCTAAGGTTAATTGGCTGTTATGGTTGCTCATGGGTTCGATAAATCAAATTATACTGTGACTAATATTTTTTTTTTAAATAAAAGATAACATGCTACCGCTTCATTCAACTGAAAAGTAAACTTAGTTACAAATTGAGATATCATGGGCCTCGAAAAAAAAAGAAGAAGAAACAACGGAAAAATAAAATAAAAGGAAAAGAAAAACGACAAAAGAAAAGTATTACAAAGCACAACGGAAAAATAAAATAAAACAAAATAAAAGTAAACAAAGACAAAAGAAAGAGAAACGATGAAAGTGAGATTCAATAATGTTCCCACAAGTCTCTGAGTATTTTGATCTCCATCGCCGGACACTCCAACACCCTTTTTGATTTCTGAAAAATATAAATCAAGGAGATTTTGAACTTGAAATTTCGGATAATAATTATCAAATAGTTTGTCACTTACGTCAGGGACCGTCGGTATTCGGAGCTAATTGCTAGTGCTAATAGTACGTAGGTAGGTGGGGACATACAACAAAAATGGGCACCGGGGTTTTTTTTTTTTTTTTTTTAAAACCAAATGTAGATAAGTTTGTTTGTACGCATGCACGTATACTGTATGATTGTTTACGAGTACTATGGTTTCCGGTTTCCCTCTAGGCGCATATTTTGGTCTAATAATGCTTTTGGGACCAACGTAAACATGTTCTGATCCATTTTGGGACCTGCAATTGAGCCTGAGACTCGGGCCAAGTCCAATGGGCTCCTGAGACTCGGGCCAACTCCTATGGGCTCCTATTTGAGCCTGGCCCGCCGGGTTTGCGCTGAGTCCAACTCGTAAGTTTGACTCGCGCCAATAAAAAAAACCCCACTCTCCCCCACACCCCGATTCCCCCTCCCTCTTTTCTCTCTCCTTTCTCGTTTCTCCCATGGATTTCTCTCCTCGCTCTTCCTCGTCCTCGCGCGGCCACCGCCCTAAGAAGTCCGATCTCTACTCCACCGTAGTCATCCATGGCGACGACGACGGATCCGACACCAAGCTCGACGACGAGGACGAGGAGGAGGACGCCTCCTCCCTCCCTCCCCTCCTCCAGCGCGTTCCCAAGGACTTCGGCGGCGTCGCATTCGACGACGAGGACGAAGATGAGGAGGAGGACGACGAGGTGCTAGGGTTTTCCGGAACAGTCGTCGTCAAGCGCGGCGCCGGAGGAGGGCTAGGACAAAGGCCTTCGGCGTCGCCCTCCGGTCGAAGGCCGAGCCGAGCTCCATTCTCGGATCTGAGGCGCGCGAGCCCTAGAGGCCGATCCGAGGCGGACGATGCGTATTCTACGTTTCTGATCCGGTCCACGGCCCGGTCGAGCGAGTCGAGCCCCAGGGAGTCTATCTCGGGGACTGTGATAAGACGCACCGCCGGCGGCGGCGGCGGCGGCGGCGGCAGCAGCGGAGGAGGAGGAGGAGGGGGTTTCGGGTCGCCGTTCATGAGCGGGGCGTTTGAGGGGTTGAGGACGGCGGAGTCGGAGGAAGGGAAGCATCAGCAGCATCCGAGGAGGAAGGCGTCGGTTAGCTCGGTCCCGGAAAGTGTCGCAAAGGAAGACCCTTCCACAAAGTATGAACTGCTCCATGAGCTCGGTTAGTGTTCTGCTCTCTCTGGTTGCGTTCGTTACTTTAAATAGAGAAATGAATGAATTTGTTGAGATCCCTAGTTGCTGATCAAGTGCATTTGATTACCATATAGTTTCTGCAGTAGTAGTTCACTTATATAGACTATTGTGTGTGCATGCATCTTTCTAATTGAACTCGTGCTTGGTGAACTGCAGGGAAAGGTTCATATGGTGCGGTTTATAAAGCCAGAGACCTAAGGACTTCAGAACTTGTTGCTGTCAAAGTTATATCTTTAACCGAAGGGGTATATTACTTCTTCCCCCATTTAGGAGTAAAACAGAAATTGGAAAAATTTTATGTTTTATTAGTTCTTTAAATTCCTCTGTGAACATGCTTGTTTAACAGTGCATCCATCTTATGATTGATTCTCTTTTGTTTTGGTTATTGATATGCTAAGGCCTCCTTCGGCATTGTTGTCTTTTTTATTTTCTTTTTTAAATTAGAATTTCTACATGAAATAGTGTAAAAAGAGGTGTGGATTGCTGCCAATCCTTACATCCAATGTAATTGTTTGGCAACAAATAATAAAAACTTGAAAGCATTTTTTTTTTTTTTGCTTCCAAGTTTTTTTCCAAAAAAAAAAGTGATTCATTTCTTGGTCCGAGTGTATTACAAGCTAACTAATTATGACAACAAAAGAAAGTCTTCCCATCAGTATATCAAATTATATATTATTAGCTTTTTAAAAAAGTAAAGAAAAACGGCAACAATGCCAAATGAGGCCTGAGCTGGTATCTTTCCAATCATTTGTTGGAGATCACTTGTTTTTCTTAATTTCTGACTGCAGCCTATTTAAATTTGTAAATATGCCAATATCAGGAGGAGGGCTATGATGACATTCGAGGAGAAATTGAAATGCTGCAGCAGTGTAGCCACCCGAATGTTGTTCGGTACTTTGGAAGCTATCAAGGAGAGGAGTACTTGTGGGTATGAACAAATGACCTGGTACAATTTGGTATGATCTTACTTGAATATGGAAGATCTATTTAGTCCTCAGTATACTGTTGTGAAACTTCATTTTGCAGATAGTGATGGAGTACTGTGGTGGTGGAAGTGTTGCTGACGTGATGAATACTACTGAAGAACCGTTAGATGAGTCTCAAATAGCTTACATCTGTAGGGAAGCATTGAAGGTACTTGATTTTTGTAAGTAATTATATATGGAAGTAAAAATTGTTATACAACTTTGCATGTTCAGTTAGAGAAATTGGTATATATTTAACCAATTGTTGATGTGTTTGCATTGATATGTGCTGGAGTGACTTGTTTTAAATATAAAAATTGCAACGTGAGGAGAGCGAATGTTTCCCACTGGTAGCTCACAATCAAGTTTCATCAAGGCAAATGCTTGAATTGTACTTAGATGTACCTATTGTTTGTTACCCATCATTCGAACCTTGGTAATTGTTTTTCAAAAGAACAGGATTGAGAGTTTTTTTTCCCTCTCCCAAAGGTCATCCTCATTCCAGTGAATTCCATATTCACATTCATGACGCTGAGTTGGCATTGGAAGTGTGGGCCAATGCTGCATGAAATCGATGTGCCAATGTTTTTTTTAGTAGAAATGATAGGATAAGAAATGAGTGCATTCATCACTAGTTAGAGGTGGTATTCACTGAACTCAGATACCCGTCTGAAGAGTGGTGCAACTCGTCTATTCCATGTTGGAGATTCCTTGAGAGGAAAAGAGAGAAACCAAAAATGACTTGATTGAAGTAACGAGGCTAGTTTTGATAGCTTTTATATTGATGAAGAACCTTGCCGTGGCCTAGGGTTTAATGGGGATTAGGTTTCATATTTAACAAAATTTTATTAGATGCGAACGTACAGTTGTCTGTTTTTTCGTGTTAAGCATGCATTACATGTACTTCTTACTTGATAAGTGGCGCAAAAGTCTTGTAATCGAATATTGCTCGTATGTTTATTCATGTCTGTTTTGCCTTCAAAATTGACTTGGAAAATTTTGCTGATGTAGGGTCTTTCTTACTTGCACTCGATTTTTAAAGTCCACAGAGACATTAAAGGTGGCAATATTCTGCTTACTGAGCAGGGAGAGGTAAAGTTGGGTGAGCACTGGTCTCATTGTGTAGAAATTGTTCCCCCATAGCTTAGCGCTTCGACATTGTAGTATTTTCTCGTTCTTTTTTATGAATATGCTGAGTTTCTTGATTGTTTTTCTTAGTTGAGCTCTGACCGCTATGATCATTTCAACAGGTGATTTTGGTGTTGCTGCCCAGCTTACCAGGACCATGTCAAAGCGCAACACTGTAAGATTGTCTTGTCTAGCCTGGCTAATAATCTCCCATCAAGTACAAAAAGTTTTTTATTTTTTCCTTTATGCATATTAGAACATGCTAGATTGTGGATATTTGAAGCATGTGATCCATGAAGTGCTACCAGATAATTACCCTAACATCAGTGTGCTCTCGAAAGTTATCCTATTTCTTCATGCTCCTTTCAGTTTTGATTTGAAAGCAGTGAAATTGTGACCCTCCGTGTGTTTTGACTTCATAGTTCTTACCCCTCAGTACTGTCTATTCACAAATAATTGATGAGTTCTCGTTTAATGAATGATCATATGCTATTTCGTTGTAATCTCTATTCATTTAGACCATTCAGTTTGTTTTCTTATATAGATTAATCTTCAACTGTTGTTAGTCTAACAGATTCTAGCATATTTCATGTCTCTCAATTTCGCTTTATATAGATTAATCTTCAACTGTTATGATGATTTGCATCATTATGGTATTTCTTGACTTTCAGTTCATTGGCACTCCTCATTGGATGGCTCCTGAAGTAATACAAGAAAATCGGTATGATGGAAAGGTAATATATCATCTACAGAATTATCTTGTCATGTATGAATACTATCTTCTGATGCTAACACAGCACTTCAAAATGTTGTCATTGTTGTTGAAATGTAGAACAGGAATTAATCAAATTATTTGAAGAATCAAATCTATATGTTAGGAATTGATACCTCAAGAATTTAAGTTTAGAAGAAGTATTCTTGTATTATCTGCATAATTCATTACGTCATATACAGGTTGATCAAGTCAATTATATTTTCTCGTATTTAAAGTTCAATGCAACTAAATAGAGAACACAGTGAATTTTAATACTTGATGTATTAAACATTCTTTCTTGGCTAACCTTTGAGCAAATGACATGCATTTAAATACTTTCCAAATCAGTCCTGCTGCTTGATTTCTGAATCTTTTATAGGTAGACGTATGGGCTCTTGGTGTTTCTGCAATTGAGATGGCAGAGGTGTGCTTATTACATATATGAAATTGTTGTGCATTTGTTCCCAATTCTTGCTTCAAGTTTATACACCTATTGTGTTTTTCACCTTATCCTTTCGTTGTCAGTGTTGGCTGTTGTTTTTTCTTACATTCTGTTCTTTTCCTTCTATTTTGTTTAGGGAATGCCACCTAGGTCTACAGTGCATCCAATGAGAGTATGCGCATATCTCTGACCTTCTGCTCTTATTTGCATTTTTGGCTAAAATCACTTGATGATTCTTTTGAACTTTTGCATGCTATGCCATAATTTTCTTTTATTCTCTTTATCGTCTTATCTTTTACCTGATCTTGCAGTCAATTTTAAAAAGTTGTTGATTTCATGTAGCAGTTCATTTATTTATGATATACCCATTTATGTTTTGCAGTAAATCTTATACAGTGAGTAAATCCGCAGTTGAGTAGGTTAACCATGCTTACAGCTAGTGTTGTTTCGTCAGATTCTAAAATATTGTCCTCTTCTTAATTGTTTTTTGGCTGATACTAACTTCTCCTGATAGGTTCTTTTTATGATATCTCGTGAGCCTGCTCCAATGCTCGAGGATAAAGAGAAGTGGTATGATTTTGTTACTTCTGTTTATGCATCTATATGAAGTCTGTATTTGTATATTTTTATCCAACATCTCTCCCCTAAATTCGGAAATACAGGTTCAGTTGTTGCTATATTGTGGTTGTTGTAGCTGTTATATTATGTTATTGTTATAATTATTTCTTTTGGTTCTATTATATGCTCTATTTGTTGTTCTAGGTCCCTTCTTTTCCATGATTTTATAGCCAAATGCTTGACAAAAGATCCCAGGCTTCGTCCTTCAGCAGCTGAGATGCTGAAGGTACATATTGCTCCTTCAGCGACGATTAAATACAAGATTTCTTATCTTTGCATTGTATTGCCTTTTAAATCAAACTTATAAAGCCTTTCTTACCTTCTAAGAAATTTTCAGGGTTGTTTTTTTGAATATGCTTGTTTCTTTCAGTAAAATTATTCTCATTGTGCTACAAATAATGTAGTTAGTACTAATTTCCTTGCTTCAATTTCCATTGCAGCACAAGTTTATTGAAAAGTGCACATCTGGCGCTTTAAAAATGTTGCCAAAAATCAAACAAGCAAGACAAATCAGAGCAGCAATGGCTGCACAAGCACAAAACAGCGGATCCAGGCCAGACAATGTATGATCTTCTTATTTGCCATTATTATCTCCACTATATACTGATTTCATTTTCTGTATTCTTACTCCACCATATTAGCAAGTGGCGAAAGGGGGGACTACACATATAAACGAAGATTACGGGGATACTCTTCCTTCCGATGCTCTGAAGCATCAAATTGATGAATCACCTGAGGATGGTGGTAAGTTGATACCCGAGGAAGAACAATTTGCTTGTAGAGTTATTGCTAATATATGTATTTTCCGAAGCACTACTGCTTTTATTGTGGTTTTGCATTTTTTTTATTTTTTATTTTATAAGCTGTGTATCTCGTTGGCTACTTTAATCCTTTGGCACAAAATTTAATGGGTATACAGAACCCTCCTCTCCCTTGGTTAAGAACTAGTGAGACAGAAAATAATAACAAGCATTTCAACTTATTGGCACAATGTTAACTGCTAGTTGAGCAAATGCTTCACTAGATGCTCTCGTGCACGCTTGCACCACACTTTTCTACACGTTCTGTACAATTAAATGGCCACCCTACACCACAAACTTCACTTTCATAAATTTGACTGTAAAATCTCATGTTTTATGATGACCAGTTTAGTAAGACTTTATTTTAAAATTTGGAGGCTTGGAGGTTGGCAGGATTTAAGAGGCTTAACTATAGTAAGATTGTTTCATTACTTGATGCCTTCTTGCACATATTGAGACAGTTTATTTATGTCTCTGTTAATTTTAAATAATTGTGCATAGATGACATGCAAAATCATGCTTAACATACTATTGATAACCAAAACTTCTCTAATGCAGGTGACTTTGGTACTGTAGTATATCACGATGGCGATGAAGTCCGTGAATCACCTGTTTCATTGACAGCAGAATTTATACCGGGCCTTGGTGGTATAAGTTCTTTCACACATGATCCAAGAAGAGAGAAAATTGCAAACATTTGGTATGCCAAGATTTTAAGTGCAAACCTGTTCTTTCTTCTGGACTCTGGAGAACAACTTTTATGAATTTTTTGTTGCTTTCTGTTAGTACCACATGAAGGCTGTGTTTCTTCATACTCTATGCAATTTGTCTGACAATTATCTAAAATCATGTCATTTGGAATCTTGGATGTCAATTAGTCAAAATAAGACACATGAATATTAGTGGATTGTGCAATTGTTACTCTGAACAATCATTGCCACAATCAAGATAACTGTTGCTCTAGTAGCAGGTGTGGAGAGACCAGACTTCTGTTAATTCTGCAGCTAGTCTAATAGGGAAGAGGTATACTGCTCTGTGAAGTGTCTAAACTTTGCAAATCATGGGACTAAAGTTTGATCCATCATCACACTTATTCTCCTTCACAGAGTATCTCAAAATATTTTCCAATGAATTTTCTACCATGGAGTGTAGCATCTTATCATCTTTTAGGTAATGTTTTGCTAAATATCGGTTAAGAAACATTTTGTTACAAACTGTTTTTTCAGGGAGGAGAATGCAACCGGTACCATTGTCAGCAAACAGACGAATAAAAATCAGAGTCCTGATATACAAGAAACCCTGGGTTCGCCATCTGTAGCTGGATTACTCAAAGAGGAAAAGAATTCAGAGGGTATTTTGGCACAGCAAGATCAACCTACTGATCCTGTAGTTGGTAGTGTCGGTGGTAACATGAGCAAACCTAACAGTGCTACCATCAGCCGGAAGGCCTTTTCGATTCAAGATAAGGTACTTCCACCGATCCTCATTTTCTACAACTTGGCCTTGGTATTTTGTATTATTTTCCTGTAGATCTTTTGAATCTAATAATTCAACTCTATCCTTTTTCTTATTATTGAAGCTCTGGTCAATTTATGCTGCTGGAAATACAGTACCAATACCGTTTCTTAAAGCAATTGATATTTCTCCTTTAGCTCTAGTATCAGATAATGTAGTCGGGGATAAGCTACCAGGGTCAAGCAGTAATGCTGCCCTAGAAGCAGTTAGGGAGTTGTTCAGTGGTGATGGACAGACAAAGAAAGGACGGAAAGGACAAACTGAGGTTCCTACTGACTTTCCCTTTTTTCCAAAAAAAAATAATCACAAATTAAAGAAAATTCATCATGTATCTATTCCTTTATTGATTGCTCTATTGTCTGTTGCTTGACTCATCTGTAGGTGCCTTTACCTCCTGGAGTACACCAAAGATTAACTACGAGTCCAACACTAATGAACTTAGCTCAGGCTTTAGCTTACCATAAAATGTGAGAGTCGTGCTGCATATTTGCTTGATGTTTCTATGCTCTAAGCTAAAATATTATTCATGGCATTTTAATTTGCATTTTTTTTCTTTTCTTTCCCCAGGTGCTACGAGGACATGCCTCTTCAAGAGCCGCAAGCAACACAGGAGCAGCGGACCATCCAAAACCTCTGCGATACGCTACGAACTATTTTGCGCTTGTAGAGCATGTCGCGACAAAGAACCTAAGAGCAGCGTGTTTGGATTGAGGATGGATTATGCGGGGATGCCTTTTTCTGTCCCCAGATTGTCTAGTTTGTCCGTGTATAATCTTTTTGTTGTGTTTATAATGGCTCTAGTTTTTAGATTATGTAGGATTAATGGCTGTAATGTTTCTCTAGGGGAATAAGCACGCCAATGAAGGATAACAGTACTATTTTCTGTAGGTGGTTGGGGTTGGGTGAATTGCTGTTTTGACTACGACGATGGCCGATTAATCAAGGATAGAGTGTATGATAGCTCAATTCCAGTGATCTGCTCGAACAAATGATTCTTTCTTTATTTTAATGTAGAATGATCTGGTATCACTTTTTATTCTTTTTTTTTTTATTTTCATGCTGCAAAAGAAAGGGATAATTTGAATGATCACTTTTACCCTTTATTCTATTCGAGATTACACCCATAGGCTATTCCGGGTTACGCAACAAAACAGGAGCCCTGCGACAGGTGCATTACAGCAAGTGTCTCGGAAATATGAAGAGGAGAAATATGTACAGCTTCTCTTTAGCTGCATCTGATCCCGACTCTCCCGGTCTACCTGCACCTTAAAAAGAGGAAAACTGAGAGCAAACTCCACCCGAACACGTGCAGGCAGCCACACATCCTAATTAAGGAGAAGAAAAAAAGGAACCAAGTCTTCGCTTGCACATTTATTAATTTGGAACATCCGACAGTCTAGTAATTAAGTCAATTGCATTTAAACAGAACAACCAGAATCAAAGAATGGCATGGTTAGCACAACAGGATTATCATATTGCCATTAAAGAAATCTAAAACATGAGCAACTGCAATACGAGAAAACTGCACGGGGGGTTAATCAAAGAAAGAAGAAACTAAGTTGACACTCTATTTGAGACCTACCCTCTTCCTTTTTCCACAAACATGAAAAACAAGAGTGGATCAGGTGTATCTCTATGGATCATATAATGTTATCCCGAGTACGCACTGGAGCATTTTAGTACGTTGGTTACTTCGCAGTTCACACCCACCTATAGAGTCTCTTTCCAGAATCTAACTGATCTATCGTTCCCACATGTGACAAATGCCGCCTCAGCTGGAGAGTGTTCTATCCACCTCGGCGCACCAACGTGATTGGACGGCAACCTTGCTGTAATTTCAGCGGTGAGAGCATCCCAAATAACAACCTGTAACCAATCTCATTTTAGTAGTATTTATCATCCAATAAGTATTATCAAGATCTGTGAAGCATAGAGAACTAACCTCATTTTTCAGTTCGTCGACTGATAGAATGAATTCCTCTGTTTCATTGAAGACAGCCTACAAAACCATCCATTAGGTAGCTAGCACATAAGATGTTACATGACTAACCAAACAGCTGCAAATTGGAGAAGTAATCAAGAACAGAATCATCTGCTCTACTTAAGTGACTATAACAATTGAGGGTTCCTCTCATCGCTAGTGAACTGCGAGTTTGCAATATACACGAGCAAGAAACATTTATTTCCTTCCTTTTACATTAAATTTTTAGAGATATTTCAGGTTTGATTTCTTATAAGTAATATAGAATTTCCTACAGGTCACATTAACTGAATCGATGTTTTTCCAAAATGCTAGTTTAAGCATCCATATATATTGAAACAATTATGAGAAGTTGATAAAAGATCACATTTCAGACATTAGTAACGCCGTGATGCTTTTAAGTGGAAAGACGATAATCAACCAACCTGGCAACGCAGGTGCGTGTGAATTGCACCCAGATATTGTTTGACTAGTCTTCCTGTGCCAACTTCCCATAACTTTATAGAAGAATCCTTCCCGCAAGATAGAATAAACCTAATAGATTGAAGCTGTGCATGTCATAATAAGGGAAAAGGAACACAAATAATAAATGCGACTATCTGTTGTATCTTGGACCATGTTATTAACTAGGTATCAGCTTCATTATAACACAAGAATAACAAAGTTTCTCAGGAAGAAATGTACAACAAGAAAAATAAAATAAAATATTTAGAGCATACATAACATACTATACCTCTGGTCCTTTGTGAAACTTGCACTAGTGGCCTCAGCCAACCCATGTGCCCCAATTATAGACCGAACACATTGTGCGGTTACTCCATCCCATACACGAATAGAACCATCTTTCGAAGCTGTAACATAAGTACTGCCAGTAGTTGAATATCGCACCTACACCCCAAATTCCCAAAATGTAGGATAATAATTTCCTAAAAGTGAACTCGTTTTTCAATCAAGATGGATGCACAATAGAAAGAAACCAACATGCCTGGTTGATGCCAGCATTCGCATTTAGGTCTTGGGCATTTGCTGACAAGTAACACTTGAAAGTATTGATATCATATAAATGCGGAATAGGATGATCAGTCCCTGTAAATTGGCTGTCCTAGTCATTTCACTGTAATGTAAACTAGGAACTACTAAGAATTGCAGGTAAACATATAATGGAAATTAAAAGAAAGGTATCTGATTTCAATTTTCACAACTTGACGCAAGTCCAGAGAACATAGTACAAGGCTTGTAAATTTAACAAAAACAAGACGACAGAAAGATACCAGCCAAGAGATATTCCCCAGAAGGATGAAAACAAACAGATCTCACATTATGCGTATCCTGTTCCAAAAATTTATACAAAAATAATAAATAAACTATTATAACCAATAGATTGATCCTACCGAACTACATATTGAAGATAAAGTGATCGTAAGAACCTGGATAACTCTAAAAGCTCTCCTAGCAACCGTCTTCGAAAAATCAAAGAACCTGAAAAGTTAATTTCAGATACATATAGGTTATGTTTGGTTGCATGTAAAAGCACCCTGCAAAGAGTTTCCAGATGGAAAACTTGTTTAAATGGATGGACAAGTTGTTTAATGTCCAACAATGTGTGAAACAAGTTCTCCATCTACATATAATTGAATAACAGCAAGATTCAAGAAATGTAGCCTCTTGGAAAAGATTTTACAGAAACAGCAAAACAATTAACTTGAGATCTGCATTAACTTCTATTAGTAAATTTCTCCTCGTAAACATACTTAATTGTGTGGTCCTTTGCCCCAGATATCAATATAGTATTTTGCGGATGGAAATCCAAATCATTGATAGGCTGCAAGTGAACAGTAGACAGTGCATTATGAATAATATTACACCAACATGAAATACACACATTTAACAGATGCTATCATCACAACACATTGAAAAAAAAAAAAATAAAGCAAAACTGAAGTCAGTGAATTTATCATTCTGAATAAGACCCATAGCATAAAATATTTACCAAAGTTATTAGAAAAATACAATCGCCTCCTATAACACAGGCAAGCACATCTCAAAAGAGCTGGTAATAAATATCTGATTAAAGGGAGCACAACATGGCGTCTAGCAATTTGCATTTAGGGATACCAAAAAATAAAAGGGATCTTACGTTACATGAATTGATTACTGCCCAAATTATTACATTATCTAAAACTCGCAACATATACAAGTTTTCAATAGCTTATTAGAAAATGTCCTGACAACATTTCACGCTAAAGTCTTCCAGTACATAAATATGAAGAGAAAGTAAACCTTGGCTACCTGTAAATGATCATAAAATGTTCTAATAACAGGGCGAATAGGACCATCCCTGCCATCTCCAAGCATCATTTGCTTGACTTTTAAAACCTAGGAAAAACAAATAGGACAGTTGAATAGCATTCAGAAACCATGACTGTGTACAGATACCACAATAATAACTGAAGCATACCTCAAAAAGCTTGATAGATGTGTCCGTACTCCCAGTTGCAAAGAATCTCCCATCAGGACTGAATCTTGCACATCTAGCAACATTCTAAACAGCGGAACAAATCACAATACATCTTCACTATGTTCACATACGAATACAAAAAAGCCATCACTAAATGCAGGTCCGAGACATGCACGCTTAAAAGAGCACAAACATACGAACACCGAGCATTCAAAGTCAATATCTATCACACCAGTGATTCTAACACATTGGGGACATAGGTACTCCTCACATTGATTCTTCAGTTGATCACAAAAATCTATATCAACCCGTAAATCACAAATCACCTACTGTCGGCAAGTAATATAACAAAAGGCCCAGTTACTTAAAGGATTTTGAGAAAACCACGAAAGGGGTGACAAAGTATCATTCCAATACCTTATGCTCTGAAACATGCCTAGTCTCATGCTTCGGGAAGCTCTTGGAGGAACCTTTAGTATCCTGCACCGCACTGGTTTCATAATTCAATATATCAGCCAAATATCTCGAAATGACAACAGCAAAATGACGCATTAAGGGGCAGCTCAAAAAAAAATAATAAAATATTGTAGAATTGTCTACACTATTGTGATACATAACATGCAAAAATGACACTATTACATGGAAAAGGCCCGACATGCGCATTTCACCTGAAATCTACAGCATTGGTAGGAAGATGAACCATGCCATATCCTGCCAACATCCCTCCAATAGAATCAACACCAGCACCACCAGAAGAAACTCCCCTCGACGCCTCGTCCCTCTCCGCCGCAAGACCCTATTTGCACCTACCAAAACCCCAATAAACTAAAAAAGAACCATTTGCAGCAAAAAAAGAAAAGAAAAAAAGAAGTATATTTTTTCCCGCAAAAATTGCGTTAAAAATAGGACCTTTGCAACGAGTTCCAGAAGCTTGTTTGGGGGAGCTTCTGCGTTCAAAGGCGTCATGGTGGCCGAAGCAACTGCGGTTGCGGCCTACGTTAAACTAAATATATGTTACTAATCAATTTTGAGTAATAATTTTTGAAAAAAGGAGAGATTTTGGGGTATAAATTGGGGGGAAACTGGAAACGAGCATTGCCTGATTGAGATTGTAGTCGCGGAGATGGGCGACGATCAAAGCATTAACCTGGCGAAGGAGCGTCCCCTCCTGAAGGGTCTGCTCCAAATACGCCTCCATTATACCAAAATTGGGAGGATTTGGGAGTGTTTTGATTCAAAATTAAGCTAGAAAAAATCCGTAGAAATCTAAATTTTCCTTCAAAAATCGAACTTTCATAACGAATTCAAGGCAAAATCGACGCTTTCGAGGCGATTGAGTTTCGACTATATCTGAAAAGCCCAAATCTGAGCTACTAAATTAACTCGCAGCGATCAATTTCTAAAACCCTAGCTCGTGGGCGTAAAAAAAGGTACGATAAAGCACACTTTGGGAGTAGAAACTTTTAGCTGAACAGAGTTTACCACGTCAGCTTTAAACCACACAGTGGATGCGGTCACTTCTATCTCGTTTAAGGATATTTTATTACTTTCTACATAAAGCTGAGGTTACAGTTTCTTCTCATCAGTTCTATCAGGTTAATTACTACGTTAATCAAAAATTAAAAATATTGTGGAAAAATATTTATTTTATGTAATAGTTTTTTTCCCCAAAGAGCAAACTAAATGTAACTAGGCCTGGATAAAAATAAATTTACTTAATGTAATCACTTTCGAGACATGCAGAAGGAGATTAATATGAAAAATTAGGTATTCATTAGCCTTCAGTAAAAAATGATGAATGATAATGAGATATTACTCCACATTGGTCTCCAACTTTGTTTTAAAATGATTTATGCATTTCAACAAACGATGAATAATCAAAAATCACGATCCTCCAAAATAGTATGAATCTATGCATTAATTTGGAGAGAGGATAAGAGTAATGCAAATATATGTGTTTGGATGAAAATAGGGATAAGGATAGTGATAAAGGGAAATAAGGAAAAAAGTGTTTGGATGGTATTTGGGGATAAGAGGATAGTGAGGTGGTGAAATGTGAAAATGAATGATAATGAGATATTACTCGACATTGGTCTCCAACTTTGTTCTAAAATGATTTATTCTTTTCAACAAATGATTAATAATCAAAAATCACGATCCTCCAAAATAGTATGAATCTATGCATTAATCTGGAGAGAGGACTAGCCACCTACTTAATGCAAATATATATCTTTATTATGAAAATTTTCTACGGCAATAAGCAACGTCATGAAACTTCAATCATCCTGGCGGGCCCCGCAATAAGAAATTTCTAAGAAATTTCTTTGCCCCGTCGCTGGATTCGATTAATGAGGTGCTCTCAAATCTCAATTAAGCAATTAAGCGTATAGATAAATATTTATATGTATATATTGTATTATTATTATTATAAAAAAAGGCCTTAATCGAATAAGTCGGTTGGTGGAGGGTCATTGGCCTTGTGAGCACCAACCGTTTGATAGGGACCCGATCTTTTTTTTTTTTTTTTAACTTTAAAAATCACTCTTTTAATTTCGCACCGTCTCCGGCTTAATACTCTGAAGTTTAAAATATATTACTTTCATACCTTATAATTTTATTTATTTATTTATTAATTTTTCTTATTAAATCGATAAGAAATTAAGAGTAAAAAATATTAAAGTAAATTCGATAAATTATAAATAGAATATTTGAATTTTTTATATATAATTTAATAAAAAATTAATGAAAAACTAGCGAAAAATAAATAAATAAAATTATAAAATATTAAATTGATACAATTTAAATTATACGATCTTAAAGTAAGAAAATACAAAATAAAAAAAAATGTATTAAAAGTTTATCCTTTTTTATTATTTATTTAACTTTTTTTTTTTAACGCGGACGAGCCCTTGTTTGCATAATAATTGTTTTAAGTTCAGGGGCAAGTGTGCAATGTACGCTTTCTCTCTCTCTCTCTCTCTCTCTCCACCGACAGAGAGAGTGTGTGAGGAGGAAACTTGCCAGTCCTCACAAATCACAAATCAGACCCACTCATTTTCATTTTTGTTTTTCCTTTACTTATTATTATTATTATTTTCTTTTTGTCGGCTTGCATGTGTCATGTGTGCTGTGCTGTGCTGTGCTGTGCGCTCTTTTTTCCATTACCACCTTGCGCCAATAATTAACTCAACTAATCCCATTTTAGTCAAAAGCGCCAAAACTGTTGCTCTTCCATATTTGCCCCTGCTATTGCGCTTTCTATTTCCTTGATTTATATTGTTTTTTTTTACTTCTGAATTTTTAATTTTTTTCTATTAATAATAATATCAAAACGAATGTGAAGGCTTTCTGTTTTTTTTTTATTGCATTCAAGCTTCAAGGCCATCTTTCTTTTATAATATTTGATATAATAATCTTTTCTATCTATTAAAAAATATTTTTTTTATGATTTTTATTTTATATGTATAATTTAATCTGTTTGTAAATACATTTTGAATTTTGGTATTGCTATATATAAATTTAATTATATTATTTTCTTTCACACATTGATGAAAGACTAGAAAAAATAAAAGGAATATATATATATGTATATGAATTGAGCTAGAATACTTTTACAAGTATTACTCCATTGATGCTTTTAGGTTTTTTATCCCTTTGATCTACTTTTTGATTACTAATAGACATTGGATCAAACACTATTCCACCTACCGCCACCTACCCCCACCTACCACAATCATCTCAACCCTACAAAATTCTATTCAAAATTTAAAAATATTAAAGCGTAACCATCTAATACTTTTAGATGTATTTACTCTATATATATATATATATATATATATTATTAGATTGTGAAGAAAAATATGTGGACAAATAATAGTGATTTAATTAATCGGAGTTGTAACTTAAAATGCCAAGGGTATTTTGGGCAATAAGAAAAGAGTGGGCTCTGGATGTAGTAGTAAATCACGAAATGAGGGAGAAGGGTAAGCGGGACCGACGTGACTTATTTTATAATAAATAATAATCGGGGGAGAATTAAACACTCCATCTCTCTCTCTCTCTCTCTCTCTCGCTCGCACATGCTTTAACCTCCACCATGACTCTCCATTCCAGATCTTAGAGAGGTATAGGTAGGTCACTACCACACACACACACACACGCACACACTGTCTCTCTCTCTCTCCCCCCTCCTCTGCGATCGGGGCTCCATTGCCAATCTCCATTGGAGCTCGGAATCAAATCTCCGAAGAGATCTGATAATGGAGGTGGGTAGTGTTACTACGAGCTCTTCCTCCTCCCCCCCCATTCTCAGATTCGTCTCAAAGCTCGCACCTTTCGCCGCTTCTCTCGTGCTCCTCCTTATCCTCAACGCTCCTACTTCGACAGGTTCGTAGCCAGATCGATCTCATGTTTAGTCCTGTTTTTCTCCACGATCTAGTCGCGCTTCGTCGGGAGATTTGATCTTTCAGATGCTTTGATTTGCGTTTTTTTTTTTTTTTGCTGGTTTTGGGGGGGGGGGGGGGGGGGGGGGAACCCGATTGATACGAAGGGTTTTGGAAAAGAAATTTTATAGTTTTTCTGATGTTCTCAAGTGAGATCTTCTTTTCCTTTCCTAGATTCAACCGCATTTTAATGTAATTGCAGTTTCTGATCACGCCAGAGGATTGGAAATTAAGAAATTTACGAGTGAAATGCTTTAAGGCCAATTCCGTACTAAATTTTCCCCTAAATGGGAGTCAACACGAATCAGCGATCTGTCTTTTTATACGAATCAAGTTGACGAGGAAAAGGAGCAAATTTTTGTACAAAATTAGCAGTTTTGACTTTTTGAGTATTTGGACTTCTTGGAACCCAAGTTTGGAACTTTATTCGATTGTTTTTTTTGGGAACTTGTTTGTATTTATATTCCCTGGCATTTACTATTCTAGAGATTTGCATCAAAAATTTCTTTTTTCATTGTCCATGATAAGGGATCTGTTATAAATCCGATAGTCATTTATTATCAAAACTGCGAAAATAAGAACATGACTTGCTAATTAAATAAGATAGACCTGATGGTTGCTAATCCAAACTGAAGGCCTTAGGAGCCGAGTTGTTACTGATTTTAACCAAGAGAGTTTTTATTTTATGTTCTGCAGGATTTTTTTTGAACTGTACAATAATTGTTCTATAATTTTGAAGAAGCAGAAAATTTGTTTACATTGTGGGTCTTAACCATAGTTAGTAAGTTCGCGTATAATTCGCGAATTATACGCGTATTTTTCAATAGCCGAATTAAACGCACGAATCAGTATTTTTTACAAAAATCTGAAAAAAAACGCGTTTTTTTTGTCAAAAATAATTATTCGCGATTCGCGAACAATTCGCTCAAAAAAACGGCGGTGGCGGACTGGCCGGTGGCGTCGTTGCGTCTCGTTGCGAACTCATCCGCGTCTTCTTCGTCGTCCTCCTCCTCCGCCGCTCTCGTTGCCGAATCGCGAGTGTTTGGATCTATGTAAAACCCGTCTGAAATTTTTCCCCATATTTGGTTGTTCATAAAATTTTTTTTGGAGAAAAAATGGAGTTCTTTGTTGCAGTCCGCGGAGGAAGACGAAGAGGAAAATCGCGGCGTTTGGGAGCCTATAGTCGCGCGCGGTCCACGAGGCCACTTCGGCCTCGTGGACCGCATGCTCTCATTAGGCTGTGGACCGCATGCTCTCATGAGGCATTATATATATAATAATAATAAAATTATATATATATATATATATATATATATATATATATATATATATATATATATATATATATAAATATATATATTCATTTATTATATATAGTATTTTATTTTATTATAGAAATATTATTATATAATATTTTATTTATAAGCATAATATAGTTTGTTATTTTTTTACATAATTAGCTTAATTTTATATCTCTTTATTCTTATATTTTTAAGAAATATGAGTATTTATACTAATAGTATAAATTTTGAGAGAAAAAATTTAATTTAATAGCCGAATTTTTAATTCCGAATTTTTAATTAGTGAACGTATAATATCCGTATAAATCACGTATCCGAATAATTACCGAATCCGTTTTTTAGCCGTATTTTTCAACGAATTTATAAATTAGTAAACGAATTTTAACCGAATTATATCCGTATCGAATTTTTGCCGAATCCGAATTAACTAACTATGGTCTTAACTGTAAAATTAGATGTTTGCCCTCGATCACAAATTCAAAGCCATATAACAATGTATAACTGCTATTCTATGCTTGTTGTTTGTTATCAACTATTGCTGTCTTGGAAAAGTAGTTAAAGTTTGAGTAAGGCACGAACTATTCTTTCTCATCCTTTGATGTCTGTCTCTAATGGATATTCTCTTTTTCTGTAACAGAAGCATTCGACTCTCTCGACCCAAATGGAAACATTACCATTAAATGGGATGTTATGCAGTGGACTCCTGATGGCTATGTTGTAAGTACATACTAATGTCAGAAATTTGGGTTTATTGGGTGTTTCATATTAATATACTAAATTATGCAACTAATTCTCTTCCAGGCTGTTGTCACGATGTTCAATTTTCAACAATACCGCCATATCCAAGCTCCCGGTTGGACACTAGGATGGACATGGGCTAAAAAGGAAGTCATTTGGTCAATGGTCGGGGCCCAAACTACTGAGCAGGGTGATTGCTCCAAATTCAAAGGGAACATCCCTCACTGCTGTAAAAGAGATCCGACGGTTGTCGATCTGCTTCCTGGCACTCCGTACAATATGCAGATTGCGAATTGCTGCAAGGCCGGAGTTGTTAGTTCGTTCAATCAGGATCCAGCCAGTGCCGCTAGCTCATTCCAGGTTAGCGTGGGTCTTGCTGGGACAACAAATAAGACAGTCAAACTGCCCAAGAACTTCACACTTAAAGCTCCTGGGCCTGGTTATACTTGTGGGCTCGCGAAGATTGTGAAGCCCACTAAGTTTGTTACTCAGGATGGGAGAAGAACTACCCAGGCTCTAAGTAAGTTTCTCTTATGAAGTTCTCTCTGTTTCTTTTAGATGATACTGCAATGCTTTGGGTGCTGAAGCAGTTCTATAATATTTTGATCATGAAGTGAAATTTTGACTATTGGTCTAACCTGAAAGACTGACTTAACATCCTTTGTCGGTATTTGTGAGGAAAACGAAAAAAAGACGGATAGCAGGACCATTTCATAGTTCTTGTGCATCAGTATGTTGTTCTGATATCCAGCTTATATAAGCTCTGCTGTCTAAATTGTGGCAATAAATTTCAAAGTAACAAAGTACTTAAAAGTTACTATATAACTGAATTCTTGCTACTACAAAGTGATGCTCCTGTGATGTTTAAAGCAGCGAATCTCAAGCAACTATTTTGTTTCTGTTGCAACCACGAAACTTTATGTAGATTATATTCACAACATCTGGGTTGTTTGAGGATTTTATTCCATAAGGAGATATAAGATAATTTGAAAAAATACCTGATGATGATGATTTATTATTTCTGTCGTGTCTATCTGCCTTTATTTGTCATATCTGATTAACTTGTCTCCATCTTGATGCAGTGACATGGAATGTTACCTGCACATACTCCCAATTTCTTGCTCAGAAGACTCCAACATGCTGTGTATCTCTCTCATCTTTCTATAATGACACCATCGTCAATTGCCCAACATGCGCTTGTGGCTGCCAAAACAACAATACTCAACCAGGAAGCTGCGTGGAGTGAGTTATATTGACTTCTTTGCTCTGTTATTTTGCATATTTATTATAAATTAGTACAACATTGATAATTCTTTATGTACTTTTCACAGGGGTGATTCACCTTATCTAGCTTCTGCCATTAATGGCCCTGGCAAATATAGTTACCAGCCTTTGGTTCAGTGCACTTCGCATATGTGCCCCATCAGAGTGCACTGGCACGTGAAGCTTAACTATAAAGACTACTGGCGAGTGAAGATCACTATCACAAACTTCAATTACCGCATGAATTACACCCAGTGGAACTTGGTTGTTCAGCATCCTAACTTCGATAATCTCACCCAACTGTTTAGCTTTAATTACAAGTCAATCACTCCTTACGGAGCTGCTATAAGTAAGTCGTCTTGCCAAATGAAATTTCTCTATATCTTTTTTTTCTATGTATTCACTACATTTAATTACTCAATTACTTACATGCCCCATTCAAATGTTTCTCTCTTTTCAGATGATACTGCAATGCTTTGGGGGGTAAAGTTCTATAATGATTTGCTTATGCAAGCTGGTCCTTATGGAAACGTGCAATCCGAACTTCTTTTCAGGAAAGACGCAAATACCTTCACTTTTGACAAGGGATGGGCTTATCCACGCCGCATTTATTTCAACGGCGATAACTGTGTTATGCCACCTCCAGATGCATATCCATGGTTGCCTAATGCTTCACCCCCATCAAAGAGACCCTATTCACTTCATGTTAGGGCCTTTTGGATGGTCCTCATGGGCTTGCTGCTTTATGTATAATGAAGGAAATTAAGCTATTGGATATGTTCCATGGGAAGTACAACAAGCTTTTTTTGATGGATTTTAGCGTCTCAAGCTAGCAAATTTGCTAAAGGAATCGGGATGCAGCTGCTTCAGGTTATTGCTTGCACTTTGGCCAGGTTGTATTTATTGTTCTGTATACTGAGAAAATCTCAATTCAATGTACTTAGTTGCTGCATTTTGTTATTGTATTGTAGTTGAACTTCATAATGTACTCAGAGTGTAGTCTATTTATATGACATTATTTGTTATAGGAAAATGGGGCTGTCCCCAATAATGTTTGATAAGATTATTGAACTAGAACTCAATGTTGATTGATGTTGAGGATTATGTATCTTATTTTATAAAATATATAATTTTGAGTAGCTTAATTATCATTCTCCATTGTTCCCCTGTATTGTTTCTTAGTACAGTCGTTATATGAGCTTGTGATCTCTTTAATGTACTTCATTTCATGAACCCCCTACTTGAAAAAAAATTATAACACTTGAAAAGGAGCACATGCCTATATATGTGCTGGAACTGTCGAATAGTATGGTCAACTGTGGCATGAATTTTGGTGGCTTGGAGATTTTAGATATAATTTAGCAGCTGAAATATTACTGTCATGACATTATTACAAACAGTATGAAATTATAAATCTAAATTATGATATTGCTCAGTTGATTTTGATGCTCATTAAAGGAGAATTAATGAATTCTTAAACCAAAAAAATCCTCCTTGTTGCAATTAAAAGAGAGTCGCAAATAATTAAGAATAATTTACCAGTACAATAGAACAAAAGCAAATATTTGTCCTTCTGTTTTTGTCATGGGGCGCTACCATCAGGAAATTTGGTACTGCCCATCTGTAGTAAAACTGTATATGAACAGGAGAAGACACAATTGGGGGATATTTTCTAGAGAGGAAAAGCTTAAGATATCCACCCAATGGAAATTAAAGATGGAAAATTGAGTTGTGTGAGGTTCTTCAACAGAAGCAGATAATGCGATAACAAATACCCCACTAAATAGTCTAGAATGGTTCGCATTAGTTCCCAGGGACACCACATCAGAAGAAACTCTGAGAATTTACACCAAATATATTATATATGGTGCTTGGCCTTGGTAAAGGACACAAGGTTTTCGGAGTGCATTACCTGGTAAGTCCATAACAATGATACCGAAACCTTCAGTTAGGAATTCTATCAGTATTTAGTCTGTCATCGAGACAGAGGATTGATCCTTGATTATGCAAATAAGTATGGAGTGCAATAATCTGCCGATGCTTTGTGTTTTGAACTGATTTAGGAATGCCAATTCAGACTAAAAAGTTCGACTGTGAAGGCTATAGAGAACTTACAGTAGAGAGATATAACCATGGTAATGAACTGAATTGAATTTGCATAGCCAGATTAATACCCAGTATTCTTTCACAATTAACTGAAGGAAGATTGAGCTGCCAATATGTGATAGATTCGCAAAGCACTCCACAGTGCACTCAAGATCATTCAACCACTGGAACAAAATCATGCTAAGGATAGTTTAGACAAGGAACAAGAAGACACAATGCTGACTAATATATCTTACCAGAGAAAGGTGGGCGGGGATCGGTGAGGAAAACAGCATCAGATCTCTCAACAAGGCAAGACGCAATGCTGTTGTTTGTATCGGCATTGATCTCAGTTTCAATCGGGGTGAAATGATTATGTAGGAGCCTTTTATACGATAACAGAGAGGAGAAACAAAGCAGCAGCAGGTGCAATAGCTCATCAGTTGCCGGTATGGATAAGAGACAGTAATATAACATTTTCTTTGAGAGGAAAAAAAATATATATAAATATATATTGTAGCCTTATTTTTTTGTGTGTAGCATTTTCTTAGGACTTCCACAATTATTTAGGGAAAAATATAAATATAGAAGACCAAGAGTCAACCAACTGATCTTAAATAGAATGAAAATTTACCAAGAAAAAGAATTAATTAAATGATTCACATACATAATCTCTCAGAAGAGAAGATGGTGATGATTGATGTTCATGTTTTGAGCTTATTTGTATTTGTGTAGAAGATTAATACTTGTCCACGGACCACAGTAGCAGGACTTGAAAACGAAGCAAAGAAATGAGAAGCAGATGAAGGGTCCCAATCTGAAGTATACTGCACAACCAACCGCGGCGTCAAGGTTTCAGACTCGAAAAGAAGCAACACAACTACGCTGTTTCTGGACAAATAGAAACAGAAGCAATAATTACCTGATGATAAGCTGTTGTTTTTGCTAATTCTTCAAATCATGCCCGGAGGTGCGTAAATACAAGTAGGAAAGTAAGAATTCTCTCCTCTTCTTCCTTAATATGTAAAATCCCTATAGCTTTTTAAGAGCCGCATGAAACTGCACCGTAGAAAGATGATCTGTCATCATCTGTGGTGCCTATTTCCCAGTCATTGTTACTGCTAATGATCGTATCATATTATTAGACAGGTAGTGCGAGCCCCTTTCCATCAGGTAACAGGTATATGTAAACTGAAAGTATAAGAAGGAGAAATAGCCAAATAGGAGAAGACGATACTCATCAACAGGTTGCATTGTCGCCGTAAAAGCATGACCAATGAATCACCAAAATGCCGCCCAAAAAACAACACATACCTTCCTGAGACTAGCCGTGTTAATTTTCATCTTGTAACCAACCTGTTCAGGACTAATTCTGCACAAACTGCAGGCTAACAGAAGGGCCGTACTCGGCGGAATAGATCAAAACCAGAACATATATATATATATATTCATGGAAGTCATGAAATTTTAAACTCCAGAAATCAACTTCATGCTTGATATATGCGACGCGACGGAAACACCAAGTTCAATTCTGGCCAGAAAATGAATTAGAAAACTAGAGCAGCAATCCTTTACCAAGTGAATAATAGAACAGGCGATAGTGCAAACTTAGCAGTACAAGCAGAAGGACAAGAAGAAAAGAAAAGCAACGCAAATTAAGCAAGCGGACCAACACGTCAAATTGAGGTCCACTTTTACAGTTTTGCTCCTACGAGTTTTGGGAGGTGGCTCTCAAGGTCTCAGCCTCTGCAATAGCCATAGGATCGGCGGCGGCGGCGGCGGCAGCATCGGCGGTTTCTGTTTCTTCGTCCATCTCGCCCTCTCTCTCTCGAGCCTGCTTGTCCCTGTGCAGCCTCTCCGCCTCTTGCATCGCAGCTCGCTGTTCGGCCTGCAGGCGCTGCATTTCCTCTTCCTGCTGCTGCCTTTCGAACCACGTATCCGCGTCCGCCCAGACTTAAAACAAAAAGGGCAAAAGCAAATCAATCTCATCTTCGCGCAGCACAAGAAAAGGCAGCAACAAAAGACACGACAAGGGAAAAGAGGGGAGGGGGGGAGGAAGAAGAGAAGAGGAGGAGGCGTGTAGTACTGGGTTGGGCGGCCCATCCTTGCTCGCCGCCCTTGATGCGCTCCGGGTGGGCGTAGTTGACGGTGAGGACGCGGCCGAAGAGCTCGGCGCCGTCCATGTTGTCGATGGCGGCGGCGGCGTCCTCGCGCTCCAGGAAGGTCACGAAGCCGAAGGAGCGGTGCTTCTGCGTGGCCTGGTCCAGCGGCGTCTTCACGTCCTTTATGTCCCCGAACGGCACGAACGCCGCGTGCAGTACCTTCTCGTCCACCTCCTCCGCCAAACCCCCTGCGCACACCCAATTCGTCCAACACAAAGGTGAGTCCCTCCCTCGGACACTTATTCATTATATATATTTAGGAAGATTCAATATTCGATTATCATCATTATTATTATTTTTTAAAAAAAGAAAAAAAATTTACCTACGTAGACGGTGTTCTTCTGCACTCCCTGGGGGTTCATGTCTTCGACGCGCGCTGCGCTCTCTTCCCTTCCCTTCCCTATATAAGTTCCCCTTCTCTTCTGGAGTGGAGGAGTCGGCAGCCCTCGCCACAGCGCCGCCGTTTTTCTCTCTCTTTTTTCCCCCCTTTGTCTTACTCTTACCCCTCCCTCCTCTCCCATTACCATTATTAATGTATCACAATGGGCTTCCAAATTAGAATCCATGGAGAGAGCCCAAGGTCGCGTGATCTGAACGTGACTTGTTTTCGGGCTAAACCCGAACTTGATAGGCCCGGGGCCATTATTGGGCTTGTCTGTATGTTGTGTAGATGAGAGGGGGTCCTAGGTTTTCCACAAGGGATCGCACTGGATCGATGGGCTGGGCCAACACCACTCGTCCTCGTGCATCCCCATCGGGCCTCTTGTCGGCCCATTGGTTGACAAAGCGTTTGTAAGAAGATATCATCAAATCCAGTATCGGAAAATCGAGTGAGTCGTGCGAATCACCATCCACCGCCAACGACGGTAGGTAGGTAGGTAGTTTATGTCTTTATCAGAGAGCAAGTTTATAAGAAAAACATTTATCTCTGTCCCGTACCAAACAATGCTTTAATTAGACCTATTCGCGCCTTGCTTAGAATTTCTTATTATTTTTTATGGTTCAAAAAGGCACTACCAACATTCAAGTTAAATAAAAGATCCAGTAACTGCATCCAGCTGCAACGAATATGCAACTGCCGGAGGAGGTTTAAAAGCATTTATGCAGTTTTTGTTCACATAACAAAAACCTCCTCTATTTTTCGTCCATCAAATGTCGCTTCTCAGAGTAGGGTAACTTGTTTGCAAAATCCAAGCAAATAGGCACTTTATCGATCGCATCAAACTTGGTTTTAAATTAAGATCCAGAAAAAATAATAATAACCTGTGTAAACATGCGTGGAAACTAATCAGTCAACTAATATATCAATATATCAATTGCTAGTAGTAAATCATCGGGTTCGAATTCAGATCGTGATTTGACCCAATCCCTGCTTCTTAAATCTTAACACCCTTGTGCCTAAACTCTCGAACGAGTCGTGCCAAAGCCTCTATATTCCCGCACATTAATTACAAACTTTTGTAAGCAACGTAGTGGAACAAAAATCAAAGTAAATTCCACTTTGATTGCTCATACCTCAACCGCGCGCATGTGACAACACATGCCACGCTTTGCCATCCGTGGATTCTTAACGCCCATTTTGGACAAGTTCGGAACGAACCGACCAATGAGGAGATGCCACGCCAGAGGAGAGGACCACGCATGTGGACTCACGTTGTGCTGAGTTTGGTTCGGCGCCATTAGAAAATTGCAAAATGAAAAAATAATAATAATAATAATATAAAAATATGGGGATGGAAGATGCATAGAAGGGGGAAAGTTGACTTGAGGAAAGCATGTTAGGCCCATTGCCCTTTCCAACTTCATACGACGAAGAAAATCATGTGCCTGATTTTGGATTTTAAAGTGTTGCCGACGATGCTTAACCATCTCAAATATTCCCGTGTTCTCATGCCGTACGTGCGTAGTGCGTATACACCGCATGAATTACTTGCATAGATCTACTCCCTCTACCTCATCTCTTGTCGTGGATCAAGCCAATTTAAGCACAATTTACCCATTCAAAGAATGCATCATTAATGCTTGTTGATTTTGGGCAGTCTCATGCACTGTATCTAGGTACCTTTTTTAGGTTGGACTCCTCCGTCCATTTACCTAATTTATTAGGCTTTATGCTTAGAATTTTTTTCTTTTGGCAGAGGTCGCTTTTTATGGCCTTTTGGATCGGTTATTAACCGACCTCTTTATCCTTAAACTACTAATAGCTTGATCAAATTGAATCGTATTATAATTTATACTTGAGAAATTTATCTACGCGTCAAGATTTAATACTATATCTGTGTCAAGATTTAATACTGTATCCGTCATTTATGATAATAAATAGTTATGAATTATATATAAATATATCTTTTGGTAAACTGTTTTGATCATCTAAATTTTATTATAATTTATTTGTAAAATTGTTAATAGACTGTTCTGATAATAAAATGTTGAGACAAGAATACGCATAAAGCAATAGTAACAAGTCAAGTCAGATCGATTCGTGGAGGAGAAAATTGATTAATAAGTTGATTAAGTGTAACCACACTTTTATTCCAATCCAATTCTCTTCGTCAAACACAGAACGGGTCCTCCTCCTCCTCCTGCGCTTAATCCGGATAGATCAATCATACACAGCCACAGTCATAAAGTGAAAGTAATAATAATAATAATAAGGTAGAAAAAAAGAGAAAAAAAAAAAGGGAAGATGCGGACCCGCATAATTCGGCTCCTGCGACCACTCCCCGATCCGACTCCCCCGCTCCCCTTTTAAATACACCACCCCCTCCCTCTCTCTCTCTCCCCAACACGATCCCCCGTTCAATTCACCGCTCCTCTTCCTCCTCCTCCTCCTCCTCCTCCTGCTGTGGCAATGGCGAGTGGGTCGGTTCCGACGACGCCGCCTCTCCACGATGAGCTCGACATCGTGATCCCGACGATCCGGAACTTGGACTTTTTGGAGATGTGGAGGCCCTTTTTCCAGCACTACCACCTGATCATAGTGCAGGATGGGGATCCCACGAAGGTCATCAAGGTCCCCGAGGGCTTCGACTACGAGCTCTACAACCGCAACGACATCAACCGGATCCTCGGTCCCAAAGCCTCCTGCATCTCCTTCAAGGACTCGGCCTGCCGATGCTTCGGCTACATGGTCTCCAAGAAGAAGTACATCTACACCATCGACGACGATTGCTTCGTGAGTTGCTCCCCCTTCTCCCTCATCTCTCTATCTCTCTCTGTGTGTGTGTGTTTCTAATTCGCACTTTTGCTTTGATCTGAGATAATTTTGAATCCGGGTCTGAGGTTTTAGGGTGATGAGGGAGTTGGGATAGGGGAGAAAGGTGCGATGTGTGTGTGTGTGTGTGTGTGTGTGTGTTTCTAATTCTCACTTTTGCTTTGATCTGAGATAATTTTGAATCCGGGTCTGAGGTTTTAGGGTGATGGGGGAGTTGGGATAGGGGAGAAAGGTGCGATCTTGTGCAGGGGGACTCAACGGATTGTTGCGGTTACTGTTTATCTCACGATAAATTAGATTTCGCTTGGAAAAGATGCTCTTTCAGGGGGAACTTCCAATTCCATTTCCATTTCCGTTTCTCTCCTCTTTTCTTTTCTTTTCTTAAATTTTCCTTACCTTGGTTAGGAATTTTTGGTCTGTGGAGTTGGATGTTGCGGATTTGCCTTGTGCTTTCCTCAAGCAATTCGCATCTCTGCTGCTGCTTCTTTTACTTTCTCATCTGCCTTTAGGAAATTATTGAAGTTATGTACGATAGCCAATTCGCTCTTTAACATTGCTAACTACATCTTCGGCCATATTGTTTGCAACTGGTTTAAATTAAACTGTAATTGTAAATATATACCTTAGTCTAAACTAATTTGCTGCTTCAATCTCTAGATTGTTTTGTCTATGGGAGTTAAAGACACAATTACCCGTTTCCTTCTCCGTGATGAAATAAAAATTGTCACCGTCTTTAAATTGATTAGATTAGATTGCTGCAGAATGGGAGTTGTGCAATGTCGATATTTGAATTTTACTTTATAATAATTTTCTTAAAGAATGTAGTAAATTAGCACTTTGAATCGGTAACACGTGCTACTGCAACTTCCACCAAAATAATGGTACTTCTTTTTGACACCCACTGGTAGGTGACATATCCATGTGGAAACATCATGCTGTGGTGGACTACAGCAGCAGCAAACGGTACCGTGGACTTTAATAATGAGATTCTTAGAGCACATGCTGAAATCAATGGCATTGATCCTTTTGGGCATTTGCCTAAAAGTCGTGAGTCAAATGGTTCAATCATCTTTATTCATACACTCCAGCTATGATGAACCATCCCGTAAACTTTTCTTTTTGTAAACATCTAAATTTACCTTTATGTTAACGAAAAATTGAGCAACGTAGGAAAGATTTACTTCCATATCCAAGGTCGGCAGCACTGCCCTCATATATGCATTCCCTGGTGCTATATTTCATGGATTAATTGTGGAATACTATATACACGCGTGCAAAGGATACATTCATTTATTTATTTATTTGTGCTTTGTTATTCTGTCTGCTTGATATGCAATGAAGAAAGTGCTCCTTCTGAATACAGACCTTAGCTATTTTCGATTATGTTGTTATTTAATATAATGCCATTTGTATATTTCAAATAGGTGGCAAAGGACCCATCGGGCAAAGATATCAATGCACTTGAGCAGCACATAAAGAACCTTCTGTGCCCTTCGACGCCCTTCTTCTTCAACACTCTGTACGATCCCTATTGCGAAGGTGCGGACTTTGTTCGTGGGTATCCTTTTAGCCTTCGAGAAGGTGTACCTACCGCTGTTTCTCACGGCCTTTGGCTCAACATTCCCGACTATGATGCTCCGACCCAGCTTGTCAAGCCTCGTGAGAGAAACAAAAGGTGCTTAATCATTTTAACGCTGGTGGATCTCATGGTTTGTGTCTTCTTTTAATTTATGAAATTTTGTTAATATTTCTCTGTTTTGACCCATAAGGTATGTGGACGCTGTTCTTACTGTGCCTAAGGGAACCTTATTCCCTATGTGCGGAATGAACCTTGCTTTCGACCGTGAGCTGATTGGACCTGCAATGTACTTTGGGCTTATGGGAGACGGCCAACCCATTGGACGTTACGATGACATGTGGGCCGGATGGTGTGTGAAGGTCTGTATTTCTGCTTGCTTTCTCAATGCTTTTATGTTCTCAGTTTATATTATGTGATTGCCGTCAATGGTTTACGTACTATCCCCAATCCACCGGGCCCCTGAACTATCATGCTCTACATATTGCTGCCTGAAGTAGCAAACTTTTAAAAAATAGTAGTTGAACAATCCGGCCGTTTTAATCCATCACCCATTTCTTATGTCAGTCATCTTTTGATCACAATTGTTAGCCAATTGAGAGCCAAATGACTGGAATGCGCATAACTCATCTAGGCATTCAAAAGAAGAGGGTTAGGCAAAACTGTCTAGCGTCACATGACAATCATGGGCTATGTTAGGCAGGACCAACAGTTTCCTTCCATTGTTGAAAGTTTGGGTGGCCGTCTATAAAAGCACGGTGTTTAAGGGGTCTAGTTCATTTTCCTCTTTAGTTGGAATAGGCGGCGATAATAGTATTTCCTAAGCTCTAAGACTGGTGATAAATAATCCAGGTTATCTGTGATCACTTGGGACTGGGAGTTAAGACCGGCTTGCCGTATATCTGGCACAGCAAGGCGAGCAACCCCTTTGTGAACTTGAAAAAGGAGTACAAGGGCATATTCTGGCAAGAAGAGATAATCCCTTTCTTCCAGTCCGCAGCCCTCTCGAAGGAGTGCACCACTGTTCAGAAATGCTACATTGCGCTCTCCGAACAGGTTAGAGAGAAGCTTGGGAAAGTGGACCCCTACTTCACTAAGCTCGCGGATGCTATGGTCACCTGGATCGACGCATGGGATGAGCTCAACTCGTCCGGAGCTGCAGCTGCATTGCCCAACGGCACGGCCAATGGCAAATAGATTAGTCTATTCGACTTCGATTTACTTTGCTGGAATTGAATATCTTAGTCATAATTTCCTTTTTCTTTTTCTTTTCTTTTTTTTTCCTGAAGAACACATATTTTATTTTATTGTTCCCTATTGTCGCGGGGTGTCTTTTTGCAGGTGGGTTATTGTAGTCATTTATCATACATTGAGGTGAAAAATAAATGCTCTTACTTTGTGTTCTGAATATCTCGAGTATCTTTTTGTGTTGCATATTTGCATGAGTGCGTTTGAGAATAATACCTGAATAGGAGGTGTTTACTATTTTACTCTTCACTGTGCTATTGATTTCAATGCTAAAGCTCGAGCTGTATGTAGAGATTAGAGAACACCGGTATTAATTGTTGCAGCAGCAGCTGCAGCAGCTAGGCTATGCTCACCATGACCCAACCCAACCCAAGTATTTCAGCTGGGTCGTTTCAGTTTCTCGCAGTAGGTGAATTGTTGATCTGTGCTGATTCTTTATACGCTGTGGGTGATCAATTTGTATCATCATCATCCAACTCGTCCTGTCCCAGCTCCTGCCCTTTATCATCCACCTCCTTCTGTCCTTGTTCCAATTGATAGAAGCTATGCCCCACGTTCCACTGGTTTCATAGTTATAGCCTGATTACAGGGCCGAGAAGTCATAAATCATCAAAAAGAGCAAAAACTATGACCCTTCCTGCGGTTACAGCACAACCACTCCCATTTCAACTTTCCTTCGGCCGGACGAAATACGTTGGAGG
The DNA here is from genome assembly GCA_025177825.1 of Aechmea fasciata. Classification (NCBI taxonomy): domain Eukaryota; kingdom Viridiplantae; phylum Streptophyta; class Magnoliopsida; order Poales; family Bromeliaceae; genus Aechmea; species Aechmea fasciata. The sequence continues at coordinate 9,577,048 of CM045946.1, forward strand.
TGGAATGCGAGACTGTGTTTCACCGTTAAATTAGTCGCTCGCAAATCTGATGAAATACTATGGAGATGGAGTGGGAGACTATATTTCACCATTAAATCAATGTATAAATCAACCAGTGATGGACATTCGGGATGTCCTTCTATAGAAAGTTTAGGTACTTAAAATTCCATCTAAAGTTTAGATCTTTATTTTATTAGTCTTGGAAACCAATAATGTGCATGTTTTGTACGGCGGTGAACTCGAAATCGGCGATCATCTGCTCGTGGGATGCGTTCTTAGTAGATATTTCATGTTCAATATCTTAGAAGAAAGATTTATTCCGAGACCTGTGAAGGAGGTCAAGAGAGTTTGGAAGCATATGCTTGGAAATAACACCCAAGGAGTAGCTAAGAAGATTCTGGCTAGTGTGACGGTTTGTTGGTGAATGATTTAGCCAGAAAGAAACAATGTAATTTTTACGAATTAATTTTTTGATGTCTTAATAACTATTAGACACATTTATGAAATGATAAGAAAATGGATTGAATTTTGCAGCCTTAGGTAACATTTGAGGAAGGGCTATAACCTCTTCGTTTTATTTATTTATTTATTTATTTGCTTCCATAGCTGTTTAACTCCCTCGAGGCCCCGTCGTCTCAGCATATGTAGCAAAATTTATTTTAAAAAAAAAAAAAAAAAACTTTCTTTTGGCTCCTTCCGGGTAGAGTGCAGCCCTTGGCATTACCTGGCAATGTGATGCTAGTGCAAAAGCAAACCCAAAAGCATTTCTTTAGATGCTTCTGCAAAAGCAGGCATGAATCCAACAACAACTGATCATAAGTAGAGAAAAAATAAAAATAAAAATAAAGAAAAAAACATGCACATGCTGTGGCCCAGATATGAAACCGGATTGCCTGCACGACATGTGGGAATAAGAGCTCATGCTGGGAATTCTCTTTTTGCGCTTTTTAACAAATCTGCATACACATTGTTAGAAATTATTATTTCTATTTCTATTATTATGTTTAAAAGAGAGTTCAATTATGTTGGCACGCATATTGGATGCGCCTAAAATGGGCACAGGGCTTTTTAACCCTGACACACAATTAATTCATATCCTGGGTATTTTGGAGAGAGATCGGTCCAACGATAGAAAATTTCTAAAATGCAACGGATATATTGATGACGTGGCGTAATAAATCAATCATTTTTTTTTTTAAAAAAAATATATTCTATTATAATTACAAAAAATATTTTTATTGTAATTTTGTCTGAAAAAAGAAGAAAGATGATTGAGCATTGTTATTGATGGCGTAGTGCAAGTGTGATAGTATAGAATTCCTCGCGCAGTTTTGAGATTCAAGGAGTGCGTGACAAAAAAAAAAAATAATAATAAAGACCAAGAAATTTGTGTATTGTGAGCTAAAAAATCTCAACAAGGTTGTTTTTTTTTTATTTTTATGTTAATTAATAATACAGGTGGTTGAAATTGAGCTCTACACCGCTACCACCCACCCCACCCCACCCCCAAAACCACGTGAAAAGATTGAATAGACTGAAACTAAAAATCAAGGGAACCGAAATGACACATGAGAAAGACGTTAGAAAAGCTATAATTTTGAAGTCTGTATTTTAACTGCGATTTGGAAGATCAATTCAAGTTTCATTAATTTTATTTATTTATTTATTAATTAAAACGAGCATCGTTGTATAAGGGATAGTGTATTGGCGAGTGGTAACGGTCGCGTGGTAAGGTGCAATGTACGCTTTTCGTAACGCCGACCAGTCCCGTCGAAGCCGTGGATACGATGCGACGGGGCGATCTCGCGAAGCCCTCCCGTCGTTCTGCCACGTGTCCCCTCGAGCAAGGGGTCGCCCTGCACGACCCAATCGCTGCTCGACACGTCGGAGCTCCTCTCTCTCTCTCGCGCGCGCTCCGTCCACGTAGACCACGGATCCAGTACGGACACGTACGATCTTAAATGCTGGTGTTCCCGTTAAATTGATCTGATCTAATTAATACCTTTTATTAAATGCTCGCTGGTTCACTACACTCACAGCATTTGTTGGAGGATACATGCATGACTGGCTATACACATTATACATAATTAAGCTGCGCTTGCAGCTGCAACTAGAGCGAGCGCCTCCCATATTTAATTCTCCCTTAATTCTGTTGCTGCTGACGTGTTAACTGAAAACGCTTTATTAAGGAAATCTATGTACTAATTACTTTTAGCTTGCAGTACTCTAATGCTCAAACAAACAAACAGACCAAAAAAAAAATAAAAAAAATCTAAATGCATTGCATGCCTCGGTAACGTCGAAGGAAAGCATAAACACGATTTTAGGACGTAAAAACAAATTCTTCCTTTCGAAGCTTCTAATCTATACTGTAGAAAAGTCATTAGAAAGATTTCAATATATATATTGTCATTATTTTTTTTGAGAGATAGATACACCGAAAATTATAGCCGAGCAAGCGCATACATACCGCTATATATATACATATATGCACCCTAGCTACCTTTCAAAATTACATGATTAAAAGCCAAAATAGATTTGTAATTAATTATAGAAGTTTTCCTAGGACTAATTAGAGATGTACTAAGCAGTTATATATCCTACAAAAGCTAGCTCCAATATTTTTAGAGCTTTAATTGGAAGTTATAATTAACGCGCGCACTCTGATGATCCCATATTATCAGCTGATAAAAAAAAAATACAACAAAAGAGAGATGGCCTAAAGAGGATCAGGCCAGAGAAAGGGCTGTAACTTGTAAGGAGCTAATTAAGTCCGGCCCTGTGCATATATGATTTAGAGGCGGGGCTGAGCAAGACCGGGACTAGCTAGCTACTAGCAGCCCATCTCTTCAATAACATGTTTTTTTTAAGAAAAAGATAATATACTATCCATTTCATTCATTAAAAAGTATGAATTAAGTTATAGAGTTCAAGTAATTAATTAATAGACCTCAATTGAGATAATGACGGAAAAAAAAATTAACTAGCAAAAATAAATAGTCAAATTAAGTACCTTTTTCATTAATTAATTAATATAAAAAAAAATTGGTAAGTGAGAATGACACGTGCGCACGCGATCATTCTTCATCAACGCACAAGATCAGAATGACAAGGAGGGCGAACGAGGCCAGCATAGTGATGCACATTAATTATAAGGACGCTGAACCAAATTAAGTTTGTTTTGCGATAATATATATATATATATATATAGCATCCGCACGTACGTAATCCTTAGGATTTGATTTTTACGAGTAAAATTAACCCGGGGTCCCCTGTGGTTAATTGCCGGGCCAAAGGAGTGGCGGATGCGTCAGCCGAGGAGATAGGCCACTGTTGGTTCGACACGTTACCATATATTCGTGTACTGTGTAGATCGAAAGAAGTGACCCCCCTCTTTATTCGCACGCAATTTGACCTAAAAAGGAGACAAAAAAAAGTTCTAGTAGAGACGGGAGGAGAGCGCGAGGTAGTGCCGCAGCAGCGACTCCCAATTTTCCTTAATTAATTAAGCTCACCCAACCAAATAGCTATATAGCTACCTCATACAATATCTACAATATTAATCCTTAATGCTTTCGAAACCCTTCCAAACTCTACTCTCTACTCTACTCTTCTCTCTCTCTCTCTCTCTCTGTCGGCCCCTCTTTCTTTTTCCTCCTCCTCCTCCTCCTCCTCCTTATGCTTCGTTATTAATTAGAGGAGAGGAGGGGATCAAGAGATTAATTTTCCTTCTCCTTTTTTTCTTCTTTTCGTTTTTTCTTTTTAATTCTCGATCCTCTTCTTATAATTTCAGCTTGGAGCCTGCCTGTTTAATTAAGCAACGCGCTATATAGCTAGCTAGCTCTTTCTGCTGGTATGGTACATGTATAAATAAATAGATCGATCACGCGCGCATAGACAACAAATTTAGAAAATATCACGACCGACCGACCGACCGACCGACCGACCGGGATGGGGAGGGGGAAGGTGGAGCTGAAGCGGATCGAGAACAAGATAAGCCGGCAGGTGACGTTCGCGAAGCGGAGGAACGGATTGCTGAAGAAGGCGTACGAGCTCTCCGTGCTCTGCGATGCCGAGGTCGCCCTCCTCATCTTTTCCAATCGCGGCAGGCTCTTCGAGTTCTGCAGCAGCTCCAGGTAGCTAGATCTATTATAATATATCTATATATCTATCTCTATATATCTATATATAATACGTATGTACGCACACACACTAACACTAGCTAGCTAATTAGTTAGAAGCTAGCTGCTTGCTTCTATATATGTATGCTATCTATCTATCTATCTATCTATCTATCTATGCTGGCCGGCTAGGTTTGTTCGTTTCAGTACGTAATACTTTAATCGCCGCGCGCGCCCGCGCCTTTTATCGGATCCGTCTACAATTCTTGCATTTTAAATAATCTTATGAGTGCGCCCTTTAATTAATTCCTTCTTTCCTCCGTTCCTTCCTACTTCGTTTGCGGTAGTCTCCTGCATGCTGTTTAGGCGATCTCGATGTGCATGCAACCGCGCATGGTCGCTTAAGAGCTATAATTTGGTTGAGAAAGAAATTATAGCCAATCCTCCTCGTTAATTATCGATCGATCCTTTGTTGTTACTTTTTGTTTGTCCTTATATATCTTGGTTGTGGCGTCGTAATTTTTCTTACAGTTTTTTTTCCCTGGCCGGCCTAATGATTTAATTATTTATTTTTCCTAGCTTTCAATCGAATTAATTACGGAACGAAGGAAGTTGTGAGAACTAAATTATTCGGAGATGGAATCAGAAGAATCGGTACAAACGAATTAACATACATATGTTTTCGGCCCTGAATATTCTTCCATGGGGATATTTACTCCTTATCGTACTAGCTTGTTATTTTAATCCCTTCATTCTATATATATGTCTTGTTATATTACAAAGGATCTATATATATATATATATATATATAAAGCTAATTATGTATATGTATGATACTTTAATGATCAAGTTCTCTTAATTTGATGCCTGCCATATGCTTGCTGTTTTTATTGATTGCGCATATATGCCACTTTTCTTTCTTTTATGAAAATATATTTGTTTGATTGCTAATTTACATGATCTTTTTGGTTATTGAATACTTTTTTGATTTTTCTAATTAATTATTACTCCTCCTCAATTTCTTATTGCCTTGTCAGCAGCAAAGTTTAAGACTTTCTTGGTGCAATCGCCTGTACTTCTTCCTCGATCGTATGCATAAAGTTGTAACAGGAATTAAGCACCTCATATATATGCTACTGTTACAATAAACTTTATGATATTGCTCGCTGTTGGCTCCTAATATATGCCTAATTTTCTTCTCGAAGCAGACGCAGGAATTAACCACCAGTTGGTACACAAAATACATAATAACTAAATACAAAACACTTATGTAAAAATATATGAATAATGTACTATGTGTTTACAAGTATGTGCAGGAAACATGATTATATTATACTAGAGTAAGAATAAAGAAAGTCCTACAGTGCTAGGCTGCTATGTATGTAAAAAAGACGTAAAAAAAGAAATCCCCAAATCCTAAAAGTAAAGAGCTTCTCAGATGATATTTAGAATACAAAACCATTGCTGTGGTCTCGTATAGTTTAATTTACTCATCAAAAGAATTATGAAGATTGGCTACGTACTATTTTCTAGGTGTGAAGTAGTTCCAAATCAATACTCTAATTCATCTTCAAGTATATATAAGTAAAGACATTTTAAAATTGACGATCTCCATATATATCTATATATATATATATATATATATATATATATATATATATATATATATATATATATATATATATATATATAATTGAGAATACTTTTAAGCACCAACTTTTGGTTCTATGTTTCTAACCCTTGGATCTACTTTTTTGATTCTTAATAGCCTTTGGATTTAACACTATTTACCTACCACCACCTACCCCACCAACCACCACCTACCATCATCATCTCAACCCTACATCTCTCCATACAATATAAACTAAAAGCTCAAAAGCACCCACCTTGGTTTTTGAGATATATATATATATATATATATATATATATATATATATATATATATATATATATATATATATATATATATATATATATATATATATGGAAGTATTCCCCCATGGTGCTATTAGGTTTTTAGCCATTGGATCTACTTCTTGATTATTAATAGCCCTTGGATCAAACACTATTCCACCTACCATCACCTACCACCACCTACCACCATCATCTCAAACACTATTCCACCTACCACCATCATCTCAACCTCACATCTCTCTTTCCAATGGCTAAAAACTCAATAGCACCACCCCAATGGTGCTATTGAAAGTATTCTAGCTCAACTATATATATAGAATTGAGCTAGAATACTTTTGGAAGTATTCCCCCCATAGTGCTATTAGGTGCTATATATATACACACACACGCACACGTGACACATATTTTGTCTTACCACTTTATGTAATTCAATTTGATTGCATGATTTAGCCCTTTTAAGTCTTTGAAGAATAACAATGTATTTATGTTCATATATACAGGAGTGTTTTTAATAATATTTTTACATAGGCCTACTTGCATGCAATTATACATTCGAATGTGAGAGCTTATAAATTACATACATGCACACTTACCAATCCATGGATCCATGTATGTACATACATTCTTATTCTTGTTGGTTGACAAGAAGGCAGTTTGTATGATTTTCTCATAGAGAGGTAAATTTATAAATGATTTTTGTTACTGGCATGCAGTTGATGGTTCTTAGTTGAGAAAATTAATATACTAGTATTGATATCGGAGCGTTATTTACACATACGGTGGATATGTTCAACAAAATCCAAGTATATAAGTTAGAGGAAGATCTAATTCAATTAATGCACCTATGGATTGTTCACATGAGTAGGTGATGAGGCTGTTGGGTGCAAGGAGGATTTAACAACTATTTCCAAAAGAAATGGAAGATCTTTTATTAATTTGGCTGAGTACAAGAGAACTCTTGGGGCTTGGTTACATGGTATTGCATAACATCCTATTTATAGACTTTTAATTTACTCTTGAGTTTCATCAATAAATTCTTCACTAATCCTTAAACTTCTTGACTCTTAAAATTCCAAAATCAAATGATCTTTAGAATTCCAAAATGACTCTTAGACTTCCAAAAATGACTCTTAGAATTACAAATTATATTTTAACATCCCACCTTAACTTGTAATTCCCATAATATCTCTTGCATGCTTGAATTTTTCAATTGTTACTTCTTTGGTGAAGACGTCTACTAGTTGTTCATTGGTGTTGACATGCTCAAGTTGAATATGCCCTTGCTCAACCAAGTCACGAATTAAGTGATGACGTATGTCAATATGCTTCGATCTGTTGTGGAAGACAGGATTCTTCATCATTGCGATTGCTAACATATTATCACATTGAATGATGGTTGGAATTTGTTCTTGCTGGTGTAGATCAGAAAGAACTTTCTTGAGCCACATAGCTTCACATGTTGCATCAGTTGTGGAAATACTCGGCCTCTGCTGTAGATAATACCACGACCTTCTGCTTCTTAGAGGACCAAGAAATCACTTTTGCTCCCAAGCATAAAATATGACCTGAAGTGCTTTTACGGTCGTCGAAAGAGCCTGCCCAATCACCGTCAGTGTACCCAACAGGCTTGTTGTCATCCTTCTTTTTGTATTTGAGACAGAAATTTTTTGTGCCTTGTAGATAGCGGAGAATTCTCTTGGCAGCTGCAAAATGAATCTTACTTGGTTGGCTCATAAACTTGGATAACAAACTAGCAAAAAAAAGCAATATCTGGTCTTGTATTTGTTAGATAAATATGAGATCCAACTAAACTTCTATAGATTGTAGCATCAACCTTCTGAGCACCATCACGCAATTGAAATTTCTCATTCTTGGATATAGGAGTTTCGACAGGCTTGCAATTTGACATATGAAATTTTGATAACAAGTCTTCAATATATTTTTCTTGCGTCAGCAAAATTTCTCCTTTTGACTGTTTAACTTGAATGCCAAGAAAATTAATATCGCATAAGACCAAGATCAGTCATTTCATATTCTTTCATCATTGCCTTTTTAAATTCTTCAACCATGATAGGATTAGTTCCCATGTAGATAAGATCAACAAAGAAGCCTCGATTCTCTGTTATATGATAGCTGCAACCACTATCCAAATACCAAATTTTTTGTGATTTTTGTTGAGCATTCATGCAAGAGTAAAATAATTGTTCACCGTTAGCTTCATTTTTATCTTTCTTATTCTTAAACCAACTATCTCTTTCAGAATGGTTTGGAATCTTGCATCGTTTGCATCGAAAACGACAATTTTTAGATTCATGCCTAGATTTTTTGCAAATAAAACATTAGGAATTGAAGTTATCATTTCTTTGAGTTGGTTGTCCATTTCGGCCTTTACCTTTGCCACGAGACCAATTATCTTGATTTCTCCTTTGGAATTGTCTTCTATCTTTGCCATCTCGCTCCATACTTGCTGCTTTCCTCTCTTGGATTGTTAGTTTGGATTGAAATGCTTGCTCTATATTTTGATCCGTAAACCTGCTCATTCTTTGTGCATGTGCCTCAAGAGAACCCATCAGTTCATGCAAAGTAAATATAGATAAATCTTTCGATTCTTCGATTGCAGCAACAATATAATCAAATATAGCTGGTAAACTTCTTAAAATTTTCTCAACTACCTTTTTCTCTTCAATTGTATCTCCATAACTTCTTATTTGATTTATAATTCCGGCAACTCTAGAGCAAAAATCCTTTAAATTTTCATTATCTTTCATGGCTAGATTATCAAATTCTCCCCATAATAATTGAAACTTAATGGTGATGATTTTGTCGGAGTCTTGGAACTCTTTTTTAAAAAAAAAATTCCCAAGTTTCTTTTGACTTAGTTGCACCCAAAATTCTAGGAAATATATATAGTTTTGCTTACCCCCTTGCTGGATGAAAAGTAGAGCTTTTGCATCATTTTTTTTGTTCTCTCTATACTCCATATATAGTTTGGTTATTACAGCTTTCTCGAGTATGATCTAACTTATTGTATGTTGCACTGCCTGATCCATCTTGCATATGTTTAGAAATCCATCTTATATAAATTTAGAAAGTGATTCATTAATCAAACTACATGGTGGTGAGCAAACTTCATATAGATGTTCCTGAGGTGTCATCTAATTAGTGATTTCTCCAATTTTATTGCAGCATACTTAAGACTCTTGAAAGGTATCAAAGAAACACTTATGCAGCATCAAAGGCCGCTGTCCCAGCCACTGAGACACAGGTAGCAAAATCTCTTCTCTAAATATTGTATAAGGTAGTTTCTCTGATAGATTATTGTTTAGTTAAATTAACATAGTGATGCAAGCAAACCTATAATAGGTGCGCTCGTCTATTTAAATCTTCACTTAATATTTCAGTTTTACTTGAATCTGTCTGGTCTTGGATGTGAAATCTGTGCTCCGTTTGACATCTTGCCTGTCTTTGCTTGTTAGCTCTTCGGTAAACTCTTTGAAACATTGTTCGTCATTTCTCTGCTAAGTGTTCTACTCAAATTTTGTTTCCTGCCATTTTACACCTTTCTTTTGTAAATATTTCATTCTCTGTGGTAATTATACCTTTTAGGCTATCAGTTAATAAATTCTAATGCCATAATGGTAGCATTTCTTCTGAGCACATTTTCCTACGCCAAATTTGGTCCCTCATATTGTTCTAATCCCAGCTTGCTAAAGCTAGATATAGTGTTAAAAAATTGCTTTCAAGTTACAAATGTGCAGAAGGTGGCAATAGTCCTGGTATGTGTCCGTCACATTCTTCCTGTGGAAAGTATATAAATATTTAGTGGAAGAAATTCATTACCTAGCCATGTTTGTAAATAATTTTCAAATATCTAATATAAGGGGGCCTGAATTATTTGTTCATGCCTCTCTTTTTTCCGCAACACAATTAAGAAACAACAATTTTATCTGTTTTTTGTCCTTTGTGTTGTATCTGTTGCATGCCATAGGAAAGGTATCTACTTTTTTCGATTGTATGCTCTTCTGTGATTTATAATGAGGTTCTTTTATATGGTCCAGAGCAATTATCAGGAATATCTGAAACTAAAGATGCGAGTTGAGATTCTCCAGCAGTCACAAAGGTTGTTTTTGTTTTAACTGCCATCTCGCTTAATATTTTTGACAAGCGCTATCCGTACCTTCCCACGTAGATTATTTTTCGAATGAGAATCTTATGACTAATAATACAGAAATCTTCTTGGTGAGGATTTGATTCCACTGAGCTCGAATGAACTCGAGCATCTTGAAAATCAATTAGAGAAGTCCTTAAAGCAGATCAGATCAAGAAAGGTAATTATCTAAGGATGTTACAAATGTATTTGAGCTTTTCGTCCGAGAACAATTCATCTCTTTTGGCATCTAGCCGTTGCTTTCCTTGTCAACATATTTAATTGCTGGTTGTAGAGATTGATATAACTGTCTTTGCCATGTAGAATTGGGATGGCTTTAGCTTAGAGATGTGTGGTATATATCACTCTCTATAGTTTAGCATGACAGTGTCACTGCATGATGGTAATAGGGAATTGGAATATATTTGCTTTCTTACAGTTACTAATTCTGTTTTTGATGTCTATTATTTGCAGACACAAGTAATGTTTGATGAGCTATCTGATCTTAAAACAAAGGTATTACGTACATCTTATGCTAAGGTTTTTTTCTTTTCTTTTCTTTTTTTTTGGGTGTGTGGTGTTTGTTTCTTTCTTCTGGTGTCAACTTTTGTTTCAATTAACGACCTGTTTTACCCAAATGCAGGAACAAATGCTGCAAGAAGCAAACAGATCTTTGAAAAGTAAGGTAACCATTAAATGGCCTACTTGTGATGCTTCTCCAATGATTATCATCTGCATACACAGTAAATGATTGCAGGAAAAATTGCTCTTTCGTGGAGAACTTTTACGCAATTTAATGAACACTTCAGTAGTTCACAAAGAAATCTGTCGAAGGTTTCTTGGAAGAATTTCTGTTTTATGTTAACCAAATTGTTAGCAGTAAGTCAGTCATATATATAAGAACTGCATGCCCCTTTTTTTTTTCACTTCACAGTTGGCCTCTTTCTTTCCATCAAATCAAAACATTAAACATCCGGTTGCTTACATGTTTGTCGATAGCGGATCTAGACTGCTTTATTTTAAAGTACACCAGGGGTCAAATTCGCGGCAAAACTCTAGTAGAATGGACTTGTATGTTCCGCGGAAACAGCACCAACTTATGCAACATCATTTGATGCTGTTCATTTCTTATATTCTTCTTTTTTCTTTTTTCTTTTTTCTTTTTGTTTTTTTAAGTCTGTACCAGCTCGATCGCTTGTTAACTTTGCTTGCACGGCTACCTCTGTCAGCTGCAGGAAGCTGATTTACAAGATCCCCTCCAACTATCCTGGGAAAATGACACCGGTGGTGCATCTAATATTGTAGCCTGCAATCAAAGGCCTTCACAGTCGTCCCTGGAATTCTTTCACCCCATACCTTTTGAACCTTCGCATCAAATTGGGTAAGTCTCTGTCAGAAATGGATGATTATATGTATTTTGTCACTTTTTTTTGCAAACTTGAATTTCATTTTCTTTCTCATAGTTTCAATCGCAACAATTTATTCCCAAAGTTTAGTTTGTTTTTCCTAATTAACAATCGAGTCCTTTGGTCTACCATACGGAAAAGCACCATGTCTAACGTCATGCATCTACCGTTATATATATATTTTCCATGGAATGAACTTTAATTTGTGCAAACACTTGAGAAGAAGCACAAATGAAAACGCAATTAAAGCTCACATATAGTGTTATTATATACATGCAGTTGTATCCCTATGTTTAAATACTGATCAATTGGTGCTCGGATCGGATCAAACGTGCGTTATGACTAGATTTGTTACTGTTCCAAAAAAATTGCACCAAAAACTGCTTTCCTGATGAACGTGACGATGTGTTAATACAGCTAGCTAGCATAATTGGTTGCATGCAGGTACTATCCCATGTGTTGTACTTATCAGTTGAATGGAGCTGATGCAACAACAGGTGCGAACGGCTATCCTCCTGGATGGCTAGGATGAAGCCTTACGCTTCATTTCAACCAAACTCTTTGTTTGCCTTGTATCGATCCTTCTCCACTACTTTATTGTATTTTATATTTGCTTTTAAGCACGCACGAGAAAACTCATGAGGAAGAATAAAAGACTCGTACAAGTACAGAATGGAGCTTGATTTTATGTCGTTGTGGCTATTAATTAAGAGTTGGAGGCAATATCTTGCTGGCAAAAAAAACAAATAATTATTTCACCCTGTCAGTAAGATTCAGGCCTTTTGTGTAAGATATTGATGCATATTCTAAATTTTCAGACTGAGTTTTATATATAGTTGTTAGTTCGTACATAAATGTTTAAGATATTAATTGGTTTTGAGATCGAAGTGGTCGGTCGGTACTATCTTCAGAATTAATTGATGATGTGAAGTTGTGGTGAGAAAGTAATTGGTTCACTTTATCTATCCGGCACACGGCGATCGATGATCGATGAATATTCCAAACAGGTCCGAGATGCACATTTGTAGTACGTGATCAGAATTTGATCAATATCTTCTTTCACTTTTTCCCAATCAAGTAGTGGTTCTGGTTCATAACTGATATGATGAGGAACTGATCTGATTTCCCTGGCCCCGGACTAGTGTTGGAAAAAACAGAAAAGAAAAGAAAAGGTTTTCCTGCTATTTGTTAATAATAATAAACGTGCAGTGTATATATATAGTTGATAGTTGATGAGATGCAGGTATGTATCGATCGAAATAGAAATAGCTAGCGATGCCTCGCATGATTGGTATCCAACAGAGGCTGGCTGTGCGCATATATCTGATCCAGTTATAAATTTGAACATCCGGCCGGCCATGTAGATTGTTCCGTACGTTTTTGCTGCCCGGCCCCCTTGTGTTTCCCGGCCGGTCGGCAAGCTAGCCATAATTAATTTTTCTTTCTGCATGAGTGGTGGGTACATGCATGATTGACACATTATTGTCTCAATTAATATATAGATGGTGCAGACATTAACACATTATTGTCTGAATTAATTGACACGTTATCTTGCGCGCGGAGTAGTACGTGCTAATTAAGTTTCATATATGTTTGAGAGTGGATAAAAGTTTAACATACAAGTTAATGTCAATTAATGATGATTAGCTTTGTAAATATCAATAAGATAAGCTTGAACATGACAAACAAAAAGGCCTATTCTCGTTTTTTTTTTTCCTATTTTTTGGAAGTGAAATTAATTTCGATTAGAAATGCTAACTGTACACTCTTCAAAAATGTGTAAATCTTATATCCTAACATATATCCAAGCCGATCGTTAAAAAAGAAAAAGAATTGAGAAAAAAAATGGATTAACATAACATATATGGTTCGCACAAAATTTATTCAAACTGGTATAGAATGTATGGATAGCACTAGCTCCTTATTAATTATCTTGATTAGTTTCACCATGAGTCGAGCAATTGTAGAAAATCCCGTAATCCCGAATCAGCTCTGCTCGATAGAGCAGTGGAAAGCCGCATCAGGTGCTCGGGCGATCGTGACCGTCGGTTGTCTGCCAGCGGCGAGAATTAAGGCGCTCATCCCACCGTTGGCTGCTAACGAAGCGACGGGTCAGAGCATGCTCGGTGGGTGGCATGGTCACACGTCGACGTATCGATACCAGGTTGAGTGGCACGATCGTAATTTATCCACAATTTGGAGGGCATTTGTTTCTCCACCGTCGTTCAAATTAGGGGAGAGAGGTACGTGGCCACGTGGGGACACCGGGGGGAGAGAGAGAGAGAGAGAGAGAGGGGGAGCGCTTTATGTCTTATTACTTGTCCGTACGAAGCGAGATTGAGAGCTTTATTAACATGCCTTTGGCAGGGTCCATCCCCACCAATCACAACTCGACAGCGCAATACCCACCAAAAACCACTCCTGTTTCATTAAAACCTCCTTCTTGTTCCCATCTCCTCCCCAACCCTTGCAAAACCACCACCCATCGCCTCTCGCCCTCCATGCTCCTTCCCCTAACACCACCACCAAACCCTACCTCTCTCTCCCTCTCTATCTCTTTGTTGTTCGTAGGTTGTACGATAGGGTTAGGGTTAGGGTTAGGGTTTAATTGGAGATCGGGATATGTGGGAGGGGGAGGGTGCAGCTGAAGCGGATCGAGAACAAGATCATCGAAGCGGAAGAATGGATTAATGGTGAAGAAGGCGAACGTGCGACGCCGAGGTGACCCTCATCGTTTTCTCCACCAGGGGAAAGCTCTACGAGTACGCCACCCATTCCTGGTGCGATCATCTCTCTCATCTCTTCATTTCTCTCGGACTGGTCGCCACTCTCTCTCTCTCTCTCTCTCTCTCTCTCCCTCTCTTTTTCCCCCGCTTTAATTATGGCATCAACATCGATCTGTTACGTTCCGTGCCCTAGAATTTTAGGAAAGAAGACGTAGTGTACGAGTGCGAATTACGGTTGATTTACTAGTTTATGTGTTGTTCTTGGGTTCCGGTACATGTTCGTCTGCTCGATACCGGGAATGCATTTCTTTCTTTCTTTCTTTATTCGGTACTTCCTTTTGTTTAAGCCTTCAAATTTGGCTTGGAGTATTTTTTTTTTTTTTTTTTTTTTTTAACACTTCTTCGGTTTCTCTTTCCATGGATGAAATTTTTCTTTCTCCCTTGAACTTCTGAGGGATCTGACGCTTCTCTGGACCCTGATGCGTAAATCGCTTCTGATGTTCCGTATATAGCCAAATTTGAGAGCAAATGGCGTGAGGGAGATCATCGCGACACCTGATTGTCGTGCGGTTGCATTGGATTCAGCTTTAGTACGAAAGCGTGAGAAACAAGCCATAGATCTCTCCCTCTCGAATTAGGGTTTACTTTTTCTTTTTAGTTTTTAATTTCCATTTTGGTATCCTTTTACCTGTATAATATTTCTGCACTTCTAGGCTGTTCCTCATAATCATCACTTTCTTGATTCATGTAACTACGCTTTCATGCTGTGTCTTTTCGATCCACTGATGATCAAGGCCTCTCTTATGATCTCCCCCTTCTCATGATTCTGGTCCTTATGGATCTAGTGACCAGTTAATTAATGTACTATTTCATTTTCCTATTTCGGCTTTCCTCCTCGAATTTTCTGAAATACATGAAAACATTACCCTAGCTGCCCCCTCCTCTCTCTCTCTCTCTCTCTCTCTTTTTGGCCCACTCAAATATTCGACTCTCCTCCTCATATTCTATTCTTTTCAAGAACCATTAGTTTTCATCAACACATCTATGATCTATGTGCCATGTGGCGGAAAGAACAAGGAAAGTAATGCCATTAACCATTTTAAGAAACATTCTACTCATTAATTACAAGTACATATATACTTAAATTTTCCATGAAATATTTTATTTGGCTTCCCATTGTTGTTGTGTTAGTTGTTTAAAATGTAGGAAAGTAGTCTTAGATCTTGGGGGCATATATGTCCAAAGTATCCAAACTAGTGCACGTGAAAGATATATAGTAGATATGTATGCCTGTGGTATTTGCAAAATTAAGGTAACTAATATTGTATTCGTAACTTGCTTCAAGATTAAAATCAGTTTACACGCGCAAACTGGTTTTCATGTTGATTAAAAACATTATTGCAAGCTCATGTTAGCTTCAATTTCTGTCAAAAAATGCCAGTTTAAGTCAGATTTCGAGTGGTTTCACATGTTTTTAAATCTATCGTCAGTTAGAAATGAATATTTTGTTAGTTTGGGAACGAAATATGTCTTCTGTACGTCAGTAAATGGGGTAATCAGTGTTTTACTAAAGATGAATGTAATAGGAAATGTCCAGAAATAGCGCGTGCGGTAATATATTTTTTTTAACATGATTGCCCAATCTTGCCTTAACAAAGAAGCGGCTTTATTTGATATCTGCTGTTCTCCTTTCTTGTGACAAAATCAAATATATACTGCAAGAATGTTTCTGGACAATCTTGAATAATTTTTGTTCTGCTGGCAAATTTAATGAGTGAGAAAAATTACTTTCATTTCTTTCTCAAGAAAGATGGTTTATGCCCAAATTTAGTTGTTTTAAATCACAAGGATAATACGAAACAACTAGGTGATCAACTCTTTGATAATCAATTTTTCCCGCCTATGTTACATTGTTACCTAAAGCACAAGATCGATATGGTTCGCAGAATAGGGATGGGATTGCTCAACGCTACTTGCTCTAAAACATAGTATGATGGAGGTAATCTTTATTGGCATGATTTATATGAATAGAAAACATTTACTTGAAACACAAAATGTAAATAAATGAAAATATATTAGACACATATACATTTATGTGCATACATATATATGCTAATATTCAGGGTCCGGCTACTATACTATTATGAGTACGATCGCCCTCGTACTCATAAGTTGTTTTCGATAATAGAGCTTCCGATTCGACGATTCACACCATTAAACGTTATTTACAGCATTTAAAACTTCTAGAAATAAAATTTTATAATTTTTCGACATCATTTACCTTACGATCAAGAGGTCACAAATTTGATAATTTTTAACGGCCGGTATGGAATACTTGCTAGTTTAACGGTGCAAAAGAATCGAAATTTGTTGAATTTTTGATAGAAAATTCTATTCACTACCTAGATAAAGATCAATAACTCCGATCTTGAATTGAAGGATCCGATCATCATTTTTTAGGACATCGTTCAATTTTGACCGTTCATTTTATGCCCGCTTGATGGACTTTATTATGATTTCAAAAATTTACAAAATTTATTTTCTAAAAGTTTCAAATACTTTAGATCATATTTAACGGAGTGGATCGTCGATTCGGAAGCTCCATCATTGAAAACAACTTATGAGTAGTAGGGCTCCAATACTCATAATAGTATAGTAGCCCTGGCCCTAATATACATATATGTGTGTACTGATATATCTGGATACGCTGTTCAATATGATTCCAATATAGGGTTAAGAGGTTTGCACGGATCACCTGTTTTGCCATTCCAATTTGTTAGTGATCCACAAATCAAAACACATGTTCCAATTCAAAATTCAGAGGGTAGTTTACAAATTAGGTAACCTTGGTTTGTCCTATGTTAAGCCCAATCTTATTCTTTTTAGCATAATCTTTTAATCACTTGTTTAGCCATTCAGCTAACTTTTATTCGTAAATAGATGAATCATGCAATGCGTGTACCAGCAGCTAACAAATATTTTATCTCAACGGGGTAACTGGTGCCACAAGTAGAACAAACTGAAAATGAATATTGATGCCATACAGAAAAGTTAAAGGTAATTAGTTTCATAAAAATGGGAAAATGGCATATATAAGAACATGCTCATATTAGCTTGATTTGACAATTTTAGGCACCTTTTGGGAGCTCAACTCATTGAATTTCAAAGAACTACAACTGGAGCAACAATTGGGTAGTTCCTTGAAGCTTCTAAGATCAAGAAAGGTACATTTAAGAGATAGCACTTTGCTTCAATTCCTCCATAGAAAGTTCATTAGTCGGACTGTCAATTAACTGTTGTATTTCAAGATCAGCACAATTCATCACGACCTGGAAAGTTCGACTGCCTATGAATCAGAAATAATTTGATTTATAGCTCTTTACTGATATATTGAGACTATACAAAAAAATGGACAGATTTATTGTCAAAAACACAATTTTACAAAGTTTTCCACGTAAGGAGTATCAGGTTCATGAATTTTATATTAATTTTCTAATAGTGTAGACAATGTCCGCTTTTAAATCCCGCTTATTTATCAGTCGATGAAACGTCCAAAGACTTTTAGTAGTCTCTGCTTCTTTTGTTTGTATACAGTTAGTAGTTTCAGATGTAGCATAAAATTCTTTGTAGTTGATCATCATGTGGGTCCTCTAACAATAACTCTAGATTCTTATATCTTTTGCAAAAATAAAATAAAATTGTGCAGTCTTGTGTTTTATTACCACCTTATCATCCTACTACAACTTTCTAACGTCACTACTCACTATCAACTTTCCGCCCTTTCCCCTTATCCTTCCATTTTTTTCCCTCCATTTCTTTAAACTTGAAGATTGGAACAAAGTTTAGGTACTGAAGTCAAAATTCTTCAATGCTCTTTAGCTGTTTGCTTAGAAAAGAAAAATGTACACACCTATTTTTGGACGTGCTAGAGATACAAACAAGGTCTCTATGTTACTCACCTGAAAGGTGCTATTGTAATACGCAAGTATTCTACCTTCCTGGGAAAAAGACTATGGGTAGCAGATTAATGTTTTTGCTAATTGCCTCCCAAAATTTTTTGCAGTTATGGTGCATAAAGTTCTATGACTGTTTCGCCTGATCCGACATGCTCTTTCATGAGTAATCTGAGCACATTTTGTATTATATATGGCTGTAGATGACATTAATGTGATTTTTTATCTGGTGCAGAGCCAACTAATGCTTGATTCGATCTCTGAGCTTCAGAAAAAGGTTATCTGAAGAAAATTCTGTTTAACATTCATTACCATCCGTTGTGGTTATGTTCAGTAATTGGTATTTTCTTGTCTTGTATTTTACAATGCATAAATATGATGATAACGATGTGCTTGCTTCTGATCTGTTTAAGCTTTCTGTTTTCATTTCTCATTATGTTCATGTTCTGTTTGGTCAAAGGTTCCTAGGTCATTGAATTTTTTTCCCCCTAAATATTGTTATTGTTGTATTGATATCTGTATTTTGTCGGCAGTTTCTTGTTGTTTAATGTGCTTCTCGTGATCATTTCTGATGGAGTTGTGAAGTAGAACATAAAATTATCTACTAAGCCAATTCAAAATTAGGAGGGTAGTTTACAAATTAGGTAACCTTGGTTTTGTCCTATGTTAAGCCCAATCTTAGTTAGGAAAGTTGTTTAAAAACGTAGGATCCTATGTCCTGTCCTACACCACATCTTCTGTCTTACGGTAAAAGCCACTGCTAGAACATAGCAAGGTTCTAGTGGAGGAAATAAGCTTTTTTTTTTCTCTTTTTTTTTTGTTTGTTTTTGAGTAAACTATATCTTATGCTTAGTTGCGATTAATAAGTAAATGCAGTCGTGACGTGTGTTCTCAGATAGTTGTCTGTATTGTGAATTCGTGAGGGATGACTTACCGATGACGACAGGTAATGGAGAGGCAGAAGGAAGCAAGACAGGTGCATCCGCCAGAGTGGGGGCGACAACAAACATGCTCAAGTTCCTCACGGCACTCTTCATTCCTATGGACTTAAAACTCTTCCTCCCTGAAACCTCAGGTACCTCTCTTGCAATCTTAAAAATGTTGGCTGTTACTCTTTTAGCGGGGACAACCAAAATGTAAATTCGTCGGCAGTCGTGGATACATCTGTCTGCTATAAAAGCCTCCCCATAGTCAGGCTTGTTATCGATTGATGCAGGTGTTAGCAGCTATGTCGGCACGTAGGGCATGATCCCACCTTCGATGTTTTGTTTAGTCTTCTTCTGTATTCCCTTGTTTCGTGTGTCCAACAGAGCGAGCGGTTTTTTTTTTATTATTTTGGTGTGCGCGCAAATTTGTAGGGACCATTTGTGTGCGCCTAGTTTAGTTGTTTGTATTCGCATGCCCACTGGCGGGTGTGGGTGCAGGTGTGCATGCTCATGGTGTTCTTCCAATCACCGATCATCCAGAAGTGTATGATTTTCCAAGTTAAGAAAGAGGCCGACAACTTACAGGGTGGTAGAGCACTGAAGTTTATCATGCGATGGAGGATAAACGGCTGACTTGACATACACAGTGCAGGTGATAATCTCTTCTAACTTGTGTTTGTTTTGGGCTGATTTAATTGTTAAGTTTTGATGAGCAAATTACCTGCACGTGTACGCGAATGTGTTCAATACGCACGTTTAGAACCGTTTAGAGTTTTCCCTGCGTACACGTGTGTAGACAAAAGCACACGTGCATGGATGTACAAAGTGTGCACTCATTTCTCTCGTCTGCGCCATGTTCATTTGTAAATGTGGGCCAGACACGATGATCTCAGCTCTTTATCTCTAGATCTATTAAGCACACAATATTCTGTTAACTGCTGCAAATAAAACTTTAGTATGCACGTGTACACGCACTCTCAAAAACTTATTATTGCATCTATTGCACACTATTCTGTAAACTGTTGCAAATAAAACTTTATAGATATGCCTGCCTGCGCGCCATGCAGCCTCACACGCACGCCGATACACCCAGACCCTCCCCTACTGCCCACAATACACTGACCTGACAAGCACACCCACACACATGCGCACTCGCGCGGACACCCACACCACCGCACACATGATCCCCAACCAACCCATGCACCCATGTCCGCCACACACGCATACCCTACCCACCCCCCAACACACCCACGACACCCCCCACCCCCACACCCACACACACCCATCCTACCGC
Source organism: Aechmea fasciata (assembly GCA_025177825.1). Classification (NCBI taxonomy): domain Eukaryota; kingdom Viridiplantae; phylum Streptophyta; class Magnoliopsida; order Poales; family Bromeliaceae; genus Aechmea; species Aechmea fasciata. The sequence continues at coordinate 9,597,535 of CM045946.1, forward strand.
ACACCCACCCTACCCGCACCCCACACACCCACCCTACCACCGCACCCACGCCCCACCCACACACACACCCGACACCCCCCACACACCCACACCCACACACCCACCCTACTGCACACCCACACACACACACACACCCACCCTACTGCACACCCACACACACACACACCCGCCCTAACCGCACAACCACCCCCACACACCCGCCCTAACCGCACAACCCTACCCGCACATCCCCACACACGCACCCACACACCCCCACACACACTCCCACCCCCCACCCCCCACCCACACACCCCGCACACACGCACCCTACCCGCACACCCCCACACACGCTCCCACACACGCCCCCACCCCACCCGCACACCCCCACACACGCACCCACCCTACCCGCACACCCCCACACACACTCCCACCCCCACCCCCACCCCGCACACCCACCCTACCCCCACACACGCACCCCCCCACACACGCACCCACCCTACCCGCACACCCCCACACACACATCCGGCCTACCCGCACACCCCCACACACACTCCCGCACACCCCCACACACACTCCCACGCACCCCGCACCCGGCACACACCCACACCCCACACCCCCACCCCACCCACCCATGCCCACACCCTGCACCCACAAGCGCCACCCCCACACCCTACACCCATCCACCTACCCACCCACAAGCGCCTACCCACGCACCCTACACCCACCCACACACCCACACAGATGCCCAGCATGCCACACAATACCTTACTAATAAAAATGCAAGTTATCAGCAGTGCAAGCAGTCACAAGAATCCCACTAGCTATGCCATATTATGTTTGCAGGCTAGAGAGAGAGAGACAGAGACAGTTCTATCCTTTCTTTCCTAAATGAACATGATAATTAACAAGAGACAACATGCAGTTTCATTGTCCGTAGCTAACTTACAAAATACAACTTAAAAAATGAGTCTATATTTCTAACTAATGTACTTAACAAAATAAATCATACCGTGTTTAGAACGATGAATGTGGCAGAGAGTACATTTAGTCAGTGTCCATTTTCTCTTTGCAGTCACAGTCAATTTGATTAAGAAAATGTTCCCTGCAAGAGTCGGATAACGAATCAGCACAACTTTCCAAGCAAAAGATTGGTTTCCCAAGTCAGTGCTCCAAATGAGTCACTTCAGCTATTGAATGAAGTCTTACTATATATTCACTAGAAAATAGATGAAAAGGTGCAATTTGCGTGCAGAATTTAGTTGGACCCAAGGGAATAACAGTAAAAATTTTTGAACCAACAGTAATTGCTTAAGTAAAAAACCTACAGTCACCTAAACAAGATATGTAGGTCAGTTGGAAAAGACAACACATGGATTTAACATAAAGTAGCGGCCTCAAAAGCACCAAGCAGAAACTAGTAATTCTCTTGTTCATAAAGACAAATCAGTCAGTGCATAGTCCCAAAATGTAGGTGCAGAAGATACCTTAATCTTTCACACAGACGCGACAAGGAATCTGCACCTGTCCGGGATGCAACGTCCTCAATTAGGAAAGCATTAGACAGATTGACACTCTCAGCAAGCTTGAACTCACACAATTCCTTCAACGAGCAAGCATCTGTTAAAACAGCTGAATGACCACCACCTGCTGCCAATCTTCTCACCTCTCCCACACACCTTCCGCATGAAAAGAAAAGAAATCACCAATCCAAATAAATTGCTAAAGCAAGAGAAGGCTTGAGAGAAAAGTTTTTTTAAAAAAAACCCACCAATCAACAGGAGAAGGGTACCACGCATAAGTAGATTTATCATTCGCTGCCTGGCCATAATTGTTATAGCCCCATCCATATATCCTCCCATCCCTCATGGAGACAAGGGTGTGAGAATGACCACAAGTCACAAGTTGCACCCCAGATGGTATGATAAATGCTGGGAGATTACGGAGCAGCATCTCAGACCCATTAAGTGTGCACGAGAAGAGGCCATTTTGGGGGCCCAAACCCAACTGCCCTGCTTGCCCACCACCCCACGCATAGAGGGCACCTTCTACAGTTACAGCACACGTATGCACACCGCCACAAGCAACATCCTTGATGACTATACTGTCAAGAGCAACCACTCGTCTTGGAAGTAGCTCTTTATCTCCATATTGAAGGGAGCTATGTCCAAGCTGCCCCATACTTCCTAGCCCCCAAGTGTACCTGTAAAATCCGAAAGTTAAAGGGGGCCCCTCAAAAAAAAAACAAAACAAAACAAAAAAACAAAAAAAAAAAACAGAAATAAGACATAACAAATACGAAATTGACATAGGTGCCAAGAAGCAAATGGTGTTTTCATATGTTCACCATCAAGTATCAGCATTATGTGAATATCAACCAAGAGTGGCACAAGAGGGGAAAAATATATATATATCAACAATTGACGCTGGTAGAATTTGATAGCTTCGAAGTTGTCTGGAAAACCCTAAAACCCTGATTGAGAAAACAAAGCACTATTGCTTTAACTTTCAGTTTGGGGATGATATACTTGATGCAAGTTACATATGATCATAAGAAATAATCGTAGAAAAAGACATCAAATTTTAAGCACTAAAAGTCTTGCAAATCTGAATCAAGAGATACACGACGCCATCAAGACAAGACTACCAAATGCCCTGGACAATTAAGATGTAAAAGAACATAAACAACTTCGGAAACATTTTGCAAAGACTAGACAACTGAAATCTATACATCATCTAATTAACTGCCCTGGCATCTGTAGTCTGAAATAGGAAACATTTCAGAGAGTAATTCTAGCATAGTCACTTTAGGCACTGTTGATGAGATCAGACAAATAATGAGTAGGTGCAATATCACAGGTACATAAAGAAAAGATTAGGAGACTGGTATAAAAAGCAATACGAATTGTGAGGTACAGTATCTTCCTTGCTAGCTCTTAAGTAATCTAGTAGCAAGTCTCCATTTTTCTCTTATTACTTCTATTAGCCACTTCTGTCCACTCCTATCTTGTGGATATCAAATAATGCAGTCTGGAAGCAATTACATAATAATTAATCACTCCTCTTTGATTTTCTATTAAAGATGCAACTGTACTACTATACCTCTTGAGTTTTGATTTTGAGCTGGTAACATACACAATAGAGAAATAATCAGCACTCATAAAAGATATATTTAGAAGAAACATTATTACATCACAGATATCAAAATGTTTATTTGCTAGCCAATGGAGATATCCTTTAGGTACAAGTGTACAGATGTTACCTGAACATAGCTTATTTTGCAACAGACACCTAGACTTATGCTATCAAGGAGAACTAACCTAAAAAGATAAATTGAAGCAGCTTATTGATACATATCAGCAGACCAACCAAAACTAGTTGCATAAAATGATGAAGGATGATGAAAGACAACCAAAATGAAAACACATTCAACCAACTAGTAGTTGATAGTATTTGGTTTGAGGATGTGGTAATTGAAAACAAAGATTTTAAATGTCCATTGGCACCCGGCGACAAGATATCAGCACGATATGACCCTGTCCCGATCAATGGCATAGGTCAAAACTCTCTTTTCTTTAAAATTAGCAAGTAGTTATCTCAATAAAGTTCAAAAAAATTAATAAAGAAAAAAAAAGTTCATGCCATTATGCGTAGGCACGTAGGTATTTCTTGTGACGGCACGACACAACCCCGTGCCACGGCACCAAAATCCTTCATCGAAAGCAAGTAGATATCTAACAAAAAACTTTGTTGGCTTATGCACTATCTCATATTCTAACTATGTTGAAAAGAGCTTCTTAGAAGGCCTTAGTGCTACTTGTGTCATGCGACCAAACCACATTATCTTATCTCTGAAAGAAGAGTCAACTTCAAAAAACAGCATCCTTTCAAATAACTTACACCTCGCCATATTCTGAGATTGCAGCAGTGTGGTACTCCCCACATGACACATGTATGATCTTCACAAGCTCAGGAGGTTCATCTAGGAACTTAGCATAAGCACCCAATAGACGAGCTCCCTGTAGTCCTTCACACGTGAAGCCTCTGCCAAGCTGACCATACTCATTGTAGCCTGGTTTGTCAGAACAGTGACACACATCCAAGTAAATAAGAGGCAGTAACTGCTAAGAAGGATGGGCAGTTGTTTGCCCCAAAGATCTGGCTTTACGAGTACCACGACAGCAAAGCAAAAGAAAAACACAAACACACACACAAAAAGAACAGCAGCAAAGTACATGCTTATGCATTGTGTTGTCCTTATGTAAAAACAAGACTTTCGGGACAAATTCTGAACTTAAAGATACATCTTCAAAAAAGAGTCCTCCAACATATGACAAATCATCAAAACACCTAATGAGAAACAAGGTTTGTAAACATGCTTGATGGAAAACAGAAGACAACCAAAAGTGAAGTTATATATTCTTTATTACCCCATGCTTGAAGAAGGCCATCCTCAGATAGGGCTACAACATGAACTGCTCCGCAAGAAACCTGACGAATAACCTACACAAAAAAGAAAATACAACAAGAATTTGCAAACTGCCAAATGAAGTAGAGGCAAGGGGATGACACAGATACATTAATGCATTTTTTTTACTAGCATAGGTAAACATGTTATATGATGCAAGTTAAAAAGACAGTGATATTAACTATGCATCACTCGATTTTTTATTTTATTTTGGGGGAAAAAAGGGAAGGGTTGTAAGAAAAAGAACCTTTATTATTTCAAATACCTCTAAATCTACAGGGAACAAGACAACAAGTTTAATGCAGCATTATATGAAAGAAAATTTTATATTTTACATCTACCATGAACTATACAAGATTCTAAAGGGATTTGCATGATTTGGTTAACCAATATAAACAATTCGAGGCTATCAAGGTGCATGGCAATTTCTTGAACTGCATAAATGAAATGATGAGCCACAAACGTATATCAGCAAGTTGGACAGAAACAATTACAGCTTTTGTGGATAAGATGCCATACTTTTGAGTGAACTGCAGTTTAATATGAAGGATTAAAGAATAGCTGCAAACAAAACAAAGGGGCCAAACTAGGCATCAAAATACAGGTCCAAAAACATGCTTAGCAACTAGGAAACGCCTTCTGAAAGGTCGAGGGATGCTGTCCTAATAGATAGAAGCAAGTTAACCAGCTCAACTACAGAAGAAAGTATTAGTTTGCAAAGGTGACATGCACCTTCAGGAAAAATAACAGAAGGCAAATCAAGTTGTATCTAATTAGCAAGGATTTAAGTGCCACGGCACGGGGTAGTGCCGGAAACTTGCCGGCACCGTGCATGCCGATGTGTGCCGGTCAAAAAAATTCTTGTGTGCCGACACATAATAGCATGAAATATTTATTTTCTTTAGCAACAAAATATTCTAACTATTTATTATGTCTTTTTATCACATCTTTTGAACTTTATTGAGAAAATTGCTTACTACTTTAAAGAATATAAGTTTTTGAGCTGTGCCATCGGCACGGGATCTGTATCGTGCAAGTACCATGCCAACAAAATACTGACACGATACAGACCCCGTACCGATGGCACAACTCAAAACCCTCTATTTTTTAAATTAGTAAGTAATTTCCTCAATAAAGTTCAAAAGATATAATAAAAAGACATAATAAATAGTTATAATATTTTGTTGCTAAAGAAAATAAATATTTCATGCTATTATGTGTCAACACACAAGAATTTTTTTAACCGGCACACATCGGCATGCACCGTGCCGTACCGTGCCGGCAAGTTTCTGGCACGTAAATCCTTGCGATGGACACTTAAAACCTTGCTAATATGTATTAGCAATCACGCTTGATTCAAGCAACTTTTGAGTTTTGACATACAAGGAATGATTGACCATTCAAAAAAATGCTTAAAAAAAAGTGTAGCAGAAAAAGGACAAATAGACAGCTCTTCTGAGACGCAAAGGACAAATGCAATCAAGCACATATAGCACGTAAATATTTGACCTCAAAGATCCAACATATGCAGCAGTAAAATATATGAAAACAGGATAATTAAATCTCAATTCAATAAAATGCATAGGCACATAGCTTACTGTGTTTGGAGTGAAGGCCCCCCAAAATATGCGCGGAAGATTCGAACCCTGAGAGAAACAGAATTGACTTATTTATGACTGACTTTATGTTATTCACAACTGTGTAAACAGAGAGCATTAGTAATACCTGATTTTGTCCCCACACCCAAAGTCTACTTCTTGATAATGTGCCATCATTTTCTCGGGGTTCTGCAATAGCAGCTGTACAGTGTGCTCCACACGACACAGTTTTCACAAATTCAGTTTGCAATAGTTTAACCTTTTTCGGTTGCTTCATGCTCTCCTCAGTTCCATCTCCTAATTGACCATAATCATTTGAACCTGCTCTTCCCCGTTGGAAATGAAATGCATGAGTATACAGTCAGCTGTACCAAAATCTATGAAAGATAATAATACGCCAACCTGACAATCAATCACTTAAAAGAAGAGGTTCCTGTTGTAGTATAAATCTCTGCTTCCTAAGAACGAATTAGTGACAAAGATTATAAACAAGCACATGGAGACAAAAAGGACATTTTATGATATGATCTAAGACATCTATTTCATCTTTTCTTTGATGTATTTAGTTTCCAATCATTCCAAATGCCATTCCCAATCTTTCAAGTCAATGCTCTAGAGTGACTTAAGCTAAAAACACCCAGTAGCATCTATCTACTATATAAGAATTAAAGATATTGATCAGATAGCTACAAAGCCCATCAGCTTCAGGTGCATCATAATGGTCCTTTAATCCTTCAATGTCAAAGATGATGACATTTATCTGAACATCCCATAATTCCATGATATTTAATTCTCTATTAACTCGTAAGCTTAAAATTCATATGATAAGCAGTTGAATGTAAATACAACCAGATTACGCAAGGAATGGGACTAACCCCACGTGAACAATGACCCATCAGAGACTACAGCTGCGGTGTGCTCACGGCCGCAAGCAATATCCAGCCACCGCAGATTCTCCGGTCCACATTTAAAAAGCTTTGGAGAGAGGCTTTTGGGAATTCTCAGATGGCATTCCTTGCCCTTTCTCGCCGTCTGCCCGCTATGGTTGTATCCCCATACATAGATTGCACTCTTCGTGGGAAGGTTTACAACTCGGACACCACACGGCACCTCATCAATATCCATTCTACTCGACCACGATCACCTGATAACCTATAGTACACAATGCAGGGTTATCCATGGCTTCTAAATCAAAAGAAATTATCTGAGTCAAAAGAAATCGCCATCATCAACATCATCATCAAAATTTAGGGCCTTATCCATAGCATGACAATAGATCACAATGGTGTGAACGCTCCACATTATCCCGTAATATAAGATACAAGAATAAGGAATCAAAAATAGTGGAAAAACCCAGTACGAATCGAGAACTCATTGAATTCGAGATTAAAAATATATCCAGGGAAAAAAAGGGGTTCCGACATTGAATCCCATAAGATATCAGCGAATCGGTCATAAAAATCCAAAAGCAATCAGGGAATCAGCGAATCAGTCATAAGAACGTTCGAAATGACGATCATAGCAACGATAATAGAAGCAATTCCAAATGGTGAATCAGCGAATCAGTCATAAGAACGTTCGAAACGACGATCATACCAACGATAAGAGGAACTATTCCAAATGGTGAGATTAGGGTTTGAAAACAAAAAAGAAGAACCAAGAACCAAGATCTAAGAACAGGAAAGGGTTTGATCGGCGAAATTCTTACCAAATAGAAAGAATCTGAAACAATCAAGAGGCATACGAGGAACTAACCATTCGCGGTGCGATGAATCGAAGCGACGATTAGCTTCGGGCACAAATAAGAGAAACAGTCGGCAGAGATGTAAGAACAGGGGAAAGGATTAAACGTGCTCGACTCTTACCGAATAGAAGAAGAATCGGAACGGCGACGAAGCTCTCGGCGAAAGAGACGAGTCGAGAAAAGGAAGAGAACGGAAGAGCGGGAGATGTAGAAGAGAGGTTGGGATGGAAATAGGGCCCCAGATCCCTGCGATGGGATATTCCTTCTTTCGACCTCTATATCAGTAGTCTAGAAGTTTCCAAGAAATGTGCGCTTTAATGCCAGCGACTTCTTACATATATATATATATATATATAATATATATATACGACTTGTCAAATTGTACGTAGACACCTCAAACTGTAGGATATTTTGCAACAGTCCCTCACCTGCTCGTCCGATATTGTAATGAACGATATAAAACTTTACAATATGCATAAAAATTGTGAAGTTGGTTCTATTTTCTTAATTATTATAGTTGTTTCTCTCCCTAGCCACAAGACCACCACACCCTTTTCTCCCTCTTCCGAGAGAAAGCCAAAAAAAAAAAAAAAGAAAAGAAATTATTAACATGGCACATTTCAGGACCACACAAAGTCTAGGGGGAAAAAAAACAAAATGACACATTGAAATAACACATTCCAGGATGACAACAAGATCCTGACACGCAAAGTAAGTCATCACAAAATGTTACCATAAGTTGGCAAAACCAGATAATCTATGACTGACATCATCTTCTCTCAAAGAAAACAAATAAAAGAAATTTGGCTCCTAGATGTATTTCACTCTTATCCCAGTTAATTTCTACGCAGAAGAAGAAATAATTTAGGAAAAGTTTGATGCCGCCTCGTTGAACAACATCACCTGCAGAAAGGGCAAAATAATAGAAAAAAATATCAGGAGAATGGAAGGAACAAGGCCTTCATTATAAATACCATCTCAGAAATATGAACAGATAGATCAGCTTCACAGGCCGAGCAAAATAAGCGAGAAGCCCTTTACCTGGCCACAGATTGGACAAGCTTGGCTCCTCTCCATCCACTCATATATACAACTGAGGTGATAGTGATGATTGCATTGCAAAATTATCCTCGGATTTTCAGATGCATATTCTGCAAAGAACATGCAAAAGAAATCTTCAATCAAACGCCGCAGAGGGACTCAATTTAAGCTTTCATGATACGAGCAATATGAAATAAACCATACTTTCTTGTTACAGTAACAGCTAAATCCCTGTCTAAAAGTTCAAATTACAGAAATAGTGAGCCTACAGGCCTAAAATGGGTAACAATAAGTGAATTTCCGCATTTGACATAGGATATGAGCAGAGTTGGTTGTGAGAAGTTACCTTAGAAGGGAAGGTGCGCATCCAAGTGATTTCTTAAAATGAAAATACTAAAACAAAAATGCTACTTTACTTGTAAAGTTATCAATCTCTTCTAGCACACCATTACATTATTTTTACATCATTCCTTGAATCCAGAAATTGTTGTATTTCAGTTCCTTCATGGAAAGAAATTGGCAAACAGAGGGAGAAGCATATGAAACAAAAATGAAACAGAAATAATTTGCTTCTTTCAGCTCACCTTCAAGGCAAATTGGACAATCATCCTCTTCTTCAGAAGAATAATGGATCTCTGTTACCTCGCTTGTTGCCTCAACCGATGAGTCTTTTACTAGAGATTCATTCCTATCTTCTTGTGCATGCGTAGTTCCTGGATCAGTATCGACAGCACTCGTGAGGGGCACAGGAACCTCTTGGCAATAAGATGAGGTGTCGTCATATCTCTCCCCTTGTTTATCATGCTCACATTGTGGTTGGGAGAATCTGGGATCGTCAAAAGGTAAAGGCATTGGAGGGGAGAGAAATGGAACTACCGCACAATTATCTTCTTGTAGAGAAGTTGAATATGAAGAAGCCTTTCCCTGATCAGGTGTAATTATATGAGCTTCACCTCTTTCAGTTTGAGCTAATGGAAGGAACTGCATACAACAAAAGAAAATGGTGGTGCACTATTTTAATGATCTTTTAATTTGTTCAGTACCCATTAGGCTGAAAAGAGTATTCACCTCTTATCGGCTATCATGCAACGAATCATTCAACAGTTAAAATCAAACAAGTTCAACACCACCGCGATAACATCTTTACAAAACTCCTTTTTTTTTTGGGTGGGGGGGGGGGGGCAGGAAGTAAGGCACAATAGAATTTCCTACTTTGAATTTGAAATGTACTGAGGTAGATGAAAAAAAATGCAATTACAAGAACTGACCCGCACCAGCAAAAAATAACAATAGAAATCACAAGGAGAAAGGCATCCACAGAAAAAGAAGAGAAGTGACAAAACACATTATTGACAGACCAACAAAGCAACGTAGAATAACCAGAAAATATGATCTTTAACTAGTAAACGATGCATTCATCAATAATATAACGAAAAGATTTGTGCTAAAGAAAAAAACATCTATTTTTCAAACATAGAACAATTAAAAGAGACTGGACAATATGAAAGAAGAGAAAGAAAGAATATTCGGAAAGTTAAAGGAAGCCCAAAATTTACAGCTCTGCTCTGTCTTTCTAAATCTTCACAAGCACAGACACGACAAATTAACAACATATATATGAGAGGCCAAAGCATAGCTGGTAACATGTAAAAGTCTGGATCCTGGAATGGACAACCATCCAACACATGGGAGTGATATTATTTTCCCCTGGACATCCGCAATAGCTTAATTTGCATTCTATATAATAACAATAATCAACAATAATCAAAAGTAAACTTGGACCATAAAAAAGGAAACAAGCCTTGATTTACAGGACAGAACAGGAGCATAACTCAATGAATTATGTGCCGGCATTATCGCCATTTTTCCTGGTATCCATGTGTATGGAACCACCCGTATGGATAGATGACATATCGGCGGTCTCAATAGTCCATGAAACTTGCTACGCGGCCCGGACAGCAATAGCAAGAGCACACACAAAGTGGAGACTTGCAAGTATTTTAGACAAGTGAGGCATAAAATAAAATGACCACAGCAACTTACAGTACCTTCATGTGGATTATTATTATTATTTTCATTTGCAAATTGCAAGTTGCAAGTTGCAACACACATGGGAAAACCAAAAGACGACTTCAAGGTATTGAAAAGTCAAGTATAGGAAGACTAAAAGACGCCACTAATGCTTGAAGGCAAAAGGACATCATCCATAAATATTAGGAATCAAGTACATCAAAAGCCCGGGACACCACAAGAGTTCGATATGTACAAAATTCAACAATATTTATAATCATTTAAAGTTTGAGGAAAAAAATTATTCACAACAGCATAGCACGTATTGATTTTTCATCTACGATTCACATCTGCCACACTATTAATTTGAACAGTCAAAAAAGAAAAAGAGAAAAAAAAAAGTTACACCATGCATTCAGTCCTCTGAAGTAATATGCATAAAAAAAACCCAGGATAAGGTGCATACCGAATCAAGACACGGCAGCCATCTGAGAAGGAAAGAGCGGAAATTCATTGGAGCGATGAGACCTCGGCAATCCTCGAGATCATTTACATGCGAACAGCATACAGCAGAGCCCACTCTTCTTGTCTTTATCTGCATAAAACTTGTACAGAGTCCTTCACTAAACTTCAAAAAATTTAGCGTTTGAAATACTTAAAAAAAATAATATGGGATAAAAAATAAAATAAAAATAAAAAAATTTCTTTCCTGGTAAAAGCAGCCTTGCACTCGGAATATCCAAACTCCCCTTATTCTAACAATTGACTGGCTCGACACACGAGAACTGATAGAAATCAAGTAGCTAGGGTTTAGTACTTATAGTTAGTTTTGAAAATTCCGATTGATTGATTACTAGGGGCCGCGCACATCGCAGAGATTAAAACATCCAAAAAAATCATGACAAACAACTAGCAAAAAGGGAACGAAGTAGGGAAGTCATTAAGTTGCCACAAATATCATATTATAAAAAAAAAATACATAAAAGAAAAAACAATGGAAGAAGAAGAATGGGTCTCAAAAAGAATGCAGAGAACCAACCAGAACAGGCAACATTACGGTGGTAGCAGATACCTTTTTCTCTGTCCTCCTCCCTCTTTTTGTTAGCTTTATTATCCTTAACAAACCAAAACTTTGTTATCTTTATCTTTAAATTTTAAAGACAAAAACCACGAAATTAACCGGAACAGCGTCATAGTAGAATTAGGATCAGTTTAAATACCGCCGAGATGATATTAATCGAGAAAAGAGAAAAAGAAGAAAAAATAATTGGATGAATAAAGAGTTAAGATACCCGTTGCAATACTAAAGAGGCGGACATAACAAACCAAATATCCAAATATTTTACTCTATAATTCCAATTCTACCCGAGATGGAATTGGAAATTAAATTTAGTAATTCAGGAAGGAATTACTTCAAATCTTATGATTATTATTATTTTTATGATGCCAATAATATCAGCTTCCTTGTAAAAAGAGCGCCACGCCCAATTGTCCACGGACTTATTAAACAAAGTTTGATATTTCTGTTTGTGTAGAAAGTACGAAACTACGGGGTACTAACTTAATACACTTAAAATCACATGGTACTAAAGTAAAAAAATGCGAAACTATAGAGTACTAATTCGATACAATTTAAACTATATGATACTAAAGTGAGAAAGTACGAAACAACATTAGGAGTATTTGAAGTTTTCCCATCTATCTATTACTATATACTAAAGTAGAACCCTTAATGATCTCTATGTGAAAATCTGACAAGTGGCATTCTATCTCGCTTATGCGTGTCAAGCTTTAATTAATTCAAATTAAATCTAACTCTATTATATAATTAATTCAAATTAATTAAAGAATCAAATTAGGAAACACTATTAAATCGATTAAATCAAATTATACTAATTAACAAATTATACCAATTACATATAATTATATATAGCAAATTAAGTCAAATTATAAATTAATTAAAATTAATTATATTATGAAAAATCAAATTAATTATTACTATGCATAGTATAATTTTATCTATTTTAAGATTTAAATTTAAATTCAAATTAAATTACACTATTAAATCAGATTTGAATTAATTAGAATATAGATTTTATTTTCTAATTATTTAATTAGTATAATCACAATATTTTAAATCACACTATTCAAAAATAATTAGAATATAGATTTTATTAGGAAACACTATTAAATCAGATTAAATCAAATTATATCAATTAACAAATTATACCAATATTATATAATTATATATACAATTAACATTTTATTAGGAAACACTATTATATCAAATTAAATCAAATTACGATTTTATTAGGAGACTTTGTTCATAATTTTTATTTGAGTATTTATTTTGGTCCATAATTTTTTTGCTCTAGCTTTTGTACTTTAATATGTACTATAATAAATATTAATTGATAGTATATTTTTTTATTTGTTAAAAAAATATAATATTAATTAGAAATTTTTTTTTTATTATCACATAATAACTTTTATTATTTTATATTATTATATTATCATAAATCGCACGGGTCAAATCCTAGTTTAATATAACATTAATACTTTAACCAGAAAATTCTGTTACCCCTAGAATATTCTATTACTAACCCAACCGACAGTACCTTACCTCAACAACTGCTGCGTTACATTATATTAGTATTCAACCCGCCATTCGGGACGGATATATAATATTTTAACAAATTCAAATATTTTAATTTGTATGAATTTTAATAAATATTTTATTTAACTAACTAAAACTAATTATAAAAAATTAAAAAATATAGAAAAAAATCAGTTAAAAATATAACTTTGAGTTATTTATTTCAAAGTGTTTAATAGTGGAGGAGTCTTTGCATTTTTTTATTAAAAATTTTTATGGTGAAAATGTATATAGATTTCTTGAGTTGGCCTATAATACTCTCAAAAGCACCAAAAGATGTTAGTACTTTTGAGTTTTTAACCTTTGGATGGAAAAATGTAAGGTTGAGATCGATGGTGATAGGTGGAATAGTATTTGATCCAATGGCCATTAGTAATCAAGGAGTTGATCCAATAGCCAAAAGCCAAAAACTTAGAAGTACTAATTAAGAGAGTGATACTTCTAAAAAGTACTATAGCTTAATTATATATTTCTTAAACTTTTAATTTTTTTGACTAAAGTAATTTTATCAAAAATTTTATAAATTTATTAACAAGTTCTTCATATTTAATAATTATAATTATCTTTGGTCATTTTAATTAATTTAACTAAAAATAAAAATAAAAAAGAAATGAGAATTTGAGCGGGTCTTAATTAAAAAAATGATAGTTGAGGGGTATCTATATATTTTTACAAAGAAACATTTTAGTGCACCAGGTGTACTGTATAAGTAAATATTTTGCACATTATTTTTAAAAACCTAATATAAAAATTTAAATCATGATAATTTTTTAATTATATAGAGGCTTCTTATATCGTATAGAACTATATAGATCGTATTTATAAAACTAATTTTATTTTATAATATTAATTATTTAAAATTATATTAATATTTATTGATCGGGTATAGGCAATTTATTTATAGATGAGGGATGGGTTGGAAGGAGGATTATTCCGTGCTCTGGCCTTGAGTGTATATTAATTATATATGTCTTAAACATTGTATTGGTGAATCACTATTTTTTTTATATTTAAACTTTATAACATTTTATATATAGACCGATTATCTCTTTTATATAATATAGATTATATCTGTTAAATTTTATTTTGATTTTGAATTAAGATTTTTTTTTTAATACATGCTATATTATTGTAGACAAAGTACATACAATCTTTTTGAAAATGAATATAAAAGAATAGGAAGGGCAACCTCCATACTCCATTATGTGATGGAAACTCTCTTTTAATATAGAATATAGAAGATTTTTGAAATTTAAACTCTATAATATTTTATACTTAGACCGATTATCCCTTTTATATAATTTGATTATATTTGTTAATTTATATTTTAATTTTAAGTTAAAAATAAAATTTTGGTGCATGCTATACATTATCATGGACCAGGTGCATGCAAATTTTCTGAATTGAATATGAGAGAATAGAGAGAACACGTATCGCCTTTATACTCCATGATGTGATGAAACTATCTTTTAATATAGAGCACCGAAATTTGAATTACACTGTAAATTTTGTTAACAAACTACACTGTAAATTTGAAGGATAAATTACACCTGTGCTCCTAATTAAAATTAATTAAGATCCAGATGATATTTTTATTTTTATTTTTAAATTTTAATTCGTTGTAGTTTTTTATTCGAATTATAATGTGTGATACTTTAGCCCATAAATTTTAATTACTTGTGATTTTTTCTAACTACAGTATGTGTCATTTTAGTTTTCAAATTTTCTGAATAGTCCAATATTGTGAGGCCATGTCCGGTGCATATACTAGTCCAGTACAAAGTAGAAATAGCATGCAATATCAAGTTCATGGCCGGCGGCCTACCTGTACCGGCAGGCCCTAAATTAATATGAGATCCAGTTTTATGGGCCGAAAAATCTTCGTCGGCATGTTTCGTTTCTTTTCTTATTAATTTGGTCGAGCAGATTGGTTAAATTGTATGATATATACCCTGTTTGATATAGATGTATCCAATTTCCTAGATTCTTTGAATCCAATCTTCCTCGATCGTCTCCCAACCCGACTCCGAAGAAATTACACCTCAATATTACAGAACATCGATCTTTACAATTTAACCCAACCTATTTCTGTTTGGGTATTTAATTATATGCCACTAATATATATAGGATTAATTGATAATGATTATTATTGAACTGATCAGAGCTAGAATTTGTAACTAGCAAGCAAGTGGGCCGGCATATACTAATACGATCGAGGATTACAAGCATTAATTGACTGCAAAGTTACACTACGTTCGTACATACATATATATGCAATAGATGGATCGATTATATATATAGGTTCTTAATTAGACTATAACATGCATCCGTACGTACCGATCAGCGCGCGCACATATATATAGATATGTATAAATAATTCCATTCGCGCTTCTTTCAGGCGGTAGGGTAAGAGGGCTCCATGGCAAGCCCACAGATCCCCTCCTTAGCCGCCACGTCTCTCTCTATCCTCATGTATCCGTTCTCGCCCCAAGTCGTTCCCCACGAATTCTTCAGTAACCAATACTTGGTTCCGTCACTCATCGTGCCGTAGCCTATTGCGGTGACCGCATGGTCTAGTTCCGTCCCACAATCGCCGGTGAAGACACCGCCGCTGTATAGTTGGAAGGAATAGTCGCCACCGTCGATGGCTACGGACACCGGTTGTTGGGACACTGCCTTCAGGAGGGCGGCTTCATTGTTGGCAGGGACGTCCTCGTAGCCGCGGATGCTGGCAGCTATATATACGGAGGCGGACTTCTTGGCGTCGCAATTGCCGTCCATGGCTCGGTAGGGGTAGTTGGATTCGGTGGTGAGGCCGCCCTTGGAAATGATGAAGTCGAAGGCGTCATCCATGAGGCCGCCCTCGCAGCCCTGGTCCTCTCCCTCGACATCGCAGTCCACCAGCTCTTGCTCCGACAGCGAGATCAGCTTACCGGTCGTCAGTTTCGTGATTCCTTCCACAGCCGCTACGGCGGAGAACGCCCAACAGCACCCTGCATGCATGCATGCATTAATCCCCCTTTAATTAATTGGCAAGTATATATATATATATTATATAATTAATTGAGAGCTAGCTAGCAGTAGCACTACTCTAATTAATATTAATATATATATAATAATAATAATAATAATAATAATAATAATAATGTTGTTATATATATATATATATAGAGGCTAGCTAGCTGTTATATATAATATATGCTCCTGCCTCCCTCGTACTGATCGACGGTCAAAGCATGCTAGCCAGAGCATGCTCAAACTAGCTCTGACTTTGACTTGTAATCCCAGTTTAGGGTTGGATAGGGCTGGTTCGCTCGGCTGAAAGAAGATTAATTATATATAGTCAACTTTTTTAGACAGTACACGCGTCATTTTAGCTTGCAAGGCCTAACTAACTATACTCGTCTATAATAATTAAATGATTGAAATTAAAGCAAATTAACCCTGTAAGCTAATTAATTTGACTAGTTTCGCTAATTGCATGGGGCTTGAGAGATAAAAACAAATGAATTAATGTTGTCTCAAAGATATGTAAGTATACGTACGTACGTAGAGTAGGACTTAACTCATTTTACTAATTAATAATTAAACCACCCACAGAAGCGCACCTTTTTGTCGCTAACCAATTAGCCAATAGTGCGTGATCAGAGTGCTAGTTCTTTGGTACGTACTTTTATATATATTAATAATTATGTTCAATATATAATTGCATGGTTAGCTATTAGCTGCAATTTGATAGAAAATGCAGGTCAACTTTTCGTAGATAATTAATATATGTTGTATATATGTACTAAGAAACTTTCAAAAATAATTAAATAGGTTGGCACACCGCATTGGCCTTGATCCTTGACTGGGGTGACAACGCCTCTAGTCCTCCAATCCATGCTTGCAGACACAGCACTAACATTCTCATGCTTGAACCTCTTCGTGATCTTCACAGTGTTAGTTGTTTTTGACGGCCTAAAGCCAGTTCTCGTGGCTTTAAACTCATCGTTGGTAAGATCGGCAAATTTGTTAGTGCCGAGCCAGTATTTACGGTTCCCTGCATTGAAGGAATCGACGAGCTGAGCATTAGACTTAAATATTTCAAACCGTCGCGCTTTCTCAGCCGCGTCTTTGTAGACACGGCCATGCTCCGCCATCCACTTCTCATGCCTTTCCACCATGGACGTGTCGCTGAGCTCGCGAGCGCTCACATGGGAAGCCCAGAGAGTAGTGATCTGCAGAACGAGCATGGCGACGCAAAGACATTTGGCTAAAGGAGAAGCCATATATATATATATATATATATATATATATATATTCAATTAAAAAACGGTTTGTTGTACGTAGTAAGTAACTAATGAGGGGAATTAATATTGCACGATATATAAAAGCCGAATGTACGTAGTGGTATATATAGACGTTCGAGGAAGAGATCAGAGAGGCTGTGATTACTACAGAATACTAATTTCCTCTATCATTGAACACGGCGGAGAGCGACCTGTGCGTGCCGTAAAGTAATTCGTTGAGATTCCCACAATTGTCTGGTTCTTTAATTTAATTAAGTGACTAGAGCACGATAGATCATCTTGAATGCTAGCTAAGCTACAAGTTTTTTTTTTTTTGGGAGGAAGCTAAGCTACAAGTTAAGATTATAATTAATACTCATAATAAGGTACCGTGTCACACCATCTCTCTTCGAGAGATTCCACTCTTTGGGGAGTGTACATATACATATGAACCCACCCCTGATATATATATATGAGGAATCTCTGCTGTTATTGGAGAGGCTTTCCTTGTCTCGGATGATCATTCCATTAAAACAGTTAGTAGATGGACGTCTAAATCAGGGCATCTCCTTCGAAGTAGGCTTTTAAACTACGCAATGCTGGGTGGATATTTTACGTTGGACGCTGGAGACTAGAGACTTTAAGATTTGTGATCGATGTTTGTATTAATGAAGGGGCCGGGTACTTATCACCACTCCCCATGGCTTCTGAGACTAGCGCAGCCCATATATATGCACAAAATATATATACGTTAATGTGGGGATCGATTGCTTGCAGGGAGCGATCTATAACAACTAGCTAGCTTACACAAACGTCTAACTGCGCGCATTCACAATTTGTTTTGTGAAGATTAATATGGCTAAGGCCAACCCATTTTCGTAGCACGCACCGGAGCCAACCAACAAAGCAATTAAGGCCTGGGCTAGGGGCCTAGGGCTAGGGCTTCCCAACTGGGCAGGTTGCCTACTTCTTAGCATGCATGCGCCTACAGCAGTCCATGTTTGAATACAGTGCCAATGGAAGTATTTAACCCTTTGCATGAGTGTACTGAACCAATCAAGTGCAGTTTCGAAACTGAATATATATATATATATATATATATATATATATATATATGGATCCGGCTACTATACTATTATGATTAGGGTGGAATACTATTAATAGTAAAACGCTTATTTTGCTATTAAATTTTTAACCCTTAGATGAAAAATTGTAGGATTAAGATGATATTAGTCGGTTAGAGTTGAGCGGTTCCCCTAGGGTTGAGTGGTTCCCACTGGGTTATAGTATTTAATCCAAGGGTTAGAAAGGATGAAAAGAGTTGATCCAAAGACTAAAAAACTGGTAACAACAATGAAATTTTACTACTAATCCAACTCTCTCTCCAACTCTCTCTCTCCTCTCTCTCTCTCTCTCTCTCTCTCTCTCTCTCTCTCTCTTTATATATATATATATATATATATATATATATATATATATATATATATATATAGTTGAGCTAGAATACTCTTAAAAGTATTAAAGAGATGGTGCTTGTGAGTTTTTAACCATTGGATGGAGAAATGTAGGATTAAGATGATGGTGGTAGGTGATGGTAGGTGGTGGTAGGTGGAATAGTGCTTGATCCAAGGGGTATTAGTAAACAAGTAGAAAACTCAAAAGCACCAAGGAGTTGGTGCTTTTGAGAGTATTCTAGCTCTATATATATATATATATATATATATATATATATATATATATATATATATATATATATATATATATATATATATATATATATATATACAAAGAGAGTTTCACTACTATACTCCTATGAGTACAATCTTTTTTGTACTCATAAGGAATGCGCTTTTAATGATAGAGCTTTCGAATTGACAATTCATTCGGTTAAATATTATCTAAAGCGTTTAAAATTTTTAGAAATTAATTTTATAATTTTTTACATAATTTACCTTACGATCAAAAGATCTCAAAATTGATGAGTTTTAACGGCCGATACAAGATACTTGCGAGTTCAAGGGTGTAAAAGAATTGAAATCGATTGAATTTTTGATAGAATTTTTTTTTTAACTATCTAGATAAAGATCAATCACTCTGATCTTAAATTGAAGAAAGGACTAGATTATTCATTTTTAGGACGTCATTCAATTTTGACCGTTCATTTTATACCTGCTAGATGGACTTTATTATGATTTTGAAAACTTAACGGAATTTATTTTTTAAAAGTTTCAAGTATAGTAGTCCTACCATATATATATATATATATGGGCTAGGATAACTATACTCTTATGAATATAGATCTCTTTAAACTCATAAGTTTTCTACCGTTTAATGAAGAAATATGCAGTTATGGTGATAGTAGTCCCTTAGGGTTGAGTGAATTGTTGGTTGAATAGTATAATCTAACGGATGAAAATGATCAAAAAGAATAGATCTAACAATCCAAAAACTTATGAATATACCTTAACGAATGGAGAAATACTAAGTCTACAATCCGAATAGAGTTGTGGGAATTTAACCTTTATTAATCTAAGGGCTGCAATTCTACTTCCTTTTGGTTTAGAGAAAAAAAAAAAATCTTTTGGATTTTAATTGTAATAATAAAAATGATAAGACCAGTAAAAAAAATAGGAGTCCTTGAATGATTAAGTTGTATAAGTACAACAAGGCGTAGTTGTAAGACTAGCATTGCTCCAGAATGAATGTTCTAAATCTGATTGAAATCATTACATTAGAACAATTAGTGTGAACATGGTTGTGAGTTGAGAGGGTTTATGAAGTTTTGTGGTTTGTCTATCTCACAGGACACAGGGGCATGAGGCGGACCAAGCTATGACGGCTCGTGAGTCTACTAACTTTTGGCCTGCATGCGGTGGCTTGCGTCTCAGGTAATTTGAGAAAGAGGCCGGCAAATAGGTTGTGGGCCCTCCTACCGTCCTACGTTCCTCAGACTGGAAATTTTGAAATTTTGAGTCCACATACCGAGGAAACGTGCACAACTCTATGCAGCAGAGCTTTTCCGCTCCACATACGTACTCCATGCTGATTTGCTCGCGCGCTCGTCTCTCCACCACACAGGAGCATTAATTCCCACTCTTCTTTATATATATAGAGTAAGGCTACTATGCTTCTGGAAGCACGGAGGGCTCCGTGCTTCCACGTCGTTTTCGATGTTGTGGCTTTCGAATCGTCGATCGGCTCCGTTAAACTTGATCTAGAGTATTTGAAGTACCTAGAAAATAAATTTTGCGATTTTTCGATATTATTTGCCTAGCGAACGAAGGGGCTAAAAATCAACGGCTGAAAATAAAAATCTTACAAAACGCGATAATATAGCATTCAAAATTTAGATCAAAGATATTGATCTTGTTTTATATAGTATAAAGAATTTTCTATCAAAATTTCATATAATTTGGATATTTCTACACCGTTAAACTTTCAAACGGCTCACTATGACCATTAAAATTATTTGATTTTGTGCCCCTTCGATCACTAGGCAAATGATATCGAAAAATTATAAAATTTATTTTCTAGATACTTCAAATACTCTAGATCAAGTTTAACGGAGCCGATCGACGATTCGAAAGCCGCATCATCGAAAACGACGTGGAAGCACGGAAGGCTCCGTGCTTCCGATAGCATAGTAGCCTCACACACACACATATATATATATATATATATATATATATATATATATATATATATATATATATATATATATATATATATATATATATATATATATATATATATATATATATATATATAATTAATTATGATAATTTATCACCCCCGCGCGACAGGCTTAAATTATCAATCTACTTTCACTACTAATAAATTCCTCAATCGAACACTATTCCACCTACCACCACCTACCATCATCTCAACCAAAAGCTAAAAACACTAAAGCACTATCTAGATGATACTTGTAAAAAGTATTCTAGCTCCACTCTATATATATATATATATATATATATATATATATATATATATATATATATATATATATATATATATATATATATATATAAATATAATATTCGGGTTTGGAGCTACCACCTTAGACCCTTTTCACGTTTTAAACTCTCTCCCAGAGCCCTTTTCACGTTTTAAACTCTCTCCCAGAAGAGCGTGCGAATTACCCCCAATTCTCAAAAGCCCAGGAACAGCTCTTGTACAGGAATAAGAAAAGAGAGGCTAGTAGTTACAGCAAAAAATCTGCTCACTGAATGAAGAACATAGGATATCATGCCACGATTATACTCCAATTATTAACGTTTCAAAAATATAAAAATGATAGACTTCAATTAGCAATTAGCAATTAGCAATCAGACATTAGTACAGCTCACACTTTTAACTCAAAAAAGGTCGAAACAAAGACACAACAAGCAGTATGGGCTTCAGCGTATGAAGATTAAAGTTGCCAATCTGAACATAAAGTACAATAGCTAGTCAGTAGACTCACAGGTAAAGGAGTCTCCTACACATCTACGTCACAAATACACAGTAAGACTTACATCTGCTAATCTGCTAAAATATGCTGCAATAATTCAAGCTGCATCACAAAATAACTGACCACTAAATAACATGTACAAGCTATTTCCTTCTCACTAGTACCCAAGCACTGCGTTCTGAAATTTATTCCTCTTCCTCATCTTCTTCATCCTCATCGTCTTCATTGTCTTCTGCCTCTGCTAGCTTGGTCAATTCCTCTTGGATCAACAGCTTTACAACTGCTTTTCTGGGCGTCATGTCCATCTTGTAATGAGAAGCTGCGAGATGAACTACCATGAGAATATTATAACAAGACCAAGCCAATCAACAACCAAAATAACTCAGAGAAGGCATACCGAGCTTCTTAAGAATATCAGTGAAGGTGGCCTGAAACACAAGGCAAAAATTGATTAAGACAATTAAGCAGGATCTGAGTTAAGATAATAATAAAAGATGGCTGACGGGGCTATATATAAATTACTAATGCAGTTAATAAAAACCATGAATTTGGTGCTGCAGTTAAAAACAGCAACCAGGCTATTACTTGCTCTCCGTCATATCTGGTAGGTTTCAGTTCAGTTCAGAGTAGAAACAGATGAGGGCAAATTCACCCCTGCTTAAAATCTGATGCATGTACCTTGAGTTGATATTTTCAGCTATTTATAAGTCATCCATAAGATATTCAGCTAGATGCTTCAAATCACATATGTCAATTATTCTAGGGAAAGAATAGCACACCGTGTTAAAGTCAACTTCCTTCAGAATGCCAGTAATGGTCTTCCTTAGTTCCTCCTTGGTCGGGACAGAATGCTCTGCTGCCACTTCTTTTTCTATAGCTTTCGTCTTCCGACCTAGATAGAAGCCAAGACAATAACTCAAAACCAGTCTAAGCTAAACATAGGTGATACGCGAATAGCGAACAAGATGACAGCAGTATATAAGGCTTATACCAAGCAACAAGCAGTTAGGAGGAGAAACAGTATAACAAGAGGTAATATATTAATGGCATATCAGCACCCGTGTTGACACTATAACATGGATAAGTATGATTAGTAAATAGACCTCAAGAAGAAAAAGTTAAAAGAGTTTATTATAAACCGTTAGAAGTGATAGTATGACACTTCAACACATGGCAGACGTTACAATCTGATAAAGTTACATATCAAAAAAGAGGAGCTTAAAAAATATCAATTTCAAGTCATAGATGATGACCCATCAAACCAATTGAAATAATTTTCAACAAGAACTTTGATTAGTAAACTCTAGGAAGAAGCACATAAAACGACAGAACACATTCACAAATAAATCATGTCAGAGAAACCTTCCTCACATAATTTTTAACTTGAATCAGCTGAAATTTTTTAAACTGTGAAAACCTTCTATTTCTAGGTGGATTCCTGTTGAAATTCTGGGGAAACTATCCGTATCAAGAAAAACAAAAATGTGATTGCTGTGTACAAGTTTATTAAGATCTACTTCATTAAAATCATCAACAGAAGTTGGATGTAAAATTGGCAATACCAGAAGTTTTCTTCTCCTTGGCATCTGGCTTGGGAGTTGATGGCTTTTTTGGCACATCGGCATCTTTCTTCTTCCTAGAGAAGACCTTTTCACCAACGTCATTTCTCTCCTCAGTCTTAGAGAGTTTAGACGACGAAGATTTCTTAGGGCTCCTAGTGCTTGTCAGGATTGGATCCTTCTTAGAGCTTGTTGTTACCTTCAACTTCTCCGCACCAATAGAGCCTCGTCGTTTTGAAGATTTCTTCACATGCTGTTTGACTTTTCCCGAGTCAGAATCCTCATTTTCATCTTCTTCAGCTTCCTCGGATTCATCTTCCTTCCTCTCATTTTCCAAATGCTTAGGTTGTTTACCTTTATCATGATAATCTCCATCATCCTCTTCTTCCTCTTCTTCTGTTTCATCGCCTCTCTTCTCATCCGCACTAGGAGTGTCATCACCTTTGGCAAGGTTCTAACGGAACAGAAAGTAAATTCACAATTTAGTATATAACCCTAATGCAAATAGATTATGCCATTCTAGAGAGCCAGGTGTAACGCATGTGCAGTTGTACATAGTTCAGAACAATATTTTCTGACAAGTATAGAAAGCGGTAGATACTTCTGGTAAGAATTTATATATGAATGGTGAAGAGAGAGTGTGGAGGATGATATTACCTTCCTAGACCTCTTTGCTGGCAAGCCTTCAACGGTCTTAGAAGCACTTCCTTTACTCATTCTCTTGCGCTTTCTAGATTTTGATGACTGTCCCAAAAGAAGAGAAGAAAAACAGGTTAGAAGAGGAGCCAAATTTTACTGCAAAAATGTAAACACTACTTAAGAATGCTATATAGTATATATACATATAGAATGCTCCTATGCAAGTGCGAACACACTGCTTTCTATACCTCCCACAAATTACATCCATCCTGATATTAACTATAGATGCAGCCAACCCATATGAAAGGGCATTCAACGGTTATACGACTATGGGCATGCAGGCATGCTTGTCTACACAAGCATAAAAGCTCAGCACTACTCAATGTTAATGCCTTACAGCACACATTTTTTTTTCCCCACATGTCCAAATATATACAAGCTACATTCTAACAAAGTATATAAAATGAAGCAACAATAAAGAGGTGTTCATCTTGAAGGACGGACCTGCTCGTCAGCAAGCATGGCATCAGTTGTAGCATGAGGGGCAGCTATAAAATCCAACAGCTTCACCACAAGATCTTCCTGAAAAACCTCAAGATTATTTAAGCAGTAATACGCCACATGCCAATTTTGATTTTAGCCATTGGTACAAATTTAGAAAAACATAATACAACCAACCTTCCTTGCACTTGTTTTTGGAACAGGGATATTGAACAGATCACATAAATCCAAGAGTGTATCTTTCACATATTTGTCAAGTTTCTCTTTCGTCTTGGCTCTTTGTTTCTCCTGAAAGCAAGTAAAATTAGTACTTTAGATCATCAGTATGACAGTATCAGTATAAGGACCATATATAATTATTCGATAATTTGCAATGCTTACATCACTCTCATGCCATACAAATCCAGAAAACTGGAGGATATGGCTTTTAAAATCGACTGCCTGAAATCAGACAACAACATTCATCTTCAATTAGATAATGATCGGATAAGAAAAACTACATATTTTGTATTATAAGACGGTTACAAGGCAAATAAGAAGCAATCAGCATCAGCTACTTTACTTTGGAAATTTAGGTAAACTCATTCTAAATCGGCTGGGCGTGGCTTTTCTTCCAACATTTTCCTGCCTCAAAAATATCCCATGATTTTTTCTTTCACTGCTTTAGAGCAGCATCTTTTCCCCTACTGTCCCAGCACAACAAAGCATCACTGTACAGCCTCTTGTCTACCGTATTTCACTGCTGTAGTCTATAGACTACAATAAACTGCTATTTTCTGCACATAAAACAATCCCTGAAGCAACAGACATTCCACAGCAAAATATACTTTGTTACCACACCATGAACAACCTCCATAACCTCCATTAAAGCCTATTTCTTGGTGATATTAGTAATGCTCCAAAGGATGGAAATTTGGGCCGCAGAAGGAGCATTGTTTTCATCAGGGATTTCAGATGTTCGATAATTGGTGTTATCTGGATCTAGATCTCGTGGTTGCCCAGCATTCAAGAAGAATCATAGCTTCACAATCTTCTTGACAAAAGTAAACCTTTGAAACTTTATCATTTTTCATCAATTTCATAGTACATATAGCAGTTGCATCTCCCAGATGAGGAGCAACCAAGAAAACAAAAGAAGAAAATTGAAGACAGACCATGAAAGAGACCATATAACCAGTAAGGATATTTACAAGCAAGATCTTTTTTTTTTAGGACATTACCAATATAACTACTACAATCATTACACTCAAGTCAAATTGTAAATACATAAATAATGACATTACACCTTTAAATAGGTGAAATTTCATATAAAATAAATCTAGACTATCTAAGTTATTCCAATCTATATGTACCAGAGAGTTTATTTGCTTATAGTAAACAATTACTCGTAAATTGCTGATCAAGAGCCAATTAGAACCTTCATTAAGTACAGGAAGATTGATGTATTCAATTCCATAAAAGCACCCGGATGCGAAGTAATTTGGAAATATTTAATTATTACTAGCTCTAAAATCTTGCCAGATATAATGATAAATTTAGAAACTGAACCACCTTTCCTTTCCTCCCGAAAAGAGTCTGATGAATCAACTTTAGATCAGCAGGTTTCCTTCTTGCTAATTTGTATGCCACTGAAACCGAAAAAACGAAGCAAAAAAGGATTTCATGTTCATGAACAAAAGGATTGAAGACATGTGATTGATCATCACCTTAATATTTGCTGGCTATTTCCACTAAAGGAAGAAGCTATATATGAATGATATTACGATGACGTTAAGAATAATTAGAAATATCTTTAACATCATGAAAAAGGTTTAGGATGACCACCCTATACTTACACACATACATAAACCCTAAACCATATATATATATATATATATATATATATAGAATTGAGCTCTTATGCTTTTAAAAGTACCAAGTCATTGGTACTTGTAAGTTTTTATCCCTTGGATTAATAGATGTGCGGTTAAGATGATGTGGGCCCCCTTGGGTTAAGTGGGTGGTTGGTTGAATAGTATAATCTAACGGATGAAAATGATTAAAGATGTAGATCTAACGGTAAAAAAATCACAAGCACCAAATGCTTGGTGCTTTTACAAGCACCATAGCCGGACTCTATATATATATATATATATATGTATATATATATAAGAACTAGGCTAATATGCTATTAATAGCACCAAATCATTAGTGCTACCAAGTTTTTAGCCATTGGATTGAGAGATGTGCGGTTAGGATGATGTGGGCCCCCTAGGGTTAAGTGGGTGGTTGGTTGAATAATATAATCTAACGGGTGAAAATGATCAAAGGGGTGGATCTAACGGCGGAAAACTTGGTAGCACCAAGTGCTTCTATATATATATATATATATATATATAGGCCATGGCTACTATACTATTATGAGTATTGGAGCCCTCGTACTCATAAGTTGTTTTCGATGATGGAGCTTCCGAATCGACGATCCACTCCGTTAAATATGATCTAGAGTATTTGAACCTTCTAAAAAATAAATTTCGTAAATTTTTGAAATCATAATAAAGTCCATCAAGCGGGCATAAAATGAACGGTCAAAATCGAACGACGTCCTAAAAAAGGATGATCGGATCCTTCAATTCAAGATCAAGAGTTATTGATCTTTATTTAGGTGGTGAATAGAATTTTCTATCAAAAATTCAACAAATTTTGAATCTTTTACACCGTTAAACTAGCAAGTATCCCATACCGGCCATTAAAAATTGTCAAATTTGTGACCTCTTGATCATAAGGTAAATGATGTCGAAAAATTATAAAATTTGATTTCTAGAAGTTTTAAATGCTGTAAATAACATTTAACAGTATGGATCGTCGATTCGGAAGCTCTATCATCGAAAACGATTTATGAGTACGAGAGAGATTGTACTCATAATAGTATAGTAGTCGGACCCTATATATAAATATATGAGTCCGGCTATGGTGCTTATAAAAGCACCAAACACTTGGTGCTTGTAAATTTTTTACCGTTAGATCTACGTCTTTGATCATTTTCACCCGTTAGATTATACTATTCAACCAACCACCCACTTAACCCAAGGGGGCCCACATCATCCTAACCACACATCTAACAATCCAAGGGCCAAAAACTTACAAGCACCAATGACTTGGTACTTTTAAAAGCATAGGAGCTCAATTCTATATATATATATATATATATAGAGAGAGAGAGAGAGAGAGAGAGAGTTAAGCTGGAATAATATCCTCTAAAAAGTGATAATAGGAGTCTTGTAATCAAGATCGAGAGTATAGATCTCGTTTTAAATAGTTTAAAGAATTTTCTAACCAAAATTAAATTGATTTGAATATCTTTACACCGTTAAACTAGAAAACGCCTCATATCTACCAGTAAAATTACAAATTTTGAAGCCCTTTGATCATTAGGTCAATGATGTCGAAAAGATTTGAAATTTGGTTTTTAGATACTTTAAGTGGTATAAATGATATTCAACGGTGCTGATCGTCGATTTGGAGGCTCGATCATAAAAAACAAATGGGTAGCAGCGGAGCCCGTTTGCTACCAATAGCATTCTAGCTCAACTCTCTCTCTCTCTCTCTCTCTCTCTCTCTCTCTCTCTCTCTCTATATATATATATATATATATATATATATATATATAAAGAAAGAAACGGATTAAAGGTGGCATCCATATGAGTAGCTGTAGAATAGGTATGTTAGTAAGCTTACTTCTTTTTCTAAGGGGTCACAAGTTGAAAAAAAAAAGCCTGTAAGGTTAGCCAACTACAGAATATAACTAATTCCAACAAATGTTGAAGCCTAAAAAAAGAAAATTTCAAAATCAGTGATCGGTAATATCTGCATTGGGGTAATATGACTAAGTCACTATTCATTCATTTAAACAAGGGAAAAAACGATGCAGGATATGTTAGAACAATAAATACATGAAAGGAGCAAAAAAGGAATGGAAAAGGAAAGGTTGCCAGACAAATGGTTGATGCCAATAGAAAATAAATTAGATATAATACTATTCCGGAGTTGGCATTTTAGTGGTACACATAATGGGTGACCAATGAAAGTTGTGGCAAGTGAATGCATACCACTCGGTATATCCTTCAGAGGAGTGCCACGACCCTGCAATAAAGGAAAGTCAGTTAGTACCAAAAAAAGGCATGTAAATATCTGCATGAAAAAAAGCACCTTCTCTACGACAAATTCCTTATTCATCTCCTTCTCAATAACTTCCACCAATCTCTCCACTGTCTTTCTCTCGCGCACAGGTCGATCAATGGAATAAGCCGTTGGAGTACTTGAAAACTCCTTGGCCTTCATACCGCTCTGCTTCCTATCCTTTTGTGACCCTCTATCACCTGATTTTTTACTCTTTGATCTTTTCTTCTTTGGCGTGCGTTCCTCCTTACTTTCATCAGCATTTTTCTCAACATGAGTACCATCTCTCTCTTCCTTCACCTCGACCCCTTCTTCTGGTTTCACGTCTCCTTCATGTTGCCCTTCTTCTTCACACAATTTATTCTCATCTTTTACATCCTCAGCGTCTACCATTTTCACGTCCTCTGTACTGTCGACCATCTTCACATCCTCAGCTTCCCTCATATCCACATCTTCCGTCTTCTTATCCTCTTTACCACCCTCTGCATCTTCTGCAGTTTCTATGCCATTTTCTTTTCCTTCAGTCTTTTCTTGAACAACCTCCTTTTCAATATTGGCCAGCTCGGTATCTTGCCTATCTTTCTTTCCATCGCCATCAGTTTCTCCAGTTAGAGCATTCGCCTCAGTCTCCTGGTCATCTTTCTTTTCATCATCGTCATTTGTAACAGTTCGAGCCTCTGACGTAGTCTCATGTGCTTCCTTCTTTTCATCGCTTTGGTTTCTGCCAGTTGTAGCCTCCGCCTCCCTTTCTTGCCCATCTCTCTTTTCATCTCCGTTGTTCTTAGCAATTAAAGCCGCCTCCTCACTCTCTTGTCCATCCTTCTTTTCATCAGCGTCGTTTGTGACAGCGATGGTCTCCCTGTCAACCTCGTGCACATCTTTCTTTCCATCATTGTCGTTTTTGCCAGTTACAGTATCCCCCTCAGTCTCTATGCCTTCCTTTTTTTCGTCAGTGACAGACAAAGCCTTTTTGTCGGTTTCCTGCACTTTTCCATTTTCATCAGCATCATTCTTTGCAGCTAGATTCTCACTATTTATATCTTCAGCAGGAGGTCCAGAGCCATTTGCTGCCAGGGTTTCTTCCATCGCCGAAGTAGGTTCGGGCTCAGACATTGCAACACCCAACCTGATTAAGCCAGCTCAGCACCGGCAGAGCTGAAACTTCCTCTGCATGGTATCATTATAAAAATAAACCAAAAAGTTAAGAAATGTCATGATATGAATTAGTAAAAACATGTAAGAAGGATAAAATTAGGAGAAAGTGCATACTGCTCAGACCATACTCCGCGGCAAAGCAGCAATAGAACAGATTTACCACCGAATTGCTAAGTAACTGATACAGAGCAAGAACATCGACAGTTTCAGAAGCAGCGCCTTTTGAGAAAACTTAAAATCTTACTCTATATGACTAGTATTCCAGATTGAACAAAAACATCAGCTAAAGTTTTTCAAGTAAGATAGCGCGGAACTAAGAACCAATCCCTATAAGCAGCTAATTGTTTTGAGTATACTGTAAGCAGGGAAATTTATACAACAATAAATATGCCGCAATAAATGCCATAAATTCCACGAGGCAAATACCCGGGTCATTTAGAGTGAGTTGACACAAGAAAAGTAAAATTTTTGAAACCCTAATATGTTGATTTCTTTGTGGAGTTTTGGGAACCCTAGCTTGCTGATACTAAGAAAACCAGATATATATATATATATATATATATATATATATATATATATATATATATATATATATATATATATATACTTTCCCCCCACGAACGAAAGTAAGTAAAACCCCAGGTTTTCTACTAGCTTTGAAACGAACAGTCAAATCAAACGACTAACTAACTAATTCGAAACGAGTAGTTACCTGAGAAGCAAGCTCGCTCGCACAGCAGAAAGAGCTTCAATCGCAGGAAAATCGCAAACTGCTCTTCCCCCCCGAACTAATTGAGAGAGTCGGGATAGAGATTGTCTATTTTTTAATTTATTTCTTTGAATTAAAAAGCAAGCCAGAGCAAAACAAAAATAGGAGAAAACTATTTAACGAAACGAAGGATGTCTCCCATGGCGCTGGCGCTGGCGACGCCGATGCCGATGCCGATGCCCCCCCCCACCCCACCCTATAGCCCCGAACGACAAAAGTGGGAGGGGGTGTGTTTTGTTTGGGTTCCCTCTCTCTCTGTCTCTCTCGCTCGCTCGCCCTCTCTCTCGTTTCAAAGGCCAAGGCTCAAGGGCTCAAGTCTCAACCCTTCTGTGTCTGTGGTCCGGACATCGGACGCGAAATCAGATTCCAATCGGGATATATTTCTCTTGTCGGGTCTGCGGACTGGAAACCGCACGCCGGCCCTACCCCTGGCCTTAATTAGGCCCACGTCGGCATCCTCAGCTACTGGCGCTGATATTCTGATCCGCCAAGGGAATGGGCTCCTATCGCATGCGCAGCAATGGTCCACGGAACTCACCTCTGTTCAATCGGGCCCAATTATACATGGTCCAGCTTACAATTATTATATTAAACAAACCCTGGAAATTATTACCACCAATGTCTAGTAAGTCATCATATATATATAATAATAATATACATATATATATATATATAACCTGAACACTTTGCTACCAGCTGGAACATATCTATCTAGCAGAGAACTTGAACCGAGCACTTTCTGTTGCTACAATACCAGCTGGCCTGAATTTTGTTGTTGGGCCGAACGGCAGGCAGCCCTTCTCTTTTATTTTCATTTATTTTGAATTTTCAATCCCGTTTTTGCAACCCTGTTAATATTAATTCCATATTTATACACTATTAACTTATTTAGTCACTAAATGTTAATTGATTTTTATAGAAAATTTATTCTAAATTAAATCAATGTTATAATAGAAGAAAGAATAGGCACAGCGTTAAACTAGCGATCCAAGATCGCTGCTCCTAGAGGGCCGGGTTCATGTTTACTCGAATATTCATCCCATGCAATATATTGCTTTTCTAGGTGGTGTAGTTGAAAACATAGACGACGATGTCCTAATAAATAGAAAAAAAACAAATAAATTTCAGTAGATATGGTACAATTTTTACACAATAATAATTATTATTATTATTTATCATTAATCTTTAGGTCGATTGGTACATGGCTTTCCGCCAATGCACATGAGTCTCAATCTGAAGATGAATTTGGGATGCGTGCGTGGGATGGTCAACACGCCTATAGACTAGATTGCAAAAACAAAGAACATCCTATGATATTATCAACGGGCCTTGAGTTTGCAGCGATCCACAATCCAAAATTGTCCTCTAATGATCAACCGATTACCGGGATCTTAGCACTGCTTCTAACCTAAGATTAAAGATAGAAAATTAAATTACTAATTAACTCCCTTGCGGGTTATAGCGAAGCAAACAAATTAAACAACCTAGAGTAGCCTCCGCATGTTTGCTTTTATTAGGTCCATTTTGAGTTATCTACAACCAAAATCCTTAAAAAATAAGACTAGTCATCTGGCAGTTATCAGTTATGTGGTGTTTTTAATTTTTAAGGGAGCAAGATATCAAGTAAATAGATAGCCAAGTGCACAACAAGCTGGCTTTCCTTAGCTTAAATAAACTATATGTATTTGCTAATCTGTACAAGGGACAGGTTTGGGTTATGACTTAGAGCTTTCCAATAACGTTTGGTGAGTTGTCGGTCACTAACGGTTGCTCTTCCAAAGGTCAAACATAACTCTACATTCCTAAAATATTTTATCTCATATTCTCATCTTATTGCACATTAAGTTATATTTGATATTCACATTTCGTTTATTTTATTTAGAAATAAATTTAACTAAAAATATGAATAAATTAGAATTCGAACTTAGAACCTGAAATTTCAACAACCAAATTATTTGCCACTTATTCTAAAAACAATTGGTTATAAAATAATAATATTTAACTAAATATTTTTATATTAGTTAGGAATATAGAAATAGAAAATAATTATTATTTTGATATAAAAATATAATTAGTATTATTTTTTTTATTGTCCCGTATAGTAATAATTAAAATAAAATTAGTTTAAGAAATATCAAAAAAAAAAAGAAGCTGATAAATTACTTTATTGGGATAATTGCCTATATA
Source organism: Aechmea fasciata (assembly GCA_025177825.1). Classification (NCBI taxonomy): domain Eukaryota; kingdom Viridiplantae; phylum Streptophyta; class Magnoliopsida; order Poales; family Bromeliaceae; genus Aechmea; species Aechmea fasciata. Next base: position 9,630,720 of record CM045946.1, read on the forward strand.
CCCTTCATGCGTCTAAAAATATCCGATCTACCCCTACTTTTTTTTTCTTTCTAAAATGCTCCTCATACGTTCCACAGTTATTGCAAAATACCCCCGCAGTTATCTCCTGTTAAGTTAATCTGGGTTAAACGTGAGTTAAATATCTACCACAGTTAAAAAAATTTAAAATACCAATTTTGCCCTTAACTTAAGGGCAAATAAGAAAGGTTGGTGACGATAGAGGGGTATATTAGAAAAAACCAAAAGTCGAAATATTTTTGTGCCCTTGACTTTAAGATAAGAACGACAGTGATGGTAGAAGGGTATATTTGAAAAGGGCAAAATAGTAATTTTACGAGAGATAATATAGTTAATTAACGATTTTAACTACAAGGGTATATTAGAAATAGGTTGGAGCATTAGGAAGGGTATTTTGATATTAGCGCCCCAAGAGGGTAAATCAAAAAATCGATAATTTTTCAGGGGTATATAAGCAATTGCCCCTGTATATTATAGTTTATCCCAATTATTTAGATTAGTTAATTCCGCGGGGGAAGGCGTTGATGCGTTCAACTTTGATTGGACCGAGCAGGCTGCCCCTCCGCGCTCGCAGCGTTTCCATTATTCTATTTTCTCCTTGAATATTATTCGCTGTCGGCACTCGATCAGCATCAGCATCACCAATTCTGGAGCCTACTAATTGCTTGTGGCCCGCCCCTCTCCTCTCCGGTCTCCGCCATGAATATGATGCCGACGCTGTGTCACTGCGGCTGAGTCTCAAAGTCGCAATAGCTCTGAAAGGCCCCAAGCTGTGCTTGGATCAAACAAGTCCCTTCGCTTCTCAAGGAAAGGTACCGGAGCTTTCCCCCTGATTTCTGGATTGTTTTGTTCCTCGGATTTCCTTTTCTAGTTCCAAAGGAAAAGCCTTTTTTTTGTTTCTACGCCTTATTTCATTCTCTGGGCTATTAGCAATAGCAGAAGGGTTTCTGCTGATGCCAGATTCCAGTTCAAACTTCAAACATCAACTTTTTTTCTTTTTTCTTTTTCTTTTTTTTTTTTTTTCTCTTCATATTGATCGTTTGTTTATTTTCTTAATGTTTGGTTTAATTTTTCATCCCTGAACTTTCTTCAGAGCAGATAGAATCAAACATCATTTATCTTTCTTTTTTTCTTTCCTTTTTTTTTTCCCCGGAAAAAAGCATGCACCGTCCAAATTAAACCTTAGACTATCTCAATTCTGTACAGGGTGGCTATGTAATCCGGTACACGTTGCTCATTCTGACAAATACGAGAACACAAAACAAACATGGCGGCCTAGTATAATCACCTTCAAGCCTGTGTCCGCCAGTGCGGTATTGTTCAAACGCCCCAGATCTCAGGCTGTCTCCTTGCTTTTCCCAATTAGTGATCTAACACGAGATCCCATATCAGATTGCGTAAATTATGAAATAGATCGAATAATTGAAAGATCTGCAACATTCATCACGATATAAAGCATTTTAACGTCTCCAAAGATTTGTATTTGTGGCGTGGGTTGTAAATCTTAGATCATCATCAAATAGAACAGAGGAAGTTCACTGCAGTTGCACAGTTTTGGCATTTGGTCATGACATCACTTTGTTTTAGCATTTGGTTATGCTTAGTGAGCATCGGAATGGTGAATTTCGTCGGCACACCTTTTTATTGATGTGTCAATCTTGTTTTTTTTTTTATATTATTTTTATTATTAATAGCCTTAGAAAATACTATAATTATAAATGTAGTCGTCTAAAGAAATTATTTATAAAACTAGGTTTATATGGTGAATGAATTATTAAATGCGGTAAATTATTTACCGCTTTCTTCAAAGGATTAAACTATATTTAGTATTTAATATTATACATCTTCTGAAGTTTGAATGTAGAAAGCGGTGAATGATTCGCCATTTTGATCGGCCTATTTTTACAAATAAAAATTTTGAATGCCCTACTTTTTTTATATACAAAGGATTTTGTAGGGCTAATTAGTAGCCCAAAAACCCCGTCAATCTTTATTTTGTTTGCCTTGTAGATTTACTGGCTCAATCATGTATTTGACCGCATAGACACAAAGATTCTGCCTGCCTCTTTGATGCATCACTTGAGGGCCTTGAAATTACTAGATACATTTATCTCCATATCTCCTTTTCCGAGCTGCATAATTTAATTGTGGTTATCATGCAGCTGATGGGTGACAACAACACGAAACAACCTTTGTTACCGATTCTGGTTGATCCTCCCAAACAGGCGCAGAAGAAGCCCACATCAAAGCCTAGAAGATTTCGCCGTTGTAGAAGTGCCCCCTCAGCAGATATCTTACTAAAATCAAATGATGCCGGTGGCTCGTTTCCAGATTCCAAGTTAATTTTTGGTCAATTCCGACCAAGTTTTAGGCAAGTTGCTTTATTCCTAGTTGTCTACCTAGGAATAGGTGCTCTCTGCTTTTATCTTGTGAAGGATCAACTGATGGGTAAGAAAACGAATGGAATCCTTGACGCCGTGTATTTCTGCATCGTGACAATGACAACAGTTGGCTACGGGGATCTTGTTCCTAACAGCGACACAGCAAAGCTTTTGGCTTGTGCTTTTGTGTTTGTCGGCGTGGCAATTGTTGCTCTCCTCTTGAATAAAGCAGCTGATTATATTGTTGAGAAGCAAGAAGTATTGCTTTTTAAAGCATTGCATATGCGTCTCAAGGGTGGTGAGGCTCAAAAGATAAGAGAGATTGAGACAAACAGGATAAAATATAAATTTTACACAACTACGTTGTTTCTAGTAATGCTTATCGTCGTTGGGACTCTATTTCTTTGGAAAGTTGAGAAGCTAAACCTTGTCGATGCATTCTATTGTGTTTGTGCAACCATTACAACGTTGGGTTATGGGGACAAAAGCTTTTCCACTGAAGGAGGTCGTGTTTTTGCTGTGTTTTGGATAGTGACAAGTACTCTTTGTGTAGCTCAGTTCTTTTTTTGTCTTGCTGAGTTGAATACCGAGCATCGACAGAAATTGCTAGCCAAATGGGTGCTTACTCGGAGGATGACATACGTCGATCTTGAAGAGGCAGATCTAGATGGTGACCATCAAGTGGGGTAAGCACCCTCCTACCTTAAGGCTCTTAAATGTTTGCTTAGACTTATTTGTTATATGGCAGGCAATTTTTCAAGTGCCATCTTCTTTAATACCCTGAATATATTTGCTTGTCCTCTTAATCATTCTTTAGTGCTGCTGAGTTCATTATCTACAAGCTGAAAGAGATGGGGAAGATCAGCCAAGAGGATATAGCGTTAGTAATGGAGGAGTTTGAAGAACTCGATGTTGACCAATCTGGTACATTGTCGCTACACGATATCACTGTTGCTCAATCTACGGAGTAAGCCACGAGGGAGATGGCTTCTCTTTGGTAAGTCTGCTTTTGTGCTGTTACATTTTTATATGTGTAGCTAGTGAAGTTTGGTGCTTTGCAAATGGATTTCCAGTTGATTATACTCTATCTTCTTATATTTTCTTTTTTGAGAATAAGATAAGCATATCACCGCTTCATTCAAAGAGGGGGGGGGACCAACTACATTACAAAGTAGGAAAGTATGGGTCTCCAACGCTGGATCTGAGGCCTTTTTCTCCCTCCTTGTTTTCAGCGATGTGCAAGGAGCTTAGTAGTAACGAGAGGCACGTACCTAACAGCATATGTGTTGCAAAGACCGTATCTTCAGCTAGCGACTGAGGCCAATGCAAGCCTTTTCTATTAGCTTATGAACTGTCCCATCCTGTGGGAACTGGGAAGAAAGAAATCCGGGAATATTTATCTGTTTATAACTTTGATGTAACTATATGTGTCAAGCGATTTGCGGGGTTTTTTTTCTAAAAAACAAATCTTTAGATCTATGTATGTATGGATAAAATAGTATGCCAGGTGCTGCTGTTTGTGGTGGATCTGCAAACAGATTAGAACACGGAGGCATGTAGCAGGAGTAAGAAGTAAGCTGCCTTCTCCGGCACGGCCATGGGCCCCGGTGGCCTAGTGCCTTGGACTGGCATGGTATGCGATGGGCACCAGTTAGATTGGGCACTGGGCCAGACTGCGGCCCAGTGTACTCCATTTGTGTCGGCATTGCTTGGCATGTTTTTGTTTTTGTTTTTGTTTTTGTTTTTGTTTTTTTCTCCAAATACAAATTAAACAATTTAATTTCTATTTATTTTTTATAAGAAAAATCTTGATTTTGTTTATTGAAAGAAATAATACATATGCCTTAGAAGACTAATAATAAAGGAAAAAATTATAGGGTTTAGAGATGTGTATTTATATGAATGCTCGGCCATTCATAAACTGCCTTAGAAGACTAATAATAAAGGAAAAAATTATAGGGTTTAGAGATGTGTATTTATATGAATGCTCGGCCATTCATGTAAACTGTCTGTATATAGCTATCCATAACGTATATGTATATACCTACTTGTTAAAACAAGCCCAAGCTATATATATGTATCCTGGTTTCGTAAAGAAAAATGCTGCTGGCATGGGCTCGCACAATGTGGTCTTTGTGAGTCGTAGCAGTCCAATTAATGTAACATTTCTGGAGTTTGCGTGTAAGCTAATTGGAGCCCTCCGCATCATAATGGCAACATGCTAACGGTATATAAAAATAATATTATAAAAATATGCAGCTGAATGAATGAATTTATTAGGTAGTACGTGTTTATCCATTTCTCTTTTTTTTTCTTTTTTTTTTTGAAAAAAAATGTAGTAGTGCTCTTTACTAATGAGCGCGCTTAAACATAAGTTTGCTAGTAAGCACAATCATTTTTCAAGCTAAGGCCAAAAAGATTGCAGACAATTCAATTCTTATAAGGATCATGTGACGTCGGGATGGTGGAATTCTCGCGCGGTGTCCGTGTTTGAATGCTTCGCTAGTCGTGTCAATTTAGAGATGGTTCAACTGTACGTTTTTTCATAAAAAAAGTTAGATGGTTAGTGAATAAATACAATATATCTAGTTATCTTATTTTTCACATTATGTATGTATCGTTTTCAGGTTAGATATGGTGGTCCTGTGTTGTGTGGACTCCAGTAGTAATGTACTGTGTTCAGTGGTGTTTGCATTGTGTTATGGTTAGATATCTAACTAATTGCCACGTGAAATTAAAGCTAAATCTGGTCGAGAGACTTGCCAGTTGGACGGATCATCGAAGCGAGAGAGGAGAGGATCTTGTTTTGGATTGGGTTTAGTGCTTATAATTAAGAAATAATTAATTACGCGTGTTTGCGCGCAATGAAAGGCCCGTTTAGAGGTGGAGGCTCCATTTTCCAAATTCTGATAACGAGAGATCATTCCTGGAGCTGTAGCCACTAGCCACAACTCACAAGGCATGATGACAGACAGCTAATTAATGAAGGAGCGCTCCAGTGTAAGGACTAAGGAGAAGCATCAGGACCGCCTGTATCGGCGGCCCACCACTACATCGGCTGGTGGCCCATCGCAATCACGGCCTAAAGAGGACAAGAGAAAAGCCGCCGTGGTCCCATCGCTTGGAGCCTGCACGCCACCTCCCCCCTCCCCAGTCCCCCCAAACAAAACCTCTCTCATGGCTACATGCCCTTCAAGCCCCCACCTTTCTCATGGTTACATGCCCTTAATTCCCTTCAACGTCCAAATTAATTAAATTCCAATTGGCCATATATATATGATCCCTCCTCCCCCCTGTATGTGTGTATATGTATGTATGCGGAGTAACTAACTATATATATTAAATCACGCAACTCAGAAAAAAAATTAGAATAACTATTAAATCAGGCATTTGAAATATTTATATCTCTATGCGCATTTCAAACATATATAACAAAAGAGAAATAATACATCGATCTTTATTTATATCTATATCCGTGATTCGTCTTAGTTACATGGAACGAAGAATAATGTTTATATAGGCATAGGAATAGGCATAGGCATAGGCAAAGGATTAATTAGAACATACTGATGATGATGATGATGATGATGATGATGATGATGATGTAGAGTAGTCATGGAAAGTAAGTCCACATGCAAGTAGTTGAGTCACATGACGGTGCAGGTGTACTGAGGTTCTTCCTCGCAGACAATCTTGTAGCCGACGCCGTCGCACCAGGAAGCACTACCACCACCGTAGCCGTAGCTCGGCGGGGGGTTCCATCCGCTGTCCTCCCTGCCGCAGGAGCAGCACCGGCAGCCTCCTCGGTAGTCGTAGCCCGGGCAGGGGCACGGCTGCCAGCAGCAGACCGGCCACACCGGATAAGGATACGGCACCTCCACCACCTTCGGCGCTGGCGGCGGTTCGGGCTTGGGCGGCTGCGGTGCGGGCTTGGGCGGCTCTGGCGCGGGCTTGGGCGGCGGTGCTGGCTTGGGCGGCTCTGGCGCTGGCGCTGGCTTGGGCGGCGGCGGCGGTGCTGGCTTGGGCGGCTCCGGCGCAGGCTTGGGCGGCGGTGGCTGTTCGGGCTTGGGCGGCTCCGGTGCTGGCTTGGGCGGGGGCGGCGGTGCTGGCTTGGGCGGCTCCGGTGCAGGCGGGGGAGGAGTGGGCTTGGGCTTGGGCGGCTCTTGGATCTGGATGTCCTTGATCACCTTGCCGGCCTTGCAGCGCAGCTTCTTCGACAGGCACTGGGGATCGAGAGTGCCGGAAACTATGACGGTGTTGTTCTTCTCGTTGTATTCGATGCTCTTGATGTTCTCTCGATCTCAATTTTATCAACACAAAATCAACGCGGTCAAGGAGGAGAAGTAGAGGCGCGTACAGTCGGTAACTTTAAATATATATATATATATATATATATATATATATATATATATATATATATATATGCACATGCATAGAATTTGAGCGAAGAGAGAAATGCATGGCAAGCAGTACTGCAGGGGAAGCTTGAATTAATAATTGAGAGTACGTACGCACCTTGGAGCTTGCACAGAACCTTTTTGATCTTTCTAGAGCATCGGCAGCATTCGAGGTCTACCTTCAGGATTAACGTGGAGACCTACGTACATATATGCCATCGCAAGAGCAAAATATCAGACTGGAATATTAAGCTCCATGCCGAATAAAAGAAATTGAGCACGAGAAGCGTGATAGCTGATTTGTAAATCATCGCCTTCAGAATTATCGAGTTAATTAGATGCGTGCGACTGGAGAGCCACATTAGAACAGTTACAACGGATCCCAGTTTGTATTTTTAAGGCAATTTCAAGTTCTAAAGAGTATCGACTGAACACTGCAGAATAAAAGTGAAGAAATTGTAATTCCTTAAGAGCAAGACGAGGAAGCCATCTGGGATTTTTTTAAAAAAAAACAATTTTTTTATATCATACCGAAAAATAAGCAACGTATTGATTTATCTCTAAAACCAAAAAAAAGATAAATAAAAAAAAAAAAAAAAAAAAAAAAGAGTAGGAAATTTGAGCACCTTCTCAGCCATTTGCTTGAACTGATTGGTGTGGAGACGGGAGAGAGAAGGAAGGAGGGGAGGCAGGTCTATCTCATATCCCCTTATAAATTGTTGCTGATTAAAATTCTAATTTAGGGAAGACACAAAATAAGTGAATGAAAAGGAACTAAGCAGAAAAGAACAACTCATTCTCCTGACGCCACGTGTCCCAAATTATTGAAAATTGAAAATTGAGCGGAGGGTTTCCTTTCACACACGCTTCAGGTCATGAATATTGCATCCTGCTCAACAAAAGGCTGGAAGAATCGGAAATCTTGTCCAAAAAGTAACAAATCTTTCAGCAACACGTTGGTCACCTTAAAAGATTGGCAATCCTGGGTATCGGTAGATACCTGATTTTACAAAACCATTGGAATGCCAATCTATAAGCAAAATTTGACTGAACCTTCCAAAGTAAGTACGCCTGACAATAATAACAATACTCGAGTTGGAGGGAAAGCAGACTCTGTTTCTCTCTTTACAGTGAAAACCCAGACTTTCTTTCTTTATTATATATACACTTTCAGGACAAAGAAGTAAGAAAAAAGAGACAAGAATAGGCAGAGTGTAATACAAAGATTTCCTCTTCCATAATCAATTCCATTCTGTTAGGTCAAAAGAGAAGTCTTACTTGTGACGATTTCATTGATTGATAGAGCTACCGACAATCAACGATGCTGATAGTCAATCAACATCAGATTTACCCGACTCTTTTAGTAAAGGGAAGCTCCCAAGGTGTAATTGAGAAGAAGAGGAATTAAGAAGGTTACCAACAAACTTGTTCGGATCGAATTTGCCCGAGCCCTCTAGTGACCTCTCTATAGATGGAGAAAATTTCACCTACAAGCTCGATCGACGCTACTTTGAATACTGTATGGAATAGATTAAGAAGTTCAGACCTAGATTTGATAATCAGAAGCAAGAATCGTAAAAAGCTATTTTTTCCATTTTATTGTATTCGATGGCGCGCAGACTCACTAACCATTGGGTTGAACCCGTGTAAGGCGCTAGCTGGTACTTGGGGCACCGTTTGGATTGGGGTTTTTTATCTCATAATTATAGTTCTTGAGGACCTGAAATAATATGGTATAACTGTTCCTACCAACACCTCTATTTTTTATATAAAATTATTTATTATTTTTTTTATTACATATTATTATTCAAATACTATTTTTTTTTATTTTCAAAAACAACTCAATTTATACTTATTTTTATAATAATAAATTTTTATTTAACTATATCCGAATCAAACGGTGTCTGAAAAAATAAATAATATCACAGGGAATAAAGGTGCCGCCACCTTCAGTAGTCTTAGGAAAACTTCTTTCCAGAGAAAAGACACAAAGCATGAGGTCCTTTTTCTGCGGTGGCAAACACTTAATAAAGAGATGGCCACGAAGTCTTAAGCTTACGGACTTGCTCAGCAGCAGCTAAAATTGATAAATCGCTGCCTATTATTATAGGTGCTTTGTTTTATTGCTAGCCTTGCATCACTTCACATCATCATCTACTTTTTTTATCCCTAGGTTTGGTAGGCCAGAAGAAAGGTCGCACCGATCTGACGATGCAGATATTCAGATATATCATCATCATCATCATCATCACATCAATTAAAGAAGAGGGTGGGAGTTGGATTAGGCTTCAGTTCAATCTTTTTGGAAGGCATCGATCAGCATTCAGCGCTAAGCCTAACGCACCCCAAGCTTAAAGGTTGTCTTTACCCGCTGCACAGTTTGAAGGGATTGACCCTAGCATGCATCAATTTCTAGCAAAGGCGCAGCCTGGCCGAGCGGCGTCCCCTGCGCGTGCTGTGGGAAGTAAGTTTTGGATTATGGGCAGTACATGTGCTAGCACGTACTATTCTACATGGCTTACAATTATACTTGCCAGCTTAATTTGGGAGCTGCTGTGCCCCGGTCTACTGGCTTTGGGCTTTTGGGCTTTGGGCTGGGAATGAAATTGGCTTCAAGACTTGAAGAGAATCCGGGCAAAAGCAAAACAATACATCCCCTATGTCTTTGGGCCCGGGTCACGCTTTGGACGCGAGGCTTAAATTTACGGTGTGTGAGGTCGTAGGGCCTCTTTCTTGATGATCTCTCCCTCTTATCCATATCTCTGTGTGTAACTGTGTAAGGCAGCCAAGAAAGCTTTTATCTATACTATATGGCAAAGGCAAAGGGCCAAAGGCTAAGGCTAAGGCTTCCCCTCACAAATCACAATCTGAATGGCTAAGGTGGCTTTCTCTGCCCCCGCTGTTGGCAGTGCCCTCCTGCCCAAAGCCTCATCGTGCTCTTTGATCCCTCCCCGCTCCCGGTGCTCTCTCGCATCAGTCACCGCCAGGAAGCCTACCGGAATTCATGCCACACTCGGCGGAGGAGATGGCGAGCTGAAGCGTGGTGAGAAGAAGAAGTTCATCACCAGAGAAGAGGAGCCCGACCAGTACGCTCGCTCAATCCCCTTTCTCCTCTTTCTCTTTTCTCCCTTTCTTTAATTTGCATGAACCGATCGAAGAGATGAATATCATCATGACAAAACTCTGTAATGCCTCTTAATTTGCTCTTCAGTACAACCTTTGACAACTAACTGACCCGCCGCCAACACTGGTTGTTCCGGTTCCCACGTGGAATTCACTGTCAGCTTTAATTATACAACAACCATCATGTGCACGAGTTTTTCTCTGACTATCAGTCCAAGAGTGTTTGACACATATACACCTGAGAGGATAATAGTGTCCTAAAGCTGCATCACCGAGTTCCACCCAAATGAATTTCCAGAAAAGAGAAGAGAGGAAACTTTTGTGTCATTCATCGGAATAGGCCTTTTATGCATCGTCAGCAATACATACAGTTGAAAGAAAAAATTGACTATCAAAGAGAGTATCCAAGCGTGTAAATCAGCCAGAGTACTGCCGAAGACAAAGTGTAAAATACATCAACAGAGCATAATTTGTCCGCGAGAAAAAAAAAAAAAAAAAAAAAAAAAACCTGTTCACTAGTGCATCTGAAATACTAACTCAGAACTAAAATGATGGCCTCCCAGAAATGCCGCATTGCCTCCAAATTTGAAGAAGAGAACAGCGAATATAATGCAAGCTTTGGTTAATTAAGATGGTGTCGTCCTTGGATCCTCGACCGCATGCAAATAGTACGTGCGTGTTGGTTTTCTTTTTGACGGTATGGTGTTGGTCTTGATAATTGCAGGTATTGGCAGACAGCAGGGGAGAGGGAAGGAGAGAATCCCATGAAGACACCATTGCCCTATATCATCATATTTGGCATGTCCACCCCTTTCGTCATTCTTGCCATTGCATTTGCTAATGGTTGGATCAAAGTGCCTGTCAGGTGAACCATCAGATTAGCGATTAGGGGTGGAAATGAAAGAAAATCCTAGTTTTATTTTTTTTTCTATTTCGCCTTTTATCATATATCGATGTTTTCCCTGAGAGATGTCTACCCACTTTTCACGTATTATACTAGTGGATCATCAGTTATGCTGTTCAATTAATTGTCGTTTGTAACAAGCTCCTCTAAACCTCACCTTCTCTGAGAAATCCAATTACACTTCCAATTTACTATATGATCAAATGTTTCTGTTCGATAAAAATACTACTTCAAGTTTTGGTGAGCTTCTGGAGTGGCAACAGTCGCTCAGACAAAGCAAGCAGTTGCTGAATATAATGTGTTTTGTTTGGGTCTTATAATGAACTTGAAAGGGCACAAATTGCGCGAGTACTGGCTACCTGTGGAGAAACTAAATTCTACTGCCCATTGAACAGTCAAATTTAGCTTTTCAACAAACTTGCTGACTCTGATAAAGAAAATGTGTTTGCTCACAAGCAAATGAAGATTGAAAAATACTCTTTTCGTTAATTCATTCAGCCTAACATAACATGAAAAAGTACATAGCTGAATAATATATGTGCTGCATGAAGCTTTAAGAACAACCCTGAATATATCTTATATAGTAAGAAACAAGCCCGCCAGACATCAGAAATCTATATGTAAAACAAACAGAAGTGAGAGGAAATGCAGCAGCAAACGGCTATTATATATGGCTTACAAGTGATCAGAGGACGCAGAAGAAGAAAACGATAACATATTTATTGCAGGATAAGAAATGCATGATCATCTATGGACTAACAGCACGAAACAAAGATTGATAGGAGCATTATATGAAGGGTTTTATTAAGGTTTCCAACGAGCTTTCAAGCTCTCTCCCCGTTTTTATTCTACCATCCATTCATACAAAATTTTCCCCCTCTTTTTTCTCCTCCTGTCGACGGAGCCATTCATGCATTTGAATGATATAAAATCGAGAATAGATTTTGGAAAAAGCGACAAAATCAACCAAACATGCACGTCAAACACATGTCGAGATGAATACCAGCTCTAAATGCGTCTTGTTTACGCACACATAAAAAAAAAGAAAAAAAGAAAAGGAACTTTCAATACGAGGAAAAGCGAAGTAGTTAATCTTTTTTTTTTTATTCTTTTTTGGGGGGGATTGGGGCCTTGGGGGTCGACCGTCGACCTCAAGCATGGATAGAAGAATAGCAAGTCAATTAGTCAATAATAATAATAATAATAATAATAATAATAAAAGGGTGAATAGGGTAATATGGAGTTGCTTACCCCATTCCTTCGTCTCTTCCGGCGCTTCTGAGGGGCCAAGGAGGATTCGGTTGGTCGTGCTGCGGCTTCACAATAGATCGTAACCAGCACAACTCTAGCCTCTAGGCCTAGCCCACACATTTTCATTCTTTTTTCTTGTGGGAAAAAGTCCTTTTCAAATATTATGAAATCGAAATAGTTACCTTTTAGAAAATTATAAAGATGTTGTGGAAATACCTATACTTCATTCTTCTGAAGGTAGAAGAAAAGATCAAACTGATTTTGATTATTGATCAAAGTTAAGATTTGAAACTTATGTAAAATGGAATAAATTTATGAGAAATCAAATTCAGTTAGCATAGGATAGATTAAGATAAAACACAAAAATAATCGATTTATGAACCGTGTATGAAATGAGAAACTCTCAAGTATGGTTAGTATCAGAGTGAATCATCAGAGTGAATCACGCTGCCAACAAGATGGAAGACAATAAATTTGTGAATCTATTTTTTGGCTAGCCTTTGTTATTATTGACCACTCTGCCCCTAGAAATTTTGCGGCATTCTAAATATATGAATATACAAGTCCGATTTAAATAATTCACCAGGACATACATCTAAATGCTACTATCTGAACTGGACGTACATCAGATTCAGATAGCCTTGCTGATTCAAAAGTTGTTGCCAGTAAATCACAAACAACGTTTCCAGAATTATAGCACTGGAGCTGAATTTCTTACTTTTTTTATTCCGTCCAAATATTTTAGCCGTCCAACAACATCACGCTAATAGTTCCTCGTCAAACCACCTTTGACGCTCAACGGCTCAAGAGTGCTGAGGCTGATCCAACCTTGGTAATTCAGCCACAGGGACCATCAACATACCATGTCCTACTTCTTATCAAACAGTTCTTATCGGCACCCAATTGAAATTTCCCAAAAAAATAGGAGAGGAAATACAATAATTATTTGAGGTCAAAATTCAAGAAAATGAACCATCCAACTCGTTTCAACTTTTTAGTAAATAGATCACAGGAAGTACAGCTGCCTCTCTGTAGGTGAATATGAAAATAACAAGCCAGTTGGAGTATTAAATACATGGCAAATCCAAATAGCTGAGGAAATAAAATCAACTGTGGAGGAATGAACAATAAAGCTTCCAAACAACCACACGGAATGAGCAATCATGAACTGCCTTTGCTGGCGACAATAGCTGCTCATTTATTGTCTACCCACTGCATTCCTCAGCTTCAAAAGAGAAGAGACGAGAACCAATTCACGGATATTGAATGGCCTTGAGATTCATAGCTTGACTTCCACATCAACCCCAGCAGGGAGATCGAGCTGCATGAGTGAGTCGATTGTTTGGGCAGTGGGATACAAGATGTCGATCAGGCGTTGATGGGTCCGAATCTCAAAGTGAAAGCGTGCATCCTTGTGAACATGGGGTGACTTGAGCACACAATAAACTCGCTTCTTGGTAGGCAAAGGAACGGGTCCCATAGTCTTAGCATTAGTGTTTCTAGCAGCATCTAGTATCTGCTTGCATGAGTCCTCAATCAGGGGGACCCAGTAAGACCTTAATTTGATTCGTATTTTCTGCTTTGGTGGAATCTGATGAAATCAAAACAGAAGAAATCAGTGGTCATAGAGAAGTTGAATTTCATTTGAAAAAACTATGTCATGCAAAATCACATGTAAGGTTGTCAGAACAAGCACGAACTATCAACTAAGTCCATTTCTCGGCAAATTTTTTTTTTCTCTAATATACCAAAGACAAACTTTTCAGAAAAGGAAGGAAAACAATATATAAGTAGGAAAAAAGGAATCAATATGAACAGAAGACACAGCACAAGGCCAGAGAACTCAATAGCGCAGCTACAGATTAATGAAGCACATGTAGAACTTGAAATCTCAGAATGAGAACAGAAAAATCCAGCAATTGGTTGTTTGGGTTGAGGGGGGGGAGGGCATGGCATCAATTTATTCTTCATTTTTAGTTTCCGATAACACAAGGGGAGCTGCTTACAATAAGGAACAAACAATTTGGCTACAACATGTTACACCTAGCAAGAAGGAAATTTAAGCAATCAACTGAAAGATTAATACTGATAAATTGCTCTTGTCCATCATTGGGCAGTGGTGACCATATTGAGAGCAGAGGAGTGGTTAATTAGAAATTACGACAAAAAAAGGAAAAAAATAAAAACGCAAAGACCATAGAATGTAAATCAATGGAATCTAAAGATCATTAGAACATCAATGAGAAAAGTAGTTGAAGAAACCAGTATGTTCAACTTTCTTAAACACATTCAAGGAGGTTTGGACGCAGTGGATAGACTGCTCTGTTCATGTTATTGTTAGTTAGCTTGTACGCACCCCGGCCAAACGCAAAGTGGTATCCTTTCAAAAGGAAAATAATAATAATAAAGAAGAAGAATTACTACCGAGTTTTTTCTTTTATTGTTGAGAAACAAACCCTATAGATGTATAGATTGTAAGACAAGTGCTATCTTCTTACACCCTCAGCAGCACGAAATTTGTGTTTAAAAGGGCAAAAAACACTCAATCGCATGGACTACAAGTCTAAGGGGGGGGGGAGGGAAGTAATGCAACAGTACGAAACAAGGCCTAGACGTTTTGATAAAGAAATCACAAACTAATACCACTTTGGCCGACACAAATTCGTCATGCAGTGTGGTTGCTACCAAATGGAAATAAGAGGTAGGAGGCAGAATCTCATATAGCGTTTGGTTCCCACAGGATTACAGTCTGAGTAAAAGCGCCGGTTAGTATATGACGGTGGCTATAGGGAAGAGCAGAACGCATCCAGAGGAATCACATAAATCAAAAACATTGCAAAGATTAACTGACGCATACAACTAAATAGGAAGAAGAGGGCATAGAGCAGCATGAAAAATAATAAGCGAAAATAAGTATGAGAGTACGTTGTCAGCCGCAGCCTCAGATGAAAGCAGAGAAGTCTCGGGAACCTGCAAAGGCTCTCAGCACAGAGAGAGAGAGAGAGAGAGAGAGAGAGAGAGCAGTTAAAGTAAAATTCCTAGTTTTTTAATTAGGGTTCGATATACGGGGAAAAGAAAGGGGATATGGAGGAGAAAGGGAAAATGAAGAGCGAACAGGAAGAAGGAACCTGCGAGTCTGCCAAGTAGTCTTGAGGTGCGTCCAGCTCCTGCGGGTCGAGGAGCTCAGAAGACGCGCAGACCCGAGAGGAGATGGGCTGAGAAGCGCTTCTGCTCCTGCTTCTGCTTGGAATGCCCCCCAGAAACGCTGGAGAGTGGCGGAAAGAAAAGGAGAGGGAAGGTTTGGGTGGGGGTTTGGGGGAGTTGGAAAAGGGCAGGGGAAGAAGGCCCACGGCGGAGAGGGAAGCCATCGGCCGACAGAGAGGGCTGGGAGGGCGCGGCCGAGCTGTCTGAGAGTGCTTTGCTTGCCTTCTTGCTGCCTCTCTATCCAAATCCAAATCCCAATCCCAATCCCAATCCCAATACCACGCGAGCTTGCCCCCAATTGGATCAGGGGATCGAATCAATTATAAAAACGTGAGTTTAATTAGTTGATTTATTAGTGAACAAAGAAAAAATATTATCTCATAACATTCATTGTTATGAAAATGGGAATGAAAAATAAGAGAGTTTTTCTAAAAATATAGACAAATGAAATTTTAACTCCTAAGGAAGCACTTTATGAGGCGGACCTAATTTTAACAGCCAGCTCGGTCACAAATCACAATGAGATGGGGAGCAAATGAGACTAGATACCCCAGTAGTCCTAGCCATAAGCAATAGATACAGGGCAGATACCCCAGCAGTCTTAACCAGCACAAACGGTGTTGTGGGCCGTTAAAAGACCCATTTCCATTTCCATTAATGGGCCTTATTGGGCCCAGCTCCAAACATGAACCTTCTGGTACAAATTAGGAAACTTTCCATTTTAGATAAAGTCAAAAATAGTAACTCTCCTGAATTGCCCAAAAATGAAAAGCTTCACTAGGCACAATCTGCCCTTTTTTTTCTCAAATTTTCTTTCATTTTTTTCCTTTTTTGTTTTTTGGTTAATGCTCTGGATTGTTTTTGTTTTTATCTTAAACAATCAAAGATAGTTAAATTTTAAGAAAATTCACCAGAATTTTGTTTTTTTTTTTTTTTTGCTAGAGTAAATAAAAAAGTTAAATATGGAGAACACTCACCAAAATTTTTCTTCTTTTTTTTTTTTCTATTGTGTTACAGAGGCTATATCAGTATATCACTCAACTAAGTCCTTCCTTTTCTTTTTAGTTTTCTTCATTTTCTTTTATTGGTATGAAAATTAAATACCAATAATGGTACCAAAATACTCTAATTGGGGATTGAAATAAGTTATATAACATTTTCTATAGTCAACAAAATAAATATTTTTATCGTGATTAAAAGCTCAAAATTTATGAAATGTCTAGCATAAAATAGCATATTTTCTCCACCTAATTAATTCTTGAAACAAGACAACTCGTATAACATACTAAGTCCTTATAAAAATAATTTATTTGATATAAAAAGTATCTTATGAAATTATAAGCAAGAAACTTGCATTTTTCTCTTTAAAAGGTCCCGAAATTCATAATGATACAATATATCACCTACGAGGTAATTAATTTTGCTCCGAAAAATTGACTTAAAAGCACACCAAACCTCAAGTTAGAAAAGGTTCCTTAGGCCATTTAATCATGTTATATGCTTGGTCATTTTGTATGGGCTCAACGTGCGGGCCCATTTAATCGAATTCAACGACTTGTTGTTACTGCCGTAGGTTTAACTGCTTTTCATGGTTGGGCTGGGCCCCACAGTATTTGCTCTTAACTAAGAAGAGGTGCGGTGGCCCACAGCTCAACAACAACTCGGCCTAACCACCCATTTTAGCCCAGATGCCTTTTCTTTTCCCCTTCGGCAAAACAAATTCACGAAGGCCCCCTCAAGTAGTGAACTTCGTTGGTATAGACCTCTCGAGTTTTTTTTTTTTTTTGGTTAAAAATTAGATTATGATACATTTTAAGTTTATTTGGCCAAAATCTAATTTGAACTCAGAAAGAACCAACATTTAAGGGCGATAATAGAAAGAAAGAAAAAAAAAAGAAATCAAAATTGAAGGCGATTCCGAAATGACCAAATATTGAGGGGGGCTCCATGCATTTTTACCTATTTCTTCTTCTTCTTCTTTTTTTATTCTACACGGAAGTTCACACAAAAAAAAAAAAGAAAAAGAAAAAAACAGCCAGGAAAGAAAAAGGAAAAACTAAAACTGAAACATACACCCAACACTAAAATTGACGAGCTTCCACCAGAGTTTTAAAATCCGAAACCATTTAAGACCTGAAAGATTGCTATCCAAAGCAAAAATAAATATATATATTGCTATCCTGCACGTACGAACAATTACGGACTCGATGATTATGGAGGATAGGTAATCAATGGTTTCACTTGGTTGGATGACATCAACATAACAATATGTTTTTTGTTTTTTTTTTTGCCAGTCCCAGACTCCCAGCTGCTTTCATTTTGTAACACTTAGTGCACTTCCACTTATTGAATGAAGCGAGTAGTTTACTACCTTTTCTAAAATAATAATAAAAAAAACATAACATCACAAATATTTAATTATTACTTTTTATATTATGTACAATAAAAATTTATATCCTAATTAAAAATATATTTTACGGGTGTAGATAATTAAAAAAAAAAGTAATACATTTTCCTAGTTAATTATTAAAATAAAAAATAAAGATGAACCCAACTACTACTAGTAAAATTGGGCTGGTTCACCAATTTATTAGGTGAACTGATAGTTAGTTAATTCGAATTCGGCAAAAAATTGATACGGATATAATACACATAAATTCGTTTTCTAATTTTAAAATTCGTTGAAAAATCCGGCTTAAAAAGAGAATTCGATATGAAATATAAAATAATTTATATTTAAAAAAAAAATTATAATTTTTTATTAATATTTTTAATAATTCGTGAATAATTCGCGAATAATTTAGCTGACCCAAAAATTTACAAATAATCATCTTTCTTTGAAAAAAAATTTATAAACAAATCGTTTAATTTTAATTTTTAATAATTCGTAAATAATTCGAGAATTAACTAAGTAGCTTAAGCCTTGAACCACACATCTGATACTGACCAGCTCAATTTCGAAGCTTGAGGGGGGCTTCTTGCATATTTACCTAGCCAAAAAAAGCGAAGAATATGGGCTAAAATGGGTTTCTTGGGTCGAGTTGTTGTTGGGCAATGGATCATCACATCTCCTCTTAGATGGAAGAGTAAAAACTCCGGAGCCGGATCTAACTAAATGGGCCTACACGTTGAGCCCAGTAATAAATGGGCCAGCTCCGCTTCCACTTTTCCGTTTTGGGTAAAACCGCGGAGTCATTCCATTTTAGGTAAAGTCAGAAATAGTAAATCTCGTTAATAGCCCCAAAATAAAAAGTTTCAGTTGTGGACCCTAATTAACGCCCCCTTTTCTTTGGATGCATAGCTTATGTCAATATATTCTAACACTGAATCATCTAATCCCCAAAATAAAATTAGTTTTAGGGCATATTCTATTAAACATGTTAATTAAAGCGTGCAACCTTTAAATAGATATTTAAATTTTAAATTATCATCTAAAATTTCATTACATCTTAATGTCCTAATTAATAAAAGGCACAAAGAAATGCTATTAAATTCTACCAAAAAGATACTTTGGTCCAATTTAAATACACTGTTAAAATAAAATTATAATAGTTGATTTTTAAAAAATATTAAATTTCTTTTTATGTTTAATACTATAAATCTTTTCAAATTTAGATATATAGAAAATGTATAAGTTTGGTAAAAAAAAAAAATTAATTCGTCGTTTTTTAAATAGGGTAAATTATTTACCTCTTAGGTTAGGGATTAAAAATAAAAATTTTGAATGTTTATTCTTACAATAAAAAAACATTGAAGTTTTATAAAAAAAAAATTTGCTGACTTTCTATTGCCCAAATTTTAAAATAAGGAAGGTATTAGTACACAAAAAAATGCTTTTAAATTCTACCAAAAAGTTGCTAAGATAAAATTCAAATATAGTGTTAAGTGAAATAATAAAATTAAAATTTTAAAAAGTTCACTCAAGTATATTGTTAGAGTAAAAGAGTAAAATCGATACATTCTGAATAGGAAAAAAAAAAAATTATTCTTTATGTTTTTTCTTAATAAAAAGTGGGGAAAGATTTGTGACGCACTATTTTGGGCCCCAATAGTGCAATTTTTCATTGGGCCTTTACTGAGACTTAGTATTTTCGACTTTGTCTAAAATGAAAGCCCCGCGATTTTGCCCAAAAGGGCGAAGGGAGTAAACAACGTGGCGGGCAAACCGTACTGGGCCCTTAAGGTCCATTTTATTTACACAGCATCTCCATCTTTGATTAAGCAGGCCGTTATTGAATCCATTTTCTTATGGGCTGATTAGTCCCATCTCCGATAAAATGGTGGAACTCTCCTTTTTTAACGTAAAGCCGAAAATAGCAACTATCATCCATAAATAATATTTTTTCAAGATATATATTTTTTATATAATAAATATATATTATCTTTTAAAAGAGTAAAATCAACATTTTAAAAGTTTACTCTCTTATACTATGCACAATCTGATTAAAAATAAAAAAAATGAAAAAATAAAAATTAAACTTGTGGTTTATCTTTCCATTTTGCTATTGCTCCCTTAAAATTTTTCATTAACAAATCATCTATTTTTCATGAATAACTCCCGAATAGAAAAAAAAAATTAAAATAAGAAAAAAATATTTGCGTTATTTAAAAAAAAAAAAGGGAGGAAAACCTATGAAGCGATACATAATTTCGGCCCCAACAGGGAACCTGCTGGGCGAGCCGTACTGGGCCGCTTGCAGACCTGTTAAGGGCCGTTTAATTTATACAGCGTATGCATCTTTGATTAAGTGGGCCGTCATTGGTTCCTTTTTCTATTATGGGCCGGATTTGGCCTATCTATCATTTAACCTTCCGTGGTAAAATAGCGGGACTTTCTTTTTTAGGTAAAGTCGGATAGCCCAAAAACGGAAAGTTTCACTTTCCGGGCTCAATTAAGTTGTAAAATTTTCTTTTTCTTTTCCCTTAATCCTCCCTCTAGATCTAGATAGTAAGTTTGAAAACTTTGAACCATATTCTCTTATTGTGTAGGTGTGTTAAAGTGCTTTTTTATTTTGAATGGTAAAATATAGATAAATTTACATGCAATTATATGTTTTTTGTTATGTAATTATTCTAGGTATTAATCAGACTCATAAATATCTTATTCCTTATATCTCCTTGATTGATTAAAAAATATATTTATATATTTAGTACATAAAAAGAGATGGCATATGCCTATAGTGGAATAATATATTGGACCTTTAATTTTTTGTTTTTACAATAGATAAGTTACTTCATATTTTAAATATACTATCCTATACGGATGAATATCAGGACCTTCAATTTTAGATCTTTTATTGCAATCATATTAGATAAATCTTATGCTGAATAATTCATTTTTATAAGACCATAGGTGTTATCTAAATTAGTTATTCAATAATAATCGATAAATAACTACGTTGTGAAAATTTTTATACAATGAGAAAGTATAAATATAATTTTTGCTCACTGAGAGCTCTTTTATTTGTATGTTATGAGAAGATCTATGTGAAAACTGTCTTACACGCATAAAAGCATGAATTTATCTTTTTATTAAACGATCTTAATATTTATAATTTGAGAGGATGCTCAGGAAGGATCACTAAATGATTTATTAGTAGTATAAATCATTTACATGAAATTTATAGGTTTAATTACAATTGTCTTGCCTACATTAAAGCCTCTTATCTTATAAAAGAATAAAGGATAAAAATTGGGGGAAAAAAATGGGGAGTGTTCTCCACACTTTCACTATTTAATTATGACAAATAAAAAAAAAATCATGAGATTTCTTCAAATTTATCTATTTTTGGTTGCTTACAGAAAAAGTGCCTTAACCAAAGAATAAAAAAAAAAAAGGGCAAGTTACGGCGTAATATTAAGCTCCACAACTGATGAAGCTTTCCTTTTTGGGGTTATTAATAGAGATATTATTTCAGACTTCACTTAAAATTGAAAGTCCTACAATTTTACAGAAAACAAAAAAGATACCCGTCCATTATGAAAAGTCGGTCCATTAAGCCGAAACAGAAAGTAATCGAAGCCCATCTCATTCAATGCGTGCCGTTCCTAGGCCCATTTACCCGTATACTTACATATTATACTATACAAGTATATTATAGTGTATTGTATAGTATACCTGTATATTAGAATGTACTTCACTCCCTCAACTTTGATTTTTTTTTTGTTTGTTTTGTTTTTTGGCTAAGATCCTTTTACCTTTTTTTTTTCAGTGAGGTCCAGTGATTTTGATCAAATAAATTTAAATATATCAAAATCTAAATTTTTTTTAAAAAAAGAAGTCCAGATAAAAAGAAAAAAAAAATTAAAAGGTCGATTTCAGAAATGGCCAATACTTGTAGGGGCTCGGATATGGCCTAAAATGGATTGTTGGGTGATGGGCCATAACACCTCTTCGCGGAAAGGAAAAACTCCCACTCCGGATCTAACTAAATGGGCCTAAACGTTGAGCCCAGTCATAAATGGGCATAGAGAAGGGCTAATATGCACTTACCCTTAACGGGCCATATCAGACCCTGCTTCGAGAGGCTTGACATTTTAGGTAAATTCAGAAATAGTAACTCTTGTTAATAGCGCCAAAATGGAAGGTTTTACTGCAGGCCGTATTTTGCACTCTTTTCTTTATTATCCGTACACAACTTTTGTAACTTTCAAAAGTGAAATATCTAGTCCCCAAAATAAAATTAGTTTTTTGGCATATTCTATTAAATATCCGAACTAGAGTGTGTGTCATTTTTTAATAGATATTTGAAATTTTTAGTTTTTGATTTACAACCAAAATTTTAAAAATTGTGATAAATCTTCCCATTTTTATATTGCTACATTAAGATTTTCCATTATGCAATTATCTCTCTTTTATTATTACACGGAAATAGCGATTCTGGGACATTCAAAATCAGTTTTCTAATTTTAAAAAGGAGAATCAGATTTTAAAAATAAATTGTCAAACGCTCTATTGAATCGAAAATCACTTTTAAATCAAAGACGTTTTTTAAAAATTATACCAAACACCCCCTTATTATCTCCGGCCGAGAAACTTTCCATTTTGGATTTGCTCTTTTACACTAGTAAAAAGTGCAAGCCCAGAAAGACTACTAGGCCTCCGGTTTCACATGCGTAGTAGAGTTAATGAGATGCCGAAAATAAAAACAAAAACCAAGATGACAATTTCAAATATTTGGTATTATTATTAAAAGAATTAGACCTTCATAAATTCATTGGAATGAAAATATTAAAGTAGCCGGTCATCAAAGACATCCTTTTGTTTTTAATTCACATAAAAGAAAAGCTCGATATAAATAAATTGGAAAGAAATAAAATTTATGTTTTTTGTCTTTTAGTAGTGTAGTCAATATAGTTTCACCATTTTTTTAATCTAACCTAATTTTATACTTTTTACTTGTTAATGCAATTAATATGTTTGGTTTTTTAAAACTTATATAAAAACTTTTTTAGCAATGCTATACGATGTAGGTTTTGTTTGGAATTTCAAGACACGTAGTTGTGAATGGCTGTACTTCTTTTTTTTCTTTTTCCCCAAAAAGTCATTAAAAAAAAAAAAAAAAAAAAAACTTGTGCTCTCTCTCTCTCTCTCTCTCTCTCTCTCTCTCTCTCTCTCTCTCTCTCTCTCTCTCTCTCTCTCTCTCTGTAATATATTGGGTTCCGAGTGAGAGCAACAGGCCCCTGGCCAGATTAATTGTGCCGCGCCGGATTGCTCAGACCAGTCCTTTTTATCGGACCTTCACTTTTAGGGCTTTGGTATAGTGAACGTTGGTTGGGCCGTTTGCTAGTAACATTTAAATAAAAAAAAACCAACAAATGGATTTTGATGGGAATTGAATGCAGATAGTCCTAATATTCAATATGTTATCAAGTCCAATTATAACCTGATAATTCAATTATATTTTTTTTCAAATATAAAAGACAAATCAACAAGCAAACCAACTTAGAATATGAAATTCGTCTAATTATATAACTAAGTAATGGTATCATTACAATCCATTAACCTAAATTAATTATGACATTTTTTCTGTAATTGGAGATCAACAAACCTAAACTTTATGTTATTAGCTTTTAGAACTGGCGCAAGTGACAAAAAAGTTTGGTGATTGGTACCCGAGATCTAAGTTCGAATTTTACTTGATTCATATTTTTAACTTAGTTTATTTCTAAATGTAGTAAACGAAGCGGGCAACATTTCTCTAAAAAAAAACATTCTAGATCTGGCGACGGGAGACCAAAGTCAGATGAAATGTTTATCCCACGTTTGGACCGTTCGTAGGTCCATTTGTCCTTCTCACTGCTTATGCCCAATTGGGTCTCTCCGATCTTTTACAAAGATTAGGCCTGCAAATTCTGGCCGACCATTAAGTTGAAGAAGTATCCAACGGGCCTGAAGCCTATCTCACTTCACACAGCCAATCTCGTAATACGTGGGCTGTCGATGAGCCCAGCCCTCTC
Source organism: Aechmea fasciata (assembly GCA_025177825.1). Classification (NCBI taxonomy): domain Eukaryota; kingdom Viridiplantae; phylum Streptophyta; class Magnoliopsida; order Poales; family Bromeliaceae; genus Aechmea; species Aechmea fasciata. Next base: position 9,654,458 of record CM045946.1, read on the forward strand.
AAGGCTCCGCAGATTTTTTAGACCAAAGTCAGATGAAATGTTTATCCCACGTTTGGACCGTTCGTAGGTCCATTTGTCCTTCTCACTGCTTTTGCCCAATTGGGTCTCTCGGATCTTTTACAAAGATTAGGCCTGCAAATTCTGGCCGACCATTAAGTTGAAGAAGTATCCAACCGGCCTGAAGCCTATCTCACTTCACACCGCCCATCTCGTAACACGTGGGCCGTCGACCTCAGCCCTCTCAAGGCTCCGCAGATGTTTCGTGGTTCCTCAAGAGTAGGCCATTTTTAAATGGACAAATGGTGTGCTATTTGTTCGAATTTTGTATTAAATTTAATAATTATAATTGTTTTTGAATAGTTAAGACTGAACTAATTAATAACTACTAAAGTAATTATATTTCAAAATGGAAAAATCTGGGTCGAAATGGTTGTTGTGACCATTTGGGCCATTATTAAGTCCATTTGTCATTGAGCTTGTGTACGAAAGCCTTGTTAGCTCTGTTGAACCTCTAAAGGGCCGGGCTGAATGTCATATTTTATTATTCTTAGTCTGCGTAATACATCACCACCATAATTTAGAATTATAATATATGACAAAATTACATTAATTAATCGTTGCTTCAATGTTTTACAGTGGATTACCAGCTTGATTCATAACCAATAAAAAGCCCTCTGAGGTGATTTTAAAAATTACTTAACATGCAATTTTTTTTTCTTTTATTAATAATTTTTTACCTAGCCCGCATATTTTTGTCCCCACCCAAATTATTTTTCCCCAAATTTATTTTCCCTCCTTCATCCTCGATCTTAACTCTTGAGAGAGTTCAAATTTCACCAGGGTTCCTAGATCTTAATTTTGAAATAGAGAGAGAGAGAGAGAGTATCTTAATTTTGAAATAGAGAGAAACATGAAAGCGGAGCCCGACCTCAAGAAACCTTGGGTGGCTACGGAGCCCAATTGGGCTGGGGATTTATTATTATTTTTTTTTTGTGTCAATGTTTCCTGTATTATTGTGTTGAAATGCTAAACCCTATAAATGATAACATTTTAGTGTTTCAATTTTTAATTTTTTAAATGTTTAATTGTACTATTGTCTGCTTTGTACTATCTTTTTTTTAATACTTTGTTTATGAAACCTTTATATGGGCCCAAGCTTAATGCAAATCTATATACAAGGCCGACTCAAATCAGATATCAATCATATGGGCCTTGACAAGCTCCAAATAAGCCTAATCCTTATTTAACCCAAATCTAATTCGTAGCACATAGGCTTCATGTAAGTTGTATATGGCGCCGAGGAAGTAGCCCAAGACTAAGCCCACGTCCAACCCAATTATGTGGACTTTACACAGTCCTAGCTCATGCTCGGTGCCTTTTAAAGGCCTTTTTTGAATTTTATTTGGTGTAAGGACTCGGGGCTTGGGTCCTTGGAGCCTTTTAAGGCCTTTCAGGCTTTAGACTTTTAGGACCTTTAGGGGCTTTAGGATTTCGGGCTAAAGGGTACGGGCTTCCGGCCTTAGGGCCATTTAAAGCCCTTTCGGAAATTAAGGGCTTTTAGGATTTGTGGGTTTAGGATTGAGGGTTTTAGGATTTAGGGTTGGGAGTTGAGACATTAGAAAGTGCTGAAAAATTAGATGGTAAATTAAAAATTTTAAAATTCAGGTATCTATTTAAAAATTAGATATTTCACTTTTAGAATAATTTAACATAAGCATGAGGAAATGACAATCCCATAAGTGAAACTTTAATTAAAGTGGTTGGGGGTGAATTAAAATATATCATCTGTTGGTGAGAATATCTTTAATCTTCATAACGGCGAGTTTCCGAATAGGTAGAGATGATGTAAATGGGTGAGTGATCATCTCCAACTAAATATCTATCATCTCAATTTTTGTATTAAGCTCAGTTTCGTACAAAAAAAAAAGAGAGAGCAATAAATGATGTTAAAAAAAGTGTACAAATTTTACATAATAAGATGTCAAATGATACGTGAACTACATATATATATATATATATATATATATATATATATATATATATATATATGCTGCTGCAACGTGAGAGGTCATTTATAAGTTCGCATTGGGCCCCATCATACGGGCACATCGCATTAGATATTTTAGTGGGCCGCAGAGGTACGGCTGATTATCAGGGCCCATTTATTGGTTTTAATTGGGCCCAATTGTAGGGACACCCACTTGGATATTTAGGTGGGCTGCAACTGTCAGTGAAAAGCCCGGCCTTCTTTCCTTATTTGGTAAAGTCTGCTGTTTCGTTTTTTGCCAAAAAAGAAAAGTTTGATTTTTACCCTGGGGTTTACCGCATATATTACAAAGAAGTGTATAGTGTATCACCCCTCGTATGCGGGTTCCACATGTCGGTTTCACATAAATTTTTATTTTTATTTTTATTTATTTATTAAATTTTTGATTTTGTAAAAAAAAAAAAAAATGTGTTGTTGGTAATATCGACAAAAAATGAAACATGGCACAAAATATTGTCTTCTTATGTAATAGTACATAAATATTTTTTTTCCTCTTTTTTACACATTCCAGTTAACTTTATCTTCATTTATGATTAATGTAATTAATGTGATATATATTTCATGAGAAATATACTCATTAGGAAAGACATTATATATATATATATATATATATATATATATATATATATATATATATATATATATATATATATATATATATATATATATATATATATTAGAGATATAATGGTAGCAACTAATCCCGTTCATTTTTTTTTTTTAACTTTAGAGATAAAAATAATTAGAAATGTAAATCAATAAAGTTTTGACCTTAAAATCTCTGGAATAAAAATACAAAAGTTCTGAGCCGGGAATGCTATATACAATCGATTATCTAGAGACATAAAGTTTTGACATAAGTTTGGGGAAATGACGCTCCGCAAGTAAAACTTTCTATTTGGGGTTATTAAAAAAAGTTAGTATTTCCGACTTTCCCAAAATTGAAAAATGTATTAATTGCTTGGCATCTTTGTTCATATTTGGGCTTGGCTTCACGGCCTCTCTTTCTTTGATTAAACAAATGTTTTAGGCCAATTGGCCTATGTTAATCGAAAATCGAAGCCCGGCCAACGTACATCGGGCCTAATTCCGATGATGGAGTTGGTGTTTATTATAGTGCCGCAGCACCCAACTGTCTATGTTTATAATTGTATCGGGCTTGTGTTCCCAACCTATTGAATCCTGGATTTCACAACTTACTGAACCAATTTGGTCCCACGGTCTATGAATCTATTATTTACGGCCCTATGGTCTTTGGGAGGAAAATACCCAAGGGGCCCGGTGTCTTCGGAGTCACTGCAACTGTCCCTTTCATTAGGCCTATGGGCTACGGTTGGGAGAACCCAATCCCGTTTTTTAGGCCGAGGAAAATCACATGGCTCTTCAACCTAATTCGGCCTTGGGTCCGGGTTAGGCTCCCAGACTATGTAAATGCCATGTTATATATCTATAGAATCGCACTGAGTCCACCCAATTCTGGACCACAGCCCGTGAATCTACCATTTAGACGCTTACCAGCTGGCTTGTTCTTGCAGCCAAAACGTATGGGCCTTCAGATCCGTCAAACTAATTTGAGCGTAATTTTACAAAATTTTTACCATCACATGAGTTGATAAAATATTTTATATTGCAATCATTTTTAATGGTTTACCGCCAGAAGATATAAAAAGAAAAAAATAGTTCCATATGATTTTCTTTGTAGATTCAATTTTGTCCCAAAAAATAATGATTATTTTAATGCAAATACCCGCTTTTCCAAAGGGGGCAGGAAAAACCAAAAAAAGAATAAACAAGTAATTACACAAAAATAAAATAGATAAGAATTATATATCAGGATATGGAGTTTGTAATATGAGTTTGACTGGATTACTATTAATAATAAAATTATATTGTTGCTATCACTTTTTTATCCTTTGGATCAACTCTTTTCATCATTTCTAATCATTTGATTAAATACTATAACAAAGTGGGAACCATTCAATCCTAGGGGGACCACTCAACTTTAACTGACTAATATTATCCTAACCCTATAATTTTTTATCTACGGATTAAAAACTTGATAGTAAAGAGCGTTTTACTATTCCAACCTAATTCTTGTAATACATACTAAATTAATCAACCATCTAATGTATAGTATGGAATAAATATCCTGAGAGTGAATATCCTAGAGGTGACATGTCCCACTCTAATGCATCGTGGTTTTCAATTTCATTTTGTGTCGGGCCTTGGGGTTTGGGGGCTTTGGGAGGCTTTGGGGACTTTGGGGGACTTAGGGGCTTTGGAGTGCTTGGGGGCTTACATTTTTTAATTTCATTTTTTTGTAGGGCCTTGGGGCTTGGGGACTTTTAAAGGCCTTTCTGGCTTTTCGGACTTTAAGGCCTTCAGTGGCTTACTTATTTGAGTTTATTTGTTGTAAGGCCTTGGGGCTTGGGGCCTTGGAGCCTTTTAAAAGCCTTTCGGGCTTCAGGCTTTTGAGGACCTTAAGCGGCTTTTGGATTTCAGGCTTAAGGCTACGGGTCTTGGGATTTGGGGCCTTGGGGCATTTTAAAGACCTTTAGGCTGCGGGTTTTTAGGAACATTAGGGGCTTTAGTATTTCGGGCTTAAGACTATTTATAGGGTTTTAGGGTTTAGGGTTTAGGGCTTTGGGCTTAGGGTTTAGGGTTTAGGATTTCGGGCTTAAGGCTATTTAAAGGGTCGAATGTATGTTTTGGTTTTATTTATTTCTTTCTTTTTACTGTATGAATTTTATTTTAATTTATTACGGGAACTTCCGAGTTGAAAAAAAAGAGGTTAAAATGCGTGGAGGTCCCCTCAAGATTTTTTTATTTCAGAATCGCCTTCAATTTTGAATGTTTTTTTTTTCCCTTACTATTGTCATCTCCTTATATGCAGATTCTTTATGAGTTCAAGTGATTTGGCCATCAAAATTTAAATGTATGATGAATTTAATTATTTTAAAAAGGGAAAAAGAAGTCAAGGGGTCTCAATATAAAATAAAATAATTAAATGGTTCATAACAGAAATGGCTAATACTTGATTGGGTCTTCATGCATTTCAGGCGAGTAAAAACAGTGGGTGATTGGGTGAGATGTTGTTGGGTTATAGTCCATCACACCCTTAGATAGAAGGGCAAATACTACACCATGTTAGAAGGGTTTTCATGCATGTTGGGTGGCTCTGGGGCTTTTGCGCATTTAGGGATACATTTTGGAATTTCATTTTGTGCAGGGCCTCGCGGTTTGGGGGCTTTGGGCCCTTAGGGGCTTTGGAGGGTTTGGGGGCTTAGGGGCTGACCTTTTTTAATTTCATTTATGTGTTAGGCCTTGGGGCTTGGGGCCTTTTAAACGCCTTTCGGGTTTGCGGACTTTAGGGCCTTATGGGACTTACTTATTTGAATTTTATTTGATGTAAGGCCTTGGGGCTTGGGGCCTTGGGGTCTTTTAAAGGCCGTTCGGCCTTCAGGCTTTTACGACCTTAAGGGGCTTAAGGATTTCGGGCTTAAGGGTACGGGCCGTGGCGCTTGAGGACTTGGGGCCTCTTAAAGGCCTTTAAGGGGCTTTAAGAATTCGGGCTTAAGGGTACGGGCTTAGGGACTTGGAGCCATTTAAAGGCCTTTAAGAAATAAAGGGTCTTTTTAGCTTTAAAGGACTTCGTGCTTTTAGGGTGTAGGTCATAGGGTTTAGTGTTCTAGGCTTTAGGGTTTTAGGCCCAATTGTACAGACACCCGCATGGAATTTTGGTGGGCAGAGACTGTGTGTGCAAAAGCCCGGCCTTCTTTTCTTGTTTGGTAAAGTCTGTTTCGTTTTTTACCATAAGGAAAGTTTTATAATCCACCATTAGTAATTACTAAAGAAAAGAAGTGTACAAATTGCATGCGGTCCCACATATCGGTTTAACATGAATTTTTATTTTTATTTATTTATTTAATTTATGGTTTTGTAAAAAGAAAAATGTATTGTTAGTAATATATGCAAAAATGAATACGACACAAAATATTGCTATCTTATATAATAGTACATAAACAATTTTTTTCCCCTTTTTTTACATATATTGATTAACTTTAACTTCATTTTCTGATTAATACAATAGAAGTGATGTATATTTCATGAGAAATTATCTGTTACCAAAATAATGTATACGATACTTATTAGAAAAGACTTAATGTTTTTTTTTCCACAATTTTTTTTCCTTTTTTTGTTTTTTTTTTTTGGAGATAGAAATGTAGCAAATCTAGCTCCAAATTATTTTTCCTTCAATCTAATAGGTGGTGTGATGGCTCATAGCCCGACAACTGTTATTTGGGTGTTGAAATAAGTTATATAATATTATCTATAATTGACATAAAAATATTTTTGTCATGATTAAAATCTCATATTGATGAAATGTCATATTTACTCCACTTAATTAATTTTTAGAATACGATAACTCGTGAAATATACTATGTCCTTATAAAAATTACTTATTTTAGGGTTTACGATTTTAGGATTTAAGATTTTTTTAGGATTTAGCATTTAGGGTTTAATATTTTCAGAGTTTTATGTTAGGATATGGAGTTCGTAGTTGATAATAAATTATATTGACCATCCAACGTATAGTATGAAATAAATAACCTGAGAGTGAATATTCTAGGGATGACGTGTTCTACTCTAATACATCATGGTTTGAGTTGAGTGCGTACAAGTTAGTCTCATTCTATATTGCAAGTTGTCGTAAAGGGTTTCCAAATTAACAGCAAAGTATGTTCGGCTTGTCAGATCCACTTTTAACCTTCTTATATTATAATAAAGATTCTTAATATGTAAACACTAAACTCTAAAATTAGGTATTTTAATACTATTTACTATTTTAACAAATTGAAATAACCCCACAGATTATGTTGAAATAATGTACGGTGATTTAACAAATTTGGCTCACACAGCCAGAAGCGTTAGACGAGAGACTACAAAGGCCTAGAAATGAGACCATTATTAAATTGTGTAAGCCTTGGACACAACAAGGAACATGGTTGGCCCGAATAGACTGAAGGATCCACATGGAATAGTAACAACATTGTTGCTAAAGAGGCACTAGCAGAACCAGGTCATATAGCAGAGGGGCCTTCTCATTGTCAAGTCTCCGTCCAACTTGGAAGTGATAAAAAAAAAACGTGGGGCTGTGGGGGTCTTGGAGACTTTTGGGATATTAGGGACTTTATGGTCTCGCCACTTTGAATTTCATATTGTGTGGGATCTTGGGGCTTGGGTCTTGGGGCCTTTTAAAGGTCTTTCCGGCTTTGGGAACTTGGGGGCCTTTAAGGGTTGTTTTGAACTGTCGGCCCTAGGGGCCTTGTAAAGGCCTTTCAGGCATTGTCCTTTACTGACGAATAGGAGCTTCAGGGATATCAGGATTCGGGGTACGGGCTTCGGGCTTCGGGGCTTGCGGACCTTATAGGGCATGGGGCTTTTTAAAGGCCTTTCAGGCATTGGAATCTTTCGGGCCTTCAAGGGTTGTTTTGAATTTCATTTTCTGTGGGGCCTTGAGGCCCTGTAAAGGCCTTTCAGGCTTTGTCCTTTAAGACAATTAGGGGCTTTAAGGATTTCAGGCTTCGGGGTACGGGCTTCCGGCTTTGGGGCTTGCGGCCCTTTTAGGGCATGGGGCCTTTTAAAGGCCTTTCGGGATTTCTGATCTTTGGGGCCTTTAAGGTAAATGGGGTGAGTAATCATCTCCAACTAAATATCTATCATCTCAATTTTTTTTATCAAGCTCAGTTTCGTACAAATAAAATAAGAGCAATAAATAACGTTAAAAAAAGTGTACAAATTTAACGTGTCAAATGATACCTGAACTGCATTTATATGCTGCTGAAACGTGAGAGGTCATTTATAAGTTCAAAATGGGCCCCAACGTACGGACCACCGCATTAGAAATTTTAGTGGGCCGCAGAGGTACGTTAGTAGTTTTAATTGTGGCCAATTGAACGGACACCTGCATGGATATTTTAGTGGCCCTGTAACTCAGCCCGGCCTTCTTTCCTTATTTTGTAAATTCTGTTTTTAGTGTGTTTCGTTTTTTACCAAAAAAAGAAAAGTTTGAATTTTGGACCGTGTGTAAGCCACCTTTATTACCCTGGGGTTTAAGGTTTAGATTTTCGAGTTTAAGGTTTAGGGAAAGAAGTGTACAGTGTATCACTACTCATATGCGGGTCCCATATGTCAGTTTAATTAATTTATTTATTTATTGAATTTTTTGTTTTGTAAAAATAAAAATGTGCTGTTGCTAATATACGCAAAAATAAACACGGTACAAAATATTGTCTTCTTATATAATAGTACATAAATAAATTTTTTTCTATTTTTTGTACATATTTCGGTCAACTTTAACTCCATTTCCCGATTAATGCAATTGTTGTGATGCATATTCCATGGGAAATTATCATCTGTTTTAACCCGCCACACAATAGTGTAAGGCCCAATTGACGCAATCACTAAATGGGCAATGCACGGCCAAATGGGTCTAGGAACGGCCTACTCAAATTTAGCGAATTTTGAAATTGACTCGTCAATTATAATTTATTTGATTTTTTTTTCCCCTAAATTGAGTTTTTATAATTACTTAAGTAAAAATTTTATTAAATTTAATAACTCTAATAGATATTGCTATTAAATAATTTTATCTTATTTGCTAATAAAAATTTAAATTATTAAATTTGATGACATCAATAGTAAATTTAACAGCCGCTCCCTAAATCCTAAACACTAACCCTTTAATTTTCTATAAAGCTCAGAAAATTTAAATATAGAATGAGACATTAATCTATTGACGACCAATGGGCTATCGAAATCAAGTTCGCCCAAGCCTGGAAAGCTATAGCCTTGGACCATTATGGGCAGCCCGTTAATCCGTGCCGCCATCCGCACAAGGGAGGCTACGGACTTTCGGCTTCCACATCACTTATAGGCCGTGTATACGCTCTGGCCCGAAAATGTTTTTAGCCTTACAATAGAGGCATGGGCCGTGGATTGATCCGGACCATTGAAATGGCATGAGCTGGGCTTTCTTATATTCCCAAGATTATGTCTAAACTGACAATTAAAGGGTCCGTTGAAATTGAAAAAACATGGTATGGGCTGGTTCTTTTCTCATCCCATTTAAATGCATGTCCGTGATTAATGGATTGGCCCATTAAAATGAATTTTGTTAAATGTCAGACCGGCTAGGCCCTTTCTCAACCTCAGCCCAGAAACTCTATCCTTCTAAATACAAAAAATTCCCTAACTAACTTATTAATTTTTTTTTGTTTTTTTTTGAGAAAAAACTAATTAGATTTTTCATGCGTGGAATTTGGAGATTCCCTAAACTAATTAGATTTTTTCAAAATAAACTGTTAGAATTTTTTTCCTTACACAAATACGTAAGTATCCTTATTTATCGGTATGGTAGTTTGTTTATATTTATATTTCCACTTTAAAAATTATTATAAATACGATATTTCGCTCTTTAAGTTTCCTTTATTTTCGTAACAAATTTATTCTCATTACCAAAATCCCGATTTTGTTGCGATAGTTTGTTCATATATTGCAACAAACTTCCTACAATTTCAAAATTTTGTTACCACTTATCTCTCTCCATTTTTATTCTCTTATCTATATATTTATATATATATATAGGTATAAGAGACAGACTGTGCTCACTATCCATTCTCCCTCAACTTCCCCTACCCCTATCTCCAACTCGCGACCATCCCCTCCCTCAAATCCACGAACTCCTCACCTCTATTTCCTCTCACCCCCTTCTAAATGCTACCGCCTGATCATCTCCTCCTGCCGTAAACCCTAATTTTTTTTTTGCTCCTCCTAATTCCACAACCTCCTCCTCATCCTCCTTAGTTGCCTTATCTCGACTGGAGAAGGATAGCAATGTTTTTGCTGGAGTTTTACGCCGTTGGAGGTGCTCCTCACTTGTGGTCTCACCCACACCGCCATCAATTCACTCAATGTCCTCAAGTGCAACACGCAGGTGAATGCTCAATGATTGATAATCTTGTATTTTTTATAATTTTCTAGTATTGGATCTGAGTTCTTCCATTTTGTCTGTTTGTTTGAATAATAAAAAAAAAAAGATGATCAGCTATCTGATTTTGGAGGATTGAAATGTTATCTTGAGTCTCATTGATCGCATTTTTGAGAATTATATGTAGAATTTGAATCTATATTATTGTGCGTGTCCCGCCACTGATAGGGTTTTCGATCAGTTGTGTTGTAGTCATGATTTCATATTTAATTCGAACATATCTACTAAATTTTGCTTGAATCTGATTCACGCGTATAGGCTTATATAGTGCTAGACAAATTGGTTTTAAAGAAAATAAGGTACAAAAAAAATTGCATGGTCAAAACGTAAAGTGTGGACAAGTAACAGAATTGAGCATTTGTCAGTCGTGAAGTAGATGATATGAATCTTCAGAAGAGTCCTCCGTGATAATGCGAATCAGTGGCTTGGGCAAAAAGAAATGTTATTCAGTGAAATTTTTTTTTCAAATTTTATTAATAACAAATTTTCTTTTCTTTTTAATTAGATCATACATAAAAGAGAGTAAATTTTTAAAATTTCGATATTATAATGTTACTCTGATAGTGTATTTAAATTTGATCTAAATGACTCTTCTGATGTAATTTAATAACATTTCTTTGTGCCTTTTATTTAGTTCGGTTAAATCAATGAAAATTTCTATTTTACAAGGACAAAACACTCCAAAATTTTTTCTCTGTCCATATTCTTTTGGGCTCAGGCAGTAGGCCCAATTGGCCATTTCAGACCATTTGCATATATTTGTTCAACTCAATTTTTTATGGACCGAATTGAATTTTACATATAAAAACAACTCATTAGACATAAATAGTTTCTATTCAAATTATTTAAAATTATGATCTAAACTCATGTCTAAACAATATCTAATAAATTTATTTAAAGTTCTACTCAAAGCGCCACTTGTAGAGTCGAATGTATATTTTAGGGTTTAGGGTTTAGGGTTTAGGGTTTAGGGTTTAGGGTTTAGGGTGTGGTTTAGGTTTAGGTTTAGGTTTAGGGTTTAGGTTTAGGCCTGTGGTTTAGGTTTAGGGCCCAGGCCCAGGGTTTAGGTTTAGGCCCAGGCCCAGGTTTAGGGCTCAGGTTTAGGCCCAGGTTTAGGCCCAGGGTTTAGGCCCAGGTTTAGGTTTAGGCCCAGGTTTAGGCTCAGGGCCCAGGGTTTAGGCCCAGGGTTTGGCTAGGTGGGCCCAGGTTTAGGTTTAGGCCCAGGGCCCAGGGTTTAGTGGTTTAGTGGCCTAGGTGTGGCCCAGGTTTAGGCTCAGGTTTAGGGTTTAGGCCCAGGCTCAGGCTCAGGTTTAGTGGTTTAGGTTTAGGCCTAGGTCAGTGGTTTAGGCCTGTGGGTTTAGGTTTAGGCCCAGGGCCCAGGGCTCAGGCCCAGGAGGCCTCAGGCCCAGGGCTCAGGTTTAGGTTTAGGCTCAGGTTTAGGCTCAGGTTTAGGCCCAGGGTTTAGGTTTAGGTTTAGGCTCAGGGCTCAGTGGTTTAGGCTCAGGCCTAGGCTCAGGGCCCAGGGCCCAGTGGCCTAGGCTCAGGCCCAGGTTTAGGGTAGGCCCAGGCCCAGGCCTAGGCCCAGGCCCAGGTGCCCAGGGCCTGGTGGGCTCAGGCCTGTGGCCCAGGCTCAGGCTCAGGGCCCAGGCCCAGGGCTCAGGGCCAGGGCCCAGGCCTAGTGGCCCAGGCCCAGCTCAGGCCTAGGCTCAGGGCCCAGGCCTTAGGCCCAGGTTTAGGCCCAGGGCCCAGGGCCTAGGCCCAGTGGCCTGTGAGGCCCAGGGCTCAGGGCCCAGGCTCAGGGCTCAGTGGCCTGTGGCCCAGGCCCAGGCCTGTGGCCTAGGCCCAGGCTCAGGCTCAGGGCCCAGGGCCCAGGCCCAGGCCCAGGTCAGGCCCAGGCCTGGTGGCCTGTGGCCTAGGGCTCAGGCCTGTGGCCCAGGGCCCAGGCTCAGGGCCCAGGCCCAGGGCCCAGGCTCAGGGCCTAGGCCTAGGCCCAGGCCCAGGGCCCAGGCCCAGGGCCCAGGCCCAGGGCTCAGGCCCAGGCCTAGGCCTGGAGGCCCAGGGCCTGGTGGCCCAGGGCTCAGTGGCCCAGGCTCAGTGGCCTGTGGCTCAGGGCCCAGGGCCCAGGCCCAGGGCCCAGGCCCAGGCCCAGGCCTAGGCCCAGGCCTAGGGCCCAGGCCCAGGCCCAGGGCTCAGGCCCAGGCCCAGGGCCTAGGCCCAGGCTCAGTGCTCAGGGCCCAGGCCTAGGCCCAGGCCCAGGGCCCAGGCTCAGGCCCAGGCCCAGGGCTCAGGCCCAGGGCCCAGGCCCAGGCTCAGGCCCAGGCCCAGGCTCAGGCCCAGGCCCAGGCCCAGGGCCCAGGCCCAGGCTCAGGCCTGTGGCCTGTGGGCTCAGTGGCCCAGGCCCAGGGCCCAGGCCCAGGGCTCAGTGGCCCAGGGCCCAGGCCCAGGCCCAGGCTCAGGCCTAGGCCCAGGGTTTAGGCCCAGGCCCAGGCCCAGGCCTAGGCCAGGCCCAGGGCCCAGGCCCAGGCCTGTGGCCCAGGCCTTTAGGCCCAGGCCCAGGCCTGGGGCCTAGGGCCCAGGTTCAGGCTCAGGCTCAGGCCTAGGCCAGCTCAGGGCTCAGGCTCAGTGGCCCAGGCCTAGGCCCAGGCCCAGGCCCAGGCCCAGGGCTCAGGCCCAGGTTTAGTGGCTCAGGCCTAGGCCTGAGGCTTAGGCCTAGGCCCAGGGCCCAGGGCCCAGTGGCCCAGGCCCAGGGCCCAGGCCCAGGCCTGTGGCCTAGGCCTAGGCCCAGGCCTTTAGGCCTAGGCCTAGGCCTGTGGCCCAGGTTTAGTGTGGCTCAGTGGTCAGCAGGCTCAGGCCTGTGGCCTAGGCCTAGGCCTAGGCCCAGGGCTCAGGTTTAGGCCTAGGCCCAGGCTCAGGGCCCAGGGCCTAGGCCCAGGGCCTGTGGCTCAGGCCTAGGCTCAGGGCCTAGGGCCCAGGGCCCAGGCTCAGTGGCTCAGGCCCAGGCCCAGGCCCAGGGCCTAGGGCCCAGGCCCAGTGGCCCAGGCCCAGGCCCAGGGCCCAGGCCCAGGCCCAGGCCTAGGGCCCAGGGCCTGGTAGGCCTTTGTGGCCTTGGTGGCCTAGGCCCAGGCCTGTGGCCTAGGGCCTAGGCCTAGGCCCAGGCTCAGGCCTAGGCTCAGTGGCCTGTGGCCCAGGGCCTAGGCCTCAGGCCTGTGGCCTAGGCCTAGGCCCAGGGCCCAGGGCCCAGGCCTGTGGCCTGGGCCCAGGCTCAGGCCTAGGCCCAGGGCTCAGGCTCAGGCCCAGGGCCCAGGCCCAGTGGCTCAGGCTCAGGCCTAGGCCTAGGCCCAGGCCCAGGCCTAGGCCCAGGCCCAGGCCCAGGCCTAGGCCTAGGCTCAGGCCCAGGCTCAGGCCCAGGGCCCAGGCTCAGGCCTAGGCCTAGGCCCAGGGCCTAGGCCCAGGGCCCAGGCTCAGGCCCAGGGCCCAGGCCCAGGGCCCAGGCCCAGGCCCAGGGCTCAGGCCTAGGCTCAGGGCCCAGGCCTAGGCCCAGGCCCAGGCCTGTGGCCCAGGCCCAGGCCTGTGGCCCAGGGCCTAGGCTCAGTGGCCTTGGTGGCCTGTGGCCTGTGGCCCAGGCCCAGGCCTGTGGCCCAGGGCTCAGGCCTAGGTTTAGGTAGGGTTTCAGGTTTAGTGGCCCAGGCTAGGTTTAGGTTTAGGTTTAGGCTCAGGGTGGCCCAGGGGGGTCAGGCCCAGGTTTAGGTTTAGGTTTAGTGGTTTAGGTTTAGGTTTAGGTTTAGGGTTTGTGGTTTAGGGCTCAGGGTTTAGGCTAGGTTTAGGGTTTAGGGCTAGGAGGTTTAGGGAGGGTTTAGGGTTTGTGGTTTAGGTTTAGGTTTAGGGTTTAGGCCCAGGGCCCAGGGTTTAGGGCTCAGGTTTAGGCCCAGGGCCCAGGGTTTCAGGCTCAGTGGCCCAGGCTCAGGGTTTAGGGCTCAGGTTTAGGTTTAGGGCCCAGGCCCAGGGTTTAGGAGGGTTTAGGGAGGCCCAGGGTTTCAGGGTTTAGGTTTCAGGGTTTGGGTTTAGGGTTTAGGTTTAGGTTTAGGTTTAGGTTTAGGCCCAGGGCCTAGTGGTTTAGGTTTAGGGTTTAGGGGCCCAGGTTTAGGGAGGGTTTAGGCCCAGGGTTTGTGGCTCAGGGCTCAGTGGTTTAGGCTAGGTTTAGGCCCAGGGGCCCAGGGCAGGCTGTGGTTTAGGGTTTAGGGTTTAGGCTAGGTTTAGGTTTAGGGCCCAGGGTTTAGGGGGGTTTAGGTTTCAGTGGTTTAGGCTGTGGTTTAGGTTTAGGGTTTAGGTTTAGGGTTTAGGGTTTAGGTTTAGGGTTTGTGGTTTAGGGTTTAGGGTTTAGGTTTAGGGTTTAGGTTTAGGGTTTAGGGTTTTAGGTTTCAGGTTTGTAGGCCAGGTTTAGGGTTTTAGGTTTAGGTTTTAGGTTTAGGGTTTAGGTTTAGGTTTAGGTTTAGGGTTTAGGGTTTAGGTTTAGGTTTAGGGTTTAGGGTTTAGGTTTAGGGTTTAGGTAGGTTTAGGTTTTAGGGTTTAGGGTTTAGGTTTAGGTTTAGGTTTAGGTTTGTGGTTTAGGTTTAGGTTTCAGGCCTTGTGGTTTGTGGTTTTCAGGGTTTAGGTTTAGGTTTAGGTTTAGGGTTTAGGTTTAGGTTTAGGGTTTAGGTTTAGGGTTTAGGGCCCAGGTTTGTGGGTTTAGTGGTTTAGGTTTAGGGTTTAGGTTTAGTGGGTGGTTTAGGGTTTAGGTTTAGGTTTAGGTTTGTGGTTTGTGGTTTAGGTTTAGGGTTTAGGTTTAGGGTTTCAGGGTTTAGGTTTAGGGTTTAGGGTTTGTGTGGTTTAGGAGTGGTTTCAGGGTTTAGGTTTAGGGTGTTTAGGTTTAGGGTTTAGGTTTAGGGTAGGGTTTAGGGTTTGTGGGCCCAGGGTTTAGGGTTTAGGGCCCAGTGGTTTCAGGGTTTAGGGTTTAGGTTTAGGGCCCAGGCCTAGGCTCAGGGCCCAGGTTTAGGCTAGGGTTTAGGGCTCAGGTTTAGGCTCAGGGTTTAGGCTCAGGTTTGGTGGGTTTTAGGTTTGTGGCCCAGGGGCCCAGGCCCAGGGCTCAGGCCTAGGCCTAGGCTCAGGGCTCAGGGCCCAGGCTCAGGCCAGGCCCAGGCCCAGGGCCAGGCCCAGGCCAGGCCCAGGCTCAGGCCTGTGGCCTAGGCCCAGGCCCAGGGCCCAGGCCTAGGCCTGTGGCCTGTGGCCCAGGCTCAGGGCCTAGGCCTAGGCTCAGGCTAGGCCCAGGCCTAGGCCTAGGCCTAGGCCTAGGCCTAGGCCTAGGCCCAGGCCCAGGGCCCAGGCCCAGGGCCTGGCTCAGGCCTAGGCTCAGGGCCTTTAGGCCCAGGGGGCCCAGGCCCAGGGCCTGGCCCAGGCCTAGGCTCAGGCCCAGGCCTAGGCCCAGGGCCCAGGCCTAGGGCCTCAGGCTCAGGCTAGGCTCAGGCCTGTGGCTCAGGGCCCAGGCCCAGGCTCAGTGGCTCAGGGCTCAGGCCTGTGGCCTAGGCTCAGTGGCTCAGTGGCCTAGGCCTAGGCCCAGGGCCTCAGGCCCAGGCCCAGGCTCAGGCCCAGGCCTAGGCCCAGGCTCAGTGGCTCAGGGCCCAGGCTCAGGCAGGCCCAGGGCCCAGGCCCAGGGCCCAGGCCCAGGGCCCAGGCTCAGGCCTGTGGCCCAGGGCCTGTGGCCTGGCTCAGGGCCCAGGGCCCAGGCTCAGGCCTAGGCCCAGGCCCAGGCCCAGGCCCAGGCCCAGGGCTCAGGGCCCAGGGCCTGGCCCAGGGCCCAGGCCCAGGCCCAGGCCTCAGGCCCAGGCCCAGGCCTAGGCCCAGGCCTGTGGCCTGTGGCCCAGGCCTGTGGCCCAGGCCCAGGCCCAGGCCCAGGCCCAGGCCTGTGGCCTAGTGGCCCAGGCCTGTGGCCCAGGCTCAGGCCTGTGGCCTAGGCCCAGGCCTGTGGCCCAGGCCTAGGCCCAGGCCCAGGGCCCAGGCCCAGGGCCTAGGCCCAGGCCTCAGGCCCAGGCCCAGGCCCAGGGCTCAGTGGCTCAGGCCCAGGCTCAGGGCCCAGGGCTCAGGGCCTGTGGCCCAGGCCTAGGCCTGTGGCTCAGGCCCAGGCCCAGGCCCAGGTGGTGGCCTAGGCCCAGGGCTCAGGCCTAGGCCCAGGCCCAGGGCCTAGGCCCAGGGCCCAGGCCTAGGCCCAGGCTCAGGGTTTAGGGTTTCAGGTTTGTGGTTTCAGGTTTAGGTTTAGGGTTTCAGGGCTCAGGAGGTTTAGGTTTTAGGTTTAGGTTTAGGGTTTAGGGTTTAGGTTTCAGGGCTGGGTTTGTGGCCCAGGTTTAGGGTTTAGGTTTCAGGAGGTTTAGGGTTTAGGTTTAGGGTTTAGGTTTAGGGCCTAGGAGGGTTTAGGTTTAGGTTTAGGTTTAGGGTTTAGGTTTAGGGTAGTGGTTTAGGGTTTAGGGTTTAGGTTTAGGTTTAGGTTTAGGTTTAGGTTTGTGGTTTAGGTTTAGGTTTAGGGTTTAGGCCCAGGGTAGGTTTAGGGTTTAGGGTTTAGGGTTTAGGTTTGTGGTTTAGGTTTAGGTTTAGGTTTAGCTAGGAGGTTTAGGTTTAGGGTTTAGGGTTTAGGGTTTGTGGAGGGTTTAGGTTTAGGTTTAGGTTTAGGGTTTAGGGTTTAGGTTTAGGTTTAGGTTTAGGTTTAGGAGGTTTAGGTTTAGGGTTTAGGTTTAGGTTTAGGTTTAGGTTTAGGGTTTAGGGTTTAGGGCTAGGGGTTTCAGGGTTTGTGGGTTTGTTTTAGGTTTAGGTTTAGGGTTTAGGGTGGTTTAGGTTTGTGGCCTGTGGTTTAGGGTTTAGGAGGTTTAGGTTTAGGCCTAGGTTTAGGGTTTAGGTTTAGGTTTAGGTTTCAGGGTTTAGGTTTAGGTTTGTGGTTTTAGGTTTAGGGTGGCAGGGTTTGTGGAGGTTTGTGGGCCCAGGGGTTTAGGCCCAGGCCTAGGCTAGGGTTTCAGGTTTAGGGCCTAGGGTTTAGGTTTAGGGCTAGGGTTTGTGGTTTAGGGTTTCAGGGTTTAGGTTTAGGGTTTAGTGGTTTAGGTTTAGGTTTAGGCTCAGTGGTTTAGGGTTTAGGGTTTAGGTTTAGGTTTCAGTGGTTTAGGGAGGGCTTTGGTAGGTTTAGGTTTAGGTTTAGGGTGTTTAGGGTTTAGGGTTTAGGTTTAGGCTCAGGTTTGTGGTTTGTGGTTTAGGGTTTAGGTTTAGGGTTTAGGTTTTAGGTTTAGGGTGGTTTAGGTTTTAGGAGTGGTTTAGGTTTAGGGTTTAGGTTTAGTGGTTTAGGTTTAGGTTTTAGGTTTTAGGTTTAGGGCCCAGGTTTAGGGTTTAGGGTTTCAGGGTTTAGGGTTTAGGTTTAGGCCCAGGCCTGGCTAGGGCAGGGTAGGCTGGCAGGGTGGGGTGGTTGTGGCCTGTGGGTTTCAGGGCCCAGGGTTTAGTTAGGTTTAGGGTTTGTGGTTTAGGAGGTTTAGGGTTTGTGGTTTGTGGGCTCAGGTTTAGGCCCAGGGGCAGTTTAGGGCTCAGGCTAGGGTTTAGGGCTAGTGGTTTAGGCTCAGGTTTAGGTTTAGGCTCAGGCTCAGGGTTTCAGGGTTTAGGCAGGGGGCCTAGGGCCTGGCCTGCCCAGGGCCTAGGCCCAGGGCTCAGGCCCAGGCCCAGGCCTGTGGCCTAGGCCTGTGGGCCTCAGGGCCCAGGCCTAGGCCCAGGCTCAGGGCCCAGGCTCAGGGCTCAGGCCCAGGCTCAGGCCTGTGGCTAGGCTAGGCCTAGGCCTAGGCTAGGCCTGTGGCCCAGGGCCCAGGCCTGGCCCAGGCCTAGGCCTAGGCCCAGGCCTAGGCCCAGGCCCAGGCCCAGGCCCAGGGCCTAGGCCCAGGCCTAGGTTTAGGCTCAGGCTCAGGTTTAGGGTTTAGGGTTTAGGCCCAGGGTTTAGGTTTAGGGCTCAGGTTTAGGGGTTTAGGGTTTAGGTTTAGGCCTCAGGTTTGTGGCTAGGCTAGGCTCAGGGTTTAGGTTTAGGTTTAGGAGGTAGGTTTAGGTTTAGGAGGTAGGGTTTAGTGGCCCAGGTTTAGTGGTTTAGGCTCAGTGGTTTAGGAGGGGTTTAGGGTTTTAGGGTTTAGGGAGGAGGGTTTTAGGGTTTAGGGAGGGTTTAGGTTTGTGGTTTAGGTTTAGGGTTTAGGGTTTAGGTTTAGGGTTTAGTGTTTAGGAGGCCTGGGGCTCAGGGCCTGTAGTGGTTTGTGGTTTAGGGCCCAGGGCCCAGGTTTAGGTTTAGGTTTAGGGTTTAGGGTTTAGGGTTTAGGGTTTAGGTTTAGGGTTTCAGGTTTAGGTTTGTGGTTTAGGAGGGTTTAGGTTTAGGTTTTAGGTTTAGTTTTAGGTTTAGGCTAGGGTTTAGGGTTTAGGTTTAGGGTTTAGGGTTTAGGCTAGGTTTAGGTTTAGGCAGGAGGTAGGTTTAGGGTTTGTGGTTTAGGGAGGTTTAGGTTTAGGGTTTAGGTTTAGGGTTTAGGTTTGTGGTTTAGGGTGTGGTTTAGGGTTTGTTTTAGGTTTAGGAGTGTGGCTTAGGTTTAGGTTTAGGTTTAGTGGTTTAGGTTTAGGTTTAGGGTTTAGGTTTAGGGTTTAGGTTTAGGTTTAGGTTTAGGGTTTAGGTTTAGGTTTAGGTTTAGGTTTAGGTTTGTGGTTGTGGCCCAGGGTTTAGGAGGTTTAGGGTTTAGGCAGTTTAGGTTTAGGTGTGGTTTAGGGTTTAGGTTAGGGTTTAGGTTTAGGGTTTGTGGAGGGCTCAGGGTTTAGGGTTTAGGCCTGTGGAGGATAGGCCTAGGTTTAGGTTTAGGGCCTAGGTTTAGGGTTTAGGGTTTAGGGTTTAGGCTCAGGTTTAGGTTTAGGTTTAGGGAGGTTTAGGGTTTTAGGGTTTAGGGTTTAGGGTTTAGGGCCCAGGTTTAGGTTTAGGTTTGTGGTTTAGGGTTTGTGGTTTAGGTTTAGGTTTTAGTGGCCTGGTGGCCCAGGGTTTAGGTTTTTGTGGTTTAGGTAGGTTTAGGTTTAGGTTTAGGGTTTAGGTTTAGGTTTCAGTGGTTTAGGGTTTAGGTTTAGGGTTTAGGTTTAGGTTTGTGGCCTAGGCCTAGGCCCAGGCCTCAGGTTTAGGTTTAGGTTTCAGGCCTAGGCTCAGTGGCCTAGGCCTAGGCTCAGCCCAGGGCCCAGGCCTAGGCCCAGGCTCAGGCCCAGGCCTTTGGCCCAGGGCTCAGGGCCCAGGCCCAGGCCCAGGCCTAGGCCTCAGGCCTAGGCTCAGGCCTGTGGCCTTTGGGCCCAGGCTAGGCCTAGGCTCAGGGCCCAGGCCTAGGCCTAGGCCCAGGCCCAGGGCCTAGGCCTAGGCCCAGGCCCAGGGCCTAGGCCCAGGCTCAGGCCCAGTCCCAGGGCTCAGGCTCAGGCCCAGGCTCAGTGGCTCAGGGCTCAGGTAGGGCCTGTGGCCTCAGGGCTCAGGCCAGGCTCAGGCCCAGGCCTAGGCCCAGGCCCAGGCTCAGGCCCAGGGCTCAGGCCCAGGGCCTAGGCCCAGGCCTAGGCCCAGGCCTGTGGCCCAGGCCCAGGGCCCAGGCTCAGGCCCAGGTTTTAGGAGGGTTTAGGGTTTAGGTTTAGGAGGTTTAGTGGCCTAGTGGTTTAGGGTTTCAGGGTTTAGGTTTAGGTTTAGGGTTTAGGTTTAGGGCTCAGGGTTTTAGGCCTAGGTTTAGGGTTTAGGGTTTAGGGTTTTAGGTTTGTGGCCCAGGTTTAGGGTTTAGGGTTTAGGGTTTAGGGTTTAGGTTTTAGGTTTAGGTTTAGGGAGGGTTTAGGTTTAGGTTTCAGGGCTAGGTTTAGGCTTAGGGGTTTAGGGGCTAGGCTCAGGGTTTAGGTTTAGTAGGTTTAGGGTTTAGGTTTAGGTTTAGGGTTTAGGTTTAGGGTTTAGGTTTAGGGTTTGTGGTTTAGGCTAGGGAGGTTTGTGGTTTGTAGGTTTAGGTTTAGGTTTAGGGTTTAGGGAGGAGGCTCAGGGTTTTGTGGCTCAGGAGGGTTTAGGGTTTAGGTTTAGGTTTAGGTTTAGGTTTAGGTTTAGGGTTTAGGGTTTAGGGTTTAGTAGTGGTTTAGGTTTAGGGTTTTAGTGGCCCAGGGGTTTAGGTTTAGGTTTAGGGTTTAGGTTTAGGTTTGTGGTTTAGGTTTAGGGTTTAGGGTTTAGGTTTAGGCTAGGTTTAGGCTCAGGGGCCTAGGGCAGGCTTAGGCTCAGGCTCAGGCCCAGGCCTTGTGGCCCAGGGCCCAGGCCCAGGCTCAGGCCCAGGGCCTAGGCCCAGGCCTAGGCCCAGGCCTAGGCCCAGGCCCAGGCCTAGGCCCAGGCTCAGGCCCAGGCTCAGGCCTAGGCCTGTGGCTCAGGCCTAGGCCTTAGGGCCTAGGCCCAGGCCTAGGGCCCAGGCTCAGGCTCAGGCCTAGGGTTTAGGGTTTAGGGCCTAGGAGGGTTTAGGGTTTAGGTTTAGGTTTAGGTTTAGGTTTAGGGTTTGTGGTTTCAGGGGTGGTTTAGGTTTGTGGTTTGTGGTTTAGGTTTTAGGCTCAGGGTGGTTTAGGGTTTAGGTTTAGGTTTAGGGTTTAGGGTTTTGTGGTTTAGGTTTAGGGTTTAGGGTAGGTAGGTAGGTTGTGGCCCAGGTCAGGGTTTGTGGCCTGTGGTTTGTGGGTTTAGGGAGTTTAGGGTTTAGGGTTTAGGGTTTAGGTTTAGGTTTAGGTTTAGGTTTAGGGTTTAGGTTTGTGGTTTAGGTTTAGGGTTTAGGTTTAGGTTTAGGGTTTAGGGTTTAGGGTTTAGGTTTAGGTTGTGTGGTTTAGGTTTAGGGTTTAGGGTTTAGGTTTAGGTTTAGGTTTAGGTTTAGGGTTTAGGCTAGGTTTAGGGTTTAGGGTTTAGTGGCTTTAGTGGTTTAGGGTTTAGGGTTTAGGTTTAGGGTTTAGGGTTTAGGGTTTAGGTTTAGGTTTGTGGTTTAGGGTTTGTGGTTTAGGTTTGTGGTTTGTGGTTTAGGGTAGGTTTAGGGTTTAGGTTTAGGGTTTAGGGTTTAGGTTTCAGTGGTTTAGGGTTTGTGGTTTAGGTTTAGGGTTTAGGTTTAGGTTTAGGTTTCAGGGTTTGTGGTTTAGGGTTTGTGGCTCAGGGCCTGGCTCAGGTTTGTGTTTAGGTAGGCCTAGGTTTAGGTTTGTGGTTTAGGTTTGTGGAGGTTTAGGGTTTAGGTTTAGGGTTTAGGGTTTAGGTTTAGGGTTTAGGAGGTTTAGGTTTAGGGTTTAGGGAGGCCTAGGCCCAGGGCCCAGGGCCCAGGCCTGTGTGGTGGCCCAGGCCCAGTGGTTAGGGCCCAGGCCCAGGCCCAGGGCCTAGGCCCAGGCTCAGTGGCCCAGGGCCCAGGCTCAGGCTCAGTGGCCCAGGCCCAGGGCCTAGGCCTAGGCCTAGGCCCAGGGCCCAGGCCCAGGGCCTAGGCTCAGGCTCAGGCCTAGGCCTGTGGCCCAGGGCCTAGGCCCAGGCCTGTGGCTCAGGGCCCAGGGCCCAGGTCAGGTAGGCCTAGGCCCAGGCCCAGGCCCAGGCCCAGGCCCAGGCTCAGTGGCCCAGGGCTCAGGCCCAGGCCCAGGGCCCAGGCCTAGGGCCCAGGCCTCAGGCCCAGGGCCCAGGGCCTGTGGCCCAGGCCTGGCCCAGGCCTGCGGGCCCAGGCTCAGGCCTAGGCCCAGGGCCCAGGGCTCAGGCCTGTGGGCCCAGGGCCTAGGGCCCAGGCCTAGGTGGCCTAGGCCCAGGGCTCAGGGCCTAGGCCCAGGCTCAGGCCTCAGGGCCTGTGGCCCAGGGCCTGTGGCCTTTGTGCCCAGGCCCAGGCCCAGGCTCAGGGCCTAGGCCCAGGCTCAGGGCCTAGGGCCCAGGCCTTTAGGGCCCAGGCCTAGGCTCAGGGCCCAGGGCCTAGGGCCTAGGGCCCAGGCTCAGGCCCAGGGCCTAGGCCTGGCCCAGGCCCAGGCTCAGTGGCCCAGGGCCTCAGGCCTAGGCCCAGGCCCAGGGCCCAGGCCCAGGGCTCAGGCCCAGGCTCAGGCCTAGGCCCAGGGCTCAGGCCCAGGCCCAGGCCCAGGGCCCAGGCCTAGTGGCTCAGGCCCAGGCCTTGTGGCCTCAGGCCCAGGGCCCAGGGCCTAGGCCCAGGCCCAGGCTCAGTGGCCTGGGAGGGTTTGTGGTTTAGGTTTAGGGCTCAGGCTTAGGGAGGCCTGTGGCCTAGGCCTAGGCCAGGGTCAGGCTCAGGCCTAGGGCCTAGGCCTAGGGCCTAGGCCCAGGCCCAGGGCCTGGCTCAGGCCCAGGCCTGTGGCTCAGTGGCCCAGGGCCTAGGCCCAGGGCCCAGGCCTGGCCAGGCCTTGTGGCTCAGGCTCAGGCCCAGGCCCAGGCCCAGGCCCAGGCCTAGGCCCAGGCCCAGGGCCCAGGCCCAGGCCCAGGCCTGTGGCCCAGGCCCAGGCCCAGGCTCAGGGCCCAGGCTCAGGCTCAGGCCCAGGGCCCAGGCCTGTGGCCCAGGCTCAGGCCTGGGCCTGTGGCCCAGGGCCTAGGCTCAGGCCCAGGGCCCAGGCCCAGGCCCAGGCCCAGGGCCTAGGCCCAGGGCCAGGCTCAGGGCCTGTGGCCCAGGGCCTAGGGCCCAGGCCCAGGGCCCAGGCTCAGGCTCAGGGCCCAGGGCTCAGGTCAGGCCCAGGAGGCTCAGGCCTGTGGCTCAGGCCGTGGCTCAGGGCCCAGGCCCAGGCCTAGGCCTAGGCCCAGGCCCAGGCCCAGGGCCCAGGCTCAGGCCCAGG
The DNA here is from genome assembly GCA_025177825.1 of Aechmea fasciata. Lineage (NCBI taxonomy): Eukaryota > Viridiplantae > Streptophyta > Magnoliopsida > Poales > Bromeliaceae > Aechmea > Aechmea fasciata. Next base: position 9,677,389 of record CM045946.1, read on the forward strand.
CCCAGGCCTAGGCCTGTGGCCCAGGGTTTAGGGTTTAGGTTTAGGGCTCAGGTTTAGGGTTTAGGTTTGTGGTTTGTGGTTTAGGGTTTTAGGTTTAGGTTTAGGGTTTAGGTTTAGGTTTAGGGTTTAGGGTTTAGGGTTTGTGGTTTGTGGTTTGTGGTTTAGGGTTTAGGGTTTAGGTTTAGGGTTTAGGGTTTAGGGTTTAGTGGTTTAGGGTAGGTTTGTGGTTTAGGGTTTAGGTTTAGGTTTAGGGTTTTAGGTTTAGGGTTTTAGGTTTAGGTTTAGGGTTTAGGTAGGTTTAGGTTTAGGTTTAGGTTTAGGGTTTAGGTTTAGGGTTTAGGTTTTGTGGTAGGGGGTTTAGGGTTTGGTGGTTTAGGGTTTAGGTTTAGGTTTAGGAGGCTAGGTTTAGGGGTGGTTTAGGTTTGTGGTTTAGGGTTTAGGTTTAGGTTTGTGGTTTAGGGTTTAGGAGGGTGGTTTAGTTTAGGTTTAGGTTTCAGTGGTAGGAGTGGTTTAGGTTTAGGGTTTAGGGTTTAGGTTTAGGTTTAGGTTTAGGGTTTAGGTTTAGGGTTTAGGGTTTAGGTTTAGGTTTAGGCTAGGTTTAGGTTTAGGTTTAGGGTTTTAGGTTTAGGTTTAGGTTTAGGGTTTAGTTTGTGGTTTAGGTTTAGTGGTTTAGGTTTAGGTTTGTGGAGGTTTAGGTTTAGGGTTTTAGGTTTAGGGTGGCTCAGGGTTTAGGTTTAGGCCCAGGTTTAGGGTTTAGGTTTAGGGTTTAGGTTTAGGGTTTAGGGTTTAGGTTTAGGTTTGTGGTTTAGGTTTAGGGTTTAGGGTTTAGGGTTTAGGGTTTAGGTTTAGGGCCCAGGTTTAGGGTTTAGGGTTTAGGGTTTGTGGTTTAGGTTTAGGGTTTAGGGTTTAGGGTTTAGGGTTTAGGCCTGTGGTTTAGGTTTAGGGTTTAGGTTTAGGGTTTAGTGGTTTAGGGTTTAGGGTTTAGGGTTTAGGTTTTAGGTTTAGGGTTTAGGGTTTTAGGTTTAGGTTGTGGTTTAGGGTGGTTGTGGTTTGTGGTTTAGGTTTAGGTTTAGGGTTTGTGTGGTTTAGGTTTAGGGTTTTTTAGGGTTTGTGGTTTTTTAGGGTTCAGGTTTAGGTTTAGGGTTTAGGGTTGTGGTTTAGGGTTTAGGTTTAGGTTTAGGGTTTAGGAGGTTTAGGAGGTTTAGGTTTAGGGTTTAGGGTTTAGTGGTTTAGGTTTTAGGCTAGGGTTTAGGTTTTCAGGGTTTAGGCTTGTGGTTTAGGTTTAGGGTTTAGGCCTAGGTTTTAGGGTTTAGGTTTAGGTTTAGGTTTAGGTTTTAGGTTTAGGTTTAGGGTTTAGGTTTAGGGTTTTAGGGGTTTAGGTTTAGGGTTTAGTGGTTTAGGGTTTAGGTTTAGGTTTAGGTTTAGGGTTTGTGGTTTAGGGCTCAGGGCCCAGGTTTGTGGTTGTGGTTTGTGGTTTGTGGTTTGTGGTTAGGTTTAGGTTTAGGGTTTAGGTTTAGGGTTTGTGGTTTAGGTTTAGGTTTGTGGTTTGTGGCTAGGGTTTGTGGTTTAGGTTTAGGGTTTAGGCCCAGTCAGGTTTGTGGGTGGCTCAGGTTTGTGTAGTGGTGGTTTAGGGTTTAGTGGTTTAGGGTTTAGGGTTTAGGGCCCAGGCCTAGGGCTCAGGCCAGTGGCCTAGGCCCAGGCCCAGGTTTAGGGCCTTTAGGCCCAGGCCTAGGCCCAGGCCCAGGCCTGTGGCTAGGTGTGGCCTGGCCCAGGGCTCAGTGGCCCAGGCCTGTGGCCCAGGCCCAGGGCCCAGGGCCCAGTGGCCCAGGGCCCAGGCCCAGGCCCAGGCCTGGCCCAGGGCTCAGGCCCAGGCCTGTGGCTGGAGGTAGGTTAGGCCTCAGGCCTAGGCCTGTGGCTCAGGCTCAGGCCCAGGCTCAGGTTTCAGGCCAGGCCTAGGGCCCAGGCCTGTGGCCTAGGCCTTGTGGCCCAGGGCCTGTGTGGCCTAGGTTTAGGGCCCAGGCTCAGTGGCCTAGGCCCAGGGCCAGTGGCTCAGGGCCTAGGGCTCAGGGCCTTTTAGGCTCAGGTTAGGCCTAGGCCTAGGCTCAGTGGCCCAGGCCTGGTGGCCCAGGGCTCAGGCCTAGGCCTGTGGGCCTAGGCCTGTGGCCTAGGCCCAGGCCCAGGCCCAGGGCTCAGTGGCTCAGGCCTAGGGTTTAGGGCCCAGGCCCAGGCCTAGGCCCAGGGCTCAGGCCTAGGGCCTAGGCTCAGGCCCAGGGCCCAGGCCCAGGCCTGGGCCTAGGCCTAGGCTCAGGCCTTTAGGCCCAGGCCTGTGGCCCAGGGCCTCAGGCCTGTGGCCTAGGCCTTTGTGGCCTCAGGCCCAGGCCTAGGCTCAGGGCCCAGGGCCTAGGGCTCAGGGCTCAGGCCTAGGCCTTTGTGGCTAGGCCTAGGTTTAGGCTAGTGGCTCAGTGGCTCAGGGCCTTGTGGCCCAGGGCCTTTAGGTCAGGCCTAGGCCTTAGGCTCAGGGCCCAGGGCCTAGGCCCAGGCCTAGGCCCAGGCCTAGGGCCTGGGCCCAGGCCCAGGGCCTAAGGCTCAGGCCCAGGCCCAGGCCTGTGGCCCAGGCTCAGGCCTGTGGCCCAGGCCCAGGCCCAGGCCCAGGCCCAGGCCCAGGCCCAGGCCCAGGGCCCAGGCCCAGGCCCAGGCCCAGGGCCCAGGCCTGTGGCCCAGGCCCAGGCCCAGGGCCTGGGCCTAGGCCCAGGCCTTTAGGGCCTTTGTGGCCTGTGGGCCCAGGCTAGGGCTCAGGCCTGTGGGCCCAGGCCTGTGGCCCAGGCCTGTGGCCCAGGCCCAGGCCTGGGCTTGTGGCCCAGGGCCTAGGCCTGTGGCCTAGGCTCAGGCTCAGGCCTAGGGCCTAGGCCCAGGTTTAGGCTCAGGGCCTGTGTGGCTCAGGGCTCAGGCCTTTAGGCCCAGGCCTAGGCTCAGGGCCTGTGGCCTAGGCCAGGCTCAGGCCCAGGCCCAGGGCCTAGGTTTAGGCCTAGGAGGGCCCAGGGTTTAGGTAGGCCTAGGCCCAGGCCCAGGCCTGGGCCCAGGGCTCAGGGTAGGCCTGTAGGGCCCAGGCCTAGGCCCAGGCCCAGGGCCCAGGGCCTAGGCCTAGGCCCAGGGCCCAGGCCTTTAGGCCCAGGCCTGTGGCCCAGGCCTAGGGCCCAGGCCCAGGCCTGTGGCTCAGGCCTAGGGCCCAGGCCTTGTGGCCTGTGGCCCAGGCCCAGGCCTGTGGCCCAGGCTCAGTGGCCTAGGCCCAGGCTCAGGGCTCAGGTTTAGGCCTTTAGGGTTTAGGCCCAGGCCTGGTGGCCTAGGCCCAGGCTCAGGGCCCAGGCTCAGTGGCCTAGGTTTAGGGTTTAGGGTTTAGGGTTTAGGTTTAGGGTTTTTTGTGGTTTAGGGTTTAGGGTTTAGGTTTTAGGGAGGGCAGGGTTTAGGTTTAGGCCTAGGGTTTAGGTTTAGGGGGGTTTAGGAGGTTTAGGGTTTAGGTTTAGGGTTTAGGTTTAGTGGTTTAGGTTTAGGAGGCCTGTGGCCTAGGGTTTTGTGGTTTAGGTTTAGGGTTTAGGGTTTGTGTGGTTTAGGTTTAGGTTTAGGGTTTAGGTTTAGGGTTTTAGGGTTTAGGGTTTAGGGTTTAGGCCAGGGTTTAGGTTTAGGTTTAGGGTTTAGGGTTTAGGGTTTAGGTTTAGGTTTAGGGTTTAGGTTTAGGGTTTAGGTTTGTGGTTTAGGTTTAGGTTTAGGTTTAGGTTTTTTAGGTTTAGGTTTAGGTTTAGGTTTAGGGTTCAGGTTTAGTTTAGGTTTTAGGGTTTAGGTTTCAGTGGCTAGGTTTAGGAGGGTTTAGGTTTAGGTTTAGGGTTTAGGTTTAGGTTTTAGGTTTAGGGTTTAGGGTTTTAGGTTTAGTGTTTAGGTTTTTTTAGGGTTTAGGTTTAGGTTTAGGTTTAGGGTTTAGGTTTAGGTTTAGGGTTTAGGGTTTAGGGTTTAGGGTTTAGGGTTTAGGGTTTAGGTTTAGGGTTTAGGTTAGGGTTTAGGTTTAGGGTTTAGTGGTTTAGGGTTTAGGTTTAGGTTTAGGGTGCTTAGGGTGGTTTTAGGTTTTGTGGAGGAGGTTTAGGGCCTAGGTTTAGGTTTAGGGTTTAGGGTGGTTTAGGTTTAGGTTTAGGTTTAGGTTTAGGCCTGTGAGGTTTAGGGTTTAGGCAGGTTTAGGGCTAGGGTTTAGGTTTTGTGGTTTAGGTTTAGGTTTAGGTTTAGGTTTAGGCCCAGTTTAGGTTTAGGCCTGTTTAGGTAGGGTTTGTGGTTTAGGGAGGTTTTAGGTTTAGGGTTTAGGCCCAGGTTTGTGGTTTGTGGTTTAGGGTTTAGGGTTTAGGGTTTAGGGTTTGTGGTTTAGGTTTAGGTTTAGGTTTAGGTTTAGGTTTAGTGGTTTAGGGTTTAGGTTTAGGTTTAGTGGTTTAGGGTTTAGGAGGGTTTGTGGTTTAGGGTTTAGGGTTTAGGTTTTAGGTTTAGGTTTGTGGTTTAGGGTTTAGGGTTTAGGGTTTAGGGTTTAGGGTTTAGGGTTTAGGGTTTAGGGTTTTTGTGGTTTGTGGTTTGTGGTTTAGGGTTTAGGTTTAGGGTTTTTTTAGGTTTAGAGTTTTAGGTTTAGGGTTTAGGGTTTAGGTTTAGGTTTAGGTTTGTGGTTTAGGTTTAGGGTTTAGGTTTAGGTTTAGGTTTGTGGTTAGGGTTTGTGTGGTTTTTGTGGTTTAGGGTTTAGGGTTTAGGGTTTAGGGTTTAGGGTTTAGGGTTTAGGGTTTAGGGTTTAGGATTTAGGGTTTTTTAGGTTTAGTGGTTTAGGGTTTAGGGTTTTTTTAGGTTTAGGGTTTAGGCTAGGTTTAGGTTTGTTTTAGGTTTAGGGTTTAGGGTTTAGGGTTTAGGGTTTAGGGTTTAGGGTTTGGTGGTTTAGGGTTTAGGAGGTTTAGTGGCTCAGGGTTTAGGCTAGGTTTTAGGTTTAGTGGTTTAGGTTTAGGTTTAGGGTTTGTGGTTTTAGGGTTTAGGGTTTAGGGTTTTAGGTTTAGGTTTAGGGCCAGGGCCTAGGGCTCAGGGCCTGGGCTCAGGGCCCAGGCCTGTGGCCTTGGCCCAGGGCCCAGGCTCAGGCTCAGGGCCTCAGGCCCAGGCCTAGGCCTAGGCCTGTGGCCCAGGCCCAGGGCCCAGGCCTGGCCCAGGGCCCAGGCCTCAGGCCTAGGGCCCAGGCCTAGGGCCCAGGGCCCAGGCCTCCCAGGGCTCAGGCCCAGGCCTGTGGCCTGTGGCCAGGCTCAGGCCAGGGCAGGCCTGTGTGGCCCAGGCCCAGGCTCAGGCCCAGGCCTAGGCCCAGGCCCAGGCCCAGGGCCCCAGGCCCAGGGCCAGGCCCAGGGCCTTGGCCCAGTGGCCTGTGGCCCAGGCTCAGGGCCTAGGCCCAGGGCTCAGGGCCCAGGCCCAGGCTCAGGCTTAGGCCTAGGCCTAGGCCCAGGCCTGGCCTAGGCCCAGGGCCCAGGCCCAGGCCCAGGGCCTGTGGCCCAGGCCTAGGGCTCAGGCTCAGGGCCCAGGGCTCAGGGCCTAGGCCTAGGCCCAGGGCCTTTAGGCTCAGGCCCAGGGCCCAGGCCTGGCTCAGGCTCAGGCCCAGGCCTGTGGCCCAGGGCCTAGGGCTCAGGCCCAGGGCCCAGGCCCAGGCCTCAGGCCTAGGCCCAGGCCCAGGCCCAGGGCCCAGGGCCCAGGCCCAGGCCCAGGCTCCTAGGCTCAGGCTCAGGCCCAGGCCTAGGCTCAGGCTCAGGCCTAGGCCTTGTGGCCCAGGGCCCAGGCCCAGGCCCAGGCCTGGCCCAGGCTCAGGCCCAGGGCCCAGGCCTCAGGCCTAGGCCCAGGCCTTTAGGCCCAGGCCTAGGCCTTAGGGCTCAGGCCCAGGGCTCAGGCTCAGGGCCCAGGCTCAGGGCCTAGGCTCAGGCTCAGGGCCCAGGCTCAGTGGCCTAGGCTCAGGGCTCAGGCTCAGTGGCTCAGTGGCCTAGGCCCAGGCTCAGTGGCCTGTGGCCTAGGCTCAGGCCTAGGCCTGGCCCAGGGCCAGGGCCTTTAGGCCTGTGGCCTAGGGCCTAGGGCCCAGGCCTAGGGCCCAGGGCCTAGGGCCCAGGCCAGGCCAGGGCCCAGGCTTTAGGGCCTAGGCCTAGGCTCAGTGGCCCAGGCCTAGGCTCAGTGGCCTGGCCCAGGCCCAGGGCCTGTGGCCCAGGCCTGTGGCCCAGGGCCCAGGGCTCAGTGGCCCAGGGCCCAGGGCCTGTGGCCTAGGCTCAGGGCCTCAGGCCTTCGTGGCCCAGGCCCAGGCCTAGGCCTGGTGGCCCAGGCCTAGGCCTAGGGCCCAGGCCTAGGCCTAGTGGCTCAGGGCTCAGGCCTAGGCCTTAGGGCTCAGGCCCAGGCCTTTAGGTTTAGGGTTTAGGTGGCTTAGGGTTTAGGGCCTTTAGGCCTTTAGGGCCTGTGGCTAGGCCCAGGCCTGTGGCTTTAGGGCCAGGCCTGGTGGCAGTGGCTAGGCTCAGTGGCCTCAGGCCCAGGGCTCAGTGGCCTGTGGCCCAGGCCTAGGCCCAGGGCCTAGGCCCAGGCCCAGGGCTCAGGCCTGTGGCCTGTGGCCCAGGCTCAGGCCCAGGCCTGGGGCTCAGGCCCAGGGCCCAGGCCCAGGCCCAGGGCTCAGGGCCTGGGCCCAGGCCCAGGCTCAGGGCTCAGGCCCAGGCTCAGGCCTAGGCCCAGGGCCTGGTGTGGCTCAGGGCTAGGGCTCAGGCTCAGGGTTTCAGGGTTTGGTTTAGGTTTGTGGTTTAGGGTTTAGGCTAGGTTTCAGGGTTTAGGTTTAGGTTTGTGTTTAGGTTTAGGGTTTAGGGCTCAGGGTTTAGGGTTTCAGGGTTTCAGGGTTTAGGGTTTCAGTGGTTTAGGTTTAGTGGTTTAGGGTTTAGGCTCAGGTTTCAGGGCTCAGTGGTTTCAGGGTTTCAGGGCTAGGCTTTAGGGTTTAGGCCTAGGGCCTAGGGCCTAGTGGCTCAGGCTAGGGGGCCAGGCTCAGGCCCAGGGCCCAGGGCCTAGGCTCAGGCCTAGGCCCAGGCTCAGGCCCAGGGCCTAGGCCCAGGCCCAGGCCCAGGGCTCAGGCTCAGGGCCCAGGCCTTAGGCCCAGGGCCTAGGCCCAGGCCTAGGGCCCAGGGCTCAGTGGCTCAGGCCCAGGGCCCAGGCCCAGGGCTCAGGGCCCAGGCTCAGGCCCAGGCCTTTAGGCCCAGGCCTAGGCCTAGGCCCAGGGCTCAGGCCCAGGCTCAGGCTCAGTGGCCCAGGCCTAGGGCCCAGTGGCCCAGGGCCCAGGCTCAGGGCCCAGGCCTAGGCTCAGGCCCAGGCCTAGGCCCAGGCTGGCTCAGGCCTCAGGCCCAGGCCTTGTGGCCCAGGCCCAGGCCTAGGCCTAGGCCTAGGCCCAGGGCCTAGGCTCAGGGCCCAGGCCTAGGCTCAGGCCCAGGGCTGTGGCTCAGGCCCAGGGCCTAGGCTCAGGGCTCCAGGCTCAGGCCTAGGCCTAGGCCCAGGCCTAGGCTCAGGGCCTGTGGCTCAGGCCCAGGCTCAGGGCCTAGGCCCAGGCTCAGGCCTAGGCTCAGGGCCCAGGGCCCAGGCCTGTGGGCCCAGGGCCCAGGCCTGTGGCCCAGGGCCTCAGGTCAGGCCTAGGCCCAGGCCCAGGCCCAGGCTCAGGCCTTTGTGGCCCAGGCCTGGTGGCAGGCTCAGGCCCAGGCCCAGTGGCCTAGGCTCAGGGCCCAGGCCTTGTGGCCCAGGCCCAGGCTCAGGGCCTAGGCCCAGTGGCCTCAGGCCTGAGGCTCAGGCCTCCTTGTGGCCCAGGCCCAGGGCCCAGGGCCCAGGGCCCAGGGCCCAGGCCCAGGGCCCAGGGCCTTAGGCCCAGGGCCCAGGCCCAGGGCTCAGGCCCAGGCCTAGGCCCAGGCTCAGGCTCAGGGCCCAGGGCCCAGGGCCCAGGGCCTGGTGGCCCAGGCCCAGGCCCAGGCCCAGGGCCCAGGCCCAGGCCTGTGGCCCAGGCCCAGGCCTAGGCTCAGGCCTAGGCCTCAGGTTTAGGCTCAGGCCCAGTGGCCCAGGGCTCAGGCCTAGGCCTTTGTGGCTCAGGCCTTAGGGCCCAGGCCCAGGCCTGGCCCAGGCCTAGGGCCCAGGCCCAGGCTCAGGCTCAGGGCCCAGGGCCCAGGCCCAGGCCCAGGCCCAGGCCTGTGGCCCAGGCCTTGGGCTCAGGCCCAGGCCCAGGCCCAGGCCCAGGCTCTAGGCTCAGGGCCCAGGGCCCAGGCCTAGGGCCTAGGCCCAGGCCCAGGGCCTAGGCCTAGGCCTAGGCCCAGGCCTGTGGCTCAGGGCCCAGGCCCAGGCCTGTGGCCCAGGCCCAGGCTCAGTGGCTCAGGCCCAGGCCCAGGCTCAGGCTCAGGGCTCAGGGTTTAGGCCTCAGGCCCAGGCTAGGTTTGTGGCCTAGGGTTTGTGGTTTCAGGGCCTAGGCCTTAGGGCTCAGGCCCAGGCCTAGGGCCCAGGCCCAGGGCCCAGGCCCAGGCCCAGGCCCAGGGCCTGTGGCTCAGGGCCTGTGGCCTGAGGCCCAGGCCTAGGCCCAGGCCCAGGCCCAGGCCCAGGCCTCAGTGGCCCAGGCCTAGGCCCAGGGCCCAGGCCCAGGGCTCAGGCCCAGGCCTAGGCCCAGGCCCAGGGCCCAGGGCCTGTGGCCCAGGGCCCAGGCCCAGGCTCAGGGCTCAGTGGCCTAGGGCCCAGGGCCTAGGCTCAGTGGCCCAGGGCCTAGGCCCAGGCCCAGGCCCAGGGCCCAGGGCCTGGTGGCCCAGGGCTCAGTGGCCCAGGCCTAGGCCTTGGCTCAGGGCCCAGGCCTGTGGCCTAGGCCAGTGGCCTAGGCCTGTGGCTCAGGGCCTAGGGCTCAGGCCCAGGGCTCAGGCTCAGGCCTGTGGCTCAGGGCCTGGCCAGGCTCAGGCCTAGGCCCAGGGCCCAGGGCCTGTGGCCCAGGGCCTAGGCCTAGGCTCAGGCCCAGTGGCCCAGGCCCAGGCCCAGGCCCAGGCCTGTGGCCCAGGCCTTGGCCTAGGCCCAGGCCCAGGCCTCAGGCCCAGGCCTGTGGCCTGGGCCCAGGCCCAGGGCCCAGGCCCAGGGCCCAGGCCTAGGCTCAGGGCTCAGGCCCAGGCTCAGGGCCCAGGCTCAGGGCTCAGTGGCTCAGTGGCCCAGGGCCTGTGTGGCCTAGGCTCAGGGCTCAGGCTCAGGGTCAGGCCCAGGCCTAGGCCCAGGCCTAGGCCCAGGCTCAGGCCCAGGGCCCAGGTTTGTGGCCTTGTGGTTTAGGGTTTAGGGTTTGGGTTTAGGCTAGGCCTGGCCTAGGTTTAGGGTTTAGGGTTAGGCAGAGGTTTGTGGTTTAGGGTTTAGGTAGGCTAGGGCCAGGTTTAGGTTTAGTGGGCCTAGGGTAGGCCCAGGCCCAGGCTCAGGGCAGGCAGGTTTAGGTTTAGGGTTTAGGGTTTAGGTTTGTGGCTAGGGTTTAGGTTTAGGGTTTAGGGCAGGTTTAGGCTCAGTGGTTTAGGGTTTTAGGTTTAGGTTTAGGTTTAGGTTTAGGCCTAGGCTCAGTGGTTTAGGGCTAGGTTTAGGGTTTGTGGCTCAGGAGGGTTTCAGGGTTTAGGGTTTAGGGTTTAGGGTTTAGGTTTGTGGGTTTAGGTTTAGGGTTTAGGGAGGGTTTAGGGTTTAGGGTTTAGGGTTTAGGGTTTAGGTTTAGGGTTTAGGTTTAGTGGTTTAGTGGTGGGTTTAGGCGGGTTTGTGGTTTGTGGCCCAGGGCCTAGGCCCAGGTTTAGGCTAGGTTTAGGCTAGTGGTCAGGCTCAGTGGCAGGCTCAGGTAGGTTTAGGCCTAGGCCTAGGCTCAGGCTCAGTGGCCCAGGGCCCAGGCCCAGGCTAGGCTCAGGCCCAGGCCTGTGGCCTAGGGCTCAGGCCAGGCCTAGGCCCAGGCCTGTGGCCCAGGGCCTTGGCTCAGGGCCCAGGCCTAGGCCCAGGGCCCAGGCCTAGGCCAGGCCCAGGCCTGTGGCCCAGGCCCAGGCCTAGGCCTAGGCCTAGGCCCAGGGCCCAGGCTTGGGCTCAGGGCCCAGGCCTTGGGCTCAGTGGCTCAGGCAGGCCTAGGCCCAGGCTCAGGGCTCAGGGCTCAGGAGGTTTAGGAGGAGGGTGGTTTAGGTTTAGGGTTTAGTGGTTTTAGGCCTAGGGAGGTTTGTGGTTTAGGGTTTCAGGGTTTAGGGTTTGGTGGCTTAGGTTTGAGGGTTTCGGCCCAGGGTTCAGGGCTCAGGTTTCAGTGGCTCAGGGCCTAGGGTTTAGGGCTAGGGCCCAGGCTCAGGCTCAGGGCCCAGGCCCAGGCCCAGGGCCTGTGGCCCAGGGCCCAGGCCTAGGTTGTGGCTCAGGGCTCAGGGCTCAGGCCTTTAGGCTCAGGCCTAGGCTCAGGCCTAGGCCTGGCCCAGGGCCTAGGCCCAGGCTCAGGCCCAGGCCCAGGCCCAGGGCCCAGGCCTGGCCCAGGCCCAGGGCCCAGGGCCCAGGCTCAGTGGCCCAGGCTCAGGGCCCAGGCCCAGGTTTAGGCCCAGGGCCCAGGGCCTGTGGCCCAGGCCTGTTGGCTCAGGCTAGGGCCCAGGCTCAGGGCCTAGGCCCAGGTTTAGGCCTAGGCTCAGGCTCAGGCCTAGGCCTGTGGCCCAGGCCTGTGGCTCAGGCCCAGGGTCAGGGCCTAGGCTCAGGCCCAGGGCCTGGGCCCAGTGGCCCAGGGCCTGTGGCCTGGCCCAGGCTCAGGGCTCAGTGGCCTTGTGGCCTGGCCCAGGCCCAGGCCTGTGGCCTTTTGTGGCCTAGGCCCAGGGCCCAGGCCCAGGGCCTAGGCCCAGGGCCCAGGCCCAGGCCCAGGCTCAGTGGCCCAGGGCCTAGGGCCCAGGCCTGTGGCCCAGGGCCCAGGGCCCAGGGCCTGTGGCCCAGGCCCGTGGCTCAGGCCCAGGGCTCAGGGCCCAGGTTTAGGCCTAGGCCTAGGCTCAGGCCTAGGCCCAGGCCTAGGCCTAGGCCTGGCCTGTGGCCCAGGGCCTAGGCCCAGGCCTGGGGTGGCCTGTGGCTCAGTGGCTCAGGCCTTAGGGCCCAGGCTCAGTGGCCCAGGGCCCAGGCCTAGGCCAGTGGCCCAGGCCCAGGCCCAGGCCCAGGGCCCAGGCCTCAGGCTTGGCCTGTGGCCCAGGCCCAGGCTCAGGCCCAGGGCCTGCAGGCTCAGTGGCCTGGTGGCCTGTGGCCCAGGCCTCAGGCTCAGGCCCAGGGCCCAGGCCTGGCCAGGCTCAGGCCCAGGCCCAGGCTCAGGGCCTAGGCCCAGGCCCAGGCCTGTGCTCAGGCCTGGGCCCAGGGCCCAGGCCCAGGGCCCAGGGCCCAGGCTCAGGCCCAGGCCCAGGCTCAGGCCTGGTGGCCTTGTGGCCCAGGCCCAGGCCCAGGTGGCCCAGGGCTCAGGGCCCAGGGCCTAGGCTCAGGCCTAGGCCAGGCCCAGGCTCAGGCCTAGGCCCAGTGGCCCAGGGCCCAGGCTCAGGCCCAGGCCCAGGCCCAGGCCCAGGGCCCAGGCTCAGGCCTAGGCAGGCCCAGGCTCAGGCCTGGGCCCAGGCCTCAGGCCTGGTGGCCCAGGCCTGTGGCCCAGGCCTGTGGCCTGCCCAGGGCTCAGGCTCAGGCCCAGGGCCTGTGGCTCAGGCCCAGGCCTCAGGGCCCAGGCCCAGGCCCAGGCCCAGGCCTAGGCCCAGGCCCAGGCCTCAGGCTCAGGCTCAGGGCCTTGGTGGCCCAGGGCTCAGGGCCCAGGCCTGTGGCCTAGGCCCAGGCTCAGGCCAGGCCCAGGCCTGGCCCAGGCCTGTGGCCCAGGGCTCAGGCTCAGGCCCAGGGCCCAGGCCTAGGCCTAGGCCTAGGCCCAGGCTCAGGCCTGTGGCCTGTGGTTTAGGTTTCAGGTTTTGGTGGTTTAGGTTTCAGGGGTAGGTTTAGGGTGGGTTTAGGTTTAGGGTTTAGGGGGGCCTAGGGCCCAGGTTTAGGGTTTAGGGTTTAGGAGGTTTAGGCCCAGGGTTTGTGGTGGGGTTTAGGGCTCAGGTTTAGGTTTAGGTTTAGGCCCAGGGTTTAGGTTTAGGCCCAGGTTTGTGGCAGGGCCCAGGCTCAGGCTAGGTTTGTGGTTTCAGGTTTGTGGTTTAGGCTCAGGCTCAGGGCTCAGGCTAGGGTGGGGTGGAGGGCCCAGGGAGGGTTTAGGTTTAGGGTTTAGGCTCAGTAGGGTTTAGGTTTAGGGTTTAGGCTAGGTTTAGGCTAGGCTAGGTTTAGGTTTAGGGTTTAGGTTTTGTGGAGGGCCCAGGTTTAGGCCTAGGTTTAGGTTTAGTGGCCCAGGTTTAGGGGCTTAGGTAGGGTTTAGGCCTAGGTTTAGGTTTAGGTTTAGGTTTAGGAGGAGGTAGGCCTGGTGGCCCAGGGTGGTTTGTGGCCTAGGTTTAGGTTTAGGTTTCAGTGGTTTAGGTTTAGGTTTAGGTTTAGGGTTTCAGGTTTCAGGGTTTTCAGGGTTTAGGAGGTTTAGGGTTTAGGGTTTCAGGTTTAGGGTTTAGGGTTTAGGTTTAGGTTTAGGTTTAGGTTTAGGGCCTGTGGGTTTTAGTGGTTTAGGGTTTAGGGTTTAGGTTTAGGGTTTAGGTTTGTGGTTTGTGGTTTAGGGTTTAGGTTTAGGTTTAGGGTTTAGGGTTTAGGGTTTAGGTTTAGGCCCAGGTAGGGTAGGCCCAGGTTTAGGGTTTTAGGTTTAGGGCCTAGGCTCAGGCCTAGGCTAGGCCCAGGCTACCTAGGTTTAGGGTTTAGGTTTAGTGGCTAGGGTTTAGGAGGCCTTTGTGGTTTAGGAGGTTTAGGGTTTAGGGTTTTAGGCTCAGGGTTTGGAGGGTTTCAGGTTTAGGGTTTAGGTTTAGGTTTAGGGTTTAGGGCCCAGGGCTAGGTTTAGGTAGGTTTAGGGTTTAGGTTTAGGTTTAGGCCTAGGAGGTTTAGGTTTAGTAGGCTTGTGGCCCAGGTCAGGCCCAGGGCCTAGGTTTGGGGCCCAGGCTAGTTTAGGGGTTTAGGTTTAGGGGGCCCAGGTTTAGGGGCTCAGGGTTTAGGTTTAGGTTTCAGGGCCTAGGTTTAGGTTTGTGGTTTAGGCTAGGCCTAGGAGGAGGTTTAGGCTTGTGGTTTAGGTTTCAGGGCCTAGGCTCAGGGTTTAGGGCCCAGGAGGGTTTAGGCCTAGGTTTAGGGCCCAGGCCTAGGTTTAGTGGTTTAGGTTTAGGTTTAGGTTGTGGTTTAGGGTTTAGGTTTAGGTGGCCCAGGTTTGTGGAGGGTTTAGGTTTTGTGGAGGTTTAGGGTTTAGGTTTAGGTTTAGGGTTTAGGGTTTTAGGTTTAGGTTTAGGTTTAGGTTTTAGGGTTTAGGTTTAGGTTTAGGAGGGTTTTAGGTTTAGGTTTAGGTTTTGTTTGTGGTTTAGGGAGGTTTAGGTTTAGGTTTAGGTTTAGGTTTAGGTTTAGGGTTTAGGTTTAGGTTTTAGGTTTAGGTTTAGGGTGGTTTAGGGAGGGGGTTTAGGTTTGGTGGTTTAGGAGGTTTAGGGTTTTGTGGGTTTAGGCTTGTGGCTCAGGTTTAGGGTTTAGGTTTAGGTTTGTGGTTTAGGTTTAGGTTTTAGGAGGTTTAGGTTTTAGGGCCCAGGTTTGTGGCCCAGGCCTGTGGTTTAGGTTTAGGGTTTAGGGTTTAGGTTTAGGTTTTAGGTTTAGGTTTAGGTTTGTGGTTTAGGTTTAGGGTTTTAGGTTAGTTTAGGCCCAGGTTTGGGGTGGTTTAGGAGGTTTAGGGTTTAGGTTTAGGTTTTAGGTGGAGGTTTAGGGTTTAGGGTTTAGGTTTAGGGTTTGTGGTTTAGGGTTTAGGGTTTAGGGTTTAGGGCCAGGTTTAGGTTTGTGGAGGGTTCAGGGCTAGGTTTAGGTTTAGGGTTTTAGGTTTAGGGTTTAGGTTTGTGGTTTAGGGGCTCAGGGTTTTAGGTTTTAGGGTTTAGGTTTAGGTTTTGTGGTTTAGGGAGGTTTAGGGTTTTGGGGTTTAGGTTTAGGGCTCAGTGGAGGGCTCAGGTTTAGGGTTTAGGTTTTGGGTTTAGGAGGGTTTAGGGTTTAGGTTTGTGGTTTAGGGTTTTAGGGTTTAGGTTTAGGTTTAGGTTTAGGTTTAGGTTTAGGGTTTAGGCTAGGCTTAGGTTTAGGTTTAGGGTTTAGGTTTAGGGCCCAGGGTTTAGGTTTAGGTTTAGGTTTAGGAGGTTTAGGCTAGGGTTTAGGTTTAGGGTTTAGGAGGTTTCAGGGAGGCCTGTGGTTTAGGGTTTAGGTTTAGGTTTAGGGTTTAGGGTTTAGGGTTTAGGGTTTAGGGTTTTCAGTGGAGTAGGTTTAGGAGGCTCAGGTTTGTTTAGTTTAGGCCTAGGCCTAGGCTCAGGCCCAGGCCTAGGGCCTAGGCCTAGGGCCCAGGCCTTTAGGCCCAGGCCTGTGGCCTGGCCTAGGCTCAGGCCCAGGTTGTGGCCCAGGGCCCAGGCCTGTGGGCCCAGGCCTAGGCCCAGGGCCCAGGGGCTCAGGCCCAGGCCTTAGGGCCCAGGCCTAGGCCCAGGGCCTTTAGGCCCAGGCCCAGGCCCAGGCCCAGGGCCCAGGGCCCAGGCCCAGGCCCAGGCCTGGTGGCCTGTGTGGCCCAGGCTCAGGCCCAGGCCAGGCCCAGGGCCCAGGCCCAGGCCTGTGGCCCAGGCCCAGGTTTAGGCCCAGGCCCAGGGCCCAGGCCCAGGCCTTGTGGCCCAGGCCTAGGCCCAGTGGCCCAGGCTCAGGCCCAGGCCTTGTGGCCTAGGCCAGGCTCAGGCTCAGGCCCAGGGCCTGGGCTCAGGCCTTTGTGGCCTGTGCCCAGGGCCTAGGCCCAGGGCCCAGGCCCAGGCCTGGCCCAGGGCCCAGGCCCAGGCTCAGGGCCCAGGCCCAGGCCTTGTGGCCCAGGCCCAGGCCTTTGTGGCCCAGGCCCAGGCCTAGGCCCAGGCCCAGGCCCAGGCCTAGGGCCCAGGGCCCAGGCCCAGGCCTCAGGCCCAGGCCTAGGCTCAGTGGCCCAGGGCCCAGGCCCAGGCCTGGCCCAGGCCTCAGGCCCAGGCCTGGCCTTAGGCCCAGGGCCCAGGGCCTAGGCTCAGTGGCCCAGGCCTAGGCCCAGGCCTCAGCTCAGGCCCAGGCCTAGGCCTGGTTTAGGCCCAGGCCCAGGGCCCAGGGCCCAGGGCCTGGCCCAGGCCCAGGGGCTCAGTGGCTCAGGGCCCAGGGTGTGGCCTAGGCCCAGGCCTAGGGCCCAGGCCCAGGCTCAGGCCCAGGCCTGTGGTTTGTGGTTTAGGGTTTTAGGGTTTAGGGTTTAGGGTTTAGGGTTTAGGGTTTAGGGTTTAGGGTTTAGGGTTTAGGGTTTAGGGTTTAGGGTTTAGGGTTTAGGGGTTAGGGTTTAGGGTTTAGGGTTTTGGGGTTTAGGGTTTAGGGTTTAGGGTTTAGGGTTTGGGGTTTTGGGGTTAGGGTTTGGTGGGTTTCAGGGCCCAGGCTCAGGTTTGTGGTTTAGGTTTAGGGTTTTAGGGCTCAGTCAGGTTTAGGGTTTAGGTTTAGGTTTAGGGCCTAGTTGTGGTTTGGCTAGGTTTTAGGGGTTTAGGGTTTTAGGCTTAGGGTTTTAGGTTTTAGGGGGTAGGAGGCTCAGGGTTTGTGGCTAGGCTCAGGCCTGTGGCTAGGGCTTAGGCAGGGCCTAGGCTCAGGGCCCGTGCCCAGGCCTGGGGCCAGGTGGCCTAGGCCAGGCCCAGGGCCCAGGCCTCAGGCCTAGGCTCAGGGCCCAGGCTCAGGCCTTGTGGCCCAGGGCCCAGGCCCAGGCCCAGGCTCAGGGCTCAGGGCCTAGGCCCAGGCCCAGGCCCAGTGGCCAGGGCCTTGGCCAGGCCTAGGCCCAGGCCTGTGGCCCAGGCCCAGGCCTGTGAGGCTCAGGCTCAGGCCTGCGCTGGCCCAGGCCTGTGGTTTAGGCCCAGGCCCAGGCCCAGGGCCTAGGCCCAGGCCCAGGCTCAGGCCCAGGGCCCAGGCCCAGGCTCAGGCCCAGGCTCAGGGCTCAGGCCTAGGCCTGTGGCCTCAGCCTAGGCCTCAGTGGCCCAGGCCCAGGGCCCAGGCCTAGGCCAGGCCCAGGCTCAGGCCAGGCTCAGGGCCCAGGCCAGGCCCAGGGCTCAGTGGCCCAGGCCCAGGGCCCAGGGCCTGTGGCCCAGGCCCAGGCCCAGGCCTCAGGGCCCAGGGCCCAGGGCCCAGGCTCAGGCCTGGCCCAGGCCTGGGCCCAGGGCCTAGGCTCAGTGGCCCAGTGGCCCAGGCCCAGGCCCAGGCCCAGGCCTGTGGCCTCAGGCCCAGGCCCAGGGCCCAGGCCCAGGGCCCAGGCCCAGGCCCAGGGCCCAGGCCCAGGCCTGTGGCCCAGGCCCAGGCTCAGGCCCAGGGCCCAGGCCTTTGTGGCTCAGGGCCCAGGCCTGTGGCTCAGGGCCTAGGGCCAGGCCTAGGCTCAGGCCTAGGCCCAGGCCCAGGGCCTGTGGCCCAGGCCCAGGCCCAGGCCCAGGCCTAGGCCTGTGGCCCAGGCCCAGGCCTGTGGCCCAGGGCCCAGGCCCAGGGCCCAGGGCCCAGGGCCTGTGGCCCAGGCTCAGGCCCAGGCCTAGGCCCAGGGCCTGTGTAGGCCTCGTGGCCCAGGCCTAGGCTCAGTGGCTCAGGCCTTGTGGCCTAGGCCCAGGCCCAGTGGCCCAGGCCCAGGCCTGGCCCAGGCCCAGGGCCTAGGCCCAGGCCCAGTGGCCCAGGCCAGGCCTTTGGCTCAGGGCCCAGGGCCCAGGGCCCAGGCTCAGGCCCAGGCCTTTAGGGCCCAGGCCCAGGGCCTAGGCTCAGGCCCAGGCCTAGGCTCAGGGCCCAGGCCCAGGCCAGTGGCCTAGGGCCTAGGCTCAGGCCTTGTGGCCCAGGCCCAGGCCTAGGCCCAGGGCTCAGGCCCAGGCCCAGGCCTAGGCCTTAGGCTCAGTGGCCCAGGCTCAGGGCCCAGGCCTAGGCCAGGCTAGGCCCAGGCCCAGGCCTAGGCCCAGGCTCAGGCCTTTAGGCCCAGGCCCAGGCTCAGGGCCTGTGGTTTGTGGCCCAGGGCCCAGGTTTGTGGCTCAGGGTTTAGGGTTTGTGGTTTTAGGTTTTAGGTTTAGGGTTTAGGCCCAGGCTCAGGCCCAGGGTTTTAGGTTTAGGTTTAGGTTTAGGTTTAGGTTTAGGGGGGTTTAGGGTTTAGGTTTAGGTTTTAGGTTTAGGCTCAGGGGCCCAGGCTCAGGTTGTGGTTTAGGTTTGTGGTTTGTGAGTCAGGGCTCAGGGTTTAGGGTTTAGGGCTAGGGTTTAGGTTTAGGTTTGGCAGGGCCTAGGGGCCTAGGCTTAGGGCTAGGTTTAGGCTCAGTGGTTTCAGGTTTAGGCCTTAGGAGGGTTTAGGCCCAGGGTTTAGGGTTTAGGTTTAGGTTTAGGTTTAGGCCCAGGGTTTAGGGTTTAGGTTTAGGGTTTAGGTTTGTGGCCTTAGTTTTAGGTTTAGGGTTTCAGGCTAGGGTTTCAGGGCCTAGGCTCAGGGTTTGTGGTTTGTGGTTTAGGGTTTGTGGGTTTAGGGCTAGGGTTTAGGGGCTAGGGTTTTAGGTTTCAGGCTAGGCCCAGGCTCAGGCCCAGGTTTAGGCCAGGCTCAGGCCCAGGCCTAGGCCCAGGCCAGGCCAGGCCCAGGTTTGTGGCTCAGTGGCCTTGTGTGGCTCAGGGCTCAGGGCTCAGGCCTAGGCCTAGGCCTAGGCCCAGGGCTCAGGCCTAGGGCCCAGGCCCAGGCTCAGGCCTGTGTGGCTCAGGCCCAGGCCCAGGCCCAGGGCTCAGGCCTGTGGCCTAGGCTCAGGCCTGTGGCCTAGGCCTGTGGCCCAGGCCCAGGGCCTAGGCCCAGGCCCAGGCCCAGGCCTAGGCCCAGGCCCAGGGCCCAGGCCTTGGCTCAGGCCCAGGCCCAGGGCCCAGGCCCAGGGCCTAGGCCCAGGCTCTAGTGGCCTAGGCCCAGTGGCCCAGGCCCAGGCCCAGGCCCAGGCCTAGGCTCAGGCCCAGGCCCAGGCCTAGGCCCAGGCCCAGGGCCCAGGCCCAGGCCTAGGGCTCAGTGGCTCAGGCTCAGGCCAGGCCCAGGGCCAGGCTCAGGGCCTGGCCTAGGCCCAGGGCCCAGGCTCAGGCCTAGGCCTAGGCCCAGGCCCAGGCCCAGGGCCTAGGCCTAGGCCCAGGCCTAGGCTCAGGCCTAGGCCTGTGGCCTTGGCTCAGGCTCAGGCTCAGTGGCTCAGGCTCAGTGGCTCAGGCTCAGGCCTGTGGCCCAGGCCTAGGCCCAGGGCCCAGGCCTAGGGCCCAGGCCCAGGGCCCAGGCCCAGGCCCAGGCCTAGGCCCAGCCCAGGCCTGTGGCCTTGTGGCTCAGGCCCAGGCCCAGGGCCCAGTGGCCTAGGCCCAGGCCTTTGCCTCAGGCCTAGGCCCAGGGCCCAGGCCCAGGGCCTAGGCTCAGGCCTAGGCCCAGGCCTGTGGCCCAGGCCCAGGCCCAGGCCCAGGCCTGTGGCTCAGGGCCCAGTGGCCCAGGCTCCAGGGCCCAGGCCCAGGCCCAGTGGCCCAGGGCCTGTGGCCTAGGCTCAGGGCCTAGGGCCCAGGCCCAGGCCCAGGCCCAGGCCTGTGGCCTAGGCTCAGTGGCCCAGGCCCAGGGCCCAGGCCCAGTGGCCCAGGCTCAGGGCCCAGGGCCTGTGGCTCAGGCCTGTGGGCCTGTGGCCTTGTGGCCCAGGCCTTGTGGCCCAGGCCCAGGCCCAGGGCCTAGGCTCAGGCCTTTGTGGCTCAGGCTCAGGAGGCTCAGGGAGGTTTAGTGGCTGTGGTTTAGGGTTTAGGTTTAGGCTAGTGGGTTTAGGTTTAGGTTTAGGCCTAGGGTTTAGGGTTTAGGGTTTAGGGCTCAGGGTTTAGGCTAGGTTTAGGCTCAGGGTTTAGGGTTTAGGGTTTAGGTTTAGGGTTTAGGGTTTAGTGGGTTTAGGTTTAGGAGGTTTAGGGTTTAGGTTTAGGTTTAGGTTTAGGTTTAGGGTTTAGGGTTTAGGTTTAGGGTTTTAGGTTTAGGTTTAGGGTTTAGGGCCTAGTGGTTTAGGGTTTAGGTTTAGGAGGGTTTTCAGGTGGGTTTGTGGTTTAGGGTTTAGGGTTTAGGGTTTAGGGTTTAGGGTTTAGGGTTTAGGGTTTAGGGTTTAGGGTTTAGGGTTTAGGGTTTAGGGTTTAGGGTTTAGGGTTTAGGGGTCAGGGTTTAGGGTTTAGGGTTTAGGGTTTAGGGTTTAGGGTTTTGAGGGTTTGGGGTTTAGGGTTGAGGGTTTGGGGTTTAGGGTTTGGGGTTTAGGGTTTAGGGTTTAGGGTTTAGGGTTTAGGGTTTAGGGTTTAGGGTTTAGGGTTTAGGGTTTAGGGTTTAGGGTTTAGGGTTTAGGGTTTAGGGTTTAGGGTTAGGTTTAGGGTTTAGGGTTTAGGGGTTTAGGCAGGTTTGTGGCTCAGGGGTGTTTGTGGAGGGTTTAGGGTTTTAGGTTTAGGGTTTAGGGTTTAGGTTTAGGTTTAGGTTTAGGGTAGGGCTCAGGAGTTTAGGTTTAGGTTTAGGGTTTAGGTTTAGGTTTAGGTTTAGGTTTAGGGTTTAGGGTTTAGGGTTTAGGTTTAGGGTTTTAGGCTCAGGGTTTAGGGTTTCAGGGTTTAGGTTTTTTAGTGGTTTAGGTTTAGGTTTAGGGTGGTTTAGGTTTAGGGTTTAGGGTTTGTGGTTTAGGGTTTAGGGTTTAGGGTTTAGGGTTTAGGTTTAGGGTTTAGGGTGGTTTAGGTTTAGGTTTAGGTTTAGGGTTTAGGGTTTAGGTTTAGGGCCCAGGTTTAGGTTTAGGGCTAGGGTTTAGGTTTAGGTTTAGGGTTTTAGGGCCTAGGCTAGTGGTTTAGGGTTTAGGTTTAGGTTTGTGGCTAGGTTTAGGGTTTAGGAGGCCTTTGTGGTTTAGGGTTTAGGTTTCAGGGTTTTAGGTTTAGGTTTAGTGGTTTAGGGTTTTGTTCAGGTTTAGGTTTAGGGTTTAGGTTTAGTGGTTTAGGGTTTAGGTTTAGGGCTTAGGGTTTGTGGCCCAGGGTTTAGGGTAGGTTTAGGTTTAGGTTTTAGGTTTAGGGTTTGTGGCTAGGGTTTAGGTTTGTGGCTCAGGGTTTTTGTGGTTTAGGGTTTAGGCCAGGTTTGTGGTAGGTGGCCTAGTAGGCTCAGGCTCAGGCCTGGGCCCAGGCCTAGGCTCAGGCCCAGGTTTGGCTCAGGGCCTGTGGCTCAGTGGCCCAGGCTCAGGCCTAGGCCCAGGGCCAGGCCCAGGGCCTAGGCCCAGGCCTAGGCCCAGGCCCAGGCCCAGGCCCAGGGCCCAGGGCCCAGGCCTGTGCCCAGGCCCAGGCCTAGGCCCAGGCCTAGGCCTGTGGCCAGGGCTCAGGCCCAGGGCCTAGGCCTAGGCTCAGGCCTAGGGCCCAGGGCCCAGGCCCAGGGCCTAGGCCTGTGGCCCAGGCCTGTGGCTCAGGCCTAGGCCTAGGCCCAGGGCCTGGGCCCAGGCCCAGGCTCAGGCCCAGGCCCAGGCCCAGGCCTAGGCCTAGGCTCAGGCCCAGGCTCAGGCCCAGGGCTAGGCCCAGGCTCAGGCCCAGGGCCCAGGGCCCAGGGCCTAGGCCCAGGCCTAGGCCCAGGGCTCAGGGCTCAGGGCCTAGGCCTTGTGGCCCAGGGCCCAGGCCCAGGCTCAGGGCCTAGGTGGCCTGTGGCCTAGGGCCCAGGGCCCAGGGCCCAGGCTAGGGCCCAGGCCTAGGCCCAGGGCTCAGGGCTCAGGGCCCAGGCCTTTGTGGCCTAGGGCCCAGGCCCAGGGCCAGGCCTCAGGCCCAGGGCCTAGGGCTCAGGCTCAGGCCCAGGGCCCAGTGGCTCAGTGGCCTAGGCCTAGGCCCAGGGCCCAGGCCCAGGCCCAGGCCTACCCAGGCTCAGTGGCTCAGGCCTAGGCCCAGGCTCAGGCCTGGTGGCCCAGTGGCCCAGGCCTAGGCCCTCAGGCCTGTGGCTCAGGGCCTGGCCCAGGCCTGTGGCCCAGGCCTAGGGCCCAGGCCTGGTGGCCCAGGCCCAGGCCTGGCCTGTGGCCCAGGCCCAGGCTCAGGCCTGTGGCCCAGGCTGGCCTGGCCTGTGGCTCAGGCCTGTGGCCCAGGCTCAGGGCCCAGGCCCAGGGCCCAGGCCCAGGCTCAGGCCTGTGGCCCAGGCCTAGGCCCAGGCTCAGGCCCAGGCCTAGGCCCAGGGCCTGTGGCCTAGGCCCAGGCTCAGTGGCTCAGGGCCCAGGGCCTGGGCCCAGGCCCAGGCCCAGGCTCAGGCCTAGGCCCAGGCCCAGTGGCTCAGGCTCAGGCCCAGGCCCAGGCTCAGGCCCAGGCCTAGGCCCAGGCCCAGGCCCAGGCCCAGGCCCAGGGCTCAGTGGCAGGCTCAGGCCTGTGGCTCAGGCTCAGGCCCAGGCCAGGCCTAGGGCCCAGGCTCAGGCCTGGGCCCAGGCCCAGGCTCAGTTGTGTGGCCTAGGCCAGGCCCAGGGCTCAGGGCCCAGGCCCAGTGGCCTAGGGCTAGGCCTTGTGGCCCAGGCCTAGGCCTAGGCCTAGGGCTCAGGGCCCAGGCCCAGGCTCAGGGCCTAGGCCCAGGCTCCAGGCCTAGGCCTGTGGCCTGTGGCCAGGCCTTAGGCTCAGGGCCCAGGGCCTAGGCAGGCCCAGGCTCAGGCCTAGGCCTAGGGCCTGTGGCCCAGGCCTAGGGCCCAGGCCCAGGGCCTAGGCCCAGGCCAGGCCCAGGCCAGGGCCCAGGCCTGTGGCTCAGTGGCCCAGGGCCCAGGCCCAGTGGCCCAGGCCCAGGCCTGGCCCAGGCCCAGGGCCCAGGCCCAGGGCCTGTGGCCTGTGGCTCAGGCTCAGGGCCTAGGCCTAGGGCCCAGGCTCAGGCCCAGGCCCAGGCCCAGGCCTGTGGCCCAGGGCCTGTGGCTCAGGGCTCAGGGCCTGTGGCCTGGGCTCAGTGGGCCTCAGGCTCAGGGCTCAGGCTCAGGCCCAGGGCCCAGGCTCAGGCCCAGGCCTAGGCCTCAGGCCCAGGCCCAGGCCCAGGCCCAGGGCCTCAGGCCCAGGCTCAGTGGCCCAGTGGCTCAGGGCCCAGGCCTAGGCTCAGGGCCTGTGGCTCAGAGGCCCAGGGCTCAGGCCCAGGCTCAGGCCTGGGGCTCAGGCCTGTGGCCTAGGCCCAGGCCCAGGCCCAGGCCCAGGGCTCAGGCCCAGGCCTGTGGCCCAGGGCTCAGTGGCTCAGGCCTAGGCCCAGGCCCAGGCCTCAGGCCCAGGCCCAGGCCTGGCCCAGGGCCCAGGCCCAGGTTGGCCCAGGCCCAGGGCTCAGTGGCCTGTGGCCCAGGCCCAGGGCTCAGGGCCTAGGCCCAGGCCTGTGGCCCAGGGCCCAGGGCCCAGGCCTGGCCCAGGCTCAGGGCCCAGGGCCTGTGGCTCAGGCCCAGGCCTAGGCTCAGGGCTCAGGGCCCAGGCCTGTGGCCCAGGCCCAGGGCCCAGGCCTAGGGCCCAGGCCCAGGCCTGGCCCAGGCCTGTGGCCCAGGCCCAGGCCCAGGGCCCAGGGCCTAGGCCCAGGCCCAGGCCTGGCCCAGGCCCAGGGCCTGTGGCCCAGGCTCAGGCTCAGGCCCAGGGCCCAGGCTCAGTGGCCTCAGGCCTGTGGCTCAGGCCTCAGGCCTGTGGCCTAGGCCCAGGCTCAGGCCCAGGGCCTGGCCCAGGGCTCAGGCCCAGGCCTGGGCCCAGGCTCAGGCCCAGGCCCAGGCCTGTGGCTCAGGCCCAGGCCCAGGGCCTGTGGCTCAGGCCTAGGCCCAGGCCCAGGCCCAGGCCCAGGCCTGTGGCCCAGGCCCAGGCTCAGTGGCCCAGGCCCAGGCCCAGGGCCCAGGCCCAGGCCCAGGCCCAGGGCCCAGGGCCCAGGGCCCAGGCTCAGGCCTGGCCTGTGGCCCAGGGCCCAGGCCCAGGCCTGTGGCCAGTGCTCAGGGCCCAGGCCCAGGGCTCAGGGCCTAGGCCTGTGGCCCAGGGCCAGGCCCAGGGCCCAGGTGGCTCAGGCCCAGGCCCAGGGCCCAGGGCCCAGGCCTGTGGCCCAGGCCCAGGGCTCAGGGCCAGGCCTAGGGCCCAGGCCTGTGGCCCAGGGCCTTGTGGCCCAGGCCTAGGCCCAGGCCCAGGCCCAGGGCCCAGGCCTAGGCCTAGGTTTAGGTTTAGGCCTAGGTTTAGGGTTTAGGGTTTGTGGTTTAGGGTTTAGGTTTAGGGTTTAGGGTTTTAGGTTTAGGTTTAGGGTTTAGGGTTTAGGGTTTAGGGTTTTAGGTTTAGGGTTTAGGGTTTAGGGTTTAGGTTTAGGGTTTAGGTTTAGGTTTAGGGTTTAGGTTTAGGGTGGAGGAGGGTTTAGGGTGTGGTTTAGGTTTAGGGTTTAGGCTAGGTTTGTGTTTAGGGGTTTAGGTTTAGGTTTAGGGTTTAGGCCTAGTTTAGGGTTTGTGGTTTAGGGGTTTAGCTAGGTTTAGGTTTAGGTGGTTTAGGGTTTAGGGTGGTTTAGGGTTTAGGGTTTCAGGGTTTAGGTTTAGGTTTAGGTTTAGGTTTGTGGTTTAGGTTTAGGGTTTAGGTTTAGGGTTTAGGGTTTGTGGTAGTTTAGGTTTAGGGTTTGTGGCCCAGGCTAGGGTTTTAGGTTTAGGTTTAGGGTTTAGGGTTTAGGTTTAGGGAGGTTTAGAGGTTTAGGGTTTAGTGGTTTAGGCTAGGCCCAGGTTTAGGTTTAGGTTTAGGTTTAGGGTTTAGGTTTAGGGTTTTAGGTTTAGGTTTGTGGTTTAGGTTTAGGGTTTAGGGTTTTGTGGTTTAGGCTCAGGTTTAGGTTTAGGTTTTAGGTTTAGGTTTGTGGTAGTGGCAGGTTTAGGTTTAGGTTTAGGTTTAGGTTTAGGGTTTAGGGTTTAGGTTTAGGGCCCAGTGGTTTAGGGAGGCCCAGGTTTAGGGTTTAGGGTTTAGGTTTAGGGTTTAGGGTTTAGGTTTAGGTTTAGGGTTTAGGTTTAGGGTTTCAGGGTTTAGGGTTTAGGTTTAGGTTTGGGTTTTAGGTTTAGGTTTAGGGTTTAGGTTTAGTGGTTTAGGGTTTAGGTTTAGGTTTGTGGTTTAGGGTTTAGGGTTTAGGTTTTAGGTTTAGGTTTAGGCCTAGGGTTTAGGGTTTAGGTTTAGGTTTAGGTTTGTGGTTTTAGGCTCAGTGGAGGGTTTTTTTTCAGGGTTTGTGGTTTTCAGGTTTAGGTTTAGGTTTAGGTTTAGGGTTTTAGGTTTAGGGTTTAGGTTTAGGTTTAGGGTTTAGGGTTTAGGTTTTAGGTTTAGGTTTTAGGTTTAGGGTAGGTTTAGGGTTTTAGGTTTTAGGGTTCAGGTTTAGGTTTAGGTTTAGGGTTTAGGTTTAGTGTTTAGGTTTAGGTTTAGGGTTTAGGGTTTTTTTAGGTTTAGGGTTTAGGTTTAGGGTTTAGGGTTTAGGGTTTAGGGTTTTAGGTTTAGGTTTGTGGTTTGTGGTTTAGGTTTAGGTTTAGGTTTAGGGTTTAGGGTTTGTGGTTTAGGGTTTAGGGTTTAGGTTTAGGCCTAGGGTTTAGGTTTAGGTTTAGGTTTAGGGTTTTGTGGTTTAGGGTTTAGGTTTGTGGTTTGTAGGGTTTAGGTTTAGTGGTTTGTGGTTTAGGTTTAGTTTAGGTTTAGGGTTTAGGCCTAGTTTAGGTTTAGGTTTAGGTTTAGGGTTTAGGCTCAGGTTTGTGGTTAGGGTTTAGGTTTAGGGTTTAGGTTTAGGTTTAGGTTTAGGGTTTAGGGTTTAGGTTTAGGGTTTAGGGTTTGTGGTTTTAGGTTTAGGTTTAGGTTTAGGGTTTAGGGTTTAGGGTTTAGGGTTTAGGGTTTGTGGTTTAGGTTTAGGTTTAGGTTTAGGGTTTAGGTTTAGGGTTTAGGTTTAGGGTTTAGGTTTAGGTTTAGGGTTTAGGTTTAGGTTTGTGGTTTAGGTTTAGGCTTAGGTTTAGGGTTTTGTGGTTTAGGTTTAGGCCTAGGTTTAGGGTTTGTGGTTTAGGGTTTAGGTTTAGGGTTTAGGGTTTAGGGTTTTAGGTTTAGGTTTAGGGTTTGTGGTTTTTTAGGGTTTAGGGTTGTGGTTTTTTAGGTTTAGGGTTTAGGGTTTAGGTTTAGGGTTTAGGTTTAGGTTTTCAGTGGTTTAGGTTTGTGGTTTAGGGTTTAGGGTTTAGGTTTAGGTTTTAGGTTTAGGTTTAGGTTTTTTAGGTTTAGGTTTAGGGTTTAGGGTTTAGGTTTAGGGTTTAGGGTTTAGGTTTAGGTTTTAGGGTTTAGGGTTTAGGTTTGTGTTTAGGGTTTAGGTTTAGGTTTTAGGCTCAGGTTTAGGGTTTGTGGTTTAGGCTGGTTTAGGGTTTAGGTTTAGGCCCAGGTTTAGGTTTAGGGTTTAGGGTTTAGGTTTAGGGTTTTAGGTTTAGGTTTTGTGGTTTAGGGTTTAGGGTTTAGGCCCAGGTTTAGGTTTAGGGTTTAGGGTTTAGGTTTAGGTTTAGGGTTTAGGGTTTAGGTTTAGGGTTTGTGGGTTTAGGTCAGGTTTAGGTTTGTGGTAGGTTTGTGGTTAGGTTAGGCCTAGGCCTAGGCCTAGGCCCAGGCCCAGGGCCTTTAGGCCTAGGCCTAGGGCCTGTGGCCTAGGCCTAGGCCCAGGTTTAGGGTTTAGGCCAGGCCCAGGCCTAGGCCCAGGCCTAGGGCCCAGGTTTAGGGTTAGGCCCAGGCCCAGGCCCAGGGTGTGGCCCAGGGTTTAGGGTTTAGGTTTAGGGTTGTGGTTAGGGTTTAGGGTTTAGGCCCAGGCCTGTGGCCTAGGAGGCCCAGGGCCCAGGCCCAGGCTCAGGGCCCAGGCCCAGGCCCAGGCCCAGGGCCTTTAGGCCCAGGCCTAGGGTTTAGGTTTAGGGTTTAGGTTTGTGGTTTAGGTTTAGGGTTTAGTGGTTTAGGTTTAGGTAGTTTAGGGTTTGTGGGTTTGTAGGTTTAGGGTTTAGGGCTTAGGTTTAGGTTTAGGTTTGTGGGTTTAGGTTTAGGTTTAGGTTTAGGGTTTTAGGTTTAGGTTTAGGGTTTAGGTTTAGGGTTTAGGTTTAGGGTTTAGGGTTTAGGGTTTAGGGTTTAGGTTTGTGGTTTTGTGGTTTGTAGGTTTAGGTTTAGGTTTGTGGTTTAGGGTTTAGGGTTTAGGTTTAGTGGTTTAGGTTTTAGGTTTAGGTTTAGGGTTTAGGGTTTTTGGGTTTAGGGTTTAGGTTTAGGGTTTAGGGTTTAGGTTTAGGGTTTTAGGGTTTAGGTTTAGGTTTAGGTTTAGGTTGTGGTTTTAGGTTTAGGGTTTAGTGGTTTAGGTTTAGGTTTAGGTTTAGGGTTTAGGTTTTAGGTTTAGGGTTTAGGGTTTAGGGTTTAGGCCAGTTAGGTTTAGGTTTAGGGTTTAGGGTTTAGGTTTAGGTTTGTGGTTTTAGGTTTAGGTTTAGGTTTTGGGTTTAGGTTTAGGGTTTAGGGTTTAGGTTTAGGGTTTAGGTTAGGTTTAGGTTTTTTAGGTTTAGGTTTAGGGTTTAGGTTTAGGTTTAGGTTTAGGTTTAGGGTTTAGGTTTAGGCTTAGGTTTAGTGGTTTAGGTTTAGGTTTAGGTTTGTGGTTTTAGGTTTAGGTTTGTGGTTTAGGTTTAGGTTTAGGTTTAGGTTTAGGTTTAGGCCTAGGGTTTCAGGGTTTAGGTTTTAGGTTTAGGGTTTTAGGTTTGTGGTTTTTGTGGTTTAGGTTTAGGTTTAGGCTCAGGTTTGTGTGGTTTAGGGTTTGTGGTTTAGGTTTAGGTTTAGGGTTTAGGTGGGTTTGTGGTTTAGGTAGGTTTAGGTTTCAGGCCCAGGCCTAGGCCCAGTGGCCAGGCCTAGGCTTGTGGCTCAGGCCTAGGCCCAGGGCCCAGGCCCAGGCCTAGGCCTAGGGCCCAGGCCCAGGCCCAGGGCCTGGCCTAGGGCCCAGGGCCTGTGGCTTAGGCCTGGGCCTAGGCCCAGGCCCAGGCTCAGGGCCTAGGCCCAGGCCCAGGCCCAGGCCTGTGGCCCAGGCCCAGGCTCAGGCCCA